>CM049317.1:24704400-26144400 GCA_026874595.1 Sipunculus nudus
GAGTTTTCTTCATATAACAAATGAATAGATATAACCATCCCACCATGCGCTTTTGTGACGTCACTTTTTGTGCTTTAAAGAATTAGCTTACAAGATGTGTGACCATAGAGAAAAAAAAAATCTTCTCTACCTAAATTTGATACCTGTGTGAACTTTCAAACTACCTCACAATGTTATTACACACAATTATTTAGGCATTTCTGTCGAACTATAGGTTGTGCTATTCGTTTAAACTGTCTTGTTGTACATGCGTCATTGGTAATATGAAAGTTGGCCTAATACCAGATGTATATATGATTATAATGACTTATAGTTTGTTGCCTCCGACACGAAGGTATGCGTTCATTCCTGTCTGTGTGTGTTTTTGTATGCGTGTGTTTAAACTCACGCAGTCGTGGATAGAATCTCTGGAAATTTCCAGGGCATTTCGGAAATTGGCGAAGGAAGATTCGACTTGATTTTGTTGTGGATCTAGCATCTTATCCGGAGTCATGAGCATCTTCGGGGAATATTCACAAATGCACGCTTACTTATATATTATATTCAAGCATGAATAAACCTGGGAATATTGGCCAAAATATAAGTGAACGCAGAGCAAGTCCCGCCTCATCAGTGTGGCCTGGCCACTAGTTCAGGTCACGGTCGAGCGCTCAGCACCTCGGGGTAACGGTGGCCAGTACGTTCGCAGAGCGTTTTTGAAACTTGTGCTCCCATGGAGGAGGCATGTATCCAATGGAATGCACATTTCTAGATAACTTCTCATTTCTTTTCCATCATGATCGGATCTGCGACAGTATATGCCTACGCCGTGTTGTGTTCTTTAGCAGACGGTCTCATTTAGACAAATAAATTGATTTAAGGTAATCTAGTCACATGATTAAAATAATTGACCGCCGTTAGTCATGTTAAAAATATTTGCATCTCGCAAAATAATTATATCAGTTTACTTGTAAACGGAACAACTCCTTATTATATTAAGGAAAATGGTTCTCAATTGACCCCTATGAAACAGCTTGTTAACATTAATTTGTTTCTTCAAGTTATTCCTCTGGTGATGACACAGTTGAAATTATATTATGGAATTGATGGCAGAAAGCAGATCTGAATTAAAGTGACTCAGAAAACTTATGATAAAAAACTTTGCGGTGGGCTAGTCTAATGACACTACTATAGCGGTTCTGTTTATTGAAATGCAGCCTATGGTAATTCAATTTTACATTTTTTAAATTATTATCCCATGATTTTAATTATCCTGACCCAATTCATAAATTTTATGGATGTTTTTTCGATTATTTGGAATTCTGTAGGAAAGAGGGGTATTAAAAAACATATACATTTAATTCGTTGATCATGGTACACATTAGTCAAGGCTTTTTATTGTATGGCTTCTTTAAGAGATCATCTTCGTGTATTTTATAAAAAGAAAACTGGTAGATGTTCTCCCATAAGCGTCTTAAGCCCAAACTAAAAGAGTTGAAAAGCACGTCCTGTTTGGTACACAATAAATAACGTGCAGCTGGGAATCCGCAAGATTTCCGCTGAATGACGTCAAACTTAATTTAAATAGCATGCAGAATTATATGTTGAAGTTGTATTATGCGATTTCAGGCGGTATTGAAGAGAAAACACGTAATATTATATCTTTTTTAGATGGCGAGGTATTATAATTTTCCCTTCGTACGTTACTATGTATGTTAGTAACTTAACGCAAAAAAAGTAATCAATATAGATTTGATGAAATTATGTACCGGTATATAGTTAGAACAAACGAACAATCCATTAAAAAATGGACGTAATCTGGATTACCATCATATGTCTCTTATTCAAAATGGGGATACGTTGGGTCCCGTTGCAGAGGAAGGGCTTATTGCCGCGTAGTGTGTTCCCAGAACCGTAAGGTAGCGAACTCCCCAGACCCCTAAGGTAGCGACGTATTGTGCTCGATACGGGACCAATTATTTATGTGTTTGTGGTAATTGGCCACCGAGTAAGTCAGAAATCAAAAACATCTTTAGAAAAAAAGGTGAATATTTGGCTTTAACGTAAGACAGTACCGCCTGTATAGACTTCAGCAGATTACCCCCCCCCCCCCTTTCAGGTTAACCCCCGGTAACCTGAAATCGATTTCATATTACCCCCCCCCCCCCCCGGGATAGCCTGAACCTGATTTCAGGTTACCCCCCCCCCTTTTTTGTTCAGATTACCTTCTTCATTGATCAAGCTAATATGATTACTTTTTGTGTATGTAGGAGCTCACCGCTCCTGATAAATTTATTAACAACATCCTCAGCTTGCTGGTGATATAGTGGTTAGCTCTGTCCGTAACCACTTCGGAACACGTATTATCTCAAAAACGTAACTCACATCCCATTTTTTTAACTTTGCAGGTGTATCTTGGGATCTCCTCACTTGATCAGGTTGTGGTCACACTTACTTGATTTTTATACTTTTTAAGTTTTTTTAACGCCCGTTTTATAGACGGATCATACTGAATATATGTTGGTCCGACCAATAACCATTGGTATCCCAACAATAACTTTCCAGTATTTTGATTGATTTTCAGGAAACTTACTAATAGTATGTTCAAATAAAGTATCTCGCATGAGTTTGATTCTCTGCAATATTCACGCATATTAATGAGGTCAGAAGTCAAGAGACACTCTGTTTCAATTATAGTTATGCATTTATAATCTAACCTGAGGAGAATGTTTTGTACCTTTTGTACTGCAGGGAAAATGACAGTTTTATAATAATCGTCATCATCGTAAATTTTACTGTTGTTATTATCATAGTTAGTAGTAGTAGTTGTTGTTCTTCTTGTTTTTGATGTCAGGTTACTTCAGTTAGTGTATAAGATAAGAATCTAAATAATCAAAGGTAAACATTGGGGGGGGGTTATATGAAATTTGAGGGGGTTATCTGAAATCGGTTTCAAGTTACCGGGGGAGGGTAAGATTACCACACGTTAATCGGAAAGGAGGGTAATCTTAAATCGCTACACCGGCATAATTGTTAAAAAAACTTCACGAAATATGGAATAATTAACCGTCACGCGTAGATGAATATAACCGCTTCTAGGGTGGCCTTTGTAAAAAATATAATTCTTCATGCTGAGAGTCTGTTTAATCTTAGTTTGAGGGGGTGATACTGGAGAACATCCGGGTCAGCTGTCCATAATTCCATACACAATGTATCAGTGCAGAAAAGTTTGCCTGTTTGTCTCTGTTATATTTAAATTAAAGTCTCAAAGAATTTAAAAAGAATTTAAGTTGTTCGTTTGCAACATATCAAGTAATAACGATTTTGACGGACCGTTTCGGTTTTGATGTGGATTCAACTGTTATCAGAGCCTTGCGTCTTCTGAATGCTTTCCAGTATTTCACAAGTGTATTGTACTTTTTAATGTATCACGGAATGACTTTGATTATTAGCCCCGAAGGTCTGGGATTCACGGAGAAGATCTCCTGCCCTGATTCATTTTAACGCCAGATTAAATACATCTCTTTCGGAAACATTTTGATTATCAGTATACAACAGCATTATTCAGTATACCAAATCCAAAATAGCAAATACTAGATAAGAGATAAAATGGCCACTAATGTCGCTTGGGAGAGTTACAGGGATTTGTTTTCGATGCAAGGATGTGATCATACGTGTGTGCGTGCGTATGAATATTAGTGCCTTAATTGAGTCTGATTATAATTATCGGAGATTTGCGCTAAATACATGCTGTATTATTCTAATTATCAATACCACCATGATCATTAAATTTCATCCAGACTTATACGTTGTAACAAATGTCTCTTTAATGTATCAGCAGTCTTACATGTGTATGTGCATAGCCGGCATAGCCCAGCCCACGCGTGCGGCCCACGTGTAAACACAGCGGTCATGCTAGTCTGGGGCTTTCACAATGAAGCATGGCACACGAGGCTCTTTTGTTTGGCCATTTAGGTATAATTAAAACTTATCCGAAAATTAGTACATACTTCTATTGGCCTAACCTCAGGACTGATGTTGTACAATATTGTTAATCATGCCATACGTGCTAGATGGTAGGCAAGCCAAATCAGAATCCTTCTAAAGCCCCACTTTGGTCTATTCCTGCTTTCAAGGAACCATTAAGTAGGGTTATTTTTAATTGTGTTTGACCACTGCCCAAAACAAAATCTGGACATGAATACTTGCTGAAAATTATGTGTGCATCTACCATTAATGCCGAAAGTGTTGTCAAGGATCTGACCAAGTTTTTTACAACTTTTGGATTACCAACATCCGTCCAGTCTGACCAAGGGTCTAATCTTATGTCTGGCTTATTCCAGCAAGTTATGCTTGGTATAAAACAGTACAGTTCTTCGCCATACCATCCTGAAAGTCAGGGTGCCCTCGAGCGTTTTCACCAGACATTAAAAAACATCATTAAGACTTATTGTTAGGACACACAGAAAGACTGGGATGAAGGAATCCACCTATTGCTGTTTGCTGTCAGAGAATCATCTCAAGAGTCCTTGGGTTTCAGTCACTTTGAACTAATTTTTGGACGCTCAGTTCGTGGTCCATTAAAACTGCTTATAGAAAAACTCTTGTGTGTCTCAGACTTTCGCACTACACTACACAATGCTTGTGAGATTGCAAAGTCTAACCTAAAATCTGCACGAAGTAAAATGAAAACAAAGTATGACAAGCACACTGTAAGTAGGACGTTTGAGCCTGGTGAAAAGGTCCTTGCCTTACTTCCCATCCCTGGCAGACCTCTGCAAGCTAGGTATTTTGGTCCTTACATTGTTGACAAGAAAGTCAGTGATTTAAATTACATACTGTTGACACCGGATAGGCGTAAAAAGAAACAATGGTGCCATGTTAACATGTTGAAACCATATTATGACAGAAATAGCACATCAGATGATGTACATAATGCTACTGCTTTTAATTGTGTAAAAACTGACCCTGACCCAGTTAAAGTAGATACTGATTGTAAGTGTGATGTAGACATTCAGTGTGGTACAGTACCATTAAAAAAACTCAGACGTGCTTAACAACCTGGATGCCAAACTGTCACACCTTACCGCACAATAACAACAAGACCTCAAGAATCTGCTGCGGAATTATGAACATTTGTTTAGTGACATTCCGACGCGAACTAACACATTGTGCCATGACGTCGATAATGGCGAGGCAAGCGCAGGCAAGCAGCATCCTTATAGACTGAATCCAGAAAAACAAAAGTATCTACAGGATGAGATTCAATATTTGCTGGACAATGATTTTATTGGACCGAGTAATAGTAACTAGAGTTCACCATGTATTCTTGTGCCAAAACCTGATGGAAGTTACTGTATGTGCACAGATTATTGAAAGCTGAACTCTGACACCAAGACTGACACATTCCCGATTCCAAGGATCGATGATTGTATTGATAGCTCCAGATATGTCTCCAAGTTTGACTTGCTAAAAAGATTCTGGCAAGTTCTGCTGACAGAACGAGCGAAAGAAGTGTCCGCATTTGTGACGCCGCAAGGACTGTACCAATATAAAGTTATGCCGTGTGGCATGAAGTACTCGCCAGCCCTATTCGAGCGCCTCATCCATATGGTTTTCAAGGACATTCAGGGCTGCGACGCATATATTGATGACCTTATCGAGTACAGCGAAATCTGGGAGAAACATCTGCAAATTCTTCGCGACCTCTTCGAAAGACTCAGTGAAGTACGTCTGACCATCAACTTAGTAAAATCTGAGTTTAGTCATGCGCAAGTAACATTTTTGGGTCAAATTTTAGGGCAGGGTCAAGTTAAACCTGTTGATGCCAAGATAAGTGCTATTTCTGCATTTCCTAGACCAGAAAACAAAAAGCAAATAATGCGTTTTCTTGGTATGGTTGGATACTACAGGAATTTTTGTCCAAATTTTGCTACTGGACCTGTACCTTTTACTAATTTGTTAAAGAAGAAACAAAAGTTTGTATGGAATGTTCAGTATGAAAATGCATTTCAGAATTTGAAAGCAATTCTGCAAAGTTCACCAGTTTTGGTAGCTCCAGACTTTTCTGTACCTTTAAAGTTAGCTGTAGATGCTAATGATACTGCTGCTGGTGCTGTGTTGTTACAAGAAGGCAATGATTGCATTGATCATCCAACTTGTTATTTTTCAAGAAAGTTTAATGCAAACCAGGAAAACTACTCCACTATTGAAAAAGAATGTTGGCTTTGATTTTGGCCTTGCAACATTTTGAAGTTTATGTTACGTCATCAGTCAGGCCGATCATTGTCTTCAGTGATCACAATCCCCTCACATTCAAGAGCAAGTTGAGGTGTGAAAATCAAAGATTGTTGAGATCTAGTTTGTTTTCACAGGATCACAATCTTGATATCATACACATTAAAGGGAAAGACAATGTATTTGCTGATAGCTTATCGAGCTGTTTATGAAATGTTGTAAACGAGATGTTTATGTCATGTTGTAAATAAGATGATTTTGGAGATGTTGTAAAAATTTAGTGATTGTGATCGCAAAAAGAAAGTTTTTTAGGAAAACTTTGTTTTTTCTTACAGGAGGGGGGAGTGTTACAGATGTCCCTTTTATTGTATCAGCAGTCTTAGGTGCGAATATGCAAAGCTAGCATAGACCGTTGCTATGCCGACATAGCCCGGCCCACGCGTGCGGCCCAAGTGTAAACATGCTAGTCTGGGGCTTTCACAATGAAGCATCTTTGGATTTTTCCTGAATTCGAAAGTTCTCGGCTTGGTGTGAGAAGCTATAAATAGGGGGCTGTGTTTTAGAACCGGGAGATAGGAGGGAAAAATTCCATCGGGCACGGAAGAGTGTGTGTCAGTATGTGGGACCTTTTCCGATACATGCAGTAGTCATAGGTCTTCTTCGGAATTTATGACGGATTTTATATAGTCTTCAGTTTGCCTTTCGGATCCCTTCCAGGATTTCACTTTTGGATTACAGGAGAATGTTTTTGTGATTACATTGGACTGTTACTATCTGAGAAGATTTGTGTGAACTGTTCATCCGGCTTATACATTTTAAGGGACTTGTCACTGTGACAGTGGTGGTATCCAGGTACTGTGCTCTTTGTTTATTATGCTGTGATTGTATTGATTTGCTGTTATACTGTTGTTGTTCTGTGTAATTATATTGATTTAGTGTATTGTTACAGAATCTGATTTTTTTATCTCCATTACAAAATTTATGTTCGTCATATAAACGATATTAGGTTCCGTAACAATGTAAAATGTAAAATATCGTTAGGAGAGAGAGAGAGGGAGAGAGAGAGAGAAAGAGAGAAAGAGAGAGAGAGAAAGGGAGAGAGAAAAATTATAATAACCTGTGATATTTATCAGAATTTTGACAAAACCCATCTCAGGGAGAGAAGGGGTAATTCTACACCCGTCATCAAAACTGCCATGGTGTTTTTGAAAAACTACTGGCCGCACGCTTAATCCATCTATAAACCTGACCCGAACAGTCGGACCAGCGAGATGCGCCAAATGTTGTAATTTTATTTGTCCTCTTACTAGGAGATCCTGGTCGTCATCAGCATTAGTATATCGCGTGCTGCCTGTGTCAGCTTTTTATTATCTTCATGAAAAGATTTAATTTCATAACGACGACAACAATTACGAAAATATAAGTGATGAACGCTGAAGGGAAGCGAGGCGTAAAATCGGGTTTGTTAAACAAAGCGTATGTTTAATGGGTTCCATGGGTGAAAATCGATGAAAATTGATATGTTCGGCGGCGTAATAAGCTTGTATCAAGATAATTTGAGTGGTGTAATATGTCATTTAATAGATAGCGTAGATAATGGATGGTGCCCACATTGGTTTGTCATCGAACAATGTCGGTCGCGTAATGAAATGCACAACCTCCATGTTGAATTTATTTAAGTTGATGCCCACATTTATTGGTAATATGACAAGGACAGTTATTTTTAGTCATTTAATGTATGTAGTAGGGGTGGCCGATACTATCAGTATATCAGCATATGATATATGCGATACAGTGATTCGCATATTGCGTATAACAATAGAGTTAAATGATTTTTTGTAGGAAATATATGTAATTTTAGTTACAAATGATATATCTAATTGAGCAGGGATAAATGACAGGCTTTAATTGAAAGCAGCTGCTGTATCTTTAGACGTAAAGTAGGAAATGTTCAAGTTCATCCATTATATTAACATAATGAAGAATTAATTATTATTATTATTCTATTAATCATTTAATTATATAGGCCGACATAATATAAAATCACACTTGTTTCGTTTATATTTGATACAATGAAAATTCCCCCGATACGTTTCGCAATACGCTACCACATATCGCAATATATTGCGGTACGAAGTTTTAGGCGATGCCCAGCCCCAGTTTTTAAACATGCATTAAGCATGGTGGCGCCAGAGGTAGTTCACTGAATTGTAACCGCAAGGTTGTGCGTACCCGTCCAGTCCTGGTTGCCTTCCACACTAAAACTCACTGTCAAAGGTTTAACCACAAGGGTGCGCTCTCTTCACCCGGGATTGAAAATATACTTATCAAGGACGGCAGGAAAATGTCTAATGAATAACCTTCTAGCTATAATCATATCTGGATTTTTGAACGTAACTTTATATAGACTTTCAGTATCTGTATGTGCTGTTTGATTTAAATATTGATGCGTTATATTATATAACTTCTCTATGTATATTCTTAATTTTGTTTGAAATGATATATATCTACAGATAATAAAATATATAAAATATATTAACTAATTATGGAACCTTATTCGTATATTCAACACTTTTTATTGGTCAACGTAGATTAAAATTCCAGATGAGGTTTTACATTTGTTTATCACCCTGCAGTCCTGGATTGAAGAAATTCAGGTCATATACAAATATAGGTCAAATACAAATACTGGTCATATGGTGTCGATAGAATACATTCATGTATTTCTTAAATTGACACAATATCTTTCTACAATTCTTATCATTGTAATCATTTAAAAAGTGTGAAACCTATTAAGTCCTACACCTGGTTTGTCCGAATAAATTAAATTTACGGTTGTCCCTATAAAAGAGGTTCTACTGCAGTTGGTGCTGTTAATAAGTAAAATGGCAAAACGCAACTGCAAGCATGTGTACTAACGGAGGAACGGATGGACTGAACAGAGGGAAAATTTGACTGCAAGTTTGATTAATGACAGGGGGATAGACGGATTCCTATTTTAGAATTGAAGATATTAAATTCACCCACATTAGTTTACATTATTTGGTATTAGGTTCGAACAGATGACGTCACAGCAAGTGCAGTGAGTAGGTGGATGGGCAAGGTGTCTTTAAAGCCCGACTGCAGAAAACTGAGTACAGGTGACCTGTTTCTGTGAATTGCTAGCAAATTCCTGCCTATAAACCAGGAAAGAAACAGGCGTAAGTCAGTTTACGCGTTACGTTAAATACGATATACGGGGGATAGCTAAAGATCGATCGGAGCTACCGAAAGCGTAAATCTGACCCATCCTTGAAGCTCGCTTAACTTAACCTAACCTTTTATCACCGATTTTCTTTAAATTAGTTAACAGCGAACATGTTGCTTCGTTTGTGTCCTGATTTCACAGCTTTAAGTAAGTCTGCTGGAGAGTCCTTCCTTAAAGTAGCTTTCAGTCGCGGAATAAATGGAGCTTACCGCTCGGAGAGTTTGCAATCATTTCTTCGTGTGTTTGTGTATGCGTTTGTGTGTTTGTGTGGTTGTTCACAACATAACCCACGTAATCATGAACATAATCTCATGATAATTCAGAGCATGGGTCGATGTAGGACTGATTAGATTTTGGTGTGGATCCATCACATGATCCGGATCCAGGAATATCATCCAGCAATATGTACAGTCACTTATGCCCGAATGAACCTGAGGATATGGGCCGAATAAGTGAATGGCGGATTTCTAGTTTTCGATATAAAATATCTCACAATAGAATATACCAAAACGCAACGCCGGTTGCGCGTCGTTCACCGCGCTCCTGCCTATACTTCTGAATACAAGACTAACGTATAAAAACCCTTTATTAAACATAAATCCAAAAAGTCATTCAAATGCATATGAGACCGCATAAATATACATGAATTTAAACTTGGTACATAATTTTTTCTTATGATTTAGGTTTTTATGAAATTCCCATACCTTTCATTAGAAATGTCTCAAGCCTGTTTTTTTTTTTTCCTCTATAATGTTTCTTTCTAACTTGAAATTGAATTTTTAAATTTCAATAAAAAATAAATTTCTTTTCTAATTATTAAAGAAACATAGTAGAGAAAAACAAGAAACAGGTTTAGGATATTGTCTAGTGATTTGATATTAAAACAAAAAAAAAAGTTGCTGTTACTCGTTGCTTAGAATAGTGTAACATTTAAAAATTTAGAATATTAAAGATTAAAAAAAAGTGGATTTCAAAAACACATATACCTACAAAAAGAGTACCATTCCAGGTAAAATTGCTATAAACTTTATATATCTGAGTATTATTTATTTGAGGGCGTTTCGCGGGGTCTGTTACCTTGGTGAACATTCGGAGTACACCAGTTTACCTGTGCCAGGGTGTCGAGCCCAATCCGCTTTTTTAGATCCTGTATCCAACACTGACATTATTGGGTCAGTTTCAAACAGGCAATAAAAAATCAACTAATCGTATCCTTTCAACGTCCCCTTTATCCAATAAATCCATTAACACGTGAAGAAGGTCGCTTGACCAGATTTAAAACACTCGGAAATTATCCAGCTAGTAGATTTATTTCCATTTACCAGATGAATTAAGTGCAACTTTGTGATCAGTTTAACAATTTGGTATGTAATAAAATGAGATCAAAAGAGAAGAAAGTAAAGTGATCAGAGCGGATCTTAGAATTCTATCGTGCCCACGTGTAAGGGTGAACTGGCTTACCCGGATAAAGAGTATTTTAATATTTCTATCTTTCTATCTTTGACAGAAGATACATGACGTCCGGTGTTAAAGTGGGTAGTCAAAGAGAAAAAAAAACTGTATACAAACATGGATATACGTATGATAAGGCCAAGCGAGATTTTGAAATGACATGGCAGATTCGGCAATTGTTATACCTAGGCCGGTGTGCGAGAGGCATTATACTTTACCATCAGTTCGTCTGTCAGCATATTAACGCAAAAACCTCTGGAAAGTTTTTAAAGAGTTTTTGTGGAGGTCTGGGAAAACACCCAAAATTAGTCCATAAAGTTTGGAGGTAAACTGTCAACAATACTTTGTTTTTGCAATGGGCCCACCGGCATTCATTTTTGCTCAGCTGAGTGTAAGTCATCTGAGGTATATCGATCGCCCTTGTCCGACGTCCGTCCGGCCGTCTGGCCGGCCGGTTGTCAAGCCGTCCGTCTGTTAGCAGGGCACAAATCGTAAACGTTAGACTTAGAAACATCTAACTGTACATCCAGGGAGGTTCCAGGCAAATCTCTTTGGATACCTGAAATTACCTTTAAGTAAATGTACCTTTTAGGCCCAGAATCTTCTGACGTAACATTTAGGGAGGTCCTGGCCAAATGTCCCTTAAAACATGAAATTAGGTCATAATGACCTATATTCTGCGACCTTTAGGAAAAGATCTCATATGAGCACCCTAAATCTCATATGGGTACAAATCGTATATGTTATGCCTAGAATCTTCTAACGTAACATCCAGGGAGGTCCTGGGTAAATCTCTATGAAAACCTGAAATTAGGTCATTATGACCTATATAATCGACGACCTACGGGCCGAAAATATGATTTTGAGCACCCGGACAGTCAAATGGGGCACAAAATGTATCTATTAGGCCAAGAATCTTCTAATTTAACATTCATGGAGGTGCTTGGCAAATCCCCTTGGAAACATGAAATTAGGTAACAGTGGAGGGAGGTTCTGGATAAATCTCCATGAAAACCTAAATCAGGTCATTATGACCTATATATTCGACGACCTACGTGCCGAAAATATGATTTTGAGCACCCGGACAGTCAAATGGGAGACAAATTGTATCTATTAGGCCAAAATATTCTAATTTAACATTCATGGCGGTGCTGGGCAAATCTCCTTGGAAATATGAAATTAGGTAACAGTGGAGGGAGGTTCTGGATAAATCTGCATAAAAAACCTAAATCAGGTCATTATGACCTATATATTCGACGACCTACGTGCCGAAAATATGATTTTGAGCACCCGGACCTATGGAAAAAATGTCATAAGAACACCCTGAATATCAGATTGACACACGTACATATTGTTTCATTTAGGCCTAGAATCTTCTAATGCAACATCCTAAGAGGTTCTAGACCAATCTCCTTGGAAACGGAAATTAAGTCATGTTGACCTACGTGCCGAAAACATGATTTTGAGCAAACAAATTGTAAACTTCAGGCCTAGAATCTGCTAATGTATAATTCAGTAAGGTCCTATGCAAATATCCATGGAAACATGAAATTAGGTCATGGTGACCTATATTTTATGAGCCACTGGCCAACAACATGGTTCTTAGCACCCAGAGAGTGTACACATGGCACAATAACTGTTGGACCCAGAATCTCTATTATAAAATCCAGCGAGGTCCTTCGCAAGTCTCCACTGAATCTTGAAACTATGTTACTATAATATATATTCTATGAGCTATAGGGAAAAATTGATTTTAGTACTGTGAAAGATAGGCATAAACAAAATGGTTGCACCTAGAAACTTCTAACTTTAAATTCAAGAAGGTCTTTAGCAAATTTTCCTCCACACCATGATGCACTATATTCTGTAAGGTACGAGAGGAAAACCTAATTTTGAGGACATGGAAAGTCAAACGTGTTCATAATGTTAAATGTTGGATCCAGAAATGTGTGTAAAATGTATCCATGGAAACCCAATTAAGGTCACTGTGACAATATGATTTTAGCATCCTGTCAGTCGATGGGCACACATGATGGTGCAGTTGAACCTAGAAACTTCTAATTTAATCAATATAATTCTCTTTAAAAAAACAGTAACTATTCTCACTGTGACCCATATTCTGTGAGCATTTATCACACGAAACCCTAAATAAGGTCGCTGTATCGTATTTTTTATGGCCTACGGACAAAACGCCTGATATTGAGCATGCTGGAAGTCATTTTATCCATTATTCAAGGTTCCTTAATAAATAGTTTTCACAAGACAATAACATTAATAATAAATACTTGCTTCATTTGTATGTCAAATTCAGCTGAACGTCATAGCCCATGGGCCAATTGTTTTAATGAATTCGACCAATGTTCTTATTGTTCCGTGCAATTTTCTTATCTATCCGCGCATTTTACTAATAGGTCCGTGCATTTTTCTAATCTATTCGTGTATATTTCTAATAGATCCGTGCATTTTTCAGGATCAGCTCCGCAGTTGATGTCTTCCTTGGCACATACTCCGTTCCATGGAACTCGTTGTGGAATAATTTCGCTGAAAACAGAAACGGATTAAAACTCAATCGAAGATCTCCCGTTCGATCAGTTTCATAAACTTATTATTTATAACTAGAAATTTGCATTCTAATGAAAGCAAACTTCCGCCTTGTAGAGGGGTCCCTATGGTAGGATGCTCCCCAACCCGTGTTACCATTCACTTATTCGCCCCAAAAGCCCAGGTTCCTTTCTTGCATAAGTGAATGTGCATTTGTGAAAATCCTTTATGACTTGTCAGTCGTGCATACATAATTGTACATTTATGAATACAGTAAAACAACTCTAAAGTGGACAGTCACGGGACCATTTGTAGCTTTATGACGTTCCTGAAACCTGGTCTTCTGCCGGATCGACATCCAAAACTTAAACTACATTGGCCACTCCCGTAATACCTTGAATTTTCATGAGACTTTGTTCATGATTACGGGAGTTATATTCTGAACAACACAAGAACGAGGATGAACACATGCCCTCCTGTCGGAGACAGTTATGGAAGAATAACCTTAAAATGCCAAGCATGGTGCCTGTTCGTGCGCAGCATACCCGGCACAATTTCTCCGGCTAAATCATATGTATTCTGTCTCAGAATGGGTGAGCTTTACTTCAGAATGTATGCAGAAGGCGTTGACATATTTGTCACACAAAAGATAAAGCCCCGTCTAATATTCCCTCTTGAGGAGGGTCCGCCATATTAATTAGAAAAACCATAGGAAAATGGGCGAGACATAAACTGGCCGGCGGAACATAAAAACTTCATGAAATCGCAGGAACAGGCTGTAAAACAACCACAAATATACACAAGATATTCTCCATAGATCATATGTCAATTCCTTCTTGCAACATAAAACATTAAACCTGTCTCATCTCTTCCGCCAGTAGCATTTAAATAGACATCATGAAATGTTTAAGATTTTCCCTTTAATTACATCTGTAGGTATGTCATATTACCGGATGAGTAAAAATCTACGTGCGCACAGGATTCCGCATCCGTAGAAGTAGGGTCATTTCTGCCATCTGACATTAGAGAGTATACAGCCAGCGTCAGAGTGTCTTTACATCTTGTATCGAGGACCACATTGTAACGCTCGATGATAATGTAAACCATTTCGCCATATTCGACAACGTCTGATGGCCCACAAGTATACTGTAATATGACACAACTAAGAAAAATCACCAGCGTTTTTACTATACCTTCCAATAACAACTATAATAAAAATCAACTCAACATATAGGTAAACGCTCCTGCATGTTTGTTGAATTTCTGACCGCATTAATACAATGAATCATTACCATAGAGACGGAGTTTCACTTTGGCTTTAGAGTTCACATGTATTGTTTTGTGAAATTCATCACTCGTAGCCCAATGTTAAGATTACCGGCTGTAGATTACTATGATATCCATGCAACAGGATAGATGGTCGTTGAGGTTCAGTCTCCCCGTATGGCTTGTGTCACGACTCTAATGTTCTTACCAGTAAATTATAAATGCCTACTGAGTTATGTATTCACGGATACCATAGAAGTGGTGTTATATAAAGATTATACGAAAAATGATTCTTGATTGATTTATTGTTATATATATATATATATATATATATATATATATATATATATATTTATATATATATATATAAATATATATATATATATATATATATATATATATTTATATAAACCTCACGTTTTAGGCAGGAATCACATAACTCATCTATTCATGAATTGTCAATGTATTGCCCCCGCCAGAAGGGCATGCGTTCTTCCCTGTTCATGTATGTGTGTTTGTGTGTGAGTGTGTTCACAACATAACCCACGCAATCATGAACTGAATCTCAGGAAATTTTCAGATTTTTTCGGGAATTGGCCATTTAAAAAAGATTAGATTTTGGTGTGGATCGGCCCGTGATCAGGATTCATGAACCTCATCAAGCAATATTTACAAATTTACAGTCACTTTTGCACTTATGAACCTGGGAATATTGGCCGAAAAAGTGAATATAACACATGGCGGTGGCTTGCATTCCTAAGAATGCATATTTCTAGTTTTGTATATTTTTGTTTGTGTGATGAACTAGTGACCGTACGGCTGTCTGAAATCATTTTCATATATAACAGGATTATGCTTTGCTTAGATGCAACATTGAGGTCGAATCAATCCATTCTTTCCAGCGTTTTAGTCGAGTTCAAACCATCCGAGTCCGAGTGCAAGTCTGATTCAAAGCTACTCGAGTCCAAGTCCGAGTCCTTGAAGTTCGAGTCCACGTCCACCTCATTCGAGTATGAGTCATTTGGTATCCGAGTCCAAGTCCGAGTCCGAGTCCAATACAAATTCCCTTAAAAGCAATTTAAAATTGAAACTTTTAGATTGTAAGGAACATTTTTTAAGGAAGTTCACACATGCCTTTACTATAATGGTTAATCACATGTATAGCTCCTAATAATGAAGAAAGCTAGGTATATACAGTGTTATTATTTTGTAGTATTTTGTGAATAGTACGCTCGTTTATGTACGTAAGTCTTTGTAAAATGTAACAGAGTTTTTTTATTAGACTCGAGCTTATTCCCCGAGACCTAACCTCCACGTCCGAGTACAAGTCCGAGTCCAAGACACTCGAGTCAAAGCCCAGGACACTCGAGTCCAAGTCCGAGTCCCAACAAACTTGGACTCGAGTCCGAACTCGATTCTTTTATTCAGAAACATGATAAATGAGACCCATTAGTCTATGTTACAAAAGTGATTAGAAAAAGCAAAACTCGTGTCCCATGGGGATAGTAGAACATGATAAGCTCACGCCATATTGATTACTTAAACTATTTACATTTACTCAATTAGGGAACATTAGATTAACATTTAGTCACAGATGATGTAAAGAACCCTCGAAATTCTAATTTGATGATGGACTATCCGGTTAATTGGATGGAGAACTGAGACTTCTGATCTAAAAGTATGACGTAACAGCAGGTGATATGGTTAATTAAATCTAATTAGAAAACCCGATTATTATCAACATATTGATATTGATAATTAAGGATGGCAATTAAAGTCATGCATATTTTAGTTATTTAATATCAGATGTCAATGACACCGCGTGAGGTTTTAATCTAATTGGACCTGTGAGAGAAGGTTGCGTGTAAAAGGGTATTGTTAACTGAAATACTGTCGAGATAATTGGTGCTGTAATAGCAATTTGTTCGGGAACAAACAATTTCAAATTATTTTTATTACACGCTTTCATTTCTTCATTCTTTATGGATTTTCATGTCAGCACTCATGAAGTCTGTTTACAAAATGAAACAGTTGGTGTAGGGGCGATAATTACTTTCATGTGCAATATAAATGACGCTATTATATCTCTCAGTACTCGTGGGTCTGTGTCCTACGCTTCTTGTTTCGTAAGCTCCTTACAAGCCTCACGCAGCGGTTATACACTCGAATCTTTCCAGATCTACTTTCTTATAACCGCTGCCTTGTATTGCATGTTTTCGGGTTTTCTACACCAGGGCTTGCGCAGAGCCAAGAACTGTAATCAGACCGATAAGTGCGTGGTATCACATTGTGCATCCAACCATAGCGTGCGGGGTGGCGTGGGTTAGAAACTAAGGAGTTGGATGTGCAATGCGATAGTACGCTCTCATTGGTCTGATTGCAACCCATTGTATTGTGCCAGCCCTGGTGGTGAAACCCGGAGATTCAGAGAATATTGCTATGCGAAGCAGCGGTCAAAGCAAAGGAGATATAGAACGACTGCAGGGTATAACCGCTACGTTTGGCTTGTACTTTCTTCCGGGCATACAGTCATACCTGATGGGTATGCATATATAGATACAGTGACAACTAGATCAAACGGACAGACCTGAATGAAAATATTATTTTATTAGTCCGGTCTTGCCGACTCTTTGAATTATTGTAAAGGCCATGTATACTCAAGAAAAACTGACACTATTGCGAATCATCTAACAAGTAAGAAAAATGATAATTTCATGTGGATACCGATAAGTCAAAGAATTGGATATAAATCTTATATCTAGAATGTAAAACACATACCGGACACTTTAATGAAACTTTGTTTATTCGCAACTTCTTGTACAGAAATCCCCTTTCATGCGAGGTGTGGAATTATGTTTTAATGAACTTTTGCCTATGTACACTGAACATATGAGCCATAGATAATTTTAATATCTTGACAATCTGGTGGGTAAAATATTTGTTTTTTGCTTATACAGATACAGCTACAAGAATGGAATATATAAAATATATATGAAGTATAAAAAAAACCCTGAGCAATAGAAAGAATTGTTTTTTAATTCCAATTTTTAATACTATAACCACCATTCATCTAGAGTTTGAAAACAAACACTACAACGTATTAATCAGTATCGCTTTCCTTTAATAATATAATAATATAGCAATAACACAACAACGATACATTATAAGCACTAGCGGTGTACTCATAATTTCGACATACGACCATTGACATCCCAGTTGAAATGAGTACGCAGCCCCCATGAGCGGTTTCGAGAAACTAAGATAAAACAACCTGTCGTTCGATAAGTTAAGGGGATGCGACACAAAGTGTCGAGAGGGCAGCGTCAAGGCGAGAAGCTATCTGTGTAGGGAGTTTGGTGGCGAGGGGATGTTTATCGGCAAGGTTTAAAGGAGAATTACGCCTTTTTGGACCACGCCCAAATACTCAAATTGTGGTAAGAAGTCAACTGGATTTCATTATGGTATTTTAGACATAACCTAGAGAATAAGTCACTGAAAATGTATTATGTTTACTAGGCGTAGTTTAATCGACACTTCTTATGCCTTGGTCTTGTTACATTTGTTTTAAATCGTCTTCAACGTTACCACTGCTTTCTAAAGAAGTTGATCTTGAATATGACCATGAGTGTTCCCGTTAGTTAAGTGGAGTATTACCGGTTTCGAATATGGCTTTGTATCCTCTACAAATTTCGTATTGCAATATATATCGGATGATTCAGAAAAAAAAATAACTTCCCGCACTTTAGGGGTTAATAATATTTTTAAATGTGTCTGTAAAAGTTCACTGGTCCAGGAGTATAACTTCCTGATTTATGGCAAGAATAAATAGCGAAATTTGCTATATCCAGTGCTAGGTACTGTGTGATATCCCCGGCGGTCGATGTCAAGTGTGATTTGGGTACAGGACAGTGCATGGGTACTTGCGCGATGGCCATTTGCTCCGGGTTGACTGAGTACTTCCTTTTTTTATGCAAAAAAAAATAATGTTCTTTTCAGTTGATATCTATACCTCTCTGTGTACACAATATTTTTGAGCTCTGTTGATAATCGATCCAGTGTTGCTTCGGAAAAGGGACTTAGAGGGGCAGGTATCGCAAGAGAATTTTCAGGGAAAGGGTGGAATGTACGTTCTTTGAATATGTTTATTAAACTTTTTGAATCAAATTTTTTTTCAGGTAATTTGCAAGTTGGGAGTGGCATGCAAAGGACTGCAAGAACTGAGGCGAACATGATTTACACGGAAGAGAACATTCTTTCTTTCTTACACACGAGTCCCAGAGGCAAATTGCCAGTAATTGGGGATAGATTAAACATCAGTGTATAGATTGACAACAGACTTATTTCTCTTAATGACAAATTATAATTGATAAAGCCATCACATCTGTACCCAATGATATGTATGGCCCCGGTTGACACTTGACACCGACGGCCATGTGCAACATATAGTACCCAAAACTGGATATAACAAAGTACATTATGCAAATTTATTCTTGTCCTGAATCAGGAAGTTGAACTCCTGGACCAATGAAATTTTATAACCATTTTTAAATTATAAATATCTTTATACACACTTACTATTAACAACTTACATTTATAAAACTATTGACCCCTAAAGTTTGGGACTTTATTTCTGAATACGCATCTGCATTTTACTTTATTTATAAGAAACAAGTGTGTATTTTATCACATGTATATATGAATTACTAATATTATATTAATAATCAATTCTTTACCATGTTAAATACAATGAACAACCTTGAATGTTTCATACTAAACGTCAAAAGACTCGGTGGCGGCTATCACTTTAAGCCTGCCGTTTGTAAACCTGTCAAATATGTGACAGAAACATTTTTCTACAAAAAAAAGTCATTTAGCAAATATTTAAAAATAACGACAATTTGACAAATGTATCACGATACAAAATACATGTATCACGATTTATCGATAATATGGCGCGCCCCTAGTTTTGAACTTGGCCAGAATTGCGGTAGCTAACTATTACAAATCAGGCGTATAATTAAGAAAAGATTCAGTTGCAAGATAACAACAATGTACATGCAGCAATTAGGTCTGTTGAATGTTGTAAGTGAAACAGTTTAGAAAAAAAAAACTGCTAATGATTTTTTTGTGAGCAGAGAATATCTTACATTTCAATGTTTGATTAAAAATTTAATGATTCTGGTTTTAAGTCCTACTCTTTGTTTAGGTTTATTTCCGTCACTCTTGGTTTTTTTTTCAGACATCCGAGAAAACTCAGTATTGACTACAACTTATTCTCATAAATAATTGATCATTTAATGAGCAGATGTGGGGGCGGACTATAGAATATTTTTAGAAGCCCAGCGTACCAAGATACAAAGCATGATAAATTGGAATATCCCAAAATGCAAAATACAAATAGTACACGTAGCTTCAATAGGAAACGCTAGCGCGAGTTAATTACGGGTGACCGCTGTAGTGACGCATTCAAGTGAAGGGTAACCGCCGAGTGTAGTGGACCGCGCCTAGCGGCCGTATTTGGCAGGACCACATCGAGTCATTTTATTCCGAGAGAGGACTGGCCGATTTCCTGCGCGACTGGAGAGCCCTATTTCTCAACAAATGAGGCTTGCTTACAGCCCCCTGAAGCATATGTCCGATCATAATCAATTTACTGCTAGTGTATTTTCTAGCATACTTCTTCTTTGCACAGACTCCCTGTTAAGACCAGATAAAAGTATTTTTGCGTTTTCTCTTATCCGTTTTCTAGTTATCTGGACGATCGTTTTTCATCCAACTATAAAGGGTTTTATTTCCGTGGGTTGTAAGGTTTCGGGTTTGATAAAAAAAGACTCTGTTAGATGGGAAAGGTCGTTTGTATTGCGATTATCCTTGAACCGACGACGGACTTTTACGGAAATGTTACTTGCGATCACGTTAAGGTAATGATATAGCAAGGGTTTAAAATGGTCGTAAATTGGAATTTAAAATCGATACACTTGACACCAGACAGCCCTTAAATTTGTTAAATTACAGAAATATTATATTTGTCTTACTTGTAGTCGACGGGCTTCTTCATAATACTGTTCAGGGGTGTAATTGTGCTTTTTCGGAAAGAGATAAGACCGCTAAAGCATGTTATTGGTGATCCAAGTTGGAATCTCATGTTTTTTTTCAATGTACATAACAACCTTAAGGTTCAAACTTGCTCCATCCAAATCGGAGCCACAAATAACTCAGCTTACCAAACATTTGACTTTAAATCTCCAGTTACCTGTAAAAACACATTTTAAGAGACGACAAATTGGAAGTAATGTAAAAACATCAGCCATCAAATATTCAACTCAATGCCAAACTCAAAAACCAACAAACTTTTGTGGTTTTAATGAAAAATTCACCATTTAGCCATTGATTCACTGGCGGGATTCAAACCAGGCAACTTCAGCTTCGAAGTCCAACGCCATAACCACTGGGCCACGTCCTTCCCCCGCTATGATAGCTGTGAAGTGTCAAGAAATCTGTCTCTTGGTTAGATGCGTCATCTATCCACACATCAAAATGGAACAATAATTTAATAACTGTGCATGACGTTCTATGTCAAATATTTATTGTTACAGAACCTGATATAAACAGATCACGTATGCGTGATAAACACAAATTTTGTAATGGAGATAAAAAAAAAGATTCTGTAACACTAGGCAGCGAGAAATGTCTAGGGGAATGCATAAATAAGTCAGTGGTTTTTTGTTAACAAATAACCATAATTTATTCCTAAAACAATCCTAACAATACAATACACTAAATCAATACAATTATACAGTGAAACAGCGGTATAGCAACAAGTCAATACGATCACACAGAAAGATAATGGTACAATACCTGAATACCAACAGTGTCACCAAATAAGCCCTTTGAATGTAAGCTCTCGGAGAATGACAGTCAAGTGGAAAGTTCTTGAAACAACACAGAATGTAAACCGAAGTCCAGTGTATAAAATCCAGGAAAGTTCTTGAAATAACACAGAATGTAAACTGAAGTCCAGTGTATTAAATCCAGGAAAGTTCTTGAAATATCCATAATTGCCGCATTCGTCGGATAAGATCTTTAGAATCTAACACACGCTTTGCGTCCGCTGGTATCTGCTCTGCTGTCTGCCCTCTGGTTCTAAAAAAACAGCCCTTTATATACCTTCACACCCTAAGCCGGGAACCTTATACTTCTCGAACAGTCTACAAAGTACCCTACTCAACAGGTGGTCGCCATTTACGCATAAGCACTCCATTTTTGACATAGAAACAAACTGGGTTCTGTGACAGTTCATCTTTAGAAACTGTCTTGGGAAACAAACATGAAATATCAGGGTCCTTATGCTGTTCCGTGATAAGTTCTGACCTTGAAAATGATGCATCCTGTACTGGCGAGTCATTAGACGAGTCATTAGTGACTCACAGAGTGTTATTCTCTGGACCATTATCCTCATGTGTGTTTTGCTTGGCCATAGATCTAGTTACAGCACATGAAGCATACAAACCAGGAATTTCCTGACTTTCCGGATCAGTGTCCTGATCAAGTGACGGCTTTTCTGTCACTATTGGTACAGGCTGTACGTTATCACCTGCAACATCATTGCCTAGTAGCAACTGAATTCCCTTAAAGGGTAAAGTAGTTCTTATGCCCACAGTAATATTCCCAGAAATCAAATCTGACTTTAAATGGATACTGTGAAGCGGAACTGAAGTGTGCCTGTCTAAAAGCACACCATTAACAAGTGCATGTGTACCAGTAAAGGACCTATTAGAAAATGTCAAAGTGTTTGCTAACATGAGAGTCTGGCCTGAACCAGTGTCCCTCAAAATTCTAATAGGGGTAGAATCTGAAAAATCACTTGAAAGTGATACAAAACCATCATGTATGAATGGCTCAAATAACCCCATTTCAGAGTCAGGAGAGGAATCTACTACCTCAACCTCATCAAACAAAGAACTGTCAGTCATAAACTCTGTTTCAGAGTCATCTAAGGAATCCACATCCTTACCAAACTCCTCATGGGAGTCAACAGAGGAATTTTCCTCAGCAGAAACAAACTTTTGTTTGTCAAAAGAGGACCTGGCCTCATTTGAAATACTCTTGCAAGAGTCATAAAAGGACTTAGCCTCATTTAGAGAACACTCCTCACAGGAGTCTTGAAAGGACCTAGCCTTATGTAATTCCTCGCAGGAATCAACTGAGTTTTTACCCCATAATCTACGGATTCTACTAAGAATTTAGACGACACTTGGGCCTCCGTAGCATCAAACTCTTTATTTGAGTCAACAAAGGAGTTGTACCCCTTATTTACATGAAAAGAGCCTGGCTCTTGTACTATGCCATGCATAGATTTTGAAACAAAACCAGAAGGTTTGCTATTTGGTTTATTCGCAAGTTTCCAGCAGTCAGATATTAGATGACCTTCCTTCTTGTAGTAATTACAGATTTTCTTTGAAAATGACTGGTCTTTGTTGGACTTAGACACAATGGACGTGGACTGAGGTGTAGCTATGCGCTTTGCTGAACTATTAGGACTACTAGTACTGGGTGACTGCGCTGTAAACTTCTTTTGACCATACTGTTTTACATTCTTATTTGTGAATGACTGGTTTGATTTGCTAGTAAAGGAGATTTTGTGCGTCAATGAATAATCATCAGCTAACTGAGCAGCCATGTCAAGTGTTTCAGGACTTTTCTCATCGAGAAATGTTTTAACATCTGCATTAATGCAGCGCTTAAATTCTTCAAGCAAAATCAACTGGCGCAAATTGTCATAATCTTTCATTACATTTTAGAACTACACCAGCGATCAAACAACTGCTCTTTTGTCCTAGCAAATTCTACGTAGGTCTGATTTTTGCGCTTTTCCCAATTTTTGAATTTCTGGCGGTAAGCCTCTGGAACTAACTCATTACCTTTTAGGATTAAACCGTTTTAGCGGCGCATAGTCAGCAGCAGCTTCTACTGAAAGCTCTGTATAAATTTCTCTGGCCTTGCCAGTCAATACACTTTGTAACAGCATAGTCCAATTTTCTTTAGGCCATTTTAAATTTTCAGCTACCTTCTGAAAGTGTAAGAAATATTTATCAACCTCTTTTTCTTGAAAAGGTGGGACAAGTCTAATGTGTTTAGTAACATCAAAACTTTGAGTTGGACAAGCACTTAGACTACGTTCTACTTTAAGTCTTTCTAACTCCAGTCGTTTTAACTCAATTTCTTTTTCTTTTTCTAGCCTTTCTCTTTCTATTTCTTTTTCTAGTCTTTCTCTTTCTAACCGTTCTTCCCTCTCTTTTTCTAATTCTTTTAATGCTAGCTCATGTTGCATTTCCAAATTTTTCAATTCTAATTGCATAGCAAGGCTGTTATTTTTTTTATTTTTCAACTTCAGTCTCTTCAATTTAACCTTTGCTAATAAGATCTTGCATGATTTTAGCAATGATATCAGGCTTTCTCAAAGCTTTTTTCACACTTAGCCCTAAGTGTTGTCCCAAACGCAACAACTGTTCTTTTGACAACTGTTCAAGTTGATCAGGGTCCGGATCGTCAACAAATGTCTCTGGTTTGAAATCTGCCATGTTAAGATGTTAAAACAATAACAAAAAACCACTGAGATAAATCCTGTAAACAATGTACTGTAAACAATATGTAATCTTGTAAACAATGGATGATAAAACAATGTGTCCAGGTCAAGGCCTAATAAATTTGAAAACTATAAAGCATTCCGGACGAGCCCCCAATTTTATGTTACGGAACCTGATATAAACAGATCACGTATGCGTGATGAACACAAATTTTGAAATGGAGATAAAAAAAAAATCAGATTCTGTAACACTAGGCAGCGGGAAATGTCTAGGGGAATGAATAAAGAAGTCAGTGGTTTTTTTGTTAACAAATAACTATAAATTATTCCTAAAACAATCCTAACAATACAATACACTAAATCAATACAATTATACAGTGAAACAGCGGTATAGCAACAAGTCAATACGACAACAAAGAAAGATAATGGTACAATACCTGAATACCAACAGTGTCACCAAAATAAGTCCTTTAAATGTAAGCTCTCGGAGAATGACAGTTCAGTGGAAAGTTCTTGAAACAACACAGAATGTAAACTGAAGTCCAGTGTATAAAATCCAGGAAAGTTCTTGAAATAACACAGAATGTAAACTGAAGTCCAGTGTATAAAATCCAGGAAAGTTCTTGAAATATCTATAATTGCCGCATTCGTCGGATAAGATCTTTAGAATCTGACACACGCTTCTGCGTCCGCTGGTATCTGCTCTGCTGTCCGCCCCCCTTTATATACCTTCACACCCTAAGCCGGGAACCTTCTACTTCTCGAACAGTCTACAAAGTACCCTACTCAACAGTAAACAAGAATTCAAGAATTCTCTAGAAAGACCTCCCTGTGTATGTACACATACCAGGCTGATCACGTGACCCACTACCAAGCCTGAAAACTCAAGGCCCACATGACAACGAGAGTTCAACCAGTACGGAATGTAACAACAACACGAGCCACGCCCGTGTCACACAATAGAGCACCTGTAACAATATATATATATCTTTGTGTGTGCATGTTCGTTTGTGTGTAGGTATATATATTGCATTCTAAAACCAACGAATATAACACGAGATCATATATATTTGCTGAGCGCATCCTGATCAAATTACAGAATAGAGTGTTTACTGTATGCTTGGCCTGCCATCTGGTAGTGACCGCCGCTCGCACACTTAGTCCATCAAATTATGTCCATTAGCGAATGGCGCCAATTACAAGAGGTATCGAAAGGTACGAGCGAACCCGTTATTTCTTATCTTGTCAATTAGCGATCAATTAAACCTAGCCGGCAGGAATGCCCCGAGCAGAATGGAGACCCGTCCCTAATGGGCCTGGTGATAATCTGTCGGAAATGGCAAAGTCCAGGCTCTGGACGGTCAACAATAGGGCTTGGATATCGCCTACAAATTTTGAATTGCAATATATTGCGTAAACGCCCTTATTAAAATAAAACAAACATGGAAGGCGGTGTGGGCTATAATATGATCCTTCAATTTTCAACCAGATATATACAATTAATCCTAATAATAAAGGCCCATCACATCGTTGCACGAGGTAAACATAAATACACGAAACAAGCAACATATACCAAAACAACGAAAGTAAGTAAACCGATATACTAGATATAACATGACGGGAAAGAATGACGGACACAAACATATCGAGATAAATGGACAGTGGGTGGGTGGGTCACCGATAAAAACAAACGTGCAACTGACTGGCCGGGATGTGATCAGTGACCACTCAAGCGTGAGTTCCCCAGCCCCGTGTATAATTAAGCGGGCTTAAGAGGGACGGTTCCATCTCAATAGATACGGGTTACTAGGTCTGCAGAATTTTTCCTTTAAGCGTTAACAATAATTAACTTTTTTTTAATTCACGTATATGTGTGTGCGTACTGCAAAACGCATTGCGTTATTTATATCGTATTAAATTCATAAGAAACGGTTTATATATATATATATATATATATATATATATATATATATATATATTTATATATATATATATATAATTAAAATTATTAAGTTATGAACTTGAACTTTTCCTACGAAACATCCAAAGACACGGCTGCGGCTTTCTCTTTAAGCCTGTCATTAACCTCTGCACATTTAGATGTCTAAATTTGTAAAAGAAACATCATTTGTACTACATAAATATTATTTAAATTAATATCGAAAAATAACCTTATTGAAAAATCGTATCGCCATACGCAATATAGGAATCCCTTTTTGTTTATTCCAAATGTAAAACGTAACCTTTTTACTTTCGTTAAATGTGAAGCCCCTCTTGATTGTGTAAATTTGATTTTACAAAGCTTACTCGAGTCCACTTTATAAGGACTCAGACTTGGACTCGAGTTTTCTGCAGCCTCGGACTTGTACTCGTCCTCGATGGTAAAGACTCGAGAAACATCCTCGAGAAAGAAAGCTTCATCACAATCTATAAAGACATCTAGAAACGTGCAAACTATTAAAAAAATATTACAAAAAAACGGACTGAATACTTAGCTCTATCTCTGCATATTAATGAAGCTTATTAATGTAATTAAACATTCAGACAAAAAGCACGTGTAAACTATCATAAATATATATATATACTTACTGTATTATCAAATTTCTATTTTAAATTTCTTTTAAAAACGGAGAAAATTTATTGGACTTGGAATCAGGTACCAGAAGAAGGTAGAATAAGACCCAAACCTTAAGAACTTGGATTCGAACCGTAAGAACTTGGACTTGAACCTTAAGGTCTTGGACTCGAGCCATTAGGTATTGGACTCGATTGCGGTGGACTCTATCACATCACTGCAGGTATACATCAAAATATAAAGTGTATGCTAAACAGAATATTGTGACTTTGCAAAGATGAAACTGTTGGTCTGATCAAAGAGGTTCACTAACATGGAGTAAGTAATGGGGATCGATGTAGATCATCAAAGGCAGACGCGTGGCAGCCCAGGAGGTTTATTGCTGCTGCCTATTGTACTGGCTGGGGATGCCCGTTGTACTTGCGCCTCTCGTTATCGCGCACCTCGTAAAAGTCACACAGTGCAAATGCTGGGTCTGATGCTGCTTGCGGCAGCTAAGCTTAAGCATTTGCGTGCCGGTTGATTCGCATGTATTTTCATGAAATTTTATGCAAGCGGAAGTTAAAATTTAACTAACTGACATATATATATATATATATATATATATATATATATGCGCAGTCACTGGCTACCGAATCCTTATTTGCCGCTTGCCACACTAAGGGATTTTGGAATCCCGCTGCTTTCAATTTCAGTGCAAAGCAGTGTGGCTGTATATGGAATATCGGATCGTACTGTGTTTTTTTTTTTTTGGTATCTAACTTAACTACACCGTTACACTGTTATTTTATTTTTCCTGAAAGGCTAAGTTAGTCTGTTTGCGATTGATGTAATTTCTTTGCGTGTAACTTGTCGTCGAACAGGGCAAGCCGTAGTTTAAAATTGTTCTGTCCCATCTGAGAAATGAGTAGGCGTTCCTATACAATTACATCATTTTTGCAAAAAAATTTTTCCGTACGAGCAAATCCCTTGTGAAATAGAGTAACCCACAACGTAACAACGCCAACTAAAATTTATTTCTTACAAATTCATTACATCTGGTAAAGAATGTTTATCTAGTATGGGACTGATATGACAGCTTCTTTTCCAAGTGATTCTGTGGTATCCTCGGTGATGTAGCAGGGATAACCCGAGCGCAATAGGCAGTCGCCGGAAGCCAGACCAAACGGCTTTTAAAACTAGGTGCGAGTTTTTTTATCAAGATTGCAAGTAACATCGTACATCACAGAGCTATACCTCCATCTTATTGTAACTCCTTGGTCTGATGTTCAATGTTGTTTTGATACTTAAAGGGCGTCAATACACCGGGGGGGGTGGGGGGTGAGTATATACCACGTTTTAGCAAGGTGAAATGGTAAATGTAACAAATTCCCTCTGCTATTTAGAAAATAATATTTATATATTGGAAATGAAATATATGAATAATTATATTTATTGATTTTGGTTCCATTTCTATGTTTTCTATGAAATCTCATATAACCTAAACCTGGTTAAAATTAACCTAACTGGAAATAAAACACCTTATTTTTAAGACATCATACTAAATTGTAATATATTTGAAAGTCATTCACACACAAATCTTATCATCATCATCGGTATGTGCTCCATCAACTATGCCTATGCGGATCAACTATGCGGATCTCAACATGGGGGGAAAAGGTGTACATCTATTCATCTTCATTCACATAATCACCGAAAGTATAACGTCAAAGACTTTGTCGATGCCTGAGTTCGTTACAGAGATATTTACAAGTTATTCTCTTAACAAATTCTTCCTACATAAAACATATATACCCACACATACACTACATGTGCGTATTACGTCTACACTCAAAACCAGTGCACAGAGAGAACGCAAAACATATAGCTGGACCACCTTATTATGTCTAGCGCCCGCTTTGCACCGGAAAGTTATTTTTAGTTCAGTTCATCGAAGAAAAAAGACAATGTGACGTCATAAGGCTACGGCATCTGCACGGTCGGATACTAATTACTAATTAGAAAGCCATAGGTAACACTACACCCGGAGTCAGGTTAAATTTCCCTTTCACTATAAGTCACTTTCCTGGAAACGCATATTAATTTTTAACTGAAAGCACATTAACGTCAGATGATGCCATCTGGGCTATCTCTATTTATACACCAAATTTGTATATTGCGTTCATACGAAAAGAGATAATTTCTTAGAAATTGACAACAGGTGTATCAGAGGGACAAATGTACCTGATCCCAGTACGGTCGTATACCTCTGATGCGATTTACCTCTGGTTCAAAGAGTGCTTTCTTGGTCCAAGTCGCTTATTATAATTTTAATACCGATAGCACTTTGAAGGATGTTTCTCGATCAATAGTGTTCGGTCTACATGGTATGACTGTAGTCTCACTCTAAGCTCAGATAAATATCATTTTCTATATATCTGATATCAATGACAGTATCGGGAATTTATTCATCTTATTTTACCGTATTGTTTATATAAAGATAATATATAAATGCATCATATATGAATATAATATTTAAATAAAGCTAATAAATATGTATGCATGATATATAAATTTAAGATATATATATATATATATATATATATATATGTATATGTGTACACGTATATATATATAAAATCATATATATATATATATATGATTACATTTTTTGTTATATTATACTATAAATATAGTTATGTTAAACAAGTAAACCAATATATATATATATATATATATATATATATATATATATATATATATATATATATAGTCATCTGACATTTACCCTTGTTCTAAATATATGGAATCAACGACATTTTTAAATCAGTTTATCTTATTTTATCGTATTTTTTATATAGAAAATATATAATATATAATTAATGATATATGTAAATATATGATTGCCTTCGTCAGGAGTATTAGTGTGTGTGTCTTTATGTGTGTGTATGAGGGAGAGACTGTTCACAACATGACTCACGTAATCATGAACGGTAACACATGGAATTTTCAGGGCATTTCGGGAATGGGCTTTGGAAGAATCGATTAGATCTTTGTTTTGATCTAGCATCTTCTTAGGATTCTGGAGCCTCAACAAGTAATATATTCACAAATGTACGGTCACTTATGCACGAATGAACCTGGGAATATGTTCCAATAAATGAGTTGCACTGAAAGTCCCGCCTCATCAGGGTGGCCCGGCCACCTGTACAGTTTACTGTCCAGCCCAAAGCACCTCGGTATGACGGTACCAAGTGTGTTCGCAGAGCGCTTTCGAAACGTGTGCTTTCATTGCGGAGGAATGTATCCATTGAGATGCAGGTTTCCAGTTATAATTTTAAACTTTTTTTCTGATAGCACTTTACAGGATGTTTCTCCATCAGTTTTCGGTCTGTTTCCTATGACTGTAGTTTCACTGTCAACTGAGATTATCCTTGCTCTGTATATATGAAATCAATGACAATATAATGAATTAGTTTAACTTATTTTACAGTATTGTTTGTTCTATATGTATGATATCAATGACAATTTGATGAATTAGTTTACCTTATTGCAGTATTGTTTATATAAAAATCAAATATAAATATATATGGTATACATATAACATATACAGTTTATAACATTTATAATATAATTTAATACAAATGAATATATAATAAAATACATACTAGTATATATCATAGTATAAACAGAGTCATATTAAACAAATATACACAAACACACTAAATGTGTTACAAAATCATTATTTTTAATACAAAAAAATCATTATTAACAGAATTTCGAAAAAATATCGATATTTGAAAACTGTATTGCGAAATGCAATTTGCGAATCACCGTATCGCGATTTAAGGATATATTGATAAAATCACTCACCCCGATATATATATATATATATATATATATATATATATATGTGTATATATATATATGTATATATATATATATATAAATATATATATATTACAGCCCCATTGCCGCCACCAGGGTGTATAAGTCGCTAATATACACTCCAACAAAAGAACTAAGGAATCAAAGCAGTAAAAACAAACGTGTGTGAACTAGTGCTTGCGCTGTTTATGTTATAATAATTGCTGTCTGGCTTGTGCGATCTAAGCACGAGTTGTGCTGAACAATTACCACACTGGCAAGCAAATTCTGAGGCAGGGTGAAATTTAAATCACAGTCTCTCCCGCAAGCGAACGGCCAGTCAGTTGGTCCAAATTGAGCTTGAATGGTTGTAAACAAAATCCCATTCTGAAATAAGGAGACCACTCTCAAATTACGCGGCCATGGCCAGTTAAGTATTGGCGTATTCTCAGATTCTAGGCCAATACAGGATCTTTGAGAGAGAGAGAGAGAGAGAAAGAGAGAGAGAGAGAGAGAGAGAGAGGCGGGGGGGGGGGGGGGGCTGCGAGAGACATACAACCAGGCGGCGCGTTTAGTTAATATAGATATATAATCATTTGGAATAATAGGTATATTAATTCACGCAAATAAGTCATTTTGTTTCCCCCAGCAAATCCATCTAGACACTCGAACTTACCAACTCTAATTCACCGGTTTCATGCGTCGTTATGGTTCTGCGTGTTAGTCAACACAGACCACGTGCAGCTGTTTACCATAACGAAACCACATGATCAGAGGTCCAATCCTGTGCAAAGTGCGACATATCTCAAATAAGAAGAAGAAAAATGAAAGAGGAAACAAAATTTCTCAAACTCGAAAAAATTTGTGACGTGAAAATCAGGTGGCAACCGGGTGGCATGATAGGTATATTCAGGGGCGTAGCCGTGCTTTAGGTGAGGGGCCGAAAAATTTGGCAGAGACAATTGTAAAATAAGTAAAATTCAGGGAGGACGGGAAGCACAGGATGCGAGTGTGTGTGTGGGGGGGGGGGGCTTGGTTCTGCTCCTGATGTTTAAGATTTGCTCCACTGGTCGCGCTAGGGGCAAGGTTATTACTACTCCTGTACAGGAGTAAACATACGCTATTAGAGTAAAATATTAACAGATAACATACCATATAACTTCAAAGAAAAAACAACACTATTCTGTTTTGCAGAGTGTTATGCCCCCTCTCAATCCGCCTCTACAGAGTGATGTTTAATCTGAGAGGAAGGAATACAGGTTATAGTATTGCGTGTATTCCCTGAATCTGCCGTTGCTTCGGCGCATAAAAGGAGATATCCCGGTAAGACCTTATGCGCTCTAGCAACAGAATATCACTTCTGGATTGTTCGAAGCCCCTTGAATATAAAATCTAAAATTCAAGAGGCTTGTTTTTTTCATATATCATTCTTATCTTCATTCTTATTCATTAGAGAGCGCCAACAAATAGGTTATGGACCAGTTCTATAAGAATATATATTGTTTGATTATCTACTCATATATAGGGGCAATATTGAAATTAAAAGGTACATACACATTTCACTCAAATGTGTATCATCTCATGTTATTAACCCATCTGGACTTAAAACAAAAGTTTCACAGTTATTGTATCCTATATTTCATATATATTTAACATTCAATTGTATGTGAATAGCTCCCTTAAATTTTCATTAAATTTTGTCCTATATTTTGTGAAGGAACAATTGTAACACGGAGCATTTCCCTCCAGACAACTTCAATACCCGTAAGAGAACTCCGGTTTAAGCATAGTGTAAAGGGTAAAGAAAACACGCTTGCCTAATAAAAATATGGTTAACAGATAAATGCTTCTCCGTAATGGCTCATTATAGATATCTGTCGCTTATACCTAAAAAGTGACTGATACCATATCAGAAATATGTTGTTGTGCCACTTTTATCAACAACAACTAAATAAGAAGTGTGACGATGGTATGCGATTACGCTCGAAATAATGTGAATATACATTCCTCGGTCGACCACCGCTGTCTGATGCTATAAAAATAGAGAGTTGTGTATCTGTGCAAAATGATTGCCACATTTGCAATGAGACTACCGAACCCCTTCCCGATGTTTTGGTGTTTTTTTAATCTTAAATAAGGAAAATTTAACATATTTCATCCTGGTTTACTTGTATTTTCATGTATAAATAAAATCCACAATCATATATGTCTGGAAATGTCTGCAACTTCGGAATAATTTTGACGGAGTGGGTAGCTCCGACAGAAGTTTGATGAATTTTGTCCGCGCAGTGTCAGTGAACGGCTAACCATCTGTTACACAGTATCAAAATTCCGAGTGAATCAAGAAATATAGATCCAGGAGTTAATGATGATTTTGATAACATAATGTTATATGTCATTTTATATACTGCTTGGTACGCTCCCGAGGCAGCGGAAATCTTACGCTTCTAAGGAAGCAACTGATTTTCACGCTGCCAGCTTTGACCGTTTATGATATATTTGGACACTAGATGGCGGTTCGTTGCGCGCTGAACAAAACGTGCGTATGATTTGACAAGCAGCCAACCAGATGCCAATAAACGAACACGCGACAGGCATCCTGGCTCTGCCCATAGCTGCGCTTCAAGGGCCGTTTGAAGACAAGTTTACATTCGAATTTAAATTGTTCCCTCTGCATTCTCGCACCATCGACCGATTCGATTCTGACTGTAGGACTGTGTTAGCGTAGCCATGTGTCTGGTGTCTGCAGAACTGAAACCAGCCAGCGAGATGTGCACGCAGCCTTTGTTGTTACGTTTCGTTTGAATTACAGCTCACTGACCGGGCATCCTATGTGCCCAAGTCCATAATTAAACCACGTCTGCGGCAATTCTCTCTGAGCCTGTGGCCTGTTCATACGGTTACCGGGGCGATGAGCCGTCACTCAAAACGAAAGGAACATGATTGGCTCCGTGTATTCCTCGCTTGGACGTGTCTTCCAGCACAAGGTCTAATCTGATTTGACAAAAATGCAGTGCTCCCCTCTGGTGTAGCAATTCAGGATACGAGGTCATAACAAACAGCGCTTACCATATAGGAAGTAGGCCTATAGTTAAAGCGCTGTGTAAAGAGCGTAACTGCTTGGTATCGCCTACAAAATTCGGGCATGGTCTAAAAATGCCGTTATTCCATTCCATACTTTAGCTGTACACGTCCTTTGCTTCCACACAGATAGATTCTCGCCTGGACGCTGTGTTTGGCGTACTTTCGTGTCGCGTCCCAACGCCGTTTTTTTTAACCATTGCAGGTTTATTCCTCCAGATTTCTTGAAACCGGGAGCTGCCATTTTGCGTACACATTAAAACCTGGATGTCAAGGGTCACATGTCGAAACTAGAAATCTCCTTTCCGAGTAAAGTAAACCTCCGCCATGTGTGTGTGTGTGTGGGGGGGGGGGGGTCGGGGTACAAATTGAGGGATGCTCCCCAACCCTTTTGTATTCACTTACTCGGCCTATATTCTCGGGTTCATTAGTGCATAAGAAAATATGCATTTGTGGATATACCTTGATGACGTTTCTGAATCCGGATCATGTGAGGGATCCATAACAAAATGCAATTTGTTCTTCGTTGGCCGTTTTTCCGAAATAGCCTGAAATTTTCATGAGATTCCGTCCATGACTGCTTGAATTATGTTATGAAGAAACACACAAGCACATGAGAAAGGGGATGGACGCACACCTTGGTGGCTGCAATGGGGCTGTAATATATATATATATATATATATATATATATATATATATATATATATTGTAACACCACGGGGAAACCGGGCGTGAAAATCAAGACTGCCAAGGCCAAGAGCGTGTGACGACCAGTATTTACTTTAGTAATGAAAAACCCTGTTGAAATACATGAATTGAAATGTGTTAAGTACATTATTACTGTTCAACAGACCGGTTCACTTATAGTCTTAAGTACACCGTTGTTATTACTAATTATTGTTCAACAGACCGGTTCACTCATAGTGTTAAGTACACCGTTGTTATTACTAATTATTGTTCAACAGACCGGTTCACTTATAGTATTAAGTACACCGTTGTTATTACTAATTATTGTTCAACAGACCGGTTCACTTATAGTATTATGCACTTCGTGATATACCGTTGACATAGGAAATTCAACCCAGATATTATACTTGCGGCAACAAATTACAAGATCATATGTCTTATATCGCAATATCGCTTAGATCACGTGCCTTATAAAGCAAGTCAGAATATACAACCAAAAACATATATACATATGAGGCCCTGTATTCGAAGAACTATTTCTTATCGTAATTGAACAAGTCATGCCCTATCAAGAGAGGATAGAGGCTAAACTGTTTCCATGACGGCAAGAACCCTCATGACGGCCACGTGCCTGGTGGTACTCTTTGCAAGAAGTCGTTCAGCTGTAGCAATAATAAATTCCTAACTTGAAAACACCTGTCAATGTAACTCACATGACATACACCGGTTTACGTAAATAACGTAAATAACTTACATACATTGTTCTCGGTATGTTATGTCCACCTTATAGTTAAGCAACGGAAATATTACAGCGTAACGCAATATGCGGTATTCAATGAACGAATGTAAGACGGTGTCTGTTTAGCATTGGTACTGGTTTTATCTTAAAATTAAATAATACTGGTTTTAAAATGACAAGCTGTTACAGTTACCCGGGTTAAGTACAACAGCCTACCTGTAGCAAAATCTCATACTCTACCGAAATACTCAAGCGTGCCTCCTGTCACGTTTTATGCAGTCACATCGGAGCGTTTTATGCAGTCACATCGGAGCAAGGTTTACGACGGAATGGCAACGGTTGACAACGAGTTTCTAACTTAAATAGCAAAAGCGTTTGCTTTGAATTCACTACAGTTGGCTCAACGCTTACTGAAAAGGGCCATTCGTGTGGAACGCATGGACGGACCCGAGTACACGGTTAACCACCGTGCGTACCTAACTAGTGACGAAAACAGGGTCTGTGTAATTGCCCTGTTACAATATATATATATATATATATATATATATATATATATATATATATATATAACTCTGAAGAAAGACAACACTGTTAATTCACAACAGTCTGTTTCAAGGGATGCGACCCGATCATCAGGTGAATGTGGTTAGAATGAAGCTAATGGCGTGGTTTGAAAAGCCGAGACTTTACGAGATTACGAGATTATGCTTTGTGCGATTCCGCGGGGGGGGGCATCTAAAAGACTAACACTGACCCTATTGTTCTCTGGGGCACAATAGGATTGGTCGGGGTACACGTGCGATACTGGAACATAACAGGGCAAAGAGGTTAGTTGTGTTTTATATAATACAAAGATAAATTACCAGTATGCTCAATTAGCATAGTAAACTGATTTGCAATACGGTCCTGGAAGCAATGAACGTATCAGTAGTATACATATGATATAAATACACAATATACTATGAAAATACACAATATATAATATATAAGGCAAATATACATTATAAAGGCCAGATATACTATACTATACTCATACCAAATGGACTCCACTCGATAAACCCATCATATATATATATATATATATATATATATATATATATATATATTTAATTGGCCAGCATTATCTTATTTTGGGCTTCGTGGGAGAGGCGAAATGTCAGATGCTCTGAGTAGACGGCCACTCACTTCGAAACTGAGGCCACTGGACACCCTCACTCCGAAGTTCTTGGCACACGACCGTGACTTGAGCAGATGGGCAGGCGTGCGTGGCGCACGAGGACACTTTTTTCAACATATTCAAAGTTTCAATTGTGCGTAAGTTAGGTACATTTGTGAATATGCATTGATGACTCTCCTAAATCCGAAAAAGATGCTGGATCCACGCCGAAATCCGATCGACTCTTTCTTGGCCCATTCGCGTAATGCCGTGAAAATTTCATGAGATTTCGTTAATGATTGTGTGAACAAACACAAACACAACACACTTAAAATGAACAGAGGTGGCGCAAAAGGGATAAAATATAATGTCTAGAAACAGTAGTACGTTTCCCATATATAAACTGTCGTGATAATGTTAGATATGGTGCGAAAGTACACTGCCTAGTTGTGCTACAAGCATTGGACCTTGCAGAAGCAAATATCAAGGTGAAGTCCCGACGGACGCTCAGGTATAAAATGAACCATAGCAAATGTAGCGTGGTTCCACCAGAGTATGGCTTCTGAAATACCCGTAAACGTCATCAAAAGAAGCCTGGCATCTATGGAACTGGATAATAACACGCATTCCACTAGGGGAGGTATCCTTCCCGGTGCTAATGGTACGGGATATGGGCCAAGTATTGACTTATTTAAATCAAATTTCCTGCATACAGTCAGCTGCCGGCAAAATACCTGTAGCATTTGAGGAACAGTGGTTGTGGCAGACGCTGAAACCATTAAAATTTGAAGCCGCATTTAAACCATCCAAGGCTCCCCGTTTTAATGGTAAAACGCCCTTTTTGTAGTGCCAAGCATTTTAATGGGATGTCGAGTCGCGGCGGTAGAGTTTGACCACAGTCCTGTGTATTCAATATTTAAAAAAAAAAAATCTTGCAGGAAAAATTGGCTGTAAAAATCCTTGACAATAAAAAAAGATTTTCCCAACGATTTTTGTCCGGCCAGAAAATGCGGTAGATATAATGGCAAAAGTTTTTTTTTTTGCGGCTGATGTACACTCTACCGTTCCTTACTTTTTATCATTTCGGACCAATAAAAATTCTGGAGACGAAACAGAAGTGACCAAAATGACCAGAAAAGTCTTGTGATATGCATGTAAAATTGGTAGGTGTGCGGGCACTGGCCGGTTGACGAAAAAATTGGCCAACAATGAAAATTCGGTTGGTCGGAGACCGGTTTTGAGCAAATTTTACAAACTCTTTATTCATGAAAAGATATATTTGAATAAATACCTCGTGCAAATAGTCGATATTTACATTTTTCGATGGTAATTACATGTTTGTACTCCGTCTTCCTAATAAGCCTTTTCTAAAAGGGTACGTCGTATCAATAATAAACATTTTGTTATCTCGCATTTTTGTTCTGGGGTCACGTGACTGTGGCCCATTAGGCGGGTAATGACCTTTGTGTGTACTCGTGACATTTTGTCCCGCGTTGATGTAAATACTTACACTGCTCCACCTAGATGTAAGTGCCGAACTAATTACAACATTTCCGGATTCGTATTCCACGTTTAGCTGCAGCTCTCAGTGATCAATGCAGGATAGGGTTGACATTTTTAGCACTTACGCATTTCAAACCCGCCTCATTACGTGCATCCCATGGCGCAATGTCAGACGTTCTTTCTACTTTCGCTCTAAGTTCAGCATTCTGTTAGACCACAGTTGTAATCAATACGATATAAATGCACAGTTACATACAGCTTATCAACGATCACATATTTTACATCTATCTAATGGCACCGTTAATCTTATGGTCAATATATTATTTGATTTGTCATTTTCCATTTAAATCTTAAAAGGACTTATAAGACCGTGAAGTTCAGAATACAAGGATTTTCTATAGCAAGCTTAATTGCTTAATTGATCTATGTCACGATTCATTTTTTTAATAGAGCTGGTTATCGCATACAAATTTTGTATTGCATTACACTGCGATGTCTCTCAGCTTTTTGCGATATGTTTTGCTGTATTTTCATTGTATTATGTTTATAGGAAACAAGTGTGATTTTATATTATATAAATATAAATTATTAATATTATAATAATAATCAATTGCTACGGAACCTAATATAAACAGATCACGTATGCGTGATGAACACAAATTCTGTAACGGAGATAAAAAAAAATCAGATTCAGTAACACTAGGCAGAGTGAAATATCTAGGGGAATGAATAAAGAAGTCAGTGGTTTTTTGTTAACAAATAACTATAATTTATTCTTAAAACAACCCTAACATTACAATACACTAAAGCAATACAATTATACAGTAAAACAGCGGTATAACAACAAATCAATATAATCACACAGAAAAATAAACAATGTGCACAGTACCTGGATACCAACACCATCACAACGATAAGTTCTTTCAATGTATACTCTCGGAGAATGACAGTCCAGTGTAAAGCTCTTGTAACAATCCAGAAAGTAAACTGAAGTCCAAATGCACAAAATCAAGGAGAAATCTTCTCTGCTGTCTGCTCCCGGCTGTAAAACACAGCCCCTTTATATACTCTTCACCACAAGCCGAGAATTTTCCTCCTCTAGAACATTCGAAGAATAATACATTATACAAGGTAAGCACGCGTCACAGGAATCATCTAGAAAAACATCGCTGTGTGTATCGCTACCTACTAGGGTCATCCCGTGACCTCGGCCAGGCGTGAATGCCCCTAGCTAGCATGACAACGAGAGCTCAACCAGTACGGATTAAATATAAAGTGCAACAACAACACGAGTTACGCCCATGTCACACAGTAAAAGGAGCACCTGTAACACAATTCTTTTTCTTTCTGTCATATAAAAACTTGAAATACAGAAGGTTTAATAATAACATATTATTCTCATCATACTTTATCCTCATTCAACAGACAGTGCCACCTACAGACATTGGACCTATCCTTTTTGAAAAAGTACTCGTATAAATGATGTAATACCTACTTCCAATCTGTGACAAAGAAAATGAACAAGGTTCTGCATGAAAAAAAGGCATTCACGAAATATATATACCTAACATACATACATATATGTGTGTGTGCGTTGGTGGGGGGGGGAGGGTGCAAGCAGTCTCGTTTTGTTTACATGGTGCAAAATAAAAAAAAAACAGGAGTTCCCGAGATTGTCAGAGAGGACATTGACACAGATTTCCTACAAAGAACGTTTTGGTCTATATCCCTATTTTTTAAGTCCTATTATTATTGCTATTATTGCTTCCTACCATTAAGCTATTAATGAAACCTGATCTGTTCGAAGGATGAAAGAAGAAAGACTGCCTTTTATTTTGTCCCTCACTGAGTAGGGACGTGACCCGTTGTCTACAGGCGTAGTCTTATCTTGCGCAACAGAAAGCAAATTATTATTTTACAGCCGAGGGTAATAAATAACAACGGAGATATTTGATAATGTAAGGTCTCGGGACAGGTGACCTATTTTCACGGAGCGTGAATTTCCAATCTTATTGCCTTATAATAACCGGTGCCGTTTTTGATTAAATTTTCTTTATGTCGACCAGGTGGAGCTTAAAAAAAAACAGATATTGCGGCGATCAGCCTTTGTGCAGGCGGTGGAGGTCCTGAGGACACGAAACCCCGCATCTTATAATCACATGGTGTTTCAAAAGGCTACAAAGTCAATCAACCTCGTTGTGAGACACGTTATGTTAAATAAAACCCTGTCATTGTAAATTCTTTGCACTATAATATTACTGTCTTTACTGTTGTAAATCAAAATCTTAAGCATAACGGAAAACGCAAATAAAGCTGTTCAAACACCTCTTAATTCAAATTTAAAGGGACCCAATCACCTTAAAGCATGTTGAATTATCACGAAAAAATATATGCTTCCCTTTAAAATAAATTTGTACCTGCAAAAAAAATTGCCCTGAAACCGTTTGATTACTCCTGTAAACGAGTGTTAAAAATAGTGGACCGGGCGCGATCAAAGGTGTCAACTTAAACACAGCGCGTGTATCGCCCGGTCACAACATGTCAATCAGGAGATGCCCTGAACGACTAAGCCCAAAAATGTAAAACATGTCCCGTTGGCTGAAATTTGTTATGGTAAACAGATACACACCGACCCATAACAAGGTGTAAAACAGCCGTATATGAGGTACTGAGACTGTGTGTTGGGGTGGTTTTGCTGGGAAACTTTTGTGTAAAGCAAAATGAACTGATTGTGTGAAAGAATAGGCATAATATTGCTCCTGATGATGTCCCTTTAAGTGCTTTTGGGGATATTCTTATTTTCATCAATGTTATGTAAATGCCAAACAGAGGTATATATGTGTGTGTCTGTAGTAACATAATAGGAAATACATTGGCACATTCAATTTACTAGATTAAATAAAACATTCTTTCGCAGACCAGTAAAGCTTGATTTAAAGGCCACAACAGTTTCACAGCAATAAAACAAGGGACGTGTGTATCACGGTGCTCAGCTGAAATTGATTATGAGAATATTTTTATAAAACCCTAGTATATGGAAGTAAGGCAACAGTTACTTTTTTTCGTATATCACTATTTGAATAATATAGACAATACGTACAAGTGAAATACATCACAGTGAATTAATGGTGACTAAATATATTTTGGATTTACCTGTGTTCTTTTATGGACTACATGAAAGATGCAGGAGCCTCTTATTATCAAAGTGTAATAAATTCATTGGAAACAGTGGATAAAATATGCATGTCAACTATAAGTACTTAACTAAAAGCATTAACTTCAACACATCAAAACAAAATTAATAAATCAGTATAAAAATACAACATGTAAAGTGCCAGATCCAAAACCTGATAATTTATTCTTATTGACAAAATTTTACCATATCATAATTTATTAAGACATCCTTCCATTACATATATAAATAATACAGAATCCTTGTATTTTAAGACTTAGTTCACTCATGGAATTGTACTTCACCTTGCATATTTAGTGCAGCGGTTAACGGTAGAATACAGAAGAATTGTTCAGATTGTGATAAAAGTACCAAATTTGTTGGAGATGAAGTTTGGATAATACATTTTCATTTTTTTATTAGTTCCACCAAATCTTCTCAGTGTAACGGGGGCGGATCCTATGTTAAATTTGGGGTACTCAAATTTATATGAAAAAGACACGGAAGATCATGATAGTTACATTACATCTTATACATTCCTTATAGATAGGGTTAAATTTTGGAATATTTGGGTCTATTCAATTAACATCATCATGAGAAATATAAAATTACCTTTGTGATTTCATTAATGTTAACATTTGTAATTAAAATATGACTATTTGCCATTCAATGACATTTGAGTTAACTGAAGTTAATTTATTGTTAAATATGGCATAAATCTTCTGTTTTAAAGTAAGGTATAATTACTATTCTCAATTCATCTCGTCGATGTCTCCTTTGATGAATATAGGAGACGGTGGGGGAGGGCAATGGGGGGGGGGGGGGGGGGTACTACTTACGTAGTATGGGTTCACTGTATAAACATTACATATTTCATCATACAATGTGTATGTTGATTCGTGTTAAAAAATCATGTACAGTTTTATTGTTCTTAGTTCAAAATATCTTTTGTTTGTAAGAATGAGCATATGGATATTTCCATATGCGGACTGAAATAAACCCCTGAATTTCCAGGGGCGGATCATATTTAATTATCAGAGGCGGATCATATTTAATTATCAGGGTACATTCTTTTAAAATGTTATCGTAAATGTACTACTAAACAGCGTTTTAAAGTTTTATTTCTACAGACAAATCTTGAAAACTAACAAACTCTATCCTTTTGCGTATGCCTTCCCTTTTCAATCATCAAATCATGGCATGAATATCTCAAACTGGCTAGCGCTTGTTTATGTTTGGTATTAGTCACACACAGTAAATATTTCTCAATTTATTGAGAGCATGGATTTAAAAGTACCATATAAATTTAATTTAGTATTTACTTCTACATCACAAGACCAGTTTTGTTCTTTCCTTTATTTTAGCCCAAAATATTCCAATGTCTCCTACCTCTTGATTCATCCACACATACCCAAAACCTGCGCTGCATATTTCCTTCTTATGTAAGTCACCCATGTTTGTTTTCCATTCATATCTAGATTAAACAGCATGTTATATATACGCTTTGGATATCTATTATTACCATAATTTAGTAGTTTTGTCCAGTATTTTCCACATCTTAATAACTGACCGACACACATTGGATGCCTTCCAAACTCTCCCAATGATGCTGCGTTCGGAGCCGAAGAGCTAATTTTTAGAATGTACTTACAAAATTTATATTGCACCTTTTCAATAATTATACATCTTTCATAGCCCCACAGTTCTGAACCATATAATAATACCGGTGTAACCATACAATCAAATAGATAAAATAGCTGGCTCACTGATAAACAACTATATTTCCTATAAAAGTTTTTTATGAGAGTCACTGCTCTTTCAGCCTGCATTGCTTGCGCTTTCTTTGTTCTATACCATGACAATGTACTTGTAAATATTACCCCTGAGTATCTAAGTCATTTACCGTTTCAATTTGAGTATTTTTTGATAGTGCCATTTCTCTATTCTTTTTAATGAACCCCCGTGTTAAAAAAAACATAATTTTTGTCTTTCATAAATTAACTTTTAAGCCATAATGACAGAAAAAACTTGCAACTGGTTTATTTATTCTTAGAGACGTCCTATTTTATGGCTGAAGCATACTAAATCATCAGCGTATACGCTGTAATGTATACATTAATGTCATTAAGTTTGGCAAATATTCATCAATATTTATACCATGACATTCTGTTTCATTAATTTGTTCATAAAATTCATCTATGAATAAGGAAAACAGGAGGGGACTCACCATGCACCCTGGTTCATTTGACTATACATTGACTGAAGTGTCTGTAAGAGTTTCCCTTTTATCCCAGATTTAACTGAAACATACCACAATAAATCATGTTGTACACTATCAAAAGCAGTTGAAAAATCAATAAAAGTGTAATAAAACTTTTTTTTGTTAAATATTTCTGCACACATGCACCCATTAAAGAAATTGTATGGTCTACTGTTGAATAACCTTTCCTATACAGCCAGCTTGTGCTTCACATAATAATCCAGCTTGATCAACATAATTTTGAATTCTGTTTGCCAATATTTTTGTAAATAGTTTACCCACGGTATTAAGTAATGAAATACCTCCATAATTTTTTTTAAGGATCTATGGTGGAAGCCTTTTTTTGTGAATTGGTACAATAAATGCTTTGCTCCAAGAGGCTGGGAAAAATCCATTTTCTTATACACTATTAAATAAATGTAATATATGAGACTATATGTGACTATATGTATTTTTCAATATACTTACCGTTATCCCGTCAGGCCCTTGGGCCTTTCGTCTTTCATTTCATTTATGGTTTTCTGTACTTCACATGGTGTTATGAGTCCATCAAGCTCTGTATCGTTTTCATTTTCTAATACATTTTTTTAAATATTCCAGAGTAAGATTCTTAAACTCTTGATTAATTTCATGTGTTGATTAATTCAAAAGTTCCTTAAAATGTTTGTACCAACGTACCGGTTCTACTGTTGAAACAATTTTCTTTTTAATGCTTGCCGGAAATCTTCGATTTCGGCAAGCATGTTCGTCAGTTGCGTATGTTTTGTTGCTTTGTTTGTCACGACTCTCCAGGCCACACTTTTGCATCAATCAACTTGAAACTTACAGGCTTGATTGACAAACCGATTTCTAGGTGCCCTATTGTTTTTGGTCATCATTGCTCCAAGGTCAAAGGTCAAGGTCACGACAGGTATGGTTAACGGTTTTTGCACTATAACTTCGCCATAAATAGGCTTATCCTCTTCTGCAATAGCTCATTTTTTTCGTCATCACCTGGCCTTTCTTTTGACATGTTGCCTACTTAAATTTGCCGTTACCATGGTTATATTTTTTTGGCAAAAATCATGGAAATTGGAAATAACAATACCATTTTTTGTAACTTTGTCAATTTTTAAGCTACAGACGTCTGGTTTTGGTCATTATGTACCTTATAGGCAGCTTGACATGATAAAACTGAAAGTCTCGCCAAATCTCGCACCATTTCTCGTCAAACGAGAGTCTTCGAGATTTCATTAAATATGACCTACAGGTTGCATTTTTTTAACAATGGCTTTGAAATTGATATATTTTGTGTTATTTATAAATATCTCGAAATCATTTTTTCATTTTTTGGAAATAGCCACCAGGGGGCGTGGTACCTGAAACACTGTAACATATCATTTTTCTGCAATATCTAAAATAATTTTAAACATGGCACAATTTTTATCGTTGTATCTTAAACTAGGAACATTGGCTTATTCCTCCGCACATGTAGCTTTGTGCTGCCGTTACCATGGTTACCAAATTTGTGGGTTAAACTTGACGATCTGAAAATATGCAGTTTTTGGCTTCTATCTCGGTTAATATTTATGTTTCAAGGGTCTAGGTTTTTGCATAAGGCTGCTTCCCCTTGGTTCTAAGTCATTCAATTGCAAGTCTCGTCAAATTTCGCTCGGTTTATCGTCAAACGAGAAAAAACGAGATTTCACGGAAATGCTTATAACTCGGCGACTTTTACAGCTACACAGGTCTAGTTTTCGGCATTTCATAACATATGACCAGCTTGACACGCCAGAAAAGAAATCAGGCCAAATGTCGCACCATATCTCATCAAGCGAGAAAAAACGAGATATCATGGAAATGCTAATAACTAGGCGACTTTTACAGCTACTCAGGTCTAGTTTTTGGCATTTGGTAACATTTGGCCAACTTGACATAGTAAAACTGCGATACTTGGCGAAATCTCGCACTATATCTGGACAAATGTGGAAAAAACGAGATTTCACAGAAATGCATATAAGTCGGCGACTTTCACGGCTAGATAGGTCTAGTTTTTGGCATTCATTAACATTTGGACGGCTTGACATGACAAACCTGCAAGACTGGCCAAATATCTCACCATATCTCGTCAAACGATAAAAAAGGAGATTTCACAGAAATGCTTATAACTCGGCGACTTTTACAGCTAGACAGATGTAGTTTTCGCCATTTCATAACATTTAGAGAGTTTGATATGACAAATCTACAAGATTGGCCAAATCCTGCACCATATCTCGTCAAACGAGAAAACACGAGAGTACACGGAAATGCTTATAACTCGGCGACTTTTACAGCTAGACGGATCTAGTTTTCGCCATTTCGTAACGTTTGGCCGTCTTGACATAATAAAACTGCTCGTCTTGCCAAATCTCGTACTTTATCTCGTCAAGCGAGAAAAAAAACATGATTTCACGTAAATGCTGATAACACGGCGACTTTTGCAGCTAGACAGGTATAGTATCCGGCATTTTGTAATATTTGACAAACCTGGCATGACAAAACTGGAAATCTCGCCAAAGCTCGCACCATATCCCGTCAAACGAGAAAACACGAGATTTCATGCAAATGCTTATAACTCAGCGGCTTTTATAGCTAGACAGGTCTAGTTTTCGGCATTTCATATCATTTGGCCAGCTTGACATGACAAACCTGAAAACGTCTCACTGCTTCTTATCAAACGAGATTAACGGGATTTCATGAAAAAATTTTGAACTTGGTCCCTTTTACACTAGAAAGATATGCAGCTGTTAAAGGTCAGCATGCATAAATAAACATATTATCCGTTTCTGCTGCCCCCACAATGTTGCTCATTCATATGACTGTTTCTACATGCACTCTCTGTCTCTATCATTTCCATTTCCGGCAAGCGCGTGACCTCTGGTCATCTTGTTTAAAAATCTCATGTTTTTCCACAAGGAATCAGTGTCTTTTGCACCTATTACCTTTTGCACGTCTGAGGCTTGGATGATTGCCTTCTTTCCTTCACATAATTTTTTAAACTTCTGTTTTGTTTGTTAATATTTGAATAAGTCGCCATCTGATATTGTACATCTATACTTATTCAAAGTTATATTTTTTATCATTTTTCCAAAATTCACATTCTTTGTCCGACCATTTTGGTTGCTTTAGTTTCATGTTGTCTCGGAAGTTTTGTTTATTTCTGTAGGATATATTTTAATAAATACTAACCAATGCCTCACTTGCTTTGTCCGTCCTTGTACAGCTTAAAGGTAAGTGATCGGACGGATCATCTGATAATACATAGGATCCATCTACCTTATGAAGTAGACAACTACTGACAATAACATAATCAAATATACCGCTACCAAAAGGAGTTTAACACATAATTAAGTCTCCTGGTATATCTGGTATATCTGTTATATTTACAGTTCTATAGCATTAAAATCACCAAGGAGAATTAAATTAAATTCATCAAATTCTGCTAGAGTATCTACCAATAAATTTTCCAGCCTGTTGATACCATTTATTTCATCTTCATCCACATAGAATGATGAACCTGCTGGCGCAATATAACAGCAAACTATGGCCAAATCTTTATCTTCATTAATTAAGGTACCATCATACCCTTTTATTTCTGTTGCACGTAAACTAAGACCCCTCCTGTCCCAGTACTCTTCCTGACTATTCCATAACCATAGTACTCGTGGAATGCATCAGAAAGTTCATCATTCGTGGTTGCCCATGTCTCAGTGATACATACAATACTGTGATAATTTATCCATTCTTTAAATTCAACTGATTTAATTTTTTTCTTAAGTGCATGTGCATTCCATGTTACTATTTCTGCAATAGCATTTCTGCTAATGCTGGACTAGTGTACATATGGCTGAAAAATTAAGTTAAAGTTGAAAATATGACAAACAGAAACTGGTTTTTATCCACTAGCATGAGGGAACAAATCCTATTGGTTCAAATAATATTAAAGGAGAAATGTCTGAAATAATGTGTGCAATAGGAAATCACGGACTGTAGTCTGTTGACCATATTTGATTTTGAGCAAGTCTGTATTTCAATAGGCCAGAAGCCCTCTTAGGCACCAATGATTACTGTGAATTTGAGAACGATAAAGCATATTGTTGCGATAGAAAATCAACGATAGTGCTCTGGTGGCCATATTGGAATTCCGACAGCACAATTTAATAGAGATGGAGCACTTATAGGTACCAATCCTCTCTGTGTAAATGGGATAGATCAAACTTGTCCTTGTTGAGATATCGCCCTTAAAGCCATATTGGAATTCTGACAGGTCTGTTATTGGAAAGGAATTGAGCCCGCGTAGGCACCAATGATCCATGAGAAAATGATAAAGATCAAGCATGTTCTTGTTGAGATAACCGGTGCGAAAGAAAATCACCCATTATGATCTGGTGGCCATATTGGAATTCCGACAAGCTGTAATTCAATAGGTCTGAAGCCCTCGTATGTACCAATCATCCCTGTGAATTTGGGAAAGCTGAAGTATGTTGTTGTTGTTGAGTTATCACATGCGAAAGAAAATCAGCGATTGGGCTGTGGTGCCATATTAGAATTCTGACAGGTCTGTAATTAAATAGGTCTAAAGCCCTCATATGACAGGAAAAGTATACAGAGTTCCGAAACATTTTTACTGAATAATTAACTTGCTCTTTAATAGGCTGATTGACAAACATAAATAGTTATAATTATATCCATGTAATAATTCATGCTGTCACCATACCCTTTATTTAGTTAATTATTCAATTAATGGTAAGCCTACGTTTGTTATAATTTACATGAAACATGTTTGCGATATATACATGTTAACAAAATTAAAAAGGCGTGCTAAATCGCGTTAGTTCTGCACAATACTTGATAAATAAATACAACCTGCTCCATTAATCTGGTCGCTTGTTAAATGAATTTACTTCACTTGAAAGTAAAATTTGAGCATCAGCAGACTTTTGTATTCCATGTGCTGCAAAATAAAGGCCTTGATCGAATACTTTTAGATTAGACATTATTTATCAATTATTTAATTTATTCATCGGTACACCCCAAAGTAATTGCAGGATCAACCCCTGAAATACCATGAATATTTCGTGGAACTATTTCTTAAATGAAAGCCAGTGTACAATACTACAACTGTACCAAATTTGGTACTTTTATCACAATTTGAACAATTTTTCCATTAACCGCCGCACTAATTAGATGGACTATTGTCCTACATTCATTCTCACACTTCCAACAAATATGCCAGGGCAACATCCTGAAAGGTATCAACAGTCTATGAAGTTCAAACATTGACAATTATTGCAACTGGACAGAGTGTATAAAGCTGTAATGGGGGAAGATAAGGAAACAACAGAACACCTCTGACGCAGCAGGGCAGGGGTGCTGCAAAGTCAGCCAGGCGTGACTATTCTAGTGGCAGGGAAGGTTGCAATGTACTCCATGACCTAAAGTAACCACAAGTGGGCTGGCTCAGCTTGACAATGCAATTTGATATGGCCTCCAAGATTCTTCAGAAACTTGCCGAGTTCTTTTAGCTTTTATTTTTAAATTGCAGAATTTAATAGTTTAAATTTATATGTAAGCATCATATGAAAATTGAATCAACCTGCAGTTCCCTTTACTTAAAAGACACCTCTTCCGTAAATGCAGTCATACATCATTTCCCCGAATCAAATGCTGAATTTATTCAAGGGTATCGGGCAACCACCAAATAGCTGAAACGAAAAGGATGTCAGATCAGAGAGTGAGACTTTCATTTTGAATGGGTCCTTGTTTCATTACAATCATTGCTTAACCAAGGAGGGTATGCGTCCAGCCCCGTTCGTGTGTGTGCGTTGTGTGTGTGTGTTTGTATGTGGGTTAGGGTGCGTTTGTGTATTTGTTTCCAACATAACTCACGCAATCTTGAACGGAAATTTATGAAATTTATCGGAGCATTTCGGAAATTGAACAAGGAAGAGCCGATTAGATTTGAGTGTTAATCCGGCACACTATTCGGTTTCAGGAATATTCACAAATGTACAGTCACTTATGCACGTATAAACCTGGGAATATGGGCCCAATAAGTGAATGCCTACATGCCCACAGATATCTAGTTATTGCATGATGTGTCTTTTATCCTTTTCTTTTGAATGTCTTGAATAAATGCTAAAAACGAACATCAGATAACAAAGCCGACCAAAATGTTAGTTTTCAAATTCAGAATTATGTTATATAACCGTGCATGCTAAAAAGTTTTATTTTCAAATATGAATTTATGAATAACTATTTTGGTAGGAATAAAGAATGTCACCGCAGACGTTCTAGCAGTGGTCCCAGTGGGACCTAGATCATATTTAGGATAAAGAATCAGCACTTCTTTTTTTTTCAATATAAGATTTAAGCAAAACCCCTCGATACTGGCCCGATCCATCAAGAATGTTTTTATATTCGTTGAGGCAATTCCATCCTAGTTAGAAGACGCTGGGAAAGTCAGAAGGTCTTAACATTTGATTCTGGCTCTTTATTCAGTAAAGCGACTCTCATTTTTTTGTTATAACACTCCCATTGGCCTTTATGGCGAACAACTGTGGCAGAAGATAAAATTTCTTGGACATTTATCACCAAAATTCAGCGGGAACTGCGTGATGGAATGCAATATAAATCAATTGCAAATACAAGTGGGGCCAACGGGGAAACTAAAATTATCGATCATAAATTATAAGATTAAAGTATCAAAGTAGACTTTACCGACACAATTCCAACTAATACCATGTAGAATAACGAATATGTCCAAAGGAATGGTATGTCCAATAAGGAAATGTCTTAATATTAAACGGAACATAGCCTTTTGTTCAAGGTAAAGAGTTGTTCAGGGTCATCGGTGGCGTCCCATAATTTCGCAAAGGGACGTACGGGTCCCTCTTACTGTCACGTTTGGTCCGTTTTTCTTGAATGGATGCGAGTCAATGATGATTGTAATGGAAACATTAGCAAGAATTAAGCGGGGGGCATTAATATATCAAATTAACTGCGCCTCCCGAGGTCAATGGTGTAGTCAAAAAATACTGCCCTGGCTCGTTTTCTGGGTTAATCTCCGCTTCCCCGGAAATTTTCGCGGCTCGACAAAGTGCCTGCTTCGCAAATTGGTCGGGCTTCTTACCATTTAAAGCCTACATGCAACAGGGGATTATGAAGCAATCACGTCAAGCAAGCGGCCAGATTGGGGGTTAAAATGAGTTAATTAACGTCACGGAAACATTAACTAATAAAAACTTGGTTCCTCTCTGAATCCGCCGCTTGAACTAAGGGTAAGTAAACATTCCAACAGAGGACAACAGGGATGGGCAGAACTCTAGGTTTCCGTTCCGGGTTATACATAGCAGACAATTAAGTCTACTTTTTTTCATGGCAGGTTATTCATTAAAAACTCTGTTATCCGTGATCTATTTAAGATCTGTGACGCAGCTGTTTGCAAGTTTCAGTTTATTAACTGTTTGAATGTTGGTTCATTCGGTGTACAGCCGGTACATGTTAGTTGTGTTCCGATTAATCGATTATGTCGATGAATGGTCGTTTTCTTTCATAATCGATTAATCGATTTTGTTTGTAAATAATCGATTATAAATCATTATAAATGCACATCCAAAGAAGAAATATTTATAATATTTAAAGTTATTTCTCTAAAATATTCTTATTCTCTCTGAGATAAGAGCAAGACTTTACACAAAACGGTGCGGTTTTTACCTTAGGCTTTCAGCGTGATTTACATGTTTTACTGAATTTACTCTGTCAATATTTTAGGTATAAATTTTTACAGCAGATTTAACGGTAACATAGAAAGTATATATCAAATAATCGATTATTAATCGATCATCATACCTTTTTTCCCTTCAATTATCGAACATGATTCTTATGCAGAAGTGGATTTTCTCTAAAATATTCTTATTCTCCCTGAGATAAGAGCAAGACTTTACACAAAACGGTGCGGTTTTAACCTTAAGCTTTCAGCGTGATTTACATGTTTTACTGAATTGACTCTGTCAATATTTTAGGTATAAAATTTTACAGCAGATTTAACGGTAATATAGAAGGTATATATCAAATAATCGATTATTAATCGATCATCATACCTTTTTTTCCTTTCAATTATCGAACATGTTTCTTATGCAGAAGTGGATTTTCTAACTCTCTTTGTATTTTTATATTTTGGATTTAATCAATGAAGTCAGCCAGTTTTTTTTTCGAATAAATGTGTATGCAGAATAGTTAACGAAAATGCCCTCCGGGATAATTCATTATCAACAAAAATTCAGATATTGTTCCACAGAACATCAGTGTAATTTTTGTAGTTTTGTGATCAATTTGGCTTTTCATAGTATTTTTTAGAAGACGATATGCTTAGTGGTATGCTATGCGGCATAGTTATCGACAATATGTAAATTATAAATTATATTATATTAAATGTATATAAGTGGTAGGAACTGGTCTTAAAATCTTAATCGATGATTGAATATAAGCGACTGATGATCGATTATCTGATGTTCTTAATATTTCTTTATATTTTTGTACTAGATTACCTTTAAATCTGCTGTATACTCGAACCAAAATATTGACCCCAATAGAAAGGTGTAACATGTACATCGGCATTCATAATGAAACCATCAGTCCATCCGCATTCAGGGTCGATTTGGCTGTGTAAGGTTCTCATTTGATGCTGTTTCTTACATTGTTTTCATATATCTCTGAGAGGAATAGAGTCTTTGTATCTGTTTACACAAACGTTCATAATCGATAATGCAGAAAATGATTTTGAAAAAAAAAAGACCAATCGTCGATTGAATCGGTTAATCGGCAAACTACTAACGTAAATTAAACTTATTCACGTACCAAATATGTTAAATATACATGAAATATACTATTTCTCCTTGAAATATTAGGGTTTCGCCAAAATGTCCGAGGCACGAGTTGAGATAATCTTGCACCGGACGCAGTCAGTGGCGCAAAACATAAACAAAACATAAACATAGGACATGCGACACCAAGTGGCCGTGCTCCGCAAACTTTCATGTTTCTTCTCCTTGTTTGCGCCCGGTCGAATCTCTAGTCACCAAGTCTTGTAATACACGCTGTGTACCACTCAAAGTATACAAGGTATAAAACAGGTGAACTGAAGAAAGTGTGTTGTGTTTTGCCTGAAATCTTCAATTTTCAGCCAAAATGAACAAATAGGGTGTTAAAATACACATATATAATTCCTGATTCTGTGCCTTTAAACATTACAAATATATAACATTGTATTATTTTATACCTTCTTATGTTATATATAACAAATTCATATTATATTACATTATATTTTATCATATTACATTGTATTATTTAAGTTAGATCAAAGCCTATTTCATGACTCCATGGTTACGTGATAATCTCTTAAAATGTCTGGGAAATCGCGAAAAGCCAAGACAACCCAAGCTCGGCAGAGTCCCAGGTACTTGCTGCAATAACTATCACGTCAACCTTTGGCGAACAATGTCCCAGTCGCAAGGTCCTAAAATTGGCAGGGACATTATCTAGCAATTTCTGACCTTATAATTTAGCAAAGAATAAGAATTTCAGACGCTCGACTGACAACCGAGAAGGCTGTTCAATAAATCTCCCTGCTAGGCGTCGGTTAAAAGCCTTGCGGTCTTCGGTTATGTGATTGTAAACGAGGGCTCTCGCCCGATTAATAGTCCTCTGAATCACTCTTGAGGGACACTTGGTGGTTTGGAGAATGTTTAAAACCGAACCACGCTTCTATGTTAGTTTTGGCCTCTCTGGCTACTGTAGGGAGTATATGCGATATCTGCTAGACTTGGTTGACGTAAATACGTTGCAGGATTCTAATACCGTACAACTGTACCTAGGGGTATTAGATTGGGTCTTTGGCATGTATGACCGAACTGTCTGGACAACTGTTTTACGTTCATCGTAGTCTGCCCAACCGTTTTACTTTAACTGCAAGCGTCGTAACTTTCCCATCTGCAAGATGCCATAACTGGTGGCCAGCAATTAGCTTGTCGCCTACAGAAGTTTAAGACCAATTCCACCCAGTCAGGAATGTTAGATAAATACACGTTTAACAAAGATCTTGCTGCCGATATCTCCCTGCAATTGATAATTCTGCCATCGTTGTTTCTTACCACATTGTACTTCCCTCTAAATGGGTAATTTAAGGAACGGAACAAAATGACGTCACTCCTAAAAGTGCCGTCACAAATCCGTAGCAAGGAACATTTCTTCACTTGTATAGTTCATGGAGCTTGGTGCATTCATTTTTTTAATAAAATGTTGGTGGAGGTAACCGCCTCCATTTTTTAATGTTGACTTATCTAATTCTTAACCTAAGTATGTACATCTGCAGAGTGTTTCATTTCGGTTTGGGACTACTCGACAGGGCGGTAGCACTCGTTTCCTATCAGTTTTATTTTGTATCCTTGGGTCAACCGAGGCCCGGTGTCTACCGCACCTGCGGGTCCTGGGTGTGTAATCATCCACACTGCTGGGTCATAACACAGAAGAACCCCCCAAAGATGCACCCGTATGTAAGTGATACACAGCTGTGAGGCACAGCCCTCCAATTAAGCCTGCAGAGCGCTCACCCTGGGTGGGGGCCGACCGTGAAAAACCTCACCGCCTCGGCTGAAATTCGTACAAACGATCTCCAAGCTTTGAGTCCTGTGCTCTACCCTTGAGCCACTGAAGTCGGTCCGCTTGGTGCATGCTTTGTATGATTAACTTAACATATTCCTAATAGACTAAACAGCAATTATTGTGTTCGATTGTGGGCATGGTACTCGAATGGGTTACCAAGAATAAGGACAAATCAAATATATAGAATATTTCAACACGCTATGCCCATATGTTCCCTGTGCAGTCAGAGTTTAAGTACATCTAAATTCAACGCACTTTACAGAGCATGTCATAAAACAAAGTAACACAGACAAATCTGACATGAACTCCCTAACATCAGCACCTCAGATGAAGTATATCGACTTCACTACGGAGCAAAGTAAGCCCTGGCTGACCGTTTCTTTCTTTTTTCGAGTTGACCGCAATATGAATCAGATGGGCCACAGTTTAACACCGGATGTAAGTTTGTCGTCTGCTACACCGGTGTCTCATACTTTATCTCCTTCACGCAACAGGGGTTAAAAGAAAATCTTAACCTCTATAAATCTGGCTTGGATTGCTGATATATTCCTTACTAGCGGATGCTACCCATCAAATGTTATAGAGTTTTTGAGTTTTGTCTATTTCGGCCCTCTGACATTAGAGAGTCTACAACCAGCGGCTTAGCGTCAGAGTGCTTTTACATACTTCAACGAGAAGAGCCTTGTAACATTCTATAAGGATGCAAATATTTTTGTCATTTGTGAAAACGTCTCATATCCTACAAATATGTCATTTGATATAAACCAAACCTATCGTTAGCTTTATTAATGTAATTTTGTAACCACACCTACTATGTGCGAGTAAAGGTCCCTTTTTAAATCATCATATTCGTGAATGCCTCTGCATGTTTGTTGAATTTCTGACCAAATGAATACAAGCATGGTTACCACGGTTTATCGAACGAGAGAGTTGAACGAGATACAGGAAATGACTCGTTTCCATAGAGACGGATTTTCCATTTGGTTTGTGAGTTCGCACGTATTTTTTGTGTTAAATCATCACTCGTAGCCATAAGTTAAGATTATCGGCTTGTTATCACGATATAAATGCAACAGGGTGGTTGAACGTTATGGTTCATTACCTCGTATGGCTTGTGTCACGACTCAAGTTAGGATTTCCAGTCCAATATATGTGCCTACCGAGTCGTGCATTCACGGCTACTATTAACATGTACCTCCACAAGATTTCCATAACATAACAGCCTAGTTCGGTACTTTGAGAAAATCTTTACACATCAAAAAAATTTGGTAGATATTTAATACGATTATAAATAAATTAGAAATCTGCATTCTCAGGAATGCAAGCCTCCACCATCAGAGGGTACCTATTGTGAGATGCTCCCCAAACCGTGGTTACATTCATTCATTCGGACCCTATCCCCAGGTTCATTCGTGCATAAGTGAATGTACATTTGTCATCCTTAATGACGTTACTGAATCCGATTCATGTGCCGGATACATACCAAAATATTATAGAATCTTTATTGGCCAACACCCGAAATGCCCTGTAAACTTCATGAGATTCCGTTCATGATTGCATGAGATATGTAGTGAACAAATACACAAACACACAACATCTCATGGATTTTTCAGGGCACCTCGGAAATGGACCAATGAAGAATAGATTAGATTTTCGTTTAGGTCCGGCTCATGATCTGGATCCAGGAAGGTTCCTGGAATATCCACAAATGCGTAGTCACGTGAGCACCGATGAACCTGGGAAAACGGCCTAAATGAAATGGCCGAAATTGGTCTGTTAATAAAACGGTCGAGCGCCAAGTTCTTCGGAGTGAAGGTTATCCAGTGGTTTTCTGCAGTAAGGCCGGTGTAACGGGCAAATTTAAAGTATAGGGATCCCATTGTTCGCAGAGCGTTTTTGAAAAGTGTGCTTTCAGTTGTGAGGTGAGCGGCTGACTGTGTCCCCACAATATGGAACACCCCCCCCCCCCCCTCCCCCCCCCCCCACCAAACACACTTCACATGGCGGAGGCTTGCATTTCTTGGAATGCAGATATCTAGTTTCTACTGTCAACAATTTCCAAAAGTTTCCCCATAATTTACCTAAAAAACATTTCCAGGAAATCATGGGCTTTATTTCGGGTCGGACAGGGGGACATGCTCCCCCTTTTACCATGGGTATGGATCAAGTACTTTTTGCCCTCCCCGCCCCAACCCCCCCCCCCCCCCAACCCCCAAGCGTAAACCTAATTTTTCTCCCCTCATTTTAAAAAAAATTCAGGATGCTGCAGGTCTCTGCTGCCTCACGGAATTGGCACAGATCATGTTTTTGAATGTTTAAATATCGTAAAAATATTGAAATGTAATGTGGTGAAAATTTATTTTCGCAAAATTAAATATAAATTTAAATAATATATTTCATAATATGATGGACCAGGATAGCCGTGTTGGTAGCTTTAAAACCTTTATCTCCTGTATACGGCTTTTACGAGTGCTGTTTATTTAATATACAACTTTTTTTTGTTGACGAAAACTTAGAGAAGACCTCACTGTCATATTCAAGGTCAAACGGAACAAAATGGGAAGGAAATGGTTACATAAAATTTATTGAACACTACTGGTGATCTAAAGGTGACACATTCCAGCTGAAAATCAAAGTTACAGCTTTTGGTTGCAAAAAGTATTAAACAATAAGGCTTAATGTTGGAGGCAACATTTTTATACCATATATGACTATATAACTTCTATTGGTGACTAGATGAGACGGCAAATTCTTAATTCAGTATTAATCCCAGCATGAAATACACGCTCTATCCAATATACAAAGGCTTTAAGCTCTCGTCATGTAAAACGGGGCAAGGGCACAGGTGTCCATGTCTGTCTCTTCCTATATATCTGTGTACCTGACTAATTATGTACCTTACTCATACCTAATTATGGTACATCAAAATGAGTTAATTCATTACAGCTCCATTTTCGTAATGCAGCTTTTGTATCTGTACCAACGCATGTCATCAGCAGGCACCTTGATGTTACATTTACAGGCAGTAAATAAATTAAGGTCCATTTTCCTTATACAACTTTTGTATCCTTATCAAAACATCAACAGACACCTTGATGTTACTATTACAAGGAGGTAATTAATTAAAGCACCATTTTCCTAATGCAACTGTTGTGTCTTTATCAACACATATACTCAGCAGGGACCTTGTACATCGATGTTACGTTTACAAGGTGTTAATTGATTACAGCTCCAAACAGCATCAAGGCTTGTATACCAAGATTTTACAGCTTATATAACGTCTTTTGACTTAAACATAAAATCATTCAGGTCGACCAATAATAAAGGGAAAAAAATGGTGAATGGTGTATCACCATACCTGCTAGATGATATATTTGAACTAAATAATTAAAGGTATAGCTTTTGAGGACAATAACAGTCAAATTACTAAATTAATATTATTACATTTTGTAATTATAACTGTCATCATATTTGCATATGACTAAACTGTTTTCAATCACCTGGGACTTTGATTCAAATTATTAAGATGAACCCTGCATGCAATCGATTTATCAATCATAGATATTCTAAAATAAATATTATTATATATATATAAATTATTTCATAATATTTTATCATATTTTTTATTTTCAACACTATAGTCGGCATAGCAGTATGCACAAGCTTGTGTTTTTGATATTTTCTCCTGACAACAGATTTAAGATGATTATACACTAATATGCATTTTCACACATGAAAAATTGCTGAATGCGTCAATTTGAGATTTAATCTGCTTCATGGCAAAAAGAAAGACAGAAATTGACTTGATATCACTACCATGGAAGGAGCATATCTTAATATTGTTCAAGAAACTGCAGCTAAGTTGTCTATATATGATAACACTGAGAACAAACTGACATTTAAAGCAAAACAATAGGTAGCCGTGTCATAGACGCCAGCGCCCCTGGTGGCTACAGTCTTATAGAAAACAATTATAGGCTTCTAATGTTGATCATGCATGATAAAAAGACGAGGTGAGAAGTCCGTGCATTCAGACATCTCAGAGAAGAGTGAGAGACTAACACACAAACCCACACACAAGACGATCAGACTATTGTACAGTGTTGACACTGGGTTACAAATTTCAGTGAAATCAAAGTCCTATGTGGTAAATATTTTCTACATTTTTTTTTTAATTCATTATAAGTTCATCAGTTTACAATACTAAATTTTCATTTGCAATCAACAAAATAATTGGATATGATGGACATCTTAAATGGAAAGAAGTGGCCTATTACACGAAACAAGGCGAAAAACGAAATGTTATACCTTGTGACCTTGACCTTAAAAATGACCTTCACATTAAACTTTCGCTATGACATCCACCCACAGCTTTTTCACTTTCAAACACTGGACAGATCTCACATGGATGCTTTCTATTAACATGCGATGCCGTAAAAAGAATTCTAGAGGAATTTTCAATGTTTGGCTGGTCCACTATTACTTACTGTGCGAGTTTCCTGCCAACAGCTGCAAAGTTCATTATTGCATTTGTTGTATAGTTATCCTAATCGAATATTAAAAAAAAAACTCAGCCGTCATCTTTAATATATATTTGTTTAATTTATATTTATGGTACAAATTATATTACTAAACTGTAATATATAACTTTAGATAAGCAAATAACTTAAATAACGTGAAAATATATGAGAAATATGCAAAGAAAGGTTTACAGTCTTTGAAAATATGCCATAGACATAGAGCAAAACGACCAGTAGAAACAAGAGAAAGATATTAATAAAATATATATTCTCTGGTTTTGCAACCCGGGGGACATAAGAAAGGCGTCAACTTAAACAAAATCTTGACCCAAATAACGATTTAGAATCAAATATTCCATTGTAATTTTCACTTATTATATTTGGATAAAATGACCCCAGCCCTGACCTCCATACTATCGAACCAATTGGTTGTTCGGTTTCATTATGCATAAATTTTCAGAAGCATCGAGATAACGGCATGGTGACCTTGAACAAATAAGAGCAATGACGTTGATTCATAACTCTGATACTTCTTATATGCATGATGACAGGTATTTCATCGTTAACCAAATATATATATATATATATATATATATATATATATATATCTGTGTGTGTATGTATATATATATATATATATACCAAATATATATATGTATATACCAAATATATATGTGTGTGCATATATACGTGTATGTATATATATATATATATATATATATATATATATATATTTATATATTTATCGTATATCAAGGGTGCGATATGTTTGGTTGGTTGTCAACAGAAGCTGGTTGCTGGATTGCACTAAAACGCTATTTGGTCAAAAACAATATGGTCAACATTCGTCGCGTTTCTTAAAAATATGCAGGTGTATTTTATTTTATGCAGAAGAATTGGTCAACAGATTTTAAAATCGACAATGAGATGGTTTATCTTAGTTTCCCTGTTAAGCTTGTTCTGGTCTCGTGGTTTTCAAGGCAAATTAAACCTGAAGCGACTCGCCCCGTTTGCGCTCAATGCCCAATTACACTTATGCTTGTCCCAGGGCCACGCCCACAGATGTATAGGCCCCGGAACTTTATTTTTTATGTGAGGGCCTTGTATACCATCCTCTGTCTGCGCAGAACCAACAACCGTTCTCAGTTCAGCTGGTTCTGACCACTGGTTTCAAACAAAAACCCTGAACCGGAGCTTTTGGTCGTGACCAAATGTACAGCAAAACTTTGGTTAAAGCGCCAAAACACCCCCTTTATGTATCGTATCGTGAGAGAAGCCCTACTCACAGGCAAAGATTTTGGTCGTTAACATATACCATTTTTAACTTCGACCTCCATCTTTCAACCTTACTTTAAATGTGAACTACGGTCACTTTTGTGATCACACACATATATAGAAATCATATGGGATTTAGATAAAACCTAGTCTAAAGATCGAATGTCACCAGCAGTCATGAATAATCATGTTTATAAAATGTCAGCACACAAAGTCAGTTACATCAATCGATTCTATTGAATCACGTAAGACATTAATAATCACATCTAAATAGCAAAAGAACACAACTTCAGCTGGTTGAACTTTCTTTTCAAAATAACACAACTAGTGACCCATAGGTCATGGAGCTCAGCTTGCGAATACTGACCCGTGAAGCTCTTTCATAACATCAGCTGAGACTTAAACCTGCGCAAGGGCAATGGTAAAACGGAGACTGATAAAGGGCATATACTTTGTTCCACGTTTCCTCTTATCTTACTGAAGCTATTTTAAATGTTTTATCACATATCGGTTTTGAACAGTGATATAGTCGAGTCCGCACCACCCGAGACAGAATGCGAGTACGAGTCCAGATAACTCTAGTCCGAGTCCAAATCCGAGTCATTGAGTTTCGAGTCCCATTCCATCTTCTTCGTGTCGGAATCATTTTGATCCCGAGCCCCAGTACAAGTCTGAGTCCAGAACCCTCGAGTCCGAGTCCATAAAAATGAACTCGAGTTCGGCCTCAACATTACAAAAGTCCTGTTGTAGTGGTTTTAAATCTCATGCAATTCATTAATCTAATATGACATGAAAACGTTGAAGTACTTGTACTTTTAAATCAAATTCCATATAGGGTCGTGCATTACAATCAGAGACAGCACGTCAAACAAAGACAGCAAGTCAGTTTAACTGAAAAGGGCGCATACTTCCGCCAAGACAACGCCACCTTAATTGGGCCGCCCTTTTGCCCTGGTTCATTCATTTTTTTAAGAGAATAAAGTACAAAGGCATTGCCCATTCGCTGTTTTTAATGAGGTTCTGCTACAATTTAAAACAAAAAAAATTCAAATAAAGACATTTGTACAATATTGTAAATAAGTATATAATATGCATGATATAGATATATCATGAACCCTGCGCTTTTTTTCAAGAAGTTCTGCTGCAATTGAAAAATATGATGCAGATGAAATAATAAAAAAATGACGTAAGTGCAATATAGAAATAGATAGTATTCATAACATAGAGTACATTAATGATCGAACAATCTAAGATATCTGATGACTACAAAATTATCACAAAATGCTAAAGTTATAACATTCATAAAGAGTAGCCATATATGAGACAGTACACATACGTATTTCTGTTAGGGTCCGGATCATAATCCAGATAAAGGAACGAATTCCAGGAATATTCACAAATGTGCAGTTTGCAGACTGATTGAACATTTGAATATGGGACGAATAAGTGAATGCAAACACTTGTTTGGGAACATAATAACCAATGAACCTGAGTATATCGGCCAATAGGTTTATGAAAATACGGGTTGTGGAGTACATATGGCGAAGGCCTGCATTCCCGAGAATGCATATATCTAGTTTCATAGTAATATTTGTAAGTTCCTGTGATATGACTGTTTGATATGAAATGTTATTGTTATATCTATATATGTCTGAATATGTGAAAATTTACAGGCGTCCCAAAAGTCGGTATTATTGAGACAGGTATATTAATTAAATCATTACCCCTAATTTATCTCAGGACTGCACAATGGTTTCTTCATAAAGACAACTGACAATCTGATTTTCTTATTTTAACAAGTTTTCCACAATGAAATTTACGCCTTAAGATAAGCTGAAACAGTTCTGTACATATAGCAGAAAATATAGCAGGCCATATCTTTTGTAACTATGAAAAGTATCCTAAATGTCATTATAAAATTACAAATCGGTCACTAAGAAATTTCACTCAGAATTTTCTAAATATGATAACTCTTTGATATTATGTGTCCCAATTATGGTCTAGGCGATTCTGAAGAACCAGTGTTAAAGGTTGCTTCGTTATTTATGTGAAACAGTTGGAAAAGCCGCAATGTTAGCTAATAAGATGACGCTATAAAATGTGCCCCTCAACTTAAAGAGGCCTATTTAACATAAAACGTTGTTTTTTTCCTCCTTAACATTATGTTAATTTTTCCTTTTATATGATGGTATCTGTCATTTTATCGTTCTAAAACTGTTTGTTGACGCTTGTACACAAGTAGAAATGAACTTGTACGGGGCGCGACCAGCAGCTCAAACATAGACAAAGCGGACACGTCACATAGTAGCCGTACCAACTTCGCGACTGAATATTTTTCAAACTTCCAACCGGTGTTTCTTCTTTCAGGTATCTTCCATTGGTTCAGCAGTTTCGCGCATGCGCAAAATCAGACCTCTGGTCACCAATTCTTGTTATTGTAAACACTAAACAGACAAATATGGACTGTGTTTACTCACACAGAATCATAACAATATATTAACAGGTGAGTATGACATAATTGGTCTGTGTGCCGAGATGTTTTTCAGAGGAAACCTTTGTGTTCAGTCAGAATGAACTAATAGCGTTAGATATTAAACATATTATTGCAAATGGAAAATGTACATTTAAAATTACATCTTTACTAAACTGAGTTGTCACATGAAACGTAATTTTACTCATGCCTTAATCACTTACATCATATTTTGCGAAATAAAATGGAATTTATCATGAGTTTTCCATTCATATCCTGTAATATTAAGATATAAAATATCTGATCGCAAAATAAAAAAAAGTCTTGACCTCTTTTGATAGAAGGTAATCAGATAACATATCATGCACATATCAATGCTACTTTAAATTGAATTATTCAGTGAAAACACTGGGGGAATACATGACGTGATCCAGTGATTGTCTGTATGGATAAAATGATTAGGACAATAATTCCAGCCTGACGTGAGCAGACGGTAGGCTTAAAGTTTGTCCAAGGTTTGTCCATGATGCAGTATGCAGGGCTCGAAATTAGTATTGGACCACCGATAATTGGTTGGTAAATAATTTACACTGTCTGCCCCAAATCGCGTTTTCGCGGGAACCACGCAAGTTATTTCTTTGCTGCTCAATACAAGAATGTTCGGGTCGTAATTGCTATGTTAATTAATACAAAACAAAATTGTTAAATGTGTGCAAGACGATGAATATATTACTGAAAACAGGGGCTTCGGTAAAAAAAAGATGAGGTTTAGTGAAATGTAATTGGTTCTAGTAAATTTTCTTGCCTTGCTCAACCCTACTTGCCAATGTCGAGCACTGGGTATGCATGTAAGTATGCAAGTACACTTTCATCAGTAGGCCTGTTTTTTTAATTATAGACTCTTACTTAAGCAGTCTATTTTTCAGTTATTTTAATATCTGATACAAACGGGAATCATTGCTCCAACATGTACTACTGCTCCCCACATTGCCCTTACAGCGGAAGAGTTAAAGGGACCTAAACACATGCCAAGGTAACGGTCAATATATGTTGTTCTTAAATCGCTTGCCTTTGCCTGTATACGAGCGGAAATACATTTGCACTGGTGGCTTATTACAAAAACATAGCGCGTATGACACCTGGTAGCTTTTACGCGCAAATTGAAAAAAAAAATCAAGATTTCCTTCTTCTATGTTTTTTGGGAGTTATCGTGCTTGTTATGGTAACCAGACACACATACAGAGCCATAACAACATATAAAACAGGGAAAATGAGATAGTAAGTCCATGAACCAGGACAGTTAGAGGGGATAATACAATGATTATTGCACATAATTATGTACCTTTTACACACCCTATGGCACATTCTCATGTTTTATTGTTATATTGTTAGGGGTTGTTTTACAATGGGAGTGGTGGCTATAAAAACCGACGAAAATAGTGAGAGGTAGACGGAAGAAGGAAAACAAAATCAGATATGGTTAAGAGAGAAACCGAGAGGGAAAAAATGAGAGAACTAGAAAATGAGAGAGTGAGGGGCAGAGGAGAAAAAAAGAAAGGATGAAACAAACAAAAATAGTCGGAGTAAAGAGAGACAGACAAAAGTAAAAGAACGGGTGAAGAACGCCGGGATTTGTAAACATCTCTGGGCGGCTCACTTTGATCCGGTCTGACTAATTATTAAGTCCAATACAACTAGCGTTATCAGAGCAGACCGCACCTGCAAGTCGAGACTAATTGAACAAATCCTTCCCTGTCTGGGCACAGGTTGAGTGGAATGAAGCAGAGTTCATTAAAGGGCTACACACAGCAACCACTCAAATCCTTAAAAGGCCACACGAAGTCTGGTACTGGGACGTCCGATACCCCCACATCAGTCTTCTTAAAGTTTAATTGATTAGCGCAGAACCTAGACAAAAAAACTTTTTGGACTATGGTCATCAACACGGATGTTTGTTCTTAAGGAAAATATGGTACGGTAGATATCATGATATGGTCATTATTTAAACATTCTATGCTCATTTTTACTCTCATTCTTGAGGGCATGTGCTAATTATTCCTCTTCATGTGTTTGTGCGTGTTTGTGGGATTGTTCGCATTATAACTCACGCAATCACAAACGGAATCTCATGAAATATTTTCATGAGTGCATTTCGGGAATGGGCCAATGAAGTATAGATAAGATTTTGGTGCGGATCCAACACATGATCTGGATTCCGGAATTAAGGAATATTCACAAATGTTGAGTCACTTATGCACAAATGAATCGCGGAATATGGGCCGAATAAGTGAAACGAAACACATGAGGGAGGTTTGTACTCCATTAAACACATATTTGTAGTTGACATTACGAGTTTTCATGCACTTTAACAATGCAGCTTAACGTTGATTGATGGATACACTTTAAATTTCTACATTTCCTTACTTCAGAGCTTAAATTTGTTTTCAGAGGTAACGTTTACTACAGGTACCGTTATTTCTACAGCGTTGTTGGGTCATAAGGCTCAGCAAATGACATCGGCTACATACCAAGGCATGCGAGATCAAGATGATTGCCATCATATATTTAAAACTTTTCATTATTATTTCCCTTGATTTTAAAGAATAGTCCCAGAAACTGCTCTTAGAATGCAAGACAGACAATACATGAAAGCATTATATTATTAAAAAAGGGTATTTTTTAATTAAGATATAATTTGGAAAGGCATGTGACGTTTTACATTAATACTGCTTTGTATAATTAGGAAAGGCATGTGACGTTTTATATTAATACTGCTTTGTATATTACAAGAATGTATTTCTTTTCTCTCATAACTTGATTTAAATTACGACTTTAGATAAATACATATATTCAATTGCACGTTTGAATGTTTGCATTTGGTCACGCTTGATTTTGAAAAACACTTTGTTTGCGTTTGTGTGTATGTGTGCGATAACGTCTCTGATCGCTGTAAATGAACCTGGTTCCGTTAGCCTATAAAGAATGTGTTCAGTAAGGGGGAGAATTTTAGGACTGACTGGGAACGAACACATAACAATGATAATTTAAATTAATTAGAATATCTTAAAAACGCAAATTTTTCTTAAAGACCACTATTATCCTTGGAATTAGATCATTATCAAATAGCTGGGATTATCATATCAATTTCAGCTGATTTTAACTGCGCCTGGATGCAGTGTAAAAGAAAAATAACCGGATTAAATAACCATATCTTGAAAAGAAAAATAAACATGTCTGCATGTGTTTATACTGAAATTAAGCCTAAGCAAAATAAAGTTCTCAGTGAAAATAAACTTAAAGCGGGATAATCCAAAATCAATCGTCTTCGAAAGTGATTAACGCGAGGGGTTATGGATTAACCCGGTAACAATCTATTGTCTCCGCAAGGAGGGTATGCGTTCATCCTCGTTCGTCTGTGTTTGTGTGTTTGTTTGTCTGTGTGTGTGTTTTTGTAACTAACGCAGTTATTAACGGAATCCCATGACATTTTCAGGATATTTCGAGTATTGGCCAATACTGAAGTAATGATATGATTTTGGTGTGGTTCTGGAACATGCTTCGGCTTCAGAATCGTCATCAAGGAACATTGACAACTGTAAAATCACTTAGGCATGAATGACCTTGGCAATATGTGCCGAAAAAATGAATGCAAACACGGAGCATCTATAAATATAAGGACCCCTCATGGAGAAGGCTTACATTCTCTATAATGCAGATTTCTAGCCTTATATATAGATATTTATCCACGGCCATCCAGATTCAAACACAGCAGTGCATCTTTCTCATTTTCTTGTCTTCCAGACTAGGAAAAACATATTATAATCTTCTGTATTCAAGGTATTAAATCAAATAATAAAAAAATAGTGAAGTCTGTTATAAAAATAAGGTTATAAATGTGTATTGCACATCAAAAGATATACCTAAGAATCTAAAAAGAAAGGCTAAGATACATTATATAACTAACGTGCATAAGATATTTTATATAGGTAAGGTACTTAAGATACATTTTTAACTAAGGCGAATACAATACACTATATAAAAAAGGTACATAAGATATAATATATAAGTAAGATATATTATAAAATTAAGCTACATTAGATAACAATGATACATTATATAACTACAGTACATAAGATCTATTATATAAATAAGGTACATAAGATACATTATATATAACTAAGATACTTACGATACACTATATAACTAGAGTACAGAATACACATTATATAACTAAGGTACTTAGGATATATTATACAACTAAGCTACATTATATAACTAAGATAAATTATATGACTAAGTCACGTTATGTGACTAAGATACATAAGATATAGTATATAACTAAGATTGATTATATAATTCAGATACATTATATAATTACGAAAGATTATACATGATTCAACTAGAATACACTGTATGGCTAAGATATAACTTTTATAGCATAATCCTACCCATAATAAAACAAAAAAATAAGAACTTGGCTCAGTATTTAGTTATGTTTCTTCATAGCGAGTTCTGAGTTACTTCATACTTACTCCATAAATTGAATACGGTACAAATGACTCATGCTTTTCACAATTTTACTTTCGAGGGACTGGTGGGGTTCGAACCAGGGACCTTCAAATCCGAAGCTTCTGTGGCTAAGACTTAAATCACAGGACTCAAAGGCAGATCGTAAGTTCGAATCCCAGCCGAGGCGCTGTGATCACGGTCAAACCCCATCCAGGGTGAGCGCTCTATAGGCTTAATGGGTAGGCCGTGGCCAACGGCCGTGTTTTACTCACAGAGTGCGCCTTTCATGGGTTCTTCTGTGGTATGACCACACAATGAGGACGATCACACACCCAGGGCCTACAGGTGTAGTAGTTAACGGGCCTGCTTAGCACCAGGATAAAAAATGTTGGAAGCTTGTAATCCTGCCCCGTAAGGTCAACAGCCTCCTGTTTCTGGTAAACACGTTAACCTGATCTCCGACTTGACTATTAAAGAGGCTTCATTGACTCCCTTGTTGGATAGTTGTAACAAGCATGTGCCGGGAACTGGCTCAAGCCGGGAAACCAAATCAAAACAATTATCTACCTTCATTCCGAATGCTATCAGGGGAATAATATGAACACGCTTTCATACTGGAGGCATACCCTGGCCAAGGTACTAATGGACTTGAATGGCCTTTAGCGATTTGTGTGTCAATAAGAAAAATGAATACCACGCAACAATAGTCTTGGTAATCGTCTACAGATGTCACAAACATTAATTATGGTAAAATGCCCCATACAGCAGCTATACTATGGGTCAGTCTGAATGTATGCTAGTGCAATTTTGCTGTAAATTACATAACTGAAACGATTATCATTAACTGATGCGACAAATATAACTGCGACTGCACCGTAATGAATATGTATTTAGACTATTTTGTCTTTATAAAACAAATAACTTGTTCAAATTAGAAAGAAGAATGTAAGATTCGATAAAAACTGTATTGTAGTTTATTGATAGTTCATGTACAATGGAGGTTTTCATAATAACAATTCTCTTTCCCCTGTGATGCAATACATTTCTATTAGTTCTTCTGATTCACTAAGACTTACGTATAATTAAATAATGCTTTAGAAAAATGTCGAAACTCTGACAGAACACGGAGAAACAAATTTTAGACTATTTGAGAAAAATGATACACCAAGTGATCTTAAAGCTTTTTTTTAAGATTTGCTTATGCTTAAACTTATACATCTGCTCTAAGGAGCATTTTCCTCTTTTCTAACCTAAAAGAATGTATCCAGCGCACAGTGAAAGTACTTGGTAACAAAATGAAGGTAGGTCTGTCGTCCTGTATATTTATGGTTTTCTCTTACATTTTATTTAATACGAGAAAATCAACTACCAAGAAGATGACAGGACTCGAAAACTCCACGAACATATAATTGCCTCCGCAAGGAGGGTGTGCTTTCATCCCCGTTCGTGTGTTTATTTGTGCGTCTGTGTTTGTGTTTGTTCACAATATAACTCAAGCAATCATTTTGAGAGAATGGGTCAATGAGGAATCGATTAGATTTTGGTAATGATCCGGATTCAGGAACCTCACCATGGAACATTCACTGATGGACGAATGCAGAGACGATTTATTTTTTAGCATTCCACTGTAAGGATCTGCTATGTCGCTTCATAGGTTCAAATAATATATATATATATATATATATATATATATATATATATATATATATATATATAGTATTGTTGTTGTTGTTTGTTTGTTGTTCTTATTGTTGTCATACACATATAAAAGACCAAGGAGTTGATGTGTTAAACTTTTTTTTTAGTTTCTAAATGTTTCAGGGTGATGACTAAGTTTCTAACCTTCAACAAAATTTCTTTAAGATACAATCGTAACATAACGAGTTAAGTTACAGACGAACAAACCAAATTTATCTGAGGCGATAAAAACAAAATACCTTCTTGCGTAGGAATTATAAGCTTTGCCGGGACCAGCAAGTAAAACGGAATGAGGACCGTAAACAGTGACCTTGGCCTATGGGTACACATGAGTACTAGAAATATAGCGTACACGAGGACCTGGCTTTGTCTTCAAGGAAAATTAATGTTCGGCTATTCACGTCGGAGCTTTCTAATCATTGTCTTTTTACAATCCTGAGAGGGCTTTACATTAACTTTGTATTAACATGAACTCCGTGCATTGAATCACAATTGTATTCATTAAATTCTTGTGTTCAGGATTTAAAAGGGTAACCTGGGGGCCATCTGGTTTTCCCGACATTTCTATAACATCTATAGACATGATCAAATATATATAAAAAAGTTTGAGCCCTGTTTTGACATATATAAAATTCTCCGTAAACATATGTCTTTTCATAGGAAAAGTAAGGCAATAGATTCCGGGTTCGCATTTAAGCATGAAAACCAGAACTCAAAATATCGGTTAGGGGGTTCATTTGCTCCCGGACGGGAGTACGTTCGGTGCCGTTGAGCGCTATTAATATTAACAGGACAATGTGACCTTATTAAAGGGCAGTTTTGTTATGGGCGTCTTCATTATCATCTTAGGCAATTACACTCTAACCATTCTGTCTATATATTTCATATTTACTAGCAGTGCGCTGCTTTCATTCTTTTAATCCACAGCTTTTAAAATCTCCTCATTTAAAGGTTAAGTCCCTGGCTCCAGTTTATTCAGTTCAATGAACATAGCAATGAAAACATGATTCACGTGGTTTCCAATAAACTGACGGAGCCTCTGTTTCATGACACCAGTCATATTTGAATGTCCGGTATAATTACTTGTCGCTTGAAACTTTTGGTTTTGCCGTAATCCTTCTTTTAAAGACGCACATTATAAAGTCGTATCTTACTTGTTCTTCGGTTAAATCTATGTTATATTTGACGGTGGTGGCATTCGGTTTTTGTCATGGAACTCCCTGTGGCCACGCATCGGAAATGTACATTTCTGGTCTTGAACTATCGTGTACCAAGCCATTTATGTCCTCATGGGGTTAATTACCCAAACTTAACCTAAATCTCGGGAAATATCGCAGTGCCACCTACGAGCAATTACGAGAACTATGCAAAACCGGGCAATATTCTGGTATTTACTTAACTGCCCAGTAATTAAGTATCAAATTTGTCCTGTATTTCCACAGAATTACTTTTCAAAGGATAAAATGGTTTTACTTGCTCAGATTTGTCCACATGAGGCGCGTTATGCTTTTAGTTAAATAGAATCACCTGTCTCTACAGAAAATGGCACGCGCTTTCGGACAGATCGATGGCAAAAAAGGCTCATGGATTGATACCCTGCGGAAATATGTCCCTATTTTACTCCCTAGATCATTCGAGAACCCCTTCTGCCCAGTTTATAAAATCTAAATCGGTCTTCCCTACTCCTTCTTACAATTTCAGGGATTTCTTCTTAATCTGATAGATAACAAATAACAAAATAAGCAAAATTGTGATAAAATAAGCATTCTTAATCAAAGACAACTGTTACCTGAAGACGTGTAAGTTAACATATAAGTTTAGAGAAGCATATGACATTATTTATGTCATTAGCATAGGAGAATGCAATTTTTTACCGAAATTGCGGCTTGATAGGCATACGAATATGACAAGGCCATGTAACGCTTGTATATTGAAATAACGAGTGCATGTACGCAAATTAAAACTATTTATAAAACAGTGGTTGGGTCTGCCACGCGAACATTTCGGGAAAATAAACATCGAATTTTCGGTGCCAACTCCCACCAAGCTGATCATTGAGTCCTTCTGCGTTAAAGGTAACACTTTATGTTACGTGGAAATTCAGAAAACGTACCGCATAAAATTACTTATATAGAAGTTCCGTAATTTAAAGCCAGCTACTCAGCTACCTATTTTGTAGAATGTACGTTACTCTGCGTATATATTATGTTACTGTAAGTCCTGTTATGTGAAGTTCTTATAACGCCTCTTTGACAGATGTATGAGCTAGTTTTACTCAAGCTGCTGGTAAACAAGGTGCAATCGTCACTGTTGACAAACCAAATGTATTTGGATGCACATTTAATAGAAATATGATAGAAAATGCCACCACAGACATGCTGCTCGTGTTATTCATTTTAACATGTTTATATTATAAGAGAAAAAAAAACACCTTCAATAAGGATATATGGCGGCAAGTCAGAGACAAACGAGTTTTGCAATGGCCGTTTTCTGACTAACTTTGTTCTGTTTGTCATCACTGGCGCATGTAATGTGTTTACTCACAAGCTCTTTGCCCAAGCCAGCAATCACATTTATTTGGTACCTCAGCATATGTCTTCATTATTCATTACGGTTAACCGCTATTGAATATCAGTGCCATCTGGTTTTCATTTAGTGACACTTATAACGATTGAGTAAGGCATTAAAACTGAATAGTTGCTTCGTATAATCTTATACATTTGAGCTGAATTATTATTAAAGTTAACATTTAAACAAAAAGATACGGATCTTGTTCAAAGGTACCCCATTCTACAGAAAAGGGTACGTGAATAGCTGGTTTTAAGTTTCATAGGTAACAAATACAGAAGAGGCGCTGAAATAACAAGTCTTCTACATAATTTCCAATCTACTCCTACCTGGGAATCTCTTTAAAGGTTTATTCAATTGTAACAACTCCTTAAAAGTGCACTGTAAGGGATTTCACGCTTCATTCTTCGCGTGGGCTGGTTAAAAAAATAAAACAAGAAAAAAAAAAATAATTGGACAGACAATGAATAAAATGAAAACATATATTATTTATGACCCAACTCGAGGCAGCTGGTAAAAAATGGTGCGTTTAATGTTTCTGAACTTTTCTTTTCCACAGTGAGAATTTCCCTTAAATAAGCCTCCTCAGTGCAACCGAACCGTTGCACTTATTTCGAATGCTCTTAGCTTTCTAATAATAAAACGCTATGGTTTATCCTCCTCGTGTCTACTCGTGGCCCAGAAGCAGATTCTGAGGCGGGGGGGGGGGGGGGGGGCAAATTTCAGCAACTTTTTTAAAGGTTTCAAACCAATTTTTGGGACCTGGGGACCTTGCTTTAGTTTTTTCAGTAGTCTCCTTGTGTTTTATTTCTCCTTTTTATAAATCCCGGACTCGCCCTGGTGGCCTTAACTGTATGTAAAATTGTACGTGTATCTCTAGTATTAAACAGTTTCTGTGAACTTTACATACGACATTTCTATGGAAAGGGGATGTATATGTGGACAGAAAAGAACTGAACAGTGTTGCCTGCACAATAGATAAATATCCTTAGAGCGCGTAACAACCTCTTCTTAGTTAAATTGAAAAGAATGCTGTTTTTATACAAATTAATATTTTCGAGTTTCTTCCCGTAACGGGAGACGTTCTTTATGTTCTATTGATATTTTAACTACCGCTGAGACATAATTATGTGAGCCTCTTTAATCAACTTGCCGGGGCTAATGTAGATTTCGATTTTAGCGGGTCACGGGAATGGGATAACCTCATGGAATAACCATCTCTACCGTCATATGACGCCTGGAATTAACCCCATGCATCTTGTAATCACGCGTTAAAATTATATGATATAAAAAGAACAATATAGATGTTCTTGACGGACAAGGGCCTCATATTATGCTATGTCATTTAGATTTCCTTGACCACTTCGTTAGCTTCTCTTCATCTTCATCCACAAATTTCTGCTGATGACGTCGCTTTTCGCAGCCAAATACGCATTATATAGAGAGGTTTATACCTTTAATACTCTATTCAGGCCGAAAGCTATATGAGATAAGATAAATATAAACTAATTTATTGTAAATGAATGGTACAAATAGTTAATAAACTAATCAAAGCACTCTCTATGGCTAAGATGATGGCGTTTGGTAGTCCATATATAGACCATTATAGATTATATAACAGTACCTTTTTTATCAAAATCTGAAAACACGGGCATCGAAATAGAATCAGTAGGTTATTATAAGAGTTGTATTATTAAATTACCTATGGGTATAACCATGTAATCAACGTTTACTGTAAGGTTTAAATGCAACTAAATACAGATGGAATCTTCTGATTAAATGATTAAATCAGACCTTCATGTTGGACCATTTCAAGTCTTCTAAGTTTTCGGGGCCATGATGTAGAAAAAGGTCGGGGTTTTTTTAAAGGTCGTTTTTTCTATATTACAAAAGATAAAAGTAAAATGAATATTTTAGTGAGCTGCGCATGCGTGCATACTCTGGAAGGAATATAGCGTCAATTCATCCCTCAGCCTTTAGAGTCGACGACCAGCTTACTAGCGTTAGCGCCTATACACCCTTTACCGAGGACCGCACTGTAAGGCGCTATGAGGATGCAAATATTTTCGTTATTCTTTAAAACGCCTCTTGTTTACGATGGTTACTGGACGAAAACCAACTTGTACGCTCGTAAATAACTCGTAAAGTTGGGTGCTTACTACCCGAAATACTTATCAAGCGACATTGTCGGGCGATTTATTCGGCAGATTTTCTCAAAATCGGCTCGATTCAGTTGGCCGATTTTCGATGTCACTTTTACCGACGCACGCGTTCGCACTTCTCGATTATCGTTCAAGATGGCTGTCTCACCATAGCGATCTGCTACTCAGCTTTTCTGGAGATATAAGAACAAAAGGAAATATACTTGTTCCTTTCTTGGCTTGTCCAAACAAATAGGATAAGGCGGAAGCGTGATAAAAACCTTGGGTTAAACCTTGGCTTGAGCAAAAAGAGGACTTAGGTGCATACAATTCACTTCTAAGCGAGTGAGAGAAGAGGATGAACCGTCCTTTAATCTAATGAAGTAACCAACGCACATCTCGGGCCCAAAATTTAGGAAAAAATACAGGTGGCGCCACTAGTTTGCTGGAACTGATGGAACAGTCCATGATCAATATTCATGCAAAGAATCATGGTGATCATTGCATTAGTTATTCAGATACTTGAGTTTTTGTGTCAATTTTTTTTATTATTCTGAGGGGTAATTACTAGACCCATAGCTCGTAGGATATAGGTATCAGAGACCTAATTTCAGGTTTCCACGTGGTCTTTTTAAGGACCTCCATTGATATCAAGTGAGAAGATTCCAGGTCCAGCGGTTACAATTTGTGCCCTGTTAACAGATGTCAGTTACTGTGAAGGTATCAAAAATGGAGGGGGAAAATGGTTAAAATTAGAAAAAAAATACAGGTGTCGCCACTAGTTTGCTGGAACTGATGGCACAGTCCATGATCAATATTCATGCAAAGAATCATGGTGATCATTGCATTAGTTATTCAGATACTTGAGTTTTTGTATCAATTTTTTTTTATTATTCTGAGGGGTAAATACTAGACCCATAGCTCGTAGGATATAGGTATCAGAGACCTAATTTCAGGTTTCCATATGGACTTTTTAAGGACTTCCTTTGATGTCAAGTGAGAAGATTCCAGGTCCAGCGGTTACAATTTGTGCCCTGTTAACAGATGTCAGCTACTTTGAAGGAATCAAAAATTAAGGGGGAAAATGGTTAAAATTAGAAAAAAAATATAGGTGGCGCCACTAGTTTGCTGGAACTGATGGAACAGTCCATGATCAATATTCATGCAAAGAATCATGGTGATCAATGCATTAGTTATTCAGATACTGGAGCCTTTGTATCAATTTTTATATTATTCTTAGGGGTAATCACTAGACCCATAGCTCAGGAAATATGGTTAACAGAGACCTAATGTCAGGTTTTTTCATGGTCCTCCCTGGATTTTAAGTTAGAAGAATCCAGGTCTAGCGGTTACAATTTGAGCCCTGTTAACGGAAAACCGGACGGCCGGACGGAGGACGGACGAAGAGTGATCGCTATAGCTCAGATGACTTTTAGTCGGCTAAGCTAAAAACGGTTGCGGCGATTGAAAAGGATTAAAACGGATTACAGTACAGCATCGCTAACACTACCGGTGACTCATTGAAAAAGTGTGCAAGAAATCTGAACGGTATGGCCTATTAGATTTACCTGTAAACATAAGGTAATACTGAGTGCGCTGGACATGATATGGCATGAGTTACAATTTATAGTTTTCGGCTATTCATTCCTGTCTTCTCTCATTTCCCCTTACTTTGGGCTTTTTGTTTATACACTGTCTTAACTGTCATCTTACCTTTTGCTGAAGGAGAGAGCCGGTGATCGTGCCCAAAACTGCCTTGAGAAGCGAATTTCCTATGATGGATAAAGAATACGCCAGACATACAGTTGATCATTGTCATCCATGAGTTTAATAAATAAAATTTAATAGTGTTATTTTTTTCAGGAATTTCTTACATAAGCTTGAGATTCTTGTTCAAAGTAACTCGTAACACAATTGGAAGGATTGTTCAACAAAATTCTGAAGCCCTGGATGAACGGATCATACAGGATTAGTTTTTCAAGGAAAGCAGTGATAAATGGGCGTTTGCAAACATAAATCTGTTTGATCAGTCTTAAGAGTAATATTCGCACAATGTAGTTATATAAATGGATACTGCTTGGTTCATTTATAGAAATCAATGCATTACTCATCGTCTTTTAGGAATAGATGTAATTTGAACTTTAATCTTCAGTTTAACAGAATAAGTCTTACATTCGTATAACAAAAAGAAAAATATGTCAAACACAAACCCATAATCACAAAGATAAAGTAACAACGTGAAGAATGAGAACTCTGAATAAAAATAAACTAAATTAGCCGACTTTTTCGCACCTACAAGTTAACTATAAAACACGATTTCGGAAATCGCCCGATGAAATCCGCCGATTCTCTTGCCGGTGCCAGACTCTTGATTTTTTTTAAATTTAAATATAATTTTAATAAACCAGCAAAAAGGAAAACTTCCCTGTGAATTACACGTGCGATAAACACAAGTAAAGAGCAATTTAAGCAGTGAACCGTAAACTGTATAGACCTTTTTGTATAAAATAAGCTTTGTGGTTCTTATACTGACAATATTTTGCGCATACTGAGACTACGTACTCGGACGAAAATAATTAATCTGCTTCGTTATTCTTAAATATAGATCGTGAAAATTACTTACACAGAATAAATCGCAAAAAGCTTATTATGACACCAAAACCAGTACGTGACTGTGTGCGTGCTTGTGGGTTATTGTGCTGTGGTCGATCATATATTTGTGCATTGTGTCAGCGAATCTTGTTCGGGCGTACAAATATACCAGATGTGACGGACTTTTCACTTGCTGCGGCGTACCTCCTGTTGTTGGACACTACGCCGGAAGTGGATTGGATTAAAATTTAACTCCGACGCACGAGAGTCCGAAAACTCGTTTTTGGTTTCTGTGGCGTACCTTCAGGTGATGCCATTTAGCGTTTCAATAACAGTCTATACAAACAGAAAATATAAATACCATTAACCATTTTATTTATGCAAGTTTGCCCGAGAGTCATCCCCCAGTTATTTTATATCAGGATTGTTTGGTGCACTAGGGTTATCACATCAGAGATTAGGCCTAACACAAGTTCAGTGATGGTTAATGTAAATTAATTGTAATTTCACCAGAGGGCGCAGCTTTACTTTGTAATTGTATTAATCAGCCTAAGATAAATCCAGGAGCGCTCGCTGGTTTTCTGTCAGACGTAATTGTAGAGTTAATTGTGACTGATTAATGTGTTTCTTATAAAATCAACCGACGAGTAACCTTCACATTTCTCGGAAAACTCATTAACTGCTGAACACAATACTGTGTCTGAGCAGGTTAAACAAAGAATGTTTCTGAATTTGTTTTAAATGTGTTTTTGTGTGTGTGTGTGCACACCGTTAAGACACACATATAAATTAACAAGCCATGTTTCTAGGAAATGTGAGGCGCTAGGGTTCATTCACACATATTTAATAAAAAACACACCGTGTTACCACATTAAGTCGGAATGAATTCTATAATATAGATATAATAACGATTATGATATTCCGGCATTAAATATTACACCTATTATTCTTTATACGGAATTGGTTATTAATATCCTCAACATCATAAAGTTGTTAATTAAAAATAAAGAAAAATATATAAATGACACCTATTTTAAACTACTTTTATTGACGAGAATCTCATTCAACTGTATATTTAGTTGGCCTAATTTTCAGCAAATATTAATATTTTATTTAACCTGTATTTGTAAATCTCATAGAATACAATGTATATAGGTGTTGGTACTGCTTAGAGGTTCTACATTTTATTATTTGAATCTAATTAAAAAAGTAATATTTAACTGATACATGTATAAATATATATATATATATATATATATATATATATATATATATATATATATATATATATATATATATATTATAATGCACTTTAAATTAAGATAAACCAAACTACACGGGAAATGACTAATGCCGTTTAGTAACTTTGAAACGGTTATGTACATTCCACTGTGATATACATTTCAATGTTGTGTACATTTCACTTCATGTACATTTAACTGTTATCATGTTATATACATTCCACTGTCATGTACATTTCACTGCCATGTACATTTCTCTGTCTTGCATTTAATTGTACTCGAATCGTTTTCTCATGAAATGAGTGATATTCCATTTAATTTAAAATTCATAGTATTGCATTATAAACATTTCGAAGGCCGGTGATCAGCGTGTTTGTTTATTCTTCGTTATTTTTTTCGTGTTTTTGCTTTAAACTACCTAACAACTAGGATTACATTCCCTGTAAACTGGTTCCTTATTTAATGTTACGATTTCTTCATTTTCATCCCCGTTTCCGGTATAAATAGTGACATGTATCCTTGCACTTGACGTTGCTCCTACTGCAGGCGGTATTATGGTTTCTGACGTTACAACAAAATCCGTCAAAAAGAACTTGCTGTGTTAACTCAGAATTAATTTTTCTCGATGATACCAAATTTTAAAACACCTGCTTCTGTAACAATAGCTGTTGAATAATCTAAAAAATGAGGAACGGAAATAAAATGAGACTTTTTTCGTTTCTTTTAACACTGCTAGGTCAAATTACACCAGTTCTGGGACAGGGCCTTGAATCAGATCAACGCGAGCGGTGTCTTAGTGTAATCATGCTGGTGTCGCACGTTTAAAATATGGAGCTGGATTCACCATGCGATACCATGGTCTCATTGGTCTGACTACAATTCTTTGCCCTCTGCGCACCCTAGTTATAAGACCCAGAAAACCTTGCTATGCAAAGCAGCGGTTAAAGAGATCTTGGGTGACTGCAGTGTATTTCCGCTGCGAATAGCGTAGATTTAATAATGCTATTGCATTATAATATGATAGTATCTTATGAAAACAATTCTGCTTGTTAACTTAACAATGACAACTATGCATAGATGCCACGATACAAAATATTTCATATTAATTCGTTAAAAAAATATATATTTTATACTTTATATAAAAATTGAATATAAAATCATTATCTTCCATTTTTTCCATCTCTTCCTTACTTTTGTTTTGTTTTCCCAATTTTATTAAAGAAAGTCAAACGGCCAACCATTGCCTATTGTGTAGAGGATATCAAAGCTCTGACTAGCTTCTATGGCCTGTGGGTAGAGCTACAAAAAGACTCAAAGCCTGAAAATCGTGAGTTCAAACCTATTCCGAGGAACGGTGAGATTTTTCACGATCGGACCACACCATGCAAGGGAGAGCACTCTGTTGACGAAAAGAGAAGGCTGTGCCTCACAGCCGTGTATATATCACTCTCCAATGAGTAAGCTTTCGTGGAGGTTCCTCGGTTTAACGACCAAGTAGTGATGGTGATTAAACACCCAGGACCAACGTGAGACATTTTTTCCCCATGTTGGAGACTGGTTGTGATATTCTCCAAACGTTTTATCAAAGTCCATGTATTTACCATACATTTAAAGTAGCAGGGCTAAAATTGTGAGGACTGCCCTGAAAGTTTCTATAGCTGCATCCCACATTTTAGACGGTGTTTGTATAAGCTATTTTTTCTAATAAAATTATACTATTATAACGATTGTTCAGGAATGATCGCGATGATGGTGGTTTTCAGACAGGAATATCTTTGCAATTTTTGAAGGGCTACTGGCGCCACATATACATTCAGTGAATAATGCTGGATGAGCCTAGTTTTAAATCATTTGCGGCATGAGCTTTCTGTCCCTTCTTGCAAGCAGCAGCTGTTCCCTGGATGATTTTCAGACGTCATTGTGTTTAGGTGGCTGAAGTGTTTTTAAATGTCAGTGCAGCCGCCATCTGTAGTCTCACCCTTCCACCAGAGGTCGTTTCTTATCAAAAGGAACCTGTTCAAGTCATAAGCACTGTCGGACTTCTTATCTCAACTGTCAAACATTAAAATCAAAATTTGTTACAATTAAAGGAAACATCTTCTGTTTACATTTCATATATTTAAAAAAATATGATAAAAAGCTCCGGGTTTTATTTGGTACGTCTTTATTTTCATCCCCGTTTCCGGTATAAATAGTGACATGTATCCTTGGCCAGACGTCGCACTCGGTTTCCTCCCTGCTAAAGGATGTTTTAAGGTTTCTAACGTTACAACAAACCCGACATGAATAACTCACTGTGTTAACACAGAGTAAATTTTTTTTTTCTCGGAGATATAAAGTTTTTGAACAGCTGCTCCTGTAATAAAACTTATGAATAATTAACGGAATTAAAATGACTTTTTTTATTATTTTTTTTAAATAGTTCACCTTTTTAGTTATGTGATAATGCAGCTACTTTGACAGTTACATTGGTAATTTATTACACATATGAATTAAAAAATTATTTACCGCCATTTTAAATTAGATAGAATGTGATACAAGGCGTTATTTTACTGAAATATTATATTATTTTATAATAACAATTCTGACAGTTTATCTGAATTTTAAATGACGATGGGCCATTAGCAAGGATGGTACTATAGAAGAGAATGTAGGTCTACAGTAAAAAATAAATTATTCCAAGCATGTGAACCATTTCATTGCACTAAAGATCTCACCATATTGTATTATTATTCTTTATTTAACACTTTGTCGAGGAGCGGAAAGATTTTTCCCGCTCGAAAAATGTCGTTCCATTTCTTCCCAAAAGCAGGATTTAATATATATTAGACACATATGTAAACACTCCAAAAATACAACCAGCTAAAACAAAGATGGCTACTCATGCACTGACACATCTGATCTGTCAAATCATTGGAATGAGTCTTAAAAGTTGTGTGTTGTTGAAGAATTATTTTAAACTTTTTTTTGTTGTCATAGACTGTTATTTCCATATGCAGATTTCTAAGATATTGTTGAGAAATATAAATTTTTAAGAAAATTAACACCAAAAAACAGGTTGACATATGTTTGTGAAATGGAGTATAGGTCGTAAACAGTAAAGTTTATGAGATAATACCAATGGTTGCCAAAGCTATTCTACTATGGCGTGGCTTAATCTATTTGATGAAAACGATTATAGAAAAACAATAAATCCAGATTAATCCCTTACATTGTATAAAAGGTTCATTTGAATAAAGTCTGTGTCAGCGACTAATAGACAAGAGAATGATGAATAAGCAGTTTCAACACGGAGCATCCAAATGTATAATTAAACAGAAATAAATTCATAATGAACGGGCATATTAAAGACTTAACCGCAAGTGTTTGTGAAGCCTCGGCTATTACAGACAATGATTTACGTGATGGTATTTAAAGAGACCTGTTTATACAGAAGGGTTCAGACAACGAGTTGTCCAGTAAGGAACTCCTGAATACCAATGGAACGGAAGGTCGATGCCCACACGTCATATGACGTCATATGACATCACCGTGTATATTTCTGGCCTCCTCTTTATGAAAGTTTTTAGACCTCTGAATATCAAGTCTTCGCAGTGTATTTCAAATAATACACCTGTTTATTATGTTGCTATTTTTTATGTTACTCAAATAGGAGTAAATAAACAGGGTTGTCAATACAAGGGATGGGGGGGGGGTGTATATATCCCCTCATTTTTAAAAACATAATACCTTATTTTTCAAAAACTTACATTTAATTGGTATATATTTGAAATGTGTTGCACAGACAATAAAAGGTATAAATGTCTATGAATATATGTATATATGTTAATATGTATATATACACATAACATTTCTAAATTTTCCCGGTGCTGGCCTAAGACAGTAAACGAACATAAAAAGAAGAGAGACATCAACGCCAACATGTCAAACAATCATATTATTTGGATAACATATACAGATTGATGCTATATATATAGTGTCAAGCCCATTTATTGTCATATCGGTGGTACATGCTTAAATTATGATAATAACCGGGATGTGATATTATGCGGGCTTCACCATAGATGTCCTTTTGAATCATAGAAGAATCGTTATGTTTCACATGATATTATATAAATCGTCAACAAAAAGGAAACAGACGTGTTACTGAACTTTTTATATTGCATAATGGCATATCAAATTACGTTTATGCGCACCTGACAATTTATTTCATGTAACTATTATGCCACATGTCACAATAACTGACTAAAACCCGACTCGCAAACAGAAAGTGACGTAGCGTCTTGGTCAGGAGGTCAAATGTCAGGAAATTTGTGGCACAGTTATAATGTTATACGAAGGCAATCTACTTTTAATAGATAATTCTTGTACCTGTCCCAACTCCTGAACCTTATTTTCTGGATGTGTTTTAATGAGTGAAACTTCCACGATCGTCATAAGAATATGAAATGACTGTTCGGGGAGCGAATGTCGTCAAACCATTGTCAAATTTCTGTAGTTTCACGGCTATTGGGGTTTTGGATCGAGTATCTTAAAGAAGATTTCCTGCTGTAAAGACCGTTGACAGCTCAGCAAAAGTTCACTCAGGTGTAAGCTGGGGCCTTACAAAGATCAATTCACTATGTATGACTTGTTCTTGCAAACATCGCCCTAGTTAACGTAGGAAGAAACGCAGTCATCTGGATAAAGGAGGTTTCTTAAGGCCTTAATTACCTGAGTGACGGTGAGTGACCTGCATGCATCACTGCATATCCTGCCTACCGCGCACAGGAGGGAGATGAGATCGTTTGATATGCCTGACCGATTTCAAGCTCCAAGCCTCATTGATCGCTTTGACGACGTTTGATGTGATACTAACTACGAACTGGTATCACTGCCAAGGGTTCATGCATGACAATAAACGGGATTATGACAATATTTCATGGTATTAAACGGTAAGATTTACCATTGTAGGAAATGGTTTGGGATTTCAGATTTATGTGACAATAAACGGGATTTTCTTTAAAATGATATGACACAAAGTGAGCTTGAATATATAGGAAATGGTTTGGGATTTCAGATTTATGTGACAATAAACGGGATTATCTATAAACCGATATGACACAAAGTGGGCTTAACTGTATATACATTGTCTCAATTTTGATTACCCTCCCACGTCTGATTGTATTTATTGTCTCCGAGACGGACTGCATGCACTTTACCTGATGACTGGTTGTTGGGCTTCTGTTTACGCATACGGCAGGCTAAACTATATAAATTTACTCCTATATTTCAATTTCTACTCCCAAAACCGGCCTTAGTAGTAATTCATAACTATTCCCTTCCTAGGCGCCCAGGGAGCTTCTAGGGCTAGGGCCACAGAAGGACGGACGGACTCACGAGCGGAGGGGCTACTAAGCAACTAAGACGAAGTTACAGGAGGGGATAATAATAATACACCAACACATCCCACTGTATTGATGTATGTACCATAGCGTACTAAATCTTTGTACTAGATAGATTAACATATGGAGACTATCTACTATACATAACCTAGAACATCGATGTATTCATGTACTTGAGTGATAATGGTAACAAAATTGCATGTATTAGAGCAAATAATGTGTAAGAGAAATGTTGGAACTTGAGCGACATATGAACTCACGCGTACAGGTATATATGCAGTTCAAATTTAAGTTGATGAAATGCTAAGTGCAAGGATCCCTTTAAACACTTAGAAAAAATAAACCCTCCCCCTATTTGGCGCCCTGAATGCTTGTCTGCGTCAGTTGGCAGCTTGGTAGGAAGCCTATAATTTCCCTCTGTACGTTGGTATCCTAAAACATTTTACTCAAACATTATTATTTAAAAAAATATATGTCACAGGCACTGTGCTTGTTATTTGAACTGAATTTATGATTCCATCAATCCTTATACAGGTTTAAACAAAACATGATGTACCACTATGAATAAATCGACGGTTTTTATCGTTCATTATCATATCGTTGGGAAGAATTATTAACTAAAAACCCAATGTTGTTGCAGTAAAGAACACCTTCAGGAAGAACCATAATGAGATAAAAACAACAAAAATAAGGAAATTTCTTTTTAAAATGTAAACAGGAAGGAATAAATATAAGAACTGAATTATAATACAGAAAGATAACTCTCCGCAGCACAAAACATTTTTCTGTGCTTAAAATTCTACATGCAGTGCACCTGATTTATAAAAGGAGCACAGTTCGTGAACAACTTTTTCATTAAAGTACTAAATTTCAACTTGCATAATATTTCCTTAAACTTCAGGCGAACCGTCCTCTAAAGTTAAGGTTGTGCTAAGTCCACCCCCCCCCCCCGGGTACAATATTTTGCAGCAATAAAACCCCGGAGGCTGGGACGATCCACTCTGATGAAGGACGACGGTTCAAGTAGTTTCTACAATGCATCATATCTCCGACGTGGTACCATGCAAAGTCAAAAGATTCACCGATCCGGTGGTCGCATCACAGTTCAGTGCTGCCTGCCAGTAGAGTGGCCCTATTTATCAGTAAATAACTGTCGTTCTATGCAGAAATAAACCCAGTCCCCTATCTCGCAATGATTACAAACAAATTCAGCAAACATATAGAGTGCCAAAACTCCTTTGGTGTTAACATAACCCGCTGCAAAATTTCATTCATAATCCATCCATAATCTTTATTAGTAAATTTCTTTAGAAAAAATCCAACTCTCCGAGTACCCAACCAAAACATGATACTTTTGATGGAGGTATAACAAGGTGACAAAAAGACAGGGATCAGTTGGGCCAACAAGGACTCTGATTAGGATATGCTTTTTATAAGCATTATGATTCTAACGGCACTTGCAAAGTGTGGGTAAATTCTCACACCATATATGATGAATTTTCACTGCGGCACGTTTCCCGTTTGCTGATTTTTTTAAAAAAGGAGCAACGAAACTTAGATAGTGAATAAGGAACTTTTGATGGAACCTGTAACATAAAATTATATATAAGGATTTCGATTATGTGCGGCGTAAAGATAAGATAAGGTAAGATACTTTATTTGCTTTATATGCGTAATAAAGTATTACATACCATAGTATATGTCTTGACCAGCTTGTAGTAAAAAATACGCTGAAGAAGAAGAAAGAAAGAAATTCATAAAAAACGGATATATAAATATTTGTCTACAAACTAGTTTCCGCAAGGGATTGGTTTAGTTCCCGTATTGCTGACACGTAAGTACTCGTTCAAGCTATAGGTTTCATTATTTGGAATAAATGGGGTGCTGGGTGATTAGAATCTTTAACTATAGCATTCGCTTTCTTAAGCAATCTCTTATGGTAAATTAATTCAAACTATGGTAAAGAAGTTCCGATTATCTTTCCAGCCGTTTTAATAACCCTATTAAGTAACTTTCGTTCCTCGGCATTGATGCTTCCTCTCCACACAGTGACAGAGAGTGTTAAGACACTCTATAATTGCTCTATAATATTTTAGCAGCACCGTACACGTGGGCCTAGACCGAACCCTTTAAGTCTCCTTAAAATGTACAACCGCTGTTAAGCCTTCTTCGTACAATGGTTAACATTTTCCTTGCACTTCAAGTTTGATGATATATCAATACCCTAAAAATTTAAAACAATCAACAATTTCCACCGAAGAACCATTATTTTCCATGTGCAAGATCTCTGATCTTTTACACCGAAAGTCTATAATCATCTCCTTGGCTTTCCCAATATTTAACTCTGGTTGTTTTCGGAGCACCACGTAGTTGAGCTTAAACCTATTGTGCGTGTATAAACGTATGTTTAAAAATTGACCATATGATTCTGTACATGTTTAAAACCCATGTGTCCTTCAGCGTATATGGGTGAAAATCGGCCAACGGGAGCGCGTTTTTACGCAGTGGATGTGCGGGAACCAAGGAATTCCCGAAATAATGTCACTTTTTTTAGATGAGCAGAGGGTTGTCCACTATGTGTTCTCTGTACTACTGGAAACTTCACCCATATATACATACTAAAGTACATACGCGGTTTCATTCAGCCTACTTTAAATTGCCTAATGAGTCGTAAAATAACCATTACGTTGTTACAAGTTATCTATTGGATAATCAATGAGGTGAAAACCTTTTAAATTTACAGAAAAGTCAACACGCACCCGTTCTGTGGGTGAGAGTTTCTGAGGACATATTCCTTGAGGTGCTCACTTCCAGACAGGACGTCCTTCGTCCAGTTTGTGAAGGTAACACTATCGCCAGGTCGAATCCCTTGGACGTTTTCCGGTGAAGCTAAGTGGCACGTACCGTCAATACCTCTCTAACTGTTATCTAGTTGTCTGGCAGACACAGAGACATATATATGTACTGACAGGTGTAATTAAGCTACAGTGTCCCTCAGAGGACCTTAGCGATATAGGGTGATGATTATTATTAGAACAGCAAATTAGACCTTTGATGATATCTAACCATAAAATGGTTATCAATTAACTTAGCTGAATTATCCTCAAACCTTATTTTGTTTGCATTTCTACCATATTTTTCTTTCTTTGGCAAAAATTTGTTACATGTCAAGGATTTTACGGCCATTTATTATGCAACCGAAAAAAAAAATCTGTTGATTTATTGAAGGAAGCAAAAAAAAATATCAGCATATTATTATTCCTTCCTTCTTTCATCATTCGTTACACAAAAGCAATCTAAGGTTTGCTGGATGGCCAGAAAAAAATTTGCTAATGGGCACACTCAGTGCGGGCTTGTAGAGGCCAGGGAGACCTTGGTATTTAAAGCCGCCCTCCTATCTACCGTTTTTTTTTTTTTTTTTTTTTTTTACCGGCTGGAAATATCTTTAAGTCTCACCGGCCGGTGAGTACCTGCACACCTATCGATTTTCCCTGCAGATCACCAGATTTCTCTGGTCATTTCGGTCACTTCTGAATTCGTCTCCAGAATAATTATTGGTTTCAAGGATGATATAAGAAGGAAAGGTTGAACGTAAATCAGTCGATTTTTTTCGATTCCGTCACCACATAAAAATCAACCGGAAAATCGTTGACATGTATTTTTACAGCCGTTGTTTCCTTCCAGATTTTTTTTAAATCCGGCCGGCAGCACCCTCGCATCTACCAATCCTATCGACTGTCAAATGGGAGAACAGCTTTACTTGGAGATTTTCCGACCGATAAAATCATTCGGCCGGCCACTGATTGATCAAATACCGGTTTAACAGGAAACACGAGATGTGCATGGAAACGTGGTGGGTTTTGTACTTCGTACTAAGAAAGACTTGAAAATGGCATTGATAAACGTATATGTGAAAAGACAAAAGCCCGTGTGCAGACGTTAGTGCTCCTATTGTATCGCCTACACGTTGACACAATACTTTAATTTGTTGTTTTCGTATGTAAACTTGGACTGTTTAAGGAAATATTACTTTCGTATGGAAATTTAATTACTATTAATATTTATATAATAAAATAAGTTGCATGGTAGATCATATTAAAATTAATAAATTAATCAGAAACCATTCTTGATTTCGCCAGATTTAAAGGCAACAGATTTCAAACAAGAATACAGGATGGTCACGTGCAAAAACGAAAATATTTAACGGCTACTGATTGAACGATGTCATGTAAACACTGTAATAAAACAGGAAAGAGAGAGTGGTTGCCCCTGAATGGAGGCGTTTAATCACGATCCAAAGGTGGCTGAGTCTCATGTTCTTTTTTAGTACTAGTCTAAGATGTACTTTACAAAAGTTCATACAAAAACCACCAAGTCAGATGTTGAAATGCGTCTATTCAAATACGTTGTATCTGACGTTTATTTATCTAAAGATAATCCCTTGGACCTCTTATTAAAACAGGCGTTAAAGTGACCATACCATCACACATAGGCTGATCGTTTTGTTTATATCTACGCTCCCGAGGCAGCAGAAATCTTGCGCTTCTACAGAAGCTACAGATTTTCGCGCTGCCTGCTTTGACCGATTATGATGCACTTAAACACCAGGTGGTGTACATGGGCCTGTCTGCTAAAAAAAACTGCTGATGTGACGAGCAGCCAACCAAATGCAAGTCAACAAACACTCGACAGGCATCAGGCTCCGCCTGGAAACCACGTATGGGGCTATTCTCTCTGAGCCTGTGGCCTGTTAAAACGGTCGCCGGGGCGATGAGCTATCACTCAAAATGAAATGAACAACATTGGCTCCGTGTATTCCTCGCTTGGCTGGTAAACCGTGTTGTCTTCAGCACAGGGTCTCATCTGATTGAACCAAAATACAGTGCTCCCCTCTGGTGTAGAGATTCAGGATACAAGGTCATAATAAACAGCGCTTACGATATATGTAGTGGCCTATGAGTAAATCGCTGTGTAAAGAGCGTAGTTTATATCCACTAGTGTATGATATGTGAGAGACCCGTCAAGAATAATCCAAGCAAATTCAAGGAGGACATCTGACGGCATATGACAGACGAACCAGCGTGTTCCAAATAGTGACCTTTCAAATTCCGCAAATATGTAACCAACCACTTTCCGTTGATTTATTTCAGTTTGCCAACACGGACGTATATACGGCATTTACTAACAGTTTGTAGATAAAAAAAGCGTATACATTCGTCACAAAGATATTAGAAGACGATTTCCTTAGGCAATAAAAGGTATGGTTCTCAGGCATTTTTTCAGAAATCATTGCGGGCGGACGAATAAAAATGTCATATGATCAAGGAAAGGCATGATATTAACAAAATATTTTGCTAAACATGTACAATCACTAAATAACAAAAGAAATCTTATCAAAATTGTATTATTTTATCTTCTTGAAAGATGAAAATCAAAATGAAAATTTCGGATGCAGGGGGTTAAAACTGACGCGGGCGGTACCTGAGAACCAGAACTTTATTTATTTATTTATTTATTTATTTGGCCTTACAGTTCAATACTATGTAAATCACATTAATTCTACAGATACAGGCATGTGAATAGCTGACTTTAAGCATTGACGGATATAATATAAATATACATAAAAATATGCTTAATCTTATATTTTTATCGGATTTTAACAACATCTCATCCGATATCTAGACAGTGTAAAAGAGTCTGGCTGGCAGTGTTACACTTTTCCATGCATGGGAGTTATTAATAATTTTTTACATCGAAGTTTGGTTATAACATCTAAGGTTGTTTTATATTTTAAAAAAAAATTATAAAAATGAAAACGTTTCAAGAAAAAAAAAACACTTTTGAAAGAATAATCGAAATGGCTGACAAACAGAGGATGAGCTGAAATATTAAAATATACTTTGAGATATAAAATATTATAACGTAAGATTACTACCTGAATCTTTAATGATCAAATATTTTGGTTCCATAACAGATCATCAATAAACTAAAAATATCAGCGAAACAACAGTTAAAATATGGGTTGGAGGAAAAAATCATTGCCAATATGTACCTATCATGAAATGCCCACGCAGCAGACGTTCAGGGAGACTTTTTTTATTATATTTGTTTACATACAGGATGAATCTGCCGCCTACTCAATATGGTTAATAAAAACGAAGCCCGCAACGCGCTGGTGGTATTAGACATACCGGTCCGGCGTAATATCACCGCAAATAGATATAATCTTCTTAAAACGATGCTTTTGAACAAGGCGTAGGTTTCCCGGCGGAGGTTTCATTTTAATCAAATCTATATCCTAAGGCCATAATTCCCTACAAGTGCACATGCCACGCCCACCATCGGACGGACAAGCCAAGAGAAATAATCATTCACCATTGTTTCCTGTATTAAAATCCGTGGGGGTACATATTACTGTTAACAGGCATTTTGTTAGTCTTTACGGTCTTACCGTAAGCATTATAGGGAACAATCTTTTTTTCAGCTGCCCTGGATCTCTGGGAAAAGACCGGACTATGTCTGGTTTATCGGGCTCTAAATGTCACCACATCTCCAGACTCCCATGTTCGTACATTGAGGAGTTTACGTGTTTAAACCCCTCCTTCTGTGATATGGTTGCGTTTTACCTAATTTTCACAACCCCAGTGTATGAGTCCACTTTTAGGGACTCTGACTTGGACTCGATCGCCCTGGACGCGAACTTCAATACTCAAACTCCCAGGAAAGGACCCGAGAAATGAGGCCGAGTTCATCCCGAGTCCAGCAGAAAGGAATGCTCTGCCGCATACGATAAAGACAATTATATACTTGTGCAAAAAAAAAATGCAGAATATAACACAGAATTGACTTGATACTAGTGGTGTGTAAGTTATTCGGTTAAATCAATAATTGGTCTTTTTTTCATGATTCGATTGAATTTTTGCAAAATCGATCCTATAACTGATGCACACCCAAAGATTTTTGTTATCCCGATAAAATATCCTAATTCTGAGACAAATGAGAGGAAGCGTGTATTACCACCCTGTCAGTGAGTCCTGATACTGAACTCGAATTATAAATACACCTGAACATGTACTTAGTTAAGTTAGCTATAGAAATAATGGAAATGATTACCTCAACCAAAAAAGATAATGTTGCACTATTTAGATTAATTTTTAACACATAAAGGCGGTTTGTATAAACACAGAGCCTCTTTAGAAATGTCCCCTGTAATACATTTTCAATGATTTACTACCAGTATACCCGTAATTTTGATATGCTGCCAGTAACATCCGGGCTTTTGTGTGTAGGTAAAATGAGAGCCCCCATGAGCTGTTTCGAGAAAATGGGAAAAATGAACCTATCACATTTCGGTTAGGGTCCGGAGATGCGACACTTAAGTACTTTAATTTGAGGACGGTATGCAGGCAAGAAATCTTCTGTAAAGAGAATTTGGAAGCAAGGGGACGTGTTTTGGTATAGTTTAGAATGGAATGCCTTTTTGGACCACGACTAAATCCCGTATTATAGTACGATTATTATAAGTCATGATTGTTACCCCAAAAATCGATTACGCTTGGTTTTTTTCGTTTTCGAAAAACCGGACTCTCCGATTATATTTAAAAGGTGCATTTTGGTCTCAGAGTTTGGACCTCCTGGGGGTAAATGCTTATTATTTCTAAATTCTCATTAACTTTCTATATACTTTTGCTTTATTCTGTCTATTCAACCCAATAGTTAATATTCATTGGTTTTCCGTTAACATATCACCTTCCATTCTATCCTTCTGTACTTGGTCGAAGGAGTGATGGGATTCTGGCTTATTCTGAGCCAACCTCATCGCTTGGACATTGGCTCTTACTTGCCACTACATGTACATTGCACTTTTAAGTTTGTAAAGTGGTACATGTACTCGTGGTTCATGTCATGATATGGCTCATTAAATTGGTTATGAAATTGTTCGCCAGATGGCAGCAACCACTGTACGCAGGCACTGGGTCTTTCATATCGGAGTATATGGCCTACGTTTTTCGCATTGCAATATATTGTGACAGGTGGCCGTGTAATATAAAATCTTCATTGTATCAGTTTTAAGGTGTGTTTTCCGGGTAAATATATATTTTTATGTCCCTATAGTATATCATCATGCTAAATATTATGAAAACAGAAAGTAAATGCATATCAGATTATTTCAGGTCCTGAATATTGAAAGTGTATAACTGGTAAAGTACTTATTGTTGATAGTACCCAAGGTAACATACGTCTCATCGAATTGGTGGTACTGATAATACTCAAAGAAACATATTTATAATCAAGGTTTTCTTTACTGTTCTTTTTTCTTACATGTGTAAATCACTAGACAATAATGAAATCCTGAATTGTGTTTATTACTAAATAAATAAAAAAAAACAGCCACAACAGGGGGCACAATTTCCATTAGCATTGGGGGGGAGGGGGCAGTATTTTCAACGTATTACAACTGTCGAGTAGGTGTAGCGGCTGAAGGGGTTCGGCTGAGAGGGGTGTCTGGATTCCCCAACTGCGGTGTAGGAAATTTTAAAAAATCACATTCTTAGCTAGCCTAATTCCAACGTTCGTCTAAAATGATAACACAAACCTTATTTTTATTAGGCCTCAAAGATCAGTTTTAGTAATGTTTGACAAAATATCGATACAAATATCTATATTTGAAAACGAAATCAAGATAGGCAATATGGGACTTTACCATATATATAAAAAAATACTGCGTATATTACTGCATATTAATATATAATGCGACATTTCATTACGCGTCTACAGTGGGTCTTGTTGAACTGGTTATGAAACTGGTCGCCTGGTGGCAGCAACGGCTTTACCAGGGTTGCAGCCAACGTCAAATGTATATCTGGCGTTACTCTATCTAGATGGATTGAATTCCATGGAACGTTTCGATAATGCATTATTTTCTATTATTTAAAAGACTAGTTAATGATCTGTACTGGTCTGGGCCAACAATAAAATCATATTATAAAATATATATATAAAATATTATTATTATCATATATATATATATATTATATATATATATATATATATATATATATATATATATATATATTAAGCGAATGCGTCAATATTGTTTCAAAGAGAGTTTCTTCCGGGTAACACAACCTATGTACTTTTTGTCAGGGTAAAATATCTCTCTATTTGTCGAGGATAAAAAAAAAGTGTGTGAAGGGGGGGGGGGGGGGGGCTGTTTCTATTGCTACTCAAGTCTAAAACCTAAAGCCTTTCAAATACATGTATATAATGTACTTATTTCAATCATTCAGGCGTCATATAAAATGGTTTAAAATTGATAGGGGCCATGTCCACCAAATCAATTAATGTATGTTAAATATGCATTACTGTATATATATATATATATATATATATATATATATATATATATATATATTTAAAACTTTCGTGCAGAGAACTTCTGGCGTATGTTACTCTTATTAAATAATAGGTCATATTAAACTTCCACTGTGTTCCCTTCCACTTTGTTCTAAAAATGTTGGCCTTAAATTAATGTATTCTTATATTTAATCAAAGTAGACATATATGTATACTTTAGAAAAAAAAAATCTTTATTGTGTAGGCTAAATATCACTCAGTCCCCTCGTTCCACATCCAGGGACCATGCATCTTTACATCATCTCAAAACACACATGCATACTTGCCTGGAACGTAACGCTTGTTGACATGCTGGACACGTGCGTGCATGAAATCGTGGCCTTGTGTCCAAAGGTGGGCAGGTATCATCAAAAGCTCGGTAAAATAACGTTACAAAAGCACATGCTACAAATGGCCCGAGCCGTTGTGAGTGTATATGTTTTGTTGACACGCTGCCACATTGGCCACGCCCCTGTGTCTATATATGGTAAGCGTAAGGTCAGATGCCGCGAGCATGGAGGTCATGGTGAGATATGAATAGTGATATTAGAGACATTGAATCTATACGCAGGTACACAGGTAAAGCTTGGTCCAAATAGACCTAGCATGGCCGACGTAACACAATAAACACTAACTGTACGCAGGAGTACAAATGGCGGGCTGCGACAACCCAGCTTTCGTGGGATCGGCAGCTCTTGGACGGGAATCCCTGGGGATACGTTTCGAGGGGGGAGTCCCCCAGCTACCTTACGGATATGATGCCATAGATTTGGATGAAATTCGCGCTGAGTCGTCCCCCAAGTTAAGTTTACCCCCTGCCCCGGACATCAACGATGTCAACCTGTACGATGACCTACCCCCTACCCAAGAAGACCGGCTTTATGATGTGGTGGTCGTTGGAGCTGGAATAAGTGGTTAGTATGAAGTACTGTATTTAAATATAACATAACAATCATTAATTTTTGTACCGGTATTTGGAGCGAGTATAGAATCCGGTCTTCATGGACGAGGTTATGGGTGTATACGGACGGACGTAATGATGTTAAGGATTCGTGTAATGTAGAAGTAAGAGGCATGTCGATGTCATGTCATCAGCCATGTCATGGCGTATTTGCGGATTACTACTAATACGAGACGGTCCAGTCAGTTTAGACCAATCTTGGAAATGAAGACCGGATTCTATACTCGGGCCCGGTATTTTGCAGTTATAGCATATGCTGATTTTGCTATGCCAAAGGTTGCTACATGTATTCATGAACGTGTTACTGTTACTGGTTTAGGTCCTATTAATTGACTGAACGAGTCCTTATATTTTGGCCTACTTAGCAACAAAAGCTTGCACAGAAGCCTCGAGCGAGGAGCATATTAATTATGAATGATCGAATGCATGATAAACTTGTTCTTCCCAATGATTGCCAGATCATGTGTTTACGGTTTTATTTCCCACACAGCAGGTAAGCTGGAACTATAAATTACTGATGAGAGGGTCATGTGGGAAATGCCTGATCATCGGACGGGTATCTTTTGGAAAGTGTCCGAAGAGGGGTATTATTATTAAGTGCCAGATTAAGAGTATTATACAGGAAATGGATGAAGAGGTTGTAATTTGATGAATGCCTAATTAGGTGGACTATGTTGGAAATGCCTGATGAGGTATATCATGTGGAAAATGCCTGATAAAGGGTATCTTCTGGAAAAGTGGCTGTTAAAGGGTATGAATTGGACAATGCCTGGTGGGTGGTATAAAGTAGGAAATGCCTGATGAGGTGAATCATTTGAGAAAAGCTTGACGGGGGATATCTTTTGGCAAATGCCTGATGAGGGGGTACATCATGTGAAAAATGCCTGGAGAGAGGGTATCCTGTTGGAGTATGCCTGATGAAGGGTTATCATATTGGAAATGCCTGATGGGGGTATCATGTGTGAAATGCCTGATGGGGGTATCATGTGTGAAATGCCTGATGGGGGTATCATGTGTGAAATGCCTGATGGGGTATCATGTGTGGAATGCCTGGTGGAGGGTATCATGTGTGAAATGCCTGATGGGGTATCATGTGGGAAATTTATGCCTGATGGGGGGGGGGGGGGTTATCATATGTGAAATGCCTGATGGGGGTATCATGTGTGAAATGCCTGATTGGGGTATCATGTGTGAAATGCCTGATGGGGTATCATGTGTGAAATTTATGCCTGATGGGGGTATCATGTGTGAAATGCCTAATAGGGGTATCATGTGTGAAATTTATGCCTGATGGGGGGTATCATATGTGAAATGCCTGATGGGGGTATCAAATGTGAAATGCCTGGTGGAGGGTATCATGTGTGAAATGCCTAATGGGGGTATCATGTGGAAAATGCCTGATTGGGGTATCATATGTGAAATGCCTGGTGGAGGGTATCATGTGTGAAATGCCTGATGGGGGTATCATATGTGAAATGCCTGATGGGGGTATCATGTGTGAAATGCCTGATGGGGTATCATGTGTGAAATGCCTGATGGGGGTATCATGTGTGAAATTCCTGATTGGGGTATCATGTGTGAAATGCCTGGTGGAGGGTATCATGTGTGAAATGCCTGATGGGGGTATCATATGTGAAATGCCTGATGGGGGTATCATGTGTGAAATGCCTGATGGGGTATCATGTGTGAAATGCCTGATGGGGGTATCATGTGTGAAATTCCTGATTGGGTATCATGTGTGGAATGCCTGGTGGAGGGTATCATTTGTGAAATGCCTGATGGGGTATCATGTGTGAAATGCCTGATAGGGTATCATGTGTGAAATGCCTGATGGGGGTATCATGTGTGAAATTCCTGATTGGGTATCATGTGTGGAATGCCTGGTGGAGGGTATCATTTGTGAAATGCCTGATGGGGTATCATGTGGGAAATTTATGCCTGATGGGGGTATCATATGTGAAATGCCTGATGGGGGTATCATGTGTGAAATGCCTGATTAGGGTATCATGTGTGAAATGCCTGATGGGGTATCATGTGTGAAATGCCTGATGGGGGTATCATTTGTGAAATGCCTGATGGGGGTATCATGTGTGAAATGCCTGATAGGGGTATCATGTGTGAAATTTATGCCTGATGGGGGGTATCATATGTGAAATGCCTGATGGGGGTATCATATGTGAAATGCCTGGTGGAGGGTATCATGTGTGAAATGCCTGATGGGGGTATCATGTGGGAAATGCCTGATTGGGGTATCATATGTGAAAGCCTGGTGGAGGGTATCATGTGTGAAATGCCTGATGGGGGGGGGGGGGGTTTCATATGTGAAATGCCTGATGGGGGTATCATGTGTGAAATGCCTGATGGGGGTATCATGTGTGAAATTCCTGATTGGGTATTATGTGTGGAATGCCTGGTGGAGGGTATCATTTGTGAAATGCCTGATGGGGTATCATGTGGGAAATTTATGCCTGATGGGGGGTATCATATGTGAAATGCCTGATGGGGGTATCATGTGTGAAATGCCTGATTAGGGTATCATGTGTGAAATGCCTGATGGGGTATCATGTGTGAAATGCCTGATGGGGGTATCATTTGTGAAATGCCTGATGGGGGTATCATGTGTGAAATGCCTGATGGGGGTATCATGTGTGAAATTTATGCCTGATGGGGGGTATCATATGTGAAATGCCTGATGGGGGTATCATATGTGAAATGCCTGGTGGAGGGTATCATGTGTGAAATGCCTGATGGGGGTATCATGTGGGAAATGCCTGATTGGGGTATCATATGTGAAAGCCTGGTGGAGGGTATCATGTGTGAAATGCCTGATGGGGGGGGGGTTTCATATGTGAAATGCCTGATGGGGGTATCATGTGTGAAATGCCTGATGGGGTATCATGTGTGAAATGCCTGATGGGGGTATCATGTGAGAAATGCCTGATTTGGGTATCATGTGGGAAATGCCTGATGGGGTATCATGTGTGAAATGCCTGATGGGGGTATCATTTGTGAAATGCCTGATGGGGGTATCATGTGTGAAATGCCTGGTGGAGGGTATCATGTGTGAAATGCCTGATGGGGTATCATGTGTGAAATGCCTGATGGGGGTATCATTTGTGAAATGCCTGATGGGGGTATCATGTGTGAAATGCCTGGTGGAGGGTATCATGTGTGAAATGCCTGATGGGGGTATCATGTGTGAAATGCCTGGTGGAGGGTATCATGTGGGAAATGCTTTGATGAGGAAGTTTCACATGTAAAATCCCTGACTAAGAATATCATGTTGGAAATGCTTGGAGAGAGGTATCATGTGGGATATGCCAGATGAGGGGGTATTGTGTTGGAAAGGGATACCACTACGGGTTATGCCTGATGATTGGAAATTGTATGGATAGCCAAATTGTAGTTGTCACATAAGAAATGACTTTTTGTCCTTCAAACTTGATTATAACAAAAATAATACAATTCAGCTCCAGATTATTAAAATAAATATTAAATGGCTTGATATGTCAAGCCACTGTTCCAGCTAAAGATATATCAACTAGATATTTATATCTGAATGTACGAGGTAGGTCTTATATAGTTTGTATGAGTAGTGCAAATATTCTAAATATAATAATATTATATAAATATAAATTCACTGATCAAATTTTTCAAAGTAATATTTATTATCTCTTTGGCCTAAATTTGCCTGTTAGTTCCTGAGAAGACATTTATCATTTCATTGGCCCAAGCTTTATTAATTATTTACCTGAGGTTACATTTATAAATTCTTTGGCCTAGATTTGTCTTTTTTGTTGATCATATATATTGTAACAATGACAGGTTGTCAGATAACGGTCGTGTAAGGCTTATCATGAGTTCCCATTAATGTATGACAGCGTGTTTTACTTGTAGATAAACAAGGGTATGTTGGTTGTCTTCCTTGACTTTAGATCACTGACTTTAAATGACTTGTGAGCTCAATGAAAAGATGGGAAACTCATATTCATCAGTAGCTCTGACAACCTAACTCAGTAGGCAGTGATAATTGGGCTGGTAAGCCACTTGAGTTGTGATACAAGCAATATCGAGGAATGCATCGCAGTGGTCTTGCATCATGTTGCATTCATATAATGGTAAACAGCCCATAATCTTTACATTACACTGTGAATGATGACAACAGAATACATATACATGTGAACTAACAAACCCAAACTGAAACTCTGTCTCTATGGTAAAGAGTCATTTCTTGTATCTGTGACATACAAAGTTGACTGCATCCAATAACCAGTGCGAGCCATGCCTGTATTCATGCAGTCAGAATTCAACACACATGCAGAGGGATTTTCCAATATACGGAGTTAAATCAGATTTCTTTCTCGCTCATGTTTGTATTGTTAGAAAGTTTACTAAAAAGGCTAATAATTTGTCTGTTTTTAGCGAACCTGTGAGCTTATGCGATGGTGTGGCATCGTCCGGCGTCCGGCATCTGTACGTTAACAAACGGCAAGAGTTAGCATCATGAAATTTTATGCAAAAAGTTAGTCATCTAAAAAACTCTATGGGATTTTGCTTATTTTTTGGCTAACTACATTTTTTTAGATTTTATTGGGAAAAAGCTAAAAAAGCTTTAAAAATCTTCTTCTCCGAAACTGTTCAGCCAAATTTTCCAATGTTTCACAGAAATGATCCCGGGAACAATCTCTCTCAAGTTTGTTCGAATGGTTTAAGTTCGGTGATTTTTGGCCGAGTTACAGCTAGTTGAACTTAGTCACTTAGTCAAACTGTCCAAAAAAGCATACTAAAATTACAATCTTAGAAATGGCTGGAGCTATCATCATCAAATTTTATGCCAATGTTGGTCACATGAGTCATATCTAAAATTGAGGTATTGGTGGCGCCACCTGCATCGGCCTTTTTGTATTGGGGTCATCAGTGCCCATATCATACTGACAGCTACAAAAAACTTCTTCTCTGAAACCATGTGGCCAAATTGTTTAATATCGCACAGAAATGATCCTAGGGTAGTGCTTTCTGAAGTTTGTTCAAATGGTCTCAGGTCAGTAACTTTTGGCTGAGTTATGGGAAGCTGAATTTAGTCATATGCCATAACAGCCCATTTTAGCTCAGTGGCTACAAAGATCTTCTTCTCAAAAACCACTGGGCCAAATTCTTAAATCTCACACATTAATTATCCTTAGATGTTGATAATTCAGGTTTGTTCAAATGGTTTTGGTTCAGTGATTTTTGGATGAGTTATGGGAAGCTTAACTTAGCCATTTTGCTGTATTTTCCCCATATGAGTTATAAACCTGCAAAACGTTTTTTGACTGACGCCACTGAGGCCAAATGTTTAATATTTTACAAGAACAATCCCCTGAATAATTCTTATAATAATTGTCTTTTATGGTTCCAAAGAATGAATTTTGGCTGAATTATAAAGATTGAATTGAGTCATTTTACCATAAATGTTAGCTGTGTGAAGCAGATACATCTAGCCTGGAACCAGTTTATCAGCATCCTTTACATCATGCCTCCAGACATTTAGATTTCAGGTTATCTATGGTTAATATTGACAAGAATGTGTTTTAAAAAACTTTTAAAAAATGTAGATTTATGATTTTAGATATTCCTCAAGCCAGGCAATGTTTACAATCACAGGTGTATGTTCACCCATACTATTTCGAAAACGACTGGAGCATACATCATGAAATTTAATGCAAAAAAAGCCATCTGAAAAAATCTGCATTTTTTTCAGATTTTATAGAGAAAAAGCTAAAAAAACTTTAAAAATCTTCTCCTCTGAAACTGTCAATCCAATTTGTTCAATATTTCACAGAAATAATCTTTTATACCATCTCTCTCAAGTTTGTTCAAAAGGGTCAAGTTCGGTGAATTTTGGCCGAATTACAGGAAGTTGAACCTAGTCATCTGTCCAAAAAAAGCATACTAAAATGACAATCTCAGAAATGGCCAGAGCTATCGTCACCAAATTTTATGCCAGTGTTGGTCACATGAGTCATATATGAAATTCAGGTATTGGTAGCGCCAACTGCATTGACCTTTTTTGTACGGGGGTTATTGGTCATCTGTATATTAACCCATAATTTCTCAGGAATAGCAGGAGCTACCATCCCCAGATTTAATGCAGTAATCTGACACATATCAAATGTTGTGGGATTCAGCTATTTTTTTTGCTATCTGCTTCTTGTAAATGGACCAACCAAATTGTTCAATATTTTACAGAAATGATCCCAGAGGCAAGCCTTCTCAGGTTTGTTCAAATGGTTTGCTTTTGATGAATTTTAATGCAGTTAAACGAATTTGAACAGTCATCTAGCCAAGTAAGCATACTGACATAGTTATCTCAGAAATGACAGAAGCTAGCATTACCAAGTATTGTGCAAATGTTGGTCACATGACTCATATTTGAAGTTGCAGATTTTGTGGTGCCACCTACATTGACCTGTTTTTTTATGGGCAAAAACCACATAATTTTAGCCTTTTTCAGCTTAAAATGTTTATGATGAAAATGTCAAGTTGATTCGTTCAATTTTTCAAAAGAATTATCCTAGGACATGGTTCTTTCAATCATATCAGAAAAGCTTAAGTTGGTCTTATGGCCATTATTATGTCTAACTGAAACTGAGGACTGCAAAACTGTTCTTCTACAAAATTATTGTTTCAATTATAACTTCTGTAACATGGCACAAAAATTATTCTTAGGTGGCCTTTGTTCAAGTTTACTTGAATGATTTTTGGCAGAATTATTGGACCTTTAACAATGAAAGAACTGCATTTTTTTAATCTAGATATTTTGATAAAAAGTTTATGAATATTTCAGCTTGAAAAAAAAGCATTTTAGCCAAAGTCTTTCAGTATGTGTAAACAGATTTGCCAACAGGCCAAGATTGTGTCTGTTTATTTGAATAGGTTAAGAAACTGCCAACTGTTTCAGATTTGGCAACAGATCAAGAGTTCATTCAGTGCAGCCAGATATAGGTCTAGAGTTCAATCAGTGCAGCCAAGCACAAGGCATGTGATCCCCTCATGGGTGACATGTGAACACCTCATGGGCACCATGTGATCACCTCATGGGTGTCATGCCCCTGAAGGGTGCATGTGGAGCCAATCTATTTATAGCTTTGGCAGACTGCCAACTGTACAGATTAGGCAACAGGTCAAGAGTTCACTCAGTGCAGCCAGGTACAGGTAAAGTTCACCCAGTCTAACCAGGTGCAGGTCATGAGTTCACTCAATACAGTAGCCTGAGCAAGCAAATTTGTCACACTTCACTCGGGGCAACTGCCTTTCTCACCTAAGCCTGATCAGGCCCATGCATCAGACTCAAGGTAAGTTTGATGTATTGGCCTGATATTATGACCTGTCTATGTTTCTTTGATGGCTTTCTCGTTCACAAGACAGGTGTCGCCACCTACAATGACTTTTGCACAGTGTATGTGCCTGCTTATTTCTATAGAGGAATTTGATAAAATTGGGCATATTTATACCTATTGAATAGCTTTGTCGTATACAAGACTGGTGGTGCCAGCTACAATCATTTTTAGCTCAGCTGACTGTAAGTCAACTGAGGTATAGGAATGGCACCTGTCCGTCCGGCCGTCTAGCAGTCCATTAGCAGGACACAAATTGTAACAGCTGGTCCTAGAAACATCTAAGTGAAGATCCAGGGAGGTCAATAAAAAATCTAATCAGAAACCTGACATTAGGTCACTGCGACCTATATCTTTCGAGCTATGGGGCCCCAAAGTAACCCCCAGAATAGTAAAAAATTTCCAATATCTTGATAATTAATGCATGGTTTGTCATGAATTTTGCCTTGAATATTGACCATGACTAGTTTTGTCAGTTCCTGAAACGTGGTGGTGCCACCTGTATTTTTTCCTATTTTAACGAATATTTTTCTATTTATTTACTGTGAAATGAGAACAATCATGTCAGTTTCTCAGCTGTGATTATGTCTGGTGTCCCAAAAGCTGGTGTGTTTTTTTATTACAAGTGGATGCCCTATCACCCTGTTTGTCTGTCTGTTTGTATGTCTGTCTGTCTGTCAATCCGTCCATCCACACAAATTTGTTTCCAGACGATAACTTCAGGTTGGATTGGCACATAGATTTCAAACTTGACTTACACATGGCCCACCACTAAAGAAAGAACCTATATGATTTTGGGGTCATAAGGTCAATGGTCAAGGTCACAGGACTCACTTAATTAAAAAGATTATGGCCGCATTTTAAACCAAGCTTTTCATCCCAATCTTTCCATCTTGCGCATTTATCTGACTTGTCAATATGGGGAGAGCATAAATTAATTTGGGGTCACAAGGTCAAAGGTCAAGGTCACAGGACTCACTTAATTAAAAAGATTATGGCCGCATTTTAAGCCAAGCTTTTCATCCCAATCTTTCCATCTTGCGCATTTATCTGACTTGTCAATATGGGGAGAGCATAAATTAATTTGGGGTCACAAGGTCAAAGGTCAAGGTCACAGGGGTGATCTGTTCACAAATTAGTTTCCAGATGATAACTCCAGTTTAGTTTGACATATTGGTTTCAAACTTAAATTATAAATGGCCCACCACTAAAGTAAGAACCATGTTGATTTCGGGGTGAATGGTCAGAGGTCAATGTCACAGAACCCATTTTTTTTAAAGGAATGTGTATGCATTTGAAGCCAAACTTTTCATCGCTAACCTGCCACCAGGGGAAGATTCTGTTTGATTTTTGGGTCATAGGTCAAGGTCACAGGGCCCATCCATTCACAAATTAGTTTATGGCTGATAATTCTGTTTTGGATAGACAGACTGGCTTCAAACTTGATTTAATAATGACCAACCACATAAGTAAATTCATTTTGATTTTCAGGGTCCAGCAAATTAAGTTAAGGGTCACAGAAGCCACATCTTTAAAAGACTGTGGATGCTCTGTAAATCAAACTTTTCTTCCTGAACTTTCCAACGTTCACACATGGCTTACTTGCCCAAGTGAGAAAACCTGTAGAATTTGAGGTTATCTGGTCAGAGGTCAAGGTCACTTTTTAAAAGATTGAACATTACAATAATCCTAATGCTGCAAGTTCAAGGATATTAAGTTCTAAGATTTTTTGGTCACAAGGTCATTGGTTAAGGTCACAGGACTGTTATTTTGAAAAAAAATCTTTAAAAAATCCTTATAGACAAATTCAGCTGAGCGTCGAGACCCATGGGTCCCTAGTTGTGTTGTGTGCACCCATGCCAGAATTTCAGCAGTGATGTTTGTGTAATTGTTTCTTATTCAAAATGTTTAGTACCTACATTGTTCATATACATGAGAAGTAATGGTCCAGCATTGAAGCATTATACCTGGTGTATTTCCCAATGCACAGGTTCGCATTAGGCCTGTAGGCCTTGTTTGTTGATTTACAGGTGGGATCAGAAATGACATAAATATAAAATTTGCTTCCTCATGGAGCCTTAACGGGTATTCCTTGCTGAAGGTCGTAATGGCACTCTGACAGCCAGTGAGCTGGTTGTAGACTCCCTAATGTTAGAGGGCCGGAATGGTGTGCTAATTGATCAGCTGATTTTAATTAAAATACAAGCAAATGTACATGTTATAATAATAATGATGATAATGGGAACTATATATTAATTTAATAGATTTATAATATGAATAATATATTTATTAAAAAATAATAATAATAATAATAATAATAAAAATTATAATTGGGCGTGGTCCAAGAAAGCATTATTCAGCTCTAAACTATGACGATACATGCCCCTTGCCACAAGACTGTCTGAGACTGCAGGTAAAATCTCGCTTGGACGCTGTCCTTGGAGTACCTTCATGTCACATCTCCATGCCCTTATCCAAGCCATACAGGCTTAATTTTTCTCACCAAGTTTCTCAAAACCAATCATGGGAGCTTCCATTTTGTGTACACATTAAAATCTGGATGTCATAGGCCATATGTCACAATTATGGGTGTACAACTAATAATATGATCAGATGATCAGATGCCATAACAGAGTAAGGATGCATTATAGGTACAGTTAATCAATTATATCAATTATTGGTCGTTTTTTTTCATAATTAACAAAATTGGTTGCATTTTTGTGTAATCAGTCACAAACAATTTATGTGTGCACATCCAAACAATTCATAATTGATAAAATGTTCTTATTCTGTCAGATATATATATATATATATATATATATATATATATATATATATATATATATATATATATATATATATATATATATATATATATATATATATATAAAGAAAGACGTGGCACAAAAGAGCATTAAAACTTAACATTGTGCAACATTAATAAATGTCAACAACCCTGTCATTGCCATGACCTTTTAGTGTGATGTACAAGAAAGACTGAAATTATTCGGTCAGTACTTTTGGTATTAATCTATACAGCATATTCACAGTAATATTATAAATGGTACATTTAATTAATATATATATTCATAATAATAATGATTATTCTTATAATAATCATTCATCTCTCATTGTTTATATTGAAGTTATTGAATTTGATTTTAAAACAGATTTCTACCACTAATAATCATACAGTATTATAATTTGACATATTTGTATTATAATGTATCAGTGCACAGATGTATTGATACAACAAGGTTGGTATTTTGTTGGTTCATGTAAACTCTGCTTTATTTTAGCTGGCAGTTTTAGTGTGTCTTAGTTAAGTAGGCCAGCTCCTTGACTCCAGACTTCTTATAGAGTTATATGTCCTCGTTGTTCAAATGTTACCTGTTCATATTGCTGCTTTATCATCAGAAAGAACAAGTGTTTTGGGCAAAGCAAGGCCATGAGAGGTTAAAGTACTAATATTTACCTGAAATACCATTTTGTTATCAGTAACTCTGTTAGTGCAAAAAAAAAAAGAAAAAAAACATAGATAAGGCAGAAGACATGTTAAATACATAAATGTTTGATCTTTATCTGAAGTGTTATACCCAAGTGACAGTTGCATTGTGGGATATCCTAGCTGTGAATGCATGACTCAGCATACAGGGATTTATACTGGGCTGGTAAACCTAAGCCTAAATGGAGTCATGATACAAGCCATACTGGGGAATTTACTGCAGTGGTCATCCATCCTGTTGCATTGATATCATGGTAAATAGCCAATGATCTTCACATTAGGCTACATGTGATGATTTATACATGTGAACTCACAATTCAAACTGAAACCTGGCAAGCTCAAAATTTGCATAATTTGGGCAACTCTCCAAACAGAACATATGTTATCTGTACTAGTTCCCCTTTCTGCATGTTTTCCCAGGATATGTTTTATGCAGAGGATACAGTATAAAAAGTTCTAGAACAAAGGCTACAGGAGTTATGCTGCCAACTGCAGAGTGGATAAAAATTAATGCCTTACCTTGCACTGAATATTCAGAGACTGTCTACCTTGGACTTAGTCAAAAAATCAAATTGTTGACAAAACACTGTAACATGATTAAGCATCCATGTTCTCTCATTTATTAGCCCTGTACTATGTGAGTGTATAATTTCAACCCCTGTCTAAAATGTTAACTCCTGATTATGTGTGCAGTCAAGTCCAGTAGTAATGCAATTTTATGGCAGTTATTACTATATACCACTAACAACAGTGGACAGATCTTATGCTATTGGCCAGCATTCTGTTTTGTGTGTCTTTGTGTTGAAGCCACAAGGATTTGGGTGTGGTCCAAAAAAGGGTTATTCAACTCTATATCTCACTGATAGATGTTGCATTGCCATCAAACACTTTCTGCAGATAGATTCCTACCCAGACACTAATTCTTCAGAGTACTTTCATGTCCCATCCCTGTGTCCTTATTGAACCCTGACAGGATTATTTCTCCCATTTCCTCAAAATTGCTTAGAGGGACGGCATTTTTATTGTTTACACACTTAAACCTGGAAGTCAAAGGTTGCGTATTAAACTTGTGAGTTCACTGTCAGTAACCATAATCTGGGGATGTTTGAATTATCAACTGTATGTGGGTAAATAGAAAAGAGTATGGGTTATACCCAGTTTTCCAATACAAATTGAATTTTGTATATTGTTTACAACAAACTGTGTATATAATTTAGAACTAGGTCTCTATTCATTTAACAGGACTTTTCACGGCACGATGCCTGCAGAAGGAAGGACTGGACGTCCTGGTCCTAGAGGGCAGAGACAGGGTCGGTGGACGCATTTATACACGCAAGGTATGATAAAGCCATATGTCTTACACCTTCATTCCTTTTTTTGTTGAGGGGCTTGACCTTGTCTGTGTCAGCCCAGGTTATATGAAAGTTTATATAAGAATTAAACTGCACGGAGTATCTCAACCGTTCGGCTGAGGTGACTTATACCACATGCATTCCTCTATTGACATACACAAAATCTAAAAATATAGGAAGCTGAACAAATTTGCTTGAAATTAACTTTTTAAAAAGTACTTGGCCAGTAGGGCTAATAACATCTAACTTTTACTTGCCCTACCTGGATTTTCCTTGTCCAACAAAGATCAGTGATCACAACCACAAAACAAAAAGTGTAACCCACTTGATTATTTTGCAGAATATATTCAAATGTTTGTGTGTTAATGATATTATAGTATTTGCATAGATTAAAGCATTGGTAATTTAAGATCTGGAGGTATAACAATATCATTTTTTTTTTTCGAGAAAGAATGTAGCCAACTCACTGATGATAAGTTAAGATTCAGGTCTTTGGGTAAAGGTTTATCATGGACCAACTTGCCCAGTTGGGCAAGTAGGAGCCCACTTTTGGTTGCTCTGCCTCAGTTTTCTGTAAATTGTTACTCACCCCAGGCAAGTGGTAAACCATGTTGAGCCCTGTGAATTAAATTTAATGTATAAGAATTACAGGAAATATTATAAGATTACTTTACAGTTGTGTTGACATGCATATATGTCAAGGTTTTTCTGACAATGATAAATTATGTTCTTGAAGCATGGTTGTCTCTCAGTTAACAGTACTAAGGTGATTATGTATCAAACAGGCAGGATCCAGCACACCTGTCAGTTCTAATAAAAAAAATTTCTTGGGAATCATAATATTTTGTATTTACTTATATCTATTTGCATCAGTACAAGTATTTGCAAAACACATAATTATTCATACCCAAAGACCACAGTTGTCTGGAGAATTTGTTATTGTATCCGCCAAAACGAAGTTTTGCAGATACTATGTTTTTGACCAGGTTCCGCCGCCGCTGCCGCCGCTGCCGCCGCCACGTTCGTTTCTGGAGAACTCCTCTGAGACCACTGGACGGATTTTTCCGAAACTTACACAACTTATCGGGTCACATGTGAACTGGTTACTTAACCAAGTGAACTTGACCTCTGACCTTTCCTCTCTGCCCAGCGTCCGTTTGTGCGTCTGTTTCCACACATAAACCCATATATCTTGGGAACCATTTGACCGATCAGGAAAAAATTTTTACACAAATGTAGCCCTGGGATAGCTTTATAACATACACAACAAAAGGTGGCGCCACCTGCAACCATGTTTGCACAGTGTCCATCTGTTCATCTGTCTTGGGTTAAAATCACTCATATCTCTGCAGTGGTTTGACTAATTCACCTAAAATTTGGCATGCGTTTACATCCTAGATAGCTTTCTTGATTATATGACAGGTGGCGCCACCTAAATTCACGTTAACGCTGCAGACATCCAAGCTCGTATCTCGGGAACCGTTTGACCAATCAGTAAAAAAAAATTTACATAAATGTAGCCCTCGGATAGCTTTATATCATACACCAAAATGGTGGCGCCACCTGCAGCCATTTTTGCACAACGTCCATCTGTTCATCTGCCTTGGGTTAAAATAACTCTTATCTCTGCAGTTGTTTGACCAAATTACCTGTAATTCGGCATGCATATACATCCTGGATAGCTTTCTTGATTTTATGACAGGTGGCGCCACCTACATTCACATTCACACCGCAGACATTAATGCTTATAACTCCGGAACCGTTTGCCCAATCAGGAAAAAAAAATTACACAAATATAGCCCTTGGATTGCTTTATAACATACACAAAAATGGTGGCGCCACCAGCAGCCATTTTTGCACAGCGTCCATCTGTTTGTCTGCTGTGGGATAAAATCACTCATATCTCTGCTGTGGTTTGACTTTTCCACATGAAATTTTGCATGTGTATACATCTTGGATAGTTTCTCGTTCAAATAACAGGTGGCGCCACCTACAATCATGTTTATGTGGCAAGGATCCATTCTAATATGTAACGCAAATAACTCTATATCCCCTTGCCACTCAATCCATGCCTCACTTCACCCGTCCTTCTCTGATTTTGGCGAATTCGCTTGACGACTACCTGTATTCTAGTTTATTTATTACAACATTCTGCAGGGTAGCCTGTCCCAAAACATCAATTCCCTCTTTTGCAAGCATGGCCCTTTAAATTTCAAGGTATAAAATTCAAAATAAAAATAAGATCAGAATGACAATAATATATAATACAAATTACAATACGAATGTAAAAGAAATACTACAAACTAACACTAAATAATAGATTATATTTTAAGATAAGTTCATCATGTGCACTTGGGTGAACTGAGAGTGAAAAGATAGCAACATGCAAACAACTATGCTCAATAAAATAAATTTGTGTAGTAGCTCTTTTTATCTTGTATATTTTACACCTATTTTATTTTATTATAATGTTATTCATTTGTTCAGACAGAGGAACATGGTCCTGTGGATATGGGTGCAGCATATTTCTCCAGATCTCAGACAAGAGTATTACAGCTGATCCGAGACTTGAATTTGGAGTTGTACTCCTTGAACCAGTCCGGTAACGGTGTGGTCGCTTTCAATGGTCAGTACACACGAGGTGATGTTAGTGAAATGCCATCAAAAAATATTTTTGTTCTCATGGACTTGAACAATACAGTCAGGAACCTGGATAAAATGAGTAAGCAGGTGAGTTGACATTTCCACAGATTTCAAATTTAGTTTCCCATGATGTTATATTTCAGCTTTAATGAAAACTTGAAATTAATTTAGTATAATAGCCGGGTCAAAATATTGTTTGTGCATCTGTATTTACTATTTTTTGTTAACAGCAATTTGTGAAATGTACAATTTTGTATTAGGAAATGTACATTTTGAGAAGTGTTTGGATGTTGAAAAGATAAACCTTGGACCTAAATTATTACTCTGTTGCATTCCCTTTGTCCATCTGTTGTAGGGATATTTTATCAAATGGAAATTGTTTTTTACAGAGTAGACCTTTAAGGCCTGACCTTTAAGTATGGTACATTATGGGAAAAAAGCATCTCTTTTCAAAAACTTGGGATGTATTATGGTATGGCCAACATGCATCCATGATTTGATTTACATAAATTAACATAAACAGGTGCCTCCAGAAACACCTTGGTTGGCAGCAAAAGCTGAAGAATGGGACCAGAAGTCTGTACGGGAGTTTTTGGTGAAAACCTGCTGGACAGAGTGAGTGGTTAATAGTGTATTGGCTCTATATAATTAAGGCAGGAAATTGTTTTATTCACATTGAACTGAGTATGAATCAGTTTGGTCCTGAGCATGATAAAGAGTTGGAGTATGTTTAGCACCAGTGATAGCCAATCTGTCTCTTTAAGCAGGTACTTACCCGAGGACTGGCAATATACTGTGTTTGTTCACTCTTGCCATAATTTAAGAAGTCATATATCTGAGTAGTTTATTACCCTAGGTAAGACCTTTCATGAACATTTAGAGATACATTTTCTTTTCTGCCATTTAAAGTTCCTCATACCTGTAGGACTAAATTTACAGAAGCCTGTGTGATTTATGTAGTTTAATCTTTTAACAAATATTTATCATATGACCAGTTTAACTTCGAAACAGTCAGTTGAGACAGCTTGTTATCTTTTACTATGACCAAAGCCTTTGTTTCTAATATTGTCATTGTGATATATATTTACTTATGTAGACCTCTCATTTTTGAGATATGAGTCCTGTCTATGAATTGTAGATCCAGTAAAATATAGCTTGAGTCTAGAGATGGTGTGGAAATATGCAAACTAAATCACGTCTTTGCTTATTCATGTCTACTTCTGTATACAATTGATTACGTATACTGATACATATCAGTGCTAAGAAATAATTGATCAATTATACCAAAGATTGCAGGAGGAAATTTCCACTAGATGTAATGTTATGTTTCAATCCTTGTGAAATAGACACATTTATACTTACCCCTGTGACTTCAGGATGGCCGCTGTGTTGATAGAGTTGGCTTTCACCACCGTGTTTGGTGGGCGGCCGGACCAAATTTCGCTGCTGTACTGTCTACACTACATCAGGATGAATGGCGGCTGTCAAAACCTGTTTGGTGGCAAGGAGAGCTGTCAGGTTAGACCCTTATATGCATTTACCCATTATTTACAGTGGACTGTTCCAACAATACACCCTTTCTGGGAAAAGGGGCTGAAGCAGAGCATGTTTAGTGCTGGCAAAACTGATAGCAGCCATAGAGACTCTCAAGGTGCTTACCTGAGTACTGGCAGTATTCCTCGTTTTTGCTCAGTATGATAATAATCATGCTAAATTTGGACATCTTTTTTTGCCATTTTGGTGGACAATAAATTAAAATTATGTGTATTTTTTTCTCAATGGAAATGGAATCGAATCAGAACTGAATTAATTTGAATTGAAAGAAAAATTAATTTACAAATATACCTGATATTACTGTGAAATATGCTGTATAGAATTACATGTGTAGCTAAAATATTGGTTAAGTAAATCAGTCAATGCTCAAAAGTGGATGTGTTGGTCAGTTCTGCACACTTATTTGTTGCACAAGGGTAACTTTTAATGCTGTTCGCTGTTTTGTGCCCAGTCTTTCTTATAACTTCCCAGAAAGATAATGGATTTGGATGAAATTTATCAACCAGTGTTATATATTATTATATGTAATAATATATTATTAACCAGTGAAAAATATAAACCAGTATAATATCTCAACTTTGCTTAAATCCTAGCAAAACCATGCATATTTAATGAAATCAGAGGTGGCAATGACCTACCAAAAATCAATTTTTATATACCTGAAATTTCTCAATAGAGTTTTGCACCTGAATTAAATTCTTGCATCCATGCATATATATTTGATGAGTTCATAGGTAACATGGGTATACTGGACATATTATGCATTATTTGATGCTTTTGTTAACCATAAAGAGTTGGAAATGTTACAGGCATACAAGTTACGAGGAGGGTCTGGATTGATCTGTGAGAGGATGGCCATCGAGCTGAGGGGAAGGATCTCGTTCAAGTCTATAGTGTCTCACATCTACCAGCTGAGCGACCACGTCCAGGTTAAAACACGCTCTGACAAAGAATACAAGGTGATTATGTAATCTGATTATTTAACAGACGGGTTCAATGACAATATATCTTTATTATCATTAGATTACCTTCATCCTCATTCGAAAGACAGAGCCATCAGCAGACCCTGGATCAGTAATTCAGTCAAGTCCGCACCATCCATAGGCCTGACACTGGAGTCCGTGTTCTAGTCCTTGAGCTTCAAGTCCAAGTCCACCCTCTTTGTGTCTGAGTTATTTGAAACCAAGTCCAAGTCCAATTCTGAGTCTGAATCCAATAAAAATCTCCTTGTAAAAATATTTAAATGGAAAACTTGAGATTATCATGTACCAGACCCTCAAGTCTGAGTCAAAGTCCCTGAAAAAGCTGACTTGAGTCCAGACTCGAGTCCAAGTCCAGTCTGACGAGTCGTACATTTCTGCCCTGAATTTAAGGGACTTGTATTCTTATTTAAGAGCGAAAGCTTAATGGTGAGAATGATGACCCTGGAATGTTGATTGTAAAAGATGAAAAGTATTAATATATACACTTAAATAAGCTCATACTGATCCTTAGGACTGTAATGTGAAGTTAATGTACTTGAATATTAATTTTTCTCATTCCAGGCAAAACGTGTAATAGTTGCAGCCAGTCCTGTGGTGCTGAGAAGTATAGACTTCCAGCCCGCAGTACCAGCACCTCGTTATTCAGTAAGGAAAAGCTTCATTTTGCTCAAGTATACAAGTCTTACTTAAAGTGTTGAATTCCTCTACTTATCACTAGGATATTTGTTCAAGTTGTTTTCAATTTTTTTTTTATGTTCATTAAGTAGTTGCATTTCTGAATTTGTTTGGTATATATTTGATGTACTTAATGACAGATGTGCTTTAATAGGTGTTGAAGATAAATAGACATGCATTTCAACATTTTCCTTGCATTTAACTCTACTGTTTCAGCTGATATAACACTATTCTTTACATTACTGGTTTTAAAAGAATGCACTAAAACACTATTAAATGCCTCACAAACTTAATTTTAATCTCATCTAAGACAAGGCAAAAATGCCTCTCATCTTATAACTTAAAAAAAAACAATTTTTAATGTGGATGCTAATTGTAAATAATTTTCTTTCAGTATTTGGAACATGTTCCTGTTGGCAGGTTGTTAAAAAGTGTGATGTACTACGACAAACCATACTGGAGATTCCATGGTTGGTTCATCCCGGAATCTTTATTTTCTTGTACACTGTTTAAAAACAAATGAATTCTTTTAAATTGAAAGAACATTTTTCATATTTTTAGCAATTTTTTGCTCAGTTGACTGAATGTCATATGAGCTATGGCAATCACTCTTTGTCTGTCATCTATCCATCTGGCCATCAGTTATCAAGGCACAACTCATAACCATTAGACTGTACATCCAGGTATATCTATGAAAAAAACTCCTTTGACACCTGAAATTAGGTCTCTGTAACCCATAACCTCTGAGCTCTTGGCTCATAATTACCCCGAGAATAATTAAAAATTTGGTATAAAAACTCCAGTATCTGAATTCAATGCATTGATCACCATGATTTTTTGCATGCATATTGATCATGGAGTGTTTCATCAGTTCCTGCAGATTGGTAGCGCCACCTGTTTTTTTTCAAGTTTTTGCACATTTTTTCAATATTTTTTAGACCTCCAAATGAATTGGTCAGCGTTAACAGGGCACTATTACACCTAAACTAGTTTACACTAAATACTATTAGACCTAAAATCTCCTTACTTGAAATCCAAAGAGGTCCATGAAAAATCTCCTTGGAAATCTGAAAGTAGGCCGCTTTTACCCATATCCTTTGAGCTATGGGGCTCGAAAGTACCCCGAGAATAATTAAACATTTTATACAAAAGCTCAAGTATCTGAATAACAAATGCATTGATTTACCATGATACTTTGCATGCATATTGCGTTTCATCAGTTCCTACAGACTGCCACTTAATATTTTTTCACATTTTTTTCTCTATTTTTGAGAACTTTAAATTATGTGGTCTGGCGATTTATGGGGCACACACTGTATATTATTAAACCTAGAAACTTCTAACTGTACATCCAGGGAGTTCCTTGGCAAATCACCTTCCAAAACCTGAAATTAGGTCATAGTGACGTATATTTTGCAAATTAAGGACCAAAAGCATGATTTGTAAGCACCCAGTGAGGCAGATGGGGCACAAATTGTTTCCATTTGGCCTAGAAACTTATAAAATAGCTTTCAGGGAGATCCATTAAAAAAAAATCTCCTTGGAAACCTGAAATGTCACTGTGACCTATATTCTGTAAGCTGTGTGAAAGAACATGATTTTAACACTCTCTTAGTCAGATGGGCACAAATGGTAGCATTGATGTAGAATAAGGTCATGATAAGTTATATCTTAGATCTGTTGACAAAATGGATGATTTTGGGCACTCAGGGAGTCATTTTATCCATTGTTCAAGGCTCCTTGAGTTCAGCTGAATGTCATTGCCTGTGGACCAATCGTTTGTAAATCAAACAACTCGGTCATTACCAGTTTTTAGTCTAAAAATAATACCATGGAAACATATATGATTGATAATGATTTGTGTGCTTGTTTGTTTAAGTTGTACAATATGTTTTTGAAATAATTGATGGTTCCAACTCAGCTGGAGGGCTGTTAAATCTAAGTGCACTCAGATTAATATACAATCCCAAAACACCAGCGTCATACCCTTGTGAGTCTTATTCTGCAATGTGTGCTACACTTATGTTCTTCACATGCTGACACCTGGTAGTGTAAGTTGGTACTACTAGGAAATGTATGAATTCAGGTGATATGTAAGGAAACAAAAAAACCAGGTATGGTTCTCAGGCACTTTTTTGCAGATATCAGTGTGGGTGGGCGATATTTTATGTTTTTAATTTTTCTTGTGTGTTTCAATATAAATGTCATTTGATCAGGAAAAAGCATGAAATTTTTTTTTGTTAAACAGGTGAAAGCACTTCATAACAAAGGAAATTTTATCAAAGTTGTATTGTTTTATCTTCTTGAAAGATGAAAATCAAAATAAAAATTTATGATGCAGGGAGTTAAATTTGAAGCAGGCAGTGCCTGAGAACCATATCTTTTAATTTTTTTTGCCCAGATTAAAAGATATGGTTTGCCTAGATTACCAGATTATCATGGAGGTATGTGATTCATCTGACTGTGCTGTGCAGTTTAAATAATTTAATTTTATATTTACAGGCAGCAAGGCTGAGATGATATCAGATAACAGTATTGTGGTCTACAGCCTGGAGGACACCAAACCAGACGGGACACACCCGGCTATCATGGGGTCAGTCATGTTCACATACAGTAGAGCCTTCTGATTATGATCACTAGCACATCTTTGCCAGAGAGATCTCTGTATTAGAGCAGATAGGGAACACAAAACTTTGAAACTTTTTATTTAGGATAATTATTGTGGTATATTAACTTAACTATCTATTCACCAAATAGCTTCTGTTTAATTGGTTTAGAATGCTGTACTTATATGAATTCATCACTTAAGTGAACAGTGTTGCAAAAGAACAGCATGTTTTCAATGATCAAATGCTTATGTACAAAACTGCAGTATGGGACTACAGTGATTATAAATTAATTCTAATCTGGTGGCAAAGCCGCCTTCACCTAGGGTTTTAGGTAACCTCAGATTTGTTCAATTTTGTCAAAACAGAAGGATAATTAAACGTATAGTGCATGGCAGTTTCTTATTTGCTGAAAGAAAAATCTCCAGTAATACCTGAGACTACTAGAGTGACAACATACAAACCACTCAGCGTAAGGACAAAAATCTGCAAAACAAATTTGAGAACATATATAACCAGTAAAATCTCTCTAAAATAGCACTAAATAATATATGCGAGTAAAGTGGCTGGCTTTACATACTATGGTTGCCTTATTATTCTAGGTTTTAATTTTGCATTATGACCTCTGAAAACAACCTCATTAGCAACCTAAGTTGTTCCTGGTTTGGAAACTCACCCAGGCATTAGCCGTACACACAGACTGTGAAACAAGTCCTTATTTAATGACTGAACGAGAATAAGTTAGGTATTGTAGGATTTTTTTTTTTTTCTAAACTTTAAATCAATACAGATCCTGCTATACTTAGACTTAACATGTTCTGGTGAGATCACGAAAAATGAAACGTTCAAAATGAAGAAATCGCAAAATTTTTGCCTCATGACAATTAAACCAACCACAGTATATTTACGTATACTTTTGCACACAAATTTAGACTTATGTTGTGCTCATCTTCACATCAGGGTTACTGTACTTCCTCTTATTTTTCTTTATTGAAGATTCCTCAATGCTGAAGTATTTGGTTCTCTGACAGAAGATGAAAGGTAAGATTGATTATATTATATATATATATATATCAGGGTTTTCTCTGGCAAGAAAATTTTAAGAAAACACTATGAATTTTATCAATAAACCATTGAATGTAATTTCTTGGATCATTTATTTTCTCAGTGATTATCTTGAGTGATATAATTTGGTTTGCTTTTTGTTTGGAAGGGTTTCTAATTCACAATATTCGTAAAAGGGGAATTATCCTAAACAAAACATTCATGAATGAGAGGTAAAAGTATTGTGTATTTTAAAAGTTTGCTTTTATGAATTATTATAATCTGATCTTTCCAAATATCTGGCAATAATGAACAACAATTTTCATGTTCCCTTGGGTCCTGTGCTGTTTAAAAATTTTTTTGCACATATAAGAAATAACTTATTCATATGATAATGGTTATAGGTTGTGTAGGTCTTATGTAAAGTAATATCGCAAAAATGGAACCCTCGTGAAACATAAAAAAAGTGAAAATCATGAAATTTATTTTAACCCTGCAATTATGAAGCCTACCACAGTATCTCGTAATCCTAATTACAGAAAGCAGCGAGTTGCTAACCAGTATGCCACAGCGTTTGACATCCCCGAGCTGGCGAATCCCATCGGTTACATGGAGAAGTCCTGGAATGACCAGGACAGTGTCAACTTCACTGGTGCCTGTGTGTTCTCTCTCCCACCAGGGTTCCTGACTAAAAATAAATGGTAAGCTGGTCAAAGAATAGTCAGAATGACTAAAGTCTATTCCATCCCCTTGTGTCCACATAGTTTTGCTATGAAAATGTTTATTACTGATAATTTCATTTTGATAAAAAAATGTATATATAGCCATGCTGGTGCTTCGTATACAGATATTGAACCCGAATACTCTGAAAAAAAAATGGAACACTCAATATTGGAATCAAACTTCCAGTTGGTCCAAATTGACCGGCAAATAAAAGATCATGGGTTTGATTCCCATATGGGTGATCAAAAAGTTTCTGTGCATTCATGTTCAATATAAAAAAGGTTTATAAACGCCTACCTTACACCTTATTTTAGAAAAAGAATTATTAAAAATTATCAGAAATTAGTACCTCTACATTTTTCAACATATCAGACACACTTGTGGCAGTCAAGGTCATTGGTCACATGAAATAAACCCTCATTTAACAGCATTGTTTGGATGATGTCATGTAAATATACTCTAAAAATTCTAACCTGTCTAAACTAAGATGGCTTCTCATGCATGAACACAATCTGAATTGTGAGATCATTGTAAAGAGTCAAAAAGTTGTGAAACATCAACCTGAGATTTATTGTAAAATTCTAAATTTCCATACTTGGCTGTCACTTCCATATGTAGCTTTCAGGAAATTATTGAAAAATACTTACTTTAAAGAAAAAATATCTCTAAAAGACTGGTGGACACAGGTTGGTGAAATGGAGTAAAGTGTCACTTACCCATTTATCAGGGTGTGTCAGTCTAGCGTCTTCCAGTCAGAATCTTTGCTCTTATGGAAATATTAAAAAATAACTTGTCCATCATCTTTTTTTGTAACCATATTTTCAGATTATATAATTAACTTTTATAACAAGTGTTAAACATTTTTAGATGTCCAACATATATTTTGTGCTAAAGACCAAAATTAATGGACAATTCTTGTCATGGTTAACCAACATAATCTATGAAATTTTGAACAATTATTATTTGTCTTTAAATATCATTTTAGCCTAATTCATGGTTATTTCTAATGCTATATCTACTGATAAATAAATACATTTTTTTATTGTGATATTTTAATATTTTAAAGGTAAAAATTTAAATTTCTATATCTTAAGCACCCAGAAGCCCATGAAATCTCAACAATAATACATCATTTGATCAGTCAGTCATTAAATGTTTATATTAATTTCTTTTAGTCTATGGGGTCATTCCTTGGGTAAAGTTCACTTTGCGGGCACAGAGGCGGCCTTGACCTACAGAGGTTACATGGATGGTGCTGTCCGGGCAGGAGAAAAGGCCACTAAAGAGGTCAGCGCTCTTTACTCTCTTTGTCTCAATTGATATGCTTAAAGTCTTGATTGGATGCCAAAGGATGGAAGAGCGTCAAGTTGTGACGGCCCTCTGACATTAGAGAGTCTATGACCAGTGTACAGGCTGTCAGAGTGCCTTTAAATCCTTCAATAAGGACTGCACTATTTTTTTATATATATTTATATGACAAGATTTTCATCATTTCTGACAATGCCTCATGGCCAACAAATATGCTGTAAATTCACATAAACACCTACCATTTGGGAGAGAACTCAGCATATAGGTAAATCCCTTTGCATGTGTGTTGAATATGACTGTATGGGTTACTGTGACTGGATGTCAGCCATCTTGTACACAAGGCAGGAAACGATTCGTTACCATAGAGGTAGATTTTCAGTTTGGTTTGTGAGATCACATGTATTGTTTGGGTTAATTCATCATTCTTACCCTAATGTTAAGATTATCGGCTGTTTACAATGAAATCAATGCTACAGGATACATGACAGTTGCAGTACATTCGCCCGTATGGCTTGTATCATGACTGTAGTTAGGCTGACCAGCCCAATATAAATGCCTACTGAGTCACGTATTCATGACTAGTTTTGACCATAACTAAGAAGTGAACATATCCAGAAATCACCGATATATTTTGATATGGGACTCATATGTTTGTTCATTAAACTACCCTACATTTATCCCCAGCCAAGTATTTTATACGTACACAACTGGCCCTTATGCACATAATTGCAAAACAAATAATGTCAGAACTACATTCTTGAATGCACCATAAAATGTAAGCAAAATGCTTATTTACAAAAAACATTTTAAACCTTCCCATCAATGTTCAGATGTTTTCCCAATTATATTTTATCACACACTCACACACATATGACTAATTCACAGATACATACACACAAATCTGTATTTGCTTAACTCACAAATGATGGGAGGGATTTAGAGAAACCTTATCACCTTTGTAGATTTTTCAATCACTTTGGTGAAACAGTTTGTTCTGAAATTATCCACCAGGTGGCAGCAACAGCTATTTCATTGATTCCAAGAAAGCTTAGAGACATCAAACAACCCATCATGCTGCTGCCATTCATCTTGCACACTAAAACCTGGATGTCATAAGTCGTATGTCGAACTTATGGGTATAGTGCTAGTTTATATAATGACATATATATATATATATATATATATATATATATATATACTACATGATTATTTAATTAATGCAGGTGCTGGAGTCATTGAAGATAAAGCCAAAAAACGTCTATGAGACGGACTACGAAGAGGTTCCATACATTCCAAAGAAGGCGTACCAGAAGGTGTTACCGGGCGTGAAGCATTGTCTCATCATCAGCATCGTCATCTTCGTCCTCGTTGTCATCATCATCATCGTAGCCATAGTGGCACAGGTATTATCCCAGGACACCTCCCGCCCCGCACCATCACCACCCCCGGGCTGAGCTGATGTCAGTATGGGTCTCCCACTCTTTGCATATCAAGTTTCAGTAATGTTTACAATGTCAGATGTTGTTATCAACATAGTAACCATATGGTAACAATAGTGGCACAGATAATGTCACAAGAGCCCTCCCACCCCATAACCCCACCCTTAGGGTGAGCCATTAATAATGAGGGTCCCAATTTAGGCAAAAAAAACAGGTTTGGTATTCAGGAACTTCTTTCCAGAAATCAATGCGGGCGGTGATTTTTTTCTGTGTTTTTTTTTATTTTTCTATAAAATGTCATATGATCAGGGAAAAGCATGAAAATAACAGATATTTTTTCCTAAACAAGTAAAAGCATAACATAACAAAGGAAATTAAAAAGAAATGACAAAACTGAAAGCCTATTATTTTATCTTCTTGAAAGAAATGTCTGAGTGGCTGGAGCTAAAATTGGTAAGTTTCTATTGAAAACTGAAATAAAAAAAATTTGATGCGGGGGTTTAAAATTGATGCCTGAGAACCATACCTTTTATTGTTTTAGTCTTACACATCTAGTTTTTGTCCTATATTTAATTATCAGATGCATCATCATTCAAGCCATTACTATGATGGCACAAGTCCTTTACCAGGAGCCCTGCACTCCATCACGGGGGGGGGGGGGGGGGGGGGGGGGTGGGGGGGGGGATCTATATTTTAAAAGGGGTGCCTGTAGGGCCTTTGTATATCTGGTTTGGTCTGTATATTAAATGTATTGCCATCATCAACATTCCAGCAAAAATATTTTACAGGTATAACTTAAGCAGCCCTTTTGCCCTGCACTGTGAAGTGTTTAATGGAAGAATTATAATTTGTATATCTTGTTTTAGTCTTTTTTTTTTTAACATAAACTGTATATATTGGTATGATGTCTACTCATTGTGTATTGTTTCTGTTATGTCTGTACATTATGGCATTATTCAAAGCATTATGGCAGTGTAATCTTTTGCTTAACTCACCAGGACCTTAGCTATTGGCTGACATATTAAATTCCAATATCTTAGGTCTGTGAGTCAAAGATAATCCCTTAAACTGAGCAAAATCAAATTTAGATCAGAAGAAGCTGATCCCACTACATACATGCAGTTCGTTTTGTTAATATTCATGTGTTTATTATGTGGGGGGGGGGGGACTGCCAAAAAAGTCAAAACACTTTCAGTAAATACATCTGGCAGTGAGTTTTAAAAGGGCATTATGCAATTAGTGATCTTAAAACTCCTGCACATATGTAACCAATAACTTTGGGTTACAAGTTATTTTCTGGTTGCCAACTTTAGTACATGTACTATATTTATTAAAAGCTTATAGATAAATAAGTTCATAAATCCACCACGGAGGTGTTATAAACACTATTCTTGACAGGAATTAACTCCTGGTACAATTTATAAATCTGTATGCAAAGTAAGCCAAAAGTCACATAAATTCCATAGAAATGTAGGTGAATAGCTGGATTTAATTTAAAAGGTCTGGTTAAAGTGGATGTTATATGTTTTTAATATGTTTTGTGAAAACCTACTAATTCTAAAAACTAGTACATTTTTACCCAGGACTGTTTTTCCACAAGACTGAATGTATACTTGGTTTGGTCATGTTGGTCACTTCATTCCCAGTAACACTGGTAATGCTGCAGGCTTTAGCAGTCAAAAAATGTGGTCATATTTTATTTCGCTGTGATTTTACTTTGGTTATTAGCAGTGATAATCATAAGATCTGATTCTCCCAGTAATTGGGCTAAGAGTAAGGCTCAAGCTACAAGCATTCGTCTTTATAATACACTGGTCTTGTAGATTGCATTTTAGATGCAGTTAGGGCTTAGACCAAGGAATACAATTCAGATATATTAAAATCTTTCTTTTGAAGAATTCATATATTTTTAATAGTCACCCTTGTGCTACATTTATATAAGAAATGCCAATTCTCTTGATAGCACTAATAAAACTGCAAGTTCTTGTTCCATTCAATACCGTAATGTCTTAACAAGATTGCTGCATACACAAAAAGGGCAGCCTGACGTCAGAGCACCAAGTTTTGTTCATTTGAAATTATATAGTAAAGAAATATATTTAAAGTGTGGTAATGTTTGGGAGAAGTACAACCATTTTGTGGCAAATTGTATTACAAGTTTGTGGCTCTCTCACAGACTCCTTTAGTGATAACTTGAAGAGCTGGCAGTAAGTTACGTCAGTTGGTACATAAAGTGTTATAATACGCATCTTAGTAGCAAACAGAAATACCAAGCCCTGGAAGGGGTATCTTTAGGATTTTGTGAAAATGATCACATGAATTCATACTCATTTTGATCATATGACTTAAATCGAAAAGGAAAAGAAATGCTGTCAATTCCTGAAAATAATATACACTGATCTGTAAATGTTTATGCTTCTGCTAATACAGATCACCGGGTCAAGGATACATGAATATAAATCTAAAATATGCATGTACGCTGGCCAATAATTTTTTGGGTGTCATAAAATGTCATAAAATGTTTCCAAATGAACGTATGCTTGATCATATTCATGTATTTGCGATTCAGGGGGCAGAAGTGGAAAACTCAGTATATAATGCACATTATTTATCTATTATGATAATCAGTTATTATCAGTTTAAAATAAAATGCACATGATAAAAACCAGAGATAATCACATATGTTGGTTTTTAAATAATTACTGGTACTTCAGAGTATATCAACAAGATTACAAAATATAGCCATGTTGGCTGAAACACATGCCATTCTAAAATAGGTTATTATTTGTGTTACCATACTGAGTTTTAAAGTTCTGAATTAGCAAACGTAACAACCTGGACTCTAAGTGAATGAAGCACAACATATCAATTTATATTAAACAGTGATGTAGGAATCGAGTCCAGACTTGGATTCGAGCCTTGACTCGATACCACTTTTTTATGGACTCTGACTCAGATTTGGAACCAAGTGTCACAAAAATTAAAAATACATATGATTATGGGGGGCCAACTGCGAAAAATCTCACTGCCTCGGCTAAGATTCGAACTCACAATCCCCCAGTCCTGTGATCTGCCACAGAAAGTGGTGTCTCAGACTCAAGTAACTTGACTTTGACTTTAATATCTTTTCTTCGACATGGACTTGGACTCGAGTGGTCTTGACTTAGACGTGCATTTGGACTCTGACGTTGTGGACTGGGCTACATCACTGAGAGTAATAATGCTTGATGTTAGACATTACCCTTAGATATAGAACATTTGAAATGATTATATATAAGACAGACAACTATATAAATAAAGTAACTTGTCTGCAATATTTATTTACAATATTTATAATTTGATTTCATTTATTCTTATTTGTTTCAGTCACCAATAATTTTATATATCAGTGGATTTATTTTCCATCTATAAAATAAAAACAGTATTCTAGATCTCTGTCATAAAAATCAACCAAATTGTGCTTTTTATATCCTACATACAGTGCACGCTGTGAAGTAAGACCACCTGTGGTCACAAGTGGTCTTATTAGATACGTGGTCTTTCAGCCAGGTTCCACAGTATTTATATAGTGTCTCATCGTATTGCACAATGATATTGATTTTTATTCTCAGTGCCATCAAACTTGTCAACGATTCTGTTTACTCTGTTCTACTTCTTGTGTGTCGTTGAACTGGAAATGCTTGGAAAGTGATCTCTTTTTGTTAAACTAATTTTGTATTTCTGCAATCTGCAAAAATATTACTTGTTTTAGTACATGTTAAATTTCTGTATTGTGTATTTTAATTGATTAATTAGTTAAAATGTTGTTGTTCCGTGACAGAGTTTCTAATAATATGTCAAATTTATATGTTTTTCCTTGGCAATTCATGAAATTTTGTAACCTTGTGCATTTTTTTCCTAGCACTTCATAAAAATTCAAAATTCTTGTATATAAAAAATAAGTGGGAATCAAAGCCTTTTTGAATACTTATACTTTGTTTTGGCAATTATTTACTGTTAAATATAAATAAAAATAAAGTTTCAATTCTAGATTATTGAGTTTGTTCAGTTGACACGTCTTTCAAATTGTAGCAATGGTCGATGTCGGATATACATGACCTTCTGGTTCATGCCATAGATGACAGCGCCCTCTGGTGAAATTTTCTTATCTATTAAATTTATGCAAATGTATATTGCTTTATATTGCTGCACATCAGGCCATGTATATTATGTCATTGGCCGAAGCTTTAGTGGCTTGAGATGTGTGTTGCTGTTACATATAATTAAATTTTAAAAAAATTTAAAAAAAAACAACTGCACCAAATTCCTGCTATGTATTACCCTATTGTTTCTATGCCTGCATTGAATGTGTCATAATTATTATTCATGTTTTTTTATGCAAAATGCATTAATATCTTACTTTTGTTGTACTTGCATTGAAGGGGTTAACACTTTTATGCATTTATATTGAATTTTAAAAAAAATATACAAATATTGAAATGTATATTCCTTATATCCTATACGTTTCCAAAGTTAATTATTTGAGCATTTTTACAGTACATGTTATTAAGTCTCTCATATCATTAAATGTGCCCTTGCATGTTTAAACAGGAATGTTCAGTTTCTATTTCCAAAATTTGCTTTTTACAAAGAGGTTATGTACTTACGAACAACCTGCTACCCATTGCATGATTCATTTTACTCATGTTTAGTATACGAACATGACAAACATCTAAGGTAAGGTGCAGCTATTAAACTCATTAAACAGAGTCACTTCAGGTACGTTATGGAAGCAATTACCATGGCTCTTTGGATAGAAAGTAATCAGAAATGCCAAAGTAAACTCATATAAACTTAACTACTGAAAGAATTTTAGGATATGGACAGAAATATATTTCAATTAAACATATATTTTTAGAACCTTATGTCATTATCAAGTGGGGTCTACAAGTTTGTTTTAGTATATTTTCTTGGTTTTTAACAAATGATATTAGATATATGATTTTTTTTATACTAAGTTGATAAATGTGATAATATATTAAAATAACATATGTTGTTAATTTATCAGATATGTGTTAGTTGCATCGTTGATTTCATGTGTTCAGATGTTTAATAGTATCTTGTTTTGCATACAGCAATTGTGGCCATGATTTTAAACATATCAGCAATTTTTATACACGATCAGCTTCACGAGTTTAGACGGAAGGTGATGGGATAGTAGTAAAACGCCGTTTCATATTGTGGATTTTTCTCTTTTTTTTTTTTTATAAAACTTTGCATGTCATAATACAACGAGCTTAGTAACATTCACTACCAGGGTAACTATGGAATGTTGTACGCTTGTTTATATTAAACAGAATGTTTGTACGATGATCCGAGGATTTACGACATTTGCGCTATCGTAATGTTAATTTACCGTCACAATACTTTTCCCCAGTGGGTTAAAGATGTGTGGCTTTTTTTCAATTATTAACAGCTGAGAACATTGAAATAGGCCACATGGTCGTTTATTTATACTGCTTTAAATAAAGATAACATTTTTGTACCAACTTGATTTGTGTACTTGTTATGTGAGCTCATGGGCGATTCGACCACACAAGAACCGAATCGAAATAAACTCTTCACGCAGCGGTTAAATTAACACTAGATCTCCTTCGCTATAACCGCTGCAAGATTCTCCGGGTTTCACCTACAGGACACAGGACAAAGAAGACCAGTGAGGGCGTGATATTATGCATATAATATTAAGTTTTAAAAACCCGCGACACCCAGCTATCATTGGTGTTATGCACAATGCGATACCAAGCTCTCGTTGGTCTGATTACAATTCTTACCCACCCTGGTATTGAAACCCCGAAAAACTTCGTATAATCGCTTTGTGAGGAATGCAGCTTTGAAAGAGCAAATCAATCAAACTGTCTTACCACGGCTAGACATGTTCAACTATGTGAAAGATGTACAATCGTATTTTACCACGTTCTATGTCTCAAGACCTGACTCGAGAACAAAACCGGGTCCAACTTTGCGGTCCTTGGTTTGGGCCTTTGAGGTATTGGTTTTGGTCTCGGTATCAAAACCAAAAGGATCTGGGTCTATATTCTGGTCTGTACTTGAAAATCAAATAGAAATTCAGGCTTTATAAATGCATGCATCATATAATGCAAAAATGTGATTTGATCTCTGTTGTTGTCTTTCTAAAGGAAAAAAGTTACATGTTTATACCAATGGTAGTAATATAACAGCAACTGCGTGTATAGGGTCTATAATATTTTGTGGAAACGTTGACACTGGTGTATAAGGCAGTAGATAACATATGGGTAAAAATATGTCTTAAGAGATCTCAAGATCTGCGTTTTTCCTCTCGGTCTTGTTCTCTGGACTGTCTTGACCATACACTTATTGGAGGGTGCTGGTTAGATTGTACGATTAATGTAAGTTTTATGGTTGTAGATGCAGGTAAATCTTATGAATTTGTACATCTGTTTCATAAGAAGGAACTCCCTGATGCTGACTATTGATGGAACACATGGCAAAGTAAGAAACACATGGTTGACTGGATACTGTGGTTGCTTTTTTCTGTAACCGAGGTGTTCGAATTCGGGATATTTGCGGGAAGGGAATTATCCCGAAAATAAAACCTTCGTGAACGAGAGGTCCCAGCGTCGAAGGCAAGTTGGAGAGTAGTAGACTGACGTCATGCATGAAAATAGATCGTGTATGTGCTTAGATTGCTTTTATAAATGATATCAGATCTTTAACATTATCTTTGATGAAAATTATTTCCACTCGATATTCCTTGGGGGCCTCCTTGGAATGGCACACCAGTGACGTAGTCGAGTCCACTTCATCCGAGTGCGAATGCAGGACCGAGTCCATTTCACTCGAGTACACATCCGAGTCCTGGGGGATCGAGTCCAAGTCCAGGGACTTTCAGTCCGAGTCCTTTAGGAACCAGGTCCAATTAAAATCTCCTTTTCAACAGAAATTTTAATTTAACATTTGAGATTATCATGTGTATTTTAGTGTTAGTTTACAAATGGTTTTACGTGATAACATTTAGCTCTCGATGCCGATTTAAAGTCTGGTTAAAGGGGTCCTTTTTGTAGACCTTATATTCTGTTTGAAGTTCGCGCATGTTAATAAGTTTTTATAGTCTGTGAAATTTCATTTTCCTACAGGACTCGCGATAGACTTGGCCTGATCCCTGGAGTCCTCACCTCCCGAGTCAGAATAAAAGTCCGAGTCTAGGACATTTGAGCCCAAGACCCCGATTCTCTCAAAATGTGGACTCGAGTCCAAGTCCGCACTCGAGTCATACATTACACTGTTGCACATAGTGCACATGTTATTTGATAGAATTATTTAATAGAATAATGCGCCGGTCTTTTGTATGGCGAAAATGGAACCGTCGCGAAACACTGAAAATTTTAAAATTTATCTCTGCGAATATGAAGCCAACCACAATATGCGAGAGGTTAACTGGACCAACATTTGGTGAGGCGGAGGCGTCCTCTTAAATAACTATAGCTAAATAACAACATCTGGTAACGCCCCGAATCATTACTGGTCTCTTGCCTAAGTAGGCAGCAGTTTGGCTGGTCTCGCACATATGTTATATATATATATATATATATATATATATATATATATATATATATATATTTATATACACACATACAAAACAAGCAGTTCCTGATGTTTTATTTAGAGGCACACAATAGTTAATGCCACCTGTTAGCAGAGTTTATTCGTAAACGTATATATCCCACAAAAAAGGTGAATTATGCAACAGTTTTCGACGATAAATAAAAAACTATCAGAACTTTTTTTAAACTAGATGATATATATATATATATATATATACTTTGGTTGCCTTTTTATTCGCGAGGGTTTAATTTCGCGATATTAACGAATGTGAAATAATCGCGAATGTGAAGCTCTCTGGATTAAGATACCCCATCAACTAAGACGACCTCTGACAGCAACCTTATTTGTGTCTGGTTTCGAAATTGGCCCATGCATTAGCCGTACACACAGACTGTGATATATTGTAGCTGCTTATTTATTCGGGGGGGGGGGGGGGAATTGGGCTTGGGCAACATGCACTCGCACAATTTTAAGAGATAAAATAACACTTTTTTTACTGGAATAAAACTTAGAGCCTAAACCTTCAAAATATCAGGACTGCATATTATTATCTAAACTTATAAATGAAACAGAAAGATACTTACCAGGCTAGATAAAAGGACTGCTCTTTGGAAGTGGGGTGGCTCTTCACCTGGGTAGCCGACACTGTCGTTAAACCAACCCAAAGGTGAAAAATAAGCCATACCCTCCCGGCCAGCCTTCTGTCGTGTCCACATGTCTGGTCCAAAAGAGGGTGAGTTGGTGACTTTTTCTCCCTTTAATACAGGCTAATGAAGGCAGGGTAGAAACCCTGCATTGTGATTGGTTATGGGGCATCTCAATATTGACTGTCAATCAGTGCTGATGCCCAACCCCCCGGACAACTGAGGTCCAGGTCAAAGGGCGAGAATGTAACAACATATCGACTGTGATACAAGTTCTAATTTAATGACTGATCCAGAAATTAGATAGGTTTTGTAGGATTGTTTTCTACATTTTAAATCAATACAGATCCTGCTATACTTAGACTTTACAGGTTCTGATGCAATAGCGAAAATGAAACCCTCACGAAGCGTACAAAATGAAGAAATCGCGAAATTTCAGCCTCGCGAAAATAAAGCCAACCACAGTATAGCACTACAAATATATATATATTCAAATATGTTCCGAGCGGTTTTTGTATAGGAGGGGGGCGGGGATTCATCACCAATAGGGATGCCAATTCTGCCCTTTCTTATATAATAGTATAATCCTACAATAAAAAAAATGTGATTTCCTGTTCATAACTACACTACCACGACCCTTAATCTCCTGAAAACAATCACACACACTAGCGACAGGCAAACGATTCCCATCGGCAGTGACCAGACTTTTCTGTGTATTCATGCTCTCATATATATATATATATATATATATATATATATATATATATATATATTTGAAGATATATAACCGCTGCTACTTCTTATATACAAGAAGGATATAAACACCCCTTCCGCAGAAGACCTGGACAACTTCGTTGACGGAAGATTTCATCGAAAGGATGGTATAAGATAACAAGGTTGAGAGGAAATTTTTCATATCAGTTTTTTTTCTATCGAATATTGAAGGGGAAAAGTGCCCCGGCCATGACCGATGCTTATATGATTAAGTTAATAAAGAGTGAAACATGGATCTTACTTCATTCCTGAACATTTAAGTATTGGTACTGATAATTCAATCGTCTTTCACTAGAACTTTGATCTTGATTTGTATCCTCAAGATAACATAAGACAGATGTACATGTCGCCGTTAAGAGGTGACAAGCAAAGGGGATGGGTGGTTGAAACAAAACGTCATTCCCACACACAATGGCTTTTTTTAATTGTGGAGATGTCTGGTGCAGTGCATCACCGCTTCAGACTCCATGTCTGGTTTGAAATACAATGCCAGGTTCAAACTCACCCTAACTCTCAACCTGACCAAGGCATAGTTAAACTCGCCCAGCTCCGCTCTCAAAGACGCATACACAGACATTTTTATTTTGAACAAGAAAAAGGCAGTTCAGTAATTTGTAAAAGAATTTTATCAATCGTATAAAATACAGGGGTACAGTGTAAAAGTAGTCATATTTCGATACAATAAAAACCTTAACCTCGAAAACTGATGTTAAAATCACGGACAGTTGATCATAACAAGATCAATTGCTATGCGGGGTTTAGTTATCACATTGGTCATTCTACACAGTTAAACAGAGATCCAAGTTTCATCAACTTGTTTTTATTCCCTTTTCTGCATAAGCAATAGTAAGGATCGATTCAGTATTTTAAAAACATCGCTTTCAATATTGAAAGATAAATATACACAGTTGGAAAATGAATATTTTTGTACAAATTGGATCGAAACGGTAAATTCTTTATACATCCTCGATATATCATTTGAAAATAAATAACATGAGATCAAATATCATACAAAAGCTATCGCTTCTAAGAGCTCCACTGACTTAATCATTGATAACTAAAGTCCCTACCATATTGAAGGACACCTCCGAGACATACCGAAACATGTAAAAGTAAATCCTTTTGCTGAAGTGCACATATTTATACATGTATAAGAAATTCAGTTCTATATGGCTTTGTGTTCTGATAGATGCAGAATCTGATATCTGTAAAATAATTGAGTAACATTCCTTCAAGTATTTTTTTAATTTACCGGCACTAAGGTCTCGGGATCCGCTTAAAAGGGTATCGCCTATAATAAAATATACAATTTTTAACCATTGGGTTACCGTTAATACCACACCCCCCCCCCCAGCAGGTTATATACACAAAGGTTTACTTTGTTCACATTTACACAAACTGAGAATTGTTTTCAAAGTTTCGCATGATTATTTATACCTACGTATTTGCTAACACTTTATAGTAATCGTGTGCATAGATATGTTAATAGTAAGATTTATTTTTTCATAATTGCTAAAACGTGATAAAATGTCACAATAAGTTATTAATAAAACAACTTAACAACAAACAACAGTCATCTGTTTGAAATAGCTCCAGCTAGACCTCACGTATTAATAGTAAGTATTTTTTTTTTCAGTTATCTTGCAGTCATTGACATATATGATTGCACTAGGGTTCTCACTGGTATTATCCGGTCATGGCAAAATAATAGTTCAGGCCAACACCAGAGACAGGTCCATTTAGTCCTGTGCTGGTGTTTAATCTTAATATTGAAAGATTCTGGAAATGTATGATCACCACAATTTTTAACTCATGAATATACAACGTGCGTACATTTGGATGCAGTGCTTACTTGTCACAGTTAGTATACACCGCCACAATTATGATTACAAGAATGAGTATTATTAGGCTATACAAACAACCCACTTGTCAGTCAGAGCACCATAAAATATATGGATAAGGCACTGCCTCCTCGAAACTACCCTTCCAATTTGAATGTGATGTTCGTCGGGAATCAACAGTAGGTTTTTTACAATCCAACTATACAAAATAAGATACCTACTCGCCAATATTATCGCATGAAATGAGGTTTTAATATACACTTTTGTTTTCTAACACTATGTAGTGGATGAATAACGAGCGAGTGGTAAAATATGTTTGCAATAGACTTTCAAACGTACAAAATCTCAACTTTAACATTAACGTGTTTTTCTCTAAATTTCAAAAAGCCATATTAAAAGACCCTTTCTTGTGCGTCTTTTTTTCTTGTGCAATTTTTTGGGATATGTCGATTATCTTAAGCTTTAATTGGCTATTATATATGTATTAAATATTATATCTATACGTGTGACAGCAAAAACAATTCCATCTTTTATTATGTTTTCTTTTTTATTTGTTTTATTCGCCGATTTATTGAAAATTTCCAAAGAGAAATGCCAAGGAGTGGTTCCTGTAAGGGCATGAAACGCGACGACTAACATTCCACATTTTTTTAATTTTATTCTTGACTGATGTTCCCTCATATAGTAGCCATATTAACTTAAACTAAAAATATGTATCTTAAATATACAACAGACAACAATATTAATAAATTTATAACAAATTTATGTAGTCAACTTTTTTTTTCGCAACTTGAAATAATGTTTCTCGTAATAAGATGTTAAGATCATCCTATCAACAGCACCTCCTTTATTTATTCATCGCATATTTACATGACATTAGCAATATATGTACAGGAAATAAAAAAGAAATGATAAAATATTTAGTGTTTGTGCTTAATTTTCTGGCCACCCCGCCACAATCCTTTTGATCCGAAATTTATAATATGAGTAAAGTTGGTCTTACCCAACCTATGCCAGCCTATCATTGTAGGGTGTAACAAACCGGGATTAATAACGAACTATACTCTTCCCAAATTCCCTGATCACGATAACAGTGCACTAAATGTTGAAGATGGTACTTACGGTTAGTAAACCTTTGACAATCATCAAATAATTTGTTGCTGTAACAGTCGAGGATTATAGCTATAATACAATGCAGTGTTAAATATATTAGTGTAAAACTGTGAACATGCATTTTACTGTATTTTATACAAATTAAGGTCATTTAATGGTCATGTCCATGGTATCCGTCGACTGGCTAAGTTCCCTGGCCATTAAAACATTTTACAGGCAATATTTCCTAGACAGCTGAGATTTTGATTATAATATTACATAAATTGTTTTAATACATTCAGTTGTTTATATGATCCATGTTTTTACATTTTTACGATTTTTATGGGTGATGCAACAAACTTTGTAATCACCTACTCCTTCCAAAATCCCTCCTTTTTACAGAAGTGATATTAATAAAGTTGAGCTAGTGGATATTTTAAGATAGAGCGACGAGTATACACGACCGGGAGGCTCGTTATTAACGAGTTTAGTCGTCCACCACCATGATACGTTGTTGTGGTCCTTTGTTGTGAACGTCCCCGTTAAGAGATCGTGGCGTAAACATATTTCTGTCTGCAACGACACCAGCTGTAAACAAATAAAAAAAACAGACGTTTATACTTTTATTCATGTATATTCGGTGACGTCACAATTACATATGACGTCATAATTACCTGTACAGAGTGAATCGTAACTTTTGATGTGTAAAAGATATAAACTTTCATATATGTAATCAGGGAACTATGAAGCCTTGAATCGAGACAGCCTGTATTATTACCTTTGCTCAATTCTTGAGCGATACATGTGAAACATCTCCACACGGCTGTAATGTTTTTAATTTTTCAGACAATATCTTTGTTAGATGTTGCCTTTCCGAACACAAATAATTTCCACTTATAATCCCGTTTAAATGTTTGACGTCACCAAAAATGTTTACTGTTTGTGAATTTAAATATAAAAGATGTTTATCATCATAAATGTTATAGTTGATCACTGAGCTATTTTAATCAAACTCGTTTTTTTTCAATAAATGTATATTTTTTACCCCATTTTGGGTATTTTTTTCTCATTTTATTCAATATATATATATATGAATATGAAACACAGTTATCAAGGAACATTTATACTCAAAACAATTTGCACATTTCATGATAATGAAATAATGTAATACATGTTAATTACAGACTTGACATCAATTCTCTATATTCATGAATACATGTGTTATACAATATCATTAACAAACAATTAATAATTTGATATTTTATTTTCCTTTAATATGTAATGTATAACAACACAAATGTATTTGTTTCTTCAATTAACCTTATAGTGTTAATTCAATTCATACCACCATTTGTTATTTCAAACATGACAATGAATGTTAGAGCAACGTGTTTAGTCCATTGTTAGTAAGAACCACGTGTTCATTAATCTTCTAAATTTGGTAAAAAGAAGAACATTAGTTTGAAATGTTAACTTAAATTCATAAAAAATACACAAGTTATATGTTAATTTTGACTTCATGAAAATTATGTTTAGACATGAAGCGTGTTAATTTACAGAGGGTCAACGTACTCAGAAAAACGATACTTTCCATGTTGGTCACTTTAATTTACAGTGCCCGCCGTCAGTTGTATAAGAACATGTGTTTATTATTATCAAATGCCCTTAAGGATTACGGATTATTTCTCCTATGACCCGATTCTCGCTTCGGAAGATGGTATTCAGTTTTGCGATTTTCTTCTTTTTCAAAGTCCTGTGTTCTTTACATATTTGACTTACAGTAAATATATATCACAATGTTCTTGAATATAGTTTGATATTTTGTAAGTCTGTCTATGAAAATCTGAAGTATGTAGTCGTTGACATTTCCACAAGAAAAACAGGACACAATGTGAGTAAAAAGTAACAGTAATAAATAATAAAAGGAATAATTATTCTGTTCAGGAGAGTGATGAATATGATAGATAATCTTTTTTTTTATCCATAAAATCCTGAAATATGAAACAATTCTTTAGAGAATCTGTATGGTTAGTTTCAGACAGGTAAAAGTATATACACTGCATGAAAAAAAAGACAGGGTAGTTTCAGAATCAAATGTCCTGTCTCGCCGGAAGCAGAAGTTACCTGGCTCGTATAGCTCTGTAACTTCAGTGTTAATGCTCATTGGTTTGTCGCCTGTGAAGTAAATAATTAACAAGCTGCAATCGGTTACCATTTTTCACGTAAAAGGTAAAATGCCCTCCTCTGTAGACTGTGGAAGAGGTCAAAAGGGAATATCATAAATGAGTATATTAATTTTATTAATCCGCCTAATGTGGACAGTTTGCTATTTTGAGAAGTCACGGTATTCGAAAATAGCTCCCCACATTTTCTGTATTTAACTGGTATTTAACAGCTTTACATGGTAAGGCATACTGAGATTTTCTGTATTTAAACAGTGTGCTGTACAGTTGTACGTGGTAAGGCATAATGGTCCATCTGTACGTCAAAAGGCATAATTGTAATTTTCTGTATATAACCATGGTGCTGTATAGCTGTACGTCTTAATACATCATCATGAAGAAAATAACGGGGTATCCTTTCTTCTTTTAAATGACAAATATAAAATATATCTGAGTAAATATTGCACATGATGCACAGAAAGACATCTTGACCTCTGAACAACGGCTGCTTTTAGCCCTCTGGCACCTCTGACAAGGAGGTTATGTTTTTACAATTGTTTGTTTGTTTTGTTGGTTTTTAGCAGGATTATGTATAAAAACAACATAACCCATGTTCACCAACCTCATGAAGGGGTTGGGCAAATAAAGATCCCACTTTCAATTTGGGCTGATCCAGTATGATTTTTAGTGTTAGCAGGTATAAACGCTCTGTTAAGTACCATTTTTGAGGTCAAATATTTGTTTTTCATGTTTCATTTTAACTAAAATTAAACACATAATTTCAATATATTTGGAACGTTTTCCAGTATCATATAGGAGGAGTTCTAAAAAACCGTAATGCAAAATGAAATTTTGAAAAACAATTATTGTTTTACATATTTACTACATTTACACTTAAATTTTGGGATTTCGTAATCCGGCGTTATGTGTACTTGGCAAAGAAAAGAACACAAAGACAGCAATTCACTCTCAGTAACATATACATGAGAATATTGTCAAGATATCACGTGACATTAGATGGGAATTAGAGCACTATGAAGTTTTAATGTAGAGCAAACTGTACACTTTGTACACATGACTTGTACAGGACTTACGCCAGCATCGTGATGTACAGTTTAAGCATAGTAATTTGATGGTGCCTTACGAGACTTTGCATATCTTGGGCTCCAAGTTGTGACTAAAAATAGATATATGTAAATTTATTAAAAAAAAGGAAATTTATATAAAATGTTAATTTATATAGAGTGTAAATTGGACAAAACATTGGTTTTGTTTTCTTATGACTGACATGAATACACCCCTTGTGTAGACAATCAGATGGGGGAAATGAAAAAAACATTTTATCCTAAATATTTTAGCGGAAATTTCATTACTATCGCACCACATTTTTTGTGCATATTATTAATTTTGATACTGTAATTACTCGTTTATCCGAACAAACCGAGGACAGTATTATCAGCGAAACGGGTGTCGGATATAAAAGATGGGTTCATTTTCATATTGATTTCTGATTATTCATGTGTAGTTTCGACGTCATTTTTGCAACATCCCGGGTCCTCTTGTTGGATTAAGCAACGAAAAGCTGCAATGCTCAATACGAGCACTGCATTTATATAGTTTTAAATTAAATGTTAACTATATTTACGTGCATTTTTACTCTAGAGCAAATGATTCACTTTGTTGAGGTCCCTCTGGTGTTCAGTTGAATGACAAGACCTGCCTAAATTTACCGAAAACCATATTGTCCGAGTTCTACCGTACTCTCTTAAACATTCTGCATAAACGATATGGGGTTCCAATAAGTGGAAAACTTAAATCATAAACATAGTTAACAGATTTGAAGAAACAAGCTAAAAGCATGTGTATTCAAGAACAGCGTAAAGCAATGTTTCGAGCCATGGTGGAAATTCCTTTCCGGATGATTATTGTTGGATAGTATTTTGATATTGACCACGCCCAAAATGCGAATGAAACATCTCATAGATTTGTCACGGAGAGAAGCTAATTCTTCATTTTCTTCATTGAGTTCTCATAAAATGGGAACAGGGAGTTCAACAATATTATATATATATATATATATATATATATATATATATATATATATATATTATATATCATTTATATATATATATATATACAATATATGTCAACGACATATATATATATTTATGGATATATATACATATAATGGTTTTTCGACCGGTTATATGCGTATGTGTGTTTATGTTAGTAAAATACTTTACAAATTATTTTTTTAATCAGCATATATTAGGCAAATTAGAGTAATTGTCATATTGGAGGCATGTACATGCAAATATAAAGTATAAATATAAAATTTAACGAACAATATTATCGTTAATGGTATATTAATCGTGATTCGGGGTAAAAATAACCAAGTAATTCTATACAAGGTGATTTGAACCTTACACCAGGACACGCAATGTGGGTTAGACACCTCTAGAATTCTTGGTATGCACCATTGTAATGGTCAATTCCTGAAAATCACAAGACGAAACATAGTGTACAGATATGTTTCTTTAAAAGTGCGAAATAAACCACCAGGGAGGACAACTGAAATAGGCCTGGAAGGAAAACATAATACTGACTGCGATTTATCGATAAATGGATGGCTGGAGAAATGTCAGTGTCAGTGTGCAACAAAGGCCTCAACAGTTATAACATCTCCGTCGCATGAGTTTCCTAATTTATTCAAATATGTAGATTTATTTAAATTTGTAAATTTATTCAAATATGTAAATTAATTCAAATATCCACGTCTAGGATATTTCTTTGTGAAGTATGAAAAAATAGATGTTTAAACATAAAAGAACTAGCCTAACATTTTTACCAACCCTTTTTCTGATATTTTCTTCGCGGTTTTTATCAAGAATAATTTTTAAAGTTGTGTTCATCTTTTCACATTTTTGTTTAGAGCGCCTGTCAGACCAGTGGAAGTGATATAACAGTTGGCTTCTAAGATTCAAAGCTAAGTCTGTAAACTGGGTCACAAGCAATTCCACAAAACCATAAACACAAATACTGAAAAAAATATTTCCCAATATGTGTTTTTGTGTAAATAGCAATATCATGTCTTTTCCTCAAAATGTGTATATGATGAAGAAATGTATATTTCATTATATTAAAAATGTTATTTGTACGGAATCCTACTGTGCTCTATATATGCGGGGTACTAAGAGCTGATACACGGACCTAATTACACATTGGCACTTATTTGCTATCGCAATCGTCAGATATATATACAGTGAAACCTCGTCGAAGGACCCTCAGAAAACATCCGAGGTTTGACACAGGCGGATTTTATTTGGTAATAATTTAACTAGAGTTGTCCGGAATATTGAGTCTGTAACTTCGACATAAGCTGAGTATTCGACTGTATTCATGTATGTGTGTGTGACTGCGTGTGAGGGGGTTAGCGTTACCTGGGTCTCCATTTTCTATATGGCCGTTTTCCAGGTATTTGCCTTCTGCGTTCGTCGCGTCCCCCCGGGCGTCATACGCTTTCTCTGGGTTTACTTTCCCGTGGCTATAAAAAGATTAATATATATCTTCTAATGAGCTGAAGGTATACATATACAGCTGTTAATCAATTTTATGATTTGATGTAAATTTAGGAAGGAATTTGTATTTCGACGACAGAAAAGGTAAGAAAAATCACAAGAACATACCATCAGAAATTTTGTTCTTCTAGAATAATGTTTTTTTTTTCAGTGAAGGTATTATTAGGTTACATTAAAACTAAACACACATGATTTAAAACATCAGGTGACAACCTTGAACACTTATACAAATGTGGCAGGTGATGCCAATGGAAAGTTATTTTAAAGTTCTTATATCACGCCTTCAAAATGATAACTGCAAGATCCAATATATATTCACATGATGAAAGTACATAATATCAGAACGTAAAGTATATATTTTTTATAAATATATATATATATATATATATATATATATATATATATATATTTATTCATACAGAAAAACAGGCAAATAGACAAGACAGAAAATATTAAAAAATTATAATTTCATCCCGTATACTATATGTATCCATAGAAAAAAGTACATATATTTGGATGGTAACCAAAGATAAATAACACATTTCAGTCATGCTTCTATCCAATATCAATTGCCAGAAGCTCAAATTAAATCCACACACACCATCCTTGTGCTCAAAGCCAAAAACAATGAACAAGACATAACCTCCCGAGCATGCAGACGGAAAAGGGGAGGCAAAGTGTTGTAGTTTGATAATGAAAAACTGAAATATGCTTTACATGTTTTCATTAAACAAATAGGTAATATGCAATGAGTGTGCACTGCCTGGTTTAATACGCCAATAATGTTGGTTTAAAAGAAAAGATAAATGTACTGACACTGTTATATTCATGGAAAGATAAGATGCAATGAGCACTTCTTGCATGCATTTTACAATATACCATGCATGTGCTGTTAGAGATAAATTACTGACCGCAACTGCGTTGCTACACGAAGTAAAACAGTTGACAAGACCATTATTTACCTATATGAATATCATGCAACTTTTAAACAGAATACTGTATCATCCCTCTGATTTAAAATCAAATTTTACCAACATTAAAAACATTTTGAAACTTGGATATTAGAAAGGTTAAGATGTAAAGGGTAGATTAAGGTTTAACTAAAACTGTGTTGAATATTTAGAGAAGAATATGATCCTTTTTGAAAGACTGACTCTGCAGATTGGACTTTTTTATCCATCCAAAGGGTTTGTTCATTTCGGTTACTACTGGTACTGATTTTCTCAATAGATTTTCTTAAAAGTTTTCAGAGCTTTCAGTACAGCAAGCCCTCAACTGGTTTACATATAGTCTCCTGACAATATATGCTTAGAGATTTATTCCCCGTTCTCATTTCAGCAAGAATTGTTCCGACGCTCAATGAAGCCAACTTGCTATTCATACGGGGTTTGTAACTCTCCTGTCGCACATTGAAGAAAAGTCCACTAATAACGGAGGATCCTATACCTTTACTTTAAATGTAGATGATTTGGCAAGAAATAAATTGATTATAGGATATTTTACTGACTGAGCCACAATATCATAATAAATGTGGAAATACAAATGGACCTAGGCCCGGTTTTGTTTAAACTCTGGAGATTTAGAAGAGTTAGCTCTGGGCTTATGATGCGATTATGTTGATCTCTGACAGGATAGACTTACTGCAAACAAATTCTAAGTCTAGGGTGGGGTGTCAGCGGTTTGTACACTATAAACCACAAAGCAATTTAATAAAGGAAAACAGAAATTGGGTAGGACCTATGCCGATTGAATACAGTTAACCCATCCCTCTAAATTACCCATGCGACCACCAGGTAAATATACAAATTACCCTTCTCTCTCTATAATGCCCATGCAATGACCGGTCTATATGTATGTAATAAGCATTCTTACAGCGCTACCGTCCAGACCCTGCGACATGTTATGAACAGATACCCTTAGTAATCACTGGATTGCACAAATTGAGATAACATAATACATAATAGGAATAAAGAGCTAAACAATACCAAAGTCATGGTCGTCATATTTTCCACATTTTCATAACTGACATACATTAATTCTAGACCATGCAAGAAAAAGTACCACAGGTAACTACTATTTGTTTAGTAATGCACAAACCGGTATATTATAGTAATTTAAATGCAATGTGTACATTTACCATACAAATAGGGAAAAAGACAGTCACCATTACTTTCTCTAATATATCGTTCACAATAAACTTATTCCTAAAAGGATATACCTATAGTATAGTTATTCATAGATTTATATTGTGAAAATAATATCTGCTAAAAATATCTATAAGATATTTAACTATATCTGTATAACACATTTTGGAAAGAAAATATAAAAAGTTTTAGTTTACCAGTTATGTAAATCAGTTGTTCTACTATCTACAGCAGTTTCTCATTTTATATGCAGTGTAAATGTTTAGGTACATACAAGTTAGCCATTCTTAGTTGATCTGCCAAGATATGTATCAACTTACCTGGTTGATTTCTTGTAATAAACAAAGACGATTGTGGCGATGATGATGGTGATGATAAGGAGTACTAAGATGACAATCAACACTGAAATAAAAAAAAATACCAGTACTTCAGTCAAATATCCAGGTTTGCTGGATAAACAGTGATACGTTTTCTATCTACAAGAGGGATACGCAGCTAAGTCCTTCAGTGAATAAAACACGGTGCGATTTGTGCATTCATTTATTAAGGTATAACACGAAAAGAAAGTGATCAGAGGTCACATAACCTCCGCCAGGATTCTAATCAAATTACACAGGAACACAAGAAGTGTCTGTCATGGTTCAACAACTCCATTCAGTTATTAACTCAATAACAATGACTCTTGGTCTCGACAGGAACAGAAATAGCCGTAAGCCACGATAGATAGAAGCCTTTGAACGGAAAAAGTATTCTGGTGATTGAGATTAAATATTCCTTGGCTTTTATCCTAACCCACCACAACGTAGTTTGTTAAATATCTTTGTGTACATTTGCTGAGAGATGAACCAAATATCGGAGGGTGAAACAAAATACTGAATTGTCATCTCCAGGCGGAGCTATAACTATAGTTCTCACTGAATAAAACGTAACGGAAAATGTCCTGCACTTACCACGAAAGCATTACGTAGCTAGGTTATTTACTGATCTACACACATTGCAGCTGTGTGTTACATATAATACCATTTTATTTTTCGTGCGTAATCTTTCAATTTATTAAATATGCACTATTAAAATGATAGGAAAAAACACGACGCCTGATTAACCTTTTCTGTATTTAAAGACCCTAAATTTCATGTCTTCAAATATCTGGTAATAGCAAATTTAACTGTAAATAGATTTATAATTTCATTTCATTTGTTCATAGTTTGCAGTTCCTTATTTTCTGGTTTGGGTAATAATAACCCAGCTTTGATTTTCCAGTTTTGTTATTTCGTCATCTTAAATGTCAATGGTTGTGTTAAATTAGACCTATTAAAGTTACTCATATGTTATAGGACAATACATTGCTCTTTCCCATGTCTACAGTTCATTAAATAATTTTCGGATTTGTATTCACGTTTATGTGTCCATATGTTGTTCAACTCTGACTCATAAATCCAAACTCCTTCAAAATGTAATTAAGAGCACACGACTAGCTCCCTTACTTGATATTTCAGTTTACGTTACAGATACGACACCAGAGGTATAAATACAGGAGGGAGATGGGTGGTATATATCCCCCACATTTTAGCATAGGGGGTGATAAATGGAATCATCTCCTGATTTACAGAGAGTAAAATATTATACTGGAAATATATGATATTGTAATATCTCAAATATTTTAAGATTCACAGGCATCACAACTTTGACGTCACTTCGCTGATTCCTATAAAAGTGTGCTGTAGCTCAGTGGAGCTGACGACCGGCAATCCGAACGTAAGTGTTTCGATTTCCATCGGAAGTGAACCGACTTTTCTGCGTTTTCGTTGCTATTCATACGTTTCTTTATATATTCTCTCTCTCTCTCTCTCTCTCTCTATATATATATATATATATATATATTTATATATATATACATGTATATATTCCATATATATATTCTATATGTATGTTTGTATGTTTATATATATATATATATATATATATATATATATATATATTGAACAATGAGTTATTTCAATATTCGTATCGGTTTTCAAAACAGTTGCTCTTACGTACCCCTGTGAGTCCCTTTAGATAAACTGACGCTACTGCAAGACTCTAGCAGCTAAGAATAAAGTTTGTACGTAGTCTCACCTATCTGAAATGTAGATAGTCCGCTGCCGGCCGTTGACGCCCCGGCCCCCGGCTCTGTGGGCGGGACTCCCTGTCCACCTGCCGTACTGTTGTTATTGTTGTTGCTGCTATTTTTTGTGGAACCACCTGGTAGTACGAAAAATTATATTATTCGTCACGTCATTTCCAAATAACTTTCCAAGCATTCATAAGTATTTCAGGATTAGAAAAACAATTTGTAAAATATATACAGCAGTCTTACCCTCGGTTCAAATGACCACATGTACATTAAGAGCATGTTACAGCACTGATATTGACATTATTTTAGAAGCGAATGGAATCTCCTTGTCACACTGAGGCAAGATGCTTCGATCTTTCTCGAAAGAGGCAACACACTGTGAGGAAAGCAAACATTGGAGAATCATTAACGTGAACACTTCACATAAAAAATACCTGCACATAAAAATATTAAAACATGCATAGGAGTGTAATTTGTATTGAAAACTGCAGCTCTTATTTGTCATATAATTGTCATTGTAGAGCTCTCTTTGTCCCCATGCGACGTGTTCTAATTATCACGAACTGTTAAAGGCGTTTTTGCATCCCGACAGTCATTTGACAGTTGGAGAAGGGTAGCTATGTTATATCTCTTTCTAAGTTTTCCATCAAATTTATAATCTATGTTTCAAAGTCTCCATGTCTGAAATAAATTTGATTATACAGAGTGATGAACATTAACGTAATATGAAATTCATCCATACATACTCATGAGTGAAATTTGCTGCTGTGACAAGCTGAAGCAGGTGGAATTGGTTATGCAGCAGTGGCGCCAAAGCGAATTGATCTCTGGAAGATCAGTTACCACGTGAATATTATATCGCAGCCTTAATGTCTCCTGAACTATAAACACCTTTCTTTAATAAGCCGTGGTTACGTTTTTGTCAGAAGTCATTCAGAATGAAAAGGTCACAGGTTGATATTGGAACAGTTTGTTTAAATAAAATGCAATGACTTACTGGTTTCCCCTTAAGCATCCAGAATGGTCAACGATAGACTACCCACCTGATTAATTATATATTTTGATTTTATTTTAAAAATTTAGGGAGAAATTACACTTGATAAATGATGCCGTCCTAAATACTCTTGTTACAAGAGTTCTGAAGAATTTTCCAAAGACAATCATGATGAAGTCAAAGACGCCCTCTTAAGTTTAATGTATAAATATATGTAAGATTCTAATCGTAGTGTATTATATAGCGGCTACTTTACGGGGTATATATGGTTTCCATCTGAGTGTATCTGCAAGTGAACATAGAAAATGAAAGTGAAGGTACATTACTCTTCGTGGCAGGCGTTAATCTGCGTTTCAACTACATATTAGTATAAAAATGCACTGGTGTTGACGATTGGTGCATCCTTGCATCAGCTGGCTCCTCCAAGTGTGGGTGCTCTCTAAAGTACTGTGAATCTAACTTTAGCAGTGAATTAGATATTATCTAACACTGATATAGATTACCAGTACGGGTACTTGTTGTCCTCATTGTGGTCATTGTGGTGGACACATGTTCAGTCTCTACTGCAGTCGTTATTGCTGAAATGCAAAAATTATTGATGACTGATGATACTTCAACTGTTGCCGATCCATAACTGAAATATGAAAATATATGCATCTTCCGGTTTCCACAAATGATACACCGGTCATAAGTGGAACTTGCAGTGATTAAACTAAAAATTAAAATAAAAAAGTGTTTCCTATTATGATGTAACAAGATTTAAGATTAAATATTGAAATAACGGATTTTAATGTGGAACAGAATGCTTGTGTAAATGTGGAAGAAGAATGATTTAGTATCATCATCCCTGCATTTTCTGGAGTAAAATTATTGATCTACCTATGACCTCATGGCCAATAAATGAAAACGAAAAAATCAAGAGAAGCAGCATATGAATATTTCAGAGTTACAAAGTATTTCATATAACCAGGATAAAAATGTCAAATGTTATAACGTGACGTAGTTATGACAATGATTAGTGAGTTTGGTTTGAGTGGAAAACAGCTCTGTGCAGAATAAATATAGGTTTAACTGAAAATATTCTGAGTTTTAATAGTGCAATGAGCTAAGAAATTAGGTGCGATCAAGGAATTAACATTATATGGTTAATACATTCAGAGACTGCAGAATATATTACGTCAACGTTTAACATACTATTAGTGTTAATCAATCCCGTTTTCATATATTTGTGCAAACCTTGAATCTTTGACAGATAACAATAACGCGCTATTTTCCAAGATAACATTCAAGAGGACATCAATGTACCTCATATTTGACATGCGACAGGTTAAACCGCTAACTGATATATTATCTACTGACAATGCAAACAATATAGACTGAACTTTCATTATTCCTTTTTTCGGTATACTTTATATTTTATTGTACCCTTTTTGTACCAATAAAGATAAACGACTCAATATAACTATACCCCGATGGATATTTAGATTGATTCATAGTGTCTCCTTGCCCACTTGCAGCTTCAGTCTTACATATGATGGTACCACCTCTCACTTAAAGGGGCCCAATCACCTATCGGACCTTTATAAACTAAAGGTAATCCCTTGGAGCTTATATAAAAAAGGTCGAAAAACGTTGATATCACTGGAGGAGGGCTTCTTATTTTGTTTATATAAACATGTTTATAATATGAAGGGGCCTGCCAAAATAAAGCAATTCAACAAGGGTATCTAGTGGCAAGTCAAATAAGATAGAGCTTTGCAAATGGCGTTTTGCAGCTAGTGAACTTTCTACCTCTGCATAAATGCAACCTACCACCTTAGGTTACAGGTCTTTCCTGTTTGTCAACAAAGCTGCGTTTTCAAACGCATTGTTGGTAAACAAGTTCAGACATCCTTCACGAAGGCATTCTAAGAACTTTACATAACCAAATTTACCCTAACATGAATAATATATACACAGAAGACGCCAGAAATCATATATATTTTTTTCAGTCAATGGGCACCTTTAAGATTGTATTCTGACAACTAACAAAATAAGTGTTGGCAGGGTAAAATGTCTCTAGCTTTGGAGACGGCATCAAGACAACCAAATAAAATCCATAACCAGCGGAGTGTTAACTGTAAAGAAGATGGTCCATTTTGGGTAGTGGATGAACATTAATCAAAGATTACAAATTCTCCATAAAATCAACATGAATACAGTCTTCTGAAATTGTAAACCATATGGCAAACAAAAAACAACACTTTTAAAAAGCACGTGATTTCACTGGTGCATATTCACCAACAAAAACATTCTTGGTAAAGGCTGCCCATTAAATACGCATGCATGGGTGCAACATAAATGACCTGTTAAAGCTTGGAAGCCCAGACTGAACCTGGTGGCGTTTTAATGAATCAAAACAATTTACTCTGACCCCGCATTGCACCGGGCGTCTAAATACACCAGCTGCGTAGGTACAAATGTAGTGAAGGGAACAATGTAGTCTTTTCATGTGTCTTATATGAGAATTGTATCAAGGCAATTTACATAAACATTGGTGTTCCTGTATAAAGGGCTTTACGGAATAAGTAATATTTTGTAAGCATGCGCATGTGAAATGTAAACAGGTGTTACCTTGAAATGTAACAAATTTTGATTCTGAAGTTTGACAGTTATGACAAATAGTTCCGGCCGTCCCACAATGCCCAAACAAAAGAGGTTCGTTTTGATTAGAAATAATATCTGGCGGAAGGGTGGTTAAAAAAACAAAATACTTTTGTGATTAAACGAACACCACATTTCAGTCAGGGCTCACATGTGTATGTGTTACGGTGACAAAACAACAAAACACGCGGGTGCCCGGCACCTATCCCAAAAGCTACGTAAAACAATACCAGTGACGTTATCGGTTGCCGTGGTGATGTCTTGGGTTGTGGGGGAGAGGGTGGGTTGTTTTGTGGCTTTGGGGGTAGGGGTTGCTTTTCCTTTTGTGGTGTTCTCTATGAATTCTGTAAATGAAACTTTGCATTAATAAAACATGCAAATGGTGAACATGCAAAACGAAACATTTTAAAATATGTACTGCAGTCACAGAATTCACCATTAGCATAGGTGCACAGTGATCCCGAACCAACTCTACATTAAGTATTAAAATTGTAACACACACATACATATATATATATGATATATATTATATATAATGTATATACAGTATATGTGTGATGAATATATGTAAGGGAAAACTTATCAAACAATGAAACTATGAAACAAAGTGAAACTATGAAATAAAGGTAATAAGATTTTAAGTAACTTTTAAAGAAAACGTTCCACCAGAAAGAAAATAAATTATCAAGGGTTTGATTTCACTTAATAGACCGGAAATCCATTAGAAAAAAAGCATTACAAGCCAAACCCCGTTAGTTATATTAGTATGAAACAGGCAGTCAAAGAAACGTACCGCGATGCGATCCATGATATACGAAACTTTAAGTATTATTAGAGTTATAATTGCCCATAACTGTTTCGAGACTTTTATTGTGATATCATTTGTACCAATGATAAGTCCTAAATTAAAAAATAACATTTTTCTCATATAATGCCCGTTATTATTACTGTTTTAATCCATTTGAAACGTGCATAAGTCATTTTACCTTTATAGAAATTATCGCAAGTGTTTCTCATAACATCAAGCTAATTAAAAGTTGTCTACTGATTTATCTACAGAAATAGTTATCTACGGAAAGCCAAAGCCAAATGCACACCACAAATCACAAATGCCTAATGACTTACTCAAACTTTGAAAACAATGTTATGATAGAATTTACACCTTGTAACAGCCACAGAAATGTTGGCTTCCTGAAGCAAGCAAAGGCTGAGCGATATCTAAACTGGAGAGATATCGCTGTCAAATACTAAAGGTTAGTCCAAGCAGTTGCCGCGCTATTAGATCTAATCATAGCAAAAAAACACGCCTTATAATAAAAAAAAAATATGTTTATTTATTTATTAAAAAAATATTTATTAAAATAATACCAAGCTATCAAGACCTGTATTAAAAAGTATACATTTGTGTCTAAGGACTATTTTCGGTGTCACCAAAACCAACTTAAAGGGGCCTATTGCAATATTGGACCTCTATTTATTAAGGATAAAGTCTCTTGAACTTTTAATAAAAATAAGCAAGAAAATACCCCACACTGCATACAGACTTCGTTTTGTTTATATCCACATGCTAATAACATGTGGGGGGCCACCAAAATAATCCAAACATTTCCAAAAAGGATATCTGGGGTCAAACGAACCATAGTTTTTCAAAGGGTGTTGTGCAACCAATGGCCTTTCAACTTCCGAACTTATGCAGCCAACAACCGTTACGTGATTTTTTGTTAGTCAACATTGGCGTATATACCGTGTCTACTAACAGCGTATAGATAAGCAAGCTCATACATCCGTCACAGAAGCATTAAGAGATTCTTAATAGGAATTACTTTCAGGCCATTAATATATACGCAGTGTCAGCGAGATAAACTTTTCAAAAAAGGTAGTTATATAACACGCTTTTAAACATGATAATTTCTGTGGCTTTGACCGTTCTAAATCGGGATACCACAATTTTTGTGTAAATTGATTTCATATTTTGTCGGTACACACCTAATCCTGAAAGCATTTTTGCAAATGTAAAAAGTACAAATGTAAAACAAATGGCCTAAGATCGAGCCAAAGCAATCTCCCGAACTGGATTGTGAATAATTTCCTATGATTTTTTTTGTTAAAGTAGGGATTGTGGTACTTATTGATAAGTTTATATAAGTATAGAATCTTAAGATAAGGAACTTTTCCCTTTAAACTGTAATAAGTTTTAAAAAGTATGAATCTTTGTATCTCTGTTAACGGGGCATCCTTTATTTTAGTGAAGTGTGAGCACGCGTGTCATGCTTATGAAGGTCTACATAATCACCTTAATTAAACAACTAATAAATCTATACCCCTACCAGCACTCCAACTAGAGTTAGTGGAAATCTCTGCGTTATTAGAAGCACTAGTAAAAGCATTCGGGTTTGCCGTAGCAGCTACACCACTCTGCGAAGATGAAGTCCCAACACTCATACTTGGCGAAGCAGTAGAGGAAATGACAGCAGCGGAAGTGGTCACAGAGTTCTTGGAAATGACGTCACCTTGTTTGGTCGTTTGTGGGACTGGTTTTGGGGTTGTTGACACCGTTGTTGTTTTAACTGTTGTCGGAGTGTAATCTGAAAATGAATTTTGAAAATGACGGTCATGCACTGCTTATAAATACCGGATGAAGTATCTTATGTATGTCATTATAATAGGTAGCTGAAAAATAAGTTTAAATCTGCCTAAATATAGATTAGAATATACATATAATCTGCCATCTCAAGTAAAACCCGTAAGAATACCCGCGTAGCTGAGCCCTATTTTCTGGAATATATGTCTCATCATACATGATATCCAAATCTACTCTTTCCTGAAGCCATTAATGCTACGCCTAACAGTCTGTTATTTTGCATGTTTGGGGAGGGGGTAGTTTAAAGTCTACCTGAAAGGTGGCAGCACCGTTCTGTGTACTCTTATTAAATAAGAGACGTTCTGTCACCGGAGGGACCTCCCTAAATGCGTTATCATGTTAATAGTTGTATCAAGTTCACCAAATGTCAAATTGTAATATGCTCAGCCAGGACCTTAAACATGCTCGTTATCATGACTGGTCATTTTACTTAAGTAGTTGTAAGAATATTGGTTCCCATTTACAAGTATTTTAGTAATGATATTATATTTGTACACATATTAAACGCATTGCTATCATGAAAGACAGCAGCTTTTGCAAAGAAACGCCACAGTCACTGGATTGTCGAAGGAAAGCCCCTTTGAAAAAATTAATCTTACACATATCCCAGTATTTATACAAAATTATCCATCTGGCATTATTCTCGACACACAAGATCAAAAATAAGTGCGTATCCAAGGCGTGGCCAGAGAGCACTTCCTTGACAAAGGTGGAATGGGGCCACCGTCAATAAAAAATCATTTATTTATAGTGAAGTTACTAACACCAACATATACATGGTTTAGGGCATCATTTTAAAAACATTATATATTACTAATATTAACGAATACTCACCAAACTGACACACGTAGGCTTTACGATCCGTGCAGTAGCCATCCTGCCATTCGTATGCACTTCCGGATTTGACCACCCTCAGGCACTCAGAGTAGGGACTGGACGGCTGTCTGCTTCCCCAAGCGGAATACCCCCTCATAGATGCACCTGTAGAAATTATTAGCAGCATGTAATTCAGTAGACTTCTAGAGGACTACTTTTGAATCATTTTGGAGTCATGCCTTAGCGGAAAACCAGTTTAGTTCTGTCATTTAGATTTTTAGTTTGGTATCTCGTTATAGAAAATGAAGACTGAACAATATTTTACCTATTACGTAAACAGGAGTGTCGGAATTCGTAAAAAAAATCTATAATTAATCTGAAAAGTCAGGCTTTAAAATTGTTATCTACGAAGTCCAGTCAATAACCAGTCGGTAGACATTAGATTTTAGTGCTAATGTGCATAATATTTAGGTTAATGTTTGCATTAAGCTGACCATTTATGAAAGCCATCGTTAATGTGCTGACAGCGTGCAGTGCACCAATTACTTGGTAAAAATGGGACCGTTTTCAAATGTGTGGGTGTAAGCTTACTGATTTCCGTACCTTTTTTCCACCTAACGCTTCTTAAATTATTTGAACGTTCATTATTTGAACATATTTATTCTGATTCTTCATCATAAATAAATCAGTTGTCCAATTTTAAACCATAAATATCATTTTGAGCCACACACATTAAACCATTACAGGAACAAGGCTGATGACAACACGGCCTACCGATAGATGGCGACATAAGCGTACGACTACACTGGCCTCTTCCAGAAGCCAGCAACAAGTCATCCATTTACTATAGAATGAGACCATGGTTCCCTTTTACTCAGACATTATGATCTGTCTTATTGACCCAAGCTTTGACGCCTTATTGTACATTAAGTCATTGACTTGCATGTGGCGAGGCATCACTCTTAATCCAGTGTGGGTCAATGTGTTTGTTTGATACCCGGTTATTCCCAACACGAAAGTTTCTGGGCAAGTGTCGTCTGCCAGGGTGACCATGCAAGAGGACATTCCTCGCGCATGTCAAACGGAACTTTCTTTTTTTCTTTAAAGGTGCCCAATCACCTACCTTTAGGAAAAGAATCTATATGATATCTGGCCTCCTCGTGTGTACATATTGTTTTAAGGGTAATTTTGGTTGTGAAAAGTTCCTATAAGGCCTTCGTAACGGATGTGTGAACTTGTTTATCAACAACATGTTTGTAAACACAGCAGTGTTGATAAACGGGAAAAACATGTAACCTGAGGAAGTAGGTTGCACATGTGTGCAGATAAAAGAGTCACTTGTAGCAGAACGGCATTTGCAAAGGTCTGGCTTATCTGACTTGTTGCCAGTTGACCTTGTGGAATTTGTTTTGATTTTGGCGGGTCCCGACTTAATATAAACACGTTGATATAAACAAAACAAGCAGCCTGTGTAAAGTTTTTATCCACGTTGAATGGCCAATTTTATGAAAGCTCCAAGGGATTACCTTAAGTTCAGTTTTAAAGTAAAATAGGTGATTGGGCCACTTTAAACAAAGAATGGCGTCCATTGCGGAGTGCCACCGTGTGTTAGTGTAAGAGACTATGACTTAACCCACCTGTGGTCCATTTCCACGTTTTGGACACCAATCCCATCCAGTACTTCTGTTGGGTTTGTCCTCCGTTTGTCAGTAATTTTCTGACAGTGTCATGTTTTGACGCGGAATCAATCTGGACGAGGTCGCCTGCCATACTTACACACCTTTGTCTGGCCGCGAACCATGAAATCTGATCGCCGTTGCTCAGATACAAACAGTGACCGTCCATACTTGTGTAACTACAGGACTGGCTATCTGATAAACAAATTAGACCAAAGTGTTGTATTATACCATCCAGGAATTCCCAGAAAATATGTATTTAAATCATTCAACTAGAAAATGTACGGATGACTGTATCCCCTGCCAAACAGGAATGTGAGAAATGTTTACACACACCATCACACACCCTCACAATCACAGAACTCACCGAAACCACTTTATCCAGGCTTAATCAGATAACCTTATCTGCTACCAATACGGAAAATGACTTATAAGATGCACCTACATCAACCAGCTTCAAAATGTCATGAACCATCCAAGACTGCAATGTTATATCATCAAGAAAAACTTTTGGACAATACAGACAAGACTGTGTTCTTTCATACAGTGTGGCACAGGGTATCTTTTATATTTTGAGAAAAGTTACAATTCTGCAATACAAAATATACTCACTGATTTCACAGATGTAATCAAAATTTTCGTTGCACTTTTCGTCGGCGAATTTGAAGTTATTAGCGGGCCAGTCGATGACTCCGCAGTGTTGGTAGTTGTCCCAGTAGTTTGGCTGGTTGTAAGACCAGCTCCCGTATGCCCCTGTAACATAAAATTATACTGTCACATCGCTTCGTTTCCATAGTGCTCTTCGAAATTTCAGACAATTTGCTCAACGGGAGGACATTTTGAACCACCGACACTGGTGTAGTTAGTATAAGCTTGGATCTCGCTAACAAAATGCCTTTGTCTACTGGGCAGCTGTGCCAGATATTTCATGAATCATGTAAAAGGTATGAACCAATCAACTGACGCGCGTATGCTCTCTGTACGAATCAAGCAACTAAATATCTTTTTATTTCAGATCAGTGGTCTTGCAATGTCAGAACGTCATCAATATGACCACTTATACAAAGGTTTGTAAATATATCTGGTTTCCAGTGCACGTGTTTTTTTTTCTGTACATGACGGATTGTCAGTTTTGCCACCTGTGTATTCTTTACTTTTGTCACGTTGGATTTTATTTGAAGTACTGATGTACTTCTCACAACATGCGGACTGGTTCATATTTCATGCTATTACCAGACCATGCCTTTTAGAGAGATTCCCTCCAGACGAAACGAGAGCCTTTCTTATGGTGAGATGGTATGTAAGACAAATCCCTTAAGCTGGTGCCAACTGGAACCGAAGCAAGATTACATAATAACAATTATAATATCATACCACTTCTGTTTATCTGAATCATCATAAAAACCTATGGGCAAACGACAAAGGTATGCAAGATTAAAGATAACTAATCAAGAAAATCATAAAAAAAACCGTCTGGTCATTCTTGTAAATTTTTTCAGCCCCCCGGGGAGCACACAACTCAAGCAGCCAGTGGGTTATTAAATATACATTTGCCAGCCGTCCGTTACCAGTACACGTTCACTAATGGGTGGAGGAATATTTACTTTTTGGCAAAGACTGGCCAGGGGAATCGGCATGGAGACACGTGAACGGAATGGTACGCAAACATAAAACCTTGCGGTCACAAGTTCAGCGCCCTATCCATTATGCCACCAAGAGGCACAATATAAGCAGTAAGTTGGGGGACTTCAAACAGGAGAGTCAATCCGGTTAAATGGTGATGATTATAAGGTCTCTTTAAATTACAACCAGATTAAGTTTTCAACCCAATTGCGTAAACGATTATGGTGTTGGTCCTTCACTTCGTCTTATTTCTAATGCTTCATTGTCTTTGTGCATCGTTATACCAAACAACGATGGATCTTTTTAATATAAATTTTTTTATGGATGTAATCGCCTCCCATTTTTTAAATGCTCTCTTATCTACTTCTTAATCTAAGTAATGTGCAGAGATCCGTTTCGGTGTAGTAATCGCTTCCTATCATCATTTTTTTGTATCCTGGTGTCACGCAGGCCCTGTGTCTACTGCACCTGTGGGTAATAACACCGAGGACACCCCCCCACAGCCTTACCATTAAGCCTGCATGTGAAAATCTCAATGCCTTCGCTGAGATTTCAACTCACGGCCTCCCCGCTTTGAGTCCTGTGCTCTCCTCCTGAGCCACAGAAGCCGGTCAGATCTTGATGTTAGGTTACTTACCGTTAATTTTGTAAATAAAGCTCTTATCCCAGGACCCACAGTACTTAGTCTGGTCCCCTGGACACTGGTCGGTGCATCCACTGGTCACGGTTTTTCCTTCGTACGAGTTGTAGCAATAGCAGTATGTGCCACCCTGTGATAAAAGAGTTAATACAGATCACGGTGCTCAATGTATACTAAATCAATGTTTAAGCTTGAAATCTCAGTTCAAGACCAAACCGTACATATCCACGGAGGAGGTCCTTGACAAAAGTCTAGTGCGACAATCGCTTATTATAATATAAATATCTGAGGGATACACAAGTACATTTGTACACAAAGTACTCGATTTTTTGTTAACTTCGCATTAATTGTAACAATAGCAGTATGTGCCACCCTGCAATAAAAGGTTAACACAGATCACGGGTGCTCAATGTATATAAAATTATTTTTAAGGGTACAAGATTATCCTTCCCTTTATTATCATTCGCTTTTAGATTTGTTTCGTGCAAAATACGCCAGATTGGTAACACATTAATACAGAGTAATAAACTTTTTCTGTCTTGATACCCAATCGTAGTATACCGACAGATGGTGCTGGATTAGCACCTATGAAAAATAATCTGAAATGTCTTTAATTTTATGAAGAAATCAGAAAAATGACCTCCGCCGCTAATGCCACACGTTCCCAACAGGTTCAAGAATATATCGTGCTTATCCGAGGCCTGGCCATAGAGGAGTTCAGTAAAAATAGGCACCGTCGATTATAATTTAGACATCTTATCGATGCATAAGTACATTAGTATACAAAGTTGTAACAGTAGTTGCATCCCTGTATTACAAAGGCAAATACAGATCACAGGTCACGATGCTCAATCGTAGGATTTTAAAGCTTAAACCTGATACACAACTGATACACAAATACACTGGTACACTAAGAGATGGTAAATATTTATTTTGTTTGAGTTTTAGCATAGCTGACGTGCAATCCTGCATTAAAAGGGTTAAAACAGATCACACTGGACAATATATACTGAATGGTTTTGAAGCTTATGATTAAAAGCAATAATTTGTGTGTCCCATATAGGGACCCCCTTCTGATGAGGGGAGCACTAATATTTTTAGTCTTTACTTGTCAGGAGTTAATCGTCAATTTATATTTGGGAATATTAATGTTAAAGCTTGCTTTACGTTTGAAACGGCTTATTCGAGATGACCGCCTGTTAGGTTATGTAGCAGGAACAGGGGTCATTTTCATTTTCCCAGGTATATGTTATCGAAGCAATGAAACTCTCTTCATCTTGTCATCTTGTCAATTCTGTGTCAAATTACAACATAGAAAATATAGCTGTTGCACCCAAACTCGACCATAATCCCTACCCTCTCTGTCTCTGTTTCACTCAATGTGCATGGGTAGACCTTGGATTTTGGAAAAAAGGGTCCAAGCTAGGGATCTAATGAGAAATCCTTAAAAATGTCCTCGGGTATGGAAAGGGGGAGGGGGTCAAGGCAACACAAATTAGCTTGAAACCATTAAAAGGGTAGAGGCTAAAAAGGGGGGGGGGGATCCGGACCCCTTAGACCCTCCCCCTGGATCTGCTTCTGATGTGACAGTGTTTGACGAGTCTTGTTACATATTTTTAGTATGTAAGTGGCTTGTTTCTTTGCGCCATGCATGACTGTGTGCCAATGTACGTCACCCTATTTGCACGGGCGTGTGGGTTATATGTAGCGTTATTTTGTGCTCGAATAAGTTTATGTCTGTCGACGTTTTTTTTTTATTATGCAGCATACTAAAATGTCGTTACATATAGCACATGCAACTTAAATGGCGTACCTCCTAATTTTGCGTACTACGCCAAAGGAGGTGGTGGTTGATATAAATCTTTGCCACATTTCTTTTTTTAATGCATTCTAACCCCCCCCCCCCCCCCGGCGTACATGAAGGTCTATATCATGAGGACAAATCGATGCATACAACCAATGGACGTTTGTATGAATTCTTACTGCATTCCGGATACTGGTCTAACTGAAAAATTCTGAATTATTTGGTACCCAACATGAGAAAGTTGTGGTAGTACTTAGCTTGAGTATGATGCATGCATGAGGACGTGCTTATGAGCAATGGTGTCAATTTATCTTCAAGGGTTCAGGGCGGTCGACAAGCAGGCGCGGGAGGGTAATCAAAGGCGGGACAACTGCTTTATAAACATGTATATATATATATATATATATACTAAAATATTTATATATATATCTAATTGTCTGTGTGTCACATTACAAATATATTGCAATTAAGTATAAGGTTAAATAAAAAGTATTATGTTTCAGTATAGGTTAATTCTAATCCAGGTTTATAAATTAATATTTTATAGCATATTTCATGATGGGATGTTTACATTGACCATCCCTCCTTGCTCAAAAGTGGGGGGATGCATAGCCTCATCCCGCCTGAATTGACGCCCCTGCTTGTGAGTGTACGTTTGTGTGCGTCGGTGTGTGTGTTTTTGTGTCATGGTGTGTGTTTGAGTTTACCTGCACGGCGGCGTATTTGTAGCTGGCGTCTCTACACGCGCTTATACATCGCTCCGGTATGAGGTTTTCTATGTTTATCCCGTTGTTCCTATCAGCATTTGTTTTGGGATCCCTGAAACAACCTTGTGGTGAAATGTCTATATCGTCTGAAAAGAAAAAGGCAACATATCGTTATATAAAATTATCTAACAACATGTTAAGGTTTGGTTTAAATGTGTCCTGATGCTTTTAAAGACAAATTTGTATTTTTTTTCATTGCACATATCCATATGTTCTCACCTCCGCGTTCCATATATGTATATTTGTCTCATATATGTTAGCTGTATGTATCCAATACGATGACTTTATGTTAAAGGTACATTCACATTTTCAATAATATGTGCATTATGCCATTAGTATATTTTGAATGAATACAGAAGTTTACCAGCAAAACCATTTCAGCACACAGAATTGGTATCAATAATTCACTTGTTCGGTACGTTAATTGTTATAGTCCTGTGTGTAAGTAAAGACCGACCACAAGACTAACAAGACAGACCGGAGGTTGTATCTTCCGCATGCGTGACAACTCCAGAAAAATAGAAGTAATGTGAAAGAAGAAACTCCCGGTTAGAAGCTTGGAACATCTTGATTGAATGAAGTTGCATGGCATAAAAACAGGCGGCGTGTGCGCAATTATTTTTTGCACCGCTGATTGCGCCCGAAATCTTTGTCCACTTGTGTACAGGCCTAGGCAGACAGTTTTTAGAACGAAATATTGAGGAAAAACACTATTTCTTCTGGTTTTCATACCGCCATATATGCATATGTCCCTTTAACTGTATATGATCCCCATAACACAAATTCCTGGTACTGTTAGATGTACCGTAAGAGGGTTTCGCGACATTATCAAATGCAAATTTAATCCAAGTAACCAGTGCAAATGAATATGTACTCACAAATGTGTTTGCACTTGAATTATGTTTGGCTATCGTATAGCAATGTGTGTATTTGTGTGTACTGTAATGATCAGTATGCGGAGGTGCTGCGTACAAGAAGTCAGTGTAACGTTTTTTAACAATTTGTTGTGATTGTTTCTCTATATAGTGTTTTTGAACTTTATTTGGCTTCGTAATCAAATGTTTCAACTCTGCATATATATGCAAATGGGATATATTCAGTTGCAAATGTATTTTAACCCAAGCCTGTCAATACCATGTAAACCAGAACGATAGAATATTTAAATTATATATATATATATATATATATATATATATATATATTGGGTAGTAGTACATATATACAGACTTATTATTCCCTTGAATATTCATATATACACATTTTTTGCTTGATGAAAAACACTGGGGAGTGTAAGGCTGATTTTCGCTTAACTAGCCTATATAAAAACGTATGGAAATAAGTATCCAGAAGCCGACAATGAGTAGGGGTGAAGACAAATATATGTCCATTTCATCGTGACACATTCACACAAAAATAAACATGTGACCAAGCCGTCTGTCCACAGTGTAACACACACACGCACATCACGTGACTGCAAGCAGAAGGTGGGGAGGTTTTGCCAACCATTACCTTTATTAACTCCTCGTTCAGAATATAATATATTGGAGTGAGGGAGACCGAGAAAAAGGCGGGTTGAGCAAACCAGACGTAGGTCACGTGACACCCCTCGTGTCGTCTGCCCTGAATCGTCTGCCGTTGTTAAGGGATTTGATGTCAAATCAATAATGTCTTCACTTGCTAGGTCAAGACCATGAGAAAGCTGTGACACATGACAGATGGAATTCTTGTCGTCAACACTCAATCACCGTTCAAGTGACATTACAGCTGAAGACGGGTGCATGGCATTGAGGTAGCACAATTTGCAAAAACACCTATAACTAAAATCAGTCCAAAAACGTTTTAAATCCATATAAGACCCATAAATTTGTTACAGTGATCCTTCCAATGGCATACCTATTGTTAAAACTTTCATTCATTTTCATATTTTATTTTAACATTTATTTTTTAAAACAGTTCGATATTTGAAGCACATAGTAACAACAAGCGTGTTTAAGCGGGTTAGTATTAATCTCCATAACAATATATCAATGCGTGTTTTTTTTTTCTCTATCATTTTTTCATTCTCTACCTTTAAACTGAAATTTTGATTTTAATTTAAACAAACATTTCATATTTTATTTTTCAACAAGGACAGTAGAGGAAATCCAAGAACACTTTTAGATATTGTGAGGTAGTTAAACATTAGTCCACTCAAAAAAAAAAGACGCTTACTGTTACTTGGTGCTTAAAATAGTGTACATTTTTTTATTTTAGATAATCATGTTAAAATAAGAAGTTCAATAATAGGCATACCATAGTAAAGAAAACTGTACCCGGTTTCATATAATGCATACTTTATTGGAATATTATAAAGCTTCAGATTGATTATGGATATAGGGGGTTCTGCCGGTTGAGCTTACTGCAGACTCAGATGATTTCGTGGTCATAATTCCTTGGATTTCATTTGTTCACAATTCCAAAGGACCCCATGGACTTTCTAATCACCTGCATGGGGGTCCATTGAAGACAAACATGCCTTCAATAGCATAATGGTCCAAATTCTGCATAAAAGAATGTGTTAATTTCACAGGTTATCGTCGGTTTTTTTATTGAATACAAACAGTTTACACAAACATTTTACAATGTTGAATACAACACCTTACACAAACATCAATACAATGCTGGATTCAACACATTGACCTTTATAACAGAAATACATCAGAACTGAAACAAATGCATTTATAAGCAAGAGACAATCTTGCACAATTACAAAATACATGTAGGTGTAGTGATATTTACATTATGAGACAAATTTCAGCGACATATTGTGTATTTTCGGGAGGTATAAATTACATCTTGAATGGTTACCTTTCAAGTTTGAAAGTGTGTGCGTCAACCATCGAGCTTAGCATGGTCTCTAAATATAAAGACTAAATAGCATTAAAAGAATTACATGTCATATTTAATGAAAATGATAATTGTATGCCGTACTCTAAAGTTAATTTAAATTACATGAATCAGTATTTTCTACAAAAAGGTCGATTCGACTTTTTTACGTGTTCTTGTGAGCAATATTTCTTTCTTTGGTGTATATCTGTTCAACATAGACTTTGTAATTAGTGAAGTTTGGCCTTATTTCTTTACATTTACACACACATATATATATATATATATTTATCTTTTAAATAATAATATAAGCATATTGATACGATGGTTGTTAGTATTGTTAAAAATATAAGATAGTTTACTGAAAACATTTTCTGTCACCGGAACGTGTTTACTTTTTAACCAATTTTTCATTTGAATAAAAATGGGTTGTATTTCCAACCAATTATAAAACATATGTATGATTGTTTCGTTCTCTATTTTACAAAGTGAGCAGAGCTAACTGCTTGCTTTCCCTATTTTCAATAACAGTGAATTGAAAGTTATTGTCCTGTGAATCAGTTTAAATTAAAACATTCTTAATATTTCTGATATTGTGATGTTTTTAATATTTTTAAAGGTTTCATATATAAAATCTTGACAGTTGCACTGCATGTCCCTAGTCCATTTATCAATAGTTTTAAAAGGTCAAGTGCAGACAAATTTTACTATATCTTTGTAAATCTTTTGTGTAACTTTCTTATTGTTCATGATTATATCCATATTTGTTTTATCTGGAATGTAATTATGTGTATTATTACATATTTTAACTAAGTTACTCGAATTGTGTCAATTATACTTAAATACTGCATTCGCTGTATTTGAACCTATTTTGTCAGTTATGTATGTGACAGGAATGTGTATTGTCTATCCTTATTCTTTATAATATCATATTATTTTCTGACACCAGCATTATACAGTTTTTACTGTATACCGTTTTCTTATCTATTTTTATATATGATTTATAAAACAACTCTTGACCAGACTCTAAACCCAGAATATTTTAAAAGCTTCGATTTTAGATTTAAGGTGGATCATATCAAGTCCTCCTTTTTCAATAGGTGCTATAAGTATGCTTCGTTTAATCTTGTATTGTTTACCCCAAATAAATTACAGGAAGTACCTGTAGTGCATATATTGTGACAGAATAAGTGTTTTTAAAATAGCAATTTTTCCAGATGATGACATTCCTCTGTTTGTCCATATATTTATTATTCTTTTAATATTACTGAGTATTTCTTTATGGTTAATATCGTTCATCTTTCTCCAATCAGGATGAATATATACCGAAAATCGTAATTGGCTCATTACATCAATGAAGACCTAGTCTAATATTTTCTTTTTCATTAGCTAAAGGTGTCATTGGAACCAATACAGTTTATCTACATTTACTTTTAGTCCAGATATTTGTTCAAATTATCTAAATATTCCGATTAGTTCTTTAATAGACTCGTTTCCACCAGTTAGAGTTACAACTGTATCATCAGCGTACTGTATAAATTTATGTTCTACTCCCCGAATGTTTACATCTTTGATTTTAGAATTGTTTCTTATTTTAATAGCTAACTTTCCGAGGCTAGAACAAACAAGCAAATTCGTGGAATTAATGTCCCCCGCTTTGGGATCTTGTTTTTTTTCATGCTTGATAAAGGACGGACAGACATAGTGATAGACAGACAGAGTGACAGACAGAAGCCAGACACTCCAAAACTAATCCCAACAAAAGTAAGCAGGAGAGAAATCACTGACCAAACCTTGAATGAAATAGGATAATATTTAGGAAAGTTATCGCACGGAAATGAAAATCTGACGGACTGACAAACAGAGTGACAGACAGACAGACAGAAAAACCCAAATCAATGTCCCCCGCATCCGCTGAGCGGGGGACAATAAACATGGTGGCAAGGGACAGCTCTGTCAACACCAGGATTTATACTAAAGCAAGCATATATAGTTGCCCATCCTCTGTTTGTAACACAGCTTTTTTATGTTTGTATAAAGCATCTGAATCCATTTTTCTAAACCTGGTCCAAAAGTTAACAGCTATAGTGTATTCTGAATATGGGTCCATTCCAAAAATCAAAAGCTTTTTCAAAATTAATTGACAATAGGTAGCTTTTTACTTTATGTTTGTTTGAATGTGCAAGTAATCGTCGCTTTTTTCAATATTAAATGTCTTCCCAGAGTGCCAATTTTCCAATGAATTCAGAACACAGGTTTGATAAGTAATGTTTAACGGTTGTAAAAGTCGCCCATTTAGTACATGAGACGGTAGTTTAGGCCTACTCCGTGCATACATTGTCGCAATGTGGGTTAAACGCTTTAATAATTGATTTACGACGCTTTATTGTAGGCGTATTCTCTTACATAAACAAAGTCTGATAAATAATATTTTTTTTATTAAATATCAGAAAATATCCTAAAATAATTTAAGACTTCAACCCGCCCATTACGACTTTGTGTTGTTCTCTTAATAATAAATGGGACAGCTTCCATGCAACACCGCAGAGAAACGTGTATTCCGTATAATGGTTGAGCCTCTTCAGCTCAATATGTCCCGGTCCATGTGAAGTAACGAAAGAGCGCCTCAACATAAGCGAGAAAATTACTACTGTCAGCGTTTTTGTCACACTACATAGCGGGACTTGGCTTCATGCCGAGCCACTTGTGGAGTCAATACTGAAGAATATAATGCATACACAGCTGCGAGTCGGTAAAAAAGCTGGGGGCCATATATTGATCTGACACACCTGTATTTAAAGGGACAATAACCACTAAAATGCAAGGGCCACAACCCTGCCCCGCTGCTCTGTAATTTCAGCCTCGAGGCCGCCTAGCGTTTGCAAATTTGATTAACCATAATGCGCTTCTAAGAGGGTCCTCCACACGAATTCCAAAACAAGCGGGATTCAAAGTCAGAAGCGGATCCGGGGGGGTCCAGGGGGTCCGGACCCCCCCCCCCCCTTTTTTTTTACCCGAAGCAACCTTTTTTAAGGGGTTTTAGACGTAATTTTGCGGCCTGGACCCCCCCTTTTCCAGACGTGATGACCTTTTTTATTAGGATTTTCATTAGTCCTCCTGGGTTGGACCCCCCCCCCCCCCTTTTCCTAAATCCTGGATCCGCCCCTGAAAGTGATCATCTGACATAAACCGATACAGAAAATGTGTCCATGCTTCATTTGTAATGACAAGGTGTTTTAAAGGAAACGAAGAGTAAAATGTTTAAATTAAAACGCACTGGGCTCCTGCCTAAACGGTTCTGCTTCTGCTGCAAGGTACCACCATAGTGCGTGGCCCACCTGTGTTTATTGGATTTTTTATTGCAACCGTTTCTTTTATTGTATAAGTTTTGCATTTGCTGAAGCCTAAAGAACTGCCCTGGGGCCTGTTACAATCATGTCGTACTGGACATAAGCCTAGTTGCGAGTTTAAATACCTTTGTTACATTTGTGACGTCATAATGGTAATTACAGTGACGTACAGATGCCACTGGGCTTGAATCACCTTTTTTTTTAAAAAAAAAACACATCCCTGGCCGATGGGGTCAGAAGGCGTTGCCATAGTGGTGAAACGTCGATTCAACTGACTGTCTTTTCCCTTAGTTAAGAAGATACAAAATTGTTTATTACATCTTTATGCGATATGATATAATTTTGGTGTAGCGAATATAGTGGGATGAGTAAAACGGGGAAAACTATTTGTACGGACCAACAAAATTACGATATTGTGTATAGTTAAAATGTACTGAAGTAATTTAAAACCATAAATAGAAGTCAACATCCGTTGAGTGGAGCAATCATGTGTCTAAAATCTGGAAGCCGGATACAGTCCATTATATGCTAAAAAATGCCTTTAGGGACTCTTTCATACCCAGTTTAGTGTATTTGTTCATTGCGTTGGTACCATATTAATATTTACTTTCTAGGAATTAACCATTTACTTTTTTACACAAAATTATTTTTCTTGGTTGCGCCACATTTCATTTGTTTGACACTCAGATTTCTTTATGCACTAAATATTATCATATATTGTTCCCTGTCCGGCATATTACGCAATATCAAAAGCACGCCGGATCAGCCAAGAATGACCTTCTCAGCCAACATTGTAAACCACAAAGGTTTCATGCCCGTTCTTACATACACACACGGGTAGTAATAAGAGTGTCATATTAACTAAACTGTGTAAGAGACACGATGCCGGCAACCAGTTTAAATGTTGTTGAATTTTCGAGGAATTTCCATCTTTTTCCCGATTTTATATAGCATTTTTGAAAGATCAAATGAACAAGAGCACTGCAAATGGTGAATAATCCGCACGTCGCAGATCTTTTGACCTCTGACCTCATTAAATATGCGTACATTTTGCTGTGAATGTATAATACAGGTGAAAAACTGTTTTGGTTAATTTCCACGAGTTTCATGAAAATCCATCAGATTTTTTATAAGTTACCACGGCGCCACCAAAGTCTGGTGATCTATGACCTAATTAAATATGCATGGATTTGCCGGGAATCGAACTCAGATGAGATAATATATTGATTAACTTTTCTTTTGAATGTCACCATAACCCATTATATTCCTGGTAAATTATCCCGGCAACACAAACTTAACGGACGGACAACGGTCGGACCGACGGACCAGCGGGTATACCATAATGCATCCCGTCAAAGCCGGACGTAAAGAAATAAAATAATAAAAAAAAGAAAATTATAAATTGCTAACTCAAGGAATATATTAAACACAAACCAGGTGCATACTAACCTTGTATAAATCTCCAAGGACCTGCGACTTCTTGACCTCCGACCCAGACTTCATTGGTCGCCTCATTAGCCATAATAGTGTTTAACGTGTCCTGTAAACTGGCGGAGGTCACGGCCAAGAGGTCACCGCCGGCGTCTTTACATGTTTCTGAGGCAGTGACCCAGTCTGTTGATGATTTCGTCAGTGTGATACATAAATACCCGGACTGTACCCCAGCTGTACAAGGAATGGTCTGTCCTGAAAAACAAAAAGAAAAGACGAATTAACATCACGAGATGTCAATGATGATCTCTTTCTGTCTCTCTTTTATATATATATATATATATATATATATATATATATATATATACATATATATATATGGAGAGAGAGAGAGAGAGAGAGAGAGAGAATTCTCGGTGTTATGCCTTCCAACGGAACTTCGAAAATGTGATCGTATTTTGTTTGTCACCCGTCTGTCGAGTCTTCTCAGTAAAGGAACATTTATCTTATGTCATCTTGAGGATACAATCTAACATATACGGTCTGGTGAAAGCTTAAGACTGATTGGCAGTACCAATACTTAAATGATTAGGTCAGATGGAGGAAAATCGTATTTTCTGCTCTGTAATAGCTTAATCATATATATCTACCAAATAAAAAAGAAACCTCGATATTATAACCACCAAAGGGACTTCGATAACGTGCTCGTATTTTTAGGTGGTGCTAAAATGAGGTGGTCGTTTTGCATAAATTTACTGTATTATATATATATATATATATATATATATATATATATATATATATATATGGGTAAAACTACACAAGGAAAAAGTGCTCTACTCGAAGGAGCTGTGATAAATATATATAAGTATATAGTTCCGGACTTCAATCTACATTCATTTAACTACGTTTTCTACACACTTTAGACCCTCGCTCATCAGAAACGCACTGCGGAGTGGACTATATGTTAATAGCGGTGTCTGTTTGACCGCGCGATTATAAAGACAGATGGATGTGCCCTTACAAAAACAATACTCAGGTTGTTCAACGTTCATGTTTCATAACAGATTCTTTATTATAGCATCACTAGGGGCATCGTTATGCTTTCACAAAATGGATTATATGTTATCAAACATGTGCCTTGATTCGCATTAAATGTGGCCTTTTTTAGATAGCATGTTTATAATAGGTTGGTCGATGGCCTTTTGGTTGCACTGTCTATTAAATAACGGATGAAAGTAACCAAATGGCAAGAATGATGTTGCTGTTAAGCTTTAGGGGTTCAGGCTTTTATAATCAAGAAGTCATTAGCTGTTATTCAAACATTCATAAACTCGGGAGATCAGCATTTTCCCGTCGCGGAATAGACAGGGGCTGAACAAGGGACCCTCAAACGCTCAAACCACTACCAGGCCAAATGTCACGACTGTGTCGATTGATTGTTTGGTTTGTTTTCAGCAGAAATGTACGCTCAATATTAAACACTACTGAAGATTTCTTTTTAACGTTGGATACTGGCAAGGGAAGATCTCTGTTTTATGTAGGCCACGTGGAGCAACTTATGGAATGCTATTCATTTAAAATTAGCGCACACTGAACTGTTGTTTCTAAGTTGAATTTGTTTTGTGATATTGTCTTTGCTCGGCACAGGCTCATGCACCTATTATACAGGCTGTATTTGTATTAACAGTCTCCGCTATTTCACATTTATATTGTTAAAATAAATTTACAACTTCCGAAAAAATTCCTAACCTCTTTACATTCGCATGGATGGAAATTCTACCATGCAGCTTTCATATTATCTAAACCGGATTCTAAAAGGTTACTACAAAACATGGTTCCAGTATTTTCAAGATCTTAAGGGATTTTTCCAGGATAATAAAAATTCTTTGCATCTGTTAATACTCGAGTACAATCCCTGTCGGACAAAAGCATAATTAATGGGAATGCTGTAATAAAGAGAAGATATGCTGGCTATGAATATGAAAATATGTAAATTCATAATTTGGCATTTGGAAAAATAACAATTTGTGTTACCTCAATCGATATTGGTCCCCGTTTGGCATATAAAATATTACGTAACAAATGTCACATGACAAAGCGTCCCACAATGCTCGGTATAGGTAAGAGTTCGGGTGAGTAATCCCCTTGGCCTTGAGCCCAGTATTCGATCGACGTTTGCCAAACATTCCAATAAATCCTGCCACCGCCAATAAACCTACCTTATGTCAGCTTAAAAGGGTACGCGACATTTACGTACGAATTATATTCATAAATACAGACCTAGACACCTGTATGTGTGCACTGAATGGCTAATTGTACCTTCGAGGATTTGAGCATGTAATATGTAGGCTGGGCGGGTTTCATTAGGTTTCCAAGGGACTCTAAACTGACTTGGTACACGCACTTGATTCAAAATATGTTATATGGGTGTTTACATGTAAATATTTAGTTACTGTGGTATATGATATAAAAGGATCAGTTATAAAATGATCGCTTTGAAAATAAATAGAAATAATATCGGCAGATAATACATGGAAGTAGAGAGCTGCAGGTGGCGTTTTTGACAAGAGAGATGTGACCGTCTAAGACCGGATTCCGAAATAAGGAAATATACTGAATAGTGTTCCAAAGAGGAGAAACGAGAAGTAGTAGTGAGCCCGGAAAAAAAGACCCACGTGACAGTTCAAAATAAATGTATATGAACATGCCTTTAATAGTTATGCGCGAATATGAGTTTAATCGTATTACCCAACAGGACAGGACACAAATTATCCTTCATCCGGAAAAATGATAGAAAAAAAATCTTAAAATGCCTTGGGCTTATTATCTACGTATTATATCCCGAGATTTGTTTACAACTCATACATGTCATGTATACTAAAAGGTTATCACGTAACCCACGCTTCAGTTGCGTGTTTCGGCCATCCAAGAAATTCACGGTGCACTGGATCTTAGATATCGGGTCAGGGGATTATCAGTCCATTGAGGCTATGAATTACGAGGTTACTTTCACTTTATGTGCTGAATGGACCCAGTGTCTAGATAAGAGAACAATGTCAGATTAGACAAATCTAAAGCCGTATAGGGAACATTAATACTTAAATTTTTTGTGTACTAACGTGCATTTAACGCATGTTTCTTTTTTTCCGTTTTTAGTTTTATTTAGAATTTGGATGTCAACATAATTGAATTTTCGGGTTTCCATGAAGACTTCCGTCAATGTTACTGCAGTGTTTGTGATAACGGTTGCCATGGACGCGGGCGTGCTGGTGACCTAGTAACGTCACGCATTATTGATCACGGGACCGTGAACTTTTTTCCTGGACACGCCAGCACTTTAGTTCGATCTCCAGCCCTTTATGATTGATAGAGCGCGAGCGATGAATAAGTAACTTATTGCGTGACGGACACGGAGCCCAACAAAGAGGTCAACATGGCCGCCAGGATATCAGATTTCCTCGTTTTTTCTTTATCTGTTTGATGCCGTTTTCACGAACGATTGTGAAATCTTGCACTGTTTGGTTATGGTTTTGTTGCCATGGACACAGACACGGCTCCATGCCGCATGCCTCGCTGGCGGTGTTTACAGCCCAATGTTGGGACTGAATGCATGTCACATGGAACGACCCGGCGATACAAGTGAACACTCACGAGAGAATAATATCATATTAATAAATCAAAGAACACACTGACCAATATAATACGCGTACTCATAAATAGAAGAGAGATGGAACGGAAAAGTTCGCTGCTTTTTCATATGGGCATATACATATATATATATATATTATATATATATATATATATATAAATATATATATAAATTTATATATATATACATATACACACACACGTCCCACATTTGAACTTATTCTAAATAGATCTAGATATTCATATTTTCATATAGGATTTTGTAAGTAAAATGCATAAATGGTGTATTCAAATCACGGTCACTTCTGTCTAGGAAAAATTGGTGCACTGCTAAGCCAACTTCGATAAATCCCAAATAACTATCGAATGATATTTCAATAAAGCAAAGGGAGACACAAAATGTATTTGTTCATGGATTCATAAATAAAGTTCTCAGACAAGCGTTCAAGATGACATGGTCACGGCGCATGCGTACTTACTAAGCACTAACATGCACGCCTTACAGTTTATTTACAGAGCATATCGATTGTACACTGCCGATCAATTAGGCTGAGAAACAACGGTCAGTGCACAGATGGCCAATAACACACGTCCGTGACCTGAACGGCTCTCTGACTTAATGGAATACCTTTGGCTCACAATTTCGTATCTTTTCAGATTTTTAGCACGGTCTTCATCTCCGTACGAAGGTCTGGGTCCTGTAACGCCACCAAGGAAGAGTCACAAATCTACGGTCACTTATGCACAAATTAACCATGGAATATGGACCGAATAAGTGAATGGAGGATGTTTGCATTCATTAGAATGCAGATGTCTTACTCATAATGTCCACCATTTGTGACTCAGGTCTTAAACATGCATTTTCAAACGGTATAATGTTTCTAAATGAATGGACTTGGAGGTGGAAAATGAAAAACATACTTAAATTTATTACTCCCCTGTTTTTATTTTGGATACAATATACGGATTGGTCAAAGATAATCAACCTCCAATATTCACCAAGATGATTTGTATAGAGGTAAACGATTCCATTGTTTAAATGCTGGCTAATTAAGTGTACTATCATCTGCAGAATTTCATTCTTGTATGAGCTTTGTGACGGGGCAGTACCACTCGCTTCCTTTCATTTTATATCAGGGTGTAAACCAAGCCCGGTGTCTACTGTACCTGCAGATCCTGGGTGTGTTATCCACCTCATTGCTGGGTCATACGATTGAGAAACCCTGAAAGGTGCACCGTTTGTTAGTGAAGCCCGGCTGTTGGGCACGACCATCCCATTAAGTCTGCAGAGCGCTCACCCTGGGTGGGGACCGACCGAGAAAAAATCTCAGTCCAGTTTTAAGGGATCAAGAGTTTATCATTCGTTTATATAAATCAGTTGCCTGAACAAGCCCTTTATTTAAAACTGTCACGAGTCCGGGCTTCCCGTCTGTCTACACTATTTTTTTTGTCAACTAGCAGAACATGCCGTTGAGTTGATAAAGCTTACAATACCATGTTTGGAGGCCTCAGGGAATCCTAAATTAATATTTGCATATATAGCGATAAATAACCAATTTTAACAAACATATAAACTGACGCTTATCGCTAAGCCTAATCTACCTATAGACCAATATTATGTGATATTCGAAATCACGTGCCAGTTGATAATAAAGGCCGCGTCTTTAATTTGCTTGTGTATAGATAAATAAATAACAAAGCAAACTTTAAGCCATTTTATTCTTTGAGAACCACTTGTTATTTTGGATTTATTAGTCATCTGCTCAAGAGCTTTTTTATGTTTAAGTAGAGCCCATTTGGCTCTCTTTCAAGCTTCAAGGATTGTAGGATACAACTTTTGAAGTAGACAAGCGGTATACCCATATTTCAGCATGCGACATGATACATCCCTGGTTTTGTGTGTACCCGAATACCAGCCCCTGTGAGCGGTTTCGGGAAACTGGGAGACATAAACCTGTCGGGGTTCGATATAGACGAAACGAAAACAGCGTCGAAGCAGTTGATCTGCGGAGTCAGATTGGTTGCAAAGGGACGTGTATCGGCAGAGATTAGTGCGGAATAACGCTGTTTTGACCACGCTCAATCCTGACCACGCTATACCAGGACGGCGTGTCAGCTCTCTCATGAATTATGAACACGGCTATTGAACCGAAAAAGTGACTTGCATACTCCTGCTGCATGTGTCAAGCAAAATATATCCGTTTCGAAAGTTTTGCAATGCCCGAATTTCAACGAGAATCTGACGAATCACATTATGGCTTATAAACCTATCAAGTTCTGTGGGCATGTGTTCTTGTATACACGGCGAGTGATTAGTAAGACTGCTCTTTATTTAAATTCTTACTTTTGAATTTCTTTCCCACCACGAGCGGACCTGTTCATAATGCATGAAATGGCTGTTAGAGCGGCCTGTTCTCGTAACGGTATTAGGAGTGAGACTGGGGGAAATAAGATCCAAAAACCATTGTAATTTCATTACCACCAATTCATCCATGCTTACCCGCAGATACCTATCACAGGATATGTCAGTTACCTAACATCTACTGTGGTTCAATTTAGTTCCATAGTTTGAAAAAACAATGCTGACACGTATATATTCAATACATCATACGTGTTACTGTGGGAAGTGATCCCCCTGGGAGGGTAAATAAAATAGTTATTTTACATAACATGGCTTCAAAATGTTTTATGACTGTGACTTTGGTCGCTTTGGTGACCCACGTTGTATAAGGAAACATTTTTAGATGTACGGATGACATATCACGGTCGACCAATTCATGGATTTTTTTGGTGGGGGATATTAATTTTGCATATTCTACAGTTTTTATAATATTGCAGGGAAACAAAGTGAGATGACTGATTGGTGTGCTGAAGAACATGCTAGAATTATCAGTTTAAAATTTTTGTGGGACACACCAGTCTCATACCATTTTTAATGAATATATATATAGCTTAATTTTAGCTCAAATGTAACTTTTATTGAATCAGCATTTATATATGTCCGTATATTTTTTTTCATTCCTATACTAAGGAGGTTATGTTTTCATCAAAGTTGGTATGTATTGTGGAGGGGTTGATCACGATATAAAGTGCGATGCGGATCCGAAAAAAAGGACAGATCCAGGACTTTTTTCTTTGCGAAGGTACTCTACACTATGCCGTTGCAGTTAGAATTGTTATCATTATTTCCGCTATTAATTGGCCAAGAATGTCATGACAAACAAAATTAAATGTTAAAATGGTGTCATTTCAATATAAATAAATACTTACTTAGAATGTTTCAAATGAATGTTTGTATATATAAATATATATATATATATATATATATATATATATATATATATATTTAGCGAAGTTTACATTAATTATGACAGAAATTGCTAGGAAGCAAGCCGTAAATATTATATAAACTAACAAATAAATAAATATATAATTATAAGTAAAACTTTTGGATTGTCTATGCTTAGTTTTTATTTGTATAATTTGAGTACTTTTCCAGTATCGAACCACGCATCTATGTATATTAGCATGTGGGCATTATTTAATTTATTCAATACATGCCCGGGTGACGTCACACAAGAGAGGATTCGACTGCCAGGGCAGCACGTGTTGCTATTTATACACACTCTGTAACCTTGACAATACGCTGTGGCCAGGTGTAGAGGGCCCTGAATGAACCGAGATCGAATATATTGATCAGCATAGATTAACATAGCACCTGTCATACGGGGGCTTTAAAGACACTTATTACATACAGTATGAGTCAGGCCATGTCTACAAGCTTGTCAGGCCCGTCACCACACCAAACAAAGCAGTGTCAGCCGAAGGAAACAACTGTCATTTTATAGATCAATTTCCATCTGACATACACCGTTTCTAATATTCCCTTCACTGCTGCACTGCTGAAAACTAGATAACCCACTAAGCTCTTAAATGAATTGTGCAACTAGTAATACAAAACCAGGTAACCCAATGCGCACTTAAATTATAGAAATCGATTCGGGGCGACTTATCAATTAAGGGACAATTATATTAAATACATCTAGTGTGAGATTTTATGTCCAAAACATTACACGAGTATAAATCAAATGATAATGTACGTGTTTTATATATCTGATACAAAGTATTTCCAATGTTCAGATTATACATGTAGAAAAAAAAGAACTTTTAGCTATCCATTTTCTGTTCAGAATTCCAGTGCTGGGATAGGACGTTTTAGCTAAATTGCTAAAAGCATTTTATTATCCAGGAATGTGCAATTTCTCTTCAGAACTCAGGAGCAGCTGGATAAAGAACAAAAGAGCACTAATAGACTGTTGGATTTACGTTATGTCTGAACATATGTTTTAAATATTTTGTAGAGAATGAGACAGAGCCAATGATATGTTGTGTTTAGTAAATGATAAGGAAAATTTAATGACAAACTTAGTAGATCTGGGTTTCGAGCACAAATTTCGTATTGCAATATATTACGGTAAGTGGTAGCGTATTGTGATACGTATGGGGGTTGTTTTGTTGTATCAAATTTATAGGAAACTTGTGTTTTATATTATATGTATATACTATGAATACTATGATAATATTAATTCCCTAACATTTCCACTATACGTCTAAAGACACGGTAGCGGCTTTCACTGTAGGCCTGTAATTAATCCCAGGCCATTAAGATATCTAAATTTGTAATAGAAACATGACTATTACTGAATAAATAATTTACCAAAATAGCAAAAAAAAATTCAATATTTGAAACCTGTATCGCAATACGCAATATTCGAACCACCGTGTCGCAAAATCTGGATATAATGCCGCATGGCAATATTGGTCAGTAACCAACTAAGCTTCTCTGTTAATTTTCGTAGTTGCCTGTACATTGCTTTGACTGCAGAAACTGCAATGAAGCGGAACAAACATATATGTTTATGTTATATGCAATAAGGCCTGTCTAATAACCTTTGAACTTCACCCAGGTCCTACAGTTACAAGCAACGATATAATAGGGATATTGCTTATGCTCAATTAATCCGCTCATGTTCTGCGCCACAATACGCATTTATGCTGGTCCATTCCATGTGTTCGGACAGGCCATAAGTTTGTAAATACCTGCGTGGCAGTCTTTGTTGACCAAAATCTCCGCAGGTCTGCTTCAAGAATAGCTTTTGTTGACATAATCTAACACACCGTAATAAGTCAGGGCGACATGTCGGAGCGAGACCAGCGTGACCAGAACAAAATACCACAACATATTTGTGTTGAGACGGACCAACAAATCCCTGGAACTGATATCTTCACCCAGACCAATTACTACATAACTACTGGCACTAGATGGGTTTATCGGATTTAAGCAGTTCTGATCATTCGACGCAACTTTGCAATCAGTATCCACATGCTATTAGCAAATAGGAAGCAGTCAAAAGCCGCATATATAATGTATATTTCCGCTTACAGATCAGAAGATCCGGAATGACATAATGATCCTAGACAAACTTGTTACTATGCTACGTAAGCACAGAAAGTACATAAGTCCGAGCCGAGAAAAATATGTGTCAGGACACTACAACTATGTTTTGCATCATAGGTCAGCCCCGTCCACCAGAACATGGCCGGCTTTGATAAGGTGAAACCTGTTAACATTCGCCTCCTGCTATTTAAATTGCCCGTTATAATAGTAAACGACTAAGGACTCTTCTGTCCTATCTCACTATGGTCAAATTAATTTAAACAAAGATATCGAAAATATAATCGGCTGTTCCAATGGTGTTACCCTAAGCTTTTACACATTTTCATCAAAATATGTTAACATTTTAAGTAAAGTCTCTTTGAAGCCATCAATTCGTTGGCTATAAAACACGATACAGTGCGGCGGATACAGCAGATACATACAGTTTTAAGTACGTGGATATTACGCTCATAAACTTTCTGCAGTTGATTGACTCTTGTTAAACAAACTTCGGGCACAAATACAAGTCTGCATCAGAATATGCACCTTGCAGATTGTGGATCATGGCAGCTGTTTTTCAAGCCTAAATGAAATTTGCAATCACCGATTTTCCGCTTTAAAGCCAGTTATTCACTTATTTCGTTTTATAGAATTTATATGATTTCTGGCTGACTCTGCGTATATGTTAACGCTCTTTAGGTGATTCTTTTCGGAAAAGTTCTCATACCGCCTCTGTGATGGATATATGAGGGTTTGTTTATATACAAGCAGTTAATTAGTAAACATAGCAATGTTGACAACCGGTAAAACCATGTAACCTTAGGTGGTTGGTTTCATATGTGCGGAAGTTGAAAGTTACTAGTAGCAAAACGCCCTTTGCTAAAATGTCTGACCTGCCGCCAGAAGTCCTTGTTGAATATGTTTGGGTTATTTTGGCGGGTCCCCACGTCATAAACATGTTGATATAAACAAAATAAAGAGCGCGTGTGTGCGCGACGGGATCAACATTTCCTTGCCTATTTTTATTAAAAGTTAAAGGGATTATGTATAGTTTATATACAGCGGATGTCCGAATAGGCCCCCTTAATGTCTTCCTTTGTTATTAAACATGAAAATATCCCACGAGTCGGGTTTATTTCACTGACAATTTTTTCTTGGTTTAAAGTGAAATGTATTTTAAAAAATAAAATCAAATTGAAATAAAAAGAAACGTGACAGGAAAGAATATAAAGAGAACTTTTTCGGTATATTGTCATAATTTCGATATATGCCCTCTTAACCGTCACTTTCTTTAACTAAGTGGTTAAAATAATGCATTTTAATATCATTTAAGGTCAATTTTCGAATTGACAGATTATTTTATTAATACATGGTTAAGATGTACTTAATGGAGTCTAAAATATCTAAAATTCAAAACAACTTTTCACATTTTTCATGCATCGAGTCGGTGCATCGATTTCAGTATATGGGTCAAAATTTAGAAATCGTATCCAAAATGTTCAGCCTTAAGTTATCAATATAAATTCGGCAGTGTGATTCAACCTATTCTTTGTTTCTATATCAAGTTTATTTTGGAGCTGCCTTTCGATAACAAAAGATGAAAAGATTAGTTATTATTATTTTTATTATATTATTATTATTATTTTCATTATCATTATATATAAATATATGTATATATTCCGTATGTGCGTGTGTTGCTGGTTATAGACAATGACATGACCACGGTTTTTGGTCGTTATAGATACTGTATTAACTGTACATGATCAATATCTCCTTGACTAATTTTAGTTATTTGTTGCGAGAAAAGAAATCCCCAAAAATTAGCAAATCGAAAGTACACATGAGCAATCATGAAGCTAATATGAAATAAAGCGAAACTTGGGCCAGCAAATAATACCCAAGGTATGTTTGGTGTCATTTATCATTCCGGGCACTTCGTTTTAAGACATTCTTGTTTCAATATTGTATGAAGAAATATGTCTCCTGTCTTACAAGGGGGTTTGAAAGGAATCATAAATGGCTCCAGACATAAGCAAACCAAAGGATGCACCAGTTAACCTTGTGAGAAAAACATGAAATAAAACGAAAATGTAGGTGCATTCAAATATCATTGTTTGCGTAATTCCCGAGTGCCCACACAAGCTCTGTGGGTGTGAATGCCATTCATAACATCCGGATCACAGGGGACGATACTTCAAATCCGGTTCAATGATTGTTCTCTGATTTCTCTAATGAAAAGCCTCCGATTGTATTATAGAGTATTATTTTCTTTTCAATCATAACCAAGATAAGCCTTCAATTCCGTTGAACCTTTTGACAAATTAATAAAGCAAGCTTAATTAAGGTACAGGTCTCATTTCCGATTTAAACTAAATATAAAACTATATGTACCTGTTGTACAAAATTTCAGACTCCTAGCAAAATTTCAGGTTAATTCTGGGTTGCTCATATGACTTTTTCAATGATATAACAGTTTTATATATATATATATATATATATATATATAAATATATATACATATATATAAATATATATATATATATATATATCTTATCTATTACTTATAAAAGGAATTCGGTTCACGTTTGTTCGCAATGATCTCTAAAACCGCATTGTGTACAATATTGTGCCATACATCTTTTGAAAGGTTATTATCCCCGCAGTGACATAGGCGATATGAAAATAAATAATTTTTAATGTACATATAATTTTGAGTGATTTTTCCGTTTTTTTTACCGAGCCCAGCCAAACTGCCTTCGGCAATCACCGGAATGCGTGCATCGTGGTCACTTAACCTCTAACACAAAGGACTACTGTTCATATGAATAACGCTTGCTTTCAATGAGGGGTCTGACCCACGTGCGAGGTCAGTAAAAGAGAAAAACTCATGTTTCTCGCTTTATGAAATGGTGATTTCAACCCAGGAGGATTAATGACAAAACCTTATTCAAGGTCCCAATTTCAGGAACAGGGCTGGGGTGGGATGGGGTTGGGTGGTGGCAGGGGTTTCAGGCCTCAAAATTTGTCTGATACGATGAAAAGAAGGTTGCGGTGGTTGAAAATGGGATACAGACCCACTGCATGGAGTCCCGCTGGGTCCGCTTCTGCTACTTCCGATGTATGCATATTTCTGTTTCCTTCTTCAGGAACAGTTTCCTTGCAACGTACATTTAGTTAATCTTTCATGTGTTCCTCACATCAACCTATTCTTTATACATCCAACGATAGAAACCAGTCAAATATCAACGAAACACCAGAAGCGGATCCAGGGGGGGGGGGGGGTCCTGAGGGTCCGGACCCCCCCCCCTTTCACCCGAAGCAACCTTTTTTAAGGGGTTTTTGATGTAATTTTGCGGCCTGGACCCTCCCCCCTTTTCCAGACGTGATGACATTTTTTTTTAGGATTTTCATTAGTCCTCCTTGGTTGGACCCCCCCTTTTCCTAAATCCTGGATCCGTCCCTGAACACTGTATGCCTCCGCGTCTCATTCCGGTTCGCAATGTAAACCATCACTGACCAGGTCAAAGTAAACATACCGGGGTATGTTTTGCCACGAGCATAGCGCCACAAAATAACAGTAAAAAAATGTACGTATCGTATTCCGAGAGTATCCCACTAAAAATCTAGATTTTCTTTTAACTTTTATAATAAAAATAAAATAAGCCAACATTCAATATCTCAGTAAATATATCTCCCAAACCCCGGTAAAAAGCCAGGTATACCGGGTTTATCAGCTAGTTGTATTATAAACAAGATTACTTTGAGAGCAGCAACAACTAAGTCACATTGTTATTCAAGGCTGATCAAGGCCATTTATTGTTTTCTGTCGTTTAGTCCATACAAACCCTCGTGTTGTCTCTCTAATACGTTCACCAAATAGTCAGTGTATTTAAAATCCTCAGCGAATCATAGGCTCAAATAAGGGGTTTGTGTTTCCATTTTTGTTATTTTTAGTGTTTGTAAGCATCGTTATGTACACTCTTAAAGATCGTCCACGAAGCTATATAGAGGGATGGAAAAGAGGCCAGTGATATTCCCTTCTAATTTTGGTAAGAACCACAGGGGCGGTTGTGGTAGGATGTTTTGTTCTGGTGGAGGTATTTGCTCTACTGCGCTTCTACATGCGACCTCTTTCATATGGCGAAACGTACTTGTGGGAGAGGGCTCAGACGAGAATATGTCTAGGGAGAGACTGGGATAACTGTTTTTGGACCACGCCCAATTTCCCTAATTATAGTAGGAATCCCAAAACTTATGCAGCCCTGTAACATCAGCTGTTGAAAAAGTTGGCTTGTTTGGCCTTTGACATGTTCAAGAAACGTCGCATGCCGGATGTTTTAATTGGAATTCACTCGTTCCGTCTATCTATTTCAATCAATCAATAAAATCTTATGTTAACCCCTGCCAACGAACTTATTGGTTTCCAAATGACGCAGTCAGGTTACATTTTTGTACGTCATACGGGCTGTATACGAACTTGAAAATCTCTATCACTGAAGGTAAAAACATACCGCAAGGTACCGACTTCCATTTCAATATTTACTACCCAGCAATGCCGACTTTGTCTATTGCGTGATCCGGCCAATCTGTGCATGATTAATTCAGCCATTCCCAGCGTAGCAATGACCTACCGATTAAAGTGGCATGCATTTTACAGTACAGCAAAGTTGTCTGGAGATGGGCATTTTTTTTACCAGACATATCTCATTCCAAGACGAAATAAGGTTCGTTTCCGAAGAAGATATAAAAATATTCCTATGAGAGTATATGAAAACTTTCAATTAACAAATGCCACGTATTCTTGAAGATTTGATCAAATGGGTCAATCAATATGCTACATGAAATAAACATAAAATCTAAAATTCATGAGAAAATGCTTTTTGAACCTCTCCGTTTAGTGGTTGATGAGATTTATTATTATTATTTTTTTATTTTCTCTGTTTCTGCGCGGAATTTCCAGTACGTCAGACATTTCAAAAGTGATCTTCGATTTTCAAGTTAAAAGATTTGCACTTTAAATTTGTTTTACCTTGACATTATTTCAAGGTCGTGACCTGAGATGGTTGCCTTGGTGATTGCAGACTTCTAGTCATAACTGGAGTCAGCTGGTAGCAGTTGTCAAGTGAACGTGCAGTATAAACGAGACTAAATATACAACTGGTCATATATAACTGACGATGACGCTTTAGAATCGGCCGAGCGATATACTTTACATTTAGCATTTTGTATAAACGTTCATATACATTTACATATTAACTCTTCGCAGGGATGGATCCATTTGTTTGGAATAGAAGGGGCACAACAACCCTACCCAAGTAAACAAAGTGTACCAGCTAACTATATGAATGATGCATGCATGCAAAAGCAGGGACGGACGTGGTACGAAGCGCAAACAACGGCCCTTTTTTAGGATTTTTTCGTTAGTTCCATTTATTTTCAGATATTTGTTCTAAAAGGGGGCCGCTGCCTGAATCCGCCCTCTTTTATACGTTTGTCCGCGCATCCAAACATGCACAATTGGATATATACCACGTGCCTTAGCATATGTATGTGTGTGCGTGCATTGTGCGTGCGTGAGAAAGGTACAAACGGATCAATGAAATCCAATGAACCCTCATAACCAGAGTTTACAGCTGACTTCATTGGTTGATTAGTCAGTGTATTGTTCAGTTAGTAAACAGCGGAAGGTAACCATGCGTTCCATGAGTCACCTACCGGTCGATGAGGGATGATACAGTCTTCATTTACACTTTCAAACACCTATGACACATTTAAACCGTTTTAAGAATATAAAGGCCACAGTTGACCATTTTCCTGAAATGAGATTATACTTGTTTTGAAGTTTGTAGATGTATAAACGAATATTTATATGATATCAAAGACCCCACGCGTTAAGAATAAGACCTTCTTACCCTTCTCTTTTGGGTTTACTTTTTTACATGAACGGAGGTTTTATAGTTATTTCACAGTCAGAAATGTCACTACCTTGGACACAAATTGTGTTATACGCAATACTGGAACATCAAGTATTCCTGTTATTTAACATTTGAGCAGAAATATTATCGTCGCTCAAAGTTTAACAGCTGTTACCGCTTCAAACAAACAAGATGCCATTTAATTGGATTTGTTTCTTTAAACAAATGTATTGATTATTGTCTCTTGTTTATACATTAACACTGTTGAATGCAACCCGGGGTAAGAAAATGAGTTTTACACTATGGTTATATTGTGCAAGTTTTTAAGGAGTGCTCGGTTTACTTGTAAAAACCTGACGGAGAATACCTAAAATATAAGACAATTCATAAAAAAGTGACCCGTTCTTGTTATGTCCATCATGAATATAATGATAATAATGAAAATGAAAATAAAAATAATAATAATAATAATAATAATAATAAGTATTATTATTATTATAATTATTATTATTATTATTATTATTATTATTATTATTATTATAACTGAATTTCACCAAAATCTCCGATAGTCTGATTCACACGGCTAAGACACACAAGCGCTAATACAGAGCACAATTTCTTGAAGAAAAATAAATATCCCTGTATCTTTTACCATGCCTTCTTTTCTTTCTCTCTCAATCCCAAGTATTTATCTTATGTGGTCAAATGACAAAAAGCAGATACATCTTAATGACAAAAAGCCTGCCGAAAGAAATAAGTTGATTTTGAATTATGTAAGGGTCGAAGATTTTCAATTTGTAGTTGGAAGAGAATTCCAGGGTTTTTTTTTGGGGGGGGGGGTTACATTTGTTAAATTTTGAGTGTAAAGCTAAAGGAACGTTCACCGAATGTACATTTACATGTTAAAGTGCAAATGATAAAAGTCATTATTCTAATCATGATGACATTAATTAAATCCATGAGAAAATTTCAATAATTCACACAATATCAGATTTCTTATTTACAATTCGCAAAGCCATCTCCGACTGAAACGCCTTCAACCCAAACATCATGACATCGGTTTGTTTGGTTTACTTGTAGACTATATAGTTTTGTTAATGTTAACTGCATTTTTACGATAAACGTTAACACTAAAAACAAAAATGTACTCAGAGCAGATTTTCTGAACAATGGCGTACATCTTTTTTTATGCCATGGCAAAAGCTTTTATGGCCCACTAGGCTGTCAAAGAATGGAATGTCATTGTAACATCCGGTGTAAGCAGGTACCCGTTTAGGGGTGTAAAAAGCCGTTTCACCAATACCAGGTATGGGCTAATAACTGTTAATATTAACACAACGGAAAATACTGCACAGCGGGGTTATCACACTTCTAGCAGTGCGTGTCCAAATTTCAATACGGCCATATACAAATATCCCAATGGAGGGACGAGGCAGATTATCTGGCTCCCCTCAACTGTAAACTTGGGCCCACGGAAATCCTCCATTTCCAATCAATAATGAATAATTACAGGAAAATTAAAAAACCCCTATCAGTGAATTTAGTAAATTTAACACACTTACCTTGAACAGATGTAGCATAGCATAAAATGGTAACGAAAGCGAAAAATGTGTTCCTCATGTTTGTAGATTTTGCTGGCTATTGCTCCGGTTTAACTGCACTGACTCCCGAGTGTGAAGCTTTATGTGCCATGAACGGTCGCTTAGGTAAACAGTATGCGTCGCTACAGGGACAGTGGCGTCCCCTGGCGTGCATTTATTGATTCCTGTTCATGTGTGTTTTGTACGATCCCTTCGCGGAGGGTAGGGTCGGTGTGACCTATCAGGTCAGCGTCACGCTGAACCCAGCGTGACAAAGTTGTCCCGGTGGTTTTACAAACTACATGATAAAATGCAAATTAAGAATATATATTATGATTTAAAATAAAAATGGCATTACAATGCTACATAGACCTCGGCGTGTCCTATGTACACAGTTTTAAATAATCGACAGAATTCAAAACAGACAGAGGTCTATCTGGATCAAAGTGTTAAGAAGCCTTGAGACTTATTTGAATATAATATCTCTTCCCTGTACATTTCAGGTTAGCAGATCGATTGTATATTTATTAATCAATATTATGCAATCATTTATTATCCCTGCTATCACTTACTTGAAAATATATCGGTAATACATTGTATTTTGCACTATTGAATATTAAGTATGCTTGTGCATGTTTGTGTAAGAGAGCAAATAGTATTATATCCATGTGTTTATAATACTATTAATATTTATGATAGTAATTTTATAATAAGCATCTACTGCTACAAATAATAATAATAAAAATAATAATAATAATAATAAATCACCTTTATGTATTGGTAGTATATTGTTTTATTTTAACCACCGGACTTTTTAATATGTGTCAAAGCAGCGTATAGAAGCCTAGAAAATATACTAAAAACTCAGCTTACGCTCCCTGAATGTTTTAACGTATGTTTGGGTACGTCGTTTACAATGTTTTTCATATAGCAGAAAACGGCTGTGTAAAAGTATGTATTGATGAAATTTTAATTATAGTCATATTTTGATTAACCTTGATGACCTAGTCAATGATTGCTTATCATTCTTCGCATCCTGATCATGAAGATCATTGGCTCCGTGACCGTTTGGCAAATTTCACTTTCATTAATATTTTGTCAGCTTTTACAATGTATAGATAAAGTGAGATATTAAGGTAGTAAATGTTGAAATAATAGAAATAAGCAAACTTTTTTTTAATTTAGAATGTTATTGAATTGATTTCAATCCAGCAAATAAAGTACCGATCACTTATTTGATATGCATGTTTCATCATTCTAAAAAATTACCGATCAGCGGGAGGAACTCTTTTTCTCCGAGGGTCCCCTGCACTCCGCTATGAACACCCCGTGCAGTTCAGCTTGACTGCACACGGGGTGTTTCAGCGGGGCGTTCACCCGCACTGTGAGAGCCGAGACCGACTCATGCTTGTACTACATAAAGACGGTAAACAAAATTCCCGCCCACAACTGGTGGTAGAGCTCGCGGGATATTCCATTGTTAATCTGATCTGGGCCGCTCAGCTTGTTACCTCATTCTGAAATACGTGATCTTAATTGAACTGTTCAAGTGACGGGAGTTACTCATGCGTGAACCATGGGCAAACATGTGTTATATGCTGCTCCGAGTATAACGTGATGATTCAATCACACACGGCCACTTAACTAATAAATCTATACACATCTACAGTTCCTCTTATGTTATTTTATTGAAGGGTCGGTCAGAAAGTTCAATATATCGGAATAATAAAAAAATCGTTTCCAGTGTTTTTTGAGTTATTAATGTTTTTTCTAGTGGTATTAATGCGATAGAGAATCTCACGAATCCTTAATTGTTATCATTTTGTATATTTACGACATCTTTTAAATCGTGTACTTATAACTGATAGTCTGTTAAAGGTTTATCTGTTATAAATAAAACTTAAAGTCTTGTATTCCTATAAGGGACTGTCACGTTTATTAGTTGTAACATAATGTCTAGTCATTCTATATTTTGTGAAATGGACCTTGCAATGATATATGTGAAATTAATATAGCTGCTAATCTTGTTTATACTGTTAGCAATTGAAATAGCCTTGTTTTTTATCAATGCATTTTTTTGTTAAATTGCCAGTTTTTCTCCGTGACAGCAACATTTCTAGTAGTTTAAACTCTACATGATACCAACTTTATCTCTATATTTTAGCTTCAAACTAACTGTGTATCCCCAAAAAAATGTAAGATACACTTCAGTCGATAGAATTTCGTCAAATTATGGTGAGACCTAAAACAGCTCTTACTATTATACATGAAACAAGTGAAACTTGAATTATTTCGTTTTTAATATTCTGAGATAACGCTGTTACTTTTTATATAATTAAAGCTTTATATGAACAGGAAAATCCTTGGAACCTTAAATCCATACATTAACCATATGGGTGTATCTACAGGGCCTTCGTCTTGGGATGACATATACTCCATACAGAGTATCCTAAACTCTCTTTCTCTCTCTCTCTCTCTCTCTCTCTCTCTCTCTCTCTCTCTCTCTCTCTCTCTCTCTACCTTCCTCTTTCTGTCTTCTCTGTTTGTATGTCTCTGTCTTCTCTCTATGTCTTCTCTCTCTGTCTTCTCTATCTGTCTTTCTCTCTTGTTATATATATATATATATATATATATATATATATATATATATATACTTCAATTGAAGAAGTATGTCTCTAGAACTAAACGTTGCCTAATGCTATAAGAAGAATGGTTTATGGTACAACGACCTCGATCACCAGTACTACCTTGTCCCACCGTTATTAGTCAATTTGTTTAACTATCTCAAACACACTCTAGCGTTGGTGACAGTGCCGTCACATATGACACATGGTGGTCAATATCAAATATTAATAATGCACTCTCCAACACAATATATTTGCAGTCCCCATACCTTACTTTTGACTGATCTTGCTAATTTATTTTTGTGATTAGAATGATCGGCATGCAGAGATCATCGGCAACAAACTCCAATATTCGTGCAGAACAGGGGCGTAAATGCGGGGATAGGTATATACTAGTATATCCCAGGACCAAGCCTCCACTTCTTTTAGCAAAGGGGATTGCCAATGTGATCATCCGACTGGATTTTCAGATAATAATATTTATATATTGGAAATGAAATATTTTAATAAATAGAATTATGGACTCTGATTCCATTTCTGAATTAACTATAAAATATTTTATAATTAAACCTGGTTTAGAATATATATACACGTATATATATATATACTTCATTGTAATATATCTGACATATGTTACACAGACAATAAAATATATATATATATATATATATATATATATATATATATATGTGTGTGTGTTTATGGTAAAGTTGTTCCACCACCTCAGTCCTGAGAGCCTCAATTTACGTACTGGTGCAGATAGCAAAACTCAGCACGAAGGCGCCATCTATAGGTGAATCTTAAATTAACGCCCAGTAACCGTCTTTGCTCAGGCAAGCTCTACAAGTGACCCATTGGGTGCTTGCTTTACAGAGAGCCTTCAAACATTTATATCTTAGAGGCAGTATGTTTATGTCACATTAAAGTATACACATTTATCTATTTTTTTTTTTGTGAAAACTTTCAATCGACTGTCAATGTGAGACCAGACATCTGTTCGGAACCAGGTTACCAGGGGCGGATCCAGGATTTAGGAAAAGGGGGGGGGGGGGGTCCAACCCAGGAGGACTAATGAAAATCCCAAAAAAATGTCATCAAGTCCGGAAAAGGGGAGGTCCAGGCCAAAAAAAATTCGTCTAAAACCCTTTAAAAAAGGTTGCTTCGGGTGAAAAAGGTGGGGGGGGGGGGGGTCCGGACCCCCCCCCCCCGGATCCGCTTCTTGTTACTCCGGTCATTTGATTGGTTCAATTGTTTTGTTTATTCTGCTGATTTGATACATATGGTATATTCACGTTTTACAGTTGCTGGCCAAATCGTTAATGCTTTATCGCCTCGACTGAGAGTGATGCATGCTGGTGGGTGGGAGATCACGGACAAGGGTGACATCTGTTGGGCATCTGATGAATTCATCAGGCAGTTATACTTACGTAGCGGCATTGAACTGATATTTTACGTTCGCTTCGTCACTGATATCATACAGAGCAAACGTTCTTTATAATGAAAAATAAGGTCAGACTTTTATTAAAATCAATCATTTATACCTTACTAGTATAAGGTACTTGTTTATAATATTGCACTTTTAAAAATATATTTTTAGTTTCATTTCCCGTAGATAGATGGCGTTACAAGTATTACATATCATTGCGGTTACACCTGCGTAAATTTTTGACAGATGGCGCTACATGCTGTAGTAGGAAATATAAATATTGAACCCCGTAGAACATACTTTGCTTCGTTTTGGATACTTTTATACCAAACACGGACATTCCCGATGCGCGGAACAAGCGGAGCTGCGTGACAAAAGTCGAGTGGCAATTCAGGTATAGTTTAGCGGGTTACCGTTCTTCCATAGCTCATGTAGATCTTGATAGATGTTGCTACAATGACCCTTTGGTGAACAATTGTCTTATTTCCCAGGATTTATGGGAATATGGAAAATTAACCCGCTTAGGACACACTTGGCATCGATTCTCACATTACAAGGCCATAAAGCGGCCAATTTTGAGGCGTGGCCAAGGGGTGTTGCGTGGCAACAGTCGTGTGGTACCACCGTCATCTATGATATAGATGGTTATTGCATCATCCACGGTAGCACCCGGGACGACAATAAGTCGTATACACACGGGTCTGAACCCTTCAAGTACCTTAGGACACGGTACTCTGCCATATTAACAATACTACCCGTTCATTCTTATGCACTTGAAGACCAGTTTAATTTAAACTTAAATACGACAAACATTTAATGAAAACTAGCAAATTTTTTAATCTTAATAGCTAACATAACAATACAGCCGTGACATGTGTACATTTCAGAGGCGGATTCTGGATTTAGGAAAAGTAAAGGTTTCACCTGGAAGAACTAATAGCAAAACCTAAAACAAAGGTCCCTAGGTCAGGATAAAAGGGGTCCAGACCGCAAAAAAGGCCTGAAACCATTAAAAGAGATTGTGACTGCTGAAAAAAAGGGAGGGGGGGTCCGGACCCCCTGGACCCCTACCCTGGATCCGCTTCTGCATTTTATCCCACAACCCATAGGAACTGTGTTTGTTGCTACTCCAAGAACAATTAAACATGTTTTACTGCTTGAGAAATGTCTCGGTAAATGTAAAGATATCGAAAAAAAACAGGCAATTAATCTGTATAGTTTAAAAAAGCAAACCGTATTAATCATACTGGTTGATCGAGAACTGTGATATACTTAGTTGACAGGGGAAATTTACATAAAGTAAATAAAAATACTGTTTTTTATATTTTACGTTTTTAAGTTTAATCGCTGTGAAAGAATCCTCTGAATACTAAGCAACATAACACGACCTTGACATCGGATAGCTGAATTTTACTGATTATACATGGCTAACAGGAAGTAGTTTGTCCACTGTGTGCATTCATCTCACACATAACGCGGGGTAATTCACATGGAATTTACGTATCAGATCCGGGTCACAAGACAACTACTAAAAAATAGTATTACATCCCACTCTGAGATCAGCTTTGAGAGGTAACCGTATTCTTACTGAGCAGCAATATTTTCCTGAGCTGCTTCACAAGCCAAGCCTATAAAGATAAGGTCAGTCGGGTTTAAACGTTTACTCCGTAATAACATATAGTATACTGATGACCTTCCTGGTCTTCAGGGGCGCCAATACAGGGGGATGGGGGTAATGTAAATGTAATCACCCCCCCCCCCCCCCACCGGTATATATACCTTAACAGCAGAACTGACATCGCTGGTAGTGATATATCCACAGCAGGTTTACATAATAATTAGTTGGCTCAAAAGTATTAATTTTTGTATATGTGAGTCTTTATATCCTACATGGTATGCAAACTTTATATATAAACATGAACTAAAAAACCTTAGGATATACCCAGAACAAAAAAGTGACCATCCTAAGTCTCAAGTTTGAAAGTCTAGGGGAAGAGTAAGAGTCAATTCAGGTATAGTTTAGCGGGTTACCGTTCTTCCATAGCCCTCTGTAGATCTTGATAGATGTTGCTACAATGACCCTTTGGTGAACAATTGTCTTATTTCCCTGGATTTATGGGAATATGGAAAATTAACCCGCTTAGGACACACTTGGCATCGATTCTCACATTACAAGGCCATAAAGCGGCCAATTTTGAGGCGTGGCCAAGGGGTGTTCCGTGGCAACAGTCGAGTGGTACCACCGTCACTATGATATAGATGGTTATTGCATCATCCACGGTAGCACCCTGGGCGACAATAAGTCGTATACACACGGGTCTGAACCCTCAAGTACCTAAGGACACGGTACTCTGCCATATTAACAATACTACCCGTTCATTCTTATGCACTCGAAGACCAGTTTAATTTAATCTTAAATACGACAAACATTTAATGAAAACTAGCAAACTTTTTTTTTATCTTAATAGCTAACATAACAATACAGCCGTGACATGTGTACATTTCAGAGGCGGATCCTGGATTTGGGAAAAATAAAGTTTCCACCTGGAAGAACTAATAGCAAAACCTAAAACAAAGGTCCCTAGGTCAGGATAAAAGGGGTCCAGACCGCAAAAAAATGGCCTGAAACCATTAAAAGAGATTGTGACTGCTGAAAAAAGGGAGGGGGTGGGGGTCCGGACCCCCTGGACCCCTACCCTGGATCCGCTTCTGCATTTTATCCCACAATCCATAGGAATTGTGTTTGTTGCTACTCCAAGAACAATTAAACATGTTTTACTGCTTGAGAAATGTCTCGGTAAATGTAAAGATATCGAATAAAAACAGGCAATTAATCTGTATAGTTTAAAAAAGCAAACAGTATTAATCATACTGGTTGATCGAGAACTGTGATATACTTAATTGACAGGGGAAATTTACATAAAGTAAATGAAAATACTGTTCTGTATATTTTACGTTTTTAAATTTAATCGCTGTGAAAGAATCCTCTGAATACTAAGTAACATAACATGACCTTGACATCGGATAGCATCGGGTGTAGTGGATTAAGCGATGATTTCCGTTCATTTCCCTAGTAATACAAAAGCACGCGGTGTTTGTTTACTCGCCAAACCACAACGAGGCCAATATGACCGCCAAACCGTATTTCGGTGTATTCATCTCACACATAACGCTGAATAATTACCATGGAATTTACGTATCAGATCCGGGTCACAAGACAACTGCTATCACAGGATAGTATCACATCCCATTTAGAGATCAGCTTTGGGAGGTTACTGTATTCTTACTGATCAGCGACGTTTTCCGTAGCTGCTTCTCAAGCCAAGCCTATCAAGATAAAGGTCAGTTGGTTTCAAATGTTTACTCCGTAATATCATATACTTTACTCATGACCTTCCATGTTTTCATGGGCGCTAATACGGGGGGATGGCGGTATATATCTTCCACGTCAATATAATTATCCCCCCTAATGTTCAAAAAATGAAATTTAAATAATGGTAATAAATTATATGTATAATTAGAGTTTCAGATTTTGGTCCCATGTTTTAGTTTATTTCAACCCATTTTTAAAGTTTTTTTTTTCTGAAATATTATACAGTGAAACCTGTCTAAAGCGGACAGTCAAGGGACTAAATCATTTTGTCCATAATAGTGAGGTGTCCTTATTAGGCAGATTGACCTTGGTTGATAACTGAGGGATTATAAATAAAGACAACGAACGGCTTCAAGAACGTGTTTATTGTATTATACCAGATTTCATGTATATGTACAACATATTCATGCACACATCATGCATTCAATACCCATATACAAACTGTGATTATTTTTACTTATCTCAAGTGATTCACTCAGTCGAATAAGCTTGACTTTCTCAGATAGCAAAAGCTCCCACCCAAGAGTACGTGTGGTGCCATCTGGCGGCATTGCCTAAAACTCTCCTTGTTTAGCTGTCATAAATGCGATAATCTCAAAGATAATGACGACGTTGATAATGCGAAGGTTATAATGGTTACGAACCTGGGAACATTCGTTTTTATAGGTGAATGTAGCTTTAGTCTAAAATAAACTTTCTTTGATGATGGTTGTTTGGTTTGATTTGCTTTAATGTTGAAGGCACCCGAGACAAAACAAACCCCGAGGAGCTTGTGCACGGTGGCACGGTACAAACCGCTACGGAGCGAGCAGATGTTTGACACTGAGCAGGTCAGTTTGAGATATACTGAGCCAAACCGATAAATTAATGTCAAACAGCCTGCTATAACAAAGTGGCTAATTTTACAGTTAGATATTGCGTGGTGAGATCAGGGACGCATGGGGAATCTGTAGCCGTTTAATTAATTTAATGACCCCGCGGTCGAGCGAAAAAAATATGCAGCCTCGCAACGCGTGAATGATCAACCGTGCAACATAGTTACACGATGTTTTACCGCTTCATTTTTGCTGTGTTTAACTTAGGAGCACATCACACCGTGACATGAGCACGGACACGCATTAAGGTAACAACTGGAGATTGCATATTCCTTTTATGTTCCAGTCCCGGGAACAGCAACAGTACCGTTGGTCTTTGATGTTGCCCGGGGCGAGTGACCAGTGTCCGCCGGAGGTGGCGTGTCGTGTCCGCATTTGTCAGGTTCATTTACTCTTAGAATGTTGGTTTGAGTTGAAATCTGCTGTCCGTTGTCCGCAGTTTTGAGGTGTCCGCCTTACAGAGGTTCCGCTTATACATAACATATAGGGAATTTTGAAGGGACTTAACTATCTTGTCCGTTATAGCCAGTTGTCCGCTTAAGTTAGGTGTCCGTTAGACCAGTTTTCACTGTATATCTAAACCTGGTTCAGAAGTAAGTTATACAGGAAAGATATTACCTCATTTTTCAAATCCTTATACTAAATTGTATTTTACTTGAAATGCGTCACACAGACAATTTAAGGTATATATATATATATATATATATATATATATATATATATATATATATATATATATATATATATAACCGTATGAACATTAATTCACAATTATGAACAGTATAACCTCTATTATCGGCCAACCTTTGACGGGGGAAGTTTCTGGCGGTAAGAGAGGGTAGCGGTTGATTGGGGGTCTAGATGAGATTGGCAGCAGGGTAGGGCAATTACCTACTAAATGTAATCAATTGGGCAGGGTTGCTAAAGATGGGCCATGCATTTCGTAGGCTCGTCTTTAACTAGTCCTATATACAACATTTTAAAACTATGTACATTTATATTATTTTATTAACATAGAAAGAAAAAATTACAAATAACTACACAAAAGTACTGTGAACAGTATATTTACAAAGATAGTACATGTATAACATATCATAAAAAGATTGTGCTGTGCTTAGATTCTGATCGGCATTGGCGAATTCCTGAGGAGACATGCGTGCACTATGTTCAATCCCGAGGCAATCTGTCACTCGTTGTCGAAGCGGAAGGACACTGTTTACTTCTGGAACGTATTGCCGATGTGTTTCATCTGGCCGGGGACCCCAAAGTTTGACAACCTTTCTACTCGGTGTCATCGTCCCCCATTGAAGATCAATTAATGCCACTGCTTGTCTTTGTAAAAGTGACATATTCACTAGCAATTATACGTGTACTTTTCGGACAGTAAGCTTATTTTGATTGAATTCCACAGTTTACCAGAAAAAAACCGGCACATGGATTAAATATGTTAATAACCTGTCTTATACGTTTCTGTTTGTGAGGAAACACAGTCCTCATGTTTACCTAAAAAACTGTGACCAAAAGATCCGACTTGCACATCTGCGATAATTCAAAAACAAAGAGAAGAGACATAGAAGAAACACAGAAAAATCTTGATTATGGAAGGCTACCAGGCGCCTTGCGTGCCATATTTATATTTTGCACTATTTGCTCGTTGCAAGGAGCACTCATTTATAGGAGTGAGTAAACGGCTTAAAAAAATTGGATGATATTACAATGTTTAAAGGAGAAACACTACAATTCATGTTTAGTAAACATACCTGGTATGAAAATAGGTCCCGTAAAGGCCGTAATAGAGATCCGTTTTATGGCGGAAGTTTAACTCAGCTGCAGGTTAACTGAGCTTTGGTGATGACCCTCGCTTGTCCGTGCGTCCGTTAGAATAAGTTGGTCATGGATTACAAATTTGATATTGCGTTTCTGCTTTGGACAAGTCTCGTTAATTTATCTTCATTTTCGGGGGAGGGATATATACATTTACTTGAACTCCTCCTAGTGGGCACCTCCGTATAGGGGGCGCACCTATATATAGAGGGCAGTTTTTGGCAGTCCTTTTTCGTGCTCGTACTTATTGTTCCTTTCATGACGTCCCTATAATGGGCACCTCTATAAAGTCAGCAGTTTAGCCCCCTTTGACATCTTTTAGTGATCAGCTGTATGTCTGTTCTTAAAAAACTTACAATTTCTACGCGCGGCGATATCTCAAAACTTTTACTGAGATCTACTTCTAATTGTAACGGTAAATGTACCTCATGGCTCTTTAGACCTCGTGATGTTTTGGCGCAGCTTGAATGATACTGTATTTATCTTTTGTTTTTATAATAAAATTCTCATGTCAAATTCATAGCGATATTTAAAAAGACTTAACTCATATTCAAGTATGAGTTACATGACATATATTGTTGAGTCATTCATGGGTAGGTTTTGAAGACACTTGAATAATATTTTGGATTAAATTTAAATAAAACATGTCTTTCGAAACAGGATTTCTCAAAAACTGTTCCTTTTGTCCAAATCTGGTTTAAATCAGAAGTAACTATTGGTCTCCTGACCTGATAACGTTTTAGTCACACTTAAATGCAAAGATTTACTTTTCATTAATTTCCCAAGGTTTGAAATAAAGAATCCTTATGCGACGCGATATCTCAAAAAAAGGTTATGATGGCAGGTATATCTTAAGGATCTCCTGATCAAAATATGTTTTTGTCACAATTGAATGATTTTTAAATTTTTTATTAATTTTTTAATTCTAAATTATACACATTTCACATGCTTTGAGATATCTAAAGGGCTTTTCTCATCCCCACTTCTATTTAATTTGTGAAGTGTATCTTCACACCCGGATTAACAAGGATTAACAAGGAATGTGTGTCTCCCCACCTGATTAGGTTTTAAATCTGGTAATGTACGTCAGCTTAAGTGTGTACTATATAAAACACAATTAATGTAGCCTTTGTTTTTAGTTTTCTTTCTTGCTTCTTTGTGGAGTAAACCGATGGTGTATACTACTGGTTTCAATAATTACTAAGTATATCTGCGGAAAATGTGAACCTTTGATCTCCATTCTCTGGGTCGGTTTGTAGCAAACCTATTACAAACAAAACAAAATAGAATGGCACAAAGGATCAGTTGTTTGTACGCTGTGGTTATATCATTATCCATTTCTCGCCTCTAGGAACATGGAACATCCGTGTGCACAACAAAACGATCATCTGTAAGACCGCTGGTTACAATGAAAAGGGGCACCTGTAACACCCCCCCCCCTCCTGTAAGAAAAAAGAAAGTTTTCACAAAAATTTCTTTTTGCTAGCACAATCACTAAATTATTACAACATTTCAAAACCATCTTACTTACAACATTACATAAAGATCTCGTTTACAACATTTCATAAACATCTCGATAAGCAATCAGCAAGTACATTGTCTTTTCCTTTAATGTGTTTGATTTCAAGGTTGTAAGAACAAACTCCATCTCAACAATCTTTGATTTTTACACTTCAACTTGTTCATGAACGTGAGGGGATTGTGATCACTGAAGACAATGATAGGCTTGACTGATGAAGTAATATAAACTTAAAAATGTTGCAATTCCAAAATCAAAGCCAAACAGTCTTTTTCAATAGTGGTGCAGTTTTTCTCGTTTGCATTAAACTTTCTTGAGAAATAACAAATTGGATGATCTATCATATCATTGGCTTCTTGTAACAACACAGCACCAGCAGCAGTATCACTAGCATCTACAGCCAACCTAAAAGGTACAGAAAAGTCTGGAGCTACCATAACTGGTGAACTTTGCAGAATTTACTTCAAATTCTGAAATGCATTTTCACACTGAACATTCCATACAAACTTTTGTTTCTTCTTTAACAAATTAGTCAAAGGTTCAGCTGCAGCAGAAAAATTTGGACAAAACTTCCTGTAGTATCCAACCATACCAAGAAAACGCATTATTTGCTTTTTATTCTCTGGTTTAGGAAATGCAGAAATAGCACTTATTTTAGTATCAACAGGTTTTACTTTACCCTGCCCTACCATACGACCGAAAAATGTTACTTGTGCATGACAAAGCTCAGATTTTACTAAGTTGACGGTCAGACTGACTTCACTGAGTCTTTCGAAGAGGTCGCGAAGAATTTGCAGATGTTTCTTCCAGGTGTCGCTGTACGTGATAAGGCCATCAATATATGCGTCGCAGCCCTGAATGTCCTTGACAACCATATGGATGAGGCGCTGGAACGTGGCTGGCGAGTTCTTCATGGCAAACGGCATAACTTTATACTGGTACAGTCTTTGCGGGGTCACAAATGCGGACACTTCTTTCGCTCGTTCTGTCAGCGGAACTTGCCAGAATCATTTAAGTAAGTCAAACTTGGAGGCCTAACTCGAGCTACCGACTCTATCAATACAATCATCGATCCTCGGAATCGAAACGTGTCAGTCTTGGTGACAGAGTTCAATTTTCGATAATCTGTGCATAAACGGTAACTTCCATCATGTTTTGGCACAAGAATGCATGGTGAACTCCAGCTACTGTTACTAGGTGCAATAAAATCATTGTCCAGCAAATATTGAATCTCATCCTCTAGATACTTTTGCGTTTCTGGATTCAGTCTATATGGATGCTGCTTGACTGCGCTTGCCTCACCAGCATCGACGTCACGGCACAATATGTTACTTCGCATTGGAATTTCACTAAACAAATGTTCACAATTCCGCAGCAGGTTCTAGAGGCCTTGTTGTTGTTGTGAGGTAAGGTGTGACAGTTTGCCAGGTTGTTAAGCATGTCTGAGTTTTTTGTGGTAATGTTCCACACTGAATGTCCACATGACACTTTCAATCAGTATCTACTTTAACTTGGCCAGGGTCAGTTTTTACACAATTAACTGCAGTAACATTATGTACAACATCTGATGTGCTCTTTCTGTCATAATATGGTTTCAACATGTTAACATGGCACAGTTGTTCCTTCTTAGGTCTATCTGGTGTCAACAGTATGTAATTTAAATCACTGACTTTCTTGTCAACAATATAAGGACCAAATACCTAGTTTGCAGAAGTCTGCCAGGGATGGGAAGTAAGGCAAGGACCTTTTCACCAGGCTCAAACGTCCTACTTCCAGTGTGCTTCTCATACTTTGTTTTCATTTTAATTTGTGCAGATTTTAGATTTGACGTTGCAATCTCACAAGCATTGCCAGGGATGGGAAGTAAGGCAAGGAGCTTTTCACCAGGCTCAAACGTCCTACTTCCAGTGTGCTTCTCATACTTTGTTTTCATTTTAATTTGTGCAGATTTTAGATTTGACGTTGCAATCTCACAAGCATTGTGCAGTTTAGTGCGAAAGTCGGAGACATACTAAAGTGAACTAAGAGAATCAGGATTTTCACACAAGAGTTTTTCTTTAAGCAGTTAATGGAAGTTCAGTTCGAGGTTCATGTCCTAAATTTAGTTCAGAGGGACTGAACCCCAAAGATTCTTGAACGGATTTTTTAATGTCTGGTGAAAACGCTCGAGGGCGCCCTGACTTCCAGGATGGTATGGCGAAGAGCTGTACTGTTTTATACCTAGCTCAAGCATTACTTGCTGGAATAAGCCAGACATAAAATAAGACCCTTGGTCAGACTGGACGGACTTTGGCAATCCAAAAGTTGTAAAAAGAACTTTGTCAGAGCTTTTACAACACTTTTGGCATTAATTTTGCGCAATGGTATTGCCTCAGGGAACCTGGAAGATGCGCACATAATTGTCAGCAAGTATTCATGTCCAGATTTTGTTTTGGGCAGTGGTCCAACACAGTCAACCATAATCCTACTGAATGGTTCCTCGAAAGTAGGAATAGGCCTAAGAGGGGTCTTAGGAGGATTCTGATTGGTCTTGCCTACCATCTGGCATGTATGGCATGATTTACAATAATGTATAACATCTTTCCTGAGATTAGGCCAATAGAAATGTGTACAATAAGTGTGTGAAGTAGAAAATGATACATCGTCCAAATAATTGCAAAAACTACAGTTAGTGTTAACTTGTCTCGCAAAACCATGTCAAAAATCACTTTATTGAGATATCTGATCGGGAATTAGGAGTGTGACGAACCGGTATAGTTCAGTCCCCACTTTATGAAATCGGTGGAAACCTCTTTTACACAGATATAATCATACACATACTTTAACTAACACTCATAATCCCCACAGAAATGCACATCTACATAAACATAAAGGTTTGCAGATATAAATTGGCAAATGCCTCTTTAATTTATGCAAGAAAGCGAGCCCGACATATATATGTATACATATATTTTGACATGACAGACATACCTACAGGTCACACACAGGTGGAAAACATGTGCATCTAATAGCGTATGTACAACACGAGAGATCTTTTTATATTTGACAAATGACACATTGACCCTTTCAACTCGCAGTAATCATGATTCTAGCAGGCTGGAAACTGAGTCTGCTTATCAGTACCCGATACCGAGTAGTGATGGGTCTGATCTAAAAACCATGCACACATGTGAATGTCTCCTAATATCTTACTTAACACATAATAGGTTTGCCATTCATATACTTTAACTAATACAATAAACATAAAATACAAGTAAAATTATGATTTCAACGATTTTTGATATTCCTAATTCAGTGGGAGTTTTTATTTTATTTCACGAGGCGTGTCTCAACTGATTACCAAGTGACGTGAGTAATTCGTTAAATTAAAAAAAAACTAAAAAAAAACTACATAAATAAAATACCTAGGCAACTGCCAAATACAGATTGGTGATAGTGTTGGTCTTGGTACTTGGTTCAAGGGGAGTCGTACGTCTCATTCCCCGCTATATATCGGTAATATAATAATACCTTTACTAATAAGAACAACCTAGGCTGTTGTTTCGCAGCTCCCGATTGGTTATTTTGTGACCAAATGCATCTTGTTACACTTTCCTTTCCCCCAAATCTATTTTCACTATTCATCTCTAACAGAATATGTGCTTTAAGTTCAATCAATGGAAAATCACTCCACGTTTTAAATTATCAAGAAATAAATTAATCGTGTGAGCAGTGAGGAATGGGCACGCGAAAATGTAATTGCACTGTACAAGTAGCATTAAATAATATAAATATGAATGTCTATCGAGGAGTTATCTGAATTTTCATACGAACAACTCCGAAATATACAAAATATATCGTTTGCAATCAGATCACTAAAATACGTCATAATATCACTTTAATAGCTCGCGCTGCCTACGATGTTCCCTCATCCTACGAAGAGACATCTTGAATATAGATTAAAAAAAAATACCACGTCCATTGGCAAGTTATCGCGAAACAGAAGAAGTGAAATACCACCTTTGGTTTTCTGCATCAAAGAAACCAGCCAAATGAACAGCTTCGGAATGAACGGCCACAGCCAAACCGTCAAGTCTGAAGATATTTACTCGGCAATAGGGGAAACATTTTTCTAAACCGGGTAAAACAACTTAAAGTATTATATAAAAGTAATATTTTAAATATAAAACGACAGAATTGGGAAGTTAAATTAACCGGAAGGTTGGACTATCTTAAAAGCCTCCTTCTGTTTAGAACTCCATAATTTCAAACCGAGGTAAACATGACAGTTAGCGTAAACTTGACACACAAGACCATGCATGCCAGAAATACACTTTATTTATGATTTCTGATCGAAAGTTATGTCTGTGGCAAACCGGCTTAGTTTAGTCCCTGTTAAAAAAATTTCTACGGAAACCGCTTAAGTACAGATATAATTATACACACGAGCACACATACTCCCCCACACATACACACACATATACTTACATGTATAGTTAAGTTAATGGTGCACGGATTCGAGCCCTACCTGTATGAATATATATATATATATATATATATATATATATATATATATATATATACCATGACATGACAGACATTCCTACGGGTCACACCCACGTTAAAAACCTGTATATATAATAACGCACGTAAAACACGAGAGTACTTTTGTATGTGTAACCTATGGCACATTGATCTTTGGACTGCACTAGGAACTCCCAATAGTCATGATTCTTGCAGGCTTGAAACGGGGTCTGCTTATGAGTATTCGATACTGAATTGTGTTGCGTCTGATTTAAAAAACATGCACACCTATTAATGTCTACTAATGTCTTACTCAACACAATGTAGGTTTGCCATCTAAACACTTTAAGTATTACAAGAAACATAAAATACAAGTACAAGTCTAGTTCAGTCGGATTTTTTTTTGTTTTAGTTTACGAGGCGTGTCTTATCTGTTTACCAAGTGACATGAGCAGTGCAATAAATTATGCTACACTTATTAGAATACCTAGTCAACGGCTCAATGCAGATTGGTAGTAGTGTCGCTCGTAGGGTCTCGGGGTTTGGTTCAAGGGGAGACCGGCTAGACATTTCAAGCAAGATATCGGTAAGTTAGCTTTCTTTTGGGGTGGTAGTGTAATTGTTAAGGTGCCGGGCTCTTGATCTTTGTATCCCGGTCAGTTCCCCCCCCCCCCCCCCCCCTCCCCGGCATGACACCTGGACAAGGTCCAAACCGCCAGTATGCCTCTGTCTACCTAGCAGTAGAAATGGGTACCAGTAAATACTGAGAAGGTAACCTGCGATGGACTAACGTCTTACCAAGGAGGAATTTCTTTCCTAAGTCCGGCCTAATGAGCAGGTAGGCTCGGATGTAAAGGCCCAGCAGACTTTATCTTTTACAATTCTTTTACTAACAAAAACAACCTAGGCTGTTGTTAGGCAGCTCCGAATGACCTGCATTTATGTGGTGACAGCCAAAGCAAACATAGTGGTCATAACAAACACACATGCTCACTGGTCACAAAAAAAAACACATATGCTGATTCAGATAAACTCAGCATGGAAGGCTGTGGTACTCTTTTTCTGTTCCTTTTGTCACTAATAGGGCATCAGATTTAAGTTTTTTATTCTTTTCCTAGTGATGCAGCCAGAAAGAAATAGTGGATAGTACTATGCTATACATCAGGATGAGGCGCTGATTGCGTTTGTATGATTATCATAATTTCCTGTTTTTTTTTTTTTGTTTTTTTTTTTTTGGACTGCGTGTTGTCATTGTACGTGGAAACAGATGAATAAACACATTTTAGAATACTGTTTTAATATTGACCTGTACAAATTTAGAAATCAAAATATCATTTATACATAATCCACGCCCTTATTGTGGTGTTGTCTGACCATTTGAAATGTATCATACAGATGTTTAAGATATATATATATATATATATATATATATATATATATATATATATATATATACACATTAGGGCCCTTAGATTCAATTTTTAACGTGTAATCATTGTCTCAATTTCCTTGGTTTTCAAAGCCATGTATGCCATACACAGTTGTAGGACACCGTCAGGAAATTTTAACTATTCATTCACAACAATATATAGTATTACTACCTGGCACTTTCGCTTATGCATATGATTTATAAAATATGTCGAAGGATATAACATGAGTTAAAAGTATGGAACTGGTAAATACATCGTAGATTAGATAAGTTTAATATATTATTCAAATATTATTCCCTTACCTCTTTATTTTCTCTCAAATGATACAGTTTTGTGCCTCAAACGGTAAAATGCAATAAAATGCTAATTCTACCTCACTTTATCCTTGCAATGCCAAAAACTCCTCATAAAAATGTCTAAATGATGATTGAAACACTTTTTAAATGAACTGTGACATTGTGCTTTCCCTTGACAGCCATCTCTTGGTTTTGCCATTGCAAAAGTACATTGTTTTTCTATGTGTCATCATTGGGCACAGGTACAGCAAACCACATCTATATTTTATAGAGGCGTACATATATAAAAGTGTTTGTCATTTCATTTCAGAACTCTTTTAACTAACAAAGGGGTAGACTTGTTTCATCTCTGCTTTATTAGTGCATATAAGTTAAATATTTGCTAATAATACCCTAATTGATATCAGTTACTACTGTCTCAGTGTCACCGTTGAATACCAGCAACAAGAAACTTATTAAAGACGTTTATAGTCAGGGGCACCACAGGCCACGTCATCCTGCGCTGTCTGGAATCTATATCAGTCAACACCTATATCACACAATGTGGATATCGTCACATGTAATTGACCAGGGGCAATAATGGCATTCTGTGGTTTGATTAACATAAAACATGAACCTCAGAGCCAACTTAGTTCTGTCCAAGCAGTATATGTGAGCTCAATGATCTTTAATTTATTATGGAGTCACTGAAAATTACCTTCTTTAATCGTCGGCTCCTTTTTGTGCTCACAGCAGTGGATTCTTTTCAACTTATACTTTTTTAGATGCTTTTAACAAATATTTTATGAAAGCATACAGAGATCTGAAGTGGATTTATGAAATAAATGACAGGTCTGGATTGCTATACACAGCCATGGTAAGTGATCACGTGTTCAATGTTATTCCCTAAAAGCCTCGCTTTCGTCAGCTGATTCATTATTCATGAGGTATATTAAGAATCCCCGATGAGATAAATACTTTAACATTGTCTGTTCTTGCTTGCCGGTAGTGGAAATTTTCAGTGTTCACGTTTTCTCTGTACAGAATGGTGGTGTCAGCTGATTTTCCTAGTTTATGGATTATCAGATAGTCAAAAGAAGCCGTAGGTCTTCATTGATTATGTGTTTAAAGTTATTTTTTACCTCACATACCGGTAGAAGAGTGCTGGGCATGTTTACAGGACCAACCGCCGGGTCGTAAATTGTGGTCACGCTCAGTCACTTCCTGCTTTTGCATGGACAAACACTGCATAATTATGCCATTTATTTCATTACCCTTAAAATTCTTAATTCTATAATTCTGTGCAGCTTGATGATCGCAGACTTTGAGAGCTTTATCATTAAAACACTATGCTGCTGTAGAGAATGGCCCAAATGATAATTTAGAACAAAGTTTAATGTATAGTGGATCTGTTAGTGTGCAGTGCTTTCGTGTCTTCTGTACACAATACAATTAACCATCTCAGAGGCACACATATATATATATATATATATATATATATATATATATATATATATATATAGAACATGAATTTTACAGAAAAGTCGACTGATGCCCAGAGGAATCAAAATTATGATTTTCAATTGCCGGCCATTTGCTCAACAGATCCCGATACCCCTGTGTATTTGCACGCTTTAATGGAAACCAGGAAATGACTGTGATGAATGGCTTGTACGCACTACATGTGTCCCACAGCGACTTTGCATGTAGGATGTGACGTATATACTATATACACTGATGTATCAATAGCCACCTACTTTATTGTATATAGTAAGGGAAAGGAATACACAGACAAGTCGATTCAATGCCGATAGGAATCGACTCATGATCTTCCGATGGCAAGTGGTCTGCATGCTCTAACCATTAAGCTACAACAGATCACACTCCACTCTGTATATTTTGACACATTTATAGGAACCACGGAAGTGACGTCACGATTTTGCATGCAGCAGTGGGAACTGGTGGCCTTATATGGTCATCACAGAAACAGGGCCTAAATTGTACCATTCAGACCTAAATGGGCATAAGCTTACTCCAAGACCCACCTGTTGAAAACTGTTTGGAATCCCCAAATTACGTCACAGTGATTTATATTGTGTGATGTACGCGGCGAAAACTTGTTTTCATCACCCTGAATTTCTAAATGTATTTAAAGGTAAAGAATCCAATAATATAATGCAAATAAAAAAACATGTACCCTTAAGCAATATTACCTCTGGCAGTATACGGAGTGTAAACATAATTAACCAAGCAAACATTTTTAAAATGTTACTAACATAATTTATATTTTCATTGATATATGTCCAGTGAAGTCACACCAGAGATCACGTTTCTAAACAACAAATTGATTGATTTTCTAATTTTTTAACACTCGCAACAGAGAATCTCGCCCCAGAGAATGTGAGCTTTCCTAGAGCTGCAGAGGCAGGCATCCAGCTTGTAACAACTCTGCAAATTTCCAAAGCTCATCCCGAGCTTCATAGCATACCGTGATAAAAGTATTGAGTAGTTTTTCATTTGGTATATGAAATGAAAACTATGATATGTGAACATAAATCCGCTATCCCAGCATATCATTACACAACTTACGCAGCGTGTATAAACATAAGTCATTCCATCATCTCCTTCACTCTAACTGCTAATTTTTTTTTTCGGAAAGATTTTCGGGCTCTGCCAAGAATCAGACCAATGAGAGCATGGTGTCCCGGATTTCAAACTTTGAATTCTACATACAATGCGATACCATTACCACGCTCTCATTTTTCTTATAACAATTCTTTGCCCTCTGCCACCCCTTTTGGTGAAACCCGGATAAACTTGCTATACAAAGTAGCAGTTAAAGCGAGGAGATACAGAACACATGCTGCGTATAACCGCTGCGTCAAGAGTGTACTGGATAACAACTATTATGTATTCATGTTGGCCTTTTTGACTGTTACATTTATATAATATTCTCTTTCACAGGCGAGTGCAAGATGAAACCAATATTATTAGGGGCCTTCCCTTCCTTCTATTTCTCGCCCATGATTCAGCTATGAAATTAATGAGCCCTTCGCCGATTGTAGCACACACAACCGTTAGTGACCTTTGCCTTGAATTAAGCCTTGTATATGGAAAGGTTATACTCGAGTAAAAATACACTTGACCTTCTATATAATTCGTTGATATGATTATCCAGATAAAACACATTAAAAGCATGACCTTATACTTGTATGCTGAACTTGAAACTGAATGAAATACAAATTGCAACTGTTTCATCAGATATTGTGGCTTTATCAATATACCGATATATAGTAACGAATCGATAAGCAACGTCGAAACGGTTACTGATTAGTTTTGCATAATGTATTGGTTGCATTAATGAAACACAACGACTGCTAACAAATGTGGATACAAATTTAACCAAACCATTACTACTTATAAAATTATAGCCTCTCTATATTTATTATTTTTGCTGATATGATTTAAACAAGAAAACATTTTGCTACACTGATAAAAAATCATCCTGTGCCGGCTTTGGTTGTAAAACCAGATAATTTTGCTACACCAGGCCGCGGTTAAAGCAAGGAGACATAGAGCACCTGCAATGAATAACTGCTGCGTGGGGGTGTACTCAATCAATGGACATACTCATCCATTTTTGGTTATTTTGTGACCAAATGTATCTTGTTACCCTTTCCTTTCCCCAAAATCTATTTTCACTATTCATCTCATACAGAATATGTATTGTAAGTTCAATCAAGAGAAAATCACTCCACGTTTTAAATCATAAAGAATTAAATTTATCGTGTAAGCTGTGAGGAATGGACACTGTAATTGCACTGTAAAAGCAGCATTAAATAATATAAATATATATGTCTAAACAGGAGTTTTCTTATTTTTTATACAAACAACTCCCAAATATACAAAATATATCGTTTGCAATCAGATCACTAAAATACGTCATAATATCACTTTAAGAGCCCGAGCTGTCTACCATGTCCCCTCATCCTACGAGGAGACATCTTGTATATAGATTTAAAAAATACCACGTCCATTGGCAAGTTGTCGCGAAACAGAAGTAGGGGTTTACTCGGTGAAATGCCACCTTTGATTTTCTGAATCAAAGAAATCAGCCAAATGCACAGCTTCGGAATGAACGGCCACAGCCAAACCGTCAAGTCCAAAGAGATTTACTCAGCAATAGGGAAACATTTTTCTAAACCGGGAAACACAACTTATTGTCCAAAAATTTTTATGAAGGTATTTTTTAAAATATTAAACGATAGAAATGGGAAGTAAAAATAACTGGAAGGTTGGACTATCTTAAAAACCTCCTTCTGTTTAGAACTCTATAATTGCAAACCGAGGCAAACATGACAGCGTAAACTTGACACACAAGACCATGCATGTCAGAAATACCCTTTATTTGAGATTTCTGATGAAAAGTTATGTCTGTGGCGATCCAGCTTAGTTCAGTCCCTGTTTAAAAATTTCTATGGAAACCGCTTTAATACAGATATAATTATACACACACAAACACACATTCTCCCGTACACATGCACACAAATACTTACAGGTATAGTGAAGTTAATGCCTCCGTGATGGTGCAAGGATTCGAACCCGACGTGCATGCATATATATATATATATATATATATATATATATATATACATAAACATGACATGACAGACATTCCTACGGGTCGGACCCACGTTGATAACCTTTACATAATAACGTACGAACAACACGAGAGTGCTCTTTCTATGTGTAACCTATGGCACACTGATCTTTGGACTACACAAGGAACTCCCAATAAACATGATTCTGGCAGGCTTGAAACTGGGTCTGCTCGTATTCGATACTGAATAGTGGTGCGTCAAATCTTGAAAACGTGCACACTTATAAATGTCTTCTAATATCTTTCTTAACACACTGTAGGTTTGCCATCTATTCAATTTAAGTATTACAGCAAACATATAATACAAGTTAAGGTCAGGTTCAACAAATTTGAATATTCCTAATTCAGTCGGATTTTTTGTTTTAGTTAACGAGGCGTGTCTTATCTGTTTACAAAGTGACTGAGCAGTGCAATAAATTATGCTACACTGATTAGAATACCTAGTCAACCGCTCAATGCAGATTGGTAGTAGTGTCGCTCGTCGGGGTCTCGGGGTTTGGTTTCAAGGAAGACCGGCTAGACATTTCACGCAAGATATCGGTAAGTTATCTTTCTTATAGGGTGGTAGTGTAATTGTTAAGGTGCCGGGCTCTTGATCTTTGTATCCCGGTCAGTCCCCCCCTCCCCCCCCCCCCCCCGGCAAGACACCTGGGCAAGGTCCAAACCGCAAGTGTGCATCAGTCCACCTAGCAGTAGAAATGGGTACCAGTAAATACTGAGAAAGTAACCTGCGATGGACTAGCGTCATACCAAGGAGGAATTTTTCTGCTAAGTCCGGCCTAATGAGCCAGTAGGCTCGGATTTAAAGGCCCAGCAGACTTTACCTTTTACAATTCTTTTACTAATAAAAACAACCTAGGCTGTTGTTAGGCAACTCCGAATGACCCGCATGTATGTGGTGACAGCCGAAGCAGCCATAGCGGACTCTTAAGTTCCATGCATGCCACGAGGCCAAAGCGAGGCTGTTAGCGAATAACAAACACACATGCTCATTGGTCACAAACAAAACACATATGCTGATTCAGATAAGCTCAGCAGGGAAGGCTGTGGTACTCCTTTTCTGTTCCTTTTTGTTAATAAATGGGCATCCGATTTAAGTTTTTATTCTTTTCCTAGTGATGCAGCCAGAAAGAAATAGTGGATAGTACTAAGCTATACATCAGGACTAGGCGCTCATTGCGATTGTATGGTTTTCATATTTTCCTTTTTTTTCGGGGGGGGGGGGAGGGGGACTGTGTGTTGTTATTGTTCTTCGAAACAGATGAATAAACACATTTTAGAAAATACTGTTTTAATATTGACCTGTATAAATTTAGAAATCAAAATACCATTTATTAATAATCCACGCCCTAATTGTGGTGTTGTCTGACCATTTGAAATGTATCATACAGACGTTTGATATATATATAAATATATATATATATATATATATATATATATATATATATATATACATTAAGGCCCTAAAATTCTTTTTTTAACATGTAACAATTGTGTCTCAATTTCCTTCGTTTTCAAAGCCATGTATGCCATACACTGTTGTAGGACACCGTCAGGAAATTTTAACTATTCATTCACAACAATATATAGTATTACTACCTGGCACTTTCGCTTATGCATTTAATTTATAAAATATGTTGATGGATATAACATGGGTCAAAAGTATGGAACTGGTAATACACCGTAGATTAGATAAGTTTAATATATTAATCAAATATTATCCCCTTACCTCTTTATTTTCTCTCAAATTATACAATCTTGTGCCATCTCTTGGTTATGCGAATGCAAAAGTACATTGTGTATTCTATGTGTCATCTTTTGGCACAGGTACAGCAAACCACATCTATATTTTATAAAGGCGTACATATATAAAAATATTTGTCATTTCATTTCAGAACACTTTTAACTAACAAAGGTGTAGACTTATTTCATCTATGCTTTTTTAATGCATATAAGTGAAATACTTGCTAATAACACTACCCTAATTGATATCTGTTACTACTGTCTCAGTGTCACCCTGTGAATACCAGCAACAAGAATCTAATTAAAGACGTTTATAGTCAGGGGCACCACAGGCCACATCATCCTGCGCTGTCTGGAATCTATATCAGTCAACATCTATACCACTAGCCGTGACAACCCGACTCAGTAGGCAATCGGATAATTTGGCTGGTAAGCCTACTCGAGTCGTGATACTAGTAATATGAAGGAATGTATCGCAGTGGTCTTGCATCTGGTTGCAATCATATTGTGGTAAACGGCCAATAATCTCAATATTATGCTTAGAATGGTGAATAAACACAATAGTATATATGTGAACTCGCAACCCAAACTGAAACACCGTCTCCATGGACACGGTTCATTTTCTGTGTCTGCCTGCAAGTTGCCTGCGTCCTGTAACCCGTGCCTACCAGCCATGCTTGTGTTCATGCGGTCATAAATTCAACAAACATGCCGAGGGTTTTAACCAATGTGCTGGGTTAAAAAGGAACTTTTCTCGCTCATATTTGGTATTTTTAGAAAGTACACAAAAAATGCTAACGAATGGTTTGGTTTGTGTTGATTGACAGTGTACCTTGCATCTTCATAAAGCCTTATAATGCGATCCTCGGACGTAGATGTCATGACACTCTGGTGCTAGTAATATGGTTGTAATGCCAGAGGGTCGATATGACGCTACTTTACCACACAATATGGATATCGTCACATGTAATTAACCAGGGGCAATAATGGCATTCTGTGGTTTGATTAACATATAACATGAACCTCAGAGCCAACTCAGGTCTGTCCAAGCAGTAAATGTGAACTCAGTGGTCTTTAATTTATTAGTCACTGAAAATAACCTTCCTTAAACGTCGGCTCCTTTTTGTGCTCACAGCAGTGGATTCTTTTTAACTTATACTTTTTTAGATGCTTTTAAAAAACATTTTATGAAAGCATACAGAGATCTGAAGTTGATTTATGAAATAAATGACAGGTCTGGATTGCTATACACAGCCATGGTAAGTGATATATATACATTACATGAATTCACAGAAAATTCGACTGATGCCCAAAGGAATCAAAATTATGATTTTCAATTGCCGGCTATTTGCTCTTACCAGTGAGCAACAACAGATCCCGATCCTCCTGTGTATTTGCACACTTTAATAGAAACCAGGAAATGACGTCACTACTGTGACGTAAGGGTGCTACGCACTACATGTGTCCCACAGCGACTTTGCATGTATCAGGGAAAACTGGTGGTCTTATGTAGTGTGTTACATATATACTGTATAGACAGATGTAACAATAGCCACCTACTTTATTGTATATATTGAGGGAACGGAATACACAGAAAAGTCGATTCAATGCCGATAGGAATCGACATATGATCTTCCGATTGCAAGTGGTCTGCATACTCTTACAATTGAGCTACAACAGATCACACTCCTCTCTGTAATGATCTTGCATGCAGCAGTGAGAACTGCTGGCCTTATATGGTCATCACATAACAGGGCCTAAATTGTACCAGTCAGACATAAATTGGCATTGGCTAACACGAAGACCCACCTGTTGAAAGTTGTTTGGAATCCCTAAATTACGTCACAGTGATTTATGTTGTGTGATCTACGCGTCGAAAACTTGTTTTCATCACCCTGAATTTCTAAATGTATTTACATATATAGAATCCAATTATATCATGCAAATAAAAAACATATACCCTTAAGCAATATTACCTCTGGCAGTATACGGAGTGTAAACATAATTAACCTAGCAAACATTTTTAAAATGTTACTTACATAATTTATATTTTCATTGATATATGTCCAGTGAAGTCACACCAGAGATCACGTTTCCAAAAAAAATATTGACTGATTTTGCTAATTTTTTAACACTCGTAACTGAGAGTCAAGCCCCAGATAAAATGAGCTTTCCTAGGGCTGCAGAGGCAGGCATCTAGCTTGTAACAACTCTGCAAACTTCCAAAGCTCATCCCGAGCTTCATAGCACTCCGTGATAAAAGTATTGAGCAGTTGTGGACAATTATATATTTTTTCATTTAATATGTGAAATGAAAACAATGAAATGTGAACATACTTCAGCTTATCTCAGCATATCATTACACAAATCACGCAGCGGGTAGTCATTCCACCATCTCCTTCACTCTAACTGCTAATGTTTTTCGGAAAGATTTTCGGGCTCTGCCAAGAATGAGAGCAATGAGAGCATGGTGTCCCGGATTTCAAACTTTGAATTCTACATACAATGCGATACCATTACCACGCTCTCATTTTTCTTATAATAATTCTTTGCCCTCTGCCAGCCCTTTTGGTGAAACCTGGATAAACTTGCTATACAAAGTAGCAGTTAAAGCGAGGAGATACAGAACACATGCTGCGTATAACCGCTGCGTCAAGGGTGTACTGGATAACAGAACTACTGTAGAATCAGAAATATTAGTTAGGATTTTATTTTCGTGGTTTTCGTGGATCAAGATAATCCACGAATTCATGATTCCAACGATCACAAAATCACACGGTCAGAGGATATACGGAATCCTAACGGTAGCTGGTGGTCGACTTTATATATGTAATTGTTACCGCTGGCTGTTTTTCAATAAAGATACAAAAATTGTTTACTACTGTTTTATGATTGTCTTTGATACATTTATTAAATGCACCGAATTGCTTTTTCGTAAATTACTATTAAAATATGGGATTTATCAATATTCTTTATGTCAATCAAATTATTTCCCCTAACATCGAGCAAACACGGCCCCCTGATATGTTTACAACAAAACAATATCAAAGAGTAATTTAAACTGAAAACGTATCCCCAAATTTCCTCATTTCCTCAACATTTCGGGTGAAAAATTCAAGAACAGAACCACATTTCTGTCGCGCAAAGCGGTAGTTCTAACACGCCAAGAACGGTACACGAGTTCCAATGTTCGTAACTACAGCTACCGAGGCATGGCTTTTTCGGAACCGGCCTTTTCAGCCTTCTTTCAATAGAGATTAAACGAGACTTACGCTACCTATTGGCCTAAAAGACAAGGGCCGTGTAAACTCTTTGCATTACCGCGATTACCACGGGACGCGAAAGAACACCTATTCCGAATATTGCGACAACAGTTGCGTGCATAACAGTGAGCCATTGATAATATATGCAGGCGATAGTTCTTCCGAATATTGCCGATAGTTGTACATATATTTTAGCGTAAGTAAGCGTCACAGAATACTATTATGCAAATTATTTCTTTGTAATCTCCAAATATAGTTGACATGATGAATGACGAACGTCAGGGATTTACAGGCGCCACATGTGACTACCGCCTAGATTAGACAAAAAACGTTAAAAACCTTCATGTGGACGGTCCCGTTTCATTTTTCCTCTGGTTAAGTAATGGTTTACGTTTTCTGTCTATGTGGTGTGATCGGGTGTTATAACTAATAGCCGATGTATCGGCCCGCACGTGTCGGTCACGGCTGATTAATTCTTTGTTAGACTCGGTCGGGCGGAGCTTGTTTGTTCAACACTAACCCGAATGACCGCGGTACAGGCGCACCGTGTGATAAGCATCAAAGCCGAACCACCTGTGTACGTCGGGCTCGTCTTCCTTGCGCAAATGAAGGTATTAATAAACATAATTTCCTAAAGTTTTGTTTGTCTTTCCACGAATTCAAATACCCCACGATATGCGTTTTGTACAAAAAACACGAAATTTTAAGCCCACGATATTATCAGAATCTACAGTATTATGTGTTCATATTGGCCTTTTTGACTGTTACATTTATATAATATTCTCTTTGACAGGCGAGTGCCAGATGAAACCAATATTACTAGGGGCCTTCCCTTCCTTCTATTGCTCGCCCGTGATTCAGCTATGAAGTTAATGAGCCCTTCGCCGCTTGTAGCACACACAACCGTTAGTGACCTTTGCCTTGAATTAAGCCTTGTATATGGAAAGGTTATACTCGAGTAAAAATACACTTGAACGTCTATAAAATTCGTTGATATGATTATCCAGATAAAACACATTAAAAGCATGACCTTATACTTGTATGCTGAACTTGAAACTGAATGAAATACAAATTGCAACTTTTTCATCAGATATTGTGGCTTTATCAATATACCTATATATCGTTATGAATCGATAAGCAACGTCGATACGGTTACTGATTAGTTTTGCATAATGTATTGGTTGTATCAATGAAACACAACGACTGCTAACAAATATGGATACAAATTTAACTAAACCATAACTACTTATAAAAATTATAGCCTCTCCATATTTGTTATTTTTGCTGATATGATTTAAACAAGAAAACATTTTGCTACACTGATAAAAAAACAACTACATTGATTAAATACCTGATGCCTTTTGGAGATTGTTGATAGTATTGGTCTCAGTATTTGGTTAAAGGGGAGACGTACTTCTCAAGTCCGCTAGATATCAGTAATATATCATTCCTTTACTAATAAGAAAAGCCTAGGCCGTTGTTAGGCAGCTCCCAGTGACGTTTGTTTATATGTTGATATTTATAGGCAGCCTGGGAGATATATATTTCTGTACTTCCTTGTCGGTCGTGACACATTTTCAGTGTTCACGCTCTCTCTGTTAAGAATTAGGATTAAAGTTGGCTTTTCTAATATTTGATTATCATAGAGACAACAGAAGCGTTGTTCTTCTTTGATAATGTGTTTAAAAGTATTATTTACCTCACATACTGGTAGAAGATTGCTGGGCATGTATAAAGGTCCAGCCTTCGAGTCATAAATTTTGGTCATTCTCAGTCATTTCCTGTTTAGCACGGATAGACACTGTATATGTCCGTTTTTTCGTCAGCCTAATAATTCTTAATCTTCTAATTTTCTGCATCCAGGTAATCACAGACTTTCAAAGCTTCATGATTACATACACTTTTTTCTGCTGTAAAGAATGGGCCAAATGACATTTGAGAACAAAATTTAATAATTTATGTATATATTTTGTGTATACATTTTGGATTATTTTTTTGGAATTGGATACTCAATGCGATACCACGCTCTCGCTGGTCTGGTTGCAAATCGGTATCCTATGCCGGCTCTGGTTGTAAAACCGGATAATTTTGCTATACCAGGCCGCAGTTAAAGCAAAGGAGACATAGAACACCTGCAGTGAAAAACTGCTGCGTGGGGGTGTGCTCAATTCATGGACATACTCCTCAATTTTTGGTTATTTTGTGACCAAATGTATCTTGTTACACTTTCCTTTCCCCCAAAATCTATTTTCACTATTCATCCCTTACAGAATAGGTGTCAACGGAAAATCACTCCACGTTTTAAATTATCAATAATTAAATTTATCGTGTGAGCAGTGAGGAATGGACACGCATAAATGTAATTGCACTGTAATTGCACTGTAAACGTAGCATTAAATAATATAAATATAAATGTCTATCCAGGAGTTATCTTAACATTCGTACAAACAACTCCGAAATATACAAAATATATCGTTTGCAATCAGATCACTAAAATACGTCATAATATCACTTTAATAGCCCGCGCTGCCTACCATGTCCCCTCAACCTACGAAGAGACATCTTGAATATAGATTAAAAAATACTACGTCCATTGGCAAGTTATCGCGAAACAGAAATAGGAGTTTACTCAGTGAAATGCCACCTTTGGTTTTCTGCATCAAAGAAATCAGCAAAATGCACAGCTTCGGAATCAACGGCCACAGTCAAACCGTCAAGTCCAAAGTATTTACTCAGCAATAGGGGAAACATTTTTCTAAACCGGGAAACACAACTTATTGTACACAAATATTTTATGAAGGTAATTTTTTTTAATATAAAACGACAGAATTGGGAAGTAAAACTAACTGGAAGGTTGGACTATCTTTAAAAAAAGGTCATAATACAGAATATTCATCCAAGTCCAGCCAAAGGAAAGAAGAATATTGAGAAAAACTTCTCAAGCATACTATCTTAACATTTTACAAATATCTGTTATACATCTGTTTGTTAACACCAAAGATTATAATTCATATACATATATATCCCTTGACAATAACTTTTGCTGTTTGTGTTAAAATTATATCGGTCTTGTGAGATAAATACACTCTTATCTGAGTATATCTAAAATAATTGATAACCCTATACTGACCTTGTAATCTTATTTATGTACTTCATAGACATATCAACAATGTCATCCGGTACGTCAGGTCACCCTTTACCATTATGGGAATCTAACAATCACCACTGACTGCCTCATGCTGAATAAATCAATTCATTTGGTCCACTTGTCACACTTCAGTCTATAACCGAAAGCTTATTTTGTGCAGTATTTAAAGATTTAAAGACTTTTTGGAATTCTATAATTGCGAACCGTGACAGTTGGCGTTAACTTGACACACAAGGCCATGCATGTCAGAATAACACTTTATTTGAGATTTCTGATCGAAAGTTAAGTCTGTGGTTAACCATCTTTGTTCAGTTCCTGTTAAAAATTTTCTACGGAAACCGCTTTAATACAGATATAATTATACACACACAAACACGCCCTCTTCCCCAAAGAGGCACGCACATATACTTACAGGTATATTTAAGTTAATGCCTCCTCGATGGTGCAAGGATGCGAGCCCGACCTGTATGAATATATATATATATATATATATATATATATATAGAGAGAGAGAGAGAGAGAGAGAGAGAGAGAGAGAGAGAGAGAGAAAGGTAGAGTGCCCCTCCCATGTAAAGTGCTCTATGGCCTACAGACCAGGTTAGAGCGATATAACACTGAAGAAAAAGAACTCTGTTAATTAACTACAGTCTGTTTCACGGGATTCGACCCGATGATCGTGAAACAGACTGTAGTGAATTTACAGTGTTGTTTTTCTTCAGTGTTTTATATATATATATATATATATATATATATATATATATATACATATATATATATATGTATATATATATAAATCGATATATATATATATATAATATATATATATATATATATAACATGACCTGAGAGACATTCCTACCGGTCACACCAACGTTGATAATCTGTACATATAATAACGCACGTACAACACGAGAGTGCTCTTTGTATGTGTAACCTTTGGACTGCACATGGAACTCCCAATAGTCATGATTCTGGCAGGCTTGAAACTTGGTCTGCTTATATGTACTCGATACTGAATTGTGTTGCGTCAGATCTAAAAACCATGAACACATTTAAATGTCTCCTCATATCTTACTTAACACACAGTAGGTTTGCCACTAAGTATTACAAGAAACATAAAATGCAAAGTCATGTTCAACAAATTTGAAAATTCCTAATTCAGTCGGAGTTTTTGTTTAAGTTTACGAGGCGTGTCTTATCTGTTTACCTAGTGACATGAGCAGTGAAATAGATTATGCTACACTGATTAGAATACCTAGTCAACGGCTCAATGCAGATTGGTAGTAGTGTCGCTCGTCGGGGTCTCGGGGTTTGGTTTAAAGGAAGACCGGCTAGACATTTCAAGCAAGATATCGGTAAGTTATCTTTCTTATAGGGTGGTAGTGTAATTGTTAAGGTGCCGGGCTCTTGATCTTCGTATCCCGGTCAGTTCCCCTCGCCCACCCACCCCCCCCCCCCACCCCCCCCCTACCCCCGCCCGGCATGGCACATGGGCAAGGTCTCAACCATAAGTGTGCCTCTGTCCACCTAGCAGTAGAAATGGGTACCAGGAAATGCTGAGAAAGTAACCTGCGATGGACTAGCGTCTTACCCAGGAGGAATTTCTCTGCTAAGTCCGGCCTGATGAGCTAGTAGGCTTGGGTGTAAAGGCCCAGCAGACTTTACCTTTACCTGTTATTAAGAATAACCTAGGATGTTGTTAGGCAGCTCCAAATGACCTGCATGTATGTGTTGACAGCCAATGGCTGCAATAGGGGAATCTTAAAATCTGCGTGCCATAAATACATATATATATATATATATATATATATATATAGAAGGTAGGGTTACCCTCCGTTGTAAAGTGCTCTTTCGCCTACAGACTAGGCCAGAGCGGTATAAGCTGAAGAAAAACAACAACATCCACGCCGTTAGCTTCATTCTAACCACATTCACTCGTGAATTATTGTGAATTTACAGTTTTGTTTTTCTTCAGCGTTTATTCAGCGTTATATATATATATATATATATATATATATATATATATATATATACATATATATGTATAAAAGATGGGACATATATACACACACAAAAAATTCATTTGTGTAGATCCTGTCAGTTCACGTCTTAATGATTTTCAATGAGACATGAAAACCAGAAAAGCACACACCGCGAATATGAATCCAACCAAACATATGTACACATGACAAAGAAGCCATGCGTGTTTATATATGTGTTTTTATGTTGGCTGCGTTATACTGTACGTTGCGGATCTATTTTAGCACTACTTTTTTGCGCGACCATGTAAACAATATAATCGGAATCTGCACACAGGATCGGCCGGAGTCACCTGAGTAAGATTCTTCCTCATTGTTTGTACTTCACTTATCCCGCCTCTTCCCAAAGTAACTGGTATCAAGGGTTACTATTAGCGGAGCGGAGTCCTGTGTTCATTAAAGAACTTTGTATATACACAGGCACTACGCAGTAATCTAGGTTTCGTACAATATTTTAATCTTTGCCCATCTTACTGTGACAACGTTGACCTAAACAAAACGACTCAACTCTTGAGTGTCTTGCAGTGACGTTTAGAGCTTCACAGTAAACTTTGTATATTCATAAAATGAGAGCTACTGAACCTAATGACATTGTTTATTTTTAATCTAAAATGTTTGTTTGCATAATGGCAATGTTCATCATAAGCTTTCAATAACGGTGCACGAGAGGAACGCAACGTATTTATATCAGTATTTGAGTTACAGCCAATGTAGTTTCTAACACGGAGAAGCATTGAGTTAGATGTCGATCACCGATGTGTAAACACCAACATCGACGTAAAACTCATATATATATATATATATATATATATATATATATATATATATAGTCAGGTGTGTGTTTACCTACACAACGATAAATTGCTCAACTGACAGGGGTTGTAATACATGTATTGTTCAAGACTTTAAACTAAATGGATTTTACAACGTTGTTTCGTAAGGGCTCCAGCTCCTCACTCTTCGGAAACCCATCATGAAATGTGCCAGGTTTTAAGATTTTTGAATGTTTGATCTGGCGCATGGGTAATTAGCATATTCATTTATATATATATATATATATATAAAGCATTACTTTTTTCGGTACTACCCGAATATATCAAGGTTCAAATGCAAATGATTCTTTTACAATTTATATTAAAAATAACCAAATATGGGTACATTTTCTGATGTATTTTCATGTATTTTATGAAGTATTGTAGAGAGAAAAAAGCTTCAAATTCCGAGTAACATTGCTGAACACACACGAAACGGTAATGAGTTTCTCTAGCAAACAAAAAAATATTGTTCAGACTCAACCTATTTTTTTCAATAAATACCATTAAACTATTCTGTATAAATGATAGGTATATGTTTAAAATATTTACCCAAAATATTATTCAAATTCTGTTGCTTATGTTGAATTTTAAGTTCTGGACACCGTTAGGTTGCACCTTTTTTTCTTGGAACTGAAGGTGTCAAGTGATAACGGCGCTGCATTTGTTTAATTTAAAAAAACAACAACATACCATCATGTAGACGGCAGCAGGAATTATCAAAAATAAGAGGTAAAATTAAACAGTTTTCCAGGTCTTAAGTGCAAAAGTTAGTTTTTCACAAAATGAACAGTGTCAGTCCCAAATAAATACACGGGGCATTTTTAACCCCTTTATAATTAGAGGACAGCTTGGATATGACTAAATTTAAATGTTTTTTAGTAAAATAAATACCTGCATTTTTAAAGACGCTACTCCCTGCATTCTTCAGATAGTGGTTTTTGTTCACGTGCCTCGGAATCAAAGGTCGGTTATGGGTGCCGTGTATGTTTTAGGGAATCTTTTTTCTACCCTGATTTACGTAATAAAAAAATTCATGTATAATCAAACAAAACTATCATAGTCATAACGTTTCACCGTCGTCACCACATCGAGCACAATCCCTGCATGAATGAGACAAATGCTATCAGAATAGTTTTTGTTTTAATTTCAGATCCGATACCAATGGACATTGGTTAAGGTTATTTTAACATTAAGATTATTATTGGCAGTAGTTAACCAGTATTAAACATAACTAAGGGGGAATGAAATCTCACAGGTGCTTTAGAAATACTCCTACATTGTGATGAATCACGATTTTCTGTTTTTGAGACATATATCATATTATCTTGACTGATTGACGTGACGAAGATTGAATAATGTGACAAAGCTGCTTTTCTTTATATGCGATATTTCTATTTTGTGTTACGTTTCCTGGCGGAGGATATCCTTATCGAGGACCTCTGCATTAACAGAATGCCTACAAGTATAAAAACAATTAAGAAGAGCATTTCTGACTGCCAACGCAACGTCATCGCAACGCAGAAAATTGCGTCAGTGGAAAGGTTCTGCCAGCCCGGTGAACGTCCTGAGCCAATGGAATGCCTTAATCAGGAGCAGCTGTAAAATACTTATTGCACAGAATCGTATTCACAAGAGTTATGGGGTTAAGGCTTTCAAATCTACGACCCAAAATGCACCGGGCCTGCTAGATACCCCAGCGGCGTAGATATGAATGCAGGAAAGAGGGTCAGTAGTGTTGCCAGTTCAAATACGTTGGATAAGACTGGTCTCAAGGCAATTTATATTAACATTGATGCTTTTTGTAAAAAGGACGGTATAATTAATATTTTGTAAGCATGCGTATATGAAATATTAGGAAACGGTGTTTTATCTTAAAGTTTTACACTGGGGCAAATAGTTCAACTTTGAGCAAGTGACCCATGGGTCATGAAGCTCAGCCGACAGATATGTTGACAATATGTATTTGCACTGGCAACTAATTAAGATAATGTTGGTGTATCATCATTCATGTATTTAAGCTTAAGTTTATCAAGACCCATAAGCACACCAAATTAAATAACAAGCCATCCAGCCGTTCTTGAAGTATCTGGTAATTTTATGTATTTTGAATTATTTCTGGGGTGCTCAAACATGCCCCGTAACTCGGAGAAAATAGGTCACAGTGACCTAATTTCAGTTTCTTAGGAGGCCTTTTGGGAACTCTAAGAATACAGATATTCATGATTATAGCCTTAACGGGTACGATTTGTGCCTTGTTAACAGATCTAGTATTCTAAAAAATACAGGTAAAAATTCGGTAAAATCAATATGATGCAGGAGGCGCCACCAATCATGCCCAGAAAAGGAGGTTCACTAAGACCCATATATCGAATTCGATGAAAATCTCTCTTACCTTTCCATATGAAGCTGGCAATTTGTGTGTATTTTAAAATATTTCTGGGGTGCTCAAACACCACCTTAACTTGGAGAATATAGGTCACAGTTATCTCATTTCAGGATTCCAAGGAGAGTTTTCATGACTTGACAAAGAAAGAGAAAAAAGTGTAAACATTTGAAAAAAAAAGTTGGTGCCATCAGTCTGCAGGAACTGATGAAGCACCCCATGACCAATGTGCATGCAAAGTGGAATCAATGCTAAGTTATTCAGATACTGAAGCTTTTGTATCTAATTTTTAATTATTCTGGGAGGTACTTATGAGCTTCAAAGATCAGAGGATACGAGGAACAGAGAAATAATTTCAGGTTTCCAAGAAGATTATTCATGGACCTCCCTGATTATCAGGTAAGAAGATTCTTAGCCATAGCCCAACGGTTACGATTTGTGCCCTGAACATGGACGACCTTTTTTGAACGTCTAAAAAACTAGAGAGAAAAATGCGTAAAAATTCGAATTCGCGGGTTGTTTCTCGGGGTTAGAGTCAGAATTTGCTGACAAACTGGTCAGCGTTCCCTCTGATTTTAAATAGGCATAAAGACAGGCATTTTGCTTAAAATAATTATAAAAAAAACTAAAAAAAAAGAATAATTACAGTTCGACCGGACTTGGTATGATCAGCAGAATATGATTGGAAGATCAGTTTATATACGCATCCCCGTCTGTACTTCAAATCGGGGGGCAAAAATGCCATGTTCTTAAGAATTCGTGGCAGGCTGAGATTTAAATCAAGTCAGTGTCGAGTGACTTCGAAATGTCACGGCCCATACTACATTCCAAAATAATTCACAATACTGATACTTCCACGATGTACAGTTAACAAGGCTGTGACGCGCTTTCTTTCAGTCCATTCTGTTGTTTATGTCTCCCGATCGGCCACCATCATGATCAAGCCTTCTTCACCACTACCTCACTTCGTAACAAGTCAATTAGCACAAAGGAAGATCATACATTATAGTGCACTCGCACCTGGCGAGTTTGTACATATATCAAGTCGTACCCTAGGGGGTTCGCCACATTCTTTCTCCCTTTGAGTCAACTGTCCTCGGTTGACATAGGTACAATGATGAAAATAAATTTATCAATGAAGGTTATTGAATAAACCATGTCTATACCAAAACTAAATAACAACAATCTCACATCGAAGCTTACATAAACAAAAATGTATCAGGGTTCCCTGATCTCGAGTGATCTTATATAAGTTGCATTATCAAAATATGAACCCACATCACATGTTCAAACATGAGATACTCTGACAATGTGATTCATCCTAGACTAAAATGAACATACTGATGGCTAAAGAAATGTCTAGCTAAACCATGTGTCTCTGGTAATTTGATTGTTCAATAATGGCACATAACTCCGCTCAAGGGCATACGTTTATAAAAAGACTTTACCCTTGGCGGTTCTGCCATATGAGCCACTCAGCAAATTTACGAGTCTAGAATGCCCAAATTTAGAATTGCCTACACAAACACAGCTTGTCACGTCAAAGTCTCTTGCCATGACCCAAACTAGCAGAATAGGACGCTGAGGTGACCGCCTCATCCTCCGCGACATCATCAATCCCCTCACTATCGTGCTTGTGGAGGGGTCTCTTCATGCCCACCGTCCAGGTCACTCATGGATCGGGGTTTCCCTGACTCCACATCAATCTCCCCACGAGGTTCTTCTTGATGTTTTTCAATCATCAATGGGTTATCGGGGCCCACTGATATATCTTCCGGTACCTCGTTCTCCTGGTCATTCCAGTTTGACACAAGCCACCTTTCTTGCGGCGCATCACCTCAGTAGGATTTGGGTCGGTCCATATGCACAACCTTACTGGGCTTCTCCGGGGCCTCTCGAATTCGGAGGTTGACGTCGGTCCCCTCACCTACCACAATATATGGGGCCGTCCAGTCTCTAACTAGCTTTTTGTTGCCTTTAGGATGGTAGTAATATCATATCCAACTTCCGATGAGGAACTTCCGGTATTTGGTATTAACGTAATAATTTCGTTTTTGGTGCTCGCCGCTTTTTGAGGTTTTTCTACTATATTCATGCGCTGCCATGGTTGCCTCGATCTCCAAGGTGACATATTAGTAGAGACACTGCGGAACCTGGTCTGCATGGTTTCCTCCCATGAGCAGATCAATTGGTATGGTCGTTTCTGTGCCTAGGAAAATCAAGTAGGGCGAGCAATTGGTACTGTCATGGGCGGTCGGTCGATAGGCCGACATCATGTACGGTAGTAAATCACCCGAGTTGTCTTGGTAGTCATTTACAAAACAAGACATCCTCTGTCGTAAAGTCCTGTTTGCACACTCCATAATCGCATCGACGATATGTACAAGTCTTTGTCTTGTCAATCTCCAGCAAATTGCACGGTTGATTCATCAACTTTTACTGGAAATCGGGTCCTTGATCGCTATGCAGAACACGCGGAATTCCATAATTCAAGATGAACTCGTGCATTAACCGTTCAGAGATGGCTTGAGCCGTGTGGTTTGACATTGTATAAGCCTTGGCCCACTTAGTACAATAGTCAGAAAGGACACAAATAAACTTATTTCCATTGTCAGTGGTCCTGAGTGGTCCCAGAATGTCAATAGCTATACGGTCTCCAACAGGACTTTGATGAAGTTGTGCTTTACGGGGTCCTATTCGCGCACACATAACATCTTTGACACTGTCGAATTACATCCTGTTTGTGGCAAATGTCAAGCTAGTTTCTTAATATGGACAAACTTCATGATTTCCTTCTCAATGCCCACGTTGTAACAAGCTGTTGGACTTTTGGCATGTTTTAATGGAGGCACGCTCTTGGTACAATAAATTGTCCAACAGCATTAAATTTTCCACTGGCTCCAGAGACCTTCAAGTCTCGCGATTAGGTAGCCATCACTGCCAATGGTGACTTTTGTCTATTTCTGGTAAGAAGGTTCATCGCTTTTGATATTGCAGTATCCCCTTGTTGTAACAATTGAAGCGCATCTTTGTCATATTTTTTACACCAATCCTCAAACGACGGACTGTCTTGCGAGTTCTAAGCTGGGGCATTTGCATCAATCCTACCAGTTGTACTTCTGGTGGGGATAGCCGACATCCTCTTTCTGTCTGGTGTTAGACAGTCCTCTCTCTTACACTCTCGACAAGGGACTTTTGACATAGCGTGAGCGTTTGTATGCTTAGTCCCTGCTCGCGTTTCTACCTCAAACAAATACATGTCCAATACAGTGAGCCATCGAGCTAACATCCCTTCGATGTTATGGAAGTTCTTGAACCATCTCAACGTCGCGCGGTCTGTTTGGAGAATGAGATTTCGTCCCCACAAATAATTTTGGAAATGCTTGATAAACGTTACTGCCGCCAGAAGGGAACGGTTTAGAGCCTGATGTCAAAGGCGATCACACGTTCCTGACCATCTTGAAGTCGGGACAGCACGGCGTCCATCCCTTCACCACTCGCGTCGGTATCCAAAATGAACTGATCGTCTTTGGAAGGGCACGCCAATAGCGGGGCATTCGTGAGTGCTTTTTTAAGCGCTTCGAAAGACATTTGGCACTTTTTGGTCCATTGGGACTGCTTCTCTTTTGAGTTCCCCCTAGTTGAAGCGATCATCGGGGTAGCGATATCAGAGAAGCTGTATATGTGGCCACGATAGTAGGCTGCCAAATCGAGAAAACTGCGAACTTCAGTCAGGCTTCTTGGTACAGGCCAATCCGCGACTGCTTCGACTTTCTTGGTGTCACAGCTGACCCAATAAGCTGTTACTAGGTGTCCTAAAATTTTACACTGCGTTGAAACAAATGGCATTTCTTTGGTTTCAGTTTTAAATTTGCTTCCCGAAACCTCTGCCAAACATTCATCAGATTTCCTAACGCATGGTCAAAATTCTGTCCGACACATATCACATCATCGATGTAAACTAGGCACTGTCTCCACTGGAGGCCTCGTTGTACATTTTCCATCAACCGTTTATAGCTCGCAAGCGTGTTTCACAGGCCAAACAGCAAGACCTTGAACTAGTGTAATACGAGAAGTGTAAAAGACGCAGTCTTTTCCTTTGATCCATCATCGGCCATTTTGAGCTGCCATTAGCCTGAGGCCATGTCAAGTGTCGAAAACCACCGACTACCAGATAAGGTGTCCAACGAATCATCGATACGCGGTAACGGGTTTGTGTCTTTTTGCGTCATGCTGTTAAGTCGCAGATAATCGACGCAAAATTGCATTCCTCCGTCTTTCTTGGTAACAAGTACAATCGGCGAAGCCCACGTGCTGTTACTTGGCTCTATGATGTCTTGGTCCAGCATCTTTTGTACCTTTGTTTCCACTACAGCTTTCTGGGCTTGTGGTTCCCGACAAGGAAGTTGTTTAATCGGCGGGTTACAACCTTTATCGATCTGGTATTCGGCAAGGTTGGTAAGGCTTAACTTTCTGTCAGGCCCAAGAAAGACACCTTAGCATTCAGAGATGGCTGCTTTTAAACGACTTATCTGACTGCAAGTAAGATCATCATAGGCACTGGTAAGTAATGGCTCAAAGCGTTCAGGTAACTATATGTCCTTATTCACATTAAGATGACTGACATCTATTGTGCTTTCTGTGGGTAGTGGAGTAGCTTGTCCCACCTCCATAAACTGGGCAATGGCCGTTCCTTTCGTCACTCTTATTGTCTTATTACTTGGATTAAAAGTGTGTTTGGCACAACCATCTTTGTTGGATGTATCTATAACGGTGCTGCTTACACGAATTCCAGTCTCTTCAACATATGCAGGGTCTGGCACTAACACGTCAACCTGTTGGTGATTCAGTCCTTAACTTCCCAAGTTTACACGGTATAGTCGCTTCGTACTGTGATGGGATGGTCTTAATCTCTTTCACATGGACTTGAGCAAAACTGGTGCCAAACTGATGATGCATTTGTATGGTTTCCCTTAGATGGTCAGTTCTCCCCTGCCAAGATGGAGTGTGTCATCAAAGTGGGTCATAAAAATCGCCCATTATTCCAGGATCCTCAGCTGGCACGAACACAATTGAAAAGTCCAAACTTTCCTCAGCTATCTCCAGATAAAAGTTCCATGACCTTCAGTGTCCATATGCTGTCCTATTAATGTACTAAAAGCCTTTTCTAACTGGTACAGTACAGTTCGTGCATGTACTTGCATTCTATCATACAATTCTTTACTGATAATACTGTGAGTAGTCCAAGTGTCAACTAACAAGTTCACATAATGTCCGTTAATGCGACCAGGCAAGTGCAATAAGGAAGCATCTTTGAGACCACCAGACCATCTGGGTCTCTGAGTTTCTTTTACGTTAGGTGTAGCACGCGATGGTACACCAGGTGCGGGTGTCACAGGTGACGAAACGCGTAGTCCACGCCCCAGTCTGACTCTTGGTGTGAACGCATATTGATGTACCGGAGGTTGAGCTGTGGGTGCTAGTACATGGCTACACAGCATATCAACCGGGTTAAAATGTTTAAGCTCACAGGCTGTGGTGTGTATCCCGGAAATGTAGGTGTCGCTAGTGGTAACAGCAAGTTGGTTTTAAGTTTCTTGTACATGTAGTGCCGCAGCATATGGCCGCTGGCGCCTGCGATGGGAACAATTCCTTGTTAAGGTCCAGTTTAAGGTCCACAATATAAACATTTACCACACTCAAATGTGGGTTCCTCTCATCTGTTGATCTTTGACCTTGGTCAGGGGTCATTATCGGTCTCTGATTGGTCATGACTGGATTTTTGATTGGTGATGACTCATTATGCCTCTCTAGGTTTGTAGTCGACTGACTTTGCTAAGTCGTTGAATTGACCTTGACCTTGGCAAACCTTGTTCTACTCAAGGTCGGAACAGTGGGATCATGAAAATCAAACCATTCGTATTCGACTGCGGCAGTTATGGCAGCTTCTAGTGCAGCTGGTCTTGCGAAATGCACATGCTTTTGTAGCTCTTGATGGTCTAGGTTCAAGATAAATTGTTCTATAAGCAGCTCCTGTAATGCGTCATAACTGACCGTGCTGTAGACCTGATTCGCTAAGCGCCGCAAAGCATACGCATAGTCTCTAACATTTCTCCGCGTTGATGTTTACGCTTGCGAAATTCATTTTTAAGGCTGTTTTTCGGTCTTTGGGTGCGAGTCGAGATTCCAACGCCTCTTTCAGTTCATGATAGTTTTCACAACGTTCAGGTGTTAGGTCTCCTAACATCTGTTGCGCGTGTCGATTTAAACTTGCTCCTTATTGTAAGCCTTTCTCATTATCGTCCCAGCGATCCCATTTGCCAACTAATTCAAAATGGCGGTTATAATCTTCTGAATCATTGGTGTCGCCATCATATTTATCCGGCTTTTTGCGCTCTCTCGGTTTCTTGTTATCAACCTTACTTTGGGATTCCCCTTGCCAAGATGTAGAAAATGGCATATTATAGGGGTTTTGTACTTGAGGGGTCCTTGGTCGCCGTGTGCTGTTTGACCAAATATTCCTGTTAAAATGTCTCAGGGTAACTGAGACGGCTGTGACTGTCCCTCTGGAGTGTATCACTCTCGATTTGTGCTATGACCGAATCCTCACGCGAACTCAGATCATCACTTCCCTGACATTGACCATTACTCTGCTAATTGACAAACAGGTGTGTTGTATACTCTCAGTCCGCGTCGACTGAACTTGTAACATCAGAGTCGTAACAACCGAAGATTCAAAGTTCGCTTATGTTTGCTGTCTAGCCATTATTTTTCTCCAATCTCTCCAGATAGTCACAATAAAACAGGTCAAATCTGTCTTGAAAACAACAATATGTCACAAAAGGTAAATTTCTTGTCCTATCAGGTCATCAATAGTCATTACAGGCTACTGTACATTGAGCTGTTCTCTTTTTCTTCAAAAAGGAATGCATATTTTTGTAATCCCGGTATGGAAACATTTAAGGTCAAAGTTACAAGGTTCATATACATGTACATCTATATTAAACTGCTGTGCTATTGTCAAGCACAAAAAATATAATCATTACTGTTTCTTAAACTTTCAACATACGCAGGCATGATTATTCAATTTTATTCTGACATCACTTGATAAAATACGATACAATTGTACTGCACTGCTGGCCCCAGCAAAGAGAATATTAGATAAGCATTTCAGTTAACCACAATAATAAATACAGTTCACTCAGGCAGTGCACCCAACTGTTTTAGGTCACAGCTGCCTTTGAATAATATTTAAACTTCAAGCACAGCTGTGTCAGAACAAGTATCGCCGTCTATTGGCCATAATATATACCAATGTTAAGTCATGACAGTCAGAAAAGAACAGTTCATTGGGGCCATCTGTTGATCATATCATAAACTGGTTTGTTCCTGTGTAATAATATGTCAGAACTTTCGGCTAAAATGCCACCAAAACATCCAAATTTTCCCCCAAGCGTGCGAGCCACCAAATATGTAGTGCACCGGTGCTTTGCAACCCAACGGTTTGTTCTAGGGGATTGAATCGGAATTTGCTGACAAACTGGGACAATGTTTATAGTTACTGGATTACTGGTCAGCGTTCGCTCTGATGTTAAATAAGCACAGAGACAGGCGTTTTGCTTAAAATAAATATTAACAAATAAAATCAAGAATAATTACAGTTCGACCCCACTGGGTTTGATCAAAAGAATATGATTGGTAGATCAATATATATATATATATATATATACATATCCAGGGACCAGGACGCCATGTTCTTAAGAATTCGAGGCGGGCTGAGATTTAAATCAAGCCAGTGTCGAGTGACTTCGAAATGTCACGGCCCGTACTACATACAAAAATAGTTCACAATACCGATACTTCCACGAAGGCTGTGACGCGCTTTCTTTCAGTCCATTATGTTGTTTAACTCTCCCGATCGGCCAACATCATGTTCGTCCCACCTCCCCTGTATATCCTGTATATCAGAAGTTGGCGTAAAACATATGAAATCTATTTAGTATTTTCATGTATTTCTCAACTCCTTTATTCATATTGACTATAACAGTTTGAAGATAATATACTGACATGACCATATTGCCTGGCATCAATGCAGTTATTGCATAATCTTGGATGCAAATCGTGTATGACCTAAGATTTGGATAACAATTTTAATAAATTGCAAAAAAGTAAGGTTACGCTATTGATATTATCACAACCTGTACTGGTTTATTGTTGTATATAAAAGCTAAAAACTCTATGAGTAACTAATATTATATTACTTTTAGCAGTATGAACTTAGGCAAACATATGGTAATTACATACGCTATGTCTGGGTCAAAGATTATTCTTGACTGATAAAGCACGACAGAAAGTTAATTTTGAGATTCTTGTTTCCCAAGGGGTACGTAAAGGGAGGTTATCTAGAACAAAATTTTGACTTAAATGTTTTTAGCCATACTTTAATCCATCCCCACCATTTGGAATCGTTAATAGCAAGGTAATTGTAGATATTATATCATGTTTTACAAGGAATTCTGGCAATGTCTTTAATAATAATTATTTTTATAAACAAAAATGTAATCTATTGAAAATTTCGTGTGCTCAACCTGAATTCCAAAAACAATTGTATTTCATTATAAGGTTCATGGTTATATTGGTTTTTAGCACAGCATGACTTTCAGTCATGCTGTGCTATAGTAATCGGTCTTTGTCCGTCGTCCTTTCGTCTTGCCGTCCGGCCGGTCGTCCGTACGTTAGCAGGGCACAAACTGTAAGGGCTACGATGACGAACCGCTAAGCAGTCTTAGAGGTCCTAAAAAGATCTCCTTGCAAACCTGAAATTAGGTCACTGTGACCTATATTCTCCGAGTTACCCCCCCCCCCCCAAAATTAGTTCTTAAAGCCAAAATTTTTATCCCCCTCCTTTCACATATGGCTCACCTACCAACAGGGAAAAACCGTAATTATTTTGAGGTCACAAGGTCAAAGGCCAAGATCACAAGACCCACTTCTTTGAAAAGCTTGTGGATGCATTTTAAGGCAAAATATTCATCCCACACCTTCAATCATTTACATATGGCTCACCTGCCAACATAGGAAGAATCATAATAATTTTGAACCCTATTGATGTTGAGTTCAAAAGATCAGAGGTCAAGGTATTAAATTGTCCCAAATGGTCGAAAGGTCAGAGGTCACAGTACTAAATTGTCCAAAATGCTTTTGAGCATATTTTAAGCTAAACTGTTGATCCCAAACATCTAGCCTTTAACATATGCCCCATCTATGCATCACTCAATTTGATTCAAACTTCATGAGTCCTTTTGCTTGAAGAAATAAATTACTGATTTTAGGGTAATTTGGTCAGGAGGTGAGAAGCTGCAGGTCAAAGTTATTCACATATTGGTTTGCCAAGTGATTACTTCAGTTTTAAGTGGTTAGTAATTTAAATGGTTTGTAGCTAGCCATCACTGTAGAAAGGATCCAATTGATATGTGGGCAAAAGGCCAAGGTCATAGGTCAGGGATGTTCTCAATATAAACCTACTTTGTAGACCATCTCTATTTTTCTTATTTATACCTATTGCACTCCAACTAGTACATCTCACAGTGTGGCCGTAATTGTGAGCGACACTTGTGAAATATGATTCCCTTGTATCAGCCCTTTGAAAGATAAGTACATCATTAGTGCATAACAAAAACACTGTGTTGCCCCGAGTAGGCTTAAGACCTAGAGTATTCTATTAAGGTTTAGCTACTGGTTTATAAGATGATAGGAACATTTTGCAGTTTATGTTGTGGAATCATAGCAATAAAATTTCCTAGATATCTAAATACTTTTGTTATACAAATCATCAGATATACCAACAAGTCTTTGTCCTGACAATGTGTGGGTCTGTACCTGGGTTTAGGATGGCTTTATTTGTTTTACAAGACGTTTAGTGATACTTTCTGCAGTTTTTTTTCTGTCAGGTTTTGCAGTTTACTTAGTCTGCTGACCCCACTAAAAAGCAAGGTGATAATTAAAAAAAGTATTGGTCTTACTATTTTTACATTTGCATATCGAAAAATATGATATGAGAGCTCCCTAACCTGATCATGCCTTTTAGATTGTTATGGACATTCATTTATGTAATATTCTTTAGAGAAATTGCCGCACGTTTGGTCTTTTATTGGAGGTTGTGTGATATCAAGGTCAAACTTGTCGGAAATTCATTATATCTGCAAGGTAGCCATCTCAGAAATATTTTTTAAGTGCATTTTTTTTTTTTTTTTTAATGTCTGGTCCCTTTAAGAGGATGTTTGTAATCAGACTTTAGACCTGACAGAAATCTAAATGTGTCCACCAGGTAGCCATTTTAAATTTCTTTTGAACATATTATCTCAGAAACTCTTAAAGTGAATGCAGTGGGACATATTTATGTAATCTTGCAAAGGATTCGGTCAGTACAGTTGGTTTGTATTTAAGTAGAATTTATACAGAAGCATCCGCTTCTCAATAAATAATTCTTGCATGGGTTTTCTTGGTTGTTTTGCTATATATGTTGACCTTATATTTGGCCTTTGTGGTGTCCTTTTGATACTGATTGGTGTCAACTAAGCTTTGGGATTAGTTCCTGTTAGCTCAACAACCATACATTTTTCTTCATCAAGTCACCGTGTTTTAACTGGACATATGTGATATGTATTTCTGTAATCATAGAAAGTTTCTACAAAATTGGCAAATAGGTTCTTCAAAATTTTGACTGGAAGTTGTGAATCTCAGCCCATGATATCGTAGCCATGCTTTGCAGCTAAGCGTCATGACCCAAGGGTCCTTGTTCTTGTAAAGTTATCAAATATAATTCCCTTTAATATTAAGTAGATAAAGTTTATTATTCACTTGAACAAAGTAATGTTAGCAATATGTATGTATTTCGCGTTAATGTCAATGATGATGAAAACAAACCAATATTGTATTCCGGCCTTAATATCTCCAGCCGGGATATATTTTGAGTGAGTTCTGTAAGGTAAAATAAGGTTGATGGTGTTGTTGTGAATTTTATGTAAGTTAAATAATGTATTTTAAGGTTTCCATTACTTTCAGTTTAAATAGTTTATTATACGCCTATGATATGACGGGGTATTATGGTATACCCACCGTTCGTCTGTCCGTCGGTCCGTTACCTTTTAGTGTCGCCGCGATAACTTTCCAGGGCTTTGATAGTTTCCCAAATTACTCTACAAAACTACATAACTACATATAATCCACGCATATTCGACAAGGTCATAGGTCAGTAGGCTACTTTGTGTTGTCACCGCGATAACGTAAGAAGAACATAAGGATTTTGATCAAACTTATCAGAATTTTCTAAAAAAAAAAATCTCGCTTTGGTCTTTGATTATCTCAATATTCAGAAAAATCCACGCATATTTAATGAGGTCATAGGTCACCCATGTGATAGCGACCTGGTGACTTAACCAAAATCCTATGGATTTTCATGAAAACTCAATATACACATTTACTATTATATGGTTTCTCACTTGAATTAACTTTTCATCAAAATTTAATTGATAATGACGTCAGAATTCACCAGATTCACGACGGGCGTATTATGCACGTTTGCGGTGCCCTTGTTAATTTAAGTATAACTATGGATAGATAGATAGCAATTCTTTTCAAATGTCTAACTTGGAAGCGGCGTGTCATGCCATATATTCCTAAATACTAAAAAGTCTTAGAACAACTTGGTCCAGGTTAGCATTCTGCTATGAAGTATAGGGTAATTAAGTCTCTTACCCTCTTCTATAACTTCTGTCACTACATATGTGTAAACCTTTTGGCAATGTTAGCATAGACCATGTTTTGCGAATTACCCTAGATAAGCGAATCATTCCTCTACCACTTGGGGTATAAAAACGCATTATCGTCGATGCTTTTTTTATAATAAACATGCTTTGCTAGTGTTTTATCATATGTGTTCACGTGAATTTAATCTTATAACTTTTGCAATATAAGTTATGTATCAATACATCATCCGATAAATGTGCAAACTACACTAAAAGCACTTAATTCGTATAAAAAATGGAATTATGAAAACAATTCTAGTTCATAAAGATAATCGAGCATAATGTATAGATGTCTATAAATATGCATACATATATTCTTTATTTATGTGAACTTAAAGGCGTTTGATCAAGGGTTTCAAGAATAATTATGTGAACTATTTTAACGTTTGGCTCCAGTTAAGAGTCTTTAAATGTCAAACTGCAAAAATTAAGCGTTTAGACGGAAAGCAAAATAATGTAACAAAAAGGCAAGACCAACGTCACAATGATATATAGTGAACCAAAACTTATTAAATGATATTTTCAAATAAAAAAAATAAAGGGTACACGTAGTTATTTCTATGTTGAAGATGCCATTTTGACCTGTGCAGCAGGGTCGTGTCCGGATTTGGACAGCAACGCATAAAAATAGAATATTCAGAATTGGGAAATCTTGGTGAGGATCGTTTTCAAGTTATAATCATCTTATGTTATGCTTTATTTTTTTTAAATAGGACGTTTCCGAGCTACGATTGAATCAAAGGTTGACTATACCAGATATCAGCAAACATTGGTTTTGTAATGTTTATTCTGGAATGTTTATTAGAAAACAAAATAAATAAGAGAGAAGCAAATGTTCTTGTAAAGTTTGTTTTACCTATGACCATAACCTGACATAAACCTATACTGACTTGAATTGAATAGAATAGCGGAAATTCATTTTGTGCATATTGAAAGGAAGGTTCAATAAAGCTTTTCTTCTTAAACCAATCGGTATTTCGTAATATGCCCTATATTAATAATAGTTCTGCAAAATGTGTTTCCCTAGGAACCTACTGGCGATGAATAATTTTTTCTTGTCAGAATTACCAAAAGATATGAAGGAGTTACAAAAAAAGCAAACATTGGTTTTAAGAAAAGCTCACCAGATAGAAACTGCTCTTAAGAAATGAATGTAAAAAAGGAGTGAATTTTGGAAACAATTATTGGAAATTTCGTCAATAATACATCATTTAGATGAACATATGTTTCATACAGATCACTTGTTAATATTTTCAGGTACTGTTTTTTTTCTTACGTGCAGGCATTAGACAAAGGTTCTAAAAATAACGATTTTATTACTACTACCTGCTAAAGTTTAGTCTGGAACAAGTATAAGTTGGACATAGGTATTGGCGCATCAATTTAGTTAACCAAATCCACTTAATCTGAGCGAGTAAGCTGTTAAGAGAATTAGTTCGGCAAATTTTACACGGTAAGATAAAGCCTGATATTTTCAACACGAATAATTGGCAATATTTATCACTGTGAAAGAAATAATATATATAAACAGCTGATTGAATCAATGCCAGAATGACTGAGCACAACCCCCCCCCCCCCCCCACCCCCCCCCCCCCCCCCCGAGCAGCAAATCACATCTAATATGTTGACATAATGATTAATGAAAATACGCGGGCAAAATGTCCGTTCCTTTCAATGCCCGAAATTCGGAGGTTCCGCTGTACTTAGAAACAGAGTTGTGCTTATATAGGATATTTACATTATAATTGCAACTGGAACTGGATCAACTGTGGGTGTGAGCAGTTACAGGTTTTTTACGTTCAAAAAACAAATAATTTTCCATTAGATAAATGAATGCAATAAAAATTAAATAAACTACTTTAAAAATAAAGTGAAACACCTGATCTTGAATACTACAAGGACCGTGTTCAAATCATTATATGTTGCTTGTAAACCCTGGAAATACGTTTATCTAAAGAAATGAACTTAGTGTTGCAATTCATACTCAATAGCTGCATTAAAGGCAACCTCTGCCCACCAGAACAACGGTTTTTCTACCTGTGTTTATTGCAGCCTGTGGCAACATAATGTGTCCTGCAAGTGATTTTCAATGTTCCCCTAAAGTGTACTGGGTTGTTTCTAGTGAGTTTCCCTAAAACACGAGACATTCATTAAAATCTGTCAATAAAATATATGAGTAAAATTGCTAGCAGACAAGCCAAAAAATGAAGACAAACACTTAATAGCTATGGCGCCTGGTTGAGTTATATGTGTTCCTTGCTGGAAATCGAAGATATTTTCAAGCAGGTTGGTCAGTTGCTTATGTGTTTTACTGCCCGAAAATATTCGATTTTTGTAAGCATGTTGTCCAGTGCGTATGTCTGTTTGTGTGTTTCTCACGACAAACTGCTACTGACAAAATGTTGTATCGACCTTGAATTAACAGGGTTGATTGAAATTCAAAATTCCTGGAAGCCTATATTTTATGGTTAATTTAGGTCAAAGGTCAAGGTCATAAAAAGTCATTTTATTTTAGACAATGTGTTCATAATTGTCCTATCTACACTAGCTATTATTAATTGTGTTCCTCTAGGTTTCCTCCATGCAAAGACTTGGTCAAATATCATTTCTTATGTGTCTGTGTGTCAGTATCTGTGTCTGTTTGTCAGTGGTCCTCTATTATGCTGCTTGCTGCTTCTTGTGCCTTACACATACCATTCTACCAGAGTTGGGTCCAAATGCAAATGCATTTGCATTTAAATGTTGCACATTTGTATTTGCATTTAAATGCAAACATTTTGAAAAGCCCGCATTTGCATTTGCATTTAAATGTCAGACTGATGTAATTCATTTGTATTTGCATTTGCATTTGCATTTGAAAAAATGCTAGGCATTTGCATTTGCATTTGAAATGTGAATCAAATGTCAAATGCAAATTCTTAATATTTTGTCATTTTGCATGCAGCAAAATATGTAGTTGTATACGATTCTTGTTGGATGGTGGACAATTGAGCTTACCATTTGGGTAGCTACATTCGATTTGCTCAAGGTAATGAATTTGAATGCACGGAAGGGTAGCTAGCTGTTAATATATAATAAAAAGATGATCCAAAAAGGTTTTTGTTTATTATTTTCTACGGATAATAATTATATTTTATAAACGGTAGTATATAAATAGACATTAGCATTTAAAAGCACTTAAATGCATTTGCATTTGCATTTGAAAAAAATCTGAATGCATTTACATATGCATTTAAATGCAATGACTGGTAAAGCATTTGCATTTGCATTTGCATTTAAATGCAATGAGTGGTAAAGCATTTGCATTTGCATTTGCGGAAACAACATAACATTTGCATTTGCATTTAAATGCACCGAGTTGCATTTGAACCCAACCCTGCATTCTACAGGCCACGGTTTTGCAGGAATCCTGTGGAAACTTGTACATCCTAGGTCTTACACTTATGTCTCAAAAGTGATATTACATTTTCGCAACAGAGCGGTTAGGGGACGCTGCACTGGAAACATTCAAACATGGTTTTGTGACCATATCTCTCAAACTATACACTTTAGCTGCATAAATTATAGGTCAACTTGTTCCTCTATGCTTTCCTGGCTTGTTCCTTTGTCTGACATATAGCATTCCACAAGCCAGATTTTTTTAGCAATCCTTCTGAATGTTATACTGATGATAGAACACCTAACGTTTTACATGTCAGGTGTCTTTTAGAGTAATAGGTCAAAGGTAAAAGTCATAAAAACACAAATTGTTTTGTCTTCATATATTCCTTAACATGAATCGTAGCCGCATAAACTGTAGCCAATTTTATTGGAAATTCCATGGACTTCTTGATATAATAAGCCGTATCAATCTGCTGTTAACATGATTGCGGACTTTTTTAAGGGAAATACATGATTTTCCGAATATGGGGTCTATTTTTTTAACTTTCGCTTTTGTTACTATAAAGGCCACAATTCTCGAGCAAACGCTCTAAAATATATACAGTTGATAGACCATAAAAGGTTCTATAAGCTTTTTATATTCAACTGAGATAAATCAAAAGTCAGGGTCTAGGTAACTGAAAACCCTATTTGTCCTATCTACATAAATTATGTCTCATTTTTTTTCAAGTCTGGAAACCTCTCATCCAGGTTGTGTCAGTCTTACAGTATATCTGTCTGTTCATCTGTTGTTGTCAACTTCTCCTGCCTGTTTGTTCTTTGTTCCAATATGTCATTTTGGAGTCCACATTGTTTTAGGAATGCTTCTGAAAGGCATACAGTTAAAATAAAACCAGAAAATATGTTCTGTCTGTCTCTCCGTTCATAAGCGACTTTTCCATTTCAACATAAGTACATAAAAGTGCTATTGTTTCTGCTCTCACAGAACATTGCTCATTCAAATGACTGTTTTCACTTGTTCCCCTGCCTTTATGTATCTCTGTCTGTATGTTATGTTTCAAATTAAGGCAAGCGCTCGACCTATTGTCTTTCTACTTGTCAATTTGCCAATCATTATAGCCGTCACATGGTGCTGTGGACCATCGATGGGTTGATCAAGGAGTACTCAGACGCATTTCCTGGCCAGGGAAGTAGTTTAAACTTATTTATCACGTATATGATTAAAGGCAGGGCTTTAAAAAGTTATGAAACCGTGACCCATACATCCAAGGACCGGTCTGATCATCTGTAGATATGCTTTGATCTATGCTCTGCACCTGTTTGATCTACTACATTTCAACCAGTGATATCATCCACTGGTTTGCGCCGAACCCTCTGCTGCGCCTATCCAGGAAATGTTTCCTACCTCCTCAGGTATCGCATAACTTAAATAATTAAGGTTCAGGTCACCCGTTGTGGTGCAAATAAGTGTCTGCGAAACGGAAGAAGGAGGAGCTTACTATTCCGAGGTTTAATTTTATGCTATTAAGTGCAAAGAAAGCGGGACCATGAAAAAGTGGTTGTCATTTTTAAGTTGTTTGATAGGCGAAGTATTCCTGTGCACGAAAAATTTGCTTTTTAAAGAATTATTCAACACGATTGATTAGAACCTTTACACCACCCGAGACCCTTTAACCAAAATGGACTGCCTCTTCTACAGATCAGCTTTTCATGAGATATTGCTGCTAACTTACACTTTATTTAGACCGATCACACAAGATTATGCGTCTCAATTTTCTTCACTGGGACCCTGAAACGGTAATCACACGAAACTATTTTATAATTTTGTTAACTTATGTTTTAATTTGATTGCTTTCTTAAATAAAAGAAACAGTACTCCACAGAATACTGATGTCTTTTCCTTTGCTTGAGTTTAGTCTAGGTCCAGCTCCCGGGCTGGGGACTATGGGCCTATCGCCATTTCTGTTTCTTTGTCCCTTTATTTGTCCAAGCGGCCTCATTAAGCTCTGACCTTGGTTTTGTATTTTGTGACAAACTTGCAAAGTGTAAAGTAACAAGCCTCATTTTTACTTCCTCCGTCCTTTTACAATGCCAGACAGGCATAGTTTTCAACAAGCTTCCATTGACAGTTACAAGTTATGCACCACACGTATACAGAATAAAGATAAAATGAAAGCCACTATTAAAACTTTGTACAAGCATCAATTCGTAGGCAATATGAAAGATATACATCGTAGTTTTTAAAAGTAGTGTATTATGATTTCGAGTAAAGACTTTAGCATACACAATGTAATTCCTAAATAAAATAAAAGAAACCTGCTGCCAAACCAAACTGCTGGTGGTGTGAAGGGGATGGCGTTTAGTTTAAATATTTCCATGACCGTTCTCTGTGGAAGTTGTTGATGGTCTAGTGAGTTCATCTGGAATGACAGTCATTAAAATGTCGTCACTTTTAATAAAAAGAGTCGTAAAAATCTTGTTATCGGATCAATCAAGAATAAGCCATATTTAACGAAAATGCTTATATCTCGCTTGTTTTTTTCCTGAAAGATTTAGTTTTCTGCTTTTTGAAGTGGCACGATTCGAAATCCCATTGATTCTCGCAACATCGTCTATCAAACGAGAATAACCGATATGTCATTGAAATGCTTATAACTCGGTCAAATTTTCTGCTTTGGGTCCCATTTGATAATCCTTCAGTTAGCTGAAATACTCAGAATTCAATCAAGCTCTAAGAAAGAGATGTCTTTATGCTGTGGATAGGATTTGTTAAGCTTCCAGTAATTTAACTGGAAGTCTCGTCCAATCTTGCGGCATCCGCTGTTTAATGTGATTAACCGAGAATTCAAGAAAGTGCTTTAAACTCTGTGACTTTTTGTATATATCTTTATTCCTACAATGAAGTAAAGTATAATATGAAATGAATGGAAATATAAAATGAATGAAAATATACAGAAAGAAGGGAAAAAAGTTCAGTTTATACTAATTACAAAGTTAGTAGCAAATAAATCAATAAGCATTTTAACCTCATCGTGGGTCAAATATGAGGTACATATTTCATCTTTGCATTCAATCAGCTCTGAAAGTAAATCTCTATTTATGGATGTTGTTACCATCATCAAAAGTATTTTTAGGATTTTAGTATTTCTTATGTCACGCTTTATACCATGGTCACGCATCTCACTTTCCAGATAGCGTAAATGGCATCCTAGAACACCGATGGCCTTATAATGAGCTCTTTTACCAGGAAATTGATAAAGTTATTTGCAACATTTTCTATGGTCAGAAATAAGTTTACAGAGCCCCAAAGCCCGCTGATCCATGTACAATATTCTTATGCGAGTTATATGGTAAGTGCCATAGGTGAAGCAAAGACTTATTATATGCTGTACTCAATCGCTCAGTTCACTTGTGCTTTAACATCCAGGTTTTTAAAAGGAACAGCAGTAAGAGTGAAATAGCCTGTTTTTAACCTTGCTAGAAAGACATCCGAAATTTGCCATTTAGATGTTGAAGCTTGCAATACATTTGACTCTTTTACCGAAGACGTCATTGTTATAAGTTGAAAGTTTTTGTATTCCCCAAGTACTGTATAGAGTCTAGAGAAACACCATTTAAAACAATCTTAGGTGGTCAAGCGGGATACTCCTTGTAAAAATAACACACCTTTTTCTTTCTGTTATATAACATGTCAAATTCTTCAGCAATACTTTCACATCATTTAACCATCTTTTGAAGCCCACTCCGCGTCGGACAGGTATGGCTTTTGATAAGATGAACTCAACATAGTCTCATAAAGGCCCTCTTCGTTTGCAAGAAAATATTTTGTATTATTTGTAATTGTCTTCATGACATGATTGGCTACTTTGTCAGGATAACCTTTTGTTTTAAATAATATATTCTACATTTTATTCATATAACAGGTTCTGAGAGGATTTGGAATAGAAACACAAAGGGGATTTGAATCTTTGAATTCTAATAGAGTGCCGATTCTTTTCAGAAAGACAAGGCCAATGCAAAAAGGAACTATGATAACAAGTGAATTAAATACTGGTTTCTGCACTACATTTGTTGACCGTGTGAAATGTGAAAGCTCAGGTGAGTGTACAACGGATCATGATCACCATATATTTTAAACGCAGAGAATAAATTTTTAAACAAATAAATGTTTAATACTATTTTTCTCGATTGAAAATTATTTCCCTGCATCTGATAATCGATCTGGCTTTCTGACGTATAACCTAACCTTTTTTAAGTCATGTATAGACATGTTGCTGTCATCATCTAGCACTTTTCGTAAGGAACTATTGGAAATACTAACATGCAAATTCCAGAATACATGTAAGGCTGTGTTCTCTGAAAATTTACACTTGGCCACCAAAAAAAGCTTTTCAGACAGGATTAATATTTAGAAGAAGAATTAATTTATATTCAATAAAAAATACAGACACAATCATAAAAATAGATTCCAAGATAAATTCATTATGTAAAAATGAATTATGCATTAAACCAAATTATACAGTGTTCTGATAACAGTTTTTAGAATTTTCTCTTATAATTTTGTAAACCAACTACGATCTTTTTTTATATTTTCCTTTTATAGCCATCAACTCAGCCTGTGCAGGAAAGTCGGAGAAGGATATACACAGAAGTAAATGCACAATGGACATAAAAACATCTGACAGGCCTGAACCTGAATGTAAAGGTAATGATATAATATTGCAAGCACCTTAACTACATACATCATGTAAGATAAGATTTGATAAGATAAGATAAGATATACTTTATTAATCCTAGGCTGGGAAATTATATGGTGTCCGCTGAAATAAAAAAAAGAAAATATTTATTACTATAATAAGCCTAACTAAAATATACCAGAATTCATGGTAAAGCACTATAATACAGTACAAAGCAAGACTTGATACGAGTATGACATTTATTACTTTTATAATATACGTAAATAAATAAAAATTCCTATCATGCACGGACGAACACATAAACACAACAAATAAAAACAGACGGAATGCTGCATATCTTACTACAGCAAAAAGGTAAAAGAAAATAAGTCCAATTTAAATAAAAGTATTCCTTAAACAAATTGACCATACTCTGTCCAATTAATCAAAACATGAATAGCAAATGCTTGAAATTATAATTTTTAATTGGCAAAACCATTAATAAAAGATATTTGTGTTAGGAAACGGAGAATTTAGCGGAGGCATTGTCCAACCAAACAAAAAGTTACACCTCGCCAAACCACCCTCATGTCTAAAGGGCTTAATAAAAACATAACCATGTAAGCAATGTAACCATCCTTTAAAAATAATAACTCTGAACTAATAGGAACGCCAAGACTCTTCAAAACGAAACAAACCATCTATATATTGGAATATTAAACAATAATCCCGATATAACTCGTGTAAATTTAACCAATGAATTAATTTATGCTGATACCATCCATTCCAAAGGAAACCCATTTTTTCCGACAGCAATAATAGCACAATCTACATTTTCAATCTCATATATCTCCCTACCGATTTGGCTACTTTATAAAGTCAGTAATGCATGTAAAACGGAGTAAGTTTAAAAGAAAATTGAATTTGACTTAAAGTTTAGACCCCACATTTAATTTAAATTTCATAATGATACTTGAGTGTAAATGAACAACACCATTTTCGATGACACATGTTACTCTTTTGTCCCAGAAGCCAGCTCCAACGGTCCCGCAAGGTCTAGTCTTGTTGTTGAACATCCAAAATTCGAACAGCACAACTTAGTGCAACCTAAATCTGAAGTTGAAAGGTCTGGTAAGGATCTTTTCCTCCTTTGCTCAGTCAGCACAAATATATGTCCTTAATACACTTACCAAAGGAAATAAAATTTTGGTCTTAGTTGTTAATCACACGATAATTGAAAATCTTAATTTTGAAATAAATCGATATAATATGTCCAGCTGCATCTTATTCAAAGCAAAACATGTTCTGATCTTACTTTCGGTAGCTTAACATATAAGCAAAATATGTTCCATAAATGTCTGTGTCATCAAAAGAAATAAGGTGAAAACGAAAAGTTAATTTGGCCAAAGTTTATTCCTGAATTTATTTTAAATTTCATAGTTAGTGGTTGAGTACAAAAATATGATACTATTTTCAATGACACAAGTGTGTCTCTTGTGTACCAGAAGCCATCATGACCGGTTCAGCAGGGTCAAGTCCGGTTTTGGACAACGCCGAATCTGGACATCACCACTTGGTACCTCCTGACTCTGAAGTGGAAAGGTCTGGTAAGCATCTTTTTCCTACTTTATTCACAATTATACGTATCCTTCTCTTAAAATGTTTACAGAAGGATATTCGATTTTAATTTTAATTTGGAAATCACAAGATAACTAGACACCTAAATTTGAATTTAATCCATATAATTAGTAATATGTTCTGGTGCATCTTATTCCAAACATAAATATAGTCTAGACCTATGTTTAGTACCCTAACATTTTATCGAAATACCATATTAATCGCCTTAATGTTTGATTGGCTTCAGTTAAACAGTCATAAATTGTCATGAAACATCGTAGAATGTTAAATTAGCCGACAATAGATTTTGAAAAAATGGGTATATGGATTAGGGTTTATTTAACGCTTATTACGTATGAACCAATAACCTGGGTCTGGTGCTAATAAATATAAAGGAAGGCAGACACTTTCAGACCTCTGACTTTTAACATACAAACCAAAACTCCAGATACATTTACGTGAAATATAGTTAAAGTGTTACAAAAGATTATATGGAAATATGCACTTAACTGAATAGTGCTGACGTCCCAGGGTGGGTGAAATAAATTTACATTAGACATACAATCATACAATACAAGATGAGAGGGGACTACACCCAAAGCTAAACTGATTATTATATAAATATACCAAAACTCTTGAGGCTGACTCTTACAACGAATTCAAATCTGGACCAAACAAGGAGTTCAGCCCTTAATAACGGCTCTATTTAGGCGTCGAAAGAAAAGAATACTTGGGTGGACGTATCCGCCGGTCAGGGAAACTGAAGAATACTGAGGAACAAGGTTTTACTAGAGCGGGATGTTTTCTCCTCTCAGTCAATAATTGGCACTACACAAGCATGATAAGCAATGCCTCCGGAGTAGAGCACAGGGCAAAAAGAGAGTTCGAATCTCAGGCAAGGCAGTGAGATATTTAACGGTCAGCCCCTACACAGATTGCGCCCTCTGCAGGCTTAGTGATGTGCCTGTGCCCAGCAGTCGTGTCTCATTTTCAAACGAGTGCTCTTTCAGGGGTCCCTAGGTGTTAAAACAAAAAAAAAGTGATGATACACACCGAGGACCAGCAAAAGCTATACACCAAGATACCATTTCTTGTAAAGTAGACGTAGAAGATGTAAGTGTAGATTCAGAAAATATCCTGGGCGTAAAATTTCGAGGTTTTAATATTAAACGCATATCGTGGGGTATTTGAATTCGTGGACAGACAATAAAAAAAATTAAGGAAATCGTGGTTAACTAATATCTTTATATGCGCTGGGAAGACGAGAAAATTTACAGCGGTAACTAACCTGTTGCTCGACGGAGATGCTTATTACACGGTGCGCCTGTACCGTGGCTAATCGGATCAGTGTTTAGCAAACGAACATCGCCTGGCTCGAGGACAACAAAGGAATAAATCAGCCTTGAAGGTGACGGACGATACATCGGCTGTTAGTTATAAAAAAACAAGCACACCACGTTCACACAAAGCGTAAACACTCACTTTATCGGAGAAAAAATGAAACGGGACTGACTACAAGAGGTATTTAACCTTTTTTTATTCATCATGGCGGTAGTTGCATGTGGTGCCTGTAAAGCCCAGACGGGGCCGTGTGACAAGCAGTTCGATATGCATTCAATGTGTCAACCATTTGGAGAAGTCGGCTAAATGGGTCGGCTAGCAAATGACAGGAACTTATCCCATCTGAAAATAAGTGGGGCATAATGTGCATACTAGTATTCTGTGACGCTTTCTTACGTAAACATTTATGTACAAGTTAACAATCGTCAATATTCGGACATACTGCTTTTCTTACTGATGGCTCACTTTTAGGCACACAACTGTAGTCAACAATATTCGGGATAAGTGTTCTATATTGCATTCGCCTCATACGGTAATGCAAATAAATTAAAATTGCCTTGGCTTTTAAGCCAATGAAATGTCGTACTTGATAACCGTGGTTACAAACATTGAAACATGCATACCTTTCTTGTCATGTCTGAACTATCGCTTTTCACGATACAAATGTGGCATTGTTCTTGAACATTTCACCCGACTTATTGAAAAATGGAAATGTGGGGATGTTTTCAGTTTAAAGTAAAGTATGAAAATGTTTTATTGTAAACGTTTCAGGGGCTGTGTGTATGCGATATTAAGGAAAATGGAATGGGCAACATGATATTTTTAAATCATATTTTTATAGTAATTCACGGGAACAATCATTCAGCACATTTATTATTTTTGTATCATTTACAAAATATTAAATTGTAATAAACAATTTTTGCACCTTTATTGAAAACTTAGCCACTGATCATAATAATAAATGAAATCACCCACCAGCTGCCGTCAAGATATTCTCTGACCGTATGATTTTTTGATCGATGGATTCATGAAGTATTGGATAACCTTGATCCACGAAAATCACGAAAACAAAATCCCACTTATTATTTCTGAACCTACATTATTAAAACTATACCATCAGCGTATATTACAATACTAACATTTCTTCAATTTACATCTATTTCTCTATGAATTCTGGTGATACTTTCTGCTTAATCATTAATAAAAATCAAAAGCAGTGTTAGTGTAAGGGAATGCCCCTATCAAACCATTCTGTGTTAAAATTAGTAATCTTTAAACAAGCTAATGTATGCTTGTATAACGCTTTAATAGCAAGATTTGTCATCGATTCCATATGGAACAAGAAAAGCACTCAGAGCGCAAACCTCCGCCAAAGCAGCTCATTATCCCCCATATGTAACTGTCAGAAAAGCAGCATTTTTTCCTTTAAAATATTTCTCTATCAAGAATGTTATCCGTATCACAATTTAATCAATTTTTCTTTCATAGTCGAGCTATCCTCAAGTTTTCATCAAAATCCTTCAATAAGTGTTTGACTAATGTTGCTAACAGCCAGCCAAACATAACCCCTGCAGTTTAGCGGAGGTAAAAAACAGATGAAGTCGAATATATTTGCAAAGCTAAGATTTCTTATGTAGGGAATGCGGGATGCAAAAAGCGTATAAAATAGGTACACGTATTGAGAAATAGAAAAGGTGAGATTCCTCGTGCGCGGATCCGGCAAGCGGAATTCGCATCCGGCAAAAACAATCACTTCATGTAGCGATTTTTTAAGTTTCCGGATGGTATCCAGGGGCAAAACATAGAACAAATGCATGCCGCCGTACGCGTGCATGTTCATAATAAATCTCTTAACACGCATTCCGCATTTCGTACATAAGGAATGTTACACGTTACTACTGAAGAAACAGACTTAATGAGCCCCCGAGGCCAAGTCGAAGCTGTGAGAAGCTGAACGAAACAGTGTTTTGTATTACTTTTGAACATTACGTTTTGTTACGTGTAACTAAACTTTCATCCGGGTTCCACACGCAACTAACTCAACTGAAGAAAGACTCTATAAATGATAATATTTATAATTGATAAATCAGTATATACAATATATACAAGAATACAACATGTTTTGGTTCACATAAAGGTCTGTCCAAGTCACCCATATTAATATTAACAGAATACATATAGCTCAAAGTAAAGTGAAGTAGGTGTCTCCAAATTCAATAAATCACATAATGCGAGTGCGAGGACGAGTGCCGGTACGCCCCTGGGGCCGATTAGGAGCCGTCCATGTTAAAAAGTCTACCCTCAACCGAAAAAAAGTTCAAATGTCCAAAACCAGGACGGGCAAGCGGTACGACAGTTCACATAATAATTTCAGCCCATACGGGATCGGGAATGTGATACTTTTATAACTGTACGCGAGATGACGTCGTACAGTTCACAAAAGAAACAGGTTCCAGTTAATGTAAAGGGTCCACTGCTTGTCTGTCGTCTTCGGTGGTGTTATGCTTCAACGCTCTCCGTTAGATTGTCCCCCTGTGTTCTCTGGTGTCCTCACGACCGGGAACCTGTAGGGCCCCCGCCGTCATCAAAGTCACTACGGAACCACGTAACACCTCCCTAAAGTAGAAAATTTTATGACATCAATATGAGTAAAATTTTGTAACCTTTCAACACGTGAGCCTCTAAATGACTCAGTTAATTACATAAGGAATAATTCAACAGATCAATGGAATAATAATTAAATATGATCAATCATGTTTATTCAGTAAAAGTTACACCTCGCCAAACCACCCTGATGTCTAAAGGGCTTAATAAAAACATAACCATGTAAGCAATGTAACCATCCTTTAAAAATAATAACTCTAAACTAATAGGAACGCCAAGACTCTTCAAAACGAAACAAACCATCTATATATTGGAATATTAAACAATATTCCCGATATAACTCATGTGTAAATTTAACCAATGAATTAATTTATGCTGAAACCATCCATTCCAAAGGAAACCCATTTTTTCCGACAGCAATAATAGCACAATCTACATTTTCAATTTCATAGATCTCCCTACCGATTTGGCTACTTTACAAAAGTCAGTAATGCATGTCAAACGGAATAAGTTTAAAAGAAAATTGAATTCGACTAAAAGTTTAGTCCCCACATTTAATTTAAATTTCATAATGATAGTTGAGTGTAAATGAACAATATCATTTTCTATGACACATGTTACTCTTTTGTCCCAGAAGCCAGCTCCAACGGTCCCGCAAGGTCTAGTCTTGTTGTTGAACATCCAAAATTCGAACAGCACAACTTAGTGCAACCTAAATCTGAAGTTGAAAGGTCTGGTAAGGATCTTTTCCTTCTTTGCTCAGTCAGCACAAATATATGTCCTTAATACACTTACCAAAGGAAATAAAATGTTGGTCTTAGTTTGTTAATCACACGATAATTGAAAATCTTAATTTTGAACTTAATCGATATAATATGTCCAGCTGCATCTTATTCAAAGCAAAACATGTTCTGGTCTTACTTTCGGTAGCTTAACATATAAGCAAAATATGTTCCATAAATGTCTGTGTCATCAAAAGAAATAAGGTGAAAACGAAAAGTAAATTTGGCCAAAGTTTATTCCTGAATTTATTTTAAATTTCATAGTTAAAGTTGAGTACAAAAATATGATACTATTTTCAATGACACAAGTGTTGCTCTTGTGTACCAGAAGCCATCATGACCGGTTCAGCAGGGTCAAGTCCGGTTTTGGACAACGCCGAATCTGGACATCACCACTTGGTACCTCCTGACTCTGAAGTGGAAAGGTCTGGTAAGCATCTTTTTCCTACTTTATTCACAATTACACGTATCCTTCTCTTAAAATGTTTACAGAAGGATATTCGATTTTAATTTTAATTTAAAAATCACAAGATAACTAGACACCTAAGTTTGAATTTAATCCATATAATTAGTAATATGTTCTGGTGCATCTTATTCCAAACATAAATATAGTCTAGACCTATGTTAAGTACCCTAACATTTTATCGAAATACCATATTAATCGCCTTAATGTTTGATTGGCTTCAGTTAAACAGTCATAAATTGTCATGAAACATCGTAGAATGTTAAATTAGCCGACAATAGATTTTGAAAAAATGGGTATATGGATTAGGGTTTATTTAACGCTTATTACGTATGAACCAATAACCTGGGTCTGGTGCTAATAAATATAAAGGAAGGCAGACACTTTCAGACCTCTGACTTTAAACATACAAACCAAAACTCCAGATACATTTACGTGAAATATAGTTAAAGTGTTACAAAAGATTATATGGAAATATGCACTTAACTGAATAGTGCTGACGTCCCAGGGTGGGTAAAATAAATTTACATTAGACATACAATCATACAATACAAGATGACAGGGGACTACACCCTAAGCTAAACTGATTATTATATAAATATACCAAAACTCTTGAGGCTGACTCTTACAACGAATTCAAATCTGGACCAAACAAGGAGTTCAGCCCTTAATAACGGCTCTATTTAGGCGTCGAAAGAAAAGAATACTTGGGTGGACGTATCCGCCGGTCAGGGAAACTGAAGAATACTGAGGAACAAGGTTTTACTAGAACGGGATGTTTTCTCCTCTCAGTCAATAATTGGCACTACACAAGCATGATAAGCAATGCCTCCGGAGTAGAGCACAGGGCAAAAAGAGAGTTCGAATCTCAGGCAAGGCAGTGAGATATTTAACGGTCAGCCCCTACACAGATTGCGCCCTCTGCAGGCTTAGTGATGTGCCTGTGCCCAGCAGTCGTGTCTCATTTTCAAACGAGTGCTCTTTCAGGGGTCCCTAGGTGTTAAAACAAAAAAAAGTGATGATACACACCGAGGACCAGCAAAAAGTATACACTAAGGTACCATTTCTTGTAAAGTAGACGTAGAAGATGTAAGTGTAGATTCAGAAAATATCCTGGGCGTAAAATTTCGAGGTTTTTATATTAAACGCATATCGTGGGGTATTTGAATTCGTGGACAGACAATAAAAAAAATTAAGGAAATCGTGGTTAACTAATATCTTTATATGCGCTGGGAAGACGAGAAAATTTACAGCGGTAACTAACCTGTTGCTCGGCGGAGATGCTTATTACACGGTGCGCCTGTACCATGGCTAATCGGATCAGTGTTTAGCAAACAAACATCGCCTGGCTCGAGGACAACAAAGGAATAAATCAGCCTTGAAGGTGACGGACGATACATCGGCTGTTAGTTATAAAAAACAAGCACATCACGTTCACACAAAGCGTAAACCCTCATTTTATCGGGGGAAAAATGAAACGGGACTGACTACAAGAGGTATTTAACCTTTTTTTATTCATCATGGCGGTAGTTGCATGTGGTGCCTGTAAAGCCCAGACGGGGCCGTGTGACAAGCAGTTCGATAGGCATTCAATGTGTCAACCATTTGGAGAAGTCGGCTAAATGGGTCGGCTAGCAAAAGACAGGAACTTTTCCCATCTGAAAATAAGTGGGGCATAATGTGCATACTAGTATTCTGTGACGCTTTCTTACGTAAAGATTTATGTACAAGTTAACAATCGTCAATATTCGGACATACTGCTTTTCTTACTGATGGCTCACTTTTAGGCACACAACTGTAGTCAACAATATTCGGGATAAGTGTTCTATATTGCATTCGCCTCATACGGTAATGCAAATAAATAAAAATTGCCTTGGCTTTTAAGCCAATGAAAAGTCGTACTTGATAACCGTGGTTACAAACATTTGAACATGCATACCTTTCTTGTCATGTCTGAACTATCGCTTTTCACGATACAAATGTGGCATTGTTCTTGAACATTTCACCCGACTTATTGAAAAATGGAAATGTGGGGATGTTTTCAGTTTAAAGTAAAGTATGAAAATGTTTTATTGTAAACGTTTCAGGGGCTGTGTGTATGCGATATTAAGGAAAATGGAATGGGCAACATAATATTTTTAAATCATATTTTTATAGTAATTCACGGGAACAATCATTCAGCACATTTATTATTTTTGTATCATTTACAAAATATAAAATTGTAATAAACAATTTTTGTACCTTTATTGAAAACTTAGCCACTGATCATAATAATAAATGAAATCACCCACCAGCTGCCGTCAAGATATTCTCTGACCGTATGATTTTTTGATCGATGGATTCATGAAGTATTGGATAACCTTGATCCACGAAAATCACGAAAACAAAATCCCACTTATTATTTCTGAACCTACATTATTAAAACTATACCATCAGCGTATATAACAATACTAACATTTCTTCAATTTACATCTATTTCTCTATGAATTCTGGTGATACTTTCTGCTTAATCATTAATAAAAATCAAAAGCAGCCTTAGTGTAAGGGAATGCCCCTATCAAACCAATCTGTGTTAAAATTAGTAATCTTTAAACAAGCTAATGTATGCTTGTATAACGCTTTAATAGCAAAATTTGTCATCGATTCCATATGGAACAAGAAAAGCACTCAGAGCGCAAACCTCCGCCAAAGCAGCTCATTATCCCCCATATGTAACTGTCAGAAAAGCAGCATTTTTTCCTTTAAAATATTTCTCTATCAAGAATGTTATCCGTATCACAATTTAATCAATTTTTCTTTCATAGCCGAGCTATCCTCAAGATTTCATCAAAATCCTTCAATAAGTGTTTGACTAATGTTGCTAACAGCCAGCCAAACATAACCCCTGCAGTTTAGCGGAGGTAAAAAACAGATGAAGTCGAATATATTTGCAAAGCTAAGATTTCTTATGTAGGGAATGCGGGATGCGAAAAGCGTATAAAATAGGTACACGTATTGAGAAATAGAGAAGGTGAGATTCCTCGTGCGCGGATCCGGCAAGCGGAATTCGCATCCGGCAAAAACAATCACTTCATGTAGCGATTTTTTAAGTTTCCGGATGGTATCCAGGGGCAAAACATAGAACAAATGCATGCCGCCGTACGCGTGCATGTTCATAATAAATCTCTTAACACGCATTCCGCATTTCGTACATAAGGAATGTTACACGTTACTACTGAAGAAACAGACTTAATGAGCCCCCGAGGCCAAGTCGAAGCTGTGAGAAGCTGAACGAAACAGTGTTTTGTATTACTTTTGAACATTACGTTTTGTTACGTGTAACTAAACTTTCATCCGGGTTCCACACGCAACTAACTCAACTGAAGAAAGACTCTATAAATGATAATATTTATAATTGATAAATCAGTATATACAATATATACAAGAATACAACATGTTTTGGTTCACATAAAGGTCTGTCCAAGTCACCCATATTAATATTAACAGAATACATATAGCTCAAAGTAAAGTGAAGTAGGTGTCTCCAAATTCAATAAATCACATAATGCGAGTGCGAGGACGAGTGCCGGTACGCCCCTGGGGCCGATTAGGAGCCGTCCATGTTAAAAAGTCTACCCTCAACCGAAAAAAAGTTCAAATGTCCAAAACCAGGACGGGCAAGCGGTACGACAGTTCACATAATAATTTCAGCCCATACGGGATCGGGAATGTGATACTTTTATAACTGTACGCGAGATGACGTCGTACAGTTCACAAAAGAAACAGGTTCCAGTTAATGTAAAGGGTCCACTGCTTGTCTGTCGTCTTCGGTGGTGTTATGCTTCAACGCTCTCCGTTAGATTGTCCCCCTGTGTTCTCTGGTGTCCTCACGACCGGGAACCTGTAGGGCCCCCGCCGTCATCAAAGTCACTACGGAACCACGTAACACCTCCCTAAAGTAGAAAATTTTATGACATCAATATGAGTAAAATTTTGTAACCTTTCAACACGTGAGCCTCTAAATGACTCAGTTAATTACATAAGGAATAATTCAACAGATCAATGGAATAATAATTAAATATGATCAATCATGTTTATTCAGTAAAAGTTACACCTCGCCAAACCACCCTGATGTCTAAAGGGCTTAATAAAAACATAACCATGTAAGCAATGTAACCATCCTTTAAAAATAATAACTCTAAACTAATAGGAACGCCAAGACTCTTCAAAACGAAACAAACCATCTATATATTGGAATATTAAACAATATTCCCGATATAACTCATGTGTAAATTTAACCAATGAATTAATTTATGCTGAAACCATCCATTCCAAAGGAAACCCATTTTTTCCGACAGCAATAATAGCACAATCTACATTTTCAATTTCATAGATCTCCCTACCGATTTGGCTACTTTACAAAAGTCAGTAATGCATGTCAAACGGAATAAGTTTAAAAGAAAATTGAATTCGACTAAAAGTTTAGTCCCCACATTTAATTTAAATTTCATAATGATAGTTGAGTGTAAATGAACAATATCATTTTCTATGACACATGTTACTCTTTTGTCCCAGAAGCCAGCTCCAACGGTGCCGCAAGGTCTAGTCTTGTTGTTGAACATCCGAAATTCGAACAGCACAACTTAGTGCAACCTAAATCTGAAGTTGAAAGGTCTGGTAAGGATCTTTCCCTTCTTTGCTCAGTCAGCACAAATATATGTCCTTAATACACTTACCAAAGGAAATAAAATGTTGGTCTTAGTTTGTTAATCACACGATAATTGAAAATCTTAATTTTGAACTTAATCGATATAATATGTCCAGCTGCATCTTATTCAAAGCAAAACATGTTCTGGTCTTACTTTCGGTAGCTTAACATATAAGCAAAATATGTTCCATAAATGTCTGTGTCATCAAAAGAAATAAGGTGAAAACGAAAAGTAAATTTGGCCAAAGTTTATTCCTGAATTTATTTTAAATTTCATAGTTAAAGTTGAGTACAAAAATATGATACTATTTTCAATGACACAAGTGTTGCTCTTGTGTACCAGAAGCCATCATGACCGGTTCAGCAGGGTCAAGTCCGGTTTTGGACAACGCCGAATCTGGACATCACCACTTGGTACCTCCTGACTCTGAAGTGGAAAGGTCTGGTAAGCATCTTTTTCCTACTTTATTCACAATTATACGTATCCTTCTCTTAAAATGTTTACAGAAGGATATTCGATTTTAATTTTAATTTGGTAATCACAAGATAACTAGACACCTAAGTTTGAATTTAATCCATATAATTAGTAATATGTTCTGGTGCATCTTATTCCAAACATAAATATAGTCTAGACCTATGTTTAGTACCCTAACATTTTATCGAAATACCATATTAATCGCCTTAATGTTTGATTGGCTTCAGTTAAACAGTCATAAATTGTCATGAAACATCGTAGAATGTTAAATTAGCCGACAATAGATTTTGAAAAAATGGGTATATGGATTAGGGTTTATTTAACGCTTATTACGTATGAACCAATAACCTGGGTCTGGTGCTAATAAATATAAAGGAAGGCAGACACTTTCAGACCTCTGACTTTAAACATACAAACCAAAACTCCAGATACATTTACGTGAAATATAGTTAAAGTGTTACAAAAGATTATATGGAAATATGCACTTAACTGAATAGTGCTGACGTCCCAGGGTGGGTAAAATAAATTTACATTAGACATACAATCATACAATACAAGATGACAGGGGACTACACCCTAAGCTAAACTGATTATTATATAAATATACCAAAACTCTTGAGGCTGACTCTTACAACGAATTCAAATCTGGACCAAACAAGGAGTTCAGCCCTTAATAACGGCTCTATTTAGGCGTCGAAAGAAAAGAATACTTGGGTGGACGTATCCGCCGGTCAGGGAAACTGAAGAATACTGAGGAACAAGGTTTTACTAGAACGGGATGTTTTCTCCTCTCAGTCAATAATTGGCACTACACAAGCATGATAAGCAATGCCTCCGGAGTAGAGCACAGGGCAAAAAGAGAGTTCGAATCTCAGGCAAGGCAGTGAGATATTTAACGGTCAGCCCCTACACAGATTGCGCCCTCTGCAGGCTTAGTGATGTGCCTGTGCCCAGCAGTCGTGTCTCATTTTCAAACGAGTGCTCTTTCAGGGGTCCCTAGGTGTTAAAACAAAAAAAAAAGTGATGATACACACCGAGGACCAGCAGAAGCAATACGCCAAGATACCATTTCTTGTAAAGTAGGCGTAGAAGATGTAAGTGTAGATTCAGAAAATATCCTGGGCGTAAAATTTCGAGGTTTTTATATTAAACGCATATCGTGGGGTATTTGAATTCGTGGACAGACAATAAAAAAAATTAAGGAAATCGTGGTTAACTAATATCTTTATATGCGCTGGGAAGACGAGAAAATTTACAGCGGTAACTAACCTGTTGCTCGACGGAGATGCTTATTACACGGTGCGCCTGTACCGTGGCTAATCGGATCAGTGTTTAGCAAACAAACATCGCCTGGCTCGAGGACAACAAAGGAATAAATCAGCCTTGAAGGTGACGGACGATACATCGGCTGTTAGTTATAAAAAACAAGCACATCACGTTCACACAAAGCGTAAACCCTCATTTTATCGGGGGAAAAATGAAACGGGACTGACTACAAGAGGTATTTAACCTTTTTTTATTCATCATGGCGGTAGTTGCATGTGGTGCCTGTAAAGCCCAGACGGGGCCGTGTGACAAGCAGTTCGATAGGCATTCAATGTGTCAACCATTTGGAGAAGTCGGCTAAATGGGTCGGCTAGCAAAAGACAGGAACTTTTCCCATCTGAAAATAAGTGGGGCATAATGTGCATACTAGTATTCTGTGACGCTTTCTTACGTAAAGATTTATGTACAAGTTAACAATCGTCAATATTCGGACATACTGCTTTTCTTACTGATGGCTCACTTTTAGGCACACAACTGTAGTCAACAATATTCGGGATAAGTGTTCTATATTGCATTCGCCTCATACGGTAATGCAAATAAATAAAAATTGCCTTGGCTTTTAAGCCAATGAAAAGTCGTACTTGATAACCGTGGTTACAAACATTTGAACATGCATACCTTTCTTGTCATGTCTGAACTATCGCTTTTCACGATACAAATGTGGCATTGTTCTTGAACATTTCACCCGACTTATTGAAAAATGGAAATGTGGGGATGTTTTCAGTTTAAAGTAAAGTATGAAAATGTTTTATTGTAAACGTTTCAGGGGCTGTGTGTATGCGATATTAAGGAAAATGGAATGGGCAACATAATATTTTTAAATCATATTTTTATAGTAATTCACGGGAACAATCATTCAGCACATTTATTATTTTTGTATCATTTACAAAATATAAAATTGTAATAAACAATTTTTGTACCTTTATTGAAAACTTAGCCACTGATCATAATAATAAATGAAATCACCCACCAGCTGCCGTCAAGATATTCTCTGACCGTATGATTTTTTGATCGATGGATTCATGAAGTATTGGATAACCTTGATCCACGAAAATCACGAAAACAAAATCCCACTTATTATTTCTGAACCTACATTATTAAAACTATACCATCAGCGTATATAACAATACTAACATTTCTTCAATTTACATCTATTTCTCTATGAATTCTGGTGATACTTTCTGCTTAATCATTAATAAAAATCAAAAGCAGCCTTAGTGTAAGGGAATGCCCCTATCAAACCAATCTGTGTTAAAATTAGTAATCTTTAAACAAGCTAATGTATGCTTGTATAACGCTTTAATAGCAAAATTTGTCATCGATTCCATATGGAACAAGAAAAGCACTCAGAGCGCAAACCTCCGCCAAAGCAGCTCATTATCCCCCATATGTAACTGTCAGAAAAGCAGCATTTTTTCCTTTAAAATATTTCTCTATCAAGAATGTTATCCGTATCACAATTTAATCAATTTTTCTTTCATAGCCGAGCTATCCTCAAGATTTCATCAAAATCCTTCAATAAGTGTTTGACTAATGTTGCTAACAGCCAGCCAAACATAACCCCTGCAGTTTAGCGGAGGTAAAAAACAGATGAAGTCGAATATATTTGCAAAGCTAAGATTTCTTATGTAGGGAATGCGGGATGCGAAAAGCGTATAAAATAGGTACACGTATTGAGAAATAGAGAAGGTGAGATTCCTCGTGCGCGGATCCGGCAAGCGGAATTCGCATCCGGCAAAAACAATCACTTCATGTAGCGATTTTTTAAGTTTCCGGATGGTATCCAGGGGCAAAACATAGAACAAATGCATGCCGCCGTACGCGTGCATGTTCATAATAAATCTCTTAACACGCATTCCGCATTTCGTACATAAGGAATGTTACACGTTACTACTGAAGAAACAGACTTAATGAGCCCCCGAGGCCAAGTCGAAGCTGTGAGAAGCTGAACGAAACAGTGTTTTGTATTACTTTTGAACATTACGTTTTGTTACGTGTAACTAAACTTTCATCCGGGTTCCACACGCAACTAACTCAACTGAAGAAAGACTCTATAAATGATAATATTTATAATTGATAAATCAGTATATACAATATATACAAGAATACAACATGTTTTGGTTCACATAAAGGTCTGTCCAAGTCACCCATATTAATATTAACAGAATACATATAGCTCAAAGTAAAGTGAAGTAGGTGTCTCCAAATTCAATAAATCACATAATGCGAGTGCGAGGACGAGTGCCGGTACGCCCCTGGGGCCGATTAGGAGCCGTCCATGTTAAAAAGTCTACCCTCAACCGAAAAAAAGTTCAAATGTCCAAAACCAGGACGGGCAAGCGGTACGACAGTTCACATAATAATTTCAGCCCATACGGGATCGGGAATGTGATACTTTTATAACTGTACGCGAGATGACGTCGTACAGTTCACAAAAGAAACAGGTTCCAGTTAATGTAAAGGGTCCACTGCTTGTCTGTCGTCCTCGGTGGTGTTATGCTTCAACGCTCTCCGTTAGATTGTCCCCCTGTGTTCTCTGGTGTCCTCACGACCGGGAACCTGTAGGGCCCCCGCCGTCATCAAAGTCACTACGGAACCACGTAACACCTCCCTAAAGTAGAAAATTTTATGACATCAATATGAGTAAAATTTTGTAACCTTTCAACACGTGAGCCTCTAAATGACTCAGTTAATTACATAAGGAATAATTCAACAGATCAATGGAATAATAATTAAATATGATCAATCATGTTTATTCAGTAAAAGTTACACCTCGCCAAACCACCCTGATGTCTAAAGGGCTTAATAAAAACATAACCATGTAAGCAATGTAACCATCCTTTAAAAATAATAACTCTAAACTAATAGGAACGCCAAGACTCTTCAAAACGAAACAAACCATCTATATATTGGAATATTAAACAATATTCCCGATATAACTCATGTGTAAATTTAACCAATGAATTAATTTATGCTGAAACCATCCATTCCAAAGGAAACCCATTTTTTCCGACAGCAATAATAGCACAATCTACATTTTCAATTTCATAGATCTCCCTACCGATTTGGCTACTTTACAAAAGTCAGTAATGCATGTCAAACGGAATAAGTTTAAAAGAAAATTGAATTCGACTAAAAGTTTAGTCCCCACATTTAATTTAAATTTCATAATGATAGTTGAGTGTAAATGAACAATATCATTTTCTATGACACATGTTACTCTTTTGTCCCAGAAGCCAGCTCCAACGGTGCCGCAAGGTCTAGTCTTGTTGTTGAACATCCGAAATTCGAACAGCACAACTTAGTGCAACCTAAATCTGAAGTTGAAAGGTCTGGTAAGGATCTTTCCCTTCTTTGCTCAGTCAGCACAAATATATGTCCTTAATACACTTACCAAAGGAAATAAAATGTTGGTCTTAGTTTGTTAATCACACGATAATTGAAAATCTTAATTTTGAACTTAATCGATATAATATGTCCAGCTGCATCTTATTCAAAGCAAAACATGTTCTGGTCTTACTTTCGGTAGCTTAACATATAAGCAAAATATGTTCCATAAATGTCTGTGTCATCAAAAGAAATAAGGTGAAAACGAAAAGTAAATTTGGCCAAAGTTTATTCCTGAATTTATTTTAAATTTCATAGTTAAAGTTGAGTACAAAAATATGATACTATTTTCAATGACACAAGTGTTGCTCTTGTGTACCAGAAGCCATCATGACCGGTTCAGCAGGGTCAAGTCCGGTTTTGGACAACGCCGAATCTGGACATCACCACTTGGTACCTCCTGACTCTGAAGTGGAAAGGTCTGGTAAGCATCTTTTTCCTACTTTATTCACAATTATACGTATCCTTCTCTTAAAATGTTTACAGAAGGATATTCGATTTTAATTTTAATTTGGTAATCACAAGATAACTAGACACCTAAGTTTGAATTTAATCCATATAATTAGTAATATGTTCTGGTGCATCTTATTCCAAACATAAATATAGTCTAGACCTATGTTTAGTACCCTAACATTTTATCGAAATACCATATTAATCGCCTTAATGTTTGATTGGCTTCAGTTAAACAGTCATAAATTGTCATGAAACATCGTAGAATGTTAAATTAGCCGACAATAGATTTTGAAAAAATGGGTATATGGATTAGGGTTTATTTAACGCTTATTACGTATGAACCAATAACCTGGGTCTGGTGCTAATAAATATAAAGGAAGGCAGACACTTTCAGACCTCTGACTTTAAACATACAAACCAAAACTCCAGATACATTTACGTGAAATATAGTTAAAGTGTTACAAAAGATTATATGGAAATATGCACTTAACTGAATAGTGCTGACGTCCCAGGGTGGGTAAAATAAATTTACATTAGACATACAATCATACAATACAAGATGACAGGGGACTACACCCTAAGCTAAACTGATTATTATATAAATATACCAAAACTCTTGAGGCTGACTCTTACAACGAATTCAAATCTGGACCAAACAAGGAGTTCAGCCCTTAATAACGGCTCTATTTAGGCGTCGAAAGAAAAGAATACTTGGGTGGACGTATCCGCCGGTCAGGGAAACTGAAGAATACTGAGGAACAAGGTTTTACTAGAACGGGATGTTTTCTCCTCTCAGTCAATAATTGGCACTACACAAGCATGATAAGCAATGCCTCCGGAGTAGAGCACAGGGCAAAAAGAGAGTTCGAATCTCAGGCAAGGCAGTGAGATATTTAACGGTCAGCCCCTACACAGATTGCGCCCTCTGCAGGCTTAGTGATGTGCCTGTGCCCAGCAGTCGTGTCTCATTTTCAAACGAGTGCTCTTTCAGGGGTCCCTAGGTGTTAAAACAAAAAAAAAAGTGATGATACACACCGAGGACCAGCAGAAGCAATACGCCAAGATACCATTTCTTGTAAAGTAGGCGTAGAAGATGTAAGTGTAGATTCAGAAAATATCCTGGGCGTAAAATTTCGAGGTTTTTATATTAAACGCATATCGTGGGGTATTTGAATTCGTGGACAGACAATAAAAAAAATTAAGGAAATCGTGGTTAACTAATATCTTTATATGCGCTGGGAAGACGAGAAAATTTACAGCGGTAACTAACCTGTTGCTCGACGGAGATGCTTATTACACGGTGCGCCTGTACCGTGGCTAATCGGATCAGTGTTTAGCAAACAAACATCGCCTGGCTCGAGGACAACAAAGGAATAAATCAGCCTTGAAGGTGACGGACGATACATCGGCTGTTAGTTATAAAAAACAAGCACATCACGTTCACACAAAGCGTAAACCCTCATTTTATCGGGGGAAAAATGAAACGGGACTGACTACAAGAGGTATTTAACCTTTTTTTATTCATCATGGCGGTAGTTGCATGTGGTGCCTGTAAAGCCCAGACGGGGCCGTGTGACAAGCAGTTCGATAGGCATTCAATGTGTCAACCATTTGGAGAAGTCGGCTAAATGGGTCGGCTAGCAAAAGACAGGAACTTTTCCCATCTGAAAATAAGTGGGGCATAATGTGCATACTAGTATTCTGTGACGCTTTCTTACGTAAAGATTTATGTACAAGTTAACAATCGTCAATATTCGGACATACTGCTTTTCTTACTGATGGCTCACTTTTAGGCACACAACTGTAGTCAACAATATTCGGGATAAGTGTTCTATATTGCATTCGCCTCATACGGTAATGCAAATAAATAAAAATTGCCTTGGCTTTTAAGCCAATGAAAAGTCGTACTTGATAACCGTGGTTACAAACATTTGAACATGCATACCTTTCTTGTCATGTCTGAACTATCGCTTTTCACGATACAAATGTGGCATTGTTCTTGAACATTTCACCCGACTTATTGAAAAATGGAAATGTGGGGATGTTTTCAGTTTAAAGTAAAGTATGAAAATGTTTTATTGTAAACGTTTCAGGGGCTGTGTGTATGCGATATTAAGGAAAATGGAATGGGCAACATAATATTTTTAAATCATATTTTTATAGTAATTCACGGGAACAATCATTCAGCACATTTATTATTTTTGTATCATTTACAAAATATAAAATTGTAATAAACAATTTTTGTACCTTTATTGAAAACTTAGCCACTGATCATAATAATAAATGAAATCACCCACCAGCTGCCGTCAAGATATTCTCTGACCGTATGATTTTTTGATCGATGGATTCATGAAGTATTGGATAACCTTGATCCACGAAAATCACGAAAACAAAATCCCACTTATTATTTCTGAACCTACATTATTAAAACTATACCATCAGCGTATATAACAATACTAACATTTCTTCAATTTACATCTATTTCTCTATGAATTCTGGTGATACTTTCTGCTTAATCATTAATAAAAATCAAAAGCAGCCTTAGTGTAAGGGAATGCCCCTATCAAACCAATCTGTGTTAAAATTAGTAATCTTTAAACAAGCTAATGTATGCTTGTATAACGCTTTAATAGCAAAATTTGTCATCGATTCCATATGGAACAAGAAAAGCACTCAGAGCGCAAACCTCCGCCAAAGCAGCTCATTATCCCCCATGTGTAACTGTCAGAAAAGCAGCATTTTTTCCTTTAAAATATTTCTCTATCAAGAATGTTATCCGTATCACAATTTAATCAATTTTTCTTTCATAGCCGAGCTATCCTCAAGATTTCATCAAAATCCTTCAATAAGTGTTTGACTAATGTTGCTAACAGCCAGCCAAACATAACCCCTGCAGTTTAGCGGAGGTAAAAAACAGATGAAGTCGAATATATTTGCAAAGCTAAGATTTCTTATGTAGGGAATGCGGGATGCGAAAAGCGTATAAAATAGGTACACGTATTGAGAAATAGAGAAGGTGAGATTCCTCGTGCGCGGATCCGGCAAGCGGAATTCGCATCCGGCAAAAACAATCACTTCATGTAGCGATTTTTTAAGTTTCCGGATGGTATCCAGGGGCAAAACATAGAACAAATGCATGCCGCCGTACGCGTGCATGTTCATAATAAATCTCTTAACACGCATTCCGCATTTCGTACATAAGGAATGTTACACGTTACTACTGAAGAAACAGACTTAATGAGCCCCCGAGGCCAAGTCGAAGCTGTGAGAAGCTGAACGAAACAGTGTTTTGTATTACTTTTGAACATTACGTTTTGTTACGTGTAACTAAACTTTCATCCGGGTTCCACACGCAACTAACTCAACTGAAGAAAGACTCTATAAATGATAATATTTATAATTGATAAATCAGTATATACAATATATACAAGAATACAACATGTTTTGGTTCACATAAAGGTCTGTCCAAGTCACCCATATTAATATTAACAGAATACATATAGCTCAAAGTAAAGTGAAGTAGGTGTCTCCAAATTCAATAAATCACATAATGCGAGTGCGAGGACGAGTGCCGGTACGCCCCTGGGGCCGATTAGGAGCCGTCCATGTTAAAAAGTCTACCCTCAACCGAAAAAAAGTTCAAATGTCCAAAACCAGGACGGGCAAGCGGTACGACAGTTCACATAATAATTTCAGCCCATACGGGATCGGGAATGTGATACTTTTATAACTGTACGCGAGATGACGTCGTACAGTTCACAAAAGAAACAGGTTCCAGTTAATGTAAAGGGTCCACTGCTTGTCTGTCGTCTTCGGTGGTGTTATGCTTCAACGCTCTCCGTTAGATTGTCCCCCTGTGTTCTCTGGTGTCCTCACGACCGGGAACCTGTAGGGCCCCCGCCGTCATCAAAGTCACTACGGAACCACGTAACACCTCCCTAAAGTAGAAAATTTTATGACATCAATATGAGTAAAATTTTGTAACCTTTCAACACGTGAGCCTCTAAATGACTCAGTTAATTACATAAGGAATAATTCAACAGATCAATGGAATAATAATTAAATATGATCAATCATGTTTATTCAGTAAAAGTTACACCTCGCCAAACCACCCTGATGTCTAAAGGGCTTAATAAAAACATAACCATGTAAGCAATGTAACCATCCTTTAAAAATAATAACTCTAAACTAATAGGAACGCCAAGACTCTTCAAAACGAAACAAACCATCTATATATTGGAATATTAAACAATATTCCCGATATAACTCATGTGTAAATTTAACCAATGAATTAATTTATGCTGAAACCATCCATTCCAAAGGAAACCCATTTTTTCCGACAGCAATAATAGCACAATCTACATTTTCAATTTCATAGATCTCCCTACCGATTTGGCTACTTTACAAAAGTCAGTAATGCATGTCAAACGGAATAAGTTTAAAAGAAAATTGAATTCGACTAAAAGTTTAGTCCCCACATTTAATTTAAATTTCATAATGATAGTTGAGTGTAAATGAACAATATCATTTTCTATGACACATGTTACTCTTTTGTCCCAGAAGCCAGCTCCAACGGTGCCGCAAGGTCTAGTCTTGTTGTTGAACATCCGAAATTCGAACAGCACAACTTAGTGCAACCTAAATCTGAAGTTGAAAGGTCTGGTAAGGATCTTTCCCTTCTTTGCTCAGTCAGCACAAATATATGTCCTTAATACACTTACCAAAGGAAATAAAATGTTGGTCTTAGTTTGTTAATCACACGATAATTGAAAATCTTAATTTTGAACTTAATCGATATAATATGTCCAGCTGCATCTTATTCAAAGCAAAACATGTTCTGGTCTTACTTTCGGTAGCTTAACATATAAGCAAAATATGTTCCATAAATGTCTGTGTCATCAAAAGAAATAAGGTGAAAACGAAAAGTAAATTTGGCCAAAGTTTATTCCTGAATTTATTTTAAATTTCATAGTTAAAGTTGAGTACAAAAATATGATACTATTTTCAATGACACAAGTGTTGCTCTTGTGTACCAGAAGCCATCATGACCGGTTCAGCAGGGTCAAGTCCGGTTTTGGACAACGCCGAATCTGGACATCACCACTTGGTACCTCCTGACTCTGAAGTGGAAAGGTCTGGTAAGCATCTTTTTCCTACTTTATTCACAATTACACGTATCCTTCTCTTAAAATGTTTACAGAAGGATATTCGATTTTAATTTTAATTTGGTAATCACAAGATAACTAGACACCTAAGTTTGAATTTAATCCATATAATTAGTAATATGTTCTGGTGCATCTTATTCCAAACATAAATATAGTCTAGACCTATGTTTAGTACCCTAACATTTTATCGAAATACCATATTAATCGCCTTAATGTTTGATTGGCTTCAGTTAAACAGTCATAAATTGTCATGAAACATCGTAGAATGTTAAATTAGCCGACAATAGATTTTGAAAAAATGGGTATATGGATTAGGGTTTATTTAACGCTTATTACGTATGAACCAATAACCTGGGTCTGGTGCTAATAAATATAAAGGAAGGCAGACACTTTCAGACCTCTGACTTTAAACATACAAACCAAAACTCCAGATACATTTACGTGAAATATAGTTAAAGTGTTACAAAAGATTATATGGAAATATGCACTTAACTGAATAGTGCTGACGTCCCAGGGTGGGTAAAATAAATTTACATTAGACATACAATCATACAATACAAGATGACAGGGGACTACACCCTAAGCTAAACTGATTATTATATAAATATACCAAAACTCTTGAGGCTGACTCTTACAACGAATTCAAATCTGGACCAAACAAGGAGTTCAGCCCTTAATAACGGCTCTATTTAGGCGTCGAAAGAAAAGAATACTTGGGTGGACGTATCCGCCGGTCAGGGAAACTGAAGAATACTGAGGAACAAGGTTTTACTAGAACGGGATGTTTTCTCCTCTCAGTCAATAATTGGCACTACACAAGCATGATAAGCAATGCCTCCGGAGTAGAGCACAGGGCAAAAAGAGAGTTCGAATCTCAGGCAAGGCAGTGAGATATTTAACGGTCAGCCCCTACACAGATTGCGCCCTCTGCAGGCTTAGTGATGTGCCTGTGCCCAGCAGTCGTGTCTCATTTTCAAACGAGTGCTCTTTCAGGGGTCCCTAGGTGTTAAAACAAAAAAAAAGTGATGATACACACCGAGGACCAGCAGAAGCAATACGCCAAGATACCATTTCTTGTAAAGTAGGCGTAGAAGATGTAAGTGTAGATTCAGAAAATATCCTGGGCGTAAAATTTCGAGGTTTTTATATTAAACGCATATCGTGGGGTATTTGAATTCGTGGACAGACAATAAAAAAAATTAAGGAAATCGTGGTTAACTAATATCTTTATATGCGCTGGGAAGACGAGAAAATTTACAGCGGTAACTAACCTGTTGCTCGACGGAGATGCTTATTACACGGTGCGCCTGTACCGTGGCTAATCGGATCAGTGTTTAGCAAACAAACATCGCCTGGCTCGAGGACAACAAAGGAATAAATCAGCCTTGAAGGTGACGGACGATACATCGGCTGTTAGTTATAAAAAACAAGCACATCACGTTCACACAAAGCGTAAACCCTCATTTTATCGGGGGAAAAATGAAACGGGACTGACTACAAGAGGTATTTAACCTTTTTTTATTCATCATGGCGGTAGTTGCATGTGGTGCCTGTAAAGCCCAGACGGGGCCGTGTGACAAGCAGTTCGATAGGCATTCAATGTGTCAACCATTTGGAGAAGTCGGCTAAATGGGTCGGCTAGCAAAAGACAGGAACTTTTCCCATCTGAAAATAAGTGGGGCATAATGTGCATACTAGTATTCTGTGACGCTTTCTTACGTAAAGATTTATGTACAAGTTAACAATCGTCAATATTCGGACATACTGCTTTTCTTACTGATGGCTCACTTTTAGGCACACAACTGTAGTCAACAATATTCGGGATAAGTGTTCTATATTGCATTCGCCTCATACGGTAATGCAAATAAATTAAAATTGCCTTGGCTTTTAAGCCAATGAAAAGTCGTACTTGATAACCGTGGTTACAAACATTTGAACATGCATACCTTTCTTGTCATGTCTGAACTATCGCTTTTCACGATACAAATGTGGCATTGTTCTTGAACATTTCACCCGACTTATTGAAAAATGGAAATGTGGGGATGTTTTCAGTTTAAAGTAAAGTATGAAAATGTTTTATTGTAAACGTTTCAGGGGCTGTGTGTATGCGATATTAAGGAAAATGGAATGGGCAACATAATATTTTTAAATCATATTTTTATAGTAATTCACGGGAACAATCATTCAGCACATTTATTATTTTTGTATCATTTACAAAATATAAAATTGTAATAAACAATTTTTGTACCTTTATTGAAAACTTAGCCACTGATCATAATAATAAATGAAATCACCCACCAGCTGCCGTCAAGATATTCTCTGACCGTATGATTTTTTGATCGATGGATTCATGAAGTATTGGATAACCTTGATCCACGAAAATCACGAAAACAAAATCCCACTTATTATTTCTGAACCTACATTATTAAAACTATACCATCAGCGTATATAACAATACTAACATTTCTTCAATTTACATCTATTTCTCTATGAATTCTGGTGATACTTTCTGCTTAATCATTAATAAAAATCAAAAGCAGCCTTAGTGTAAGGGAATGCCCCTATCAAACCAATCTGTGTTAAAATTAGTAATCTTTAAACAAGCTAATGTATGCTTGTATAACGCTTTAATAGCAAAATTTGTCATCGATTCCATATGGAACAAGAAAAGCACTCAGAGCGCAAACCTCCGCCAAAGCAGCTCATTATCCCCCATATGTAACTGTCAGAAAAGCAGCATTTTTTCCTTTAAAATATTTCTCTATCAAGAATGTTATCCGTATCACAATTTAATCAATTTTTCTTTCATAGCCGAGCTATCCTCAAGATTTCATCAAAATCCTTCAATAAGTGTTTGACTAATGTTGCTAACAGCCAGCCAAACATAACCCCTGCAGTTTAGCGGAGGTAAAAAACAGATGAAGTCGAATATATTTGCAAAGCTAAGATTTCTTATGTAGGGAATGCGGGATGCGAAAAGCGTATAAAATAGGTACACGTATTGAGAAATAGAGAAGGTGAGATTCCTCGTGCGCGGATCCGGCAAGCGGAATTCGCATCCGGCAAAAACAATCACTTCATGTAGCGATTTTTTAAGTTTCCGGATGGTATCCAGGGGCAAAACATAGAACAAATGCATGCCGCCGTACGCGTGCATGTTCATAATAAATCTCTTAACACGCATTCCGCATTTCGTACATAAGGAATGTTACACGTTACTACTGAAGAAACAGACTTAATGAGCCCCCGAGGCCAAGTCGAAGCTGTGAGAAGCTGAACGAAACAGTGTTTTGTATTACTTTTGAACATTACGTTTTGTTACGTGTAACTAAACTTTCATCCGGGTTCCACACGCAACTAACTCAACTGAAGAAAGACTCTATAAATGATAATATTTATAATTGATAAATCAGTATATACAATATATACAAGAATACAACATGTTTTGGTTCACATAAAGGTCTGTCCAAGTCACCCATATTAATATTAACAGAATACATATAGCTCAAAGTAAAGTGAAGTAGGTGTCTCCAAATTCAATAAATCACATAATGCGAGTGCGAGGACGAGTGCCGGTACGCCCCTGGGGCCGATTAGGAGCCGTCCATGTTAAAAAGTCTACCCTCAACCGAAAAAAAGTTCAAATGTCCAAAACCAGGACGGGCAAGCGGTACGACAGTTCACATAATAATTTCAGCCCATACGGGATCGGGAATGTGATACTTTTATAACTGTACGCGAGATGACGTCGTACAGTTCACAAAAGAAACAGGTTCCAGTTAATGTAAAGGGTCCACTGCTTGTCTGTCGTCTTCGGTGGTGTTATGCTTCAACGCTCTCCGTTAGATTGTCCCCCTGTGTTCTCTGGTGTCCTCACGACCGGGAACCTGTAGGGCCCCCGCCGTCATCAAAGTCACTACGGAACCACGTAACACCTCCCTAAAGTAGAAAATTTTATGACATCAATATGAGTAAAATTTTGTAACCTTTCAACACGTGAGCCTCTAAATGACTCAGTTAATTACATAAGGAATAATTCAACAGATCAATGGAATAATAATTAAATATGATCAATCATGTTTATTCAGTAAAAGTTACACCTCGCCAAACCACCCTGATGTCTAAAGGGCTTAATAAAAACATAACCATGTAAGCAATGTAACCATCCTTTAAAAATAATAACTCTAAACTAATAGGAACGCCAAGACTCTTCAAAACGAAACAAACCATCTATATATTGGAATATTAAACAATATTCCCGATATAACTCATGTGTAAATTTAACCAATGAATTAATTTATGCTGAAACCATCCATTCCAAAGGAAACCCATTTTTTCCGACAGCAATAATAGCACAATCTACATTTTCAATTTCATAGATCTCCCTACCGATTTGGCTACTTTACAAAAGTCAGTAATGCATGTCAAACGGAATAAGTTTAAAAGAAAATTGAATTCGACTAAAAGTTTAGTCCCCACATTTAATTTAAATTTCATAATGATAGTTGAGTGTAAATGAACAATATCATTTTCTATGACACATGTTACTCTTTTGTCCCAGAAGCCAGCTCCAACGGTGCCGCAAGGTCTAGTCTTGTTGTTGAACATCCGAAATTCGAACAGCACAACTTAGTGCAACCTAAATCTGAAGTTGAAAGGTCTGGTAAGGATCTTTCCCTTCTTTGCTCAGTCAGCACAAATATATGTCCTTAATACACTTACCAAAGGAAATAAAATGTTGGTCTTAGTTTGTTAATCACACGATAATTGAAAATCTTAATTTTGAACTTAATCGATATAATATGTCCAGCTGCATCTTATTCAAAGCAAAACATGTTCTGGTCTTACTTTCGGTAGCTTAACATATAAGCAAAATATGTTCCATAAATGTCTGTGTCATCAAAAGAAATAAGGTGAAAACGAAAAGTAAATTTGGCCAAAGTTTATTCCTGAATTTATTTTAAATTTCATAGTTAAAGTTGAGTACAAAAATATGATACTATTTTCAATGACACAAGTGTTGCTCTTGTGTACCAGAAGCCATCATGACCGGTTCAGCAGGGTCAAGTCCGGTTTTGGACAACGCCGAATCTGGACATCACCACTTGGTACCTCCTGACTCTGAAGTGGAAAGGTCTGGTAAGCATCTTTTTCCTACTTTATTCACAATTACACGTATCCTTCTCTTAAAATGTTTACAGAAGGATATTCGATTTTAATTTTAATTTGGTAATCACAAGATAACTAGACACCTAAGTTTGAATTTAATCCATATAATTAGTAATATGTTCTGGTGCATCTTATTCCAAACATAAATATAGTCTAGACCTATGTTTAGTACCCTAACATTTTATCGAAATACCATATTAATCGCCTTAATGTTTGATTGGCTTCAGTTAAACAGTCATAAATTGTCATGAAACATCGTAGAATGTTAAATTAGCCGACAATAGATTTTGAAAAAATGGGTATATGGATTAGGGTTTATTTAACGCTTATTACGTATGAACCAATAACCTGGGTCTGGTGCTAATAAATATAAAGGAAGGCAGACACTTTCAGACCTCTGACTTTAAACATACAAACCAAAACTCCAGATACATTTACGTGAAATATAGTTAAAGTGTTACAAAAGATTATATGGAAATATGCACTTAACTGAATAGTGCTGACGTCCCAGGGTGGGTAAAATAAATTTACATTAGACATACAATCATACAATACAAGATGACAGGGGACTACACCCTAAGCTAAACTGATTATTATATAAATATACCAAAACTCTTGAGGCTGACTCTTACAACGAATTCAAATCTGGACCAAACAAGGAGTTCAGCCCTTAATAACGGCTCTATTTAGGCGTCGAAAGAAAAGAATACTTGGGTGGACGTATCCGCCGGTCAGGGAAACTGAAGAATACTGAGGAACAAGGTTTTACTAGAACGGGATGTTTTCTCCTCTCAGTCAATAATTGGCACTACACAAGCATGATAAGCAATGCCTCCGGAGTAGAGCACAGGGCAAAAAGAGAGTTCGAATCTCAGGCAAGGCAGTGAGATATTTAACGGTCAGCCCCTACACAGATTGCGCCCTCTGCAGGCTTAGTGATGTGCCTGTGCCCAGCAGTCGTGTCTCATTTTCAAACGAGTGCTCTTTCAGGGGTCCCTAGGTGTTAAAACAAAAAAAAAGTGATGATACACACCGAGGACCAGCAGAAGCAATACGCCAAGATACCATTTCTTGTAAAGTAGGCGTAGAAGATGTAAGTGTAGATTCAGAAAATATCCTGGGCGTAAAATTTCGAGGTTTTTATATTAAACGCATATCGTGGGGTATTTGAATTCGTGGACAGACAATAAAAAAAATTAAGGAAATCGTGGTTAACTAATATCTTTATATGCGCTGGGAAGACGAGAAAATTTACAGCGGTAACTAACCTGTTGCTCGACGGAGATGCTTATTACACGGTGCGCCTGTACCGTGGCTAATCGGATCAGTGTTTAGCAAACAAACATCGCCTGGCTCGAGGACAACAAAGGAATAAATCAGCCTTGAAGGTGACGGACGATACATCGGCTGTTAGTTATAAAAAACAAGCACATCACGTTCACACAAAGCGTAAACCCTCATTTTATCGGGGGAAAAATGAAACGGGACTGACTACAAGAGGTATTTAACCTTTTTTTATTCATCATGGCGGTAGTTGCATGTGGTGCCTGTAAAGCCCAGACGGGGCCGTGTGACAAGCAGTTCGATAGGCATTCAATGTGTCAACCATTTGGAGAAGTCGGCTAAATGGGTCGGCTAGCAAAAGACAGGAACTTTTCCCATCTGAAAATAAGTGGGGCATAATGTGCATACTAGTATTCTGTGACGCTTTCTTACGTAAAGATTTATGTACAAGTTAACAATCGTCAATATTCGGACATACTGCTTTTCTTACTGATGGCTCACTTTTAGGCACACAACTGTAGTCAACAATATTCGGGATAAGTGTTCTATATTGCATTCGCCTCATACGGTAATGCAAATAAATTAAAATTGCCTTGGCTTTTAAGCCAATGAAAAGTCGTACTTGATAACCGTGGTTACAAACATTTGAACATGCATACCTTTCTTGTCATGTCTGAACTATCGCTTTTCACGATACAAATGTGGCATTGTTCTTGAACATTTCACCCGACTTATTGAAAAATGGAAATGTGGGGATGTTTTCAGTTTAAAGTAAAGTATGAAAATGTTTTATTGTAAACGTTTCAGGGGCTGTGTGTATGCGATATTAAGGAAAATGGAATGGGCAACATAATATTTTTAAATCATATTTTTATAGTAATTCACGGGAACAATCATTCAGCACATTTATTATTTTTGTATCATTTACAAAATATAAAATTGTAATAAACAATTTTTGTACCTTTATTGAAAACTTAGCCACTGATCATAATAATAAATGAAATCACCCACCAGCTGCCGTCAAGATATTCTCTGACCGTATGATTTTTTGATCGATGGATTCATGAAGTATTGGATAACCTTGATCCACGAAAATCACGAAAACAAAATCCCACTTATTATTTCTGAACCTACATTATTAAAACTATACCATCAGCGTATATAACAATACTAACATTTCTTCAATTTACATCTATTTCTCTATGAATTCTGGTGATACTTTCTGCTTAATCATTAATAAAAATCAAAAGCAGCCTTAGTGTAAGGGAATGCCCCTATCAAACCAATCTGTGTTAAAATTAGTAATCTTTAAACAAGCTAATGTATGCTTGTATAACGCTTTAATAGCAAAATTTGTCATCGATTCCATATGGAACAAGAAAAGCACTCAGAGCGCAAACCTCCGCCAAAGCAGCTCATTATCCCCCATATGTAACTGTCAGAAAAGCAGCATTTTTTCCTTTAAAATATTTCTCTATCAAGAATGTTATCCGTATCACAATTTAATCAATTTTTCTTTCATAGCCGAGCTATCCTCAAGATTTCATCAAAATCCTTCAATAAGTGTTTGACTAATGTTGCTAACAGCCAGCCAAACATAACCCCTGCAGTTTAGCGGAGGTAAAAAACAGATGAAGTCGAATATATTTGCAAAGCTAAGATTTCTTATGTAGGGAATGCGGGATGCGAAAAGCGTATAAAATAGGTACACGTATTGAGAAATAGAGAAGGTGAGATTCCTCGTGCGCGGATCCGGCAAGCGGAATTCGCATCCGGCAAAAACAATCACTTCATGTAGCGATTTTTTAAGTTTCCGGATGGTATCCAGGGGCAAAACATAGAACAAATGCATGCCGCCGTACGCGTGCATGTTCATAATAAATCTCTTAACACGCATTCCGCATTTCGTACATAAGGAATGTTACACGTTACTACTGAAGAAACTGACTTAATGAGCCCCCGAGGCCAAGTCGAAGCTGTGAGAAGCTGAACGAAACAGTGTTTTGTATTACTTTTGAACATTACGTTTTGTTACGTGTAACTAAACTTTCATCCGGGTTCCACACGCAACTAACTCAACTGAAGAAAGACTCTATAAATGATAATATTTATAATTGATAAATCAGTATATACAATATATACAAGAATACAACATGTTTTGGTTCACATAAAGGTCTGTCCAAGTCACCCATATTAATATTAACAGAATACATATAGCTCAAAGTAAAGTGAAGTAGGTGTCTCCAAAATCAATAAATCACATAATGCGAGTGCGAGGACTAGTGCCGGTACGCCCCTGGGGCCGATTAGGAGCCGTCCATGTTAAAAAGTCTACCCTCAACCGAAAAAAAGTTCAAATGTCCAAAACCAGGACGGGCAAGCGGTACGACAGTTCACATAATAATTGCAGCCCATACGGGATCGGGAATGTGATACTTTTATAACTGTACGCGAGATGACGTCGTACAGTTCACAAAAGAAACAGGTTCCAGTTAATGTAAAGGGTACACTGCTTGTCTGTCGTCTTCGGTGGTGTTATGCTTCAACGCTCTCCGTTAGATTGTCCCCCTGTGTTCTCTGGTGTCCTCACGACCGGGAACCTGTAGGGCCCCCGCCGTCATCAAAGTCACTACGGAACCACGTAACACCTCCCTAAAGTAGAAAATTTTATGACATCAATATGAGTAAAATTTTGTAACCTTTCAACACGTGAGCCTCTAAATGACTCAGTTAATTACATAAGGAATAATTCAACAGATCAATGGAATAATAATTAAATATGATCAATCATGTTTATTCAGTAAAAGTTACACCTCGCCAAACCACCCTGATGTCTAAAGGGCTTAATAAAAACATAACCATGTAAGCAATGTAACCATCCTTTAAAAATAATAACTCTAAACTAATAGGAACGCCAAGACTCTTCAAAACGAAACAAACCATCTATATATTGGAATATTAAACAATATTCCCGATATAACTCATGTGTAAATTTAACCAATGAATTAATTTATGCTGAAACCATCCATTCCAAAGGAAACCCATTTTTTCCGACAGCAATAATAGCACAATCTACATTTTCAATTTCATAGATCTCCCTACCGATTTGGCTACTTTACAATGTCAGTAATGCATGTCAAACGGAATAAGTTTAAAAGAAAATTGAATTCGACTAAAAGTTTAGTCCCCACATTTAATTTAAATTTCATAATGATAGTTGAGTGTAAATGAACAATATCATTTTCTATGACACATGTTACTCTTTTGTCCCAGAAACCAGCTCCAACGGTTCCGCAAGGTCTAGTCTTGTTGTTGAACATCCGAAATTCGAACAGCACAACTTAGTGCAACCTAAATCTGAAGTTGAAAGGTCTGGTAAGGATCTTTTCCTCCTTTGCTCAGTCAGCACAAATATATGTCCTTAATACACTTACCAAAGGAAATAAAATTTTGGTCTTAGTTGTTAATCACACGATAATTGAAAATCTTAATTTTGAAATAAATCGATATAATATGTCCAGCTGCATCTTAGTCAAAGCAAAACATGTTCTGGTCTTACTTTCGGTAGCTTAACATATAAGCAAAATATGTTCCATAAATGTCTGTGTCATCAAAAGAAATAAGGTGAAAACGAAAAGTAAATTTGGCCAAAGTTTATTCCTAAATTTATTTTAAATTTCCATCATGACCGGTTCAGCAGGGTCAAGTCCGGTTTTGGACAACGCCGAATCTGGACATCACCACTTGGTACCTCCTGACTCTGAAGTGGAAAGGTCTGGTAAGCATCTTTTTCCTACTTTATTCACAAATATACGTATCCTTCTCTTAAAATGTTTACAGAAGGATATTCGATTTTAATTTTAATTTGGTAATCACAAGATAACTAGACACCTAAGTTTGAATTTAATCCATATAATTAGTAATATGTTCTGGTGCATCTTATTCCAAACATAAATATAGTCTAGACCTATGTTTAGTACCCTAACGTTTTATCGAAATACCATATTAATCGCCTTAATGTTTGATTGGCTTCAGTTAAACAGTCATAAATTGTCATGAAACATCGTAGAATGTTAAATTAGCCGACAATAGATTTTGAAAAAATGGGTATATGGATTAGGGTTTATTTAACGCTTATTACGTATGAACCAATAACCTGGGTCTGGTGCTAATAAATATAAAGGAAGGCAGACACTTTCAGACCTCTGACTTTAAACATACAAACCAAAACTCCAGATACATTTACGTGAAATATAGTTAAAGTGTTACAAAAGATTATATGGAAATATGCACTTAACTGAATAGTGCTGACGTCCCAGGGTGGGTAAAATAAATTTACATTAGACATACAATCATACAATACAAGATGACAGGGGACTACACCCTAAGCTAAACTGATTATTATATAAATATACCAAAACTCTTGAGGCTGACTCTTACAACGAATTCAAATCTGGACCAAACAAGGAGTTCAGCACTTGATTACGGCTCTATTTAGCCGTCGAAAGATAAGAATACTTGGGTGGACGTATCCGCCGGTCAGGGAAACTGAAGAATACTGAGGAACAAGGTTTTACTAGAACGGGATGTTTTCTCCTCTCAGTCAATAATTGGCACTACACAAGCATGATAAGCAATGCCTCCGGAGTAGAGCACAGGGCAAAAAGAGAGTTCGAATCTCAGGCAAGGCAGTGAGATATTTAACGGTCAGCCCCTACACAGATTGCGCCCTCTGCAGGCTTAGTGATGTGCCTGTGCCCAGCAGTCGTGTCTCATTTTCAAACGAGTGCTCTTTCAGGGGTCCCTAGGTGTTAAAACAAAAAAAAAGTGATGATACACACCGAGGACCAGCAGAAGCAATACACCAAGATACCATTTCTTGTAAAGTAGGCGTAGAAGATGTAAGTGTAGATTCAGAAAATATCCTGGGCGTAAAATTTCGAGGTTTTTATATTAAACGCATATCGTGGGGTATTTGAATTCGTGGACAGACAATAAAAAAAATTAAGGAAATCGTGGTTAACTAATATCTTTATATGCGCTGGGAAGACGAGAAAATTTACAGCGGTAACTAACCTGTTGCTCGACGGAGATGCTTATTACACGGTGCGCCTGTACCGTGGCTAATCGGATCAGTGTTTAGCAAACAAACATCGCCTGGCTCGAGGACAACAAAGGAATAAATCAGCCTTGAAGGTGACGGACGATACATCGGCTGTTAGTTATAAAAAACACGCACACCACGTTCACACAAAGCGTAAACCCTCATTTTATCGGAGAAAAAATGAAACGGGACTGACTACAAGAGGTATTTAACCTTTTTTTATTCATCATGGCGGTAGTTGCATGTGGTGCCTGTAAAGCCCAGACGGGGCCGTGTGACAAGCAGTTCGATAGGCATTCAATGTGTCAACCATTTGGAGAAGTCGGCTAAATGGGTCGGCTAGCAAAAGACAGGAACTTTTCCCATCTGAAAATAAGTGGGGCATAATGTGCATACTAGTATTCTGTGACGCTTTCTTACGTAAACATGTACAAGTTAACAATCGTCAATATTCGGACATACTGCTTTTCTTACTGATGGCTCACTTTTAGGCACACAACTGTAGTCAACAATATTCGGGATAAGTGTTCTATATTGCATTCGCCTCATACGGTAATGCAAATAAATTAAAATTGCCTTGGCTTTTAAGCCAATGAAAAGTCGTACTTGATAACCGTGGTTACAAACATTTGAACATGCATACCTTTCTTGTCATGTCTGAACTATCGCTTTTCACGATACAAATGTGGCATTGTTCTTGAACATTTCACCCGACTTATTGAAAAATGGAAATGTGGGGATGTTTTCAGTTTAAAGTAAAGTATGAAAATGTTTTATTGTAAACGTTTCAGGGGCTGTGTGTATGCGATATTAAGGAAAATGGAATGGGCAACATAACATTTTTAAATCATATTTTTATAGTAATTCACGGGAACAATCATTCAGCACATTTATTATTTTTGTATCATTTACAAAATATAAAATTGTAATAAACAATTTTTGTACCTTTATTGAAAACTTAGCCACTATCATAATAATAAATGAAATCACCCACCAGCTGCCGTCAAGATATTCTCTGACCGTATGATTTTTTGATCGATGGATTCATGAAGTATTGGATAACCTTGATCCACGAAAATCACGAAAACAAAATCCCACTTATTATTTCTGAACCTACATTATTAAAACTATACCATCAGCGTATATAACAATACTAACATTTCTTCAATTTACATCTATTTCTCTATGAATTCTGGTGATACTTTCTGCTTAATCATTAATAAAAATCAAAAGCAGCGTTAGTGTAAGGGAATGCCCCTATCAAACCAATCTGTGTTAAAATTAGTAATCTTTAAACAAGCTAATGTATGCTTGTATAACGCTTTAATAGCAAAATTTGTCATCGATTCCATATGGAACAAGAAAAGCACTCAGAGCGCAAACCTCCGCCAAAGCAGCTCATTATCTCCCATATGTAACTGTCAGAAAAGCAGCATTTTTTCCTTTAAAATATTTCTCTATCAAGAATGTTATCCGTATCACAATTTAATCAATTTTTCTTTCATAGCCGAGCTATCCTCAAGATTTCATCAAAATCCTTCAATAAGTGTTTGACTAATGTTGCTAACAGCTAGCCAAACATAACCCCTGCAGTTTAGCGGAGGTAAAAAACAGATGAAGTCGAATATATTTGCAAAGCTAAGATTTCTTATGTAGGGAATGCGGGATGCGAAAAGCGTATAAAATAGGTACACGTATTGAGTAATAGAGAAGGTGAGATTCCTCGTGCGCGGATCCGGCAAGCGGAATTCGCATCCGGCAAAACAATCGCTTCATGTAGCGATTTTTTAAGTTTCCGGATGGTATCCAGGGGCAAAACATAGAACAAATGCATGCCGCCGTACGCGTGCATGTTCATAATAAATCTCTTAACACGCATTCCGCATTTCGTACATAAGGAATGTTACACGTTACTACTGAAGAAACTGACTTAATGAGCCCCCGAGGCCAAGTCGAAGCTGTGAGAAGCTGAACGAAACAGTGTTTTGTATTACTTTTGAACATTACGTTTTGTTACGTGTAACTAAACTTTCATCCGGGTTCCACACGCAACTAACTCAACTGAAGAAAGACTCTATAAATGATAATATTTATAATTGATAAATCAGTATATACAATATATACAAGAATACAACATGTTTTGGTTCACATAAAGGTCTGTCCAAGTCACCCATATTAATATTAACAGAATACATATAGCTCAAAGTAAAGTGAAGTAGGTGTCTCCAAAATCAATAAATCACATAATGCGAGTGCGAGGACTAGTGCCGGTACGCCCCTGGGGCCGATTAGGAGCCGTCCATGTTAAAAAGTCTACCCTCAACCGAAAAAAAGTTCAAATGTCCAAAACCAGGACGGGCAACCGGTACGACAGTTCACATAATAATTGCAGCCCATACGGGATCGGGAATGTGATACTTTTATAACTGTACGCGAGATGACGTCGTACAGTTCACAAAAGAAACAGGTTCCAGTTAATGTAAAGGGTCCACTGCTTGTCTGTCGTCTTCGGTGGTGTTATGCTTCAACGCTCTCCGTTAGATTGTCCCCCTGTGTTCTCTGGTGTCCTCACGACCGGGAACCTGTAGGGCCCCCGCCGTCATCAAAGTCACTACGGAACCACGTAACACCTCCCTAAAGTAGAAAATTTTATGACATCAATATGAGTAAAATTTTGTAACCTTTCAACACGTGAGCCTCTAAATGACTCAGTTAATTACATAAGGAATAATTCAACAGATCAATGGAATAATAATTAAATATGATCAATCATGTTTATTCAGTAAAAGTTACACCTCGCCAAACCACCCTGATGTCTAAAGGGCTTAATAAAAACATAACCATGTAAGCAATGTAACCATCCTTTAAAAATAATAACTCTAAACTAATAGGAACGCCAAGACTCTTCAAAACGAAACAAACCATCTATATATTGGAATATTAAACAATATTCCCGATATAACTCATGTGTAAATTTAACCATTGAATTAATTTATGCTGAAACCATCCATTCCAAAGGAAACCCATTTTTTCCGACAGCAATAATAGCACAATCTACATTTTCAATTTCATAGATCTCCCTACCGATTTGGCTACTTTACAAAAGTCAGTAATGCATGTCAAACGGAATAAGTTTAAAAGAAAATTGAATTCGACTAAAAGTTTAGTCCCCACATTTAATTTAAATTTCATAATGATAGTTGAGTGTAAATGAACAATATCATTTTCTATGACACATGTTACTCTTTTGTCCCAGAAACCAGCTCCAACGGTTCCGCAAGGTCTAGTCTTGTTGTTGAACATCCGAAATTCGAACAGCACAACTTAGTGCAACCTAAATCTGAAGTTGAAAGGTCTGGTAAGGATCTTTTCCTCCTTTGCTCAGTCAGCACAAATATATGTCCTTAATACACTTACCAAAGGAAATAAAATTTTGGTCTTAGTTGTTAATCACACGATAATTGAAAATCTTAATTTTGAAATAAATCGATATAATATGTCCAGCTGCATCTTAGTCAAAGCAAAACATGTTCTGGTCTTACTTTCGGTAGCTTAACATATAAGCAAAATATGTTCCATAAATGTCTGTGTCATCAAAAGAAATAAGGTGAAAACGAAAAGTAAATTTGGCCAAAGTTTATTCCTAAATTTATTTTAAATTTCCATCATGACTGGTTCAGCAGGGTCAAGTCCGGTTTTGGACAACGCCGAATCTGGACATCACCACTTGGTACCTCCTGACTCTGAAGTGGAAAGGTCTGGTAAGCATCTTTTTCCTACTTTATTCACAAATATACGTATCCTTCTCTTAAAATGTTTACAGAAGGATATTCGATTTTAATTTTAATTTGGTAATCACAAGATAACTAGACACCTAAGTTTGAATTTAATCCATATAATTAGTAATATGTTCTGGTGCATCTTATTCCAAACATAAATATAGTCTAGACCTATGTTTAGTACCCTAACATTTTATCGAAATACCATATTAATCGCCTTAATGTTTGATTGGCTTCAGTTAAACAGTCATAAATTGTCATGAAACATCGTAGAATGTTAAATTAGCCGACAATAGATTTTGAAAAAATGGGTATATGGATTAGGGTTTATTTAACGCTTGTTACGTATGAACCAATAACCTGGGTCTGGTGCTAATAAATATAAAGGAAGGCAGACACTTTCAGACCTCTGACTTTAAACATACAAACCAAAACTCCAGATACATTTACGTGAAATATAGTTAAAGTGTTACAAAAGATTATATGGAAATATGCACTTAACTGAATAGTGCTGACGTCCCAGGGTGGGTAAAATAAATTTACATTAGACATACAATCATACAATACAAGATGAGAGGGGACTACACCCTAAGCTAAACTGATTATTATATAAATATACCAAAACTCTTGAGGCTGACTCTTACAACGAATTCAAATCTGGACCAAACAAGGAGTTCAGCCCTTAATAACGGCTCTATTTAGCCGTCGAAAGATAAGAATACTTGGGTGGACGTATCCGCCGGTCAGGGAAACTGAAGAATACTGAGGAACAAGGTTTTACTAGAACGGGATGTTTTCTCCTCTCAGTCAATAATTGGCACTACACAAGCATGATAAGCAATGCCTCCGGAGTAGAGCACAGGGCAAAAAGAGAGTTCGAATCTCAGGCAAGGCAGTGAGATATTTAACGGTCAGGCCCTACACAGATTGCGCCCTCTGCAGGCTTAGTGATGTGCCTGTGCCCAGCAGTCGTGTCTCATTTTCAAACGAGTGCTCTTTCAGGGGTCCCTAGGTGTTAAAACAAAAAAAAAGTGATGATACACACCGAGGACCAGCAGAAGCAATACACCAAGATACCATTTCTTGTAAAGTAGGCGTAGAAGATGTAAGTGTAGATTCAGAAAATATCCTGGGCGTAAAATTTTGAGGTTTTTATATTAAACGCATATCGTGGGGTATTTGAATTCGTGGACAGACAATAAAAAAAATTAAGGAAATCGTGGTTAACTAATATCTTTATATGCGCTCGGAAGACGAGAAAATTTACAGCGGTAACTAACCTGTAACTCGACGGAGATGCTTATTACACGGTGCGCCTGTACCGTGGCTAATCGGATCAGTGTTTAGCAAACAAACATCGCCTGGCTCGAGGACAACAAAGGAATAAATCAGCCTTGAAGGTGACGGACGATACATCGGCTGTTAGTTATAAAAAACAAGCACACCACGTTCACACAAAGCGTAAACCCTCATTTTATCGGAGAAAAAATGAAACGGGACTGACTACAAGAGGTATTTAACCTTTTTTTATTCATCATGGCGGTAGTTGCATGTGGTGCCTGTAAAGCCCAGACGGGGCCGTGTGACAAGCAGTTCGATAGGCATTCAATGTGTCAACCATTTGGAGAAGTCGGCTAAATGGGTCGGCTAGCAAAAGACAGGAACTTTTCCCATCTGAAAATAAGTGGGGCATAATGTGCATACTAGTATTCTGTGACGCTTTCTTACGTAAACATTTATGTACAAGTTAACAATCGTCAATATTCGGACATACTGCTTTTCTTACTGATGGCTCACTTTTAGGCACACAACTGTAGTCAACAATATTCGGGATAAGTGTTCTATATTGCATTCGCCTCATACGGTAATGCAAATAAATTAAAATTGCCTTGGCTTTTAAGCCAATGAAAAGTCGTACTTGATAACCGTGGTTACAAACATTTGAACATGCATACCTTTCTTGTCATGTCTGAACTATCGCTTTTCACGATACAAATGTGGCATTGTTCTTGAACATTTTACCCGACTTATTGAAAAATGGAAATGTGGGGATGTTTTCAGTTTAAAGTAAAGTATGAAAATGTTTTATTGTAAACGTTTCAGGGGCTGTGTGTATGCGATATTAAGGAAAATGGAATGGGCAACATAATATTTTTAAATCATATTTTTATAGTAATTCACGGGAACAATCATTCAGCACATTTATTATTTTTGTATCATTTACAAAATATAAAATTGTAATAAACAATTTTTGTACCTTTATTGAAAACTTAGCCACTGATCATAATAATAAATGAAATCACCCACCAGCTGCCGTCAAGATATTCTCTGACCGTATGATTTTTTGATCGATGGATTCATGAAGTATTGGATAACCTTGATCCACGAAAATCACGAAAACAAAATCCCACTTATTATTTCTGAACCTACATTATTAAAACTATACCATCAGCGTATATAACAATACTAACATTTCTTCAATTTAAATCTATTTCTCTATGATTTCTGGTGATACTTTTTGCTTAATCATTAATAAAAGTCAAAAGCAGCGTTAGTGTAAGGGAATGCCCCTATCAAACCAATCTGTGTTAAAATTAGTAATCTTTAAACAAGCTAATGTATGCTTGTATAACGCTTTAATAGCAAAATTTGTCATCGATTCCATATGGAACAAGAAAAGCACTCAGAGCGCAAACCTCCGCCAAAGCAGCTCATTATCCCCCATATGTAACTGTCAGAAAAGCAGCATTTTTTCCTTTAAAATATTTCTCTATAAAGAATGTTATCCGTATCACAATTTAATCAATTTTTCTTTCATAGCCGAGCTATCCTCAAGATTTCATCAAAATCCTTCAATAAGTGTTTGACTAATGTTGCTAACAGCCAGCCAAACATAACCCCTGCAGTTTAGCGGAGGTAAAAAACAGATGAAGTCGAATATATTTGCAAAGCTAAGATTTCTTATGTAGGGAATGCGGGATGCGAAAAGCGTATAAAATAGGTACACGTATTGAGAAATAGAGAAGGCGAGATTCCTCGTGCGCGGATCCGGCAAGCGGAATTCGCATCCGGCAAAACAATCGCTTCATGTAGCGATTTTTTAAGTTTCCGGATGGTATCCAGGGGCAAAACATAGAACAAATGCATGCCGCCGTACGCGTGCATGTTCATAATAAATCTCTTAACACGCATTCCGCATTTCGTACATAAGGAATGTTACACGTTACTACTGAAGAAACTGACTTAATGAGCCCCCGAGGCCAAGTCGAAGCTGTGAGAAGCTGAACGAAACAGTGTTTTGTATTACTTTTGAACATTACGTTTTGTCACGTGTAACTAAACTTTCATCCGGGTTCCACACGCAACTAACTCAACTGAAGAAAGACTCTATAAATGATAATATTTATAATTGATAAATCAGTATATACAATATATACAAGAATACAACATGTTTTGGTTCACATAAAGGTCTGTCCAAGTCACCTATATTAATATTAACAGAATACATATAGCTCAAAGTAAAGTGAAGTAGGTGTCTCCAAAATCAATAAATCACATAATGCGAGTGCGAGGACTAGTGCCGGTACGCCCCTGGGCCCGATTAGGAGCCGTCCATGTTAAAAAGTCTACCCTCAACCGAAAAAAAGTTCAAATGTCCAAAACCAGGACGGGCAACCGGTACGACAGTTCATATAAAATTGCAGCCCATACGGGATCGGGAATGTGATACTTTTATAACTGTACGCGAGATGACGTCGTACAGTTCACAAAAGAAACAGGTTCCAGTTAATGTAAAGGGTCCACTGCTTGTCTGTCGTCTTCGGTGGTGTTATGCTTCAACGCTCTCCGTTAGATTGTCCCCCTGTGTTCTCTGGTGTCCTCACGACCGGGAACCTGTAGGGCCCCCGCCGTCATCAAAGTCACTACGGAACCACGTAACACCTCCCTAAAGTAGAAAATTTTATGACATCAATATGAGTAAAATTTTGTAACCTTTCAACACGTGAGCCTCTAAATGACTCAGTTAATTACATAAGGAATAATTCAACAGATCAATGGAATAATAATTAAATATGATCAATCATGTTTATTCAGTAAAAGTTACACCTCGCCAAACCACCCTGATGTCTAAAGGGCTTAATAAAAACATAACCATGTAACCAATGTAACCATCCTTTAAAAATAATAACTCTAAACTAATAAGAACGCCAAGACTCTTCAAAACGAAACAAACCATCTATATATTGGAATATTAAACAATATTCCCGATATAACTCATGTGTAAATTTAACCAATGAATTAATTTATGCTGAAACCATCCATTCCAAAGGAAACCCATTTTTTCAGACAGCAATAATAGCACAATCTACATTTTCAATTTCATAGATCTCCCTACCGATTTGGCTACTTTACAAAAGTCAGTAATGCATGTCAAACGGAATAAGTTTAAAAGAAAATTGAATTCGACTAAAAGTTTAGTCCCCACATTTAATTTAAATTTCATAATGATAGTTGAGTGTAAATGAACAATATCATTTTCTATGACACATGTTACTCTTTTGTCCCAGAAACCAGCTCCAACGGTTCCGCAAGGTCTAGTCTTGTTGTTGAACATCCGAAATTCGAACAACACAACTTAGTGCAACCTAAATCTGAAGTTGAAAGGTCTGGTAAGGATCTTTTCCTCCTTTGCTCAGTCAGCACAAATATATGTCCTTAATACACTTACCAAAGGAAATAAAATTTTGGTCTTAGTTTGTTAATCACACGATAATTGAAAATCTTAATTTTGAAATAAATCGATATAATATGTCCAGCTGCATCTTAGTCAAAGCAAAACATGTTCTGGTCTTACTTTCGGTAGCTTAACATATAAGCAAAATATGTTCCATAAATGTCTGTGTCATCAAAAGAAATAAGGTGAAAACGAAAAGTAAATTTGGCCAAAGTTTATTCCTAAATTTATTTTAAATTTCCATCATGACCGGTTCAGCAGGGTCAAGTCCGGTTTTGGACAACGCCGAATCTGGACATCACCACTTGGTACCTCCAGACTCTGAATTGGAAAGGTCTGGTAAGCATCTTTTTCCTACTTTATTCACAATTATACGTATCCTTCTCTTAAAATGTTTACAGAAGGATATTCGATTTTAATTTTAATTTGGTAATCACAAGATAACTAGACACCTAAGTTTGAATTTAATCCATATAATTAGTAATATGTTCTGGTGCATCTTATACCAAACATAAATATAGTCTAGACCTATGTTTAGTACCCTAACATTTTATCGAAATTACATATTTATCGCCTTAATGTTTGATTGGCTTCAGTTAAACAGTCATAAATTGTCATGAAACACCGTAGAATGTTAAATTAACCGACAATAAATTTTGAAAAAAAATGGGTATATGGATTAGGGTTTATTTAACGCTTGTTACGTTTGAACCAATAGCCTGGGTCTGGTGCTAATAAATCTAAAGGAAGGCAGACACTTTCAGACCTCTGACTTTAAACATACAAACCAAAACTCCAGATACATTTACGTGAAATATAGTTAAAGTGTTACAAAAGATTATATGGAAATATGCACTTAACTGAATAGTGCTGACGTTCCAGGGTGGGTGCCAGTGAAATAAATTTACATTAGACATACAATCATACAATACAAGATGAGAGGGTCTACAACCTAAGCTAAACTAATTATTATATAAATATACCAAAACTCTTGAGGCTGACTCTTACAACGAATTCAAATCAGGACCAAACAAGGAGTTCAGCACTTGATTACGGCTCTATTTAGCCGTCAAAAGATAAGAATACTTGGGTGGACGTATCCGCCGGTCAGGGAAACTGAAGAATACTGAGGAACAAGGTTTTACTAGAACGGGATGTTTTCTCCTCTCTGACCAAGGAAGAATAAAGTGGAGAGACCTAGTAAACAGGCGTAGTCCATCTAAGAACAACTACAGACCTTTGTATACACCTTGCCAAATATTATATACAGAGATGACAGAGACTTGGCGAAGAACTGCTTAACGATGAACATGTGTTTTTTTTTTTTTTAAACAAACATAACATAGTTTGGCATAGTGGCACTTAAGAAAACATGAGTTGGCCTTGTATCACTTAAGATTATAAATGTCGGCGTTCTCGGCCTAGTATTATATGTTTTGGGCTTAAGGCCAAATGTAAACAGAAGTGAGGTTAAACAGCAGGTAGCTATGAATATCGTGGCGCAAGTGATATTGGACGTATATCAGTTACGGTGCAAACATAGTGAAACTATAAAAATGAGCCAACCTTACCTTATATGATACATGTTGACGGGCTGCCTAACTAAAGCTCCGGCGGCATGCCTAACAGTTTTCCCTCTGAGTGTGGACTCGTATCGGACCCCTATTTATAATTTCAATAAAGCGGGTAAACGTCAGCTGTTCTTATTCAATGAAAGCTCAAACACATGAGTATTTGCCGAACGAGCCTATTCAAGATGGTGCACCTTGACCCAAGGTTACTTGTCCTTCTTGCACTCATTCAAGTGCACATGTTTACTCGTGTGTTTCATAAATAGAGTACATAAAGGGGAGTCGTCACGCTCGCCTCTAAAATAGAAAATACCAGGATTAATATAAACCGTTATTTTCAAAAACCGATATTCGTATTTAGTTTGGTTTATCAAAGGTACAATTTGTCAAGTTATTAATATCAAGCATTGCAATTCTTAATTTTCTAAATGTTAACACATTACAAATTACAATAGTAAGGATGTCAATATCATGCATCTCAATTAATTTCGGACAAGTTGTCGGCTCGCATGTTCTCTCTGCCTTTAATTTGATTGATAATTAAGTGATAATACTGAAAAAGAAAACTTCAGCGGAAAAGTCGATGATTTTTATTTTTCTTCTTATAGATGAAAGTCAATGGATTATGATCAGTATATACTACAACAGACATTGGAGAGTGACTGAGATACACATTAAAAAAGCTGATAATGAAGTAGCAATATTATTGCTGGAGTCCCCTTTTCTACCGTAAAATAATTTCTCTAAAGTTTTAGACATTTTTTTAGGAAATATATCCAACCGGATGTTCTATCCCTTGGTTATCCTCTTGGGCCAATACACATCTAGCGGCATAGTCACTAGCATCAATGAATAGACTAAATTGCTTGTCTGGGGCAGGCGATATTAGAAGAGTAGACCTTTGTTATACAGCATTGAGTCTGTCAAAGGCTAGTTAGGCAGACAGAATTTCAGTGTATTATTACATTTTTTTAATTTAACAAACTTGTAAATGAAAGGATGAACTCAGAAAAGATCTTAAGGAACCAGCGGTTGTAACCTGCCATTCCAAGATATTGCATTTATGATCTCCTGTCTTTTGGAAAAGAGTGATTCACAAGGGCCTGAACCTTTGCATTTACTGGTTTTACATTTCCCTGCCCTACACTGTAATCCAAATATTGAACAGTAGCTTGTCCAAATTCACTTTTCTTAAAATTGATGGTAAGACCAACCCTCCGTGATGTTTAAAACAAGTTTATGATGCCTTGTAAATGTTCCTCCTATTTTCATGATATAAGATAACATCATCTATGAAGCTGGTGAAATTTGGTTAATCTCTCAAAATATTTCCTATAAGCCTGGAAAAGGTCTTCGGGCGTTTTTAAACCCGAATGGCATATCTTCATTTAGTTAGAGCCCATTAGGAGTGACAAAAGCAGATATTTCTTTTGACCTGTCCATTAACGGCACTTAATATTGTTGGTTATCGTACATGTACTTACTGTACTGCTTGGCTTTGATGATGGATTTCATTTCATTCAATCTTTGTTGATTCCTCTTTGGTTAGGCTGTCTGATGTTTCATTACAAAATACTTTATAATGTGATGTTATCCATCGCACAATGGCTCTAAAGTGCGTACTCAATGATGCAAGGGCGAATGTAAGACCATTATTTCTTGTCCCTGCTAGTCTGGAGGCTCTTAGACTACAGGATAGACAGAACATCTCTCGGGATTAATTTATTTTTAACAATATTCTGCATCAGAAGAATATGTTTGTTGTGAGCAGGGCTCTCTTTCTCAGGTATAAAATAAAAAAAATATCAATATGGCTTGGTATATAACTACAAGTTACAATATAAATGTAAATGACAGACTAAGAATATAAAATTTACACAAAATGATATATTGATATTTAGGATAATTAGGTTATCATGTAGATTTGGGTGACTTAAGAGCAAACGACTATGCTCGATCAAATGACTTTTTTTATGATACAAGAGGCTAAGATACCGCTGCAAGAATGATGAACTATGAATGCGATATCAGTAAAAAAAGGTAGAAATATCGCTGCTCGATTGTCATCGATTGATTAACCTAAAACAACTTGGTGACTTGGTTCCTCGTGATATTCCTCGACGCCCGAATCTAGATACGCTGAATAGGGGCACCGAAAGTGCTTGGACACCTGTCTCGTACCTTTCAGCCATGGTCTAAAATTGGCGTGTTGAACGCATAATACATTGTGAACAGAAACTTCTGAGGGGGAAATGTGCTACGTCTATGTAACAGACCTACTTTACAACATAACTTTAAAATTGCAGACTTACAGGTGTCCATGTGAGATTTAAATCAATTATTAAGCCAAAGATACACTATTCACCAAAACTCGGGACATCACTATGTGGTGTACAGGTCTTTTACAGATGAGGTATTCATGGCTCCAGTAATGCATATATGCGGGGAACTGTCGGTTTTCCAGACTTATCCCTGGGATTCTTTGCTACCATTGCGCATAGCCCGGCACAACGCGCACTCAGCTTCCACTCACTTTGCTACCATTCTGCTCTCAGCGGCTATTCAGCGCAAAGTGCGCGGTAGCAAATGGCAGTCGCACGGTAGCATTTGCTACTCTTGTGCATAGCTTGCCACATCGCGCACTGAACAGCCACCGGACTTGCTACCATCAGGCACAGACCGGCTCGTAGCGCAAAGTGCGCGGTAGCAAATCAGACCTGCGCGGTAGCAAGTGGCTGTCATTGCTACCAATGGGAACTATGAATTTGCGATCGCAAAATCTGCGACTGTTTACGTAGTGCAAGTCTTTGCTGCCAGAGGTCGTTCGGACAGGAACACTCAAAGCAATATGCACGGTAGCAATTAACAGTCGCAAAGTAGCAAACAGATATGCCCGGTATCAAATGCCTTTTGTCATATTAAGCTGCGATCGCAATGCGCAATGTGCGCGATAGCAAAAAGACCTGCGCGGTCGCAAGTTACTGTCCCTTGCTATCCAGGGGGACTATGAATTTGCGATCGCAAAATCTGCTACTTTTGACGTAGTGCAAGTCTTTGCTGGCAGATGTTGCTCGGACAGGAACACTCAAAGCAATATGCGCGGTAGCAATTAATAGTCGCAAAGTAGCAAACAGATATGCGCGGTAGCAAATGCCTTTGGTCATATTAAGCTGCGAGCGCAATGCGCAATGTGCGCGATAGCAAAATGTTGTGCAAGTCTTTGCTGCCAGAGGTCGCTCGGACAGGAACACTCAAAGCAATATGCGCGGTAGCAATTAACAGTCGCAAAGTAGCAAACAGATATGCGCGGTAGCAAATGCCTTTGGTCATATTAAGCTGCGATCGCAATGCGCAATGTGCGCGGTAGCAAAAAGACCTGCGCGGTCGCAAGTTACTGTCCACTGCGACCGCAATGGAGACTAAGAATTTGCGATCGCAAAATCTGCTACTGTTGACGTAGTGCAAGTCTTTGCTGCCAGAGGTCGCTCGGACAGGAACACTCAAAGCAATATGCGCGGTAGCAATTAACAGTCGCAAAGTAGCAAACAGATATGCGCGGTAGCAAATGCCTTTGGTTATATTAAGCTGCGATCGCAGTGCGCATTTCACCGAAAACTCTACTAACCGTTCATATGTATATGGCGTAATTTATTCTTCATTAAACAAGATGCCCGCTCAAACATTGTATAGAAGCATGTGTGTAGGAAATTTATTTAAGTTGAAAGGATTGTATAATAATATACTGAGTACACACCATATATTAAGCTATGTAATGTCAACGAGTCGTAATATTATGACTGTTTATAATGCCCCGTATCCCGGATAAAGCACATATTAGTGACACAGACTTACTGGGGTGTTTCATGCCAGAAGGGTTAGGGACTTGTACCCCCGATACAGCATATATTAACAGTGACAAACACTTAGTGGAGTAATTCATGCCCAAAGGTTTAGGGTAACCCGTATCCCGGATATAGCACATTTTAATAATGACTAACAATTACTGGAGTACTTCATGCCCGAAGGGTTAGGTTAACCCGTATCCTGGACATAGCATATATTAATAGTGACAAACACTTACTGGAGTATTTCATGCCCGAAGGGTTCAGGTAACCCGTACCCATGATATAGCATATATTAATAATGACAAACATTTCCTGGATATAGCATATATTGATAGTGACAAACACTTACGGGAGTATTTCATGCCCGAAAGGTTAGGCTAACCCCTATCCTGGATATAGTATATATTAACAGTGACACACACTTACAGGAGTTTTTCATGCCCGAAGGGTTAGGGTAACCCGTATCCCGGATATAGCATATATGAATAGTCACAAACACTTACTGGAGTATTTCATGCCCGAAGGGTTAGGGTAACCCGTATCCCAGATATAGCATATATTGATAGTGACAAACACTAACGGGAGTATTTCATGCCCGAAAGGTTAGTCTAACCCCTATCCTGGATATAGTATATATCAATAGGGACAACAATTTACTGTATTATTTCATGCCCGAGGGTTAGGGTAGCCCGTATCCCAGATATAGCATATATGAATAGTCATAAACACTTACTGGAGTATTTCATGCCCGAAGGGTTAGGGTAACCCGTATCCCGGATATAGCATATATGAATAGTCACAAACACTTACTGGAGTATTTCATGCTCGAAGCGTTAGGGTATAGCACATATTAATAATGGCAAACAATTACTGGGGTACTTCATGCCCGAAGGGTTAGGGTTACCCGTATCCCGGATATAGCACATATTAATAATGACAAACATCTACTGGGGTATCTAATGTCCGGAGCGTTAGGGTACCCCGTATCCCCGATATAGCATATATCAATAGGGACAAAAAATTACTTGACTATCTCTTGCCCGAAGGGTTAGGGTAACCCGTATCCCGGATATAGCATATATCAATAGTGACAAACACTTACTGGAGTATTTCATGCCCGAAGGGTTAGGGTAACCCGTATCCCGGATATATCATATTTTGATAGTGACAAACACTTACATGAGTATTTCATGCCCGAAGGGTTCAGGTAACCCGTACCCATGATATAGCATATATTAATAATGACAAACATTTCCCGGATATAGCATATATTGATAGTGACAAACACTTACGGGAGTATTTCATGCCCGAAAGGTAAGGCTAACCCCTATCCTGGATATAGTATATATTAACAGTGACACACACTTACAGGAGTTTTTCATGCCCCAAGGGTTAGGGTAACCCGCATCCCGGATACAGCTTATATCAATAGGGACAACAATTTACTGGATTATTTCATGCCCGAGGGTTAGGGTAACCCGTATCCCGGATATTTCATATATGAATAGTCACAAACACTTACTGGAGTTTCATGCCCGAAGGGTTAGGGTAACCCGTATCCCGGATATAGCATATATGAATAGTCACAAACACTTACTGGAGTATTTCATGCTCGAAGGGTTAGGGTATAGCACATATTAATAATGGCAAACAATTACTGGGGTACTTCATGCCCGAAGGGTTAGGGTTACCCGTATCCCGGATATAGCACATATTAATAATGACAAACATCTACTGGGGTATCTATAGGGACAAAAAATTACTTGATTATCTCATGCCCGAAGGGTTAGGGTAACCCGTATCTCGGATATAGCATATATCAATAGTGACAAACACTTACTGGAGTATTTCATGCCCGAAGGGTTAGGGTAACCCGTATCCCGGATATATCATATATTGATAGTGACAAACACTTACAGGAGTATTTCATGCCCGAAGGGTAAGGGTAACCCGTATCCCAGATATAGCATATATTGATAGTGACAAACACTTACGGGAGTATTTCATGCCCGAAAGGTTAGTCTAACCCCTATCCTGGATATAGTATATATCAATAGGGACAACAATTTACTGTATTATTTCATGCCCGAGGGTTAGGGTAGCCCGTATCCCAGATATAGCATATATGAATAGTCACAAACACTTACTGGAGTATTTCATGCCCGAAGGGTTAGGGTAACCTGTATCCCGGATATAGCATATATGAATAGTCACAAACACTTACTGGAGTATTTCATGCTCGAAGCGTTAGGGTATAGCACATATTAATAATGGCAAACAATTACTGGGGTACTTCATGCCCGAAGGGTTAGGGTTACCCGTATCCCGGATATAGCACATATTAATAATGACAAACATCTACTGGGGTATCTAATGTCCGGAGCGTTAGGGTACCCCGTATCCCCGATATAGCATATATCAATAGGGACAAAAAATTACTTGACTATCTCTTGCCCGAAGGGTTAGGGTAACCCGTATCCCGGATATAGCATATATCAATAGTGACAAACACTTACTGGAGTATTTCATGCCCGAAGGGTTAGGGTAACCCGTATCCCGGATATATCATATTTTGATAGTGACAAACACTTACATGAGTATTTCATGCCCGAAGGGTTCAGGTAACCCGTACCCATGATATAGCATATATTAATAATGACAAACATTTCCCGGATATAGCATATATTGATAGTGACAAACACTTACGGGAGTATTTCATGCCCGAAAGGTTAGGCTAACCCCTATCCTGGATATAGTATATATTAACAGTGACACACACTTACAGGAGTTTTTCATGCCCCAAGGGTTAGGGTAACCCGCATCCCGGATACAGCTTATATCAATAGGGACAACAATTTACTGGATTATTTCATGCCCGAGGGTTAGGGTAACCCGTATCCCGGATATTGCATATATGAATAGTCACAAACACTTACTGGAGTATTTCATGCCCGAAGGGTTAGGGTAACCCGTATCCCGGATATAGCATATATGAATAGTCACAAACACTTACTGGAGTATTTCATGCTCGAAGGGTTAGGGTATAGCACATATTAATAATGGCAAACAATTACTGGGGTACTTCATGCCCGAAGGGTTAGGGTTACCCGTATCCCGGATATAGCACATATTAATAATGACAAACATCTACTGGGGTATCTATAGGGACAAAAAATTACTTGATTATCTCATGCCCGAAGGGTTAGGGTAACCCGTATCTCGGATATAGCATATATCAATAGTGACAAACACTTACTGGAGTATTTCATGCCCGAAGGGTTAGGGTAACCCGTATCCCGGATATATCATATATTGATAGTGACAAACACTTACAGGAGTATTTCATGCCCGAAGGGTAAGGGTAACCCGTATCCCGGATATAGCATATATCAATAGTGAAAAACATTTACATGAGTATTTCATGGTCGAAGGGTAGGGCCACCCGTATCCTGAATATAGCATATATTAACCCTTTACTGTTCAGATTAGGCTGGGGGCTTGTGACACTCCTACTGTTGAGATTAATTTTGCATTTTTTTCCCACATTTTGACATGATTCCATATAAGACACATTAACTCAGTCCCTTTCAAGGTATCTTTGTGACATTTTCAGCATTTACTGTAAGGTATATTTCCTTTATGTCAATTATATTTTTTTTCTGCATACCTTCCCATATGTATGTAAGTTAGGTTAATTCAGGTAACAATAGGTAAATCTGTAATACCTGCATTTCTGCTCACTGGTATTTCACCAAAGTGACCCCTTTATCTTGTTCAGGTAACCCATTTACCATTTTCAAAAAAGGGAAATATAAGGATTTTTTTACTCAAAGGTAATTATTATTTAAAGGTAAGTAAAATTGTAAATGATTTGTTTTATTTATGGAAAGGGAATCACCAAAAAAAACAGAATATGCAAATAAAATTGGATTTTACAGTGAAAATCAAATATTTTTCACCTGAAAAGCTTGCTGACCCAAGAAGCATATTCTAGGACTCTGTTAAGATATAACACATATGTTTACCTGCACAGGAAAGTAAAGGTAAGTATAGGTAAATTATTTTTTTTCTGAATGTGTACGCAAACATCTTGTTCATCATTACAGTAACTATAAATTAATACCATTTCCACTGTATAATTCACTTTTGATATAAGAACAGGTGCTATTAAGTACAGTAATTAAGTTACCTATGTGAATACCTTTGTTCTTCAACTGATCTAATTACCTATGGCAGAGACAAAATCATGCTGATTAGTGCCAAAGACGAATATGGATGAACAAGTGTCAACTATGTCAAAACATATTATATTTTGATTTTAGAGACGTAGAATATAAATTGATAATTTTGGTTATGGTAACACATAAAAATATACTCACCTGTACAGGTGGGTTCAGGTAAACACAGGTAAATTATCATGTATTATTATACAAGTAATAAGGGATACCGACAGAATCAATCTTAATTTTGTGTGGCATGTGTACATTATATGAATTACTGGGCCTAACTGCACAATTTATTGGGTTACCTGTAATAATACCTTTCATCTTAAAAGGATTTAATTACTTGTGCCAGTACCGACAATAAAGACTACTTCTCAGTTGAAGACTGGGAAGGAAATTTTTTAAAAGTAGCCAAAACAATATGCACAAACTATCTTTCAATCAATTGCACAGCCACGCAAGTTGCGTATTTCAATTTTGACAACTACTACCTGTAACATATGCTCACCTGCACAGGTGAGTTCAGGTAAATTAAGGTAACATCTCATTTTTTAAATTAAATTTTAAAATTATACATGTTATAAGGGACATAACCAAAATAATCTTTATTTTTGCGCAAAATGTATGAATTATCGCTGCAAACTGCACTGATTATGTGCTTACCTTTACATCCTAAATTAATATATTTTCACTTGTGCAGGTAGACAAAAAATGGCAAATCTAATTTGTTTTCATGAAAATCTAGAAAAGTTTTTACTCTGGCTGTGAACGTTTCATACAAAAAAAGATTAAATGCTGTTCAGCTTGGTCAATCACCTGCACAGGTAAAAAATCCAGGTGTGACATGTATCAGGTGTGCACTCGGTATGACCATTGATTAGCACAATTACACATTGAATATCCAAAATTTTCTAGCTTGAAACAGTACTGATGTACTGAAATGAAAATCCAAATTTGTCATATATGTTTTAAAACATTGGTAATTTACCTAATTGAGGAGTTCCGTGCAATTTCCTTTGAACTACCCGCCCCTCCGTGGGCCGACGTGCTTTGAGCGATAAAATGTGAATTTCAAGCGCGAGTTTATATAAACAGGTTTAAATAATGCCAGTTTAAACAAAATTAAAACATTTCTAGCATAAATAGGATGTAAGACTCCCCGTTTGTTTTATTGCTTTTCATCCCTGGAACGGTCTCTCCTGCCGCGTCTGCTTCCTGGCAGCGGTGACGCTGCTACGGTCCTCAGACAATCAGATATATTTTTACATTCTCAACGAGCACGTGATATGGTCATTTGTGTTTTATGTTCAGAAGGCCTCATGAGATAAACTGCAGTCATACGGTCACAGTGAAAATGCAGTGCCGACTGACGGTTCAGTTGTTGGGGGGGGGGGGGGGGCTCTTTTGAAGCGTGCTCGAGATCATGCTATATAAAGGCATATTAGAACGATTCTTTCTAGCAAGTATCACAAAATAAGACAAACCAGTAGTAGGGGAACAATTTATTACACGGTGATCATTGGTCAGGAGTGGCGTAATGTTAAGCCAATAACAAAAACGGTTAAAATATGATCAAGGCACTACATAACGGAAGTTAAATCTGTAAACAAATTTAACTTAGTTTTGTCAATTGTTCTGTCACCGAGACTGCCTATAATTACCGATTTCTGAGGAATTTAGCGCAAGTACCTGATTTCACTCTCGTGGACGACGTTGGGGGGGGGGGGGCTCTTTTGAAGCGTGCTCGAGATCACGCCATATAAAGGCATATTAGAACGATTCTTCCTAGCAAGTATCACAAAAAAAGACAAACCAGGTTATAGCACGTATTAATAATGACAAACAATTACTGGAGTAGGGTAGGGCAGGACAAGACGCCCACCTTAAGCGGAAACGTTTCCTGCTGGTTCTGAAACATCTTTAAATCATATTTTTTATGGTCAAACGTTCAGATATATTCGACAAATAAATTCTGATGGGAATTTTGGCACAATTCAGAATACTTTCGACGAAATCCGGAAAATACATATCTTCTGACCATGGGCGTTTTACACCAGACTTGGGCCGATATGCCCATGGGTGGGCATGTTACCCGGCTCTCTTCATTCATTCTCGAGTTTCCATTTATAGATAATCACAGTGTAAAAACTTATTTGCCTAAAGTACTATATTTAAGGGAAGATTACAGCCCAACTTCGAATCGAATGTTTTTTTTTATGCTTAAATACTAGAAAATGGGTTACACTTTATTTGATTAACAATTCGTGGAAAATTATACAAATTCACAAAGCCACATTCACTACAGGTAACTCACAAAGTAACACTTCGAACAAGGAATATAATCAGAAGCAATATTTTTCCTATTCTTTCACTCTGTCAGTCCAGTTTTGCTTTATACAAAAGTTTCCCAGCAAAAACACCCCAAAAAACATTACTTCCCATTCAGCTACCTGTTAGGACCTTGTTATGGTTCTGTGTGTGAGTAAGCATGGTCCACGTGTTTTTGTTTACCATAACAAGGTCGCGTAACCAGAGTTCCCATTTTGTGCATCCGAACTCAAACAAAGTCAAGTTCAAACTAGTCCATACGTGGACCGTCATGTTCTCTGATTTATCTCTGTTGGATGGACATTACGCTCCTGGATGGACATTACGAATGTAAATTCATTGTAGAACCTATCGCAACAGTTTTTACGATATGTCCACGGGCCTCAGCTGAAATGACACGCACCATGTGCCCCATGTATCGGGTCCCTGATCCACTGCAACAAGCGATGTTTCAGTCAGCGGGGACATGTACTAATTTTTTCCAGTGTCACTCAGGGCATCTCCTGATTGACAGGTATTGTGGCCCGGGCGATACACGGGGTCCCTCTCGCTATGTTTAGGTTGGCGCCTGCTAGTGATCGCGCTAGGTCCACTCTAGTAAGCCAACACTTTTAGGGCAATATTTTGGCAGGTACCAATTGATTTCAAAGAGAAGACGCTATTTTTCGTGCATATTCAACATGCTTTATAGGTGATTATAGCCCCCTTTAATTAGATAAAAACCAAGGCTGAGCATCAGGTGACTGGCAAATCCAAATACATTCCTTCTTAGAATCTAAGCTGGACGCTGCTAAGCACTTTTTAGTGTTTCGGGAGACGCCAAAGTCTCTGGGGGCCACCTTTTCACTTACTCCTTCGGCAACAGCTTTAACAGCCATTCGTAATGCATCCTGCCCATAGACACCTCGCGTGGATTTCAAAGTATACGTCTGAGCCATCCTAAAAAGCGAGAGAGCATTTAATAAATCTCTCTCCCACCACATTATATATTATATATATATATATATATATATATATATATATATATATATATATAAAAACCTGTGTTATAAGACTATCCACGGGTCTGGCCAGAAGTGGTCTTAATTCACAGGCGCTCTTATTGCACAGGTTACACTATATAAATATATATATATATATATAATATGTTTGGGGTATATATATACATGTATATTTATTAGTTTATATATATATGTATATATATATTTTTTTATTTATATATATACATATATATTTATTTATATGAATTTATATAATAATATCTATATATATATATATGTATATGCAGGTATATCATATCAAAGTATAACATAATAAATCAGCAATATATCTGACAAATAGGCCTAATATTCACCACAATTTATATTGCATTCGAATATCAAGTGAACCCAGATTTGGCATTATATATGTACATCCTCGTTTCAATTTAAAATACAATTTATTTTTGGCAAAAAATCAAACTCCCCACTTATTATTGCTTTAAAAGGGGGTAACACGTCCAGTGGGCATCTCGCCTCAACAACCACGTGGGGTTTTTGCCACAAATCACGTGATTTAATTTGATCGGTGCATTGCTGCCACTTCTGAAATCTTCATTCTGAACAGTCCATTTTAATCATTTCAAGGTTTTATGTATCATTTATTTCAGTCTTATCGTTAGTAGATGCTTTAGGTATACCCCAGATCACATTTACAAATCCACCTATGTTGTAAGCAATACAACATATACCTTTTCCATGACACCAAACCCCGAGCAGCTGCCCTGTCGTTCGCCTCAAGTTCTCAAAACATCTACCAGATGGCTTGAAACAAAGTGAACGCTTGGTGGCGCCAGTATAATGGCACATAAATAGTAAAAGGGGGTGGGCATTTTACCCCGGGGCTGCGTCTTGCCCTGCTCTACCCTATTTCATGCCCGAAGGGTTAAGGTAACCCGTATCCCGGATATAGCATATATGAATAGTTACAAACACTTACTGGAGTATATCATGCCCGAAGGGGTAAGGAAACCCGTATCCCGGATATAGCATATATGAATAATGACAAACATCTACTGGAGTATATCATGCCCGAAGGGTTAAGGAAACCCGTATCCCGGATATAGCATATATGAATAGTTACAAACACTTGTTGGAGTATTTTATTCCCGAAGGGATTGAGTAACCGCGTATACCGGATATAGCATATATCTATAGTGACAAACACTTACTGGAGTATTTCATGCCGGGAGGGTTAGGGTAACCACTATCCCGGATATAACATATATTGATAGTGACAAAACCTTACGGGAGTATTTCATGCCTGAAGGGTTAGGGTAACCCGTATCCTGGATATAGCAGATATTAATAGTGACACACACAGGAGTATTTCATGCCCGAAGGGTTAGGGTAACCCGCATCACGGATACAGCATATATCAATAGGGACAACAACTTACTAGATTATTTCATGCCGAAGGGTTAGGGTAACCCGTATCCCGGATATAGCACATATCAATATGGACAACAACCTAGTGGATTATTTCATGCCCGAAGTGTTAGGGTAACCCGTATCCCGGATATAGCACATATTAATAATGGCAAACATCGATACTGGGGTATTTTATGCCCGAAGCGTTAGGATAACCCGTATCCCCGATATAGTATAAATCAATAGGGACAAAAAATTACTTGATTATTTCATGCCCGAAGGGTTAGGGTAACCCGTATCCCGGGTATAGCACGTATCAATAATGACAAACAATTACTGGAGTATTTCATGCCCGAAGGGTTAGGGTGACCCGTATCCCGGATATAGCACGTATTAATAATGACAAACATTTACTGGAGTATTTCATGCCCGGAGGGTTAAGGTAACCCGTATCCCGGATATAGCATATATTAATATAACAAACACTTACAGGAGTATATTATTCCCGAAGGGTTTGGGTAACCCGTATCCCGGATATAGCATAAATCAATAGTGACAAACACTTACTCGAGTATTTCATGCCCGAAGGGTTAGGGTAACCCCTATCCTGGATATAGCATATATTGAAGGTGACAAACACTTACGGGAGTATTTCATGCTCGAAGGGTTTAGGGTAACCCGTATCCTGGATATAGCATATATTAATAGTGACACACACTTACAGGAGTATTTCATGCCCAAAGGGTTAGGGTAACCCGCATCCCGGATACAGCATATATCAGTAGGGACAACAACTTACTGGATTATTTCATGCCCGAAGGGTTAGGGTAACCCGAATCCCGGATATAGCAAATATCAATAGGGACAACAACTTACTGGATTATTTCATGCCCGAAGGGTTAGGGTAACCCGTATCCCGGATATAGCACATATTAATAATGGCAAACATCTACTGGGGTAATTCATGCCCGAAGCGTTAGGGTAAACCGTATCCCCGATATAGCATTAAACCCGTATCCCGGGTATAGCACGTATGAATAATGACAGACAATTACTGGAGTATTTCATGCCCGAAGGGTTAGGGTAACCCGTATCCTGGATATAGCATATATTAATAGTGACACACACTTACTGGAGTATTTCATGCCCGAAGGGTTAGGGTAACCCGCATCCCGGATACGGCATATATTAATAATGACAAACACTTACAAGAGTATTTCATGCCCGAAGGGTTAGGGGTAACCCATATCCCGGATATAGCACATATTAATAATGGGAAACATCGATACTGGGGTATTTCATGCCCGAAGCGTTAGGGTAACCCGTATCCCCGATATAGTATAAATCAATAGGGACAATAAATTACTTGAATATTTCATGCCCGAAGGGTTAGGGTAACCCGTATCCCGGGTATAGCACGTATCAATAATGACAAACAATTACTGGAGTATTTCATGCCCGAAGGGTTAGGGTGACCCGTATCCCGGATATAGCACGTATTAATAATGACAAACATTTACTGGAGTATTTCATGCCCGGAGGGTTAAGGTAACCCGTATCCCGGATATAGCATATATTAATATAACAAACACTTACAGGAGTATATTATTCCCGAAAGGTTTGGGTAACCCGTATCCCGGATACAGCATATATCAATAGTGACAAACACTTACTGTAGTATTTCATGCCCGAAGGGTTAGGGTAACCCCTATCCCGGATATAGCATATATTGATAGTGACAAACACTTACGGGAGTATTTCATGCTCGAAGGGTTTAGGGTAACCCGTATCCTGGATATAGCATATATTAATAGTGACACACTTACAGGAGTATTTCTTGCCCGAGATTTAGTGTAACCCGTATCCCGGATATAGCATATATTAATAGCGACAAACATTCGAGCTTTTCACGCTGCGTGGGTTACGGTAACCTGTGTCACGGATATAGCATATATGAATAGTCACAAACACTAACTGGAGTATTTCATACCCGCTGGGTAACGTAGACCCGTTTACTGCATATAGCGTATATTAATAGTGAAAAATACTCACAGGAGTATTTCATGCCCGAGGGGTTAGGGTAACCCTTATCCTGGATACAGCATATATTAATAGCGACAAACATTCGAGCTTTTCACGCCGCGTGGGTTACGGTAACCTGTGTCACGGATATAGCATATATGAATAGTCACAAACACTAACTGGAGTATTACATACCCGCTGGGTAACGTAGACTCGTTTACTGCGTATAGCATATATGAATAGTCACAAACACTTACTGGAGCATTTCATACCCGATGGGTTACGTTAACCCGTATCCTGGACATAGCGTATATTAATAGTGACAAATACTTACAGGAGGATTTCATGCCCGAAGGGTCAGGGTTACCCGTATCCCTGATATAGCATACATAATAGTGACAAACACTTACCGGAGTATTTCATGTCCGAAGGGTTAGGGTTACCCGTATACCGGATATAGCCTATATTAAAACTGACAAACACTTACTTGAGTATTTCATGCCCGAAGGGTTGGCGTAACCCGTATCCCGGATATAGCATATATTAATAGTGACACACACTTACTGGAGTATTTCATGCCCGAAGGGTTAGGGTAACCCGCATCCCGGATAAAGCATATATTAATAATGACAAACACTTACAAGAGTATTTTATTCCCAAAGGGTTTGGGTAACCCGTAACCCGGCAAATAGCATATATCAATAGTGACAAAGACTTACTTGAGTATTTCATGCCCGAAGGGTTAGGGTAACCCCTATCCCGGATATAGCATATATTGATAGTGACAAACACTTACAGGGTAACCCGTATCCCCGATATAGCATAAAACCCGTATCCCGGGTATAGCACGTATCAATAATGACAAACACTTACTGGAGCATTTCAAGCCTGAAGGGTTAGGGTAACCCGTATCCCGGATATAGCATATATTAATAGTCACAAACACTTACTGGAGTATGTCATGCCCGAAGGGTTAGGGTTACCCGTATACCGGATATAGCATATATTAAAACTGACAAACACTTACTTGATTTCATAAAATGTTAAATTTTAACAATAACATCCGAAAATATTTCGGTTTATAATATACATGAAATAACTGATTTTTAAAATTCTATTATTAAATTTATTCACGACAGCATTCAGGAATACAATTTCAAAGTATTTGCACTCGCATTTACATACTTTGGAAGTGGTTTTGTTAGCGGGGTTTTAATTTTCGCCTTTTTAGCGGCAGGTACATTTGCGCTAAAATCAGAACACGCGTAAATTCCATGCGATGGTTCGGCAAATTACACCGTTCTCGCCTGATACACAGTCATGTGGGCCTAGTAATCCCGCCATCGAGTTCGCTTTAGTTGAGGTTTCTTTAACCAGATTGTTAAAGAAGTCATATTGTCGTAAGACTTCCTAGCAAGTGATTTCTCGAGAAAGACCTCTTTCCTTTATAGTGATTCGTAGAAACAATTTTGAAACAATAAGGAGCTTTTTAAGACACCCATAGCCTTCCCATATAGCTTTGAAGTACGGCTGAGCTGAGAAAGACCAGCGACTGTTGTCAGTTCTGTTTGTTGTCCTGACATATACTTGGCTGCTTCTGGTTAGTATTATTGTAGATAATTTGTTAGGTGGGATGTAGGTTACTTCATAAACCTACCTGTTATTAATATCTTAATTTTTGAAACACCATTTATTACCTTACGGATTTGCGGGAAAATCCTAAATGCGCCAATGCCATGAAATGACAAATGCGCGATAATACAGATACGGCAAATTAACCACTTCCACAGTCATATCTTTTTCCTTGTATTTGTGTTTGTATTTATTTTCATACTTGAAATATTGTTTTTTTTTATTCATAATCAATACAATTATATAGTCTTTACTAATTGCTTTTTTTTTCTTCAGTTTCAGTCCTACGATATTGTGGATCTTTTCGGCTATACCAATTTCACTATTTTTATTAATGATCATAAGTACCCTGTTTTAAGGCTGTCATTAAAAAAAATGTGTGTTCACTTATGAATACTGTCACACCACTGTCCATAATCTAAACATAGCACGACACTTATGACAATTTTTAACATTATACACATTATAATGAGAACACATCTGCTTTCTTTATTTTATGTTATTTGCATAACTTTCCATTTTTTAACACGTATCAGGCCAAAAAAGTAATCCAGCTATGTAACTAATACAGGTGTTAAAAATAACCTAATGATCAAAACAGGGAGCAATTATACAAGGAGGAAACTGGAGTTGGCATTGTTTAATTTTATTAATTGAAGTCAACGTTAAGGAACCAGTAATATACATTCTGATTTTTTAGCCAGTATCATGTACCATCTGCTACAGACAGGAGGCTTAATTCCATTGGTCAAACATATTCGCATCTTCAATTAGCACTTGTCGGAGTAAAATTTTATATTTTGCACATATTTTTATATTTTTTTTAAATTTTGTAATAAATATTAATCAACAAATTAAACACCCGGTTCAGACCTGGATATTTATTAAATTAGACTCTTTATTTTAAAACAATTATTTTTAATCATTTGTTTAATTCGACATTTCTGGCCACAATTACTACTACTGCAGGGGGTGGACAGATAGGTCCAGCTGGAACCACACGAGAGCTGCCTGGCTGTATTGAGGCCATGCTTCAAGCAAGCATAATTGGCCTGAAAGGTCCATAAGGGGATATACACATTGCTTTCAGTATAGCCTTGGTGTGACAAGGTCTCATTACAACTGTAATAAAAGCTACAATTTATGGTGAATTCCTTTCCTTTTTTACAAAGTAGTAGCTGACAACCTTACGTGTGCATGATATGCTATTAAATTTACTGTGCTTACAGCGAAAAACGGGCCATGACCACATTTGGGCATAATTTGTGGTTTAAATATAATTTTATATTTATATGAATAATTTATTATTTTAAATATTCATACCTCATTTACAATTCAATCTTGATTCATTGTAGTTTATCCCTGATTACAACAGCAATTTTTTGGTTCAGTGGGAAAATATACTTTTGGATTTATTAAAGGTGCATTTCTTCAGCCCATATCTTCAACTTATACGCAATACTGACCCTGTTTTTGTGTGTTCATAGGAAATGTACGAAGCAATATCCATTTATCTACGATCAACCTCACAACAGTGGTTCTGATTTTAGGGAGTCTTGAGGCGTAACAATGGGTTCTCAATGGAAAACGGAGGGGTTTCCTTAATATCTAAAAGGAAGAAAGTCAGAGTAACCGAATTATGGTATGCTAGTAGATTTTTGGAAAATCTAACTGTATACCTAATTTCAGATTTGAAGGTCCAACGGTTTAAAATGTGCCTGTTTGATGGACGGGCAGTTGCACATTTGAAGGACAAAGGATCACGACTGTACCCGAGATGACTCATCAGCTCAGCCAATGACACCTGTCAAAGAGTTCTCTGTCTGGCCGCTGTCATATCTACTCCCCCTGGCGGCAGTCTTGGCAACATTTAAGGTAGCAAATACTGCTATTTGCGCTTGCGATTCATGGGGCCTCCTCTGGCCGCCCGCTCTGTGTCCACTCCTCCTGGCGGCAGTCTTGACACTTTTTATGGTAGCAAATAGCTGCTATTTGCGCTTGCGACTCATGGGGGCCTCTCTGTCAGGCTGTTCTCATTTCCACTCCCCCTGGCGGCAGTCTTGGCAACTGTTAAGGTAGCAAATAGCTGCTATTTGCGCGTGCGATTCATGGGGGCCCCTCTGGCCGCTGCCATATCCACTCCCCCTGGCGGCAGTCTTGGCAACTTTTAAGGTGGCAAATAGCTGCTATTTGCGCTTGCGATTCATGGGGGATTCTTCGCTGGCCGCTCTCATATCAACTCCCCCTGGCGGCAGTCTTGGCACTTTTAAGGTAGCAAATAGCTGCTATTTGCGCGTGCGATTCATGGGGGCCCCTCTGGCAGCCGGCTCTGTGTCCACTCCCCCTGGCGGCAGTCTTGACAACTTTTAAGGTAGCAAATAGCTGCTATTTGCGCTTGCGACTCATGGGGGCCTCTCTGTCTGGCCGCTCTCGGTCCACTCCCCCTGGCGGCAGTCTTGGCAACTGTTAAGGTAGTAAATAGCTGCTATTTGCGCTTGCGATTCATGGGGCCTAATCTGGCCGCCTGCTCTGTGACCACTCCTCCTGGCGGCAGTCTTGACACTTTTTATGGTAGCAAATAGCTGCTATTTGCGCTTGCGATTCATGGGGGCCTCTTCGCTGGCCGCTCTCATATCAACTCCCCCTGGCGGCAGTCTTGGCAACTTTTAAGGTAGCAAATAGCTGCTATTTGCGCGTGCGATTCATGGGGGCCCCTCTGGCAGCCCGCTCTTTGTCCACTCCCCCTGGCGGCAGTCTTGACAACTTTTAAGGTAGCAAATAGCTGCTATTTGCGCTTGCGACTCATGGGGGCCTCTCTGTGTGGCCGCTGTCATATCCACTCCCCCTGGCGGCAGTCTTGGCACCTTTTAAGGTAGCAAATAGCTGCTATTTGCGCTTGCGATTCATGGGGCCTACTCTGGCCGCCTGCTCTGTGACCACTCCTCCTGGTGGCAGTCTTGACACTTTTTATGGTAGCAAATAGCTGCTATTTGCGCTTGCGACTGATGGGGGCCTCTCTGTCAGGCTGTTCTCATTTCCACTCCCCCTGGCGGCAGTCTTGGCAACTGTTAAGGTAGCAAATAGCTGCTATTTGCGCGTGCGATTCATGGGGCCCCTCTGGCCGCTGTCATATCCACTCCCCCTGGCGGCAGTCTTGGCAACTTTTAAGGTAGCAAATAGCTGCTATTTGCGCTTGCGATTCATGGGGGCCTCTTCGCTGGCCGCTCTCATATCAACTCCCCCTGGCGGCTGTCTTGGCAACTTTTAAGGTAGCAAATAGCTGCTATTTGCGCGTGCGATTCATGGGGGCCCCTCTGGCAGCCGGCTCTGTGTCCACTCCCCCTGGCGGCAGTCTTGACAACTTTTAAGGTAGCAAATAGCTGCTATTTGCGCTTGCGACTCATGGGGGCCTCTCTGTCTGGCCGCTCTCGGTCCACTCCCCCTGGCGGCAGTCTTGGCAACTGTTAAGGTAGTAAATAGCTGCCATTTGCGCGTGCGATTCGTGGGGCCCCCTCTGGCAACCCCCTCTGTGTCCACTCCTCCTGGCTGCAGTCTTGACAACTTTTAAGGTAGCAAATAGCTGCTATTTGCGCTTGCGATTCATTGGGGCCTCTTCGCTGGCCGCTCTCATATCAACTCCCCCTGGCGGCAGTCTTGGCAACTTTTAAGGTAGCAAATAGCTGCTATTTGCGCGTGCGATTCATGGGGGCCCCTCTGGCAGCCCGCTCTTTGTCCACTCCCCCTGGCGGCAGTCTTGACAACTTTTAAGGTAGCAAATAGCTGCTATTTGCGCTTGCGACTCATGGGGGCCTCTCTGTCTGGCCGCTGTCATATCCACTCCCCCTGGCGGCAGTCTTGGCACCTTTTAAGGTAGCAAATAGCTGCTATTTGCGCTTGCGATTCATGGGGCCTACCCTGGCCGCCCGCTCTGTGTCCACTCCCCCTGGCGGCAGTCTTGACACTTTTTATGGTAGCAAATAGCTGCTATTTGCGCTTGCAACTCATGGGGGCCTCTCTGTCAGGCTGTTCTCATTTCCACTCCCCCTGGCGGCAGTCTTGGCAACTGTTAAGGTAGCAAATAGCTGCTATTTGCGCGTGCGATTCATGGGGCCCCCTCTGGCCGCTGTCATATCCACTCCCCCTGGCGGCAGTCTTGGCAACTTTTAAGGTAGCAAATAGCTGCTATTTGCGCTTGCGATTCATGGGGGCCTCTTCGCTGGCCGCTCTCATATCAACTCCCCCTGGCGGCAGTCTTGGCAACTTTTAAGGTAGCAAATAGCTGCTGTTTGCGCGTGCGATTCATGGGAGCCCCTCTGGCAGCCGGCTCTGTGTCCACTCCCCCTGGCGGCAGTCTTGACAACTTTTAAGGTAGCAAAAAGCTGCTATTTGCGCTTGCGACTCATGGGGGCCTCTCTGTCTGGCCGCTCTCTGTCCACTCCCCCTGGCGGCAGTCTTGGCAACTGTTAAGGTAGCAAATAGCTGCTATTTGCGCGTGCGATTCGTGGGGCCCCCTCTGGCAACCCGCTCTGTGTCCACTCCCCCTGGCGACAGTCTTGACAACTTTTAAGGTAGCAAATAGCTGCTATTTGCTCTTGCGACTCATGGGGGCCTCTCTGTCTGGCCGCTGTCATATCCACTCCCCCTGGCGGCAGTCTTGGCAACTTTTAAGGTAGCAAATAGCTGCTATTTGCGCTTGCGATTCATGGGGCCCCTGTGGCAGTCCTGTCTCATGTCCACTCCCCCTGGCGGCAGTCATAACGCTCAATGCAATGCTACTATAAATTTTACCCCCTCCTAATTTTTTAGGGTAGCAAATAGCTGCTATTGGCGCGTGCGACTCATGGGGGCCCCTCTGTCTGTCCACTCTTATGTCCACTCCCCCTGGTGGCAGTCTTGACATATTTTATGGTAGCAAATAACTGCTATTTGCGCTTGCGACTCGTGGTGACCCCTCTGCCAGGCCGCTGAGATCTCCTCTCTCCCTGGCGGCAGTCTTCACAACTTTTATGGAAGCAAATAGCTGCTATTTGCGCGTGCGATTCATTTGGGCCCCTGTGGCAGGCTTTGAGATCTCCACTCCCCCTGGTGGCAATCTTAACTCTCAATGCGATGCTACCAAAAATTTTACCCCCTCCTAAAATTTTAGGGTAGCAAATAGCTGCTATTTGTGCGTGCGATTCATAGGGCCCCTGTGGCAGTCCTGTCTCTTGTCCACTCCCTCTGGCGGCAATCTTAACTCTCAATGCGATGCTACCAGAAATTTTACCCCCTCCTAAATTTTTTAGGGTAGCAAATAGCTGCTATTTGCGCGAGCGATTCGTGGGGGCCCCTCTGTCTGCCTGCTCTCATGTACACTCCCCCTGGCGGCAGTCTTAACACTCAATGCGATGTTACTATATATTTAACCCCTCCTAAATTTTTTAGGGTAGCAAATAGCAGCTATTTGCGCGTGCGATTCATGGGGCCCCTGTGGCAGTCCTGTCTCATGTCCACTCCCCCTGGCGGCAATCTTAACTCTCAATGCGATGCTACCAGAAATTTTACCCAGTCTTAAATTTTTTTAGGGTAGCAAATAGCTGCTATTTGCGCGAGCGATTCATAGGGGCCCCTCTGTCTGCCTGCTCTCATGTACACTCCCCCTGGCGGCAGTCTTAACACTCAATGCGATGTTACTATATATTTAACCCCTCCTAAATTTTTTAGGGAAGCAAATAGCAGCTATTTGCGCGTGGGATTCATGGGGCCCCTGTGGCAGTCCTGTCTCATGTCCACTCCCCCTGGCGGCAGTCATAACGCTGAATGCAATGCTACTATAAATTTAACCCCCTCCTAATTTTTTAGGGTAGAAAATAGCTGCTATTTGCGCGTGCGACCCATGGGGCCACTCTGTTTGTCCACTCTCATGTCCACTCCCCCTGGTGGCAGTCTTGACATATTTTATGGTAGCAAATAACTGCTATTTGCGCTTGCGACTCGTGGTGACCCCTCTGCCAGGCCGCTGAGATCTCCTCTCTCCCTGGCGGCTGTCTTCACAACCTTTATGGTAGCAAATAGCTGCTATTTGCGCGTGCGATTCATTTGGGCCCCTGTGGCAGGCTTTGAGATCTCCACTCCCCCTGGTGGCAATCTTAACTCTCAATGCGATGCTACCAGAAATTTTACCCCCTCCTAAATTTTTAGGGTAGCAAATAGCTGCTATTTGGGCGTGCGATTCCTAGGGCCCCTGTGGCAGTCCTGTCTCTTGTCCACTCCCTCTGGCGGCAATCTTAACTCTCAATGCGATGCTACCAGAAATTTTACCCCCTCCTAAATTTTTTAGGGTAGCAAATAGCTGCTATTTGCGCGTGCGATTTATGGGGCCCTTCTGTCTGCCCGCTCTCATGTACACTCCCCCTGGCGGCAGTCTTAACACTCAATGCGATGCTTCTACATATTTAACCCCTCCTAAATTTTTTAAGGTAGCAAATAGCAGCTATTTGCGCGTGCGATTCATGGGGCCCCTGTGGTAGTCCTGTCTCTAGTCCACTCCCCCTGGCGGCACTGAGGTCCACTCCCCCTGGCGGCAATCGTAACTCTCAATGCGATGCTCCCAGAAATTTTACACCCTCCTAAATTTTTTAGGGTCGCAAATAGCTGCTATTTGCGCTTGCGATTCATGGGGCCCCTCTGTCTGCCCGATCTCATGTACACTCCCCCTGGCGGCAGTCTTAACACTCAATGCGATGCTACTATATATTGAACCCCTCCTAAATTTTTTAGGGTAGCAAATAGCAGCTATTTGCGCGTGCGATTCATGGGGCCCCTGTGGCAGTCCTGTCTCATGTCCACTCCCCCTGGCGGCAGTCATAACGCTGAATGCAATGCTACTATAAATTTAACCCCCTCCTAATTTTTTAGGGTAGAAAATAGCTGCTATTTGCGCGTGCGACCCATGGGGCCACTCTGTCTGTCCACTCTCATGTCCACTCCCCCTGGTGGCAGTCTTGACATATTTTATGGTAGCAAATAACTGCTATTTGCGCTTGCGACTCGTGGTGACCCCTCTGCCAGGCCGCTGAGATCTCCTCTCTCCCTGGCGGCTGTCTTCACAACCTTTATGGTAGCAAATAGCTGCTATTTGCGCGTGCGATTCATTTGGGCCCCTGTGGCAGGCTTTGAGATCTCCACTCCCCCTGGTGGCAATCTTAACTCTCAATGCGATGCTACCAGAAATTTTACCCCCTCCTAAATTTTTAGGGTAGCAAATAGCTGCTATTTGGGCGTGCGATTCCTAGGGCCCCTGTGGCAGTCCTGTCTCTTGTCCACTCCCTCTGGCGGCAATCTTAACTCTCAATGCGATGCTACCAGAAATTTTACCCCCTCCTAAATTTTTTAGGGTAGCAAATAGCTGCTATTTGCGCGTGCGATTTATGGGGCCCTTCTGTCTGCCCGCTCTCATGTACACTCCCCCTGGCGGCAGTCTTAACACTCAATGCGATGCTTCTACATATTTAACCCCTCCTAAATTTTTTAAGGTAGCAAATAGCAGCTATTTGCGCGTGCGATTCATGGGGCCCCTGTGGTAGTCCTGTCTCTAGTCCACTCCCCCTGGCGGCACTGAGGTCCACTCCCCCTGGCGGCAATCGTAACTCTCAATGCGATGCTCCCAGAAATTTTACACCCTCCTAAATTTTTTAGGGTCGCAAATAGCTGCTATTTGCGCTTGCGATTCATGGGGCCCCTCTGTCTGCCCGATCTCATGTACACTCCCCCTGGCGGCAGTCTTAACACTCAATGCGATGCTACTATATATTGAACCCCTCCTAAATTTTTTAGGGTAGCAAATAGCAGCTATTTGCGCGTGCTATTCATGGGGCCCCTGTGGCAGTCCTGTCTCATGTCCACTCCCCCTGGCGGCAGTCATAACGCTCAATGCAATGCTACTATAAATTTTACCCCCTCCTAATTTTTTAGCGTAGCTAGCAAATAGCTGCTATTTGCGCGTGCGACTCATGGGGGCCCCTCTGTCTGTCCACTCTTATGTCCACTCCCCCTGGTGGCAGTCTTGACATATTTTATGGTAGCAAATAACTGCTATTTGCGCTTGCGACTCGTGGTGACCCCTCTGCCAGGCCGCTGAGATCTCCTCTCCCCCTGGCGGCAGTCTTCACAACTTTTATGGTAGCCAATAGCTGCTATTTGCGCGTGCGATTCATTTGGGCCCCTGTGGCAGGCTTTGAGATCTCCACTCCCCCTGGTGGCAATCTTAACTCTCAATGCGATGCTACCAAAAATTTTACCCCCTCCTAAATTTTTAGGGTAGCAAATAGCTGCTATTTGCGCGTGCGATTCATAGGGCCCCTGTGGCAGTCCTGTCTCTTGTCCACTCCCTCTGGCGGCAATCTTAACTCTCAATGCGATGCTACCAGAAATTTTACCCCCTCCTAAATTTTTTAGGGTAGCAAATAGCTGCTATTTGCGCGAGCGATTCGTGGGGGCCCCTCTGTCTGCCTGCTCTCATGTACACTCCCCCTGGCGGCAGTCTTAACACTCAATGCGATGTTACTATATATTTAACCCCTCCTAAATTTTTAGGGTAGCAAATAGCAGCTATTTGCGCGTGCGATTCATGGGGCCCCTGTGGCAGTCCTGTCTCATGTCCACTCCCCCTGGCGGCAATCTTAACTCTCAATGCGATGCTACAAGAAATTTTACCCAATCTTAAATTTTTTAGGGTAGCAAATAGCTGCTATTTGCGCGAGCGATTCATGGGGGCCCCTCTGTCTGCCTGCTCTCATGTACACTCCCCCTGGCGGCAGTCTTAACACTCAATGCGATGTTACTATATATTTAACCCCTCCTAAATCTTTTAGGGTAGCAAATAGCAGCTATTTGCGCGTGCGACCCATGGGGGCCCCTCTGTCTGTCCACTCTCATGTCCACTCCCCCTGGTGGCAGTCTTGACATATTTTATGGTAGCAAATAACTGCTATTTGCGCTTGCGACTCGTGGTGACCCCTCTGCCAGGCCGCTGAGATCTCCTCTCTCCCTGGCGGCTGTCTTCACAACTTTTATGGTAGCAAATAGCTGCTATTTGCGCGTGCGATTCATTTGGGCCCCTGTGGCAGGCTTTGAGATCTCCACTCCCCCTGTTGGCAGTCTTGACATATTTTATGGTAGCAAATAACTGCTATTTACGCTTGCGACTCGTGGTGACCCCTCTGCCAGGCCGCTGAGATCTCCTCTCTCCCTGGCGGCTGTCTTCACAACCTTTATGGTAGCAAATAGCTGCTATTTGCGCGTGCGATTCATTTGGGCCCCTGTGGCAGGCTTTGAGATCTCCACTCCCCCTGGTGGCAATCTTAACTCTCAATGCGATGCTACCAGAAATTTTACCCCCTCGTAAATTTTTAGGGTAGCAAATAGCTGCTATTTGCGCGTGCGATTCATAGGGCCCCTGTGGCAGTCCTGTCTCTTGTCCACTCCCTCTGGCGGCAATCTTAACTCTCAATGCGATGCTACCAGAAATTTTACCCCCTCCTAAATTTTTTAGGGTAGCAAATAGCTGCTATTTGCGCGTGCGATTTATGGGGCCCTTCTGTCTGCCCGCTCTCATGTACACTCCCCCTGGCGGCAGTCATAACGCTGAATGCAATGCTACTATAAATTTAACCCCCTCCTAATTTTTTAGGGTAGAAAATAGCTGCTATTTGCGCGTGCGACCCATGGGGCCACTCTGTCTGTCCACTCTCATGTCCACTCCCCCTGGTGGCAGTCTTGACATATTTTATGGTAGCAAATAACTGCTATTTGCGCTTGCGACTCGTGGTGACCCCTCTGCCAGGCCGCTGAGATCTCCTCTCTCCCTGGCGGCTGTCTTCACAACCTTTATGGTAGCAAATAGCTGCTATTTGCGCGTGCGATTCATTTGGGCCCCTGTGGCAGGCTTTGAGATCTCCACTCCCCCTGGTGGCAATCTTAACTCTCAATGCGATGCTACCAGAAATTTTACCCCCTCCTAAATTTTTAGGGTAGCAAATAGCTGCTATTTGGGCGTGCGATTCCTAGGGCCCCTGTGGCAGTCCTGTCTCTTGTCCACTCCCTCTGGCGGCAATCTTAACTCTCAATGCGATGCTACCAGAAATTTTACCCCCTCCTAAATTTTTTAGGGTAGCAAATAGCTGCTATTTGCGCGTGCGATTTATGGGGCCCTTCTGTCTGCCCGCTCTCATGTACACTCCCCCTGGCGGCAGTCTTAACACTCAATGCGATGCTTCTACATATTTAACCCCTCCTAAATTTTTTAAGGTAGCAAATAGCAGCTATTTGCGCGTGCGATTCATGGGGCCCCTGTGGTAGTCCTGTCTCTAGTCCACTCCCCCTGGCGGCACTGAGGTCCACTCCCCCTGGCGGCAATCTTAACTCTCAATGCGATGCTCCCAGAAATTTTACACCCTCCTAAATTTTTTAGGGTCGCAAATAGCTGCTATTTGCGCTTGCGATTCATGGGGCCCCTCTGTCTGCCCGATCTCATGTACACTCCCCCTGGCGGCAATCTTAACACTCAATGCGGTGCTACTATATATTGAACCCCTCCTAAATTTTTTAGAGTAGCAAATAGCAGCTATTTGCGCGTGCGATTCATGGGGCCCCTGTGGCCGTCCTGTCTCTAGTCCACTCCCCCTTGCGGCAATCTTAACTCTCAATGCGATGCTACCAGAAATTTTACACCCTCCTAAATTTTTTAGGGTAGCAAATAGCTGCTATTTGTGCGTGCGATTCATGGGGCCCTTCTGTCTGCCCGCTCTCATGTACACTCCCCCTGGCGGCATTCTTAATACTCAATGCGATGCTACTATATATTTAACCCCTCCTAAATTTTTTAGGGTAGCAAAAAGCTGCTATTTGCGCGTGCGATTCATGAGGCCCCTGTGGTAGTCCTGTCTCTAGTCCACTCCCCCTGGCGGCAATCTTAACTCTTAATGCGATGCTACCAGAAATTTACCCCTCCTAATTTTTTTAGGGTCGCAAATAGCTGCTATTTGCGCTTGCGATTCTTGGGGCCCCTCTGTCTGCCCGCTCTCATGTAAACTCCCCCTGGCGGCAGTCTTAACACTCAATGCGATGCTACTATATATTGAACCCCTCCTAAATTTTTTAGGGTAGCAAATAGCAGCTATTTGCGCGTGCGATTCATGGGGGCCCCTCTGCCTGCCCGCACTCATGTCCACTCCCCCTGGCGGCAGTCATAACGCTCAATGCAATGCTACTATAAATTTTACCCCCTCCTAAATTTTTAGGGTAGCAAATAGCTGCTATTTGCGCGTGCGATTATGTGGGCCCCTCTGTCTGTCCACTCTCATGTCCACACCCCCTGGTGGCAGTCTTGACATATTTTGTGGTAGCAAATAGCTGCTATTTGCGCTTGCGACTCGTTGGGACCCCTCTGCCAGGCCGCTGAGATCTCCTCTCCCCCTGGCGGCAGTCTTCACAACTTTTATGGTAGCAAATAGCTGCTATTTGCGCGTGCAATTCATTGGGCCGCTGTGGCAGGCTTTGAGATCTCCACTCCCCCTGGTGGCAATCTTAACTCTCAATGCGATGCTACCAGAAATTTTACCCCCTTCTAAATTTTTAGGGTAGCAAATAGCTGCTATTTGCGCGTGCGATTCATAGGGCCCCTGTGGCAGTCCTGTCTCTTGTCCACTCCCTCTGGCGGCAATCTTAACTCTCAATGCGATGCTACCAGAAATTTTACCCCCTCCTAAATTTTTTAGGGTAGCAAATAGTTGCTATTTGCGCGTGCGATTCATGGGGCCCTTCTGTCTGCCCGCTCTCATGTACATTCCCCCTGGCGGCAGTCTTAACACTCAATGCGATGCTACTACATATTAAACCCCTCCTAAATTTTTTAAGGTAGCAAATAGCTGCTATTTGCGCGTGCGATTCATGGGGCCCCTGTGGTAGTCCTGTCTCTAGTCCACTCAACCTTGCGGCACTGAGGTCCACTCCCCCTGGCGGCAATCTTAACTCTCAATGCGATGCTCCCAGAAATTTTACACCCTCCTAAATTGTTTAGGGTCGCAAATAGCTGCTATTTGCGCTTGCGATTCATGGGGCCCCTCTGTCTGCCCGATCTCATGTACACTCCCCCTGGCGGCAATCTTAACACTCAATGCGATGCTACTATATATTGAACCCCTCCTAAATTTTTTAGAGTAGCAAATAGCAGCTATTTGCGCGTGCGATTCATGGGGCCCCTGTGGCAGTCCTGTCTCTAGTCCACTCCCCCTTGCGGCAATCTTAACTCTCAATGCGATGCTACCAGAAATTTTACACCCTCCTAAATTTTTTAGGGTAGCAAATAGCTGCTATTTGTGCGTGCGATTCATGGGGCCCTTCTGTCTGCCCGCTCTCATGTACACTCCCCCTGGCGGCGTTCTTAATACTCAATGCGATGCTACTATATATTTAACCCCTCCTAAATTTTTTAGGGTAGCAAATAGCTGCTATTTGCGCGTGCGATTCATGAGGCCCCTGTGGTAGTCCTGTCTCTAGTCCACTCCCCCTGGCGGCAATCTTAACTCTTAATGCGATGCTACCAGAAATTTACCCCTCCTAATTTTTTTAGGGTCGCAAATAGCTGCTATTTGCGCTTGCGATTCTTGGGGCCCCTCTGTCTGCCCGCTCTCATGTAAACTCCCCCTGGCGGCAGTCTTAACACTCAATGCGATGCTACTATATATTGAACCCCTCCTAAATTTTTTAGGGTAGCAAATAGCAGCTATTTGCGCGTGCGATTCATGGGGGCCCCTCTGCCTGCCCGCACTCATGTCCACTCCCCCTGGCGGCAGTCATAACGCTCAATGCAATGCTACTATAAATTTTACCCCCTCCTAAATTTTTAGGGTAGCAAATAGCTGCTATTTGCGCGTGCGATTATGTGGGCCCCTCTGTCTGTCCACTCTCATGTCCACACCCCCTGGTGGCAGTCTTGACATATTTTGTGGTAGCAAATAGCTGCTATTTGCGCTTGCGACTCGTTGGGACCCCTCTGCCAGGCCGCTGAGATCTCCTCTCCCCCTGGCGGCAGTCTTCACAACTTTTATGGTAGCAAATAGCTGCTATTTGCGCGTGCAATTCATTGGGCCGCTGTGGCAGGCTTTGAGATCTCCACTCCCCCTGGTGGCAGTCTTAACGCTCCATGCGCTGCTACTATTATTTTACTTCCTCCTAATTTTTAGGGTAGCAAATAGCTGCTATTTGCGCGTGCGATTCATAGGGCCTCTGTGGCAGTCCTGTCTCTTGTCCACTCCTTCTGGCGGCAATCTTAACTCTCAATGTGATGCTACCAGAAATTTTACCCCCTCCTCAATTTTTTAGGGTAGCAAATAGCTGCTATTTGCGCGTGCGATTCATGGGGGCCCCTCTGTCTGCCCGCACTCATGTCCACTCCCCCTGGCGGCAATCTTAACTCTCAATGCGATGCTACAAGAAATTTTACCCTCTCCTAAATTTTTTGGGTCGCAAATAGCTGCTATTTGCGTGTGCGATTCATGGGGCCCCAGTGGCTGGCCGCTCTCATTTCACTCCCCCTGCCGGCAACCTTAACATAAATGCGATGCTTCTATAAATTTTATCCCCTCCCAATTTTTTGTAGGGTACTACAGGCTGCCAAAGCTTCCAGCAACCCCCCCCCCCCCGGCACTAATGAGAAACTGCCTGCGAAAAATCGAAAAGTCCCATAAGCTTAACTACAGGCCGCTACCGAAAACCGACAGTTCCCCGCCTATCTTGTCATACTGGTCTGACTCTGCTGGTGTACATGAGGGTATTGAAATATGCACCCCTAGTTGTACTGCCTATATTTTCATGAATGCTAAACGCACCTTGGCTCTGATTTCAGCCTAATTTGACTTAAACAAAGTCTGTTGATAAAATTTACCCCCACGTATGTGTGACTGTCCTGCGCTGGCAACATGTGTTTATCATCTTGAATGTATCCGTTTGCTGTGTAGTAGGAAGGCTGAATTGGTTTAATTAAATTTACTGGGATTGACTATAATGGGAAATTGGTCCGCCTAATCCTTTTGAGCAGTCAATGTTGTCTGAAGTCTGTGGTAGGCAATTGTCAGGAATTTCTCTGGCGTGGGAGCTTTCTGAGAATGTAACTGATTAATATTAAGTACAGGATTGGACAAAGAAATTCCCTGTTATAACCCTTTCTTTAGTGTCTTCTTTCGGCTGTATGCTCCATTTACATGCACTCTGTTCTTTGTAGTACAGGGAGATCTACTTAAACATGCAGCAAGACATACCACTCATCAGGAGTTTTGGCCGCAGTCCATCTTTCCTGACATTGTCAAAGGCTTTTTCAATGCTTATCCGTAGTGCCTGATTGTGTTTCTTTTCCTGAGAGCCCGTCTTCAGTCTATTTGACAATAATTACACAGATACTTTGCCAGCTGTCTAGTATTATTTTCGCACAACCAAGATATTTTTATCATTTTCTGTTAAAGAAGGTTCTGATCTGTTTATAAAAAGATATACCTGACGTTCCTGCTCATACAAAATGCAAAGGCAATGCAAAAGGAAGTAAACCTCCTTTTTAATACACTCCTTACATTTAAAACAGACTCTTTGTTCAATAATAAGCGACGACATCTGCTTTTTCAAATGCCAAAGGTAAAACCCCCATTTTAAACTGAGGTAAAAAGTATAACTTTATATATAGCTTTATATATATTCCAAATCCTGGTTTGGGTAATTTTTCTCTCCATTCAATATTCATAACATGTCCTATTTAATTGAATATTTTAGCCATTGAACATTCTGTAATATTGTCAAAATTGTTTCACATCCACAATCTTCAAAAAGGTACATTATAGTGGAATTGTTTTCTAATAAAGCATATTCCATAAAAATATTTGCTCATATAATCTATTGTCATCTATTTTGATAATAATTCTATTCCACAATGTCACCATATTCATTATAAAACGGTATTTAAGGAGTATCAAGCCTACATCACCTTGGATGGCTAATTTTGGAACAAATCTGTTTAGTCCCAAAAATATTCTGCCATTGCATATTCGTTTGAAAATTTTCTAATCTAGGAAACTGATCATCACAATATATTTCTGAACCATAGTCAATAATTGGCACTACACAAACATGATAAGCAATGCCTCCGGAGTAGAGCACAGGGCAAAAATAGAGTTCGAATCTCAGGCGAGGCAGTGAGATATTTAACAGTCACCCCCTACATAGATTGCACCCTCTGCAGGCTTAATGGGGTGCCTGTGCCCAGCACTCGTGTCTCATTTTCAAACGAGTGCTCTTTCGGGGGCCCTAGGTGTTAAAACAAAAAAAATAGGGATGATACAAACCGAGGACCCGCAGAAGCAATACCCCAAGATACCATTTCTTGTAAAGTAGACGTAGAAGATGTTAGTGTAGATTCAGAAAATATCCTGGGCGTAAAATTTCGTGGTTTTTCAATAAGCCCAATCAGAATCCTCCTAAGGCCCCACTTAGGCCTATTCCTGCTTTCGAGGAACCATTCAATAGAATTATTGTTGATTGCGCCAAAAACAAAATCTGGACATGAATATTTGCTGACAATTATGTGCTCATCTACCAGGTTCCCTGAGGCAATACCATTGCGCAAAATTTATGCCAAAAGTGTTGGCAAAGCTCCAACCAAGTTTCTTTTACAATTTTTTGATTACCAAAATCCGTCCAGTCTGACCAAGGGTCTAATCTTATGTCTGGCTTATTCCAACAAGTTATGCTAGAGCTAGGTATAAAACAGTACAGCTCTTCGCCTTCCCATCCTGCGTTTTCACCAGACATTAAAAAAACATGATCAGGACTTATTGCTATGACACACAGAAAGACTGGAATGAAGGAATCCACCCATTGCTGCTTCCTGTCAGAGTATCCTTTTAATAGTCCTTGGGTTTCGGTCCTTTTGAACTATTTTTGGACACTTCGTTCGAGGTCCATAGAAACTGGCATGAAGAACTTGCCAGCTACGTTCCATCGCTTCATCCATATGGCTGTCAAGGACATTCAGGGCTGCGACGCATATATTGGTGACCTCATCGTGTACAGCGACACCTGGGAGAAACATATGCAAATTCTTCGCGACCTCTTCGAAAGACTCAGTGAAGCACCGTCAACTAAGAAAAATCTGAGTTTTGTCATGCAAAAGTAACATTTTTGGGTCATATTGTAGGGCAGGGTCAGGTAAAACCTGTTGATGCTAAGAAAAGTGCAATTTCTGCATTTCCTAGACCAGAAAACGTAGCAAATAATGCGGTTTTTTTTTGGTATGGTTGGATACTACAGGAAGTTTTGTCCAAATTTTTCTGCTGTAGCTGAACCTTTGACTGATTTGTTAAAGAAGAAACAAAAGTTTGTGTGGAGTGTTCAGTGTGAAAATACATTTCAGAATTTGAAAACAATTCTGCAGGGTTCACCAGTTTTGGCAGCTCCAGATTTTTCTGTTCCTTTTAAGTTAGCTGTAGATGCTAGTAATACTGCTGCTGGTGCTGTGTTGTTACAAGAAGGCAATGATGGCAAAGATCATCCAATTTGTTATTTCTCAAGAAAGTTTAATGCAAAGCAGAAAAACTACTCCACTTTTGAAAAAGAATGTTTGGCTTTGATTTTGGCGTTGCAACATTTGGAAGTTTATGTTACTTCATCAGTCAGGCCTATTATTCTCTTCAGTGATCACAATCCCCTCACGTTCATGAACAAGCTGAAGTGTAAAAATCAAAGACTGTTGAGATGGAGTTTGTTCTTTCAGGATTACAACCTTGAAATCAAACACATTAAAGGGAAAGAAAATGTACTTGCCGATTGCTTATCGAGATGTTTATGAAATGTTGTAAACAAGATGTTTATGTAATGCTGTAAATAAGATGATTTTTTTAGATGTTGTACAAATTTAGTGATTGTGATCGCAAAAAGAAAGTTTTCCGAGAAACCTTTCTTTTTCCTACAGGAGGGGGAGTGTTACAGGTGCCCTTTTTATTGTGTGACACGGACGTGGCTCGTGTTGTGGGGTTTCTTGCTTGGCCGCTTGTTACATTCTCGGTTTAATCCGCACTGGTTGAACTCTTGTTGTCATGCTAGCTTGGGGCGAGCTCACGTGTACACCGTGGTGTGTAGAGGCACAGCGATATTCTTTAAGATGATACCTGTAACGCGTGTTTACTGTGTTGTGTAAGATCTTCTATACTATTCGAGAAGTAGAAAATTCTCGGCTTGGGGTGATGAGTATATAAAAGGGGCTGTGTTCTAGAGCCGGGAGAGCAGCAGAGAAGATTTCCAGCGGACGCAGAAGCGTGTGTCAGTTGCTGGGACCTTATCCGACGAGTGCGGTAAAATATAGATTTTCTTTGGGACTTCAGTTTACATCCTGGATTGTTACAAGAGCTTTCCACTGGACTGTCATTCTCCGAGAATAAACATTTAAAGAACTTATCGTTGTGACGGTGGTGGTATCCAGGTACTGTGCACTTTGAATATTTTACTGTGTGGTTGTATTGATTTGTTTGTATACCGCTGTTTACTGTTTAATAGTATTGATTTAGTGTATTGTAATGTTAGGGTTGTTTTAAGAATAAATTAAAGTTATTTGTTAACAAAAAAACAATGACTTCTTTATTCATTCCCTTTGACATTTCATGCTGCCTAGTGTTACAGAATCTGACTTTTTTTTTATCTCCATTACAAAATTTTGTGTTCATCACGCATACATGATCTGTTTATATTAGGTTTCGTAACATAAAATTGGGGGCTCGTATGGGATGCTTAATAGTTTTGACAATTTATTAGGCTTGACCTGGACATACATTGTTTACAAGATTACATATTGTTTACAATACATTGTTTACAGGATTTATCTCAGTGGTTTTTCGTTATTGTTTCACATCTTAACATGGCAGATTTCAAACCTGAGACATTTGTTATATGTAATTTGTTAACAAAAGAACACTCACTTCTTTATTCATTCCCCTAGACATTTTACGCTGCCTGGTGTTACAGAGTCTGAATTTTTTATCTCCATTACAAAATTTTGTGTTCATCACGCATACGTGATCTGTTTATATTAGGTTTCGTAACATTATTTAAAATACATACATACGCTGTCGTGCTGATCTTCTTCTGCATGTTCATTCAAAATGCTTGATGTTACCATCCCTGATAGCATAGGAAATCACTGGCATCACTCATAATCAGCCGCTGATAAAGACGCTAGGATTGAAACCTGTCACGGATGCTTTGTAGGAAGGAATTCAGATGGGTCCTCATCAGGAGCAGATCTTTATTCATATCAATGCGACCCCTTTCCTTTATCTCCTTGCACGTTTCCTTTGGCCTGAGCATGGTGTATTGCGCCAAAAACCTTCTTTGGTTCTATGTTTATCAAGATTGCATTAACACCAGCACATGAACATAAACAGTCAGGTGTACCTGGAGTGCGTACCTTACATGAACTGGCATCCTAATGGTAGTTGTAAATGACATTTAATTGTTTATAAATCATTTTATTGTTCCTATGTCATTTAGTGACAAAGACATGCTTTATCGTGGTGAGAATTGTTTTTTTAGGTCAGCTGACTGAAAGTCATCTGAGCTATAGCAATCACCCTTCGTCCGTCTTCGATCTCTAGAGAGATCCATGAAAGATTTCCTTGGAAACCTGAAATTAGGTCTCTGTTACCCCTATTCTTTGAGCTATGGGTCTCGTAATAATCCCCAGAATAAAAAAAAATTGATACAAATCAATATCAATTTTTGAGACTTTCAAAGAAGCTGTCATCTGTAAACAGGGCACAAATCGTAACCGCTAGACCTGTATTCTTCTAACTTGACATCCAGGGTGACCCATGAAAAAATTCCTTCCAAACCTGAAATTAAGTCTCTGTTACCCATATTCTTTCAGCTATGGGTCTCGTCAATACCCCCCCCCCCGAATAATTAAAAAATTAATACAAAAGCTCAATCATCTGAATAACTACTGCATTGATCACTATGATTCTGTGCATGAATATTGATCAAGGAGTGTTCCATTAGTTTCTGCAAACTGGCGGCACCACCTGTTTTTTTTTCCAAATTTTAGTTATTTTATTTTCTGTATTTATTAGACCTTCAAATTTAGCCTCATCTTGTACAGGGTACAAATCATAACCCCTTGACCTAGAATCTTCAAACTTGATATCCAGGGAGGTCCATGATCTCTTATCCTCCGAGCTGTTCGTCTCGTAATCCTCTCCCCCCCCCCCCCCCCCCAAAGAAAAAAGTTTGATACATAAGCTCAAGTATCTGAATAACTACTGCATTGATCACCATGATTCTTTGCATGAATATTGATCATGGAATGTTCCATCAGTTCCTGTATCCTGGTGGTGCCACCTGTTACAATTTTTACAAATTTTTTTCTCTGTTTATGAGACCTTCAAAGAAGCTGTCATCTGTTAGCAGGGCACAAATCGTAACCGCTGGATCTGGGATCTTTAAACTTAACATCAAGTACCTCCCAGAATAATAAAAAAAATTGATACAAAAGCTCAATTATCTGAATAACTACTGCATTGATAACAATGATTCTTTGCATGAATATTGTTTATGGAGAATACCATCAGTTCCTGCAAACTAGTTGCACCATCTGAATTTTTTTCCAAATTTTACTAGTTATTTTTCTCCATTTTTGAGACTTTCAAATTAAGCCTCATCTTTGAACAGGGCACAAATCATAACCACTTGACCTAGAATGTTCATACTTGACATTTAGGGAGATCCATGAAAAGTCTTCTTGGAATCTGAAATAAGGTATTTGATACATAAGCTCAACTATCTAAATAACTTCTGCATTGATCACCATGATTCTTTGCATAAATATTGATCATGGATTGTTCCATCGGTTCCTGTAACCTGGTGGCGCCATCTGTATTTTTGCCAATGTTTACAAATTTTGCTCTTTGATTATGAGACCTTCAAAGAAGCTGTCATCTGTTAACAGGGCACAAATCGTAACCGCTAGACCTGGGCTCTTCTTACTTTACACCAAGGGAGGTCCATTGAAAGTCTCTGTGGAAACCTGGAATTAGCTCTCTGTTTCCAATATTCTTTGAGCTACGGGTCTCGGAAATACCCGCCTGAATAATTAATTATTTGATACAAAAACTTAATTATCTGAATAACTACTGCATTGATCACCATGTGTTTTGCATGAATATTGATCATGGAGTGTTCCATTAGTTCCTGTAACCTGGTGGCGCCATCTGTATTTTTTTCCAATTTTTACGAATTTTTCTTTTTTTTTTTTTAGACCTTCAAATTAAGCCTCATCTTGTAACAGGGCACACATCTTAACCATTTGACCTAGAATCTTCAAACTTGACATCAAGGGAGGTCCATGAAAAGACTTCTTGAAAATCTGAAATAAGGTCTTTGTTACTCTTATCCTCCGAGCTGTTCGGCTAATAATCCCCCCCCCCCCCAAATAATCAAAAATTTGATACAAAAGCTCCAATATATGGATAACTAATGCATTGATAGCTATGATTCTTTGGATATATATTGACCACGAAGTTTTCATCAGTTCCTGCAGACTTGTGGCACTACCTGTATTTTTTCAAATATTTTACATATATTTTTTCTATTTATGAGACCTTCAAATGAAGTATTCACCTGTCGAAAAGCACACTGATCCCATTTCTAAGGACTCTTCACAAAATTCATGATTTTGCACATCGTTCAACATTCCTTGAATTCAGCTGAGCGTCATGTCCCATGGGCCACTAGTATTTTCAACCTAGTCTGACACTGCCATTGACCTTAATGCATAATATGTACCTTTTATAACCTAAGACGTATGCCCAGATGAATGTGCATCCTCAAGACAAATTGAAATAGCAAACTGAATATGGTCTATGTCACTTTATTGTAAACAAATTTCCATTACCCGGTAAGTTGTGCTCTATTCGTCATTAAGTGATGAAATTATGATCATTTAAGTATTTCACCATTTATAAAAGTGGCCATCTTGGATTTTGCGTCAAAATTTCACTTTGCAATGTTTGGAAACGGATGGGGTTTTATTGGTTTATAAAAGTGCTGCCAATGAATCGTTTCAGGTATGAAACATTTGATTATATTTTTGTTTAACCGAAGTCAACCGTTAATGTAACTATCCAGCTTATAAAAGATTAAGCAATAAATCGAGATATACGCTTATATGATTTCTTTTAACCAAAAATGTTATTTTATCCCTTTTTTGCTTATACCATTTAATATCAAGGGAAAAAAGCATTTTAAACGATAATAATAATAATAAATCAACCTACATTATCCTTCTCATAGATGTTCCATCCCTTCATGCAACCGATATCACCATTCTGTTTACCAAACTCCTTTATTTCCCTCCTTTTTCATTCACAATACAATTGTCTGATGTGTCATAAAAATTATGCTGAAAACGAAAAGTAAATATGGCAAAACTTTATTGCTCAATTTAATTTAAATTTCATTGTTAAAGTACAGTACAATAAAATAACACTTTTTCTTATGATAGAAGTGTTGCTTTTGCGTACCAGAAGCCGTCTTGCCTGGTTCCACAGGGTCAAGTCATTAAACAGCAAATCATTGTTATTAAACACCTTAGAATGCCAACGGGTATATTTTATTAGGTTAAGCAATGTTTAGGTGATTTTACATATTGTCACGTCTTCTATAAATATAGTATTAGTGGTGGCTATACACATTAGACAACTATCAATAATTTCTAAAACTGAGATAATTTTAAAGCATGTACATCAATATAATATGTGTAACACATTCTAGATCAGCTGTGGAAGATAATATTAGGAATTAGTGTCACTTGTGTTGCAAAATAATAATTAGCATTATCTGTCTCTCACGTAGATAAAGTTAAATTTGTCATGGTATTCATCTGGTAAATAATGAGGAGGTGATGATGACTTTTTTTTAAACATCCTAATATGATAACTAACATTTTGTTCAAAGATTACAGTCAAAGATGAAAATCAACGTCAGACCTGTCTTGTTATGTGACATGTATAAGGTGGCATCGGTACTTACTATTATCCGTTGTATAAACGATTTATAAAAAAAAAAACACGTGTTAATAAACAATAGAGGTGTATGTTCAAGGAAAGGTAAGCAGCAGAATTGGACACTACCTATCAGTATATGATGCATATCGCTGATAAAAAAAAGTTAATCCCTGGTCTGTAAATCTCATACTCAGTTAAAGAAAGAGAATTAGCCAGTTTAACCTTCAGCATTATTCAGCCCTAAACTTGTAGATTACAAAAAACTATCCACACAATAGTCCTCAAAATACAGAATAGTACTATTCTACAGCTAGGGTGAGCTCCGACGTCAGCAGAAAGAAATACACTTGAAAGTATTAAATAAAGTTAGTGTATGCAAGTCATTCCTCAGGAAGTGAACACGTTTCATTAATTAACATTAATCTAATCGCAGTGTTCCTCAGTGTCACCTCGTTATCGTTGATGCACAATAATTACGCTGGTCGTTCATTAAAAGCTTTTATAATATTTACTTACTGAATGTCTCAAATGGGGCAGTTGCAATTCAAAAGTAGTTTCCCTACTCAAGGGGAACCTTCAGATTCTCCCATTTCAAACTTGAGATGTCGCATAGCTCTAAGGTCTCCGTCAGTTTCCTGAGCCATTTCGCGAATTGCTCGCAATTCTTGCTGTCAAAGTTTCGAATAGACATTTCTGAAGACACCAAGTTTCTAAGACGCCAATTACTGACAACCGTGCAAAAGAAACTTAGCTTCTCAAAGATGCACATTGCTAACGGTTTTGCAACTTTGATAGCAACTGTGCCAATAAACTAGAGACCAATAACCTCTCAAAGACGCAAATTGCAACCTTTTAACTTTGAAAGCATCTTTGCCATTCAGCAAAAATAACCCCCAGCCTGTCAATCATGCGAAGTTGACAGAAACTCCAAGCCTCTCAACAGCGCGAAATGTTAGCAATTTTGCAACTCTGGGAGGCTCTTTGCCATTCGGTAGAGAGGACGACAGCGCCTCCTGCTAGCAATTTTACAACTTGCAACTAGGTAGAGGAGACATGCAGATTGCTATTAATTCAGCAACTTTGAAAGCAAACTTGCAAGACGGTTGAGAAGATCCTCAGAATGACAAACGTGCAAATTGCTCAAACTACACAATGTGAAAGTAAATTTGCCATTCACCAAAGAGGCTACCCTAGTGTCAAAGACACGAATTGCTAGCACCTTTACCACTGTTAAAGAAATTTTGCTAGTCGGTACAAATAATTCCCCGCTTATCAAATCATTAATTTGGTAGTTATATTACAACTTTGTCTCCCTTCCTATAAATCCTGTGAATTATTATTATAAAGCCATTTTCTGCTACACTATATTATCCTAGTTTCCTAAAATGCAACATTTTCTCAATTGGAAACATTTAAGGTTATTTTCGTGTGTTAAATAAATGAGTGTAACAGCTATCTACTGCTGATCTGTCTTCCCTTCCTGGGTAATTACTAAATTTGCCTTTATGTAGCCTTTGAAGAAGAGTGGCCAGTGAGCTAATGGCTTAAGTACGAAATTCAATTGCTCAAACTTCAGTGTGATTTAAATGATAATAACATTTACAAAAAAATTAAAAATGTGAATGAAATATGTATATTTCTGCATTACCAACTTTACAAAACATAATAAATTCGTATATATTCCTGTTTACTAATGACCTTGTATATTTTGAGGCGTTTCCTATATATTTTTCTGAAGTCCAAGGAACGGTTACGTGATACTTTATTACATATTTTCCATTGTACCCTGCTTGATCGAAGTAAACGTATACAGAAATTTTAGGTAAAACCCAAAGCATTTTGTATATGAGGTACCTAGCAGCCTTCAACTGAAATGCATTTATAAACGAATTTGTATGTCATTTTTATGCATTTAGTTATAATGGAATAAATTGTGCATCTGAGTTTAACGCATTTGAAACCAACCCTGATAAAATTACATGCTAAAAGAGTAAATATTTCAAATTACAAACCAACGTATAAATAATTCTTTTAATACGTCTGGTCTATTACAATAAATTTATCTACTTGAATTCAAGTTCATGGGTACATTTATTACCCACTTGTTCAGTAAATGCTCCATCTCTGAACACACCCGCTCCACGGACATTTCACATATACTCCCTGTGTCGGGAGTTTCCAGAAGAGTAAAGGATACACCTATCACATGCGGAACTTATATAGAGGAACCAGTCGTAGTTTTCTCTGCCCTAAGAGTTTCCGATATCAAATATCACCGCTATACGATATACCACCTGTGACATTCATTTACAAGTAATCCTTGGTAGGATTAAATGTGTGAATGAGATGGTATACTAACTGAGACAAGGACTTACTGAATCATTCCTGTCTAGAAGGTTTCCGCGTAAATGTAACATATGGTATAAGGATCCTTCCGTCTAAACGAGTAATTTCTTGATTATTCCATGCCTGAACGGTTTAGGTTTAATGTATGTATACAGCATATACTACCTGCGACAAGCTCTTACTGAGGTTTTCCTGACAAGAAATGTTTAGCAAACCCGTACCATATGGGGAGGATCAAAACTTATGTAACAAACACTGTGTAGAGTATCCCTTGCCTTCAGGGTTAAGAGTTCCCGGTATTACGTACACAGCATGTACTACACTGACAGGCATTAGGGAATCTATCATGTACTTCTTGTGAAAAGCATGTACATGCCTAAGATTTCTTAAAATTGCTTTCACATATGCTTAACTGCTCGCAAATTGCGACACCGGGAGTCTTCCCTGCATGCCGGTTTGCAAAGTTCCTTTGAAATTTGGGAAAATCCTTGAACATTGTTTCTTTGACACACTGGCGATCAGTTCTATGGTCTCGCAAAGTTGCTTTCAAAGTTCCGAAGTTGTTAGCAAATTGCGAAATCGACACAATTCAGGTTACAATGTTGCTTTCTATGTTGCTATCTTGCTAGTAATTTTAGACTTTTGGAGTTTGGATTTCCAGCCCGGTGCCTTACAACGTTGCAATTTGGTTCCTTTGCTTCCTGGCTCTACCAGATGAAAAAATTATGTTTAAAGTTGCAATATTGCTAGCAATATACATCTTCCAGGGGCTGGGGTTCATTTTATCGGATGGCAAAATAGCTTTAAAAGTTAAGAATTGATAGCAATTCGTGGTTATCCATGACTCAATATTTTATCTACAGGCAATTTCTCAAAACCGACATTTTTCTACATCCATTTATTTAAATACGGCGTTCCAGTAAAAACAAAGGAGCTAAGTTCTCTGTTTTCCTTAAAGGTAATATACTGTAGGGCTATGAGGTTGTCATACACCATGCATCATTATTTACAGAAACAAGCCTCGAATATTAAATTTAAAACAATGAAAGGATAATACAACTTATTGATAATACAACTTATTGATTCATAGATAAATTAAGGAATCATTTGTTTTATGTGAAATTCAATTCTGACAAATTATACAGTTTTTGATAATATCTTATAATACTTTCTCTTTTTACATTATAAACCATTTTCCTATTTTACAGCTAAAAACTCGGCCTGTACTGGTCAGTCTGGGACGGATATAGATAGAGAAGATTGCAAAGAAGCTAAGTTGACACCAGTCAGCCTTGATCAGGAATATGATGGTAACCATAGAATTCTAGCATTGTCTTTTCGTTCATACTTCGTTCAAACAAATGTACATTAGTTCTAATGACAATAATAATATTATTATTAATAGTAATAATACTGTTTTATTTTGTTATGGGTTAAATCCCCAAATTTGTGATCCAAAACGCTATTGCGCACAAGCAATTTTATGGAAAAAAAAGTAACTACTACAAAATGTAAAAACAGAGATGCGAGAATAAAATCCACTTTTATACTAAGATGTGACATAAAACCCATAAAATCAATACGTTATGAGATAGGATGATAAATAATGCATCGGAATAAATTACTGTTAAACAGGATATTAGAAATAATAATCTGTACAATCAACAATCATTAGCCTTGGAAATACTGCACGAATAAATATGTTTTCGGCTTCTTTTTAAACATGGCTGTCTACGTTTTGAGCCATTCCTGTGTATAAATAATACATATAAATATAACAAAAATGAATATAACATTCTTAATATTATATTCTATTTTTATTTCACTTAAAGGATTAGTTACATATGATAAAAAGAATAATTAAGATACCGTCAGTTAAATAACCAGAAACCTCACGTCCAAAGGTGTTATTAAGACATATTCTTGTCGCTTCTTCTTATTTTTTTTTTATTTATTTATTAAATTACATCAGTGTGAAGACATTTTTAAATTGGCAAAAAGATAAAGGTCATAAAGAAGGAACAAAGACAATTATGCTACGGTATTTTTTTTTTAAATAAAAAAATAAACGAATGATATCATTAAATATTTTCATACTTCAATATAGATTTTTAACATAAAAATATTGGGTAATATATATATATCTTCGTATATTCAGTGCTTACGAAAAAGGTGAGCCCTATATATTTAATTGTAAAAGCTGAATAATGCTCAAGCATTATGTCATATTGTAATGGTGCCCATTCGCTTAACTTTTAGGGGGGAAATGTGAGTTCTGGCACCCTCTGTAAATATATTAATGATCTAAGGGTAATTTCCGTTGTGAAAGTTCTTATAAGGCCTTCATGAAGGATGTATGAATTTGTTTTTCTACAAGATTTTTGTAAACACAGCCATGTTCACAAATTGAAAAATAACATGCAACCTGAGGTAATATGTTACATATAAGCAGTATAAGCAGTAGTAGAAAGGTCACTTGTTGCAAAACGCCATTTAGAAAGCTCTGTCTTATCACTTTATCAGACTTGCTGCCAGATACCCTTGTTGCCTTTTTTATTATGTTGGTGGGCCCCAACATATTATAAACATTTGATATAAACAAAACAAGCACCTTGTGTGCGGTGATATCCACTTTTTACTGGCCGATTTGTATGAAAGTTCTTAGGGATTTCCCTCAGTTTATAAATGTCAGATAGGTTATTAGGCCCTTATAAATTCAAACACCTATGGGCTGACTTCGATATCATAGTCAAAGGTTCGATTCATAGATTGTGAAGGCCGTCTTGTGACTGATTACACTATTTTGTTTACCGTACTCATCTATTTCACTAATTTAGTATTAGTTGTAAGTGCCATGATCAACCGTCCTTACGCTTATTCCGTTCTACAGCTCGTATTAGCTCAACATGGTTTAAAGAGTTATCATACAATATATACATTGTATAAAGAAATGTTATTGCATACAAAACATTTGTTGAAAAAGAAGGATGTTTGTTTAGTTTACATTTATTTGAAACCACAACAGTGTTCTTAAGAGTATCCTACCCCTGATTTTGTACATTTAATATACCTGTCGTTCTTTTATAGCTTTGTTAATATTAAGTTAATGATGGTGCCAGTTTAATTTTCATTATTCATACCATTTACCATTCATCTGTTACTTGTTTTGTCTATGTAGAGTAAAGCTTGCAGAAACAATATACAACAGTTTCATATACAGTACTGCATATAAAAATAAAACATTTTCAGGAGTTTTGTCTGAATATGAACTTGATCGCATACTCGGACCTATATAATATATTTCAATCAACCGCAATACGTTGAACACTGAAATAATTTGTGAAATATCTACACAACGCCAATACAGAAATCAGGACACAGTTTAAATCAAACTTTGATTATTCAGTGAAACCGCTTAATAATAAAGTATATATATATATATATATATATATATATATATATATAGATGGAAAGAGTATACACAGAAAAGTGGTTCACTGCCAGTGGGATTCGAACCCACGATCTTCCGATTTCCGGTGCAGCTGCCTTAGTAATGGTAAGGCAGCCGCACCGGAAATCGGAAGATCGTGGGTTCGAATCCCACTGGCAGTGAACCACTTTTCTGTGTATACTCTTTCCATCTATAAAACAATGAACCAGCATGGCTACTCCTACATCTATATATATATATATATATATATATATATATATATATATATAGTGCGTATACATTTATTAAGTGTTTTCTGCATTAACACGTGTTTCTAGGGCCATGGAAGGAAGACTTGAAAAAGTATTGGGCTAAACTGGTAGCATGCATCGATCCAAAGAATTCGCAGCTGCTGGACCTATTGGTGGAAAAAGGAGTCATCGATCCTCTAGAGTTGCAAGATCTTTGGGTAATTATCCACATTTTTAAAACACCTGTCAGCAAAAGAATAAGTGAAAAAGGCCTTGTGTACAAATTAAATAAAAAGTAGTTCTATACTAATAATGCAGACTTGCAGTTGGTTAAAAATTTCTTACAAACTTAAAATGAGACGCTATTTTATGTGCACAGCAAATTTTATGTTATATGACAAATCAGCTGTCTCCCAACCCTCAATGTTTTTGCTAATGTCAACCGTTTTATCCTTTTAGGACAAAGATACCCTTACCCTCAATAGATGGCTGTTGACATGTCTCCTGAAAAGATCTTATGCTGACTTCATGGTGTTCTGTGACGCTTTGAAAAAGACTAATCAGAAGCACATTGCACGGCTGCTGGAAAATGACATCAGTTTCAAAGGTTAATACAATATAATGATTCTACGTAAACATCTGAACTAGTCTGAATAGCAATCTCCTAAATCGATAAGACGATATGTTTTATTTTTACAACATAGTCTCAGAGACATTATTTAGGCCCTTTAAAGATTGAAAAATTGCATTAAAAAACACAAAATGGCCCGCAACATTGAAAACCTCAATACTTTGACACAAATATATGTGATCCTGTCTAAACAAATATCAAGAAGGAATGACATTATTCAGTGGTTTTTACCTATGCCTGACTGGTAAAGATTCGAGCTATCCAAGCGGGTTTCCCCTTCAGTCGCAAACACTTTCAGTCACCTGAGATATAGCGATGGGCCTTTGTCCGTCGTATACCCTTTTGGTGTCGTAGGCGTTAGCAAGGCACTAATCGTAAACCTTGGACAGTTGTCAATTGTGTCCCGGATCCTGTTTAAATCTAACTGAAAATCAAACATTAGGTCAGGGTGACATGAAGTCTGCGAGCTACAGGTTGGCAAGGGTAACAGGGTGATTATTAGCAAGGCTTCAACATCTTCAAGGTGGCAAAAGCAATATTTTGTGATGGATCATAACATTTTTTAACGTGTGCCTCATCTACAATATCCAGACTATCAACAGGCATAAATGAGAGAGCCGGCCACTGATTGGAATATTTTACCTTTTTTTTTATAATCGTGCATTGAACCTAATCGGGATATCGATCACCAAATCTCACAAGAACGGATAAAAACAACTCTGATTTTTCTTGTTATATATATTATGGGATCGTTATCTGTATATAAGCATTAGATTGACGAAATATCTTCAATAAAGGTCATATTCCATTTTCTGGTAGAAAATAGACCGTTAACTTTCATTTATATTTATAAATTTAGTTAGAAAGGCCTTGTCAAATCTGTATGAACTGTGTTCAATCAAATAAATGATGCCTTTATGAAACTTCAATTTCCCTGATCACAATTGTACGATTTCCTGTTCTTGCTTTTGAAACCGTATGCATGGTATTCTATGTCCCAGGCTCTCCTTGGGTCTTAAGCACCATGGTTTGGACCATACTGATTCTGTGACATACGACTATGCATGGATAAAGAAGTCAGTGGTTTTTTGTTAACAAATAAATATAATTTATTCTTAAAACAATCGTTACATTATAATACACCAAATCAATACAGTTACACAGTATAACAACAGTACAACAGCAAATCAATACAATTACACAGTGTAATAAATAAAGTCTACAGTACCTGGATACCACCAATGTCATTGCGACAACAAGTCATTTAAAACCAATAATCCACAAAAACAGTTCTAATAGACCAAAGCAAAGCTCTTGTAATAATCCCGAAAGCAAACTTGAGACAGCCACTAAATTTTCATAGAGTGTCCGCTGAAACCTAGCCACCAATTTATAACTGTTCATCCGAAAATTCTAGAAAAATTCCATTTCACGAACATTCATAAAGAACCTAACAATACATAATACACACGCCCAAAGAACATTACAAGACGCGCTCATAGAGTGCGATCAGCCGAGAAAGTATCAGATTAGCACTGTGTCTATACACGCCAGGGGCACACGTTGGCCGGCCCGGCTCGTGGGTCTCCGATGGCAACGGACAATGCTAGCTCTATACAGACACATGTAAGACTGCAGCACACAATAAAAGAGACATCTGTAACATTCACCCTTCTGTAAGAAAAAAGAAAGTTTTCTCAAAAAAAAACTTTCTTTTGGCGATCAGAATCACTAAATTTTTACAACAACTCAAATATCATCTTATTTACGACATTATGAAACATCACGTTTACCATATTTCATGAACATCTAGATAAGCAATTGTCTTTCCCTTTAATGTGTCTGATTTCAAGCTTGTAATCCTGTAAAAACAAACTCCATCTCAACAATCTTTGATTTTTACACTTCAACTTGTTTATGAACGTGAGGGGATTGTGATCATTGAAGACAATGATAGGCTTGACTGATGAAGTAACATAAACTTCAAATGTTGCTGGCCAAAATCAAACCAAACATTCTTTTTCAATATTGGAGTAGTTTTTTTCTGGTTTGCATCAAACTTTCTTGAAAAAAATAAATTGGATGATCTATGCCATCACTGCCTTCTTGTAACAATACAGCACCAGCAGCAGTATCACTAGCATCTACAGCTAACGAAAAAGGTACAGAAAAGTCCGGAGCTACCAAAACTGGTGAACTTTGCAGAATTGCTTTCAGATTCTGAAATGCATTTTCACACTGAACATTCCATACAAAATTTTGTTTCTTCTTTAACAAAGTAGTCAAAGGTTCAGCTACAGCAGAAACATTTGAACAAAACTTCCTGTAGTATCCAACCATACCAAGAAAACGCATTATTTGCTTTTTGTTTCCTGGTGGTCTAGGAAATACTGAAACAGCACCTATTTTAGCATCAACAGGTTTTACTTGACCCTGCCCTACAATATGAACAATAAATGTTACTTGTGCATGTCAAAACTCAGATTTAATAAGTTGATGGTCAGACGTGCTTCACTGAGTCATTCAAAGAGGTCGCGAAGAATTTTCAGATGTTTCTCCCAGGTGTCGCTGTACCCGACAAGGTCATCAATATATGCGTCGCAGCCCTGAATGTCCTTGGCAACCATATGGATGAGGCGCTGGAACGTGGCTGGCTAGTTCTTCATGCCAAACGGCATAACTTTATACTGGTACAGTCCTTGTGGCGTCACAAATGCGGAACTTCTTTTGCTCGATCTGTCAGCGGAACTTGCCAGAATCATTTTAGAAAGTCAAACTTGAAGACATATCGCGAGCTACCGACTCTATCAATAGAATCATCGATCCTCGGAATCGGGAACGTGTTGGTCTTGGTGACAGAGTTCAGTTTTCGATAATCTGTGCACAAACGATAACTTCCATTAGGTTTTGGCACAGGAATACATGGTGAACGCCAGTTACTGTTACTAGGTTCAATAAAATCATTGTCCAGCAAATATTGAACCTCATCTTGTAGATACGTTTGCTTTTCTGGATTCAGTCTATAAGGGTGCTGCTTGACTGCGCTTGCCTCGCCAACATCGACGTCATGGCAGAATATGTTAGTTCGCGTTGGAATGTCACTAAACAAATGTTCATAATTCCGCAGGTCTTGTTGAGGTCTTCTGTGGATCATAACAATAAGGACTGTTTTTTAATTGGCATTAATTTTGTGCAATGGTATTGCCTCAGGGAACTTGGTAGATGCGCACATTATTGTCAGCAATTATTCATGTCTAGATTTTGTTTTGAGCAGTGGTCCAACACAATCAACAATAATCCTATTAAATGGTTCCTTGAAAGCAGGATAGGCCTAAGTGGGGCTTCATGAGGATTCTGATTGTGCTTGCCTACCAACTGGCATGTATGGCATGATTAACAATATTTTACAACATCTTTCTGAGGTTAGGCCAATAGAAGTGTGTACTAACTTTCTAATAAGTTTTATTTAAACCTAAATGGCCAGATAAAGGGGGCCTTATGTGCCATGCTAAGTATTCCATTGCGTTAACTTTTGGGCATTACTATTTAATGTTTGATGGCCCACTTATCATCAGCGAATACATCAGTGCATAAGCACTCCATTTTTAACATAGAAACAAACTGTGTTATGTGTCAGTGTATCTGTTGAAACTGCCCTGGGAAACATCAGGGTCCTTATGCTGTTCCGCGATAAGTTCTGACCTTGAAAATGCTGCATCTTGTACGGGCTTGTCGTTAGACGAGTCGGTTGTGACTCCGAGAGTGTTATTTTCTGGACCATTATTCTCATGAGTTTTTTTTTTTTTTTTTTGCCATAGATCTAGTTACAGCACATGAAGGATACAAACCAGGAATTTCGCGACTTTCAGGATCAGTGTCCTGATCAAGTGACGGCTTTTCTGTCACTATTGGTACAGGCTTTACTTTGTCACCTGCAACATCATTGCCTAGTAGCAACTGAATTCTCTTAAAGGGTTAAGTAGTTCTTATGCCCACAGTAATATTCCCAGAAATCAAATCTGACTTTAAATTTATACTGTGAAGCGGAACTGAAGTGTGCTTGTCTGAAAACACACCATCAACAAGTGCATGTGCACCAGTAAAAGACCTATTAGAAAATGGCAAAGTGTTTGCTAACATGAAAGTTTGGCCTGAACCAGTGTCCCTCAAAATTCTAATTTGGCTTAAATAACTCTTTTTCAGAGTCTAGAGAGGAACCTACTACCTCAGTTTCATCAAACAAAGAACTGACACTGATAGTGTCAGTCATAAACTCTTTTTCAGAGTCATTAAAGGAATCTACATCCTTTTTACCATCAAACTCCCCATGGGAGTCAACAGAGGAATTTTCCTCAGCAGAAACAAACTTCTGGCTTTCATAAGAGGACCTAGGCTCATTTGAAATACTCTCGCAAGAGTCATTAAAGGACATAGCCTTATTTAGTGGATACTCCTTGCAGGAGTCATGAAAGGATCTAGCCTTATTAAATTCCTCGCAGGAATCAAATGAGGTTTTTACCCCTTATTTACATGAAAAGAGCCTGGCTCTTGTACTTTTACTCTTTGGATTATTTACAAGTTTCCAGCAGTCAGATATAAGATGACCTTCCTTTTGCAGTAATTACAGAATTTCTTTAAAAATGACTGGCCTTGGTTGGGTTCAGACACTGTGGACGTGGACTGAGGTGTAGCAATGGACTTTGTTGAACTATCAGAATTACTGGTATTGGGTGATTGCGCCTTAAACTTCTTTCGACCATACTGATTTACATTCTTGCTTGTGAATGACTGGTTTGATTTGCTAGTAAAGGACATTTTATGTGTTAATGAATAATCATCAGATAATTGAGCAGCAATGTCAAGTGTTTCAGGACTTTTCTCATCAAGAAACGTTTTAACATCTGCGTTAATGCAGCGCTTAAATTCTTCAAGAAAAATCAACTGGCGCAAATTGTCATAATCTTTCGTTACGTTTCTAGAACTACACTGATGATCAAACAACTGCTCTTTTGGCCTAGCAAATTCGACATAGGTCTGTTCTTTGCGCTTTTCCCAATTTTTGAATTTCTGGAGGTAAGCCTCCGGAATTTACTCATAACCTTTTAGGATTAAGCTTTTAACCTGGTCATAGTCAGCAGCGGCTTCTACTGAAAGCTCTATATAAATTTCTCTGGCCTTACCAGTCAATACACTTTGTAATATCATAGTCCAATTTTCCTTAGGCCATTTTAAATTTTGAGCTTCCTTCTCAAAATGTAAGATATATTTATTAACCTCATTTTCTTGAAAAGGTTGGACAAGTCTTATGTGTTTAGTAACATCATAACTGTGAGTTGGGGCACGCGTAGACCATGTTCTAGTTTAAGTCTTTCTAACTCCAGGCGTTTTTACCTTAATTTCTTTTTCTTTCTCTTTTAGTGCTAGCTCATTTTGCATTTCTAACTTTTCAATTCTAACTGCATAGCAAGACTCATTTCTTGATGTTTCCACTCCACTCTCTTCAATCAAACCTTTGCTAACTATATCCTGCATGATTTCATCAAGGTTTCTCGAAGCTTATTTTAACCTTAGCCCTAAGTGTTGTCCGAAACGCAACAACTGTTCCTTTGTCAACTGTTCAAGTTGATTGAAGTCGGGATCCTCAACAAATGTCTCAGGTTTGAAATCTGCCATGATTAGATGTTAAAACAATAACAAAAAACACTGAGATTAATCTTGTTAACAATGTTATGTAAACAATTTGTAATATTGTAAACATTGTATTGTAAACAATGTATTGTAAACAATGAGTCTAGGTCAAGGGTTAATAAATTTTTAGAACTATTAAGCCTCCCAGACGAGCCCACAATTTTATGTTACGGAACCTAATATCAACAGATCACGTAGTCGTGACAAGCATATATTTTGTAATGGGGATAAATAAAAATCCGATTCTGAAACACTAGGCAGCGCGAAATGTGTAGGGGAACGAATAAAGAAGTCAGTGTTTTTTTGTTAACAAATAATTATAATTTATTCTTAAAAAAATCGTAACATTACAATACACCAAATCAATACAATTACACAGTATAACAAACGTATAACAGCAAATAAATACAATGTAATTAATAAAGTGTACTGTACCTAGATACTACCACTGCCACAGCGACAACAAGTCCTTTAAAAACAATAATCCACGAAAACAGTTCTAATAGTCCAAAGTAAAGCTCTTGTAATAATCCCGAAGGCAAACTGCAGACAGGCACAAAATATTCGTAGAATCTCTGGCACTACTGCATTTATCAGATAGGTCCATAACTGACTCACACTCTTCCGTGTCCGCTGAAATCCAGCCCCCACTTTAAAACTGTTCATCCGAAAATTCTAGAAAAATTCCATTTCACAAACAATCCAAGAGAACCTAACAATACATAATACACACGCCCAAAGAACATTACAAGACACGCGCTCATAGAGTGCGACCAGCCGAGAAAGTTCCAGATTAGCAATGTGTCTTTATACGCCAGGGGTACACGTGGGCCGCCAAGCACGCGCGTCTCCCATGGCAACGGACAATGCTAGCGCTACACAGACACATGTAAGACTGCTGCAAACAATGAAAGAGACATCCATAACAATATCTGTGAGCTAAAACGATCGCTTCTACTTCTTACGGAAGTCACAAATATAAAGACTTTAGCATTTATGTCAGGTATCACATATTAATCATGTTACTTGTACGAGTTACAGGTAGACTACCATTTATTTTGGCCTAGGTTTTCTGTATCAAAATGAATATTACATTCTTTCTAAATATATGCACACTGAGCTACAGGTGGCAACACCTCAGCTAAAATTTCATTATAGTTTTTCTGTATTATTTCATTTTTTTTTTTATTTCTCAAGACCAGTTAAAATTGCGAGCAGAATAAATGGAAGACCCTTGTCTTTTTTTAAATGAGAAACATCAGTTGATTATTCGCAGCATACAAATACTAAATATATTAAACCTGGTATATTCAAACCTAATGCGCGGGTCTATTTTTATCTTCTTTCCTTTAAAACTAAATAAGACATAACTTGTAGTGTTGTCACCTTCATCTCAGCCTCTTGGCCCACATGCTACTAATTCATTAATTTCAGATGGTGCAAGCAGCGTCACAGTGGAGATTACCGGAGATGATGACTCTGAGAAGAAATTGCAAGATACCTATGTTCAAGCAGAGGAAAAGGATATACTTTGTTTGAACCTGACAGTTGTAATCAATGCAAAGAGGAGAAAAATTGACAAAATAACAGTGGGGTCTATTATACTAACAATTATGTGTGCTTCGGTTGAGGCACTAGATGAACTTTGGGATCTTATCCAGGAAGGTGATATAAAAAGAGCTGTGGCTGATGATCTACTCCAAATAAATTGTGAAAGCGCACATAATATAGAACAACTGCAAATAAAAGTATTAATGAGATACGAGGACTACCTGACAGCAAGGATTGCCCTTTATGATCCGGAAAAAGGTATGGTTAAAATTACCCGGACAGTCCAAAACATATTACTTCTTTACATCAAATAACCTTTTCAAAAGAAAAAAAAAGATACATTTCTTTCGTTACATATACATGCTTCACCTTTTTTTTAATTCAGTATATATATGTGTGTGTATGTGCGTGTGTAACACACTAGACGCAAATATATTTCAGATGGTCCCTGGCTGGAACATTTACGGAAACCAGCTGAAGAAAAGGAGTCAGGGCAAGACGAGAGTTCTAATACAAAATCGACAAAAGAAGAAGAGAGAAAAGTGAGTGATACGGCTGTATTGTTGCTTCTGTCAATTGACATCTCCAATATAAAATATTTAAGGAAAGAGTGCCACTTTTACAACGTTCTCACCAGACGAAAAGAGGCAAAAACCCAGTGCTAAAAAACTAGTATACCTACCCAGTAAAATACATCCTTGCCCAACATAAGCGCATTGTTGAAAAAAAAGTTTTGGAGCTTTAAAGGTAAATGAACAATTGCAATGATCTGTGTATCAACTTATGCTATTTGCTCAAGCAGGATGAATAAAAATATCCAAGAAAACCACCCCGGTACACTGAGTAACTCTCTCCAATTCACTTGACTGTCCGTTTACAAAATCAAAACTACATGACAAAAGGTCAAAAAATCTGCTTGGGCTACAACCTACAAACAATGAGAAGAATAAGTCCTACTAGCCTTGCGAAAAAAAAATTTAGAAAAAAATATATATCCCATAATTAATATGTTGCATTTTACAACTGATACATTATTCTTTCTGTGTATCTAGCAGAGTTTCCTTTTATTTCGATATGATACTAAGATGTTACTTAAAGGTTTGCTTATCACTTTTTAGTGGGCTAATAATAACTCTCATAACATTATTCAAAAACTGTTTTACCTCTCTCCAAAATTCCTTCATGTTGAAAATGGGACTTTTATCTATTGTGTCAATTAAAAAATGCAAATTGCAGCACATCAATAATCTTAGCTTTCAAAGTATTTATTTTTGCAGAAATTCAATGATTTATTTTGTTTTATAAATACAAATGTTTACGGGTAGGAATTAATTCATTTGCTCATTGTTAACAGTTTTCCATATATATTTTTCTTCATTGAATACCTGGACAGCCATGATAACTGGAGAAGTTGATGTCGCTTTTGGGAAACCACCATGAATTTAGACTTGCATGACATAAATAAATATTCGTCTACAGTTTTATCTAAAGAGAACTAATTATCATAAGCCTGGCAAACAAGACATATTTGCCTGACTTATTCTTCGAATACGATTCTTTGAATACGTAACGTGTACTCATGGTAATGATGAATGGTCAAACCTGAATTCTGTAATAGCCTGAATTCCCCATATTCTGAAATAAATATTTACTATGTATTACCTATAGTAACCTGTTTTTAGATGTTTGATTCTTCAAAATACCGTAAAGAAAAATGTTATTTCTTTTACAAATATGAAACACTCTCCGGAATTATCAGGAGGTGGATTCCCCCTTAATTCTGTGATTCTGCTGGTATTTTCTAAATACTGTTTTAATAAAGATGTCCATATTTAAGAACTGCTGAGCACTTAACATTAGAGCTATCTACCATCCCTCTTATCCATAAGTTGAATGACCCACGGTACAGTAAGAGCATTAAAAGTAGTGCAGTATCCGGAGTAAGTCGGGGCCCTGTATTTTGAGTAATTGCATGACCTATACCCCTATATTATTGTGTCCTTTTCGCCACGTTGGTCATACGTTGATTGAACCATTTTACTTTTATAGATTTCTCAGTGTCTGGACCCTTATAAATATATACTTGTTTTTTTTTTCGTTTATTAAAGGATCGTGTAATAATTCCTGAGTAACACCAAATATATTCCTGTAATATGAAAATTTGAATAAAAAATCAACTGGAACGTTGGCTATTGTTGTGTTCTGTGAAATAAAGCACAACTCAGAGCTTGGTCCAAAAGTGAAAACACAAATTTGAGAAATATGGAAATATAATACATGTTTAAGAATTGCCAATAGGTAATTTTTACGACATCTGCGTTATTTTGGAGACGATGATTAGACTATGTTCAAGAAACAGTGGCAACCTCATGATATTACGATGCAGTTATTTACAGAGCTGGTATAAGATATAAGGAATTCAAAAATATCCATTGTTCGGCAATAAAGTCATATATTTATTAACATAAATATACATAACATATAGCACATGAAACAAAAGTGAATTATCATGTATTGTAATAAAATTCAACAGATCATTCAGTCAACTTAAGTAACAGCGTATTGGCAGAGATTATTTTTGAGAATTGCATAATAATTGTTGCAAGAAATAAAGACGTTAATATCTTCTTAAAACTGATATATCTTCCTTCCTGTAACTGTTAACTGCAAGCTGTATATAATATTTTCTATTTGAAGCGTGAAGAAACAGGAACACAGGTGAGTTGTTGCGACCTGATGTGAAAGAGGTTCAGTGGTATGGGGGAAAGGTCGAAGCGTTTTTTTACATGAATTACCTATGTATATTCAGAGTCGTTCACCCTTGTGTTTACTTATGTTTCTCTTAAAGTACTCAAGAGAGACGACATTGAAAGAATTAGTTATTTCACGCTTGTTTACTATAAGCTACATCGAGATTTTATAAAACCTTTAGTTCATCTGTGAGCTACAGCCAAAAGCTCCTGGATTCTTAGTATTTGCCCCTGTTAATATATACTATTTTTGAATTTTGTTTATTAAACGGTTGTGTAACTATCCCTGGGTAACCATTCATATATTCCGGTTATATGCATTTTGTTTATGTCATACACACGTTAGATTATATGGTGTTCTGTGAATCCAACACAACTTGTAGCTTGGCTCAAGAATGACAAGACAAGTCCTTAAAATTTGCAAATACAGTAACTCAGCAAAGGTGACCAATTAATAAATATTTTTATGCCATCTGCATTATTTTTGCAGACTCTGATCAAGAACCAGTAATTTATCTCGGAATAGGCTTTCAATCACCTATAAATACATGGCATTAAGATGTATATACAATAAAAATTATAACAGTTCAAATATGTGTATTATCGTCTAAACAATACTTATAGACTTTTCGTATCAGCAGAAATACTTTGATATTCAAAGTGTACACTTTGAATTTGATCTGTTCAAAGGGTGGTTGTTGCAAACTTTTAAGTTCACAATTTCATCCTGGCATCCAAGTTTACAATTCACAGCACAATGTTGCAGCACAGCACCACTGTCAAGCGATCTTTGAATGTGTCCTCCTCTGTAATCTTCACTAAGAATAATAAGGGTGCGATCTAATATATGTCTGTACAACAGGCCTGTCTCGTTCAGTATTGAGGATATCACTTACCGAAACAACGTAAATAATCGATATCATTTTCTTCTGCCAATTTGCAACAGTTGCTGTGTCAAAACTCCAACTTTTACCACAGACACAAGTAAATGGTATGTTGTACTTTTTTTTTAAATTGTAAAACCATCCAATCAAAGGGCAATTTTTAAATCAATAATATTCACCCACTTTCTCCGGTGACTGATTATTACATAGAATAAGTTTACTTATAAGTATTTTGAAGGTTCTGTACCAGTGAATCATAAACAAAGCCCTAGGCTCTTGTTTCAATCAATCAGAGAATAAAGAGATTAACAGTTCTTCTCGGGAAGGTTTGTCATTTGGAAGGAAAAAAGTATCTTTTCTTCGAGTCCCTAAGCATTTTAATAATTCGCTTTGATTATTATTGTTCATTGATCGTAGATAGCCCGTTCAGCTGACATGAATAATTTTCCTTGGAACACCAGCTAATGTGCTAATGCAACTATATGTATTTCACATCCTAATAAGTTAAAAGGAAATATAATACACCTTCTTCAAAATGTTGACTTAACGTTATAAACTTTAGGCCTTAATCTTAAAAGGTTGAGCTATGTGTCAGGCTACACAAAAAAAAGAATACTTATGCAGATTGAAATTATTGAAGAACCTTATTTAGGATTTAAGTGAGACAAAACATTTCATCTTTCAAAATATATGTCAGGTATCTATTTTATAGTTTTGGCAAGTATAAGTCACACGGTTACTTATAGTAACTATTTCAAGGTTCCCTAAAGATAGTTTCGCACACTGCTATCCTACGTATAATTTCAAAAGAGTACGCGTGTATAATTGAAATTCAACTGAATATCAAGGTTGAGAAGTATCAGTAATGCGTAAAAAACTAGAACATGCGACACTTATCCTGACATTTTTCTGTTCAAAGCATCAGATACGGTTATTCAAAATCATCATTTTTTTTATTACAAAACATGGCAATACACGACTTATAAAACAAAGACATTGTGGGCAACCTATTAGGTGGATCGAACCTTGTATAATGCAAGTATCATGATAGAAATATCATTGAGCCGTTGCAATAATGTTTTGTGGAAAACAAATGTAAATCGTTGTATGTTTCCTAACATACTTTTCGAACCCAATAAAACCATTGATATAACTTCATCGAAACCCTGTTTGATTATCTTTCGTGTAGTTAAGGTCACGCCTTTAAGAATAAAATTATGAATTAATTACGTAAGTATTATGAGTTTTCTTTTGAAAGAATGACTCGAAAGTTTCATGAGAAAGTTTCTCTTGCGACAGGTTCTCCAGTAATCATTTAAGATTATCAGGATTTTGTGAAAAAAAGGAGTCGAGTATTAGATTGGTTCCCTGAGTTACCGTGTGGACGTACTTGTTAGGCGTTTTAAGCCTATATTTATAATCTATGATGTTTTACTTTAAAGACATTAGAAGAGAAACACGTTCTGGGAATAATGAAGACACAACAACTTGAAAAACGGCACATTGTTGAGAAAGAAAGATTTGGGAAAGTAAGTAAGGTCAAAGTTTGATATAACAAACTGGAATAATACATCAGATTAATAAAGGTCAACATATTATATGGTTACTGACTTTTGGCAGAGAAAATGGAAAATTAAAATGTTGTCACAAATATCTGCACAAAAGGCAGATGAATTATCTCCAGAATAAACGCCAGGCATACTTCATTGAGTCCCAAGGGTTAAGATCTAATTGAGAATAATAATTTGATTAATATTGTCTTGGTGAACAATTCAAATGCCCAGATGACATTAGCCAAGGGGAAATGCCTTATAGACTTATATTTGTTCGATAACTTCCTGTCTTTTCAAACAACCCTTGAGTAAGCCGAAAGCATTCTCATTGTTTATAATTTGCCTGTCTAATACGACAACCCGTGGATCAGGACCACTTCAGTCAGTCTTATAGGTTTTCTTTTCAGGCGGGTTTCATTTTTATTTCATTTGTTTATATACAGCATATAGACATACATATTACCACATAATATTGAGCTTTAATATTAAGGTTGACTATTTTAGAATTTTAATCATACCAGTATACATTATCCAACGCAGGACATTCAGTTCCCACTGATTCTAAATACCTCAAGAACTCTTGCACGTTGCACCACCCGCATAAGCAGGCATACAGACTTCGTATAAATATTAGCCTTAGGTGGTGCTAGCTGTGTTTTCCTACTTTTCATGAGCCACACATTGTATTTTCAAACTTTTCCAAATGTAAATTTCGCTTATTTAAATAAATTTGCAGACATTTATGTCATTAACAGAATCCATATCTTATCAAAGTTTTCATGTGCTTCATACACATCGCTTCCCTTCTCGAAGGTCGGACCTTATATAATCAATAATCCATCACCAAGCAATTCCGGGTCATTGATAAATACACTTTTTCTCCAGGTTATTATTATTCAGTAAAAAAATTAAAATGATTGGCGTAGCTGTGATAAAAATCGTTATGCAGATATTAAGCTCAAATTGAGCCAAAGGGCTTTTTTTTCACAAAAGTATACCAAATTTTCTAGTAGCATACTTTATTATTTGTTCCATATATTGCCTAGACAAAACTAGTGTTGACATTATGCAACCATTTCAAATATAATTTATGGATTTATATTGCAGCCAATCAAATTACTGACACCTGCATGGTTTGGGATATTAGGTATCAATGACTAGAAAAATGTAAAATGATAATGTCATCAAATAGTGAAAAATTTTCTCTAGAAAACGGTTTATTTTAGTGTCCCCAATTTTTGTAAACACTCCACTAAAATAAGTCATAAAATTAAGACATAAACTGAGATACAAAGGGGCCTTTGTTACAACAACTCAGTATCAAACCAGACCACTCTGACCCAGTTATTGGGTCACATCTCTATCTCAAGCTCTATCCAGCTTCCAACTGCCAAGAACTAGAAAGAACCCCCTACCATATCAGTGCCAACACCATCAAAACACTGTACAGCATCTTAATGTTATCCAATTCAGTAAACAACCAAGCACTACAAACCACCAAAACATGTCATTTCCCCTTAAATGAAAAGATGCAAGTACTTGTTCATATAACGCCATCGCCTTTTATTACATGCACATAGGAAAACCAATGTTAAACATTCCAATACCGTTTCCGCCATATGTTCCCAAACCATATACACCCTAGCTTAGTGAACCGCAAAGGTTTAAGATTATAGATAATAACACATTTACTGATGCACAGCTACACGTGTGGCATATGGCTTCAATCACACAGGATACCAGGTATCATACAATACCCTGACTGGCCAACACAACCTTAGCAGTTGTGTATAAATACACGATTGCACAATCAAATTCTAAAAACGTGTAAGATTACATACATATATACTTGACTATATATATCCCTGAGTCCCGATAGCTATACAATAGCTGCACTTTTACGTCACTTTATATAACAAAACGCAATTTGCAAATCATTTTAGCAAACCAACTAAAGCCAACTAAGGTAAAACAATGGCGTCCTATCCGTTAGGCCACGGGGTCTGATTCACTTTCTGAATCTTTTTAATGGAACGTACTTTTCTTCTAAACCTCTTTTTCAGTCGTCAGTCATTTTATTTCAAAAGCGGGCAATGCTGGTCTAAGTTGACAATTCGTTATCGTACCTAGGGTCCTTAATGTTTAGTAGCTGAGATGCTTTGGCCAGCAGCTGGATGTCTTCTTAAGAATATTTAATGTTACTGCCAGTTTCAACATGGGAGGGGGCTGGTTTCGAAAAGCGCATATATTCCTTTCACATGCAGAATGTAAAAAAAGCCCCGGACACGTTAGTTTATGACAATTCCGACTCAACTTAAAGCTTGGCTTTTGAATGGCTAGACAGACCTTAAAAATATGAACATATAATAACTGTGAAAAGGGTGCAAATTGATATTTTATTACGCTAACTGCATTATTTTGCAATTTTTGGGAGATTGTGCAGTAGTCCATCCGTATTGACTGCTGAATACCACTACTGACCGCCGTTTCATTGATTAAGATGATTCAGACTCAACATACACTGAGGGAACAAAACATTGGGATCTGTTCTCAAGCATCAAAGCTTAAGTCATAGGTTGTTTTATTCTTAATATCCCAGATGACATATTCCTATTTAGGATGAGTAAACATATTCAGACTGCATATATGCAACCACTCACTAAACAAACTGTATCGATTATTTATCAAAAGACAAAGGCAATAGATGAGGAGACAAAGAAATGGGGATTCGACAGGGTTGCCCTTTTTCTCCTCTAGCCCGTATATTAGGACTAGATATCCTAGCATAATAAACAAAAAAAATTACGATTTCAAAGGATTTTGGACTTCCATGCAAACTTATTCATCAAGACATTAGACATAGTCCAATACGCAGTAGACAAGACTTTACGTGTCACCAAAATAACATAAAGAAATTCCTTTTCATGTAAGGTGGAAAATATATCCAAATAACAAAATGAATATCTTTAAGAAAATGTAAAAAATGTATCTATTGCCTTTTATTGAATATCTGCTACTTTTTATAAACAAATGTAACATGAACAAAGACAATACATGCACACCTGGAAGCACACTTAGGTTATCTCATATAACTCATCCTTTTACAGAAAAGGCTACAACTAAAAGGTAATAGTGCAACGATATATACCACGTATACGAGTAAGTCCCACAAAATTAAAAATGCTTCTAAAAAGCTACGCCTAGTTCCAATTTGATTGCAATTAACAGGTTATACACTTCAGTTATTTACAATTACAAGACATAAATTCAAGAAGTCAAAAGGTCTATCTATTTTAAATACATAGCATTAACGTGTATATACAATAATCTAGATAACAGTTCATATTTTTGTATTTCAATCAACAATACTTATGAACTTTAGGTGTCAGCAGAAATGCATTAATACCAACGGTGTACACTCTTTTAATATGATCAGATCAAACTGTGGTTGGTGCAGCCTTTTGAGTCCCCAATTCCAATTCTATCAGCCAAGTTCCCCATCAACGGCTCTTTTGTAACCGCCATTTGCCATCAAAACAGATTCAGCTGCCGCGCCATTCTCAATGTCTTTCATGGTTCATTCTTCTCATTAAGCTTTTTCTCTATCATTCTCCGAGTTTGTTTTGCTGGATGTCCTTTCCATGATTTCCCTTCAAAAGCGTCAAGGTCGAAGCGTTTTTTTAGCTTAGATTAACATATGTTCATACAGAGTCATTCATGCAAGTATTTACGTCCGTCCGGCCCCTGTATTTTAAGTAATTGCAAAAAGGATTCCCCCACCATATTGTACATTTGTGTACTTAGGGACACGTTGACCCCAATTTGGTTGAGAAACCTACAATTTTGAAGATTTTCTATGTCGGGCCACTCGTTATATATATAAAATATATATATTGGTCTATTTTACCACCGTGTAACAACCTTTGGGAAACATTACATATATTCCTGTAATATACAAAATTGAAAAAAAATCTCCCTGGCACGTTGGCTAATGTTGTGTTCTGTGAAATTAAACACAACTCAGTGCTTGTCTCAAAAATGAGAACACAGATCTAATATTATTTTGAAGATTATGGTTAAACAACGGTCAAGAACCAGTAAGCTACCTCATGATAGCATGATGCAGTCATTTACAGAGGTGAGATAAGATATAGGGCATTCTAAAGAGATCCAATGTTCGGCAGTAACGCCATATACTTAATAAAATAAATATACATAACATATAACACATGAAACAAGAGTGAATATTCTTTAATTGTAATTCTATTCAATAGATCATTAAAGCCAACTTATGTTCAAGTGTATGGACAGATATTATATTTGAGACAATCATAATATCTGTTGCAAGCAATAAAAATGCTTATATCTTCTTAACACTATATAGACCAAATGATATTCATTCCTGTCTGTAACTGGTAACTGTTAAGTGTATATGATATTTTCTGTTTGAAGCGTGAACAAAGAAGAAGACAGGTAAGTTGTGGCGACCTAATATGAGAGATGTTGAGTGGTTGAAAGGTAAAACCTCGCAGTACCTGGTACTGGGGAAAGGTCGAAGCGTTTTTTAGCTTAAATTGTCATATTTACATTCAGGGTCGATCTTGCAAGTTTTTACTTTAGTTACCTGTAGGTAGTCGAGAGCGACGGCAATTGAAGAATTAACTTATTTAAGCTTGTTAACTATAAGTTACGTCCAACTTTTTATATATAGCTTTTTAGCTGACCTGTGAGTTTTAACCATGCTAAGCATACGGCGTCCGTCCGGCCCCTGTATTTTGAGTGATTGCAAAACGGATTCCCCCACAAGATTGTACACTTGTGTACTTAGGGCCACAAACGGCACAATTTGATGGAGACATCTGCATTATTTTCTAGACTATGATCAGACTGCGATCAAGAACCAGTAAGCTACCTCATGATATCATGATGCAGTCATTTACACAGCTGAGATAAGACAGAGAAATTCAAAAGAGATCGAATGTTCGGCAAATATATCATATACTTAATAAAATAAATATATATATATAACATATAGCAAATGTAACAAGATCGAAGATTCTTTAATTGTAATATTATTCAATAGATCATTCAGCCAACTTATGTACCAGTATATGGGCAGAGATTAGTTTTGTGATAGGCATAATATCTGTTGCAAACAATAAAAACTCTAATATATTTTTAAACTATATGGACTAAAGTGATATTTATTCCTGTTTATAACTGTTAACTGCAAACTGTATATGATATTTTCTGTTTGAAGCTTGAAGCAATAGAAAGACAGGTAAGTTGTGGCGTCCGGATGTGAGATGTTGAGTGGTTGAAAGATAAAACCTACCAGTACCTGGTATGGGGGAAAGGTCGAAGCGTTTTTTAGCTTAAATTACCACATTTACATTCAGGGTCGTTCTTGCAAGTTTTTACTTTAGTTGCCTCGAGGTCGTCCAGAGCGACAGCAATTGAAGAATTACCTATTTTAAGCTTGTTAACTATAAGTTTCGTCGAAGTTTTTGTATATAGCTTTTTAGCTGACCTGTCAGTTTTATCCATGCGAAGCATACGGCGTCCGTCCGGCCCCTGTATTTTGAGTGATTGCAAAACGAATTCCCCCACAATATTGTCACTTGTGTACTTAGGGCCACGTTGACCCCAATTTGCTGGAGAAACCTACAATTTTGAAGATTTTCTATGTCGGGCCACTCGTAATATATATAATATATATATTGGTCTATTTTACGACGGTGTAACAACATCTGGGAAACACTACAAATATTCCTGTAATATACAAAATTTGAAAAAAAAATCTCCCTGGCACTTTGGCTAATGCTGTGTTCTGTGAAATTAAACACAACTCAGAGCTTGTCTCAAAAATGAGAACACAGATCTAATATTATTTTAACATTCAAGGTCATTCTTGCAAGTGTTTACTTTAGTTACCTCGAGGTAGTCGAGAGCGACAGCAATTGAAGAATTAGCTATTTTAAGCTTGTTAACTATAAGTTACGTCGAAGTTTTTATATATAGTTTTTTAGCTGACATGAAAGTTTAAACCATGCTAGGCATACGGCGTCTGTCCGGCCCCTTTATTTAGAGTGATTGCAAAACGGATTCCCCCACAATATTGTACACTTGTGTACTTCGGGCCACAAACGGCACAATTTGATGGAGACATCTGCATTATTTTCTAGACTATGATCAGACTGCGATCAAGAACCAGTAAGCTACCTCATGATATCATAATGAAGTCATTTACAGAGCTGAGATAAGATATACGGCATTCAAAAGAGATCGAATGTTCGGCAAAATGTCATATACTTAATAAAATAAATATATATAACATATAGCAAATGTAACAAGATCCAATATTCTTTAATTGTAATATTATTCAATAGATCATTCAGCCAACTTATGTACCAGTATATGGGCAGAGATTAGTTTTGTGATAGGCGTAATATCTGTTGCAAACAATAAAAACTCTAATATATTTTTAAACTATATGGACTAAAGTGATATTTATTCCTGTTTCTAAATGTTACCTGCAAACTGTATCTGATATTTTCTGTTTGAAGCTTGAAGAAAGAGAAAGACAGGTTAGTTGTGGCGACCTGATGTGAGAGGTGTTGAGTGGTTGAAAGGTAAAACCTCGCAGGACCTGGTATTGGGGAAAGGTCGAAGCGTTTTTTAGCTTAAATTGCCCCATTTACATTCAGGGTCGTTCTTGCAAGTTTTTACTTTAGTTGCCTCGAGGTAGTCGAGAGCGACAGCAATTGAAGAATTACCTATTTTAAGCTTGTTAACTATAAGTTTCATCGAAGTTTTTATATATTGCTTTTTAGCTGACCTGTGAGTTTTAACCATGCGAAGCATACGGCGTCCGTCCGGCCCCTGTATTTTAAGTGATTGCAAAACGAATTCCCCCACAATATTGTACACTTGTGTACTTAGGGCCACATTGACCCCAATTTGCTGGAGAAACCTACAATTTTGAAGATTTTCTATGTCGGGCCACTCGTAATATATATAAAAATATATATTTTGGTCTATTTTACGACGGTGTAACAACATCTGGGAAACACTACATATATTCCTGTAATATACAAAATTGAATAAAAAAATCTCCCTGGCGCGTTGGCTAATGCTGTGATCTGTGAAATTAAACACAACTCAGAGCTTGTCTCAAAAATGAGAACACAGATCTCATATTATTTTAACATTCAAGGTCATTCTTGCAAGTGTTTACTTTAGTTACCTCGAGGTAGTCGAGAGCGACAGCAATTGAAGAATTAGGTATTTTAAGCTTGTTAACAATAAGTTACGTCGAAGTTTTTATATATAGCTTTTAAGCTGACCTGTAAGTTAAAACCATTGTAAGCCTACGGCGTCTATCCGGCCCCTGTATTTTGAGTGATTGCAAAACGGATTCCCCCACAATATTGTACACTTGTGTACTTCGGGCCACAAACGGTACAATTTAATGGAGACATCTGCATTATTTTCTAGACTATGATTAGACTGCGATCAAGAACCAGTAAGCTACCTCATGATATCATGATGAAGTCATTTACACAGCTGAGATAAGATAGAGGACATTCAAAAGAGATATATATATAACATATAACAATTGTAACAAGATCCAATATTCTTTAAATGTAATATTATTCAATAGATCAGTCAGCCAACTTATGTACCAGTATATGGGCAGAGATTAGTTTTGTGATAGGCATAATATCTGTTGCAAACAATAAAAACTCTAATATATTTTTAAACAATATGGACTAAAGTGATATTTATTCCTGTTTCTAAATGTTAACTGCAAACTGTATCTGATATTTTCTGTTTGAAGCTTGAAGAAAGAGACAGACAGGTAAGTTGTGGCGACCTGATGTGAGAGATGTTGAGTGGTTGAAAGGTAAAACCTCGCAGTACCTGGTATGGGGGAAAGGTCGAAGCGTTTTTTAGCTTAAATTGCCATATTTACATTCAGGGTCGTTCATGCAAGATTCCTTAAGGTAGTCGAGAGCGACGGCAATTGAAGAATTAGCTATTATACGCTTGTTATCTATAAGTTACGTCCATGTTTTTATATATAGCTTTCTATCTCACCTGTGAGCTATAACCATGCTGAGCATCCCGCATTCATACGGCCCATCCATCTCATCACATCTCATCATGTATCTTGTCACATCCATCTCAAAGTATTATAGAGAATAATCTATAATATGCCAAAAAACACACAGCTCTCCTTCACAGCTGACAGTCATATAAATTGACATTTTTATGGGGTTTTTTTCCATATTTCACCTAAAGTTCTGCAGTAGTGATCATATTTAGTTGTATGAATAGCCATTTCGTTTGGATGGTATTCCAACCCATGACCTTTCGAATTCCGGTTTATTGCAGCCGAAATCAACAAGTCATAGCTTGGTTTCCAATTAGGAGTTAATCGACTTTTCTCTATAAAGAGAGCGACATCGTTCAAACTAACTGTGTGGCACCAGCTGGCTTTTTTTTAAAAAAAAAGGTCGGGCTACAGAAGACAGAAAACAAGATGATTGACCACGTTTATTCTTTTTAATTCTTATTAATAATGAAAAATGGTAGGCCTCTTTATTATGTTTATTCTATTTATTCTTATTAATAGTAAAACAGAGCACATGGGAAGTGAACATTGGCAAAAAAAGACCTGGAAACCGAAAGGGCATAGCTTGGATTCCCGTTAGTGACTTACTTACTTCTCTCTCTCTCTCTCTCTCTCTCTCTCTCTCTCTATATATATATATATATATATATATATATATATATATATATATAGTAAAACCTTCTTGTGTCGAACTCGCTTAAGTCGAATACCCCGCTTATGTCAAATGTAATATATATATATATATATATATATATATATATATATATATATATACATTCTCTGCAAAGACAAGATAGATGTAACAATTAGGCAAGCTTTCAAATATATTTTTTATATTTATTTTGCTAGTAGCAAGACTGTTGTCAAGAATTAAAACAAGATAACATTGTCGAAGTACAAAAAAAGGATAATGTCATCAAACGCTTTACACAAAACATAACCATTAAATATATGCGAGCAACTGAATACATATTTTCAGGGTTAAATGGAAATACAACAATCAGTGCGCGATGATCCATTTCATATGTTAAGTGTTATTGCAGATAAAATAAAATATAAAAGATATAATTATCAAATAAATAATGCCCAGGTTATTGTGGGAAAGTTAATGTTGTTAGGATATATATTACATTGAAGGCACTACTGGCGATTCATAGGAAACTGTTTTCCTATTATTATTATTATTATTATTATTATTATTATTATTATTATTTATAAACATACATTTTAAATTTTTTATATTTCCCGAGTGGGATCCACCAAAATCGGAACGCGTTGCCACATTTCATATAGTGTCATTGCAGATAGCTTTAAATGACAGTTTTATCAAATATTGAAAGGAAATTACAATGAAAATGTATTTTACTATTACGGTATTATTATTCTGATTATTTTTATTATTATTGTTCATGCATAAAATCTTTAGTGTTGGAATTAGACAAGCATCTATCTTATGGTTTCGTGTTTACGTTGCAGCTGTTTTCATCGCGGCAAGGAATGATGGTAGAAAAACCACCTATCATTTTAGGAGGAAAGGTAAATAATAATGTCTTTAAATGTATGAATATTTTATAGCAGACCCTTTCATTTAAGATTATGCAAGCATCAAACAATATGTTTACTTCATGTTAAAACCATAAAAATCAAGACGCATTCTTTTCGTAGTACCTATGTTTATGGAAATTTGAATTATTCAACAAACTATTGCACGGCGCTTTAGATGAAATTGGAGTAATATCTTTATTATAAGTAGTAGTAGTATGAGTAGTAGAAGTAGAAGTAGAAGTAGAAGTAGTAGCAGAAGTAGTAGCTGTAGTAGCAGCCGCAGTAGCAATAGTGGTGGTGGTGATAGTAGTTTTAGTAATATTGTTAACATATATTGCATAAAAAGCATTAGTGTTACATTACCGGGATCAGTCGCAATTCAAAACGAAACGGAAAACGATGAGGTCACCAAATAGTGCACAAATTGCTCGAGGAAACTTTTATTTTTTTATTTATTCTAAAACACATATGCATAACCTGTTGTATACCCGTTTTCAATAAAGGACGTGCCGTCCCTTCGAGCAAATTGGCGCATTTTCTAAACACTCGCCATTCGGCAATATACCAACCGGAAATGGACTACAAAAATCAGTCAAACTAAAAAAAAACTGTTTTCTTTTTAAAGCAGGGCAGGCTATGATGGAATTCCAGCTTTTCGAATCAAGGAACTCTAAAGATAAATATACCACAATAATCAATCATAAATAAGACAGCCTATGACCATTTGAAGAAGCGGGTGTGATAGATACATACAGTCGTGATAACTTTTTAAAGCAATCTTATGCCAGTATCCTTTCAGAGACCTTAGTCTCTGCTTGCATCCATTTATCGTAATATAGAGAATATTTTAAAATAAAAAACAGCTCTCTATCAATGCTGACATACATATAAGTTTATTTTTAGTATAATTCGGTTTACTCTGAATGCCGCACACATTTAAAAACGACCTTATTGCATATAAGTCACTGTATCGACACATGTAGGTGGCAGTACTCCGGCCTAACCGCTATGACGTTAGTTTGCCTGTTTCTAGAATGTGTACTTATATACAGAGGGTTTGGGGATCTTCGGTAGCTTATTGACAATTAAGGTCGGATTCCAGAAGATGGGTGACCACGATTATTCTGTTTATTCTTATTAGTAGTTAAACGGTGCATATGACATGCACATCGACAAAACGTGATTGAAACTGGCATAATGCATAATATTTTAATACAAATCAATATGTCTAACCTATTTGAAAATACAGCACAATGTACAATACTCATTATTAAATCACAAGTACAATTCATAAACATATTTTGATGCCGGTTAGCAGGGACATTACATACTGGAAAGTTAACCATGGACATTACGTCTTTGTTGGAGATCCTGTCATTCCTCGAAATGCCCATCATATTTCTCAAGAAGCGAATGTTGAAGTTATTTCTAGTATCTTGTTGTGCATTGTCTAGTTCCCACAGCCATATAACAATGATTGATATTTTACTTGTTATTATTTGCACATATTGGTATCGATAATAACGTACATATGTTCGACTGGTAATTTTAAGTAAACAAAGTCTTAAGAGTCTAACATATAAGAGAATTCGCGATTCGATCATATATTATAATCGAACAACTTTCGCTCTTATTTATCGAACAGAACAAATGCAACTTCAGTTATTACTCAGGTCATGTTCACATAGGGAAAGTTATTTTAGTGTGGTGGTAACGTACCCAGAAACGTGTATCTTATTTTTCATAAATGGTAATCTATTCCCATGATGAATTGACAGTACCTTTTTAACATATTTTATCTCCTTTTGTTACAGCCACAATTAAGACCCACATCCTTGAAAATTCCAACTCAACAGAATAAACAAGAACACCAGGTGATACATCTAGTTTTTACATAAGACTGGTTTGAAAGTCAACAGCTAGTATTATATTGTGGCCAGTATGTAAACGATACATGAACAAAAAATCATTAATATGTGATTAGGCCTAACACTTTGGTAGAGTAACATGTATCAGTTATTCAACTTTTGTCCACATTATGCCAGTTACGTACAATGCATATATATATATATATATATATATATATATAAAACAATTATATGTATCATTATCTGCCTGTCATCGGATACTTTCACTGAACAACAACTGATATTCTCTTTGCATAAGTTCCAAAACGTACATATGTAGATATATTATAGCAATTTCTCTTTGCTATTTTCTTAGTTGGATCCACCAAAATCTTTGAATGACTGTTTTATCAAATATTGAAAGGAAATTACAATGAAAATGTATTTTACTATTACGGTATTATTATTCTGTTTATTTTTATTATTATCGTTCATGCATAAAATCTTTAGTGTTGGAATTAGACAAGCATCTATCTTATGGTTTCGTGTTTACGTTGCAGCTGTTTACACCGCGGCCAAGAATGATGGTAGACAAACCACATATCATTTCAGGAGGAAAGGTAAATAATTGTGTCTTTAAATGTATGAATATTTTTAGCAGATCCTTTCATTTAAGATTATGCGAGCATCAAACAATATGTTTCATTCGTGTTAAAACCATAAAAATCAAGACGCATTCCTTCCGTAGTACCTATGTTTATGGAAATTTGAATTATTCCACAAACTATTGCTAGGCGCTTTAGATGGAACTGGAGTAATATCTTTATTATAAGTAGTAGCAGTATGAGTAGTAGAAGTAGAAGTAGTAGCAGAAGTGGTAGCTGTAGTAGCAGCCGCAGTAGCAATAGTAGTGGTGGTGATAGTATTTTTAGTAATATTGTTAACATATATTGCATAAAAAACATTAGTGTTGGAATTATTCGAGCATCTTAAATATAATTTCTGTTTTTACGATGCTGCCAGCCATATCCCGACGAATTCATACATTACCGGGATCAGTCACAATTCAAAACGAAACGGAAAACGATGAGGTCACCAAATAGTGCACAAATTGCTCAAGGAAACTTTTATTTTTTTTTCAAAATATAAAACACATATGCATAACCTGTTGTATACCCGTTTTCAATAAAGAACGTGCCGTCCCTTCGAGCAAATTGACACATTTTCTAAACACTCGACATTCGGCAATATACCAACCGAAAATGGACTACAAAAATCAGTCAAACTAAAAAAAACTCTTCTTTTAAAAGAAAGGCAGGCCATGATGAAACTCCAGCTTTTCGAATCAAGGAACTCTAAAGATAACTATACCACAATAATCAATCATAAATAAGACAGCCTATGACCACTTGAAGCGGGTGTGATAGAAACACACAGTCGTGATAACTTTTTAAAGCAAACTTATGCCAGTATCCTTTCAGAGACCTTTGTCTCTGCTTGCATCCATTTATCGTAATATAGAGAATAACTTACAATATGTGAAAAAAAACACAGCTCACTATCAGAGCTGACATATATATATGTTTATTTTCAGTATAATTCGGTTTACTCTGAATGCCGCACACATTTAGAAACGACCTTATTGCATATAAGTCACTGTATCGACACATGTAGGTGGCAGTACTCCGGCCTAACCACTATGACGTTAGTTTGCCTGTTTCTAGAATGTGTACTTATATACAGAGGGTTTGGGGATCTTCGGTAGCTTATTGACAATTAAGGTCGGATTCCAGAAGATGGGTGACCACGATTATTCTGTTTATTCTTATTAGTAGTTAAACGGTGCATATGACATGCACATCGACAAAACGTGATTGAAACTGGCATAATGCATAATATTTTAATACAAATCAATATGTCTAATCTATTTGAAAATACAGCACAATGTACAATACTCATTATTAAATCACAAGAACAATTCATAAACATATTTTGATGCCGGTTAGCAGGGACATTACATACTGGAAAGTTAACCATGGACATTACGTCTTTGTTGGAGATCCTGTCATTCCTCGAAATGCCCATCATATTTCTCAAGAAGCGAATGTTGAAGTTATTTCTAGTATCTTGTTGTGCATTGTCTAGTTCCCACAGCCATATAACACTGATTGATATTTCACTTGTTATTATTTGCACACATTGGTATCGATAATAACATACATATGGACGACTGGTAATTTTAAGTAAACAAAGTCTTAAGAGTCTAACATATAAGAGAATTTGCGATTCGATCATATATTATAATCGAACAACTTTCGCTCTTATTTATCGAACAGAACAAATGCAACTTCAATTATTACTCAGGTCATGTTCACATAGGGAAAGTTATTTTTATGGTGGTGGTAACGTACCCAGAAACGTGCATCTTATTTTTCATAAATGGTAATCTATTCCCATGATGTATTGACAGTACCTTTTTAACATATTTTTTCTCCTTTTGTTACAGCCACTTTTAAGTGCCCCACCCCTGAAAATTCCAACACATCAGAATAAACAAGAACAACAGGTGATACATCTAGTTTTTACATAACTGGTTTGAAAGTCAACAGCTAGTATTATGATGTAGCCTATATGTAAACGTTTTAAGAAAAAAATAAATTATTAATATGTGAATAGGCCTAACACTTTGGTAGAGTAACATGTATCAGTTATTCAACTTTTGTCCACATTATGCCAGTTTCCTACAATGCATATACACACACACACACACACACACACACATATATATATATATATATTAACCGTGATATGTATCATTATATGCCTGTTACGTGTATCGGATACTTTCACTGAACAACAACTGATATTCTCTTTTTATAAGTTCCAAAACATACAAACGTAGATATATAATTGCAATTTCTCTTTAAAAAATTACTGAATTTTAAAGTTAATACACTTAATCACTCCGCATACATAATGACTTATTTATTTCTTTTCCAGTGTGTTAATCCAGTCGCTAGCAGCTTAACTGAGCTGAGATTAGAACCCAAAGGGGCGGATCCAGGATTAAGGAAAAGGGGGGATCCTACCCAAGAGTGCTCGTATAGAACCTAAAAAAAGATCCCCAAGTCCGGAAAAAGGGGGGATCCAGTCCGTAAAATCTGGCGTGAAACACTAAAAAAAGGTTCCGGCGACAGAAAAAGTGGGGGTCCGGACCCCCTGGACCCCCATCCCCCCTTGGATCCTTGGACCCAGGATATGAACCCAGGACTTCCCGGATTTGACTCTTGTTCTGTACCCGTGGGCCACAGAGGTCGGTGCATGCAGATAAGTTTACTCGGTATCATCTGTAAACATGATCTAATATATTTGTATACTCTGAAGTTCCTTATGCACAGCCTTACCTGATTTACCTGAAGTGACTGTTTCGTCCACTCTTCTACAGACTTCATGCCGGTGGACTGAAATGTCACTACTTCTTAGTAAGTTGCTGTGCAAATGTTTATCATAGTGGTATATTACTCCATACCTATGTAATAATTGATAAATGTGATATTCCAATAATGATATGTACGTGTTTGGTTGTAAAACTATTATTCTCCAAATATGCTTATGTATACACTGGAAAAAATCTCGCATATTGTATACTTCATTTTGATTGTGTTTTGCATATTCATGGGAGACAATATAAGCTCTGGAAAAAAAACGGTTTTAATATAAAAGATTTGAAAGTTTTCATGCAATCACTTGAAATATTAAAACGTATATTCCATTTCAAAAGATCCTCAGAGGCAATTGTTCTAAACATTTGATAGTTTTATGATACACTTCACTGGGATATTGGGATAATAAAAATTCAAACATTTGGGACTATGAAGTCCTTTGAGAAAACGGTCGTATTCTAGGTGGTTTTTGGATATATGGTATACTAATCAGCGCCGATTATTAACAGGAGGCGCTGCTTTCCAGCTGTGATACAGGTGGCGCTGTGTGAAGCTTTCGCCACATGAGTTAACTTCAAGTCAAGCCCAAGTGTCAATTTTTCAAAATAAATTATATTCAAATAAATGTACAAAACAGATAAATACGCATGACGAATATCAACGTAACATACAGGTGACATATTTATAAAACGTTTACGACAAGACATTTTTCAATCGCATTCAAGATATACTTATTCGTGTATCATATAATTCTTTTCTCCTGTCAAAATTATAATTAATCTCGCAATAATTTCGTTTGTAAATTCGCATTAAAAGTTCTGACTTTTGTTATTCCAGAAAGAACATTGTTCACTCTGTTTTTTAAGTTTATTTACCAATGTACCCAGCTAATGGGTTTATACATAATTCTATATTATACTTCATGCAGAATCATTTTATTTTGTGAATTTTTTCTGGTAGTTCAAAACCCTTTTGAACAGTACGCCTGATAAACTGAAGGTTGTATGTATGTATAAATCATGACTGCTTTTTAGGCAAATAAATGCATCTTTAAAGCAAAGGTTCACAACTTTGTTTTTGTTTATATCTCCACCCTTGATGACTGATAGACCACACAACTGCTTTCCTCATTAGTGCGCTCTAGCCATGACTCTGCGTCCGTCGTTATCTGTTTATTAACAGCTTTCCTCAGCAATTATCGGACAGATTCTCCCTAAAATTCGTATACATGTTTTTATTGGAACAAATTCGAAGCAAACCTTCATTTGTTGCAACACTATTTGTTTTGAGATATTGCGTTTTTATGTTACAGGTCCACCAGTGTCTCCTTTTTATCATTATGAAGTAAGGTTGTAAAACTTAAAAAAAAAGAGAAATGTTCATCATCCACATATATATCCCTGCTATCAAATAAATCCAGGTTGGCCTTACCCATATTCCAGAACGATCGCAGACACGCTCGTGATTTGTCCCAAATATGTGCTCTTTTTCATTAATTTTTGCAACTGAAAGCTGGTCAAAGGAAAGGCTGCACGAGTTGACATATATTGTAATATACATTGATTTTGATGAAAGCAAAAGGCATTTTAATCGGTTTCAGCAGTTTACAGTTAACAGTTATGAAAGTTCATGGGAGCCATTTTCACTGCCATTTATTATAATTAAAGTAACATTATTTGCCGCAGATGTATTCCTGCCATCGTCCAAATTATTCGAAATAGGAATAACTAATTCCTCAGAATTAGTTCACATAACTCTAGAATATGATAACTGAAAGGTGTTGAAGTTTTTGTCAGTAGTCTCGAGCTGGTCGGATATTGACCCGAAATTCTGTTTTTCATAATTGAGCATTTACAATTAATTAATATTTCAACATTTGTTTTAGTTCTAGCATATAAACACGATCCTTAGTTTTTTGTTCTTAAATATAAGCGAGCGTTTTCATACAAAAATCATGAATCAATACTCTTTCATTTACACATTCTGTCCCCGAAACCCAGTCTGTCCTACATACTTTTCTGTTTATTTCTTTTCATGTCATACAAATTTGGCTCCTTTTATCTCCAGCGATTTCTTCTGATGTATGTATTGCATGTCTGAAATCAGTTCAGTTATATGAAACAGATACAACAATCAGTGGCGCAGTCTCTTGGCGATTATATTAACCAATCTTCTTTAAGATTTTCATCACTGATCACAGTAAAAATAACCTTCCAGTCTGGCTTATAGTCCGCAAATGTCATTCTCTTAAAATCTGTATCACCATTCAACACATCACCCCCCCCCCCCCCCTTTCCGAAACCTGTAGCATCCCTGGAGCGCTATCTTAACACCTCGCTGGGGCATGGGGATCCAAGATCGAGAAGGCTATTGCTGCGAATGTTCATCAAGTCTGTCAGTATCGACAAGGACTGAATTTACTATGTAATTCAACGTCATGTCCCATGACAATCACACAGTCCCTATGCACAGAACTGCACTGTAAGGCTCTTTGAGTATGCAAATATTTTCGTCATACCTACAAGTATACTTTCACATAATAAAAAAAAACAGATCAATCATTAGCTTTTTCGTATACTTTCTAACAACACCTACCTTGTGAAAGAAGAATGCCTCTTCATGTTTGTTAAATTTGGAAACGCATGAATACAGACATGGCTCGCCAGTGTTACTGGATGGCAGCCAACGTGTGCGTTGACGGGAAACGAGGTTAACACGAGACGGAATTTTTCAGTTTGGTTTGAGATTCCATGAACTCTTTCGTCTTAAGTCTCGACTCTTAACCTAATTTAAAAATGCTGTCTATCGCGAAAAATATGCAATAGGATTGATGACAGTTGTACCACATTTCCCCATACGGCTTGTAACACGACCCAAGGTAGCCTTACAAGCCACAATATTAATGCCTACTGCCACAAATTCACAGTTATGTGAGATCGTACCATCATCAAACCAAACACACACTCACATACACACAACATGAACCAACCAAACTGATACATCGCACTATGCGCACTGTAACCTGGGTACCCGTGACACACACACACATACACACAACATGCCCGAACCAAATTGATCCATCACATTATACGCACTGTATCCTGGGGATCCGTGACACACACACACACACACATACACACAATATGCACCAACCTAACTGATCCATCACACTATACGCACTGTAACCTGGGGACACGTGACACGCACACACAGCACGCACCAAACCCATAAGATCCATCATACTACGCGCACTGTACCCTGGGGGCCCGTCACACACATACACAAACAAATACATACACACAAAACCAAACTGATCCATCACACTAGGCGCCCTGCACCCTGGGGGCCCGTCACACACACACACACACACCATCACAACACGCACCAAACCCATATGATCCATCATACTATGCGCACTGTACCCTGGGGGCCCGTCACACACATACACAAACACACATACACACAAAACGCACCAAATTAAACTGATCCATCACACTAGGCGCCCTTTACCCTGGGGGCCCGTCACACATACACACACACAACACGCACCAAACCCCTATGATCAACAATACTATGCCCACTGTACCCTGGGGGCCCGTCACACACATACACAAACATACACATACACACAACACGCACCAAACCAAACTGATCCATCAGACAAGGCGCCCTGCACCCTTTGGGCCCGTCACACACACACATACACACAAAAAGCACCAAACCAAACTGATCGATCACACTAGGCGCACTGTACCCTGGAGGCCCGTCACACACACACACAACACGAACCAAACCCATATGATCCATCATACTATGCGCACTGTACCCTGGGGGCCCGTCACACACATACACAAACATACACATACACACAACACGCACCAAACCAAACTGATCCATCACACTAGGCGCCCTGTACCCTGGGGGCCCGTCACACACACACACACACACACAGCACGCACCAAACCCATATGATCCATCATACTATGCGCACTGTACCCTGGAGGCTCGTCACACACATACACAAACATACACACAACACGCACCAAACCAAACTGATCCATCACACTATGCGCACTGTACCCTTGGGGCCCGTCACACACATATACAAACATACACATACACACAACACGCACAAAACCAAACTGATCCATCACACTAGGCGCACTTTACCCTGGGGGCCCGTCATACACATACACAAACATACACATACACACAACACGCACCAAACCAAACGGATCCATCACACTAGGCGCCCTGTACCCTGGGGGCCCGTCACATACACACACACACACACACACAGCACGCACCAAACCCATATGATCCATCATACTATGCGCACTGTACCCTGGAGGCTCGTCACACACATACACAAACATACACACAACACGCACCAAACCAAACTGATCCATCACACTATGCGCACTGTACCCTTGGGGCCCGTCACACACATACACAAACATACACATACACACAACACGCACAAAACCAAACTGATCCATCACACTAGGCGCACTTTACCCTGGGGGCCCGTCATACACATACACAAACATACACATACACACAAAACGCACGAAACCAAACTGATCCATCACACTAGGCGCACTGTACCCTTGGGGTCCGTCACACACACACACACACACACACACACACACACAACACGCACCAAACCCATATGATCAATCATACTATGCGCACTGTACCCTGGGGGCCCGTCACACACATACACAAACATTCACATACACACAAAACGCACCAAATTAAACTGATCCATCACACTAGGCGCCCTGTACCCTGGGGGCCCGTCACACATACACACACACAACACGCACCAAACCCCTATGATCAATCATACTATGCCCACTGTACCCTTGGGGCCCGTCACACACATACACAAACATACACATACACACAACACGCACCAAACCAAACTGATCCATCAGACAAGGCGCCCTGCACCCTTTGGGCCCGTCACACACACACATACACACAAAAAGCACCAAACCAAACTGATCGATCACACTAGGCGCACTGTACCCTTGGGGTCCGTCACACACACACACACACACCAACACACAACACGCACCAAACCCATATGATCAATCATACTATGCGCACTGTACCCTGGGGGCCCGTCACACACATACACAAACATACACATACACACAACACGCACCAAACCAAACTGATCCATCACACTAGGCGCCCTGTACCCTGGGGGCCCGTCACACACACACACACACACAACACACACCAAACCCATATGATCCATCATACTATGCGCACTGTACCCTAGAGGCTCGTCACACACATACACAAACATATACACAACACGCACCAAACCCCTATGATCAATCATACTATGCCCACTGTACCCTTGGGGCCCGTCACACACATACACAAACATACACATACACACAACACGCACAAAACCAAACTGATCCATCACACTAGGCGCACTTTACCCTGGGGGCCCGTCATACACATACACAAACATACACATACACACAAAACGCACCAAACCAAAATGATCCATCACACTAGGCGCACTGTACCCTTGGGGTCCGTCACACACACACACACACACACACACAACACGCACCAAACCCATATGATCAATCATACTATGCGCACTGTACCCTGGGGGTCCGTCATACACATACACAAACATACACATACACACAAAACGCTCGAAACCAAACTGATCCATCACACTAGGCGCACTGTACCCTGGGGGCCCGTCACACACACACACAACACGCACCAAACCCATATGATAAATCATACTATGCGCACTGTACCCTGGGGGCCCGTCACACATATAAACAAACGTACACATACACACAACATGCCCGAACCAAATTGATCCATCACATTATACGCACTGTATCCTGGGGATCCGTGACACACACACACACACACACAATATGCACCAACCTAACTGATCCATCACACTATACGCACTGTAACCTGGGGACACGTGACACACACACACACACAACACGCACCAAACCCATAAGATCCATCATACTACGCGCACTGTACCCTGGGGGCCCGTCACACACATACACAAACAAACACATACACGCAAAACCAAACTGATCCATCACACTAGGCGCCCTGCACCCTGGGGGCCCGTCACACACACACACACACACAACACGCACCAAACCCATATGATCCATCATACTATGCGCACTGTACCCTGGGGGCCCGTCACACACATACACAAACATTCACATACACACAAAACGCACCAAATTAAACTGATCCATCACACTAGGCGCCCTGTACCCTGGGGGCCCGTCACACATACACACACACAACACGCACCAAACCCATATGATCAATCATACTATGCCAACTGTACCCTGGGGGCCCGTCACACACATACACAAACATACACATACACACAACACGCACCAAACCAAACTGATCCATCAGACAAGGCGCCCTGCACCCTTTGGGCCCGTCACACACACACATACACACAAAAAGCACCAAACCAAACTGATCGATCACACTAGGCGCACTGTACCCTGGAGGCCCGTCACACACATACACAAACATACACATACACACAACACGCACCAAACCAAACTGATCCATCACACTAGGCGCCCTGTACCCTGGGGGCCCGTCACACACACACACACACACACACAACACGCACCAAACCCATATGATCCATCATACTATGCGCACTGTACCCTGGAGGCTCGTCACACACATACACAAACATACACACAAGACGCACCAAACCAAACTGATCCATCACACTATGCGCACTGTACCCTTGGGGCCCGTCACACACATACACAAACATACACATACACACAACACGCACAAAACCAAACTGATCCATCACACTAGGCGCACTTTACCCTGGGGGCCCGTCATACACATACACAAACATACACATACACACAAAACGCACGAAACCAAACTGATCCATCACACTAGGCGCACTGTACCCTTGGGGCCCGTCACACACATACACAAACATACACATACACACAACACGCACAAAACCAAACTGATCCATCACACTAGGCGCACTTTACCCTGGGGGCCCGTCACACACACACACACACACACACACAACACGCACCAAACCCATATGACCAATCATACTATGCGCACTGTACCCTTGGGGCCCGTCATACACATACACAAACATTCACATACACACAAAACGCTCGAAACCAAACTGATCCATCACACTAGGCGCACTGTAACCTGGGGGCCCGTCACACACACACACACACAACACACACCAAACCCATATGATCAATCATACTATGCGCACTGTACCCTGGGGGCCCGTCACACATATAAACAAACGTACACATACACACAAAACGCACGAAACCAAACTGATCCATCACACTATGCGCACTGTACCCTGGGGGTCCGTCATACACATACACAAACATACACATACACACAAAACGCTCGAAACCAAACTGATCCATCACACTAGGCGCACTGTACCCTGGGGGCCCGTCACACACACACACACCACGCACCATACCCATATGATCAATCATACTATGCGCACTGTACCCTGGGGGCCCGTCACACATATAAACAAACGTACACATACACACAAAACGCACGAAACCAAACTGATCCATCACACTATGCGCACTGTACCCTGGGGGTCCGTCATACACATACACAAACATACACATACACACAAAACGCTCGAAACCAAACTGATCCATCACACTAGGCGCACTGTACCCTGGGGGCCCGTCACACACACACACACCACGCACCATACCCATATGATCAATCATACTATGCGCACTGTACCCTGGGGGCCCGTCACACATATAAACAAACGTACACATACACACAAAACGCACGAAACCAAACTGATCCATCACACTAGGCGCACTGTACCTTGGGGGCCCGTCACACACACACAACACGCACCAAACCCATATGATCAATCATACTATGCGCACTGTACCCTGGGGGCCCGTCACACATATAAACAAACGTACACATACACACAAAACGCACGAAACCAAACTGATCCATCTCACTACGCGCACTGTCCCCTGGGGCACGTCTCACACACACACGTGTACTGTGAGTACGGTCGTTTCGTTTATTATATACAGTGAACCTGCGACTTAGTGGAACGAACGCACTCACAATTCATGATCTCCAAATACCATCTGTTAATTATATTAAATTAAATGTGCTTTGGCTTTTCTGAGTATTCTCCACTGTATTTCAAATTTTACGTTGTTCTCTTTTGGCTCCCCAATTTACTGAGTTCCGTACTATTCCTTTAGGAAGCATATTCCCCAGAAACAAATAGATTTAACTTGTGCCTGTGGGAGAAATATTCCATTTTATGTAAACAAAACCTGGCCACGCTTAACCAAAGCAATGAACTTGTAACAAGTTGTAGAGGCGCTAACAAATTCCTCTTACGTAAACTCAACACAAAGAGTGATCCAGATTAGGCACGTTGTACAGGTATTAAGCACTAACATGCTTCACTGAGTGAACAACCAGGTGCTCAATGTACAACCCCCTGCCATACCGTCCTGATGAGTGCCGTACAACGGTACGAAACTAATTAGTCAACACGATGCTTACAATCGTTTGATTCTTTATACATTATATATATATATATATATATAGGGAGCGAATGTAGAATCACTCACGCACCTACTTGACTGTCTGTGTGCGTATACAGACGGGCGTAATGGTGATTAGAATTAATGTAATGAAGAAGAGGCAGTTGAAAATAAGTGACGAAATTAAGGCAGAAGAAGACGGTTATAAAAACTTCTTCTGTTCATACAAGTGACGTGCTTCATACGAGTAATAGAGGTGCGTGAGTTATTCTACATTCGTACCATATAGACATATATATATATATATATATATATATATATTTATATATATATATATATATATATATATATATATATATATGGCTCCAGTGAGGCGTGATCATTTACATAAAAAATTCCCCAAAGACAAATAAGACAGGACGATATGCCAACCCTTGAGACCTGAAGAAATACTGAGTGACGATCGTTTTTATTACTCATGACAGAATACAGTCAGTATCTAGAGCAGCCACCCCTGATATTTCCCTCAGGAAACATAAAGGTTTGAACTCTGACACATGAGCCAAAGGCTCTGTTTGTTGGTCAGATCGTGTTCGCCTCGCAGGTGTTGCCTGACAGAATGCCCATGTTTGACCCCAAGGGAAAAGTAACCCGGAAACAAGATCGAATGAACTGAGCTGTTGAGCAGTTTGTGAAAATGTGTAGCTGGCAAATGTTGGTTAATGATATTGAAAAGACTAAAAAAAACCCTCAGTTTGAGGTAATAATTTTTTTAACAATTCGGATGTAATCTATTGGTCATATGATTACTTTTTTGGAAATATATGACCCGTTAAAATCTTAAAAAGCAGAAAATAACCAAAGAATGTGATGCCTTGACACCAAACATAGACCTTGTCTCTTTCTGTAAAACATAGTAATTAACTTAATTATTAGTACGTAGAAACCAGTGTGTATAATGGGTCATAGATAAAGCTGATAGGCTATTATCAAATTCTAAAACGTTTATTTTGTTTTAATTTCCTTTAATGTCCTTTGTATTTATGACGTTATTTCCTCGTGTTCTACATCGTACACTAAATTATTAATAATGTAAAAATACAGATTTAAGTCTTGTGTTATATATGAAATTTCACCACCACCACCCACCTTGAACATGCTCACAAACGTAAACTACTCGTTCCTATATATCCCTCTACTTAAAAATTTCCTCTTAATTTTTTTAAATATTTTTTTGTGGAGGTAAACGACTCCACTTTAATGATATTTTAGGGATGATAAGTAGGTTAAACACTCATTCCGGTGTTAAGAAAAAAAAATCCTTTTAACAAAAATGTATGAAGGTACAACAAGATCTTTCTAAGGAATAGAAAACTTTTAATAAAAATAACATTAATAATAAACAAGAAAAAGTTTCTTATGATTTTATGTCTTCAATATGTAATTATCCAACGAAAAGAAAGGAAAACAGCATATACTTATGTCTTACAGATTCATGGTACCAACGAACCCTAGATCTATACAGGTTTAATGAAACTTGAATATATAGCACTGAACAAGCGTTAGACAGATCAAAGGGGCGTAGCGGGGGGGGGAAGGGGGTGGGGGTTGGGGCGCTGGTTTGAAATATCATTAAAATCTCATATTTCGTGATGTAAGAAGCTTATTCTGTATTTTCTTTTCAAACTTATTAGATACAACTTGGAAAATAACGTCTAAATTCAAAATATTTACAAGTGCTGCTACTGACCATAAGGATGTTTATTAAAATTAAATGGATTCATTAATACAAAGTCAGACGTTCATTGAATACGGAACACTTATCAGTTCCTCTCCTGCAGTGATCGAATGATGGCATCAACACCGTTATTATGTATAAATGCAGATATTAAATTTTATTAATAAACCGAAGAAATAATGTCTGAAACGAAAGAGCGACTATTTCACGGAACTGCTGTATCCCAAATATGATTTAATATAAATCCAACGGGATTAAAGCGTGCTTAAAAATATTAGGAAATTATAAACTCAAAATAGGCAGACACATTTAATGCTCTTTGCCCTTGTAGTCCTTGCACGAGGGGTCGTTCTCTCGGTACCACCAATGCTCACAGAAGTGCACGTACTCTGTTTGTTCCTCGTCGTCATCACTGTCCTGGTAGCTGTCGTAGTGGTCGTCACGGCCGTTGTTGTCACATCCAAATGCTCCACAAGGGTTGGTGTCAACTACACCAGGCAAGAAACGTTTATCCAGCGCGTCTACAAACGTAAATGTTATTACACATTGATTTAAATCTGTTTCAATCTGCTTTAGTCAATATAATTATATGTTTATTCCATGCACATATACAATATATAAAGAATTAAAGCATGCCAACTTTAGATCAACTGTATTTTTCGAATTTTTTTAAATTATTTTAGCCCTCTTTTATTTTAGCCTCTCTCTCTCTCTCTCTCTCTCTCTCTCTCTCTCTCTCTCTTATAATTAAGCAAGTCATTTGAATATAGACCAAATTTCTGTTCTGTATAATATTTTTGGGCACATTCGACCAGTCAAATAACACCTTTGTCAAATCTTTTCTCGAAAAATTAAAGATACATAAACTGAGATTTCAATGAATACTACACGGAATCTCTCTCAAATGAGAATGAGGGTTCTGTGAGTAGTTCAAAGACAATTATAGCGATAATCTGGAGACATTAGAAATCTGCATTCTAGGGAATGCAAGCCTCCGCCATGTGTGCATTCAGGTATTCGGTCCATATTCAACGGTTCATTCGTGATTATGAGAGACTTAACATTTGTGAATATTCCTTTTATGATAAAGTATTTGTTTAGTGTGAGCACAACCATAAACCGACCGTGTTGCTTAATTGTTTTAGATTCCATAGTCAACCAAAGCATAGTGTCAAATTTGGATTCATGGAATTCCAACTGGAGTGATCTTCAAGGAAACTTCCTCTATTGGCAGGTCCGCCACATTTGGAAGACGAGGTTTGAGGTGAAAAGTTTGGCTCAAAATACATGCAAAATCTTTTTAAAGAAGTTGGTCCTGTGAACTTTACCTTTGATTTTATGACCCCAAAATCAAAAGGGTTCTTACATTATTGGTGCGTCATATATGTGTCAAGATTGAAACCAATATGTCAATCCAAACTGGAGTTATCATCCGAAAACAAATATGTGAACAGATGGCCCCTGTGACCTTGACCTTTGACCTTATGGCCCCATAATCAAGTAGGATTTTCCTCTATTGGCAGGTCAGCTATATATGCAAGATGAAAGGTTTTGGATTAAAGGTTGGGCTTAAAATCCACAATCTTTCTGAATTATTGGATCCTTTGACCTTGATCTTTGACCTCGTGACTCAAAATTCAATGGTGTTCTTGTGTTAGAGTTGAACTATATACAAGTCAAGTTTGAAATCCATATATCAAGCAAAAAACGAGATATCATCAGGAAACAAATTTGACGGACAGACGGACGGACAGGGTGATTAATACAGGGCACACGCTTACTCAAGAGGGGCCCTAATAGACACACAAGGTTTTAGGACACAGATGAATCAACAGGTGCGAATCTGAGTGTAGCAATATAATTTGGTAGCCTCAAAACTAAAAAAAAATACAGGGGGCGCCACCAGTCTTCAGGAACTGAAGAAATCAATCATCATCAATAAACTCACTGGGTTTTAGGACACTGAATGACACCTCAGCTGAGCAACTGACATAACTGCTGTCATTTGATGGTCTAAAAACAAGAAAAAAATTGTAAAAAGTAGAAGAAATACGGGCGGCGCCACCAGTTTTTGGGAACTGGCAAAACTAGTCATGGTCAATATTTAAGGCAAGATTTATGGCAATCTTTGCATCAATTGTCAAGATACTGGAGTTTTGTATAAACTGTTTAATTATTCTGTGGGTACTTTCGAGCCCCATAGCTCGGAGGATATAGGTTTCAGTGACCTAACTCCGGGTTTTCAAGGATATATTACATTAATAACTATAACTATATTTATTTCATATAGCGCAATTTTTACACGTATGTTTCAAATGCGCTTTATAACTAAAACATAATTTTTAACAATAAAACAGTAAATTTACTAAATTATCAATGACACTAAAAAGTTAAAAAATTTATATCGGTAAAAATATTATAAAATATTTAGGTATAGTATTTTTTAAAAAGGTAAACTTTAATGTCCTTCTTAAATTGTTCAAAACGTGATATTGCTTTCAGTTCATCTGGAATGCTGTTCCCTATTTCTGAACCATAAACACTGAAAGATCGGGAAGCAAATATTTAAAATGTGGTAAACTATCTGGATATTCAGTCACATGTTTCTAGGGTTGGAGGTTATTATCTGTGCCCTGCTAACGGACGGACGATGGACAAAGCTCCATTCCTAGACCTCAGTTTACTTTCAATCAGCTGAGCTAAAAATCTGTTATTAAAATGTTTTTCCCTTTTAGAGTTTTAATAAATTCTATAGTACTGGTAATAAAAAGATTTATCTATGTGTGTAGATGCAAAGAGGAGTTGCCGGTTGTACAAAGGGCAATAGAATTCATTAAACATATGCATGTTTTTGAGAAAATAGTATCTAAAAATAGAGGAAAATTGGAAGAACATAAAAAGAAATGGATGCAATTTGGAGAGTTTTTAGAGAATTAAAAAAAAATAGTAAATGAATATTTTTATATTTTTTTCAGATATCACGAAATGAAAGTTTTTATGTAAAATCTTGGTAAAAATCACACGGTGTTATTGAATGTGAATCTGTAACATTGTTTTGTGTTGTAATGTCTGTATTGTTTTGTTTTGTAATGTCTGTATTGATTTGTTCTGTAATAATAAAAAAAAATGTTTTTCCCTTGTTAGAAAAAATGTTTATTAGTGCACATCTGAGTCCAGTTACGGCGTTTATGTCGTTATTTACCGTTTCTCTTCTTATCGGCCGCTGATGACACGCTCTTTAAATGTCTTATGAAACTGTCAGATCTCTTGTTCTCCGTGGCCGACACGCAGATCATGATCCCCAGAAGACCAACCAAAACGTAATGCACTGGCGCCATCTACAAATAGATAACATAACTAATATGAAATTCCTTATGTCTCTCAACACAACGTTTTAATATACACGCAATAGGGTTAAGCAAACTGTATATTTCATGTAACCAAAAAATATTATAACATCAGGAAGAACAAACAGTGGCACTGCTCGATATTTGTAGCCCCTAGCAGGGCGTGATGTTATTCTTCTTGTGAACAAAAGTAAAACACTTTCCGCAGTAAATCACCTAAGCTGTAATTGTACCCCGATATGCTATTGTTGTGAGATGGAGTGGCATTAAGATGTTTGTATGCTTCCTACAATGGAAAACAAGTCTACCCTTTTATCTGGTCTACCCTTTTATCTACCCCTATCCCACCCAGTGACGTCAATTTGTCTTCAAGGTCTTGAAGGATAGGGGTTACTCACAGGTGTGGCAGGGAAATCATAGTTGGGACATCATTTTTTTATAAACAGATACAATATTATATATTTGTGTGTGAAATTTTTTCTGCAAAAAACGTCTTTTGTTAACATTGTGCCACATTTCACATTTGAAATATATTACAATAAAGAATAATTTTTTTTATAAAAATAACGTATTATGTTCCAAGTATTTAGATTTACATATACATAGATTTAGATATAGGCCCTACATTATTAATGTTTCATGGAACAAAAGCCTATATTATTCTAATTATATATATTTCATTTCCAATATGTTAATATTATTCTCTGAACAGCAGGGGGATAATTACACTGACCATTGCTAAAAAGTGGATGGGGGATATGTACCCCCCCCCCCCCCCCCCATGACGTCCCTGAATTCATACCCCTTTAATTTTACTTTCTGGATTGGTGGACAGGTGGCAGCAGTTCGCAGGCAGTTGTTAAGTTGTTGACGAGCAGAATTATCCTATATTGAAACGGTCTACCTTGATGTAGTTTCCATTCCTCTACGAAGGTTCGGATGATCCTGATATAAAAGCAAACTAACAAACTCGTAAAAAGAGAGACCGGGTTGAAAATTTAACCTCCCTGACGCATAATAAAAGAGGCAGACGTCTACCTGGCAAATTGGAAACTGAAACCACATTTCCACTCTGCACCATGGGTCACCTTCAGCATTTCCGTGTAAACATCATACCTACTACCCATCCTTTTTTTTCTTTTCTTTTCTTGCCAGTGATTTTATCAGCAGCATGTCCATGTGTGGCTGATCACCCAGTTTAATGGCTACAGTCAGCGTTATCCAACATCCCAGAAGTTAGAACCCCAGTCTCATCCACCCTCCTTGGTCTTTATAAATAAAGTTTCCCAACCCCCCCCCCCCCCCCAACCGTGAAGATACATTGACGCTACTGCATACATGCTTCGGCAGAAACCTCTAAGCAGATTTCTTGGAGGTAATGGCACAGCGTCCTCGAAAATCCATCGTTTTCCTGACATGTATACACCTTTTTACTCTTTCATGTAATATAGTGCTTGGAGCGTTGACGTTAACTCGACCTAAAAAGGATATCTTAGATATCATAAATCTTTTATCTCACTTTGGTTGTCATAAAATGTCGGTCCCCAGGCTTAACATAAAGTAAGGCTGAAGAATTCTTCTAGCCCCCATGATACATGGAAGTAATTTAGTCTCGACAAAAATATAGATACGATCGCTTGTTCAGATTTTATCAGTTGAAAGTTGCTTTAAACACAGTCTTCAATAAATGGCAACCAACTTTCAAGAAATCGTAATATAGACACCAGGATCTTGGGAAATGGATGAATAACTTGGGGTATCAGCTCACAGACACTATCCAGAAAAAGGTTCTTAAATGTTCATATAAGAACCCGCATGGTTCCATCTAGAACCATAGTTCCTTCTGAAACCTCTTTCCAGTTTAAGGATTCCCTTTGGCACAGCTGAGATATACAGGGTTTGGTCCTCTTGAGCCTGTGTATTAACCGGATGTTCCGATGATTGGGATGCGTATGCGCGGTTCAATTAATAAATTTTGCGAGTCTTGAAATCCAACAGACCTTTTCCATTTAACCAGCGATACCTTTCGGCGATATCTAACATCTATGGTTCGAGGTAGTACACGTGTACAACACTCGACGGCGGAAGAGGTTTCGGGCCCTGTTGCATTAAGATGATTTATAACATATATCACCCATTATTGACCTAGCCCACAATGAAACGACAAAAGTATGTTTCAATATACAAAGACGTAGGAACGCCTTTTTAGTTGAGATGGGGAAAATTTATAACATCGACCGTAGGGTCATGGTTCTCCGGAAGGTTGGTGGATGTAGGGGGGGGGAGGGGTAGTGCGGAAACTTAAATATCTTTGAAACTATCAAATGGCTCATTTAATGAAATCTAGTCACAAATATTAAACTTTGTGGAAAAAATTGTTAATTTTTGAGTAAACTTTATAAAATAATAAATAATACTTAATAAATATGCATGGATAAGGCCAACAAATAATTATATATATATATACATATATATATATATATATATATATATATCATAAATACCCAGTTAGTACAAAACAGTTTTGTTCTTTGAATGTTAAAAAAATGAAAAACATTAACGTTTATAGTTTTAGAAATGTTTTAAAAACTTTTGTAAATGTTCTTTTATCCTGTAAAAATTTGTTCGAAAATATGTAATTTTTTTCAAAATACATTTAAATGTTACATTTTTTAAATTTCATTTCCAAAACATTCTGAGAATGTTATGATTTTTTATACATACATTTTTTTGACCAAGCTGTACCTTACATTGTTAGTATAGTTAAAAATTAAATATACTATTATTATATATTAATATTTTTTAACAATACATTTAAAGTTTAAACAAATTTGTCACATTTTCAAAAAGTTTATGTAATGATTTGTTTGTTTTTCAAAATGTTTTGAAATGTTTCTGATTTTTATAAGGTCTGATTAAACACCTTTGCAACTTATTCAAATGTTTGTAACATGTTTCAAGCTATGTGTGTATATTCAAAAGTTAAATTACCAATACGATTAAAACAGTATTCATTTCTGTTTCACTCGTTTATACTTGATTTTACTTACTATTTATTGATCAAATCAAGATTCAAAACCAAATGAACAAGATATCCTTATCTCATCTTCACATGTCTGTTCATTAGATGGGTTACATGGAGTATCTGCCATCTATGGGTATGTCTCAATACTTAAATGAACTGACCTTGATCTGACCTTGAACATTAAGGTCCAGGTCATTGGTTTTCGAACACATCCGATTTTTTTAAGAGACAATTAACATATCAAATTTCACCAAAAAATGTTACGTGGTTCAAAAGTTATATAGCATTCACACACAAAAAAAATCTATTTCGGTTGATCTGGCCGTAAAAGATCAAGGTCACCGGTTTCCGAACACATCCCAGAATTTGGTAAAAACATTTTAAATTTTAGGAAAACATATTCATTCCTTCAAAAATTTAAGCTTTCTCTAAAAATTTTCTAAATATTTCTATATCGGCTTATTTAAACTTGAAGGTGAAGTTCTAGCTCTCCCGTTTTCGAACTCCTCCGAGATATTTATAGAAACTATTCCAAATTTCAAATAGTTTCATGGGAAAATTTAAGAGTGGTGCAAAAGTTACCGCTTTCACAAGAAATGACACAGACGACGCATACGACGTCGACGACTACGGACGATGCTGACTAATGACTATGACGACAAAGCAAACACTATGGGTGCTTTTCCACGTACGAGTTTTGCCAAACGTTTCCCGCGTACAGCCGCGAAAGAAAATCCAACAAGCTAAAAGGCCAAGTTATATTTCCATGTGTGTGATTGCCTGGACTGGACTCATTACAAACACTGTACCTATTCAGTATTGTTTAATAACATAACCAAATTCACAAAGATACAATCAGTGTTTATACGGTGCTGTCCTCCTCGAACTCCTGTGATATAACCACAATTTGCTACATGGTATGTCTTGCATGTTTTCGCAACCAGACGGTTGTTGCATGGCCATATAAGTTTAGACCAATGAGCGGGTGTATTGTATCTGAGTTTAAAACAATGGGGACCCGCTTTAATTCGTCTGAACATTCTGGATCCATGTCAAGCGCCTGGTGGCGAAACCCAGCAAAATTGTTATAGCAAGCAGTGGTTTTGCGGAAGGATGTATCGGCTTTAACGAACGCAGCGTAAAACCACTTCCTAAGAAATGTCCTGGATCAACAGAAGAGGAACATTTATTCAAACCCCTGATACCAGGGGAATTATATTATATTATAGCCCAAAGGAGATAGAATTAATAATATAACTATTTGTATCTCCTTGATTGCCCTCTTCAAAATTACTAAGTAATATGTTTATTGGACCAACACAGTATAAGGATCTGCTTGAAATTCTCATTGAGCTCGCTTATGTCAGAGAGGAAATGATGCCGTTGGGGGTAAATCCTTGTTGCTTTTTTATTTAGCTTTAAAAATAAACTGACTTAATTAATATCTGTGCGACAACACAATAGGTGCCGACAGACTTGAATAAAACTAACGGTGATACATTCAACATCAGCAGCGGGATAGGTTAAATATTTAATGAGCATCGCTTTCCAGCGGTTGATGTGGAAATTGGGACGCGCTGTAATCGAGCAATGTTTCAAGTAGCAAATCGTATTTTTTTCTGATTTGTTGGATCTGTAGAAGGGTCCTCATAGGTATTAGTTCGAGGATGAAATGTTTGTTTTAATGGACATCGTTGGAGCTCTATTCTATATCCACTATGCCAGGTTGATAATAGCCCCCCCCCCCCGGAAAGCAATGAAGCAGTCAGAGACCGCATACCTGATAATACTGATGTGCTACGTAAGAACTCAATATCAATAAATCCAAGCCAAGAGAGTGAGTCATCGTTCCACAACTCGATGTGTGCATCACCAGTCAGCTCCGCACCCCAGAACAAAGGAATCATCCGTTTGGTTAAACCTGTGCACATTTCGATATGTTTGGAAATTTAAAATTTCTACAAAATACATAATTTTGAACCATTGGGTATTGTTGCTAACAGTCAAATCAACTAACTAACCAATCGGGATAAAAGCAGATTGAAAGAAATTACATTTATAGCTATTTTCATGTCATGGCAAAGTGACATGACTTCTCGAAAACCTTATCCCGTGCATAAAAAAAATCTAAATTCTATAATGTGTAATCATAATAGCATGTTATTTTGTTACACTTTTATCTCTTTTTTTTCGCCTAAAGCGTAGGAGTCATCTCAAAGAGAAGTGAAATTAGATAATGTGTATTTATGATTTATTTCTAATCTGGAATTTTAAATAAAGGGCACGTATTTCCGCAAACTTTATAGTAACAGATATTTATATTTTCGATGTGAGTAAATCAACATCATTAAGGAAATAATACATGCATACACAAGTGTATGTGCGTACGTGCGCACGCGTGTGTGATTACATTGACTAGTTGATGGTCTGTTCTTGGTCCAGTATCACTTAAAGGGACACAATCAGGAGCTAATTTTTGGCTATATTTTTACACTATCAGTTTAGTTTTGCATAATACAAATGTTTCCCAGCAAACCCATCCCAGCACATGGTCAAATTTCCTCGCATACGGCTGTTTAACACCATGTTTTGGCTTTGCGTGTTTGTAAACACAATCTGTTTACCATAACAAGGCCGTGTGACCGGAGGTACGATTAAGAGGTGCAACACGTTATGTTTCGGCCAGCAGAAACATTTATTGCATTTTTCGGCCAAGTCAGACCGGGCATCTCCTATTTGACACGTCTTTTGGCTCAGCGATGCACACGGTCTCACGTGCTGTGTTTATGTTGACCCCTTTCATCGCGCCCGGTCCACTGTTTTTATCATTTGTTTACAGGAGAAAGCAAACGGTTTCAGTGCAATATTTTGGCAGGTACATATTTCTTTTAAGGTGGTGAAGCTATTTTTCGTGTCAACTCAACATGCTTTATAGGTGATTGGGCCCCTTTAAAAAAATACAGATAAAACTTAGGTTGCTACAAATGAGATAAGTCAGTCAGTCTCTCTCTCTCTCTCTCTCTCTCTCTCTCTCTCTCTCTCTCATTATGATCATCAAATTATGATGGCGCTGATAGAGTATAATATATTTCCCTTCCACAATAATTATATAGTAATACGGAATGGTAGTTCGCTGGAATGGTATTAAGTTATAACCTTGATGTATGCTGGTTTCTTTGTTACATAGTTTTATTTTGCTGTGCCCTTTTAAACACAATAACGGCAATTTTACCATACTGACAGACAAAGCTGTGAATTTTTCTCTTGCCAGGGTGATGACACACGCAAGGTATTTTCTGACCTCGTAAGAAATCTATATAAGCTGACATCAATGGAATTCCGACATAAACTAGAAATCTCCATTCTCAGCAATGCAAGCTTCCGCCATTCACACATTTGGCCCATAACCCTAGTTACATCGTGCATAAGTGACTGTACATTTTGTGAATATGCCTTTATGAAATTCCTAAATCCAGATCAACGGCTGGATCTACACCACCAAACTCTGATCGTTTCTTCATTGGCCCATTCCTGAAATGCCCTGAAAATTATGTAATTCCTTTTCTGACTGTGTGAGATATGTTGTGAACTGACTCGCACACAAACACACACACGAGCGGGAATGAACCCATACACTCCTGGCGAAGACAAAAATACACAGTACAGTAGCGTACACCCCGCCTAATGGAAAACGTATAAGATAAAGTGAAGCGCCTCAATTCACATTCAGATACTTATAAATCTGATTACTATATGGCAGCAACAGCAAATGAAACTGCTTCAGTCAGGCCCCGATATCTGTGTGAATTAGTGACTCATGGCTTGGATTTAAGGCGACTATCCAGGCTTAGGTTCCTTTATGTTCAGTTCTCTAATACTGAGTTGAAAAATCTTCTATTAACAAATATCCTTTACATGTTATATTTCTTTGTAAATACAAGAAAAAAAGAACAGTATAGTAATTGCAATCACCACCCACATACATATAACAGCTTGAGTCATTAATATAGAAAACCTTTGTTGCATTAAACATAACTATTAGAGGTTATCTCTATCGGATCCATGTTGTACCCAATCTCTCTGAAATCTGTAAATATTCTTTTGACATGCATAACTAAGGCGGAAGAAGTTAAAAAAAAAACGTAATCCCTTTCCTGCAACGCTTGTATAATTTATCCTCCAAAAGTGCCTTTTAGGGTCAAATTTGTTTAGTCACAGCAAGAGTCGAAGAAAACAAGTCACGATAGTATTTTCGCGTCCACCCACATATGCGGCTTAATGTACCTCCTACGTCGAGTCTAAAACAGGCTCGCTGTGTGCGGTATTTCAAGCAAAATGGTTGATTATTTCTTTTCTTTTCTCTTCAGGGCTTTCTATACTTACTGAAGTGTACGTTAAGATACTAATGACGTTTTTCCTCCAAGTAAGAATATCTGCTAATTGGGAAGTCTCCTGGAAAACAAGTTAAATATCTTAGAACGTCAGTAGAAAGATCCTTTCATTTTTCCTAATTTATCTGAGGAATAAGAAACAGAGCATTTGCTTAGGGTGATTTCCCTTCTATTAATATATATATATATATATTATGGTCCTGATCTACAATCCAGAAGGCATAATAATAAAATACAGAGCGAAACTAAAAATATGCATTCGAAGGAATGCCGGCCTCCACCATGTGTGCGGGCCTTACTGTGGGGGTATTCCGCAGCCCCTGTTTTCATCCCCTAATTCGCCAACATTCCCAGGTTCATTGGTGCATAAGTACCCTAACAAATGTTTTCATTCACTCATTTTCCCATATTCCCATGTTTAATCAGGGGTATGTGACCGCATGTTTGTGAATATTCCTGGAAGTTCCTCCAGGATCCCGATCATTAGTCGGATCCACACCAAAATCGGATAGATTCTTCATTATCCCATTTCCGGATGCCCTGAAAATTTCACGGGATTCCGTTCATAATGTGTGAGTTATGTTGTAAACAAACAGACAAACATCCACGCGAACGGGAATGAACGCATACTCTCCTTGCGAAGACAATCATGACAGTCCCCGAGGCAATTCAATAATTACTTTATTTCAGTCAATAACGTTACCCCTATGACATAAAATTTAAATCAGATCTCCTTCATCAAGTCATTTATGTCATCATGACAACTGAATGATTCCGTTAACAGCTTGTATCTAATATAGATAGCCGTATTTTTTTAGAGTACAAATTAAACTTGAGAGGCTAACGAGCAGAACCAGTGCTAGTTTCACCACACAATTGAATGTTCTATATATTTTTAAGTAACCGCTTTGTTTTTTTTTTTTTTTTTTTTTTTTTTTGGTTCTAATCTTATTGATTATTGGTATTTATCGGTTATAAAAGCATATTCGATAACTGAAAGATAAAATTGATCGATTATTAATCGATATTTTATGTACCTTCTATATTTCCATGACGTCTGATGTACAAATTTTACCTAAAATATTGACCTAATGAAGTGAGTCTGGCTGATACGTTACGCTAATGGTACAGGTAACGGTCGTGTTATTGACACTCGTTCTTTGCACAAGGTTCAGGTATTAAAGTTAATCGCTATTTTGTGCCCGTCTATCTTATATCTCTGACAAAATTGAAACGTATTATCCGGAATTTATGACTTTTTTTTATGTGCATACATGATGGTCTATTATCTGTTATGCAACAATTTCAAACGATTAAATCGATTATGGAAGAAAACGATCATCCATCGATATAATCGATTAATTGACACAGAACTATTATTGGTATTATATTACAGTGTACGATATAAGATAATTTAATAATATATACTTAATTACTCATCTTCAAACGATATACCCCAATGTCTAAAAAAAATTGCTTGATCATATATGTATATATGTTATGCATGAAGTAAACATCTGACAGTTAGAATTTGATTTTTTAAATACTCCATCCACTAAGGATATGTTTATATATATCGTAATTATTTTTAGTTAAGATAGGACGAGCCGAAGCCAGATTTAGTAAACTCGTGAAAGATTATCTTCACTAATCCTTTGAACTGCAACCGTCAGATTAAATATTAAATCCACCAGGGCTCACTACACGAGGAAATAACAGAAGAACAAGCCTTTCCATAGATAATGAACAGAAAAGAAAAAAATTCATCGGTGGATAGGCGTCTATTAACTTATTTTCGTTTTGTCTCCTTAATCTAAATTTAGAATTTCTCCAGGTTCCGACTGCATCACATGACAGCTGACGTTACAGTATCATAAAACACTCTATACTAGGACAGGGATTATCAGGAATATCTAAATTATGACTCTGTGATACAGAAACGCATCTTTAAAGCAATCTCCATCAGTGTATCGAAATCCTATCGTCAGCAGTCAACCCGAAATAAACCCATACAAAGTATATACGGTAATAAAGCAAGTCACTAAATGAACCGTGTTAAGGTTTTTTCTTTCTAGGTCTCACTTTGTAGTGTCGTTCTTAGAAAATTAGTCTTGTGAATAATACTATAGCTGTTAAAGTATAGAGCCGAAGAAATAAGAGACATTCGTTTAAGTAGTCTTCATTAAGGAAGGGCCTCTGTCAACTTTTGGTAACAGATAAAAGAAAAAGCTCAGCCGAAATATTGCTTTAAGATATTAGAGCTATTTGTGATACGTACTTTCAAAAAGTGCATTAGAATCATGCCTCAGTTTTGTCATAAGTAAGTTCTAAGTATGTATCACAAAATCGAAAGGGGCTTTATCCTATATCAGGTATGTTTACTACATCCTTAAAGTATAAGGGTATATGCCAATATTCAGTTCTAAAACCGTTTGCGTATTCCTGTTGTTGAATTAAGCTTGAATCGGGCGCGATCAGTGGGGCAATACAACAACAAAGCGCAAATGATGATTTTTAAATCCTAGACCTGTGGTTCTTTGTTTTTTATTTCTTTCAGTTTTCTTCTCCTGGTTTGGGCGTTATTCCAAATGTTCAAAATCGGATATCTATTCACGCAGTTTTGTAATGATAAACAAAAACACGTGAATTGTGTGTGTGTTTTTTTCACACAGAGAGACAACGTATATTACAGGTGAAATGGAGACAGTAAGTCAGTATGCCGGGACGGTTTTGCTGGAAAACTTTTGTATGCATCAAGAATGAACTCCTTACTGATATGATACACATATTATGCAAATGATTTTACCTTTAATGAACGTACTTCTTCGAACGTTAAATTAACGTATTTGATTCCATATTCTTATACGCATTTTTTCTGTATAATTAGGAATGTCACATTAAATAATCAAACCATTCACAAAATAAGCAGCAATATGTAATTCTTAAGTATTATATGGTCTGTTCATTATAGGACATCGTCAATAAATATAAATGTATGTGTGTGTAGGTTTAGTTGCGTGTGTGTCACAACGTGTCATGACGACATCTTTTGGCGGTTCTTGAAGTTGCCCTGCTAGCTCTCTTCACTGTACAATATGAATTTCCATCAATGTGATCGTATAAATGGTAGGGGTAAATGACAGGAGATAAACCCGACATGGTCGATGCACACAGGGGCGCAGCTAGGAATTTCCGGAAGGGGCCGGGGGAGGGGGGGGGGGGGGTAGCAAACCCGCTGGCCAAGATCACATACATACATACATTTCAGAAACAGCAAAGAGCTTGTAACATTCTTAGACTCAAAACAAGAGAGAAAAGTTCACTTGTCCGTGCGTGTGAGAGAGAGAGAGAGAAAGAGAGAGAGGGGGGGGGGGTTGACATCGAGCCAACAACATTGTGACAGGTATGACATGTTGTCCTGAGCCACGTTTAAACCAAGTGTCAGGGGTCGACCCCCCCCCCCCCTCCCACCCTCCCGCGCTCTTAACCAACGACCTTTTCTTAGACAATTTATATGCATGACACCCGTTGACCTCTCCATGCAAAATATCCTGGATCCGCGTCTGAATTTAGTTCATCCTCGCCAGTACGTGTCAACACTGTTTTCAGGGAAGTGATTATCTGACGCTACATTCCACTGTGATCCCCATGGCTTTGTAGTTTACCAATAACGGCGGATAATGGTGGCGCCCGCACATTGTCATTCCAGGCCATTACATACGGATGAGCTAATTTTGTTAATACTTTTTCATGTTCCAATAACTGTGAGAGCCACTTGCCCCTCCCCCCCCCCCCCCCCCAACAGTGTCATTATAGATATTGTTCATTGACTTTACCCTTACGAATATACAGAACACAATATATTATAATTATGTATAACGGAATGCTTTTTTAAAATAAAAATACAAAGTTAATAATCACAAAAATTGATCAGTTCATATTCAAAATGAAAAAAAATAATAAGACTGGTCCTAAAATGTCCAAGTTAGGATTGTTTGAAACAGGTGAGCCCTTGCTCTGCCCAAAACATACATTCTTCAACATACCCAATGTATATATCATATACCTAATGATATACCTAATCATATCTTGATATTCTGAATTTTACGGGGTATTTATTGGAAAAACGGTAACTTCATATAGAAACTATTAATCAACTCCATATCATTTTCCATTTTGACTTCATTCAGGGATAAAGCAAGATATATGGACAAATGACTATAATCTGGCAACAGTTGTGTGCATAATCGATTCTGTATTTTGCAGTTTTGCCTGTAGGCAATTCGTCAGGGGGACCCTCGAACACGAGATCAAACGCCAAAGTCCAGGGGACTACAATAGCTCCCACTGGACTGAACAGTTTTGTAAATAGGTTTATGTTTCAATTTTCAAAGGCGGAGAGATCGTTCTCGTTATTTCAATCTCCTTGACGACGCATGCTAGAGCCGTTTGTGGCACTTCCGGCGACAATTATGTAGCAATATAAACGAATGCGAACACGTCAGCTTAAAGTAAATCCCCCGACCTCGACGAGAGCATTATGGCGGCGAGGAGCCGCTTAATTCTCCGGAGACGGGTATCTAAACAAGGTGTCATGATAAATAAACAGACATTTGTGGCCTGAGAGTGCTTTAAGTGGCCGGTCTGGAATACAGACGCTCCTTTCGGCCAAACGTTGATGGTGTTCTAGACCGAACCTCACGTAGGACAGCCTCGTTCTGGAATATACAGTGGACCCCCACCTTGCGACCACCCCGCAATTGCGACCACCCCCACAAATACGACCACTTTCTTGGTCCAAATATATGATCTAGGTAATTAAGAGTCTCGCAAATACGACCACCCCCAAATAACGACCACTTGGTCAGTCCTCAAGGTGGTCGTAATTGTGGGGTTGCACTGTAGTTAAATTGACTGGGCAGTGCCGTGAGACCCAGGCACTTCCGACACTAAATACCAGTCAGAATATCCCATCAATACACGTGACACTCTGAGTGAGTATACCTCCGAAAAGGCTGGGTTTTATCTAGCGCACAATCCATTTTCAATCATACAGCATTTTATTCCTTCCCTCGTGATCCAATTTGTTTATACAGTAAAACCTTGCCTGACGACCACCTCTGTTTAGCGACCAGTTCAAAAGAACGACCGATTGTTCAATATCTCGATTTTTTTTGCTCTTTATGAGACCTTTATATTAGATAAAACAGTTAAACCTTGCCTAACGACCACAACAGTTTAGCGCCCACCTCGAAAATGCGACCACTTTATTGACGGGGCGGATTTAGGGGGACCGAAGGGGGCAACCCCCCCCCCCCGCCCCTTTCGACCTTACCAAAAAAAATCTGGGGAAAAAAGACCATTGAAGACTAAGGGTATAAAACAGTTACAATGTATTTCTTGCTTTATAATAAATTTAAGTTACCCCAAATTGCACGATTACAACCTAAATTTAAAAAAAAAAAATTCTACATCAAGAGAACCTTCTTGGACTGTTGGTGTCATGATTTCTATGGAAAGATCTAGGAAAGATACAGAAGTCATAGCCGGTAGTGAGAGATGTTTTAAGACATCATTAAAGGGTGTTATACCTCAAGTGGGATCTAAACTGTAAGAGAGAGACAGCCAAATATAGACAGAGAGAGGGGGAGGGTTAGAGAGAGAAACAGATAGATAGAAAGACAGACAGCCAATTACATTTGAATTTTTTATTGAACCAATTTTAAAAATTAAGCTTTAAAGTTAGAAAGAAACTAAGCGGAATGACCAAAAAAAGGGTTTTTGGAATTTTGTCATGTAGTTTTAATACAAGCCACCTAAAAAGTGTTCTGCTGTTACTAGATACTTAAAATCGTTTACCATTTAAAGGAAATATTTACAGAAATATAATATGAATAATATGAATTTGAATTTCATAATTACATATTAAATTAGAAAGAATTCTGTACCACGTTTAAAATTAGTTATGTAATTTATGGGGTGATATTATGCATTTGAAAGAACTTAGGAATTAATTTTAAATATCGGGGTATTTTTGCCTGAGATGCAATACCTTTAATGGATTCCTTCTTTTTCAGAATTTAAGAGGTTTTCGGAATGCAATTACTGAAAAGGACATTTTCCTGAATACTGTTTTCACATATCAAAAGCTTTACAATAAAGATTTAATACATCAAACGCCTTTCAAAACCGCATGACAATACATTTGATATTGACAAAGAGTCTTGCATTAGAGTGTAATGATAACCTACTGTCACAAGATAATACAAATTTGGTTCTATATAAAACTCTGCCAAACTCTGAACAATTAAGGTTTTGTAAAGATGAGAAGTATTCTGAACCTGTACTGTTCATATACATGTGATAATCTGTTAGATCTATGTAAATGAAAGATAATTAATACTACAGGGGCAATAGAATTCCTTTGTAACGACTGTGTAAAAGCTAGAGTAATACCGAGAGTTTCCCTCACATGTATAAGATTACCAGTAAATGTTGTTGGTCCTTAGTGAGAACTGTGTAGTTGTTGCAAGATTTCAAAGACCTGTTTGTCATGTTACATGCAGCTACAGTTTGTGTAAGTAATATGAGAAATGATTCGTTTTACATATTCCAACGTGCCACTTTGCTAATTAACATATACGCGGTTATATATAAGCCTGAAGGAAGTACTGTACATCACTAAGCTTATATTCTGTACGCTGACTTATCTCCTAATGAGCAAACAAAATGAGTTATATATATATATATATATATATATATATATATATATATATATATGTTTATAAAATAAAATATATATATATATACATGTATATATATATATACATAAATAATCATCATTGCAGTTTTCTCTTTATAAGTCCAGAATAACACTGAGTTCATTAATTCGAATGGAAGAATTTATCCAAATTGAAAACGCGGGTCTGGAACCCCCCCCCCCCCCCTTCTTCCAGCCACCTCAGCCTTTTTTACAAAGTGTTTAAGACCAATTTTTGCGGCTTGTACCCCCCCCCCCCCCTTTCACAAGACCTGAGGACGTTTTTTGGTTTGTCATTAGTCCTTCTGGGTTGGGCCCCTCGTTTTCCTAAATCCTCGACCCGCCCCTGTCACCTGAACACCTGCGTACGACGACTGCCGGGCTTATCGTTTTTGACATAATCAGTACTCAATACGACACTGATAAATTTACAAATCAACTTTAAGATTATTTCAACCTACAGTTTTGCCGAAACTGTCAAATAAATGATAGATATGAGGGAATGATAACATAATTGGTTCCATAATGTTTGTTGCGTATAAAGGGTAAACATGTATTGACGAAAGTGAGGTCTATGTATTTAAAAACCCTTCCGTACATAACGAAATGCATCAATTATTTTTACATTTTTTTTATATACAAAGTACGTTTCTCAAAATGTTTAATTATACATTGAATTAGTTTTTGAATTCTCACAATTTTAATTTTGGATGACTATAAACGTTAATAATAAATATAAATATGTGTCGCCACAGTTTACTTTTAAAATTTCATATGATAGTTCATCTGATGAAATGTCTTACTTACTATGGTTTCATTTGCAGTTTCGTAATTTGGCGAAAATAAAGAGGAATAACAAACTTACCGTTATATAGAGGAAGGGGATGCAAAAACTGGTACACAGTCAATTTGGGCCCCTCTGTTTATGACGTCTGACTGATAGCGAACCACAAAGTCTCCGCTGGTAATAAGGGATACACTTTCAGATGAAATAGGTTTGACTGAATTGTGTCCGGGCTGTCTATATATCACTTGTCTGACGCTGTGCTGATTCGCGGAAACTGGCGGCTGGGGATGCTCGATTTTTGCACACGCCCCGCTCGTGACGTCGGACACGCTGTCTTCCCGCCAATCGTTGGTCGTCTGCTGCGCGAGCTTGATTGTAAGCTGTTGGACCGTGGGAGTCAATTTGCCAGTGGGTCTATATTGTCACAAGCCGCATATAATTCAAAGAGCCAATTAGGCAATATGTCATTCGGAACTGGCAATGTTCTCTGGAACTGAAACACTTTGCAACGACGATACGTGGCATGACCACGAAGATATTTGAGGACTTTTTTTCTGAAACTAGTGAGAACGTTGCCACAAAAGATTATTTATAAAAGCAGTCTTTAAAATGATATCTCCACCATGTATTTCACTTAATATCCTTAATAAGCCCTCCGCCGGGACCCGGAGAGCGTAATAAAAATCCAAGGGTCTCCATTTATGAGTTAAAATTGTAGGAAATTTTAATATGAGCAATGAAATGCCTTAAATATGAAACGCTGCATGAAGTCCTACATAAAAAAATATTTTGTCCATACACTTCATTAATACAGCATTTCGTGGCTTTGTCTCAAAAGGCATAACACGAGGGGTTTTTTAAAGGATGGGTCCTGTCTTTGACACACGAGGTTTTTAAGTAACCTTATGATCAGAATTATATGTAATTAACTATGTCCTCAGGACATCAGGTTATATTATATATATTTATTTATATTTTAGCCATCAGGTGCCATTAAGATTTTATAACGAGTTTCTGAGAATCTTCTGCCGCTAATTTCGAATGCTTGATCGCCAGGGTATGTCACTAGCCAAAGTTCAAAGGTAATTAATTAAGTTGTTATCTCTTATAGTAATTTGCAACAGAAAAAAAAATCAGAAACAGTTAACTGCCAGTTCTGTAAATATTGATCTCACGAAATCTCCGATAACCAATCCCTGTTGTGTTCTTATTATTTTAAAGAACAAATGATGATTCTTCGGGAAGTGCTCAATCGATTTATCATGACTTAATAATCAGTTGAGGACTCCTAATTTCTCTATTTTTATAAACGCAGTTCGGTTGTCTTTCAAGGCTATCCTATTTTATGGCCGGGCTGCTTTTGTTACTAAGGTCGCTGTTACATAAAATGTATGGAAGATTAGATGAAAATTTTCCAAAATTCCAAAATATAATGGTATGGTATTTTATGATGTTAAGCAGAGGGCATGACGTTCATTTATCAATGACAGATGCGCTTGCCCGATTCTTTATTCTTGTTAGAGCTATAAGAACTGCTCTTGTGCCTGTCTGATTGTTGAATTGTCTCTTTGAATAGATACAGGTCTTTTTTTTATGTTTGCTCATGTTTAAAAGTGAGAAAAAAAATTAAAAATAAAGCTGTTCAAAGCACCAAGTAAGATCGAGCCTCCTTTTAATGGGTACATGTTTAAGTAATTAACATTGTCGCTACATATTTTGTTTGTACATCTACCGTGCTTTCCTCTTGTATTAATTAATATTTTTTGGTACCGGACTAACGTAAGTCATTATTAAAACCTCCCGCTTGCACGAACACCCCTGTAACATAACCAGTTTGGCAGGTCCTTAAGGTATTTTTGTTCAAGTCGGTTTCATCCCCTCGTGACTACCTAATTATTTTAAAATACGAGAAATCATTCTACATTTTTAAATGCATCAGCCCCACTTATGACAGTAAACTGGGACTGATGTATTGCAAAAACAGCAAAAACAGTCTCACTTGAGAGCTGCTGACATGATGATGTTATCTAAACACGCTAACATATATGACCAACAAAAAATAAAGATGGCTACTCATGCAAGGCGACATCTAATGAGTCAGATCATTAGAAAGCGTCCAAAATTTGTGAAACATAAACTGGAGATTTATTTTAAAATTCGGGATTGCAATAATAGATCGTCATATCTGTATACAGTAAATTATTTGCAAAATATTGCGAATTTCCCTGTATTTAGTAGAACATGTATCAGCAACCATCTGAGAAATCTGTACTAAGGTATCTGTCTTGTTTATATAACTACCTGCTCCCGTGGAAAATCCACGGCTTTATCTGATGCATATTTTTGTAATGAGCTGATAGGAACTAAACGACGCATATATATTTTAATCCTAAGGTTTATGCAGGAAATTTTGTCACGTGTTTCACTTATATGATATAAAGATTACTTCTGCTAGAATAAAATTATTCTATTCCAGAAATGTCACCAAAAAAATTGGAAAGAGACATGAGGCATATACAGGGTGTACGAATTTCAAAGTTAGAAGTTTTTTCCGATAAACAACAAAGGTCCGAAAGCTTCATTACTGGGAAAATATCGTACATTTAACGATTGTAAAAAGAGGCATTCTACCGTGAAGTTAAATGAGAGATGCTTTGTATTGTTTGAATCTAAGGCGACATCGTGAAACACGATGTTTATTCAGTGTAGTTAGTTTAGGGTGTAGTCTAAGGGTGTAGTTTAAGGCATGAAAACAGACACATGCTTTATTTTATAAACATGTATATGTCGTTGAAGTCCCTCGTACGCGAAACGTATAGCTGCCAGTGTAAAAAGGATAGGCCCAGAAAAATATATTCCAACAGTATTAAAGTTTTGGTTTTAGTACTGTAAATTGTCATGGAATAAGAAGGTATGATGCAAAATTGACAACTCTCCCAGATAAAAAGAAAGCAGGTTGATATATTTCGATGAAAGCATTTAGCAAAGAAACCACTTCAGCCTTGGTTCGTTGCATTGTCTTTCAGCAAATTAACGCAAAATGTAATATACAGATTTTGCTGAAAATTTGTAGAGGGATAGAGTAAAACTGCATCCATAATCCATTACATTTTGGAGGTAATAGGAATCACCATAATATATTTTTTCTTAAGTGTTATAATCACAATTCCCCAAAGGAATACTTATAAGGGGCTATTCCTTTGTCCCTGAGTATGAAATCCGTATGCAGTTGTTCTGCCACTTGCCTGGTGAACTCGTGTTTCTTAACCATGACAATGTTTCACATGACAATGTGAAACGTGCACCTATGAACGAACGACTGATTAGTAGATTCTGGCGGGGGTTTCAAAGTCCCCAAGAGATTGAAGACCCTTGGAAGTGTGTGCAACCCCCCCCCCCCCCCCCCCCCCCCCCGAACTATTAAACCATGGTTATCATGGAAAGATATTTTTGAATGTATAAAAATCAACATACCTGTAACACATTAAAACAATTGTCAAACGGTGGTCACATCACTGACTCAGTGCCCAGTGATGACCAAATTGAAAAGCCCTCGCATTTAAAGTGGAGTCATGTGGTCTTTAGTTTCCTTTGACAGAGAAAATTCCTTTAGAGGCGTTACAATGGATATGGAGGATCAATGGGGATTACAGTAGACCAGCGTGACCGCGTATTGCACGGAAATGCCCTTTGGGCAGGACATGCGCGCTGGCCACGGTCTTAATCCTCGAGGTGCCTCCTGAAAAAGCGTCACAGGCGTGGAGGACCTTGCGGCACAAAAGAAATAGGGGCACCTAATGGGAAAATACTTCAATTATTAATTATTCAGCCTAATAGGGCATAATCCCGCAAAATAAAACAAACTTGTTATAGAAAAGCACACCGCCGATACGTCTGCCGAATTTGGAGAGTCAGATCGGAGCAGAAGCAGGTAAACCGTGGTCAAGAAAAAATTCCAACTCCGTATTAATTATATTGATGATTAGCATACACTAGAAATCGTCATTCTGAGGAATGGAAGCCAGGTTCATTCGTGCATAAGTGAATGTATACATGTGTGAGTATTCCTGGAATTGTTCCTGGGTCCGGATTATGAATCGGACCCACACCAAAATCTGATCGATTCTTCAATGGCCAATTTCCGAGGTGCCCTGAAAAAAATTCATGGGATTTCGTTGATATCCACATGCACACGAATGGAAATGAACGCATACCCACTTGGCGGAGGTAATAAATTCATTACATGTATAATTAGATGAATAATGTTAAAACACTATATGGAGTGGTACTTTTGTCTTTGTATTTCAGTCAGGGTTGTTTGTCTCTAGTCATTTACTTAACTACGGGGGACAACTTGTCTGGGTTCCCGGAGGCAGGCGGGACGCGATGTAATAAAATATTCTTGTTATTGTCGGTGATCCATCACCCTACACGGAGGAAAGCGGTGACAATATGAAATTTTAATTAGTCACTGCGTTAACCAATATGTTAAATCCCACTAAGTTAGTCATCTTCCCCCAAACAGCTGCCACTGTTAGTGTCACGATGCCTCAATGCATCGTAAATCAACGGTGCACTGTACATACATAATGGAAGGGTTGTCATTTACCGATTTAACCGGAAACAGAAATAATTCATGATAATGTTAAATCACCTCCGGTTTGCCAATGAGGTAATGTTTTCACACGATCTGTTTGAATGTTTGTTTGTATATATGTAAGCTCCCTGGGGAAAAACAGAAATACTCAATTGATTTCCGTGAAACTCCATGGAAGTGTGGTACATGTGTTACGGAAAACCCTAATACATTTCGGGACCGATCGGGCTGGAGGGAAGTTCCAGTAAGTTTGTTTATCCCCATCGAGCTATATGCTCCAGTTAGTTTCATTCTATTTCCTACATCTACCGGTGCCTGTGCATTATATACTGTGTATAAAATGATATTTTCTGATAAATATAAAAGAAGAAAAAAGGTCTCCTAGCAGATTTAAGATTGAAGTACGAAGTAACGAAATTCATAACGGTACCTGCATGCTGGTAACAAAATGCTCTTTGGGAAAGTCTGTTTGCGAGAGTGGAAGCCATCGTAAATAAATGACAAGGCTAGTACTAAATTCATGACCAGATATCAGTGTCAGGGGTAGTTTCGTTCTTTTAATGAGATGAAAAGATCCTCTAACCCCCACCCATACGTGAATATTCTCTAATTTTCAATCATAATTCCATGCATGTGTTTTTCATCAGCTGACAGAAAGGAAATTCAATGTACACAGGTATAACTTGTTATACCGATGGATGAAAGGTTCATACAGTAAGCCCAACTGGAAGGAACGAAGGACGTAGCATGTTGGTTAAAGGGACCTATTCAAATATTAAGTATGTTAAATATACATTAAACATAATATTTTCTCCTTAAAATATTATCATTTGTCAATATTTCGTTCTAAACCGTTCTAAAGCGCACGATAAGTGGTTAAAAAAGTAAACATAGTTTCCAATAGTTATTTCATCTTGGTTTCTGCTGTCCTGTTCCTCTTCTTTACCTAGGAGTTGTCGCACAAACGCATGCACGATCGGACCTCTGGTTTAATTATGGAAGCAAGTCCTGGGTTCCGAGATAGTTCTGATGAGGATTTTTTTTTTGTATTTACCCGAAATGAAATAATAGCTTGAGATTAATACCCATATAATTACAAATGCGTATGTACCTTCAAGAGGTTGGACTGCGGATCCGACCGCCCCAGGTTTGAACCCTGCCAGAGCACCGACGACAGGAAGGTGAAATACAACCCCAAAAGTTCGAAAGGTCATGATTATTTGTTATTCTGATCCCCTTGCATAAGTAGACCACTCTTACTTTTTCGACAGTGAAGCGTAGAATTGACGGGAATTGTATTACTTGAAAGTCAGTTAATTAGTAAAACGTGAAATGAATTAGAATGGAATTTCAGTTCGACGTGAACTAGGTTTGATGAGCTGAGCTGAAATTTTGAAAATGTTCCAGCATTCACATCATCAGAAATGTCGGTCATCAATAGCTGTTCGTATCCTGTATTTCAATTTATGGCGCCATTTCGGTCCTATAACATTAGGGAGTCCACGACCAGTGAATAAGAGAGAGGTGCCTTTATTCTTTCCGAGTGGACCGCACTTTAAGACTGTTTATATATGAGGATGCAAATATTTTCATTTTGTACAAAGCCTGATGGCCTACAAGTACGCTATCACTTGACATAAACCAGAACACACCAGGGTTTTTTGTGGTTTTTTTTTTTTTTTTTTTTTTTTTTGGCTCAGAAATTTATTTTTAGGAACTCATTTGCTGGGTTTTTCATCACGATTTGGGGGATAAGTGCATGTGAACTATGTTTTGTAGAATAACCTTTAGATTTAAAGTTAACCGTATGTTCCCTGATTGTATATTACTATTAACCTTTCTTGGTAAAAAAATAGTATAATGCCTAATGGTCGTCCTTAAATGTAAATCTTATTCACCGAAATATTTTTAATGTTCATTTCTCCAACGTATTCAAATATGTACAAGGACGTACACAAGACAAATCATATATGCACGTAAGCATGATTGCAACACATTACACAATTACATACATGCATATACATATACATACATAATATGTACATACCATACATATATGTATCTATGATCATAAATATATATATATATATACATATATATATATATATATATATATATATATATATTTCCAATAACATAAACAAGTATTTGTAAATATTTGCACAAAAACAATAAACACGCACAAAACACGCATCTGCATATAGTTACTATAGTCGATAACTAGCCTGATTTAATTTTAACATTAAAAAAATCATGATCAGAAACCTTCAGTACAAAAAACAATCATTTACACTCGTGGTTATTATACTTTATACTTGTATATTCGACCACCTGTCACGTAATTTACTAATTCTATTATTTTTCTTTCCGATAAGAAATTCAAGCATGCACTTGGTGTATATATCGTATCTGTTCCTGATAGGTATGATTTTACAAATTTTTTTAATGCAATCAACAGAACCAAGTGTGGCCACAGATGTTTATGGCCGCCCTGACAGATTAATTATTTCAAAATTTCATCGATTCGTTTTTGCACCGATAAACATCTGGTTATTACCTCTTTTTTTTCTTCGCTCACTATTTTCTATATCTTGAAGGTTGTCGCTCATCACTGACATCACGATAAAAGCTCCAAGCACTTAAAAGCCTCCGGGCTAATATACAACCTATAATCAGGGAGGATCACGTTGACTAACTCGGTCGTAATAATTTCAATCTGTACAGAGTTTAAATTTTATTACAGAGTCAAGAGATGCTTATTGCAATATGTCTTGGAAATCATTAATGTAAGAATATACTTTTAACGGTCATTCAGTCCACGTGTTAATTAACCTTCGTGTTTTTTAAATTATTTTTTTTATTAAAATTGTTTCCAGTTTTTTTTAATACTGGGGGTTGAGCGTTGGCTCAAATAACCATGGCATCCAGGCCATTTTAAAATAAACTGATAGGAGCCTGCGAGTCATATAAGTCATAACAAAACCCCCATACTAAGGCTCGGATTGAAATGTATGTGCCGTGTGGTAGTATTATAAACATTAATGTATATGTTAATGTTGTCATTTTCTTTCCTTTGATCTATAGATTTAGATGTCGTATAACCATCCAGAGTAACTCTTGATTAAGATTCAAACCGGGGGAATCAACATTCCCTCTGAGGGAATTCCAATCATAGCTTGTCCTTGATGAAATTCAAATTCTACCTATAGGGAATTTCACTTCCAAGTTCCACAGGAATTGTGACTTCCCTCTGCAAAGTCTTGATTCCCCTATAGAAATCTTGTTTCAGAAAACCCCGATGGAACCACACTAAACATAAACCAATATTTGCGATGCATGACCTACAATAACGTACCTGTATTCCGTCTAAAGTAGTCTAGTATATATACAGGCCAAGACATACATACACGCAACCCTCATCGCACACAAAGACACACACACACATATACATACATAGAATATATACACATGTATAAACGGATATATATACACACATAAATACATATATATATTCACACACACACACACACACATATATATATATATATATATATATATATATATATATATATATATATATATATTCAGAAGGATAGGTGTATACATATTCATTTTCCTTCTCTGTATACATCCATGAACCCTAAGTGTATACATTTAACGATGACGGTATATGTACGATGTATTACTCAGTGTCCCTTTTAACGTTCGGAGACACTTAAACTCAGATGTTTGCTTAGTTTGATTTCTTCATGGAGTTTGTTAGTTAATTTTTATTAAGTTTTTTAACAGGACGAGCACCTCCACTGTGATGGTTAGTTTGTAGTGGGTCTGGGGTCTCTCTAGGCAGTCGGAGAAATCCCCTGAGAAGTCATCAAAGAATGCCGCATCTCTTAATCACGATTTAAGTCATATAATAAAAAAAATCATGCTGTCTATAAAAAAATGTAATCAACATCAAATGTAGCACATCAAGTATTTATCAACTGACTGAACCTACATGCCTTAGTAAATATGACATACCTGATATTTATTAATAATTTTTTTAATGTTCCTTGAGATTACCTCAATTTCTAAATAAGCAACTTCGATTGATATTATCGAAAACTCGAATCACAATGGGGTTGACATTATAATGTTGTAAGAATGATAGTATCCTGTCATGGATAGCACATATATTATCATATCATATGGAATATATATATATATATATATATATATATAGAGAGAGAGAGAGAGAGAGAGAGAGAGAGAGAGAGAGAGAGAGCGAGAGAGAGAGAGAGGTGGGGGGAGGGAAAGAGAGAGTGACAGACAGACAGACAGACAGAGACGCTGGAAGAGAACGAATGAGAGCTTAAAATAGCTATAAATTAAAAAGAGTTTATATATTTTGTGACATGTATCTGTTTATAATGCGCCTGGCGTTCTGATTTCGTGTTAGGCTCAAGCCCTGGGCGTTCCTATGGGAACCGCTCTTCCTGAACCCTGACTTGTAGTAAACACAGTACTCCGTGTAGTCTAGAAATTTTGGGTCTGTTCAGGCGCTATGGACGAATGTGTATTATTCTGTAGTCTAGAGAGTCCCAGAATGGAATTAAGTTTCTAGGCTTCGAGTGAAAAAGCTGTAAATAGGGGCTGTGTTTAGAGCCGGCAGAGAGAAAATACCAGCGGACATGGAAGAGTGTGACTCTCTCGTCAGTGTTCTTTTTGGACCGTTCTGATAATTGCAGAACTTACTGATCTTTAACGGATTTTATACAGACTTTATATAGAAATTGTCTTCAGTTTGCCTTTGGGATAATTATCAGAACTTCACGTTTTGATTACAACAGATTGTTTTTGAGACTTAATCGGACTATTCTCTGAGAAGATTAACTTGAACTGTTTATGTGGATTATTTATGTTAAAGGACTCTTGTTGAGCTGTGACAGTGGTCGTATCCAGAAATTAAAGCCTAGGATCCGGACATTCTGGTACTGTACATATTATTATTCTTATACTGTGTAATTGTATTGATTTAGGGTATTGTAATGTTAGGATTATTCCAAGAATAAATTACAATTATTTGTTAACAAAAAAACCACTGACTTCTTTATTCATTCCCCTAACATTTCACGCTGCCTAGTGTTGCGGAATCTGATTTTTTTTATTTCCGTAACATTATTTATGCTTTTCACGATTACATGATCTGTTGTTATTAGGTTCCGTAACTATATATGTATAATTATATATATATATATATATATATATATATATATATATATATATATATATATATGACCTGGACAGATGAATGACAATAAGTATATCACGTTAAACATTTGACAACCCTTAATAGTACCTTACCTTATCTGTCGCTGCTTATTATCAGAAGACAAAAGCTTTGAGTAAAACCACTAAATCATCACACGTAAAATATGCAGGATGTTACATAAAATCATATATAAATTGAACCATTACCATCACCAAAAAGTAAGGCCATGCATGGTTGTCAGATGGATATTTTGACAACCTGGCTTGTTGTTTTTGGTACACCCATTTGAAAACCGTTAAGTTGTCGATTTGACAATCACATGTTTTCGATGTTATATATGCCTTGATGTTTATGCCTTGTGCGAGCATGTCAGAAATTTAGTAAACAAAGGAGAATCATGGCCGAGTACCGCAAACGTATCTAGCTTAATATTTTAATAGAGAATTTAGTCCCTGTAGAATAGATGAATATATGCTGTAATTAGCTCAAAGATTATGAATGACTTAATAGACAAATAATGAGAATGTGTCCGGTAATCCATACACAAAACGATGATAGTCTTAAAGTACTCTGTTTATATGTTTATCTTTTGCTTTTGATTCCACGGGGTTAATCCGTGTGGGACACTGAAATCAATTTAGAGCTGAATTTTAGAAAAACCAAGACGATTATTGATTATTGACCCTCAGTAAAATTCAACACTGATATACCTCCTTATGGAGATTAACAGTTTGGGGATAAAAATCTTTGTTGTATTAAATTTTTTGGTGTCTATATATCATCAGATTTGAAATCTCTAGATAACGTTTAGGGACATAAGCATTGAAGAAAAGGGACATAAGCTTTTGCAATGATATGTGTATTATCTGACGCTTTTATTTCATTTTGCTTAATTCAATAACACCCCAGCAAAACTATGTATCGTCAGATTTGAGTGGGTGGACAAATTTAATGACTGCATGCTCGAAGAAGGCCAAGCAGGTTTGGTACTTTTTGAGAAACTTTATTGATTTTGTTTTAGGCTTAGCAAAGCTGTTGAAATATTATTCAGCAAATTATTGACAGTTATAGCGTCTTGACGCTGTCACTGTATTTGGAGTCGGCATTAGTGTTGAGGAACAAATTCTTCTTAATAGGGTTATTAATTCAGATTGAAGGAAAATCAAAACAAAACAAGAGATTACTTAAGAAAGCGAAAACTATTTTCAACATGGAACAACACATTCGTTAGCATTAAGGAAAACTGGAGTTGGCTTTCGCATTAAAATGTTTATAAAGAACTTTAAACCAGCTATTCACCTATCATCTGTTAAGATTATGTGATTTCTAGTTCACTCTGGATGAACTCTTGGTTATTCCGATTTAGAAAGGTACAAAATCATGTCTCTTTCATGGGTATTAGAGCTATTCCATCTACAAGCTGTTAGTAAACATGGTACTTTCACCAATGTTGACAAACAGAAAAACATTGTAACCTATATGCTGGTCGGTTGCTTATTTATGTGCAGAAAGTGAAAGATCACTAGTTAGAAAACACCACTTTCATATCTCTGAGTTTTCAGGGCACTTCGGGAAAGAGTCAGTAAAGAAACGATTAGATTATGTTGTAGATCCGGCACATGAAACGGATTCAGGGACGCCAACCAAGGAATATCCACAAATGTGCAGTCACTTTTACACGCATGAATCTGGATATGTTGTTGCAAATACGCTTTTGGGAGCACCCGACAATAGGGACTCCAATATGACTAAGGCTTGCATTCAAGAGAATGCAGATTTTTAGATGTATACATTACCCCTCTAATGAGTGCCACTCTAGTTTGGTATAACATAAACAACTTGGCCTCTGGTTGGACCAAGGTGTATCGCTCAGGATGTGGTTGAAGATGAGATTGACAGGTTTTTGTGGTGTTTTGGATAGGGCAATGAAAGGTTGCAGGGCAAATGAAAATTCAAGCAAAAATTGTCGAGGGTACTTTGAAATATTATTTCTAGCAGGTGGATGATAAGGGAAATTTAATCAAATAACAAAATGGCATTGTTGGCCTTTTTTGCTGATGTTGGGGTAATTTAAAGTTGTATGTCTGTTTCTGTGAAAAAAAAGTGCTTGGCAGGTGGCGACTTCTGTTGCCAGTTTGTTAAATGTTGCTATTTGATGCAAAAACGATATATACATAATACAACCCCTGCTCTCCTGGAGAAAAATAAAAGTGCAGGTGTAGAGCCTGAGTTTGATGTATAACATAATGCCGAGGCGGTGACATGTTTTACGATTGGCCCCATCCAGGGTAAGCGGTCTTCAGATTTAATGGGCAGGTCGTGCCTAACGGTCGTCCTTCACTCACAAACGAATGCGCCTTTCGAGGGTTCCTTGGTGGGATGACTTTACATGAAAAAATATGCTTTGCATCCCTTTTGTTCTTTGATGTATATACAGTAATTATCGATGTATATGGTACTCTGTTGTATATGTAATTACTACTGCAGAATAACATATGTCCATCATCAAAAATTATGATTGTCTATTTTTGAACCGGCCTAACAAGATAATCTACGTGGTAACCGGCTCATTTTTTTAAATGCTAGCTTAACTCTTAAGTCTATGTATATCTCGAGAAAGCCTTTTAGGTTTCAAACTAAGTGACACGGTAGTGTTACACGCACCTTAGGGGTACTGGGTCGGTAATCGTCCAAATTTCTAGGTCATACCACGGATGAACCCCTGAAAGACGCACTCATTTGTGAGTGAAACACGGTCGTTGGGCTCGGTCTTCCGATTAAGCTTGCAGAGCGCTCGCCCTTGTTGGGGGCCGAATGAGAAAGGTGGGCTGAGATTCGAACTCACAATCTCCCAGTTTAGAGGCATATATATTCTACCCCTGAGCCACAGAAACCGGTATATACATTGACAATTGAATGGGTCTTTTGGTTAGAAACTAGTGGAAAAGTTTCGACTTTCTTAAATACAGATAATGAGCATACACATGAAAAGCAATAGACAAGACTATATCCTGATGTTAACCAAGCCTGGTGATCACTGCACCTGCGGGCCCTAGGTCATACCACCAACGAAAACCCGAAAGGCGCACTCGTTTGTGAGTGAAACACGGCCGTTGGACACTTTCTTTCAATTAAGCCTGCAGAGCGCTCACCCTGCGTGGTGGCCGACAATCTTACTGCCTCGAACTCATTATCTCCTGAGTCCTGCATGTGATCTGTCCCTGAGCCACATGCAGAAGCCGGCATATACATCGACTATTGGGGTGGGTCGGTTGGTAAGAAACTCTTAAATGCTGATGATTAGGAATGGCCCTGAGTGATATATTGCAGCCGTTCATATTTTTCCAACACTTTAAAATATATATACATATCTGTTATATATTATTGGAATGTATAATTCTTTTATCAAGGTCTTTATTTTAAGAATGAAGAACCTGCTATTTATAACTTAAAGCTTTAAAGGTATCCTCGAATATTGATGAATCTTGAGCAAAATTCTTGTTTCTAATTTTGTCCATTAATTTGTGGTATTTAAAACCTTTTTCATCAGTGTGCATGAGATTAAACTGTACCTTCTAACATATATCACATTTTTTTTATCTCAGCTGTGAACCATTTTGTATTGAAGAATGATTCCTGAATTGAAGTGCTCTTCGCTTTATCTAATGGATAGCTTTACACATTATTCTTCAATATGTTTATGTAACATATATTGTATTTTCCATGACTAATATTTTTGTATTACGCTAACACACGGCGTTAGCTGTTGAAACAAACGCGAATGAACATGCATGTTCTATTGTGTCTTATTTTAGTAACAACAACCTTTTACATAATACTGATATTTAGAATAATAATACTACTTCTTAAGGTTGCATCCCTTGCCAAAAACGTCTATCACAATCAGCCGTAAAGTCATATAAATCAGTATTAAACCCATGAAATATATATTACATTTAAACCTGGTGCAGTCTCATTTACGGTGGTAATCATATTTTTTTAATAACCATTCATTTATATATGATATTTTCACAATATAAAAACATAAGAATTCTAAATTGTACGATAATATGTAGCATAAGATAAACGCAATGTCTATATGAAGATTTAAGGCAAATTTAAAGGATTTTAGACTATAGAGACCTATTCACAAACCAAGTATGTTTAATATAAAAGGGGTATATTGATTTCTCTTTACAATATTATGGTATCTGTCATGCAGTATTTCGCTCTAAAAATCATCGATTTACGCCTATACACAAGAAGAGCTAAAATTGCTCCAGGTGCCATTAGTGGCACTAAACAACATAGCGCGCATGCTACCTGGTGGGCGCACCGCGTAACTTCAAAAATATACAGTTTGCATGCTTCCATTAGGTGTTTTATCTGTTAGGTGTTTTCGCACATGCGCAGAATCGGTCCTCGAGTCACACAGTCTTGATATAGTAAACAGACACACGTGGACTGCGCTTCGTCCAACACAGAACCATAACAAGACAGTCAGCATGCATGCCGGGATGGTTTTGCTGTGGGACCTTCGTAGCCTTATGTAGGCAAATTAAACGTATAGAATGAGATCATGCACATATTACTGGACGTTTTTATGTACCTTTAGGGAATCTTGTGAGGTATAAACTTTGAATAGAAGCCTAGAAAGAAACGGACATGAGACTCAAATTGCGGGGCTACTGTTAAGTATTAAGTTATTTTGTGGTTTTACTATTACTATTTCATGGATTTTTGCGGCTACCTCTGCTACCTCTTTAGATCCGCCCCTGGAAATGTTTGTGATTAAAGCCCTGCCTTAGTGAGACATGTATAACTCATGTTGGGTCTTATATACATTGCAAAATTGTATATATATTATGTGTAGCAAATATTTTTATATTTTGAACCTGTACTAAGTTCGATTGGTGTTAATGTTACATACTTTATAAGAACTTGATGTAATCTAAGATACTGTATTTGCCATGTTATTTTAAATACAGTATTTTGTTTTGGTTCACATTCTTGTAAAAATATATCTTAAGTAATATAACCTTAAATTATTTCACTAGGCTGTTAACATCATGTTAACCCTCTCAGAGCATTTATGAACAATGGGCTATAGAAATTTGCTTTAGTATAATTACCACTTGTACCGGTATTAATAATTAATAATATGGGACGTTTTGTATCGACTTTATAAGCATGTAAACTGGTACGTCTGTTATTAATTCGCAGATAAATAATCACATCGGGACATAACACTGGGAAATCCCTTTGGTCTACATGAATAATTCAGAAGACAGTTATTATAAACAATATTAATGGGTAGCCCCCTCAGCATTAAATCAAAAGCTTGGGGGCACGCGGTGTCAGGGGAACGCATGAGATGTTGTTATATGAACTAATCCTATAAACCATGCACCGCTGTCTCAAGATGAGCCACTTGCGCCTGATAAACCATTTATTGTATCCCTTTATTGATAGCAGCTAGTTGATTTGATTTAAGGAATGTAAAAACTACACAATCAGTCAGTTTTGTCACTCTATAAACATGTTGCCTTGTCTGTAACTAGTGAGTGATTTTAATATCACGCCAATAGAATATGGCTATTTACCAGGGTCAGCTAACCAATAAAAATACAAGTTTTTCAACATCAGTTTCTTTGGAAGATATATAGACATTTCTAAACACCACCTCTTGAACATACCGAAGCATATTCTCTCGTCTAAATAAAACTTATTTTAGTGTATATAATCACGGGAACTATTATACATAGCATTAATTCATAAAACTAAACCATAAAACAATATTCATTTATGTACAACTGCATAGTCGCAAAACAAATGATATTATAATATGTATTGGGTATACGTGGGAAATACTAATAAAGAAAAGGCATTTTTTCAATCGGTAGTTTATATATATTTCTGACACAATCCTCGCGTCTGCCAGTTCCAAAAGCTAGGCATCAGTGTTTCGATATGGTACTAGATAAAAGCAGACCGCGTGACTGTTATGGTTAACCCAAAAACTACGGTGGCTCGTAAAGGATACACAGAGAAGTATATTATATCTCGTTCCAAGGACATAATATCTCGTTCCCACGCAATAGTATCGCGTTTCCACGCGATAATTATTTTTTTTTCCAAGCGATAGTATCACGTTCCCACGTGATAGTTATCTCAATCCCACGCGATATAGTAGCTCGTTCCCACGCGATAAAGTAGCTCGTTCCCACGCGATAATTATCTCGTTTCACGCGAAAGTATCGCGTTCGCCATCGATAAATATAGTTAGACAATTTAATTCAGTAAGATCTACTTCTTTAATCCTTAAAGGCATGTTTCTCTACATTGGATTACGTTTATGCTCGATTTATTTATATGGATATGAAGCGGGCTTAATACGCTGAGAGCCGAAATGGTGCAAAAGCCACCCTTATAATACTCATGGGCTATTTTTTCTTCAAGGAATGTGTTGACGGGGAGTGGGGGGGGGGGGGGGCGTACAGGACTACGGATATAACATGTGCCATAACAAATTTTCGTTATATTAAATGCTTTTTAAATGTTATTGTGTAAAAATCAGAGGGGGGAACTTGAGCAACTTTTTCATAAAAAGTTAAATTCCCCGAAAGATTTAGGGGACAAAAGTTACTTGGTGGCCTCTTAAAAAGTGAGGGGAACTTGTGCCCCCCCCCCTACCCCCCCCAACCCCCCTTTAGCCTATATTGAAGTTCATGACTAACACCTTCTGTTGTAAGCTTTTCTCTTGAGAATAACACAAAAGGACAAGTTGTTTCCATGTTTGGTATATACCTTGGGTAATTATTCAACCCTAATCCGAAACCCTAATCCAAACTGTGGAAGTTAAAATAGAAACAAGTGTTTCAGTTTGTTTAATTTGTTAAGTGCAGAAAGGTTTACATAACCCTTACTATGAGGGCTCTGGCTAGCATGGTATACTTAAATTATATATGCGAGTGGGAACGAGATACTATCGCGTGGGAACGAGAAAATTATCGCGTGGGAATGATATACTATAATGTGGGAACGAGATAATTTTCGCGTGGGAACGAGATACTTCCGCGTGGAAAAGAGAAAATTATCGCGTGGGAACGAGATACTATCACGTGAGAACGAGATCATTATCGCGTGGAAACGAGACACTATCATGTGAAACGAGATAATTTTCGAGCGGGAATGAGATAAAAATTCTGCGTGTCCCATACCATGCACCGTATACAAAACAGGCTAATGCTGCACTCGTTATCTGTGGGTTAACACGAGTCGACAAGTGGATGGAAAGTAGCGTGCGACACGTGGTCCCAGTGGTATGTACCACTGGTGAACAATGGCTTGTTGGAGTAACTCGGTTTTCCCACTTGGCGACTTTCACCTTTGTCTGTGACAATGACGGCAGCCAGGGAGCGAATAATAAAACCAAGATTTTTACGTGTGAAAATAATAGTTTTTAGTGTAAAAAAAAATTGAATAAATGAAACATGAATGTCATGAAATATATATTATAAATCAGTTCATGTTTGGTTACTATTACAGTCTAGACATCCAGTCATTAGGCCTTTTATTCTATTAAATGGCTACCGAAAGGTTGCAAGTTGTTTGCATCACTTGACATCTGGTGATTACCATTAACTCCAGAGTTAACTAACGAATGCAGCAATACGCGCACGTCAAGCTAGCGTCAAGCGTCACAGCGCTAAACACGCGTCAGTTTGTAAGATATAAACCAAGCTCTTGTCGTATGTTTGGTTTTATCTTTTTGAAATAGTGTTGTAATATTGATAATCATTATTGGTATAATTGTAAATCATGTTTCTGTTGTTAAAGAAAATGTTCATATATGACATTTTTCTTCCACTATATGTTAATTATATTTGTATTTTGCTTTGTGAAACTGTTACTATCCATATATACGTCAATTATTATGATATAATAAATCATTATAAATTGTTACAAATATTTTCCCATCAGGGTAAACTTAATGCGCATGTTGTGCGGGGAAACCCTCTCTGAAATATTGTTAATCACACTGCAAGAATCCAACGCGGTAAGCAAGCGTTACGCGTCCTTAATCGCTTAAGGAGCGATACCTCACTCGTGGGGCGCGGGTAAGTTGGTTTGTTCAAGAAAAATTGAATGTAGCGACTCCTTTTATATTTGACGCTTGACACATGACGCTTATATAATTGACGCCCGTTAGCGTGTTTTGGTCTTTCTGCGGTTTATGAAACGAGGATGCAGATATGGTGCTCGTGTATTAGACTTTCCATCGATGTATCCGATAGCCTGTTGTCTTTTGAAACACTCCTCGGGTCAATTTAGTTCGAGGCCGGTCTTATGACTGCGCAGCCCTGGACATACAACCAGCGGGTACTGACGGCAGCCCGAGCAAATCGATGTGTCGGATTGTAACTGCCGCCAGCAACGGCGAGGCTGCGACATGATGTCCGGTTTCAACTGTTCTCCTATGACATGATACCAATCCAAGGTCTTCATATGTCCAAAATTTGTTCCCTCTGGGCCCAGGTGTTCATGAGTACAGATATAGGAGATGTAATCCTGTGGTGGGTTCAATGACAGCTTATTTGGACAGCCCCTCATGAAGTCACGCAGACACCGATACTAGGATTACCAGCTTTTACCCGGCAGAGTGCATGATAAAATAATATAGGGGCCTACTAAAACTTCTCCCTCCCTGCTAACACTGAAAAATCACTTGCAAATGTTTATTTTAATGATCCAAACATTCATTACTCATGCAAACATACTAGTATTTATATATGTGCAGTCCAGAACTGATGGTGACAGGCATACAGCTCCTGTACGCACAGCATGACGGACTGCGTGACTTGATTGTGTAAATCATTTAAATTGCAATCCCATTATTATTGCCGGTGACTGTAATGTGGACTTATGCAGGCATGAAAGTCATACAAGTTACTTAAACCACTTTTGTTCTAATAACAACCTATATTTTGCTTGGAATAGCCCGAAAGCGCTGTCTGATAAGACTTACAGGTATTGTGAGGGAGAGGATACCTCCACTTTTGTTCACTTCATCTGCTCAGGTGATATCTATAAATCAATTTGTCATGTGGGAATTTTGATGACCAATCGAATGCCTCTAATCATCTGAAGGAGGTTATTGCACATTACATATGGAACGGGTCATCAGTGTACAGTACGTTGTTTTGTTGATGCGTCACGCGCTTTTGACAGAATTAATATTCCCAAGTTGTTCCATCGCAATGAAACGCAATGTTTCACCTACTGTCATTAGAATACTAGCAGATACCTACCAGAGACCTGTTATTAAGACAAAATGGAATGATGTTGAATCTGAACAGTTTGGTGCTAATAATGGTGTAGGCTAAAGGGTGTATTATCCCCCCCCCCCCCCCCCCTTCTGTTTAATAGTTATATGGACGAGCTTTTAAAACGTCTAAAAAATAAGGGAATAGAATGTTATATTGGAAATTTTTTTGCTGGTGCCGTTGGTTATGCGGACGATCTTACTCTCTTATGTCCGACTTGGACTGGGCTTCAACAAAAGGTTAAAGAATGTGAAACGATTGCTAGAGAATTGGATATTTTATATAACGCTAAGAAAACAATATGTGTTATGTTTAACAGGGTGTATCCAACTAGATCTGATAAGATCGTTGTAAATGTTGTTTCTCTAGAATGGCAGGATTATGTACAGTACTTGGGGAATACAGTAACTTGGAACTTGTCAGATAATAATGACGTCTTCGGTAAAAGAGTCAAATTTGTTGCTAGTTTTAACACCATAACGACGATTTTCGTATATCTGTCTAGCAAGGTTAAGAACAGGCTATTTCACTGTTATTGTTGTTTCTTTTTCGGCTGTCAGACCTGGTTATTAAAGCATAAGTCAATTGATCGATTAAGTACATCATATATTAAAGCTCTGCGTCACCTATATGGTACTTACCATAAAACTCGCAGAAGAATATTGTTCATGCATTGGCGGGCTCTCCTGTTCGGATTTATTTCTTAACATGCAGGATGTTGCAAAATACTTTGTAAATTTTATGACAAAAAAGCTCATTATACCTCAACTGGTGCACTTGGAGGCAACTTAGGATATCTGAAAAGTCATATGCACAACCATTAGATACAACAAGACATTAGAAATATAAAGATACTTAAGAGACAGTTAATTATGGTTACACCTACCATTAATTTAGATTTACTGTCAGAATTGATAGAATGCAAAGATGGGATATGTACCTCGCATTTGACCTCCGATGAGGTTGAAACGCTAATTGGTTTATTATCAACCAATTTTGAAATAGGTATGGACTGAACTTTCATTTTTCTGTCCTTCTTTCTGTATATCTTTAATTTATTTATATTTCCATTCATTGCATAGAATGTACTGTACTCCCTTGTACGAATAAAGATATTTATATATAAAGAACCACATTTATGCATTTATTCAGAAAAATACAATGTGTCACTCACACGATTATATGAGATTTCTTTGTACAAAATATCTAAATAAGCTAAATTCCAAAGATTCTTGCATGTTTAGCCTTTTTATTTGCAGTGTTTTTTTTTATCTTAGATGGTTTTTTATCTGTTATATAAGGCTGTTCAGGAATGACTTGAGACTGATATATGTGATAACTGACACAGCTAGGCATACATGTCACAATCTAACTTTGCACTCGTATATCAAACTTCGGGTGACACCATTAATTTAACTGTTTCATTGTATGTGTGAAATCAAGAGATACACGCATTTCCTCAAACTTTCAGTAAATACGCGTAATTCCTAATTCACCTATGCATTAACTTCATGCATGTATTTACTGGTATTCCTTGGAATTACATGTATTTCCTTAAGTTCAAAACCAAAAGGTTCACACATTTACTCATATGACAACCATGGACTATCTTTTTCTGTTGCATATTTATTAACTTACATCGATCGATAAAATTAATGCTACCATGGCCTAGCTGTGCATCACAATTAAAATACCTCTTCTAAATGCAAATTTTTAGCATAAAATAGCATAACTATTTTATAATATTATAAAAACAGTGAAGTAGGCAACCGATGAAATTTTGCACTTCACTCTGTGTACCGCTGCATAGCTCCCGTGGTTATAGGTCCGACAGCCATGGCATTGCAACCGAGGACGCGCTTTCTGATTGGTTAATATGTCTTCTACTGCATGGAGTCTTCAGATGGTGACACCGCTGACGTAACAATGGTACAGTCAATGCATGTGCTTCAAAGTTTGCCTGAAACCGATGTGCCATGGCTGTGGGGCCTAATAACGGAGGCTCCATGCCTGCCTATCTCAAATATTAAGTAAATAATAAGGAGATGAACCATATAAACCAAAAAAAATAGTAATTTTCAACAATGAATGCATAATAATAAGAAACACAATATGCTATGCATGTTGATCTTGGATATCGCCTCATGCATACCGATAAAACTGGACTGTATACATAAAGTAGTGTCAGCTGCAAGTTCGTGATCAGGTACACAATAATCTTTGTTGGTTTTAGACTTGTGTTTCGAAATATAAAGCAGTCATATATATCCTGTGTATCAGAATGACAATTAGATATTATACATTTGGCCGTCCAATTAGGCCTAAGATGACATATTTCAATCAGACGTACCGGTATACTCTTGTAATCCTGCAAAGGACTGGGTCAAATATTTCTTTAAAATATGACTAACAGCGGTGAGATTTCAGCATATATAGAGTTAGTTGGTATTCAGAAATCTTCATACGCATAGAAGCACAAATTTACTTGATAATAAACGCACGGGCTGCCTTGAAATTTGTTACGTGTGTTGTTCTATTTAATTTATTATATTCAATTTTATTATTCAATTTTATATATATATATATATATATATATTTATATATATATATATATATATATATATATATATATATATCACATACACTTTTTTTTATTTTGCTAGCTCAATGACTATTTTGAAATGACAAATATAAGACAAAATACAGTTTTATTCTGGCTATAATCTAATCTAAATAAAAACTAGTATTCCTGTCCCCCTGCAAATTTAATTTGGAACAAAGTGGGCCATCAAAGTCTCGAAATATATTACTAACATTGTTGAATGCGAAACAGCTTAGCGTCATGATCCATGGGCCACTTGTTTTCTTTTGTTTGTTGGACACCTATTTTACATTGGATACATTTAAGAGCGAAAGTGCTAAGTCCGTTTGGTATGTACAATGTAGTACTATCAATTGCATGCTGCGTGGCTGCATCTGTGAGCAAATTATATAAGGTCACGCAGGTATACGATTCTGATTCTGAAACAGTTTCAAGCGCCGGGTTTACAAAGTTTCACAAAGTGAGCCCTGTGTTCATTCTTACATCATATTGCCGAATTATTACATCATATTCCCTGTCATAAACAAGTTTCTCTGGAAAAGTCTAAAGTTCTCGCTTTTTACTGAAGGTTTTCTGCTTGCCGGAAATCTTCGATTTCGGCAAGCATGTTGGTCAGTTCCGTATGTCTGTTTGTTTGTTTGTAACGATGTTTGTCTGTCTGTCCCCAGTCTAAAATGCACAGTTTTGGAGCGATCGCTTTCAACCTCTCACAGTTGATAGAACATAAAAAGTCCCCGAATCCTATTGATTTTTGTCAATATCGGGTAATGGTCAAGGTCAAGGTCATCGAAAAACGTCGAACGTTTATTTTCATCATAACTTTGTAACAAATGGTCCTATCTACTTCATTCATAGCTCATTTTCTTCATCATTCCACGGTCTTTCTCCTGATATGTAGCTGCTTCAAATTTGTTGTAACCATAGTTACGCATTTTTTGTATAAAATCATGATATTCGAAAATAAAAGGTCTAATTTTTCTAACTTTTTCAGTGCTACCTACCTTTTCTGCATTACCGGTAGGTGGGGTTCAATTAGTACTTCAATATTTTAGTACAAGCCTCGCAATTCCTGGTACAATATCTCGTCGAACGAGATATTTTGATATATCACATTGTGATACCGTAGACGCCACAAGTATGAAGGAATCACCTTGAAACTGATACTTATATCTTATGTCCTAAACCAATGTCTAATAATTGTTTTTTTTTTCATTTTTGGAATATGACCTCTAGGGGGCGCTGCACTCGTAACACAACAACATATCATTCTTAGCTATATCTCCAAAACTATAAACCTTACCTACTTAATGTTAAGCTCATTTTGTTCCTCTATACCTTTTTTTTATAAGATTATTAAGTCATCTGTTATCTCAGACGTGTCACATTGTCAATATGTCTGTATTTTTGTCAGTTGCCTTCTTGCTTTTTCTTGCTCATGACATATAGCATTCTACAGGCCACATTTTCGCAGGAATCACTTTGTAACTTAAACATATGGTATATTGGAAGAAAATATTGAACGCGGTTGTGTTTTATTTAAATAGGTCAAAGTTCAAGGTCAAGGTGGTCAAAGCATATAAAAATCTTATTTTCCTAATAACTTTGTCAATGTTGGTCCTATTTTAACAAACCATGGCTCATTTTCTTCCTCTTCGTCTTGTTCGTAGCCTGATCTAGTCATCTGCCCTCAACTTTTTGTCTCTTTGTCAGTATGTATGTCTGTTTTTCAGCTGTCCTAAATTGAGCTTTTTTTTTTGGTTCTTGCGCCTTATGTATAGCATTCTACAGGCTACATTTTAGCAGGAATAACTTGTTTACCTTAACATATCGTATAAAGGAACTATTATTTTTTTATTATTTATATAGGTCAAAGTTCAAGGTCAATTTCATCAGAACACGTCAAAATTTTGTTTCCCTCATAACTTGGTCAATATAAGTCTTATCTTCACAAACAATGGCTCATTTTCTTCCTTTTCTTCATTGCTCATTCATTTGACTATTTTTAACTCATTTTCGGCAAGCGCTCGACCTCTGGTCGTCTAGTATTTTTTTTTTTTTGCTTCGTTATTTAGAATCCTTGAGGTGGATACGTATATCGTCAGTGTCGTCAATTTATTTTCAAGGATGGTGTTGTTGGGAGGTATGACTCGCAAGCGTGGGAGGGTATTCAAAGTTTTAACTCTCTCGCTCTCTCTCTCTCTCTCTCTCTCTCTCTCTCTCTATATATATATATATATATATATATATATATATATATATATATATATATATTGTCTTCATTATTCAGAATCCTAGATGTGGATACGTACGTATCCATATGACAACCCGACTCAGTAGGCAATCGTATAATTGGGCTGTTAAACCAAATCGAGTCGTGATACAAGTAATATCGAGGAACGTATCGCAGTGGCATAGTGGTAAACGGCTCATTGTCTCAACATTATGCTAACAATGATAAACTAACACAATATATATATATATATATATATATATATATATATATATATATATATATACATGTAAGCTCACGACCCAAACTGAAACACCGTCTCCATTGACACGGGTCATTTCCTGTATCGTCTGCAAGCTCGCAGGCTGCGTCCTGTAACCAGTGCGAGCCATGCTTGTGTTCATGCGGTCAAAAATTCAACAAACATGATAAGGGGTTTACCAATGTGCTGGATTAAAACGTACGGAACTTTTCCCTCTCATTGTTGGGTGTTATTAGAAAGTACACAAAAAATGCTAACGATTGGCCTGGTTTATGTTGATTGACAGTGTACCTGTAGGCCATAAAGCATTGTCAGAAATGCCGAAGATATTTGCATCTGCAAATGGCCTAATATATATTGTCATTTTATTGTCTCTACGACACATTCCTAATACATTACAATGAAGTTTAAGGGTTTTAAAAAAAATGTAAGTATCTTGTTAACAGTATAGTTATTTTTATAAACCATATCAAGGTTAATAATTAATATTTCATAATAACCTGAGAAATTGAAAAAAAAAGTCTTTAATTCTAATTATTAATATATTTTATTTTCAATAAATAAATATTATTCTTTGAATATCATGATGGTTAAATTGACCCTCCCCTTTCTAAAAAGTGCCCCCCCCCCAAACCCCACAGGCAACCGTCGTATCAACCGAGTCTTTACCGGTGTACAGATACCCCAGGCCACCGAGACAACGTTCAACTTCCAATCGCGTCCTCTGGTGTACACAGTATGAACGAATTGTGAAGTAAAACGCATGATTCACTTTCTCGGGCAAATTAACTTTCTTATGCTGTTCTTCATCACGGAACGTTTGTGAAATTGATGAGCTTGTGGTATTATTTTCAAGCATCTGCACAACATCACCTTGATTAGCCAGTTGAACCTGCTGCAGTGTTCTTCAGTGTTAAGTACAACGTGAGATAATGCTTCATGGATGATTAAAATTCCACATTTTATAATTGGAAAGAAAACTTTGGAGGCCCGACGGGGGATCGAACCCCGGATCTTCGGTTTACGAGACCGACGCCTTACCACTTGGCCACCGAGCCCGCTGACATGGCGGGGAAGATTGTAAATATTTATTTCCTCAAGACAATTTCAGCTTCCACGGCTGAATGTTTTTCAGTTCGTGACACATTTTGTCATAAAATAAACACTATAAATCTTTAAAGTTTGATGTAACCAGGTAACAGTGGTCAGTCTCACTGCACGATTTGTATGAGACGGGATCACTGTTCTCAATGGAGTGTTTTCAGCGTGTTGTCTGATCTGCTATTCCGCTGTCTGATTGCTATCCGGCTGCTCTCAGCCAATCACAGCCATGAATGATAGTTTGTCGATGGATTTAACATCGTGCGTGAACATGCCGTGATTCAAGGCTCGATCTGCAGTGAATGTAATTTTGTGAGGTCATGACCTTTCACTCGCGCCTTTTCTCAGAGACCAAAAGAACAACACTGAACTACGACAGTGAATATTCTGTGTAAGTAACGCATAAATCGTTTATAAATTTGTTATTGATAGTCCGATGATGTGAGATATGTAGCTAGTTGGTGAGCACTTCGCTGAATGGTTCTTCGTAGTGAGGTCTATGGAATTATCGTTATGTCAGCAGTGTTTTTCACTTATTATCGCTCACTATTGGCAATAAATAAAACTCGGAAGTCGGAAGCCCTCGGAAGTCGGAAGCCGTTATAATTTTTGATATAATGTTAAAAATAACGATCATACCAACACTTTTTCGTGTTAAAATGGAAGATATAGACCCCCTTTGCAAAACCAGAAAGTCGCACAAACGTATATTCCCATATATGAAAATCAAAGCATTTTTAATGCGTCGGAAGCCTCTCGGAAGTCATCCTGAGGTGACAGATGATGTTCAAAATGCATAAAACTCGGAAGTCAAGACCATATAGCACCAACCAAAAATGACACAGAAAAAGTCTGGCATAATTCCAAATTTTAATTTAAGTTATATTTATGTATTTGAATGAAACCATAACGTATATTACTAATTAAACATAATAATATATAAAATAGAAAAAATAAATGTTGAAATATGCATTCAAATGTAATACATTATATATCATATCGCGACGTAATATTTTAATATGGAATGTTATTTCTAATAAATATAATATAAAAGCATTTAAAATTTCGTAATTTTATCAAAAAGGTGTGATAATTTTTTTCCTTATATAACAAAATAGATAAGAATATTTTATCATATAAAAAAAGTTAAGTATTCTAAATTAATTTGTATTATAATATTTTTACATAATAATATTCAAATATTTGATAAATACATACTTTTTTAATATTTATTTTATCATATAATATAATTTAATATCAAATTATATCGATGTTGAATGAATATATAATTATATCGTCATCTGTGTTATTTAACACATTATGTATACATTTTATTATACTTGTATTATGTAATTATATTTTGCATCATATATGTATTTGTTCAATGAAAAAAATAGAGAATACCAAAACAAATCTGTATTGTATTATACTTTTTTTTATTTATAATTATAGTATTTTATATTCATGTTTTATATTTTAATATGAATTTATATATTATGTTGTTAGTTATATACATTATGATTTTATTCAAATACATTAATATCACTTAAATTAATTTTTGGGTTAATGCATATATTATTTTGTTAGTTATATACATTATGATTTTATTCAAATACATAAACATTACCTAAATTAATATTTGGGTTGATGCAAGACCCTTTTTGTGTCGTTGTCGGTTGGTATACTGTGGCTTGACTTCCGAGTTTTATGCATTTTGAGCATCATCTGTCACTTCAGGATGACTTCCGAGAGGCTTCCGACGCATTAATTATGCTTAAATTTTCATATATATCAATATATATCTTTGAAACTTTCTCGTATGAAAAAGGGTGTCTATATCTTCCGTTTTAACACAAAAACTTGTCGATTTGTTCGTTATTTTTAAAATTATACTAAAATATAAAACGGCTTCCGACTTCCGAGGGCTTCCGACTTCCGACTTCCGAGTTTTATTTATTGCCCTCACTATTGGTTTTGACAGCTGCACTTGTCACCAGGTCACAAGAGAAACGTCAGTTTTATGTTATGACCTGAATGTATCTTAAACACTTCAGCTTTAATTGATCAAAGTTATTCACTGAGTCACTGTTTCTAAATTATGCAAAATTTTAAAAATGATTGATGAGTGCTGTCAGTTTCATTTTTGACTATAGAGGTGGCAGAACTATAGAAACCGGCTTCAGCCTACCGCCGGTACCTTATGCACAAGGGGTGTTGCATAATAAATTGTTTCCTGAAAAAGGCCGATGGTACGACTGTACAATCAGTACCTACCTATCTGACAGTCCTAATGGGTTAGTGCTATCCCAACAAATTCACAGGTGTGCTTATTGTACCGTCTGGAACTTATGTTCCTATTTCGCATGCTATTACATTCCTTGTTCTTAATCCTTATCCTGCCTGTAACTGTCTGTATTCTTTTCCTCCTTGTCACCACGCCATCTTACAATATGAGGGATCAATACGGTAATAATCAAGTTCAACTACCGTAAATGATCTTGCACGCATCAAGGGGTTCTTACGGGTTATTTACTCATTCTAATTTACATGCATAAATGGTCTCACATTATCATTTTTCAGGGGGGGGAGGGTGTGGGGGGGGGTGCCCCCCCCCCCAATTGCTCATCATTTCATTTTATGATAGTCCTTTATATTTTATACATTTTTTTTAATTTTCCAGGGGGGTGTTGGGGGGGTTCCCACCCAATTGCTCATCATTAGCTCAGCTGACTATAAGTCATCTGAGCTATAGTCATGGTCCATTGTCCGTCGTCTGTCTGTCCGTCCGTCTGTCCGTCTGGATGTCCGTCCGTAAGACTGGCACGTTTCGACACCGTTGGACCTACGAATCTGAATTTCGGCATACAGTTAGATGTCCCCATAATCTCCTACCATGCCAAAAATTGGGTCAATAGGACTTCGTTCCTTTGAGATATTAAGGAAAAACCTCAATTTTTTATTAGAAATCTATTTTCACACTTCAGGACTGCCTAATATCAAAACCACTCATCTGGTTTTCTTCATATTTACCATAAATATTCCTCTATATAGTTCCTATGTACATGCCAGATATTAAGTCAGTATTATATAATTTAAAAAAGTTATGGGCCCAAACATAATGGACTTTGTAAAAAAATCAGGAAGATATTTGGTCACTTAAGACCAAAAGTGTTAAAGGTAGGGACTTTTTTCCAGTAATACAACTTTAATTAATCAAAATTTAATTGTATACAAAAAATTAGATCAAAATTTGTTAAATTTTTTTAAATATTGGCAAAAATATAAAATTGGTACCTTAAATTTTGCCCAACTTTGGCCATGGCACATATTTTTCCTGTAAGTACTGTGGATTTAATTTTCACACCATGTATACATAAGGATTTAATCTGTTAAAATCTGAAATTTGAAAATAAAAGCTGCAAAATTAGGCTAGTTATTGAATTTTTTTGGAGGCTCTTGTTGTATTCCTTTACATTGTCAAGCAGTCCACTTTGATGACTGTAGGTCATTCAGTGCACATCTCTATGCTCCCCAGGCTGTTGACATAATTTTTGATGTCCCCAAAATCTCCTACCATACCGAAAATTGGGTCATTAGGACTTTGTTCCTTCGAGATATTAAGGAAAAAAAACTCTGTTTTCCATAAAATAAAGCCATTGTTACACTTCAAGGCTGCCTAATATCAAAACCACTGAACTGTTTTTGATCGTATTTAGTATTCACATTCTTTTATACATTTTCTATGAACAAACCAAAAATTAGGTCAGTATTGGGTATTATTTTGAAGTAATAGGCCAAAACATAATGCAATTTTTAAAAAAATCAGGAAATATATTTACTCACCTAACATGAGAATTGCTGAACCTAGAGACTTTTTTTTCAGGAATATAACTTTATTTTATCAAGATACAATTGTTTACCCAAAATTAGATCTGAATTTTGCAAATTTTTCAAGTTATTAGCATAAATAAAAAAATCAATACCTTAAATTTTATCCAACTTTGGCACTGTTGATTTAATTTTCCCAGCATATATGCATAAGGATTTAATCTTTTAAAATCTGAACTTTCAAAAGAAATTGATTGGAATGAATAGCTTTTATTCATGTTTTCATACACCATGTCAAGTGTTGTTTACATCTAGCCCACCTAGTGGTACAGCCTTCACTTGCATTATGTAACCCACCCCAGGCAGCTTACCTTGGCCCAGCTTGGCCACTACTAGCAGGCTTCCCCCCTGCCCTGCACTCATCCCCCCCCCCAGCTGGTGCATAAACTAGATGAATGTTATAATTTTTCTGTATTTTATTTTATTCTTGGACATGCTACATTTTAGATTTTGTATTGAACCACCAGGGTTACAATGATTAAAGTGTACATTTAATTGTGTCCACAAAGTGGTGTATTGCTGTGAAAGTGTGGATGTTCATGAGATAAGTAATTCCTTACTTCAGAAGAGTAAAAACTTCACCAGGTGTGAAATTGACTATTAATTCCAGTAATTAATTAAAACTGGGATAGTAATTAGCACAATGATATTGTTTGTCCCTCATTCAACCAACAGTGTGTATACTTTATTTGAAAAGATGTTTTATTTTATCAAATTTACTTTTATTTTATTTTGGTGAATAAAATTAAGCATATCCTGAAAACTCCAATGTGCAAAACTTTTTAATAGTGATTCAAGGAATATTCTTGTAGATGCCATGTTGTGGCATTATTTTCTTTTAAAATCAGTTTAAACATTTATGATTTAAAAATAATAAAATATATGTGTATGCATAATATGACCCAATGTTTTTTACTCTGTACATATAATGATTGCAACTTTTGCAACAATTCTAATATTTTAACCTATATTTTCAGGTTTTTTAATTAAAAATTTATAAACCTGTTAATAAAAAAATGATTCAGTTTGTAAAAACTTCTTAATGGAAAAAGTGGATCTGCTTAAAAAAATAGGATTATATATAAACTTAAATGCATTATTCTCTTGAAAGTGAAATAAAGGTATTAGTCCATTCTGTTCACTTGCCTGTCCATCTGTAAATTTTCGTATGCAACACAGTGTCTCAAAACTTTTACTGTTTTTCCTCATGACAGTCTTGTCAGAGTATTAGTTTGCAATCATATATTTAGAACTTTACTATAACCAAGTAGGAGGGCCTCTTTCCTCTTAGCTTTTCATATTCTTATATAAATGAAAATCATTACAATAGAATATTTCTACATCCACCTTCGTGCTGCCCTCACTTTTCCCTTCTCCGAACCCCATCCCAAAGTCAGCCTCAGTAAGCAAGAACAAGATGAATCAGATATATTCATACTTTAATATTTTGTATAACTATTCGTCCATAGGTACCTATGTACATGCCAGAAATTATGTCAATATTGTGTAATATGTAGACATAGTGGGCATCACAATAATGTACCTTGTCAAGACTAAAGAGATATTGTGTCATACAGTCACATATTCATAAATCACTTCATCAGCATAGTTAATCATAACATCATATCTGTCAAATTGAACGCTTGCAGACTACCATACACTTTAGATCCTTCAACAAATAGCCTTATCATCTACTACTGCTTATTACTGCTGTCATTGCATTCATATTTGCTCAAATATATCACAATTTTCAACCCCTCCTAAATAAATAAAAAATAAACCACTTTATTTGACTCTATTAATCCATCAGTCAGGTAATTTCATTTATCATTTACTCACATATTACATTACATTCCTTTAAAATAGCCCAACATGTACATGATATTCATAAGCTTTATCGACTCGATATAGTATCACTGTGGAGAAACATTTATAGTCCAATCACGATCAGCTGAGCGCCGTGACCCATGGGTCCCTTGTTCTCTTTCTTTCTCCATCTTTCTTTCTCTCTTTCTCTCTCTCTCTCTCTCTCTCTCTCTCTCCCTAATTGCCTCCCTTCCTCCCTCCATCCGATTCTGTTGACAGGTACTATAAACTAGATACATTAGCTGTAAATGTTGATGCAATTTAGAAATGTGAATCAACTGAAATATTCACAATCAAATGTATGTTATACTGTAAATTTATAGTACCATTCGGAAACTTGGATTAAAATTATGTAATGAAAAAAAGGAATAAATGCAAATATTGTTAATTTTTTCTTGAGTCAGTAGAATGGGGAAAAAATTATTTGCTTTGTTTCTCCATCTTTCTGTCTGTTTTAAATATTTAATGTTCATGAATAAACTTTTTTTATAAGCACTGTTGAATTAAATTTCAAATACTGTATGTATATGCAAGGGTGTTGTATCTCTCACCATCCCCTTCTTCATCCCACTGAGGCTTTGCTCCTTGGCACTGTGAACAATAGTTCTATGGCTATAGCATAAAATTTAATAATTAAAGAAAATATCTACTGAGAGACAGAGGCATTGTAACTCTGATTATAACACAACACCCCTCCCCCCCCCCCCCCCATCAAGTCATTGCACCTGTGGAATGGGGACGTTATGGCAACTGTATACATATCATAAAATTGATAAAAAAGGTTTTCCAAATAAATTGGATCTCATCAGACAAATGTGTAAACTGTTGAACTGTCAACAGCTTATCAAAAAGGTAACCAATGGAAAGGCATGGTCAGGTCTCAAATATTATTTGCAACATTTTCTTCAATCACATAAACCAACCATGGCCCAGATTACCTCTTCCTCTCAAACATTATCTACATTTCATCATATTTTTAAGATTTTAACCTTCCAGGTGGTTCAGTACTGTTGACCATTTGTCCATAGGTACCTATGTACATGCCAGAAATTATGTCAATATTGTGTAATATGTAGACATGAGGGGCATCACAATAATGCACCTTGTCAAGAGCGATCTTGTCAAGATATTATGTCATACAGTCACAAATTCATAAATCCCCTCATCAGTATAGTTAATCATAACCTTGTATCTGTCAAATTGAACTCTTGCAGTTTTCCGTACACTATAGATCCTTCAACAAATAGCCTTATCATCATTATACCACTGCTTGGCATACTGTCACTGCATTCATATTTGCTAAAATAAATTGCTTTTTTCGACCCCTCCCAAATAAATAAAAAATAAACCACTATATTTTACTCCATATTAATCCATCTGTCAGGTTATTTCATATATCATTTATTCACATATTACATTATATTCCTTTATAAAAGCCCAACATGACCATGATATTCTAAGCTTTATCTACTCAATATAGTATAACAATGGTGATACATTTATAGTCCAATCATGATCAGCTGAGCGCCGTGACCCATGGGTCCCTTGTTTTGTTATTCTAGGTAATCCAGAGTGACAGTCTTGATGGCCTTTCAGTATTTATATACACTATTACACAGTCATATATCAGTACACAAGAAATGGTGCTTTGATGACTGAATTGCTGCTTGACTTAGCTGAATGATTTTTTTTAATCTAGGTTATCCAGGGTGATAGTTTTTTTGGCCTTTCACAGCAGTTGGTAATAGTTTATGAAAATAATACTTATACTATAAGAAATATGAATATTATATATACAATTACACAGTCATATATCTGAACACAAAAAGGTGCAGTTGATGCTTGAATTGCTGAATTTCTTTGTATTCTAGGTAATCCACGGAGATGTCTTGATGGACTTTTAGTCTTTCACAGCGACTGGGAATAGTTGATGAAAATAATATATAGTTGTCATTTTCATCTACATTTCATTTAGTTATGCATCCACAAGCTGTCATTGCACTTGATGAACATTATACATTCAAAGTTTTTGTCCATAAGTCAGCATCTGTCAGGTCAAAAAACTTTGCCAGCAATGCTGAAGACTCTCTCCACAGGTGCAGATGAAGCTGGAGTTGCCAAATGTGTTTTTGCTAATCTAGCTAATCCAGGGAGAGAGTCCTGATGGCCTTTCCCAAAGGCAAGTCGGTCACTGTATTCTGCCATACAAGGCTGACTGGTATAGCGGGTCACCTCACCAGTAGGGTCCAGTCGCATTTCTGTTGTTTCTGATGAGACAGTCATGAAACTGAAGAGTTTCTTTCTTATAATCATATAATTTCATATAATTAGGTCTGAGGATCTGAGCAGTTTAGGACTGAGGTATAGTTTTGGTTCATCAGAACAACTCACAAAACAGGTTGAATTATTCAGTCTAGTTTCAGTTCTGTCTGAGTCTATCAGTCATACAAAGTGCTAAGATTTTATGTCTGACCTGAGGTCTCCTAATGCTGTGTTTATGGTAAGGAGATAAGTGGCTCTGTATTCAAAATAATTTTAGAAGTACATGTACTTGACTAGTACTTGAAATGTACTTGATTTTTCAAGTACATTTTTAGTAAGTACAAGTACAGTACAAGTACTGTACTTGGTAAAAAGTACCAAGTACATTTACAGGCCAAGTACTGAAAATTTTGTACTTGAGTACAAGTACTAAAGCAAGTACATGTACTTGACCCAAGCTTGATATGTATTAAAATTAAGGTAAAATACTGCTTATAATATGCATTCAGTTTTAACAAATGTCCTCATGGTGCTGTGGGGATGATAACATACCCAGGGCCAGCAGGTGCAGTAGTCACTGGACCTGATTAACACAAGGATATAAAATGAGAGGAAGCCTGTGATACTGCCCTGTCAAGTAGTCAAAAAAGTTAATGGAATTCTGCAGATATACATATACTTAGTAAAGCTAGCATCCCCCCCATGCAAAAAAAATAAGAGGGTTTATTAGGGCTTCCGGTTGCAGTCACATGGTCAGCAGTGGTGTAAGATAAACACAACAGTTGATGCTGAAGGAAAAAGTAAGGGCTTCATCCATGAGTTTTAAATTTGAAGTAATGTAAGGCAATTCTGCTTTAAACTCAGTTAAATATTAATCTTACTTAGGTGTGATTTTAGAATAGAGACCTGTACTCCTATATAATAACAGGTCAAACTCCACTCCCACTTTGGACCAATGCTGACGTCAGGCCATCTAGACCATTGTCCTTTTTGTCCCTGCCACCTCTACAGACTCCAGCCTGATAACTGTCATTATTTTACAGCTATTCTCATATTATGATGGTTTTATGTGTAACTTTGTAGGTTTGAGTGAAGGTGAAATAAGTGGGTCATCACCATGGTGATGCATGTAGAACTCCAGGCAACTTGCAGTGCCCTTGGTTACCAGGAAGGAAACGTCTACCACAGAGAACCGGACTGTTTAGGTAAAATATGTGGTTAACTTGTCTTTGTTGTTTTTTTTGTATGCGTTTCTATCTTTGAATTGTTTTTGTTATCAGGTTTTGTATGTCCATGGGGTCTGAACAAAGTACTCATAATTTTTGTGTGGTTGTATATGTGAAATTCTAAGTTACCTGGATCATATATTTTGGACCACGAAAGGTGGTCGTAATTGATGGGTTGGTCTCAATTGTGGGGTGGTTGCAAGGCAGGGTTTTGCTGTATATTGTACCGTGATAAGTGCATGGTACTTCTTAAATTATATTAAAAGCTTAAACTTAGAGAAATTTCACTGTGGCTTAAGAAACACTTAAGGGAACACACTTTTATTTATTAATCCCTTGATGGTGCTTTTTGGTATTTTGGCTTGACAATACAATACAACTGCTTGATCCAGTAACAATCAGTCCTCACCAGAGGATTGCTCTGCAGGACAAAATTAAGTGAGAATGTTGAGTAGCTTGCCTATGTATAATAATTTTACCATGCCATGGACAAGGACAATATGCCTAGGACTTTCTTCTGAAAGGAGACCCAACAGATCATCCATAGTCTAGTATTCTAAGATTATTTGGGTGTATGGATATGGTTAGAAAAAAATATTCTTCTGTTCTTAACTTTGGCAGCACCATTCAACTCATCATCAGTTAATATCTTGGAATGCCTTATATGGACTTCCTTAGAAGGAGAAATATTTAATATACAAATGTGTTACTACAGAAACAGTCAAGGATTTGATCCGTTACCTGAAAAAGGAGGACGAGACGTGTGACATTCGACGAGAGCTCGGTGAAGCTCAGATCCTGCAGAAAGATCTTCTACCAATCATAAAACAGCACAACGAGGACCGCATCCTCCTGGAAACTGTCATAAGGTCAGTGCTGGTTAGAGAACACCAAAAATAACATTACAATATATTCTAAAAACATCCAAATTTTATTATTTAATTTTCCATGGTGTATCACTATATTGAATATATATGCTTCACGTTTTTCTTGATTTGAGGAATATGTGCACAGTACAATATTATGTGATCACGTCCTTTTTAAAACTGCATTAATATATACTTGTACAGGGATGTGCTCAGAATAATTTGAGTGCCAGGCGGGGGGGCCATGCACGTGAAATGGGGGGGGGCACGGGATATTTAAAGTTAAACTTTCATTTTTTATAGACGTGATTTGTGATATTTCAGCTGCATGAATAAATCATTAGTAATACTAAAAAGTATTATTAATTTCCAAAATGCCGACAGCAATGCCGCCACTGAGAGCAAATTTTATTGTAAAAGTTAAAACATTGTGGTGAACTCATCTGTCAGTTCAGATTCTGTCGCGTGTCGGTCAGGATTTGTTGAATACTTCCATATAATATGGTTATAAGAAAGGACCGTATTCAATTTTTCACGCTTAAAACCTGATACCAAACATCATATTCCACTTTTCTACGGCAGTTTGGCCTCATTAGGAACTTTGACCTTACAAATGTTTTCGAATATTTACGTCGATCATCAATTATATTCAATCAAACATCGTTTGGCGCGTCATATGATTTCATAGAAGCTGATATCAGCATTAGTCTTTTATACAGATACAAGGTGGTGCTACCATAGCAGCTACGTTTACTTCTTTTGTACCAAATTTTATTCATCAACATTCACTTAATACGGCACATTTTGAAAGAGTACCTTCTATTAAATATTCATTTTGGGCGCCACTGGATGTCATCTAGTGTGAAAGACTTAGAAATATTTGACAGGGGTCACTAATTGTAATACCGGTAAAACACCGCTAAATAAGCTTAAATGTGTGTATTTTTGTTCATGGCTTAAACAATTTAAAAATATTACTGCCAGGCAGGCATTGCCACTTTACAGTCAAGTGCCTGTTTGTAAAGTCATGAAATTAGGTGAACCCTGCATACCTCATTTATTTTAAATGTAACCCTTCAAATGGTAATGAATTAATTTAGTATTGTTCCCTTTTTTAAATAATATTTGGTTTATGTATATCTGCAGATTGTTGGTTAACCTAACACAGCCTGCAGTCCTGTGCTTTCAAAACTCCATACCAGAGGATAAAACAACACGTCATCACTACCTGGACATAGAGTCACACCTGCAGGCTTACAAGGAGGTAAGTCTCATTAACTGGATATAGTGTCACACTTTCATGCCTATAAAGGTGAAGCAACATTACCTGGACATAATGTCACACCTTCCGGCTAACAAGGTTAGTAAAACTGACTGGAAATAGTGTCACACCTGCAGGCGTACAAAGAGGTGTCTCTCATTACCTGGACATAGAGTCACACCTCATGGCTTACAAAGAGGTGAGTCTCATTACCTGGATATAGTGTCACACTTTCATGCTTATAAAGGTGAAGCAACATTACCTGGACATAATGTCACACCTTCAGGCTAACAAGGTTAGTAAAACTGACTGGAAATAGTGTCACACCTTCAGGCGTACAAAGAGGTGTCTCTCATTACCTGGACATAGAGTCACACCTGCAGGCTTACAAGGAGGTGAGTCTCATTACCTGGATATAGTGTCACACTTTCATGCTTATAAAGGTGAAGCAACATTACCTGGACATAATGTCACACCTTCCGGCTAACAAGGTTAGTAAAACTGACTGGAAATAGTGTCACACCTTCAGGTGTACAAAGAGGTGTCTCTCATTACCTGGACATAGAGTCACACCTCATGGCTTACAAAGAGGTGAGTCTCATTACCTGGATATAGTGTCACACTTTCATGCTTATAAAGGTGAAGCAACATTACCTGGACATAATGTCACACCTTCAGGCTAACAAGGTTAGTAAAACTGACTGGAAATAGTGTCACACCTTCAGGCGTACAAAGAGGTGTCTCTCATTACCTGGACATAGAGTCACACCTGCAGGCTTACAAGGAGGTGAGTCTCATTACCTGGATATAGTGTCACACTTTCATGCTTATAAAGGTGAAGCAACATTACCTGGACATAGTGTCACACTTTCATGCTTACAAGGGGGTAAGTCTGAGTCAAAAGAGGTGAGCTTATTTTTACTTGTGAACTGTAAGCTTACAGCTTAAAATTGAATAATAGCAGAACTAAGCAGATACCATTAAATATTAATGAGAAAACACTCTATTTCATTTATCTGACATACCCAGTATATGAATGGGTCCCTGTAATACACGTTAGAAAATGTAATAGTCTGCTTAAGAATATTATATAAAACATTTGCAGGTCAGGCTGTTACAGCTTTTAGCTTTGTTTATGTCCAGTGTTTTATCCTGTGGTTTGTGGGTGTAGCTTTTTACATTACTTGTATTGCAGACCTTTGCTGATGAAGCTTTGTTTGCTGTGCTGACAAAGAAGCTAGGAGACTTGCTTCAGCTGGTAAGTCAGTAATCCCAGTATCACATCATGTAAAAGGACATCATATCACAGCTTGTAAGTAAGGTGCCAGATTCGGAGCAGAAGGCCAGGGAAACATTAATATGAGAATAAATATTTGATTAAAATTAAATTTTGTTTTACTTTTTTTACTGGAATTTGAAACCCATGAAATTTATTTAGAGGATAACTGTTTAATTGATTTTAAAATTAACATTGGCCATATACATGTTTCATGTTGAAACACCAAAAATGTTAAACATTTATTTAAAGGACTAAAAGTTTTAGGCAGATGGAATATAATTTATTGATATAATCTAATTGATTAAGGCCAGTGCAGGAGATCTGGTAGACTCTAGTTTAATTGCCACCATGCATCTAGCAAGGAGTTTTGGGATGCTTATACAGATAATATAATGATCAAAGTTATTATCTCTATAGATGATTCATTGCTGCCTCAATTCTTCAGTCTGTTAATGAGTAACAAATTTATTACAGGATTGGGAACACAGACAGGAGGAGGATCGACTGCTTATTGAACGGATCCTGATCATCGTGCGGAACATTCTCCACGTGCCGCCCAACTCATCCCGGGAGCAGGTACAACATGGTGGCTCTCAGAGAGCACACACCTCACCTGTCGTATGATTGATCATATCAACATTGTTACAATTATTGACTCTATAAGATAACAATCATTTTACCTTTATGTTGTTTTGCACAAGAAGACTAGTTTAGTTTTATCCCAAATTGATTGGTGGTTCTGCAAGTTCATCTACTGGATACACTGGCCTATTTTCTGAGAGATTGTGCTGCCATTGCCCCTTAATAAGATGATAATGTTAAATTTCTCAGGGTTTATAGGAAAATATAGAAAATGAAACCCCTTAGAACACACTTGGCATCAACATTGGCATTTTTCTTGAATTCAGATAATAATATCTTATGGCAAGAAGTAATAGCATGTCATAATATGATGAATTTTTCTTATGATAAGATAATATATCTTTGTTTTATGAAAATCTAGAAAGATTTTCTTGACTTTAAGCATGCTGCCTATAAATATATTAGTCAAGAAAAAATTATCCTTAGCATTTCTTGTCGACAGAAAATGTTCTTTAGTTTAGAAGTACAATTTTATTTCTGGCAGTGTGAAGCTAATCTGATGCTGTCAACTTGTTTCTGACCAGTGACATGTCACTTATGGTTATATCATACCTCTTGTTCACGAAAAGCTAAATTCATTCATGTGATCCTTATCTCAAGGATAATGACTGTGTAACATTTCATTGAAAGTGAAACCTTTTTGAGATCAACACAGCTCAGACTATAAACATCATGTTATTGATATAAAACATTGATACAGTGCTGAATATTTAATGCCCTCGGTTAATTACTAATTAAATATTGCACTCATATTGCACTCCATAAGCATCTCTCATAAGGATCTGCCTCTCTGTTCAATACATTTACTGTGGTAGGCTTCATATTCAGGAAGTTAAATTTTTGTGATTTTCACTTTTTCATTATTTATCGAGGGTTCCATTTTTCTGATCTTCCAAAGCAGTAACTTATACAAAGTATATCCGCATTATCACATAATTTGATTAATTGATGAGGGCCTACATGAATGAATAGAAATTCTTGATTCCTGTAGGCAGATAATATGAAAATGTGATATTATTTGTAAAATAAATGCTTTTTGACTCTAACATCTACAGGCATAGTGACATGAATATTAGAAAGGCATAACATGTAAATGGGGCTATATTTAAATGACCTGTTCACCTGTGTAGATGAGATGTCTTATTCACAAAGGTTTCATTTTTGCTGAAATTTCCCATTTGCGAATTTTCCACATTTGAAACCCTTGCAAACAAAAAGACAACTACATTATTAAAAGAAAGAGATAAATTGATGGATCTAGTCTAAAAGCTACACTGCCAGTAAAATATGTTTAGTCATTTCTGGAATATTTTTTTTATGTTTGTTTTTTTTTTTTACTTCCACAGAGGACAGATGATGATGTGTCAGTTCATGATCAAGTTTTATGGTAAATATAATTACTTTTACAGTGGTTGAATCAAATATAATATATTCCTAAAGAGTCATTTGGTCCATAGTGACTGAGAGAGTTTGTACTCAACCTAGAAACCTGGAATACTCATGTATATTATAAAAGACTTTTCCAGATACTGGAAAACCTGGAAAAAATGTGAACAAACACACACAAAAACAGGAATTGACGCATACCTTCCTGGCCGTGGTAATAACAACAATTTGTTAACTTATCCCACAGGGCACTGCATACCAGTGGCATGGAGGATTTGTTGTTGTATCTGGCCAACTCTGATGATGAAAGAAGTTTTGCTTTCCACGTTCTTGAGATCATCACACTGATGTTCAGAGAACAGGTAAAGCTGAAAAAAAAAATAATTACATCATACTTTGACATGCATTTTATTTATACAAAATTTTGTGATATTATCTGAATATTATAGAAAATTTTGAATATTTGCATTTCATTAATATGAAATTTTGATTATTTATTAGAATATCATTAGAAAACTTATCAGGAATTGTTGACAGAAATAGCACCATTCTCCTTGAAAAACAAATATAATTTACAGTTTTTAAATGATTTTGCTGTAAAATTTCATTTTATGATTAATATTGTAATGAGTTATTTTATTTATTGGTGTATTGAATTAATGATATATATTGTAATGTTATTACAATTTAGTTATTTTATTCAGCGTTCTGTCATTCTGTTTTGTACTTCATATTGTAGACACCACAGCAACTTGCAGATACAGGAAGGGCAAAGAGCAGCTCTCAAAAAGAGAAGGAAGAGAAGTATGTTTACTTTCACTGTTGATTTCTTGCTGGTTTCCAAATCTTAAAGACGGCCATTCACCTACTTTTTCTATAAAATGTGTGTTATTTCTGACTTACTCTGTGGAGATATAAATTAATTCTAGGTAATTCCTATTGAGAAAAGGCCTATAACACGGTTACATGTCTGTCACGAATGTTTGAGAGGTTTTTTAAGTGTTCAGTGGAGTTTTCATTTGCAATGTTACATGCGTGAAAAATAGTTGTTCCCATGTGTTGCTATATGCATGATTTAGCAGGATCATATGGTACAGAGGACTTAGCATGCTTTCCCCAGAATAGATGCTGGAATGAAGTTGATTTTTTTATGGGGAATCCTTGAGTTCACACCAAAACTGTAGCAATGTTCGAGCATGTACACACTTGATGGATATCTTGGCAATTATTCACCCATGCTGAGCTCAGGGTTCCAAATTTGCCATATTACTGAAAGAAGAATTATAATGGTAATTAAAGGGGCCTAATCCCCTGTAAAGCATGTTGAATTAACACCAAAAATAGCTTCTTCCCTTAAAAATAAATTTGTGCCTGCAAAAATTTTGCCCTGAAACTGTTTGCTTGCTCCTGTAAAAAACAGTGGACTGGGGGCGATGACAGATGTTAAAATAAACACAGTGCATGCATCGCCCATGGACACAAGATGTATCAAACAGATGATGCCCTGACTGATTTGGCCTAGAAAAATGTAATACATGATCACGCTGGTTGAAACATAACATGTTGTGGCTCACAATCTTACCTCTGGTCATATGCCCGTTGTTATGGTAAACAGACACACATGGTATGTGTTTACAAACAAGCAGAGCCATAATAAGGTGTTGAACAGCTGTATGCGAGGAACTGAGACTGTGTGCTGCGATGGTTTTGCTGGGAAACTTTTGTATAAAGCAAAACTGAACCGATAGTTGAAAAGAATAGGCACAATATTGCTATATGTCCCTTTAAACCTTTCAGAATAAGACGCCCCAATTACACAGGTGAACGTCAACTTGCACTGCAGCCTCATTTTCATTGTAAGCATCTGTGCTTGTAGCATCACAAGGGAAAATTTGGATATAATTAATATTAACAGATCTTTTATGATATCTGTATGTCAGTGATTGATATTATGAATCAGCTGAGATCTTTTGCATTATTGACCTATAATGAAAGAGATTTGCAGCTCATTTGATGTTCCTCATGACCTCTGATATTAAAAATCTTTGAGAACATAAATGTTTTTCCTACAGTTTAAGGAGATATTCTCTGTAATTAACTGTATGGTGAGATCATGAAAATGGCACCATAAAAAACTCTTATAATTGGAAATCACCAACTTTAAATATTTCAAATAAGAAGTCAATCACAAATTATCCAAGCACATATAAACACAGCGTTAGGTCAGTTGACGGTAACTTTTTTATTTTCCACACATATACCAACATATTAAAACAAATACATTATAAATATTTATTCTTTATATCTTTTTTACAGACGCAAGATAACACTTAAAAATGTGATTGCTACATGATAAGGATTATTTGAATTTGAGATAGTAATTGAATAAAATAAGCCAAGTGTGTCTGAAATTAGTTATTGTAGATATTAAAAATATTTAAATTAAATTTCAGAGAATTGGAGTTGTTGCGAGAAAAGGAACGGCAAGAGAAGAAAGCATCAGCATTCAAACTGAGTTCAAGGTATGTCACAGTCGTTGTTTTCAACTAAAACAAGTTTGCATTGGCCTGCCAGTTGTCAGAAAAATCCACAAAAACAAATAGACCCAGGTAAAATCATAACTTCCATGGCATGAACAGCCAGTTGAATAACATTAATAAGGTTTTTGTCATGTTTTATACATCTTTCCAAATCTGACCTTATACTTTGTCTTCATTCAATTGACAGTGTCCACTACAAGCCATTGAACTCCTTTTCCCAATTGTTACTCTACAGTAACCTTTACTTTGGAATGCTGAAGAATTTCAGAACTTTAATTTCTATATTTTAAATCTGTTATTTAATGTTTCTATATTTATTGTTTTTATCTCCTTTTTATGAACCTAATGTAGACAGGTCATATAATTGCATACCCAATGTCCGTCCGTAAACTTTCAGTGTCACTGCCATTACTTATAAGGGCTTTGATGGGGTTTAACAGATTTCGCTGTAACTGCTTACCAATTAAATATCTTGCCAGAGTATGATTCTGGGCAAAATCATGCATATTTATTGGGGTCAGAGGTCACCAGGCTCCTTTGTGGTGTTGCTGCCATAACTTACCATGAATATGATGGATTTTGATGAAACACAGCAGAAAAATTAACCAATATAAGATCTTACCTAAGTAAGATCCTAGCAAAGTCTACACATATTTATTTAGGTCAGAGGTCACAAGACATAAAACAAGCCTAATATGCACTCTTTTGGACCTCTCGTTTATATTGAGATTTTTTCTCCTGTTTTGTAGGCATTCTCGGTTTGGTGGAACTTTTGAGGTAAAAAATATGAAATCTATTAGTGATAGGAATGTCATCTACCATAGATCAGTTCTCAACTCCAAAGAAATCTCATTTGATCATAACAAAAACCATAAGAAAAAACCAAAGAACCGGCGACCAATCAAAGAAGACAAACACACTCGACGTTCAACGCTGGCTATTCGGATGTTCATGAAGGAGTTCTGTGTGCAGTTCCTGGAAAACTGCTACAACCCACTCATGTATGCTGTTAAGGTTAGTTTGATTAGCTAAGTTTTTTATATAATACATGGTGGTACCACTCCACCTTTGTCATGGAACTCCTCTGTGGTCACATCTCAGATATGCATGTTCTTAACCTGTTGAAAGCAATACCAAGCGTGTCCTAAGGGGGTTAGATATTTTCCCATAAATCATTTAAAAAAATATTGTTTACCAGGGGGCTATCACAGTTTAGTGTAATTATCTACAGTCCCATGATAATTTTTCATTCTTGCTGACAGGAGCTTTGAATATTAGAGGACATATAAAAAAAAATCACCTTTGAATAAAGGGAAAATTTTCTAGGAAGAAACAGGGATTTGCCCCAAAATAGGCATTGGCCTGGGTGCTTTTTTCGTCTTGTCAAAACAGTATATCAACAGGATGGATAATGCCCATGGTGGCCTAAAATGTGAAAATTTGCTGGAAAAAATTCATTCTAAACCTAAGGACATTCAGGGTAATATCACAGGGTTTATTACTTTTATTGCTGGGTCGCCTGAAATTTAGAGGAAATGGAAGTAATGTAATCAGAAATAAAGTGATTTATTTCATGGCACGTTTAGTTTTGCTGTGAAAAACCTGTACAGTCACAACCACTTATTTAAGCTCAGCTTGGAAGATGAATTAATAACTTAACAATGGACCCATGGGTCACAATGCTCAGCTTTTTAGCAAATGCAAAACACACTTACTGTATTTGATGTAATAGGCTTCCCTAATGAATTTTTATGGGTTTTTGAGAAAACAGAAGGAACAAGCCCTTCTCCCTTAAAAGTTTTGGTAGTACTTGCTGTTGGTTTGCCACCTGGCATGAAGACTTTGTTTGTGTGCTAAAAATGTTCATTCATATTACTCGTAAATCTTCCAAATGACCACCACATGCAGTTATAAGTCCTTATGGTTTTGCTGTATTTCAGGATGCATTAGCAAGGTCCAAAGCTCAGGAGAATGACGAGACTTACTACTTGTGGGCTATGAGGTTCTTTATGGAATTCTCCAGGAAATATCAGTTCAGGGTGGACATTATCAGGTAAGAAAAACGCTGCATCATGTAGACCCTCAGAGTAAGTGTTGATATATGTTCGAGTTTTTTTTTACAAATGTAAGTTTTGACTGCACACATCAGATTTACGCTCCATTGTTATTCAGTGCATTCATCCCAGGTCTCCTTCTTTGTAACTGCAGCCTTGTTAAGCAAGGTTCTCTGGGTCTCCGCACCAGGGCTTGCACAGAGCAAAGAACTGTAATAAAAACAAAGAGAGCATGGTATCACATTGTGCATTCAGCTCCAAATTTTGAACATGTGACACCAGCTCTCATTGGTCTGATTACACCAGTTCTAGCACAGAGCCAAGAATATTTTATTCTCTCTTGTCTTGTCAGAATTTATTAAATTAATTTTTGATGATCAATCGTATAACTTTATACAGAACATCCAGAACTTGACCGTGTCCATTTCACCACTGCTAGCGATTGAGTGAGGCCACTTCCCTGCAGTCACTTTGGGCCAAACAATCAGGTGATATTAATTGTAAAAAAAAATTTTAAATCTAGTGCAGTAGAGCTTCGTTTTTCCAAAAGCATCGGGAGACAAGCTTTCTGTTTGGTCAAGGTTCTAGCGGCAAGTTCTTTCGACAGTGAATGATTAACTTAATGCCATTTTTTCCGAGAAACACAGTGTTTCTTTCGATCTACATAATTGATGACCAGGACATATAAAAGACATTGGATTATTGCCGAGCATAATTGGCAAAGATCAGGCCAACCTGCTTTTAGGATATGTGCATGCCATTTTTACATCAAATTTACCAGAGGGGAAGGTCAGATGACATTACCATGGAACACAGTGTTTCTTTTTGATCTGCTTAATTGACAGACGGGACATATAAAATATATAGGATTTATTGCAGAGCATAATTGGCAAAGATCAGTCTAATGTGCGTGCCCTTTTTCCATCAAATTCACCAGAGGGAAAGGTCATATGACATCACCATTGGTGAATCTCTGTTAGTTTCTTAAATAAGCCAACAGGCGGCACCAGTGCAGCATAGGCAAAACAAATGTAAGGTAGTGGAATATAAAATGTATTGAATGATCGCCAAGCCTTCCAATTAAAATTGATGATTATAATTTTCAGATCTAAAGTAGGTTTAATCTTAATGAATACCCTAACAAACTTTGCATATATCAAAGTTATTTGGCCTGACATCTTATCCCAAGCCAACAAACTATGCTTACTTGAGTACAAACAAGATATTGTTCATTACACACAAGTGCTTCTAGATAAACTGCTCAGTCCCTTGCTAGGGGTATAGGGAGCTGAGCGTTGTGGGGCGGCTAGCTGTAGTTTTCATACCTTTGCCCCTCTGAACACATTGGTCCAGAACTAATTAATTAGGGTAACCACTGGGCTAATACACGTCTCCAGGCCTTGTTACTCGTAATTACCAATATTCATTTTAGGTATTTACATACTTGAAAAATATTTAGTTAATAATTTTTCGGTTCCTGTTTTAAATTATTGGAAAAACAAATTTTTAGAATTCGGCATTTAGAAAAAGGGGGCTCTACTGTATTTTAATGTTTAATCTGTTTATACTGCATAAGATTTAGTCATTATGTAAATAATATTTTAAGAATCACCCACATATGTTTTGTGTTTATTATTATGTTCATTATAAAGCACTTTGTAGCACTCTTTCAGTCAAAACATGTTATAATAATGATATTAATAATAATAATCAGTGAACATTGTAATCTAACGGTTACCTTCATCCTTATTCAACAGACAGTGCCACCTACTGGCCATAGACTTATATTTAAAAAGTATGAGAGATGTTATGTTTTCCCTTGCCTGTTGTATGTCTGTCTGTACACCTGTCTGTCTCGCTGCTTGTTTTTTAAAGATACCTGAAAAATAACCTAGGAATATCAGGGATAGTTAGAGAAAAGGTGCACCTTGTTAAAAAGAGGGAGTTGATTACATTTTTGCATTGTATCTTGGACTACACTGTTTGTACATTTGTTTTGTGGAATTCCCATTAATTTTAAGAGCACACAGTTTTATCAAGTAACTCATCCTTCACCTGAATTATTATTTTCCAAAGCATATTTGTAAATAAATTGAAATACCCAGTACAATTCAGTGAATCATGAACATAATTCCCTCCAGCTTATTTGCATTCTGCTGAATTTCTATCAAGCTTAGGGAGCTATGCTTGTGTCCCTCAAGGTAACCTTAAAATATCTTTAAGTGAGACCATGTATTTGGTTTGTGTTTTACAGTGAGACCATGTATTTGGTTTGTGTTTTACAGTGAGACCATGTATTTGGTTTGTGTTTTACAGTGAGACCATGTATTTGGTTTGTGTTTTACAGTGAGACCATATATTTGGTTTGTGTTTTACAGTGAGACCATGTATTTGGTTTGTGTTTTACAGTGAGACCATGTATTTTGTTTGTGTTTTACAGTGAGACCATGTATTTGGTTTGTGTTTTATAGTGAGACCATGTCCATGCCGACCTTCCACTACGTACAGGTTCAGATGATTCATTACCAGGAGATGATTATGACGGACAAGAAGCAGGCCCTTATCTGGAGCAGAAGGTACTGATGATTATACTATGTCATCATTATGAAGGAAACAGGAGCACATTCCTCCATTAAAACATGTAAATCCAGACAAAAATTATTTTAGAGGCAATTAATTTGAAATGAAAAGTAATAACATACCAGAAAAAAGTCATGAATATTTCATAAAATATACACTGATGCCTCAATGAACCTGATATTCAGCACTCAAACCTCATGTTACCTTATGTAATGGGATGCTTATTAACAGACTACATCTATCGCTGCAGGCATACTGTGAGCTGCTACAGACAATGTTTTGTGAAACAGTATGCTTATTAACAGACTTCATCTAGCAGTGCAGGCTTACCATGAACTGCTACAGATCATGATTTGTGTAATAGTGTCTTTATTTACAGACTACATCTAGCACTGCAGGCCTTCTATGAGCTGCTACAGATCAAGTTTTCATGTAACAGTGTGTTTATTTACAGACTACATCTAGCACTGCAGGCTTACTTTGAGCTGCTACAGAACATGTTTGGTGTAAAAGTATGTTTATTGCAGACTTCATCTGGCACTGCAGGCTTTCTATGAGCTACTACAGATCAAGTTTCGTGTAACGGTGTGTTTATTTACAGACTTCATCTAGCACTGCAGGCTTACTATGAACTGCTACAGAACATGTTCCACATGGACAGATCAGGTGATAAACAACTCAGAGAGAGTGCTAAGGTACTCAAAGGTAAGTTATGTATTACACAATCTGTTTATCTCAATGTATTCCATGATATCAGCTCTTTACTAAGAATGGCGCTTTGTGGCTAAGCTTTGGATGTCTATTTTATAATTGATGGTGGTGGCATTGGACTTTTGTCACAGAACTCCTCTCTGGCCACATGTCGAATATGCACGTTTTTAGTTTTGTACTTTCAGGAATGATGCAAGTGTGTCCTAAGGGATGTGAATGGCCTGAGGCCCCCCATGGGGTTCATACAGCATTAACTTATGCCTTATTTATTGCTTATTAATTCAGAAATCAACTGAATACATGTTATTCCAAAGCTCTGTGGAACAAAATGTTCACCTGGCATGGGTGTGTTGTTGCTGTATCTATCAATATTACCGCAAAATCTCCACTTAAAACCACACTTCCGATTAAAACCGCACCCAGACTTTGCCGAAACCCCAGGTGAGACACCGCGAGGGGCTCAAATACTAAGAACCCCCCTTTAAAACCGCACCAACTTTCGCTAGGGAATGATTTGACACAAGACACAATCATGCTATCATCAAGAAATCAACACGCGTAGGTTGCGACTCAGACATTCCTGTATACTATAAAATTCCTTGGGCATTTTATTCAAACACATCAAAAAACTTTTTTTGCAGGTTCACTCAAGCATGGAGTTTGGGAAGACGCAAGGGCCGGTGAACTTCCGTGTGTTTATACAGATTTAATATGCCGTGCCGTGTTCTTGATTATCCATTATATTTTAGAAAAATGTTCTGCTGATCCATTTCAAGTCACTGTATATTTTAAGTCTAAAAGTAATATTTTGAAATCTTAATCTATGATGAAATTTCCATTTTCTTGAATTACTCAGAAGATTCAAATTATTTTCATACCGGTTACTTCGGTATTATCATCGTCACATTGTATGTTGACATCGCTCCATGTCACACTTTGCTGGTGCGTTTGAAAACATGCCGGTCAACTTAACTAAGTATAAAAGTAACTGATGTTATCTTGTCAAGATACTCACATATAGGAAACTTGACACGTGAAAACAAGTAATTTTGTAGTAAAATTAAAGTGGCCAGCCGGGGTAAGCAAGTTTTTTTATTGAAGAAAGTTTCCATGTGGGGAGACATTTTGTCAAGGCAGCGTTGCGCAAGGCACACTGGGACGGGATAGGTGGCTGTTCTGTTTACCACCCACCGAGTACAGCAGCTCTAAATATTCTTAGCAGAAGTGTTTAAGCACATTGCGGCACTCAATCTTAATTTTAAAACGAACGTCCCCCATTGTGCGACCCTTTACGACTCAGTTTTTTATTCATTTTACGTTTCAAACAAATACTGTGGTTGCCTTTATATTGGCGGGGCTGAATTTTCGCGGTTTTTATATTTTTAAAAGTTTCACGGGGTTCCTTTTTCGCGCTCTATCATTTGTTTAGTAGTATATTTCATTATCAAAAATAGTTTCATTTACCGGTGATTTCACTGTTATCTGGGTCTCCTATTTCTCTGTCCGGATATCGCATGTTTGAACATTCACAGACGGCTGAGCGGACGCCTGCGGGAAGCATTGACCCCGCTGGCTGTAATTAGTTCAGGGCCGAGGCTCATTAAAAACAACTCAAATGTTATTAAGGTGTGTAGAGAAACCAACCTGTAACTACAAAACGGTATATTAAGTTTGTTTAGGGAAACTGTCTTGATAAGGGTATCTTACTCCTGTTAATTAAAAGTCGAGTCGTAATCACCTGCTCAACCAACAAGGGACGTCTGTAGGTAGCCCCCTTGTTTAAGTATCAAAGGCAGGGATGTGCCCAGAATAATTTGAATGCCGTTTATATATGTTGCTAATTACTTCCATACAGGTGGAAGAAGGAACCGTATTCAGTTTCTCACAGTTAAAATCTGAAGCAAAACATAATATTCCACTGTTTTAAGGCACTTTGGCTCCAAAATGAACTGCGACCTTTCAAATATATTCAAAACTCACGTCATCATTAGCCAATCATACATCGTTTGGCGCGTCATGATTTCACAGAATTAGTCTTTTATACAATTACAAGGTGGCGCAACCCTAGCGGCTATGTTCACTACTTTAGTGGCAAATTTTATTCATTAACATGACTAAATACGGCACAATGTGAACGAGTACCTTCTACTCAATATTCATTTTTAAGGGGCACTGGATGTCATCTAACTTGGCACACATACACGTAATTTTTAAATATTACTGCCCAGCGGGCATTGACACTTTCCAGTCATGTGCCGGGGGAAAGGAATAACTGCCGGGCGCGTCCGCTGGAGTTAGAACGCACCTGCAAAGGGTCCCGGTTTTTTGCATCAAAGCCAACCGATATTATTTAAAATGGGCCCAGCATTCTCCCTGAATCATTTATCGTATATGCACCAAGCTCGATGGACAATCACTACGTAGCTGAAGATGAATATCAACTGTCGCAAACTATCGGCAGCTTCTGGAATTAATGATTATGGTCTGGTATATGTGCATTCAAAACTGCGCGGTTTCATTTTCGCGGTCAGGGAGCGACCGCGAATATCGCGAATTTGAAACCACCGCAAATAAGAAGACAACTACAGTAATCGTTGCTAAATAATGCCGCAAATGAGTTTAAAGTAGGCATTTATTTTAATTTTGCTTGACAATGCCCAACAAAGTGGGCCGCTGTGTTACAGAAGGGGTGTTATAATATTTAGTGACAATTACCAAGATTTTTATAATAATTTATATATCGCACGATATATAATCAACAACATTTAATTTAAAATTACAAATAATCATAAATAATAAATTTACACACGGCTCCCATGCATGCGAGACTGCTGCTACGGGTGGCCTTCGCAAATCCTCATATATTCGCCGCCTGAGCCTCGCCGGCCCAAAAACGATGTCTGCCGGGAAGATATTCAGGAAACCCTTCTAGTAAAAACCGCACAGAGCTTTCTGGAAAACAACCTGATTTCAAGATTTTTAATTTCTTGATTAAACCGTGGTTTTAAGTGGATATTTTACAGTTAAATAATTTAGCCAGTCTTCATTATGACAAAGGGCCATCTGTTGTATTTGGGATGACATTGAACTGGTCTACAGTTGCATAATAATGGATGGGTAGGATTTGCTAGTTGTCACTAAAGGTCTCCAGGCTTGAATTCATAGTCGCATGAAATGGTTCATCCCAAAAGAACTTGGGGAAATTTCTTATGGTGTGTCAAGAAAAACCTTTCAGTTTTCAATTTTGTATGTCTGCTTTTTTAGCTCAGCTGACTATAAGTCATCTGAGCTATAGTCGTGGTCCTTTGTCCTCAGTCCGTCCGTCCGGCCATCCGGCCGTCCGTCCGTTAACAGGGCACATTTTAAAACCGTTGGACCTATGAATCCAAAATTCTGCATACAATTCTGTCCCCAAAATCTCCTACCATACCAAAAATAGGGTCATTAGGACTTCGTTCCTTCGAGAAATTAAGGAAAAACCTCTTTTTTCCATAAAAAAGTCATTGTTACACTTCAAAGCTACCTAATATCAAAACCACTGATCTGTTTTTAATCATATTTAGTATTCATATTTTTCCATACATTTTCTATGCACATACCAAAAATTAGGTTAGTATTGGGTATTATTTTGAAGTTATGGGCCCAAATATAATGCATTTTCTTAAAAATCAGGAAATATATTTGCTCACTTAACATGAGAATTGCTGAGAATGGAGACTTTTTCAGGAATATAACTTTATTTAATCAAGATTCAATTGTTTACCCAGATTTTGATCTGAATTTTGCAAATTTTTCAAGTTATTAGCATAAATAAAAAATCAGTACCTTAAATTTTGGCAATGGCACGTTTTTTCCCTGTAAGCACTGTTGATTTAATTTTCACAGCATATATACATAAGGATTTAATCTTTTGAAATCTGAAATTTCAAAGGAATTGTTTGAAAAGAGTAGCTTTTATTCAAGTTTTCATACACCATGTCAAGTGTTGTTTACATCTGGCCCACCTAGTAATACAGTCTTCACTTGCATTATGTAACCCACCCCAGGCAGCTTGCCTTGGCTTAGCTTGGCCACTACTAGCAGGCTTCCCCTCTGCCCTGCACTCCCACCCCCCCCCCCCCCAGCTGCTGCATAAACTAGATGAATGTTATAATTTTCTGTATTTTATTTTATTTTTGGCTATACTACATTTTAGATTTTGTATTGTACCACCAGGGTTACAATTATTAAAGTGCACATTTAATTGTGTCCACAAAGTGATGTATTGCTATGAAAGTGTGGATGTTCATCAGAGTGCTCATTAAAGATTTTAATTTGTTTGACTTATAACTCATGGTTGTATCAGTTGTTACATGATACTGGCTAAATAATCAAAATTTATATTGCTGATCCTTTATTTCAGTTCATAAAATTAAACATTCCCAACTCCAGTTTGCTCCTGGTATAATATATTGGGTGTTTTGATCCTTGGATTAATTTTAACACATGTATTAGTTTCATAGTTGAGAATACTTTTCTTTTTTCCTGATACCATTTAAATAAATAAAAATATTTAAATTTTTTCCTGTTAGTGCTGTGGATTTAATTTTCACAGCATGTACACATTAGCATTTCATCTGTTAAAATCTGAAATTTGAAACTAATTGATCAAAAACTGTAGATTTTATTCAAGTTTCCAGGTACCAAGTCTTCATTGTTTACATCAGGTCAGTATAAATGCAGTGTACTGGGCAGTTACATAACACCTTCAGGTCTGACCTACTGCCACTGTGAGTGTCTGGGTCAGGCTGGGTCAGGCAGTATTTACCAGAGAGCCTCTCTTCTCTCTCTCTCTCTCTCTCTCTCTCTCTCTCTCTCTGGCAGTCCAGCTCTTTCTTTCTCTCTCTCTCTCTCTCTTTCTATCTCTCTCTCTCTCTCTCTCTCTCTCTCTCTCTCTCTCTCTCTCTCTCTCTCTCTCTCTGTCTCTCTCTCCTCTGCTTTTTCTCTTTCTCTCTCCATCTCTCTCTCTCTCTTTCTCTCTCTCTCTCTCTCTCTCTCTCTCTCTCTCTCTCTCTCTCCTACCCTTATTGCCTCCCTTCCTCCCTCCATCTCATTCTGTTGACAGGTACTATAAACTAGATACATTAGCTATAAATGTTGATGCAATTTAGAAATGTGAATCAACTGAAATATTCACAATCACATGTATGTTATACTGTAAATTTATAGTAACATTCGTAAACCTGGATAAAAATTATGTAATGAAAAAAATGAATAAATGCAAATATTGTTAATTTTTTATTGGCTCAGTAGAATGGGGAAAAAATGATTTGCTTTGTTTCTCCATCTTTCTGTCTGTTTTAAATATTTAATGTTCATGAATAAACTTTTTTTAAAAAAAAAAAAGCACTATTGAATTAAATTTCATATCCTGTATGTATATGCAAGGGTGTTGTAACTCTCACCATCCCCTTCTTCATCCCACTGAGGCTTTGCTCCTTGGCACTGTGAACAATAGTTCTATGGCTATAGCATAAAATAAATAATTAAAGAAAATATCTGCAGAGAGACTGATCATAACACAACCCCCCCCCCCCCCCCCCCCCAATCAAGTCATTGCACCTCTGGAGTGGGGACGTTATGGCAACTGTATACATATCATAAATTTGATAAAAAAAGGTTTACCAAATAAATTGGATCTCATCAGACAAATGTGTAAACTGTTGAACTGTCAACAGCTTATCAAAAATGTAACCAATGGAAAGGCATGCTCAGATCTCAAATATTATTTGCAACATTTTCTTCAATCATATAAACCAACCATGGTAATTACCTCTTCCTCTCAAACTTTATCTACATTTCATCATATTTTTAATATTTTAACCTTCTAGGTGGTTCAGTAATGTTGACCATTTGTCCATAGGTACCTATGTACATGCCAGAAATTATGTCAATATTGTGTTATATGTAGACATGAGGGTCATCAAAATAATGTACCTTGTCAAGACCGATCTTGTCAAGATATCATGTCATACAGTCACAAATTCATAAATCCCCTCATCAGCATAGTTAATCATAACCTTGTATCTGTCAAATTGAAAGCTTGCAGTTTTCCATACACTATAGATCCTTCAACAAATAGCCTTATCATCATTATACCACTGCTTAGTATACTGTCATTGCATTCATATTTGCTCAAATAAATTGTTTTTTTTTTCGACCCCTCCCAAATAAATAAAAAATAAACCACTATATTTTACTCCATATTAATCCATCAGTCAGATTATTTCATATATCATTTACTCACATCTTACATTATATTCCTTTATAAAAGCCCAACATGACCATGATATTCATAAGCTTTTTCTACTCAATATAGTATAACAATGGTGATACATTTATTGTCCAATCATGATCAGCTGAGCGCCGTGACCTATGGGTCCCTTGTTTTAATTCTTTTGCCACCCTTTTAAATGAAAATATCCTATTCATTACAACAGGTAATAATGTTATTAGTTTTTACAGATAATATACTTCATCTTCTTCTGGTAAAATTAATTTACCATAATATTCCTCTTTTTTTTAGCTCAGCTGACTTTCAGTCACCTGTGTTTCATTGCTTGTTGCTTTAACTTAAGCTAATATGCATGAATGATGATGCCACATATATTATCTTAATTAGTTGCCTGTGCAAGGACATATTGTCAACATGTCAGCAGCTGAGCGTCATGACCCATGGATCACTTGTTATTTTTTTACAGGCAACATATTTCATTATTTTCTACAGATAAAGGATTATTTTTCATTTTCTACAGGTAATACGTGTCATTATCTTCCACAGGTAATGTGTTCTACATGATGGAATACAGGGACATATTCCTGGGTCTCCTGAAACAGTTTAATGAGACGAGGCAGTCTAGGTGAGAAAATATGATGGATTGATATTTTAGAGAATAAAAAATTGAGAAGAAAAATAAATTTCATATAGGTAATAGCCTTGTTGCTGAGGTGAACTCAGAGCCAAAAGTCCTAGGTTAGCTCCCTACCAGCACATAAAAAGTCCCACCCTCCCCCCCCAAAAAAAATAAAAAAAAGGGATATGCTCAGAACTGTAGAGAATTTTCTTATAACCACAGGTATTGATTTCTTGTATAGTTTGAGCCTTAGGAATAAAAAATGAAAGGTTAAATATTCTTACTATATGATTGTCTTCTTCCAGTTCAGTTGAATGGACCTGTCCTGAAAAGAAATAATAATTAAGAATTTATTCTGATAATTAGTAAATTAAAAACAAAAAAAAATGCTAGTGATAGGCCATGATTTCCTTATATTTTGGGACTTGTGACTGATTTCATCACATGATGAAACATTATGTAAACTTGTTCAGGGTTCAGCATTAACTTTTGCTGGGCAAGTAATATCAAGTTTTTACTTGCCCTGCATGAATTTTTACTTGTCCTGCAAATTTCAGTGATCTCAGCCACAAACTCAAAAAAACATTATTTTGCTGAGGATTATTTTGCAAGAATAAACAAGTTAAGATGTTTGTTTGTTCATATTATTTCTCCTTAACATTGCACAGATAAACATACAGGTAACTTAAGACATAATATTTCATCTCCAAGAAAAAAATACTATATTAAGATTACCGTAAATCTTGTTTTTATGGCCGCACGTCTATTTATAGCTGCACCCCGACTTTGCAAGGTCTCTTAAAGGAGCTCCCACTAAGGTCCAAAAACCCAAAACCCCCCTTAAAGGCCACACCCTGACTCCGTCTCTGGCCTGAGGGTAAGATTATCAGCTGCACGTTGCAAAATAAATCACAACAAAGCTGCTTTAATGAAGACTAGAATAAAAAGTATTAATTACAGAGTTATATATGTTGCCAGATTACATATATTAAATATATTTAATCCTTGAGATAGGGACAAAATATCTGTTTGTTACTAACGAATTTTGCACATGGATGGGCAGGCATTTATCAGAAAAAGAAAGATTCCTCGAATGATCGTTTCGTTTGAATGGTAGTTACGCAAAACGATTCTTGTATGCATCAAAACGCTTCTTTGCATGTACGTGCAATTGTCAAAGACCATAGTATGAACACTGAATTGAGGTTTATATGTACATTTATTGAAGCAAAAAGCCTGAATACTATCCACTATTACGCACCATCACGCAGTAGCCTTCAGGGGGGGACATGATGGCTAAGACTGCTGAAACTGTCAGATTTTCAACCTGCAGAAACTTAATCAAGGCTCGTGGTATACATATAAAAATTTACATGTAGAACCTTGACATGTATATCTTTCGTGCAATCTATAACTTGTTATAAAAAATCTTGGTAATTGTCACCAAATAATATGTTTAATATACCCCTGCTGTAACACAGCAGCCCACTTTGTTGGGCATGGTCAAGCAACATTGAAATAAATGCCTACTTTAAACTCATTTGCAGCATTATTTAGCAACGATTATTTGTTTAGAAAGTAAAATGAATAAAAAGCTGACATCATAAAGAGTCGCACAATGGCTGACGATCGTTTTAAAATCAAGTTTGAGTGCCGCCATGGGCTGAAATGCCCTGGTGTTCTGCTAAGAATATTTTGAACGGCTGTAGGCGGTGGATGGTAAACAGAACAGCCACCTATTCCATCCCTGTGTGCCTTGCGCAAACGTTACCTTGACAAGATGGCTCCCCACACGGAAACTTTCTTGAGGAAAAAAACTTGCTTACCTCGACGGGCCATTTTAATTTCACTTTAAAATCACTCGTTTTCACGCGTCATGTTTGCTATACGTGTGTATCTCGACAAGGTAACTTCAGTTATTTTGATATTTAGTTAAGCTGACCAGCAATGTTTTCAAACGCATCAGCAGATTGTGACATGGAGCGATGTCAAGGTACGATGTGACGATTATAATACCGAAGTAACCGGTATGAAAATGATTCGAATCTCAAATCCGAGTAATTCAAGAAATGGAATTTTCATCATAGATTAAGATTTCAAAATATTACTTTTAGAATTAAAATATACAGTGACTTTAAATGGATCAGCAGAATATTTCTATCCAAAATATATTGAAAAATCGGTAGCAAACAAGAATACGGCACGGCATGTAAAATCTGTACATTCGCCAAATTCCATCGGCCGTTGTGACATGTTCTACCATTTATATCTACAAGCGGTTTCCCCTCTAACAGTATTTCCATTCATACAATATATCCGTGATTGTATAAAAAAAACAATGATTAAACAGAAGTAAATGACCGGGCTATATGCATTCAAGGATGAAGGTTTTCAAGAAAAATGACATGTTTAATATTGATAGTTAATATTATTTAATATTGAGGTGCATGTATCAGACATTATGAAAAATGTGATTAAGTAACCTGCTAAATTTGAACTTTTATAAAGATTTTATAATGTTCTAAATTACATATCTTCATTTTCTGAATTCTTTTTATAAACAACATAGATTCCAAAGCAATCCGGCTCCGTCAAAGTTATGACCGGTAATACTGATTTTTTCCAACAGACGTCACCACTAGTCCTCACCATGAATAATCTCATTCATTTTAATCTCGTAATAAGTGTTGTTATTGTTCAATGCTTATTGTTATTGTTCAATTGATTGCAAATAATTATTATATTTTATATGAACATTTAGACTATACAATTTTATACAATAAATCTGGGCCTACAAAGAGTATTTCCTCTGTGGTGTGCTTGATCTCCTATTATCGCCCAAAGGAGCGCCATGTCTGGGAGAGAGTTCTTCTCACAGTTCATTTCTGATAAACCATCTTTTTATGGCCGCATCCCGAGTTTAGAAAAAAAGTCTGATTTTCCATTTTGAGTTTGTTTTTAAGGCCGCGGCGATAAAAACAGGATTTACGCTATCTATTGTTCAGGCCTTTATGCAAAGGTTTATTTATATGTTGGACCGACTTGCCCAGTCAGGCAAGTAGGAGCCATCCTTGGTTGCCCTATCACCATTTTCTGTGACTTTTACAAACCCAAGACAAGTGGTAAACAGGTAATGTGGATTCCTGTTGTTTTTCCTCTTCAGAGTGTACCTTAGGGACTTAGTGGAAGCGACCCACCTGTACATGAAGATGCTAGAGAACCAGAGTAAGGCCAGCGGTCACATGATGGTGCAGCGCAAGAAAATCCGGAAACGCAAGAAGGTGGCCAAGAAATCAGGTATTTCAGGCTCCAGCTATGATGATAGAAATCCCTATTTTGGTCGCAGGACCAGGCAGCTTTTTGTAAACTCTCATACCCAGGAGAGTGGCAGCCATATAAACAAAGCTCCCGAAGCAATTTTTTATGCTGACATGCGCTTGCCACGTGGAAATTACTGATAATGACATTACTTTAGAGAGGTATTCCCTCCCCAGCACTCGCATTTAATATTGAACTACGGGTAACATATTTTTTACAATTCATTGGACTATAATTATTGATGTGTATCTGTATAGAAAACATTCAGCAAAGAGACACAAATATATAAATATCATTAAAGGGGCCTAATCACCTGTCTGACCTTTATAAACTAAAGATAATCCCTTGGAGCTTTTATAAAAAATAGGCCAGAAAATGTGGATATCACTGCACACAGGCTGCTTGTTTTGGATATATCATCCTGTTTTTAATATGAAGGGGCCCGCCAAAATAATCAAAACAATTCCACAAAAGTATCTGGCAGCAAGTCAGACAAGCCAGAGCTTTGCAAATGAAGTTTTACAGCAAGTGATCTTTATACTTGTGCATACATGCAAGCTACCACCTCAGGTTACATGTTTTTCCCATTTGTCAACATTGTTGTGTTTACAAACATGTTGTTGATGAATAAATTCATACGTCCTTCACGAAGGCCTTATAAGAACTTTTTACCACCAAAATTACCCTCAGATCATTTATATATACACAGAGGAAGCCAGAAATCATGTAAGTTCTTTTATCAAAAGGTTGGTGAATGGGCACTAATAAGAATAGTGATTGAGTTACATATATATGCAGATACATATTTGTATACAATTAAACCAGTGCTGTTATCAAGATTACTATTTTTACGGGGGAGTTTCACTGTATATCCATCTCACCTTTAATCTTCTTATATAGTGGCGCTGAAGAATTTCATGTTCTGCCCTTTCCTTCTGTACTCATTTGTTTCTTTATTTATTTGGAGTTCAACCCAACTTCATCTGTTCCCAAATATCTTTTTATATAATCTGGTTTAAGGCTCTCTTACAACTCACTTGTAGTTTGGATTTTCTTCAGGGATGTGCTGCCACCTATCAGCAAACAAGTAAACTATGCCTCATGGACACAAAAATATTGCAATTGCAAAAGACAAAATATTTCATGTTCAGTCTTCTTCAGTCATTTGTCATGAGTAATTAACAAGAAATATGATCAAATAAATAGCTTTTATGAGTTTGCTTTTTTGATATGTTTAAAGTTAAGTATATTACTTCCATCAAAATGAGGCAAAAACGCAGTTTGTTAGGTATAAAAATGACAACTTTTTTGGACACGTTTATCTCGTTCAGTGGAGGAGACTGCTGAGCCCCAGTTTACGGAGCAGGAACTTGAAGATCAGTGGGATGAAGTAAGCAGTGAGTTGTCGGCCATCTTTCAAGGACGAGGACAAATTCCTAACGATGTTACACCGTTTGATGCAGCATCTGAAGTGGACGTTGATCAACAGAGGTATGAATTATCTTGATATTACTCATATATTTTGTGTTTTATGAAGCTTGCAAAATGAAATAATGTTGGCCTGCAAAATCCTCTGCTTCTGAAGATTATAGGGAAATGAAGAAAATTTAAGGGAAAAAGAAATCAACTTTAAAAAAATTCTTACTGTTTTCCGGTCTTGTTTCTTTCGCATGCATATAATGCTAGTGGGTTTGTTAAGTGAGGTTTATATATTACCATTTGTTGAACCTTACTGTTACATACACTATCAGGACCTTGGTTTTATCATTTATTTTGAATATACAAATCTTACTGACTAATGTCCATAATAGAGATGTACCATGATAGGGAGGCACTTCAAATTGAAGTTTTAGAGTATTTCTGATATTATGTGGCAGTATCCAGGATCCTATAATACTCTGGGAGACCAGAATATTACAACAAACAGGATTGAAACTACCTTTGGAATGGAGGTTGGCCTGTGTAAGACAAATCAATTAAAACCCAGTGAAATGTTATGTAAACTGTAAAGATTTACTTGCCTGTGTCAATCATGCCACACATTCGGCTTCATCTCGCCATGCTATGTATGACCCATGCCTTACAAAACGTTTTTTTATGCAAAAAACTTCATTTGCTTTTAACCAATACTTGCAGGGTTGATGCCATGTTGAAGATCCAGGATGCTCTGAGGGAAGAGAAGGCTGGAGAAGCTGTGGCCATGTTCAGGGCTGCAAGGTTGGTTATTTTAAAGATTTCTATATCATTGTTGCCAATAAATAAGAAAAAATAATCAAACAGTTTCTTCATGAAATTTCAAGGAAAAGGTGTCAACTGGATGTACTATTCTGTTATGTGAGTTTCGCTTTCTAATATGGTCAAAACCAAATACTTGTGAAAGATTTTAAAGGATATCAGAAGAAATATCAGATTTTTATATATATGAGATACATTGAACTCTTGAAGAATAGTAGGAATATCTTAATTGATCCTCTTTTATCCATTTGCCATTAAATTTTACCCTTTGGTTAACATTTATGATGAGTTGGTAGAGTTAAAAATATTCTTCAAGAATATTGTCCAAGATACTTCAACTGCATATCAAAGGGGTAGCTCATAAACCACAGCACCTTTACACAAGATAAATATCTATAGTATGTTTCTCCTCTGAAGATCATTCAGGTCAAGAAAGAAGAATGTAGAATTCCCAGGGTGAAAGGACAATATTAAATTGTAGTTCCATCATCACTCCCCAGATGGCAGCAGGGTGAGGTAATGCATTATCTTTCTTGTTTAACTTGGAATAACATTATAGGGATGTCTGAAAAATATCTATTCCGGTGTCTTGTAGAGAGGTTTGGCCAGAGAGAGATGAGTTTGGGAGTGCAAACATTTCACCAGAAGAGGAATTCATGGCTCTGAGAGAAATCTTCTATGCGAACCTGCCACGTGAGTAAATGCATGCGGGTTTTTATTTTTCTTTGGATTAACTTGCATTAGCTGAGTGAGGGAGCAAGTCTGTATCTTCATATTTATGAACATATTTTCAAGAGATGGCTTAGATATTTTTTCTTTCAGTTTCAAGGTCCCAACTATTAATGTCAAGGTGGTTTCTTCAATAACTGACCTTGCACTATATCTTAGAGGTCATGATTATGATGATAATTGCTGAGTACATCCATTTTGCATTTTCATATCATCATGACCTTGACTTGAACCTTAACAGTCATGATGTGGTGAAATTGTTCACTTTCACATGACCTTGACATTAACCCTCCAGGTCACAGCTATGATAATGCAAAAGAAATCCTACTATTCTTAAAAGCTGAACTGTCAGAACTGTAATGGAGTTGGATTAAAGCTTGCACTTGCCTAATGGTAAACTTTCCTCGGGTTTTTCTTAGTTCTATTCTCTTGGTAATAAAATACATACCTTTATTCATGTGGACTGGATCATGCATGTATGAAGTGTATGTCTATTTGATATCATGACAATGACAACATCTACCTGCCGGACGTCTGCAGCTGCTGTGTTTTCAGTATACAAACATCCAAAATCTTTGTTAATTTAATGAAGTTTGCAAGTTTTCATCATCAAATGAATAGAAGGCAGTGAAAGGTAAGTTGTTACAAACAGGCTTCAAAGTCAGTTGGTGGTGCTGACTTGAAGAATGTAAACACCTATTTGAATGTGCCTTTCTTGTCATTGCCTTGGTATGCAGTGCATTATATGTGTTGTTTGTGTTGGTAGTGTTTTCCTGCATTAAATTGCATATATGCCAACATTTGAAATTTCAACAGAGGTAGGCTGGGGTTGAGGATACCCAAGTCTCCTTAAGGGCTCTGGGCAGAGGAATATGTATATTGATATAAAAGGGACCCCAAAGGTTCCATGGAGGACAGCTCCCCAGAACTGGAATGAATCCCTTAAATTCAGCTTATAATGAAAGCAATGTTTTAATATGTATAAATCATATGTTTGACAAATTTTCATTACAACATTTCACTTCGAAAACTGACCAAAAGCAATAACCATTTGTCTCTGAGATATCACTAAGAATACAGAAAACTTGTGATACCGATTAAAGGAAAACATTACGCCATGCTGCAGTGAAGTATCAGTAACCATTGAAACCTAAGGTATTCAAAAGATTCTGTAGGATGTGCAGTTAAAATTATTGCATCTTGGAAGCAGGGTAAGAAAAGCAGTAGGGATTGCTCCTAGAGGTGGAAGGCATAGTCACCTCAGAATCAGTAGGGTTTGCATGTATGATTTTGTGCAAGATAGCTTCACAAAAGGTAAAACTTTTGGTTTCTTTAATTAATAGTGATTGTAATGAATGGATATTATCACTTAGAAAATATTATATCAAATTTTCAAGATTTCTGTGTGAAGTTTGTAAAGGGAACAGTGATAGAATCATGTAATTTTTATACACACTTCTGCGACGGGACATATTATGGTTTACCCGACTGTCCCTTATCTTTAGTGTTGCCACGATAACTTACCAGGGCTTCGATGGATTTTCATGAAACTCACACTTACTACTTACCTATAGATTATCTCACACAAGTTCAATTAAAGGTGAAATCTACAAATATTTAATGAGGTCAGAGGTCAAGAGTCTACTTTGTGGTGTCGCCAGGATAACTTATCAGGAATATGATGGGTTTTGATAAAACTCAAGAGAAACATTATCCAATATAATATCTCACTTAAGTTCGATTCCTGGCAAAATCCATTCATATTCAATGAGGTCAGACCCGTGATGACTAACAAAAAATCTTATTAGTATTTATGAAATTTATTATAAATATTAACCAATACAATTTCTGACCTGAATTTTATTCTCAGCAAAATTCACACATATTTAATGAGGTCAGAGGTCACAAGACAAGATGGGTGTACCAGTATTATGCATGTTTGCGGTGCTCTTGTTGACAGATGTATCCCAAACGACAGGACAGTCAAACATATTTAAATGAATGGACTGAAGGTTTAATGATAATAAAAGTTTACAGACTTCTATGTACAGTTTTTTATAGTTTTGTATTTTCTTGTCCAGCTGACATCTTTTTTTATCAGTTTATATTTCCATGTTTGTATTATAATGGCTTCAAATTTGATCATCATAGATGGTGCTGCCATCTATCAGCAGTCAAGGAATCTAATAGTTGAGAGGATCAGGTGTTAATTGTTATCAGTGATAAGCCTAACAAGGACTGTCTGGTGCAGGGGTCAACATTAACTTGTGAAAGTGCTTGGCCCAGTAGGGCAAGTAACATCTGGCTTATACATGCCATACACAAATGTTTATTCGTCCTAAAGTGATCACAAACACAAAATTGTTTTCCACATGATTGATTTGCAACAATATACATGTTTGATTGTTAGTGTGTTCATAATATTTCTCTTCCGCATTTGTACAGATAAATATACAGGTAATTTAAGATAAAGATATAACAATATGATTTCTTTTCTCCAAGAGAAAATGGGTGACTGAAGAAGTTTAGTTAATTTTTTCTGGCCCTTGTGCAAAAGGTTTGTTTGACCCCCACTCTGACAAATTAGAGCCCACTTTTTATTTGCTCTGCCACTATTTTCTGGTACTTTTACTTGCCTTGGGCAATTGGGTCACCATTAATGCCAAGCCCTCTGGTGCATATAAGCAACTCATAATCTTCTGCTGCATGGACAGACTTAAACTTTTGTAGGTGGTCATATTTTCCTGTTTAGTGCAGTTAAAAAAAGTAACATAAGGCCAAAAAAAAAATTAAGGTTTGGTTCTCAGGCAATTTTTTATCAGAAATCAATGTGGGTGGGCTATTTATTTTTATTTTTTTTTTTGTTTCGATAAACATGTCATATGATCAGGTAAAAGCATGATAATAACAGATTTTTTTTTGCTAAACAAGTAAAAGCACTACAAAACAAATGATACTCTATTGTATTGTATTAATATTATATTCTTGTAAGAAATGTCCGAGGGGCTTGAGTTCAAAATTGGTTAAGTTTCTAAAAGTAAAATAAAAAAAAAATTGATGCTAGGGTTTTAAATTGATGCCGGCAGTGCCTGAGGAACATACCTTTTATTTTTTTGCCTAATGTAAACATTTTGATTAATTGGAATATATTACATTTGTTCTGCCAGTAATTAAGTGGCTAGTACTGCTGGTAAAAAAGATACCTTCACATGCATTAAAGTTTAATCATCTGTGAAAGTGAAATAGATCTAGATTTGGTGAAACATTGTTGATCTCTGTAGAACAGAAGGATACTGATTTTATGGATAAGGTAATGAAAAAACATTGCTCCACAGGCAAACAGACTTACTGTAAATAATTCTGAGTTCTACCTTAATGAGCAAATTTGTGAAATTTATGTCCTTCACTTGTGCCTATTGTTGTATTTAATGGTTGCCACTTCAATGTGTTTAAGTTTTTATGTTTGCCTAAGGATGTCTCTGCATGTCATACTGGCACTGTTTTAGTTTTCATGGTGCCCTGTAGATGTCCCTACATGTCATAATTTTGGTTGTGAAATAGGACCAAAATTTGATAATTTTGTTTTGGAGCTGGTGAGCATTAATTTTTAAAACAGACACTCCAAAAGCACCCTCAACCAAGTTATGCATGAGAGCAATCAGTGACCCACATTTGAATGAAATTGGATAATATTTAGGAAAATTATTGCACGGAAACAAAAAACCTAACAGACATACATATTGAGAGACAGACAGACTAACAAACCCAAGTCAGTGTCCTACCTTCTTTCCAAGGAAGTGGGGGACAAAAATTACTTAAATCTATATTATAATTGATGGTTGACAGACTGGAGGTTTGTCACTGATCTTTTCTGTGACCAAGAGTATCACCTTAAGATAAGGAGTACCTAGGTTGATAGATGCAATAGTTTAGTCTTGTTACCCTGTGCAAAGCGGAGGGTATTGTTTTCAGTTGATTCTGTGTGTGTGTATCTGCCAGATATCTCAAGAATGATACTACATATTTGATTGGAATATGAATTATAGGTCAGGTGTGTAAAAGAATTTGAAGTGATTAAATATTTAAATCCCCTTATAAATAACTCTAGTGTAGGCATCATGTGGAATTTGGCTTCATTGTTCACTGTTGGGACTTCTAACATGGGCCCAAACGTCCATCTATGGAACATGAATTGTGACATCACAGAGGGCAAAACTGTCACGCCACACAACATCACCTAGAAATTGGCAGTTAGTGAACATTCAGCATGGTCATGGATGATGATTGTTTTGTATGATGAACGGCAGCAATATCACGATCCCAGGAGTGTTTTTCAAGACATATTTCCACTTAAAGGGGCCCAATCACCTATCTGACCTTTATTAACTAAAGGTTATCCCTTGGAGCTTTTATAAAAATAGGCCAGAAAATGTGGATATCATCGCACACAGGCTGCTTGTTTTGTATATATCAACGTGTTTATAATACATTGGGGTTGAAAAAAATAAAAAAAAATCAACAGGGGCATCTGGCAGCAAGTCAGATAAGCCAGAGCTTTGCAAATGGCACTTTGCAACAAGTGACCTTTTTACATCTGCATATATGCAACCTTCCACATTAGGTTACCTGTTTTTCCTGTTTGTCAACATTTCTGTGTTTACAAACATGTTGTTGATAAACAAGTTCAAACATCCTTCACATAGGCCTATTAAGAACTTTTCATAGCCAGATTTACCCTTAGATCACTAATTAATACACAGAAGAAGCCAGAAATCACATACATGCTTTTTTCATAAGGTAGATGGATGGGCACCTTTAAAAATAAAGTTCCCATTAACAATATTGGTCAATGTCCAACATTATAGCATATGTTCTTGAGATGTTTTCTGCGAGCAGTATCTTCTATGCAGAGTTAGTGTTCCCATATTAGAAGATATTTTTATTATCAGTTGCTTTTTAATTACAGTTGCTTTCGACTTCTAAAGGTAAAATGAGATTATAAACTCATTGGGATACGTTCTCTCATTGTGTTTGTTGTTCATCATTGAAGACGTACACTAAAATCAAGTATATTAATATATCATAGCATGATTAATAAATGTCTAAATTAGTATCATTTTAATGACCAACACCACATTCCATCAAATGGGACAAACAACTGCATTGTCCATCAAAATCACCAGATTCTGAGCACTGCCCAGACTAATCCACTGTCAAAAAACACAGGGTATATATTATACATTACACCAGGGAATTATGTTCCAGCTGACTGTGGACATACTGGGGATGATTACATTAGAATATTATCAATAAGGAGTAAAGACTGAGTATATTACGTTGACCCATGGATGCTTTCCAAAATATTGTTATTAGGGCAGCTGGCAAGCTTGTATATAGTAAACAAATTAATAACTGTGATTGATGGAGTTTTACTTTTAATTCACTCAGGGTAGAATAGGGTGCTTGTATATATGCAGTTTGCTATTATTGTTTTATGCGGTGAAGATTGAAGAGTGATTCTGTGTTATAACAGACAATATTAAATTCTTAACAGCCTTCAGTGCTGTAAGTTTGAAACCATTTCCAGTATATTCGAGTTTGCCAGTATAATGGTATCATAGTGATATTGTAAGTGTACTGACAGATAAATTAATAGATAGAGGATATGAATTGCAAGCATTAGCATTTATATAATGAATTTACTTAAAAGCATATAATGTGTCACAGGTGATACAAACTGTACACACATTTTATATATGCAGTAAAACCTCCTTTAATGCCTACCTTGGTTTAGGGAACACCTCCAAATAACGACCACTTGTTCACAGTCCCAATGTCTTTCATGCTCTATATTTTAGATCTCACCTACACGACCACCTTAAAAATATGACCACTTGATCAAGGTCCTGTTGGTGTTGGTGTTCAAGATTTAACTGTCCAATAAATGATGTCAAGTAATCAAAAATACACATTAAGTTACAATACTTCCATTGTTGAAAATTGAAGACATTCATTTGCATGAAAAATGTAATCTTCAGTGATCTTATTAGCTCAGCTGACTATAAGTCATCTGAGCTATAGTCGTGGTCCATTGTCCGTCGTCCGTCCGTCTGTCCGTCCGTCCGTCCGTAGATGTGGCACGTTTTGAAACCGTAAGACCTAGGAATCCAAAATTCAGCATAATGTTAGATGTCCCCAAGATCTCCTACCAAGCCGAAAACTGGGTCTTTGCCACTTCATTCCTTCGAGAAATTAAGGAAAAACCTCAATTTTTTATTAAAAACCTATTTTCACACTTCAGGACTGCCTAATATCAAAACCACTCATCTGTTTTTCCTCATATTTCCTATAAATAATCCTCTATATAATTCCAATGTACATGCCAGAAATTAGGTCTGTATTATATAATTTAAAAAAGTTATGGGCCCAAACATAATGCATTTTGTAAATAATCAGGAAAGAAATTTTATCACTTAACACAAAACTTGTTAAAGCTAAGCACTTTTTTCCAGTAATATTACTTTTTTTAATCAAAATTAAATTGTATACCCAAAATAAGATCAAAATCTTTTAAATTTTTTAAAATATTAGCAAAAATAAAAAATTGGTACCTTAAATTTTGCCCAACTTTGACCATTGCACGTTTTTTTTGCTGTAACTGCTGTGGATTTAATTTTTACAGCATGTTTTTGTTAGCATTTCAACTGTTAACACCAAAAATTTGAAACCAGTTGATCAAAAATTGTAGATTTAAGTTTTCAAGCACCATGTCACATATTGCTAGTGTTATGCAGTTTGCTAGAGCTCAGCTCCCGAGCTTCAGCTCTAAGTTCCTTAAATTTGGCATACAGTTGGATTTCTCCAAAATCCCCTACCATGCCAAGAATTTGGTCACTAGGACTTAATTCCTTCGAGATATCAATGAAAAACTTCATTTTTCCATTAAAAACCCATTGTTACACTTTAAGACTGCCTCATATCAAAACCACTGATCTGACTTTGATTATATATAATATACATATTTTTCTATACATTCGCTATGCACATGCCAGAAATGATGTCAGTATTGTGTATTTTTTTTTAAGTTATGGGCCCAAACATAATGCACTTTTTTAAAAATCAAGAAATATATTTACTCACCTTAGATGAGAATTGCTGAAGCTGGAGACTTTTTGTCAGGAATATAACTTTATTTAATCAAGATTCGATTGTTTACCCAAGATTAGATCTGAATTTTGCAAATTTTTCAAGTTATTAGCTTAAATAAAAAATCAATACCCTAAATTTTGTCCAACTTTGGCAATGGCATGTTTTTTTTCTGTAAGCACTGTTGATTTAATTTTCCCGGCATATATACATAAGGATTTAATCTTTTAAAATCTGAAATTTCAAAGGAATTGATTGAAAAGAGTAGCTTTTATTCAAGTTTTCATACACCATGTCAAGTGTTGTTTACATCTAGCCCACCTACTTGCATTATGTAACCCACCCCAGGCAGCTTGTCTTGGCTCAGCTGGGCCAATACTAGCAGGCTTCTTCTCTGCCCTGCTCACCCTCCCCCCCCCCCCCCCTAGATGATGCATTAACTAGATGAATGTTATAATTTTCTGTATTTCATTTTATTCTTGGCTATGCTACATTTTAGATTTTGTTTTTACCACCAGGGTTACAATGATTAAAGTGCACATTTAATTGTGTCCACAAAGTGGTGTATTGCTATGAAAGTGTGGATGTTCATCAGATAAGTGATTCCTTCCTTGAGAAGAGTAAAAACTTCACCAGGTGTGAAATTGACTATTAATTCCAGGAATAAATTAAAGCTTAGATTGTAATTAGCATAATGATATTGTTTGTCCCTCATTCAACCAACAGTGTGTATACTTTATTTGAAAAGATGTTTTTATTTTACCAAATTTACAGAATCTTATTTTATTTTGGTGAATAAGATTAAGCATGTACTGAAAACTCCAATGTGCAAAACTTTTTAATAGTGATTCAAGGAATAATCTTTCAGATGCCATGTTGTGGCATTATTTTCTTTTAAATTCAGTTTAAAAATTTGTGATTTAAAAATAATAAAAATATATGTGTATGCATTATATGACCCAATACGAGCTACACTCTGGATGTATAATGATTGCAACTAAGAATGCTAATATTTTAACTTATATTTTCAGTGTTTTTTTAATACAAATTTATAAAACTTGTAAATAAAAAAAACTAATCAGATAAAAACTATTTTAATGGAAAAAGTGGATATGCTTAAATAATATATAAACTTAAATGTATTATTCCCTTGAATGTGAAATAAAGGTATTAGTCCAGACCTAGGAATCCAAAATTCGGCATAATGTTAGATGTCCCCAAGATCTCCTACCAAGCCGAAAACTGGGTCTTTGCAACTTCGTTCCTTTGAGAAATTAAGGAAAAACCTCAATTTTTTATTTAAAACCTATTTTCACACTTCAGGAGTGCCTAATATCAAAACCACTTATCTGTTTTTCCTCATATTTACCATAAATATTCCTCTATATAGTTCCTATACACATGCCAGATATTATGTCTGTATTATTTAATTTAAAAAAGTTATGGGCCCAAACATGATGCATTTTGTAAAAAATCAGGAAAGATATTTGATCACTTAACACAAAAAACGTTAAAGCTATGGACCTTTTTTCCAGTAATATAACCTTAATTTAAAAAAATTAAATTGTATACCCAGAATTAGATGAAAATCTTTTAAATTTTTTAAAATATTAATAAAAATAAAAAATTGGTACCTTAAATTTTGCCCAACTTTGACCATGGCATGTTTTTTTTACTGTAAGTACTGTGGATTTAATTTTCACAGCATGTTTTTGTTAGCATTTCAACTGTTAACACCAAAAATTTGAAACCATTTGATCAAAAACTGTAGATTTTAATCAAGTTTTCAAGCACCATGTAACATATTGTTTACATCAAGCTAGTGTTATGCAGTTTGCAAGAGCTCAGCTCCCAATCTTCAGCTCTCAGTTCCTAAAATTCGGCATACAGTTAGATGTCTCCAAAATCACCTACCATGCCAAGAATTTGGTCACTAGGACTTAATACCTTCGAGATATTAATGAAAAACTTCATTTTTCCATTAAAAACCCATTGTTACACTTCAAGACTGCCTAATATCAAAACCACTGATCTGACTTTAATCATAAATAATATACATATTTTTCATTCTCTATGCACATGCCAGAATGATGTCAGTATTGCGTAACTGTTTTAAGTTTTGGGCCCAAACATAATGCACTTTGTAAAAAATCAAGAAATATATTTACTCCCTTAACAAGGGCATTGCTGAAGCTAGAGATTTTTTTGTCAGGGATGTAACATTATTTAATCAAGATTCAATTGAATACCCAAAGTTAGTTCTGAATTTTTCAAATTTTATAAGTTATTAGCATACATATAAAATTAGTACCTTAAATTTTGCCCAACTGTGACCATGGCACGTTTGTTTCCCGTGAGCACTGTTGATATAATTTTCATATCATGCACACATAAGGATTTCAGCTTTTTAGTTTAGAAAGCTGAAAGAAATTGGCCAAATATTGTAGCTTTTATTAATGTTTTTTATGAGACCCTGTCAGACTTTGGCTCTCTCCAGCCCCTCTTGAGTCACCACTTTGTTGACCTTGTTGACCTTTCATCAAATTATGCACGCTTGAGGCGAGAATCCAGGCAGCTTATGGCCAGCCACATTTGATCCAGGTGTCCAACCCAGCTCATCTAGTAGTTTTAACTAACAACATAACAATAAACAATAAATTAATAAATTTTTATTGGTTTTTAATAACAAATTAAAGAAAAATAGAAAAGGAATTTGTTAGTTTATAATAACAGGAAATTAACTTGCAGTTACTGATGATATAAGAATCTTGTATCGATGGGTAGAATGTCACATATTCCAAATAACACCATGCAGTCACCTATGGCATTTTTCAGTTCAATTTTAATAATAAAGAAGTAAATCATATTATTCATTACTAATCATTAGGGATTATATGAAGGAAATTAATGATAGACAAAGATGCAGTTGATAATATTAATCTAGATTCCTACTGTGTCTAGTGTGTACATTGATGTGAAATTAGTCCAAAATGAATTTTTTACAGTTTTTTGTTTAATATAAATAAAGGCCATAAAACCAGGTACTTATGATCATTATTTAAATGTGTGAATTTTGTATATTCTGGATTCTCAACATCTTTGTTTGGTGAAAACTGAATAAATACCAGACATGGTGCGAATACTTTGTAATTGTATTTATATACGAATATGATTATGTACTCCATTATAAAATTTCTTGCATAAAGAATGGGAATTCAGGTAAAAATGAAAGTATATGAATAGTCTTGCAAATACTTTCAAAATGTATTCATGAATGCATTCATGAATATATTCTTTAATATTATTTTAATAATCATATCAGTTATATTTCATTTTAAAAAATCATATGATTCTCTTATTATTTTTAATAAAAATTATATTTGGGACAATATTTGTAATTTTTTTAATAAATAGTTAAACTCTTATATTATATGTTCTGCTTATAAGTTATATGGCCAAGTCAAAATCTGTGTGACAGTAGTACTCCATTTGTTAATAAAATAAATGAAATCAATCCTCTTCCCTGTCTCCAAAGGTAATATCAAAATCATACATAAGCTAAACAACAACAACTCATAATACAGCTTATATTTATTACCACACAAAACCAGCATGTGCCTCATTTCTAAATAATATTTTTTTATCATATATAACAGCTGAGCGTCGTGACCCATAGGTCCCTTGTTTTTCATTGTAAAGAAAATGTTTTAAATATTCTAAATGCTGTGAGCATTTACCAGTCATTATATCATGTTTGCTGGCATAACTGTAATTCTGTGTGTATATGTACAGTTAATAATATCGTGTCATTAATTGTCTGGTAGTTATGATAATCACCACTAGGGGGCCTTAATGATGTCAATATGTGGTAATTGTGTATTGATGGACCTTATGTTTTGTTGATTGTTTAGATGTCCAGACCTAGGGTCAGTTCTGAATTTAATTGGGTTTGAAGAGAAAATTGTATCAGTTGAATATTGAATTGAAATGATAAAAATAAAGATAGAATAATTGGATTTAAATAGGCACTGAAGTTCAGAGACATGTATGAATTGAGCTGAACTGATAAAAATGTTCTGGCAATCATGACAGTTTTCTACATGTTTTAAGTTGTTTTTATCTTGAAGTAATTCAGTCTTGAGATTAGACATGCAGATTTGACTGTCTTATGGAATTTGGATAGAGCATTGTGTGCTGCTGAAATGCTGCTTTACACTCATACCAAATTTCCTTTCTCAGCACCCATGCCAATGCAACTGCAACCAATGCAAGTAGTGTCATATCGACCCTCTGCCATTATGACCAGATTTCTAGCCCCAGAGTGTCTTTACATCTAAGTTTGAGGAATGCATTAAGAGGCCTTATAAAGATGCAAATATTTTCGTCATTTCTGACAACGCTTTATGGCCTACAGGTTCATTTTCAATCAACATAAACCAGACCAATCGTAAGCATTTTTTGTGTACTTTCTAATAATACCAAACATGCGCGAGGAAATTACTGTTTTACCCAGCACATTTGTAAACCCCTCGGCATGTTTGTTGAATTTATGACCGCATGAACACAAGCATGGCTCGCATGGGTTACAGGACGCTGGCAGCTTGCAGGCGATACAGGAAATGACCAGTGTCCATGGAGACAGTGTTTCAGTTTTGTTTGTGAGCTCACATGTATAATTTTGTGTTAATTCATCATTCTTAGCATAAGAGATTATTGAGATTATGGGCCTTTTACCACAATATGAATGCAACCTGATGCAAGACCACTAGATACATTCCTCTATATTTCTTGTATCACGACTTGAGTAGGCTTACCAGCCCAATTATCCAATTGCCTTCTGATTCAGGTTGTCACAGCTACTGTTTTAGTGGCAATTTGATTAAAATACAATAAAATTATTTGAACTGAATAAGAAGTGACATTTGTTCTAAGCATATTGGATGGAACTGAAATTGAAAGCTTGAGGGGAGGCTGGTTGAGGAAAAAAAAATAAAGATGATGTACCACCAGTGCAGGAGGGAAAGAGGGGCAGGCTGAGTATTCCAGAGGTTTAGCAGAGCTGTTTTTATCAGAGAATGCTGGGTAATCTGTCTCCGTCTGTTTTGTGGCAGGCGCTAGCCATCAGAAATCAAGAGATCTATTGATTTTCAACAAGGAGCTCTGGCTCAGATGTCGCCTTACATCTGTACAGTTCAAGCATCGCATGTTTTAGCTTTATTTCTTCTGCTTCTACCAAAGACTGTATCTTCAGTTCTTGCCTTGTAACATTTTCACTGACTCTGGTTTTACAAGATCTGAAGAAACAAAAGATATAACTTCACAAGAATTCTCTCTTTTACCCTCGATAGAAGCAACAATGTTAATATTAGTGTGTTATTTTATAAAAGTGAAAAGTTGTCACATTGATAGAAATGTAAACTTAATGAGTTTCTTTGGTAAAAATGGTGTAGACTTTTCTCTGTCACTTTTCTCGCATGATTTGACTCATCTGACATTGTTTATAGGCCATTTATGTGGAAATGAATATAGATAAAGTTAGGTTTTGTTTGTTTTGTTTGCTACTATGTTCCTATGGATAAGGCTTTTGTGCTTCAATTTGAAAGTTGCATAGTGAACTTGAAGATACAAATCAAAATACAAGAAATTTTGTGTTAAATGCTTATGTAATCCTGCTTCTGTAATAGTAAATTATTTATTGTCTCCCGCCTCAGCAAAATGGGGGATATTGATTTGGGTTTGTCTTTCTGTCTGTCCATGCATCAGGTTTTTGTTCCACTGCGATAACTTTCCTAAATATTATCCGATATCATTCAAATTTGGGTCAGTGATTGGCACTGACTGCTCTGGTGCATACCTTGATTGGAATTGGGTTTGGAGTGTCTGTCTGAAATTTTTCACCAGCTCAAAAAAATTTCCCTTTTGTTCCAAGTTCACAAATAAATATGACGTGGAGACATGACGACATCTTCAGGGGACAATGAAAACTAAAACACAGTCACTATGACGTGTGGAGACTTCTCAAGGGGAAAATAAAAACTAAAACATTCCGATGGCAAGCATCAAGATCACACAAAACTAAAATAACAAGAGGGGGAGGACATAAATTCCACAGATTTTGTTTGGTCATGTAGTTTTAATTAGGTTTATAAAATCTCCAGGTTCAGCCAAACTTGTTTCTTCTGAAAAATATAGACAAGGATTTACTGAAATGTTTATATACTTGTGTTACCTATTTGCATTTTGTGTCATTTCACCCTATGTAGTCAGTACTGCAAAAATAAACTGTCATTATCCAATCTCTGAATTTATAGCCTTTTGAGATAATCTGATATAGTGTTTCCATGGTAATTAGCCATGAGCAATACTTGGTATTGTCCTTAGCAATGACAACATGACTCAGTAGGCATTTCTGTGGGGCTGAAAAGGCTAACTTGAGTCATGATACAAGCCATACAGGGGAATGAATTGCAAAGTCTTCCATCCTGTTGCATTGATATTGTGGTTGATATTGTACAGCCAATAATCTTAACATTAGGCTATGAATGATGAATTTACACAAAAGAACATGTGTTGTTACTTTCAATCACAGAACATGATTTTCAATCACAAAACATGATTTTCAATCACAGGACATAATTTCACAATAAATTCCTGTCATCTAATGTTCATATACATAAATCAAAGGAAAGAAAATAAGGTTCCCTTACTCAGCCAAAATATAATAAGGTTTAATGTGTAAAAAATACCTGTTTAAGTAAAACAAATTTGCTATCCTTCATATTTTCTAGTCATAAATTATTTTGATGTTGATCATGAGTGATATAATGAGTAAATGGATTAATGAGTGAGTAAATTAATTAACCAAATTATTAAGTTACCAATTAAACAAAAAGAGGTAGAATAAATTAATTAATAACTTAATGACTTAATTGATTAATTAATGTACAAGTGAAGAAATCCAGTGCACATTTCTCTTAATTAGTCATCATGACATGCAATTTTAAATCACTTAACCTCTAAGTAAAATTCTTGAAAAATATACGCAATGTCGGTCACACCATTGTTATATAGCCTAGAGAAAAGAAACCTTGTGAATCTTTTGTAATCCATGAACTGCTGGTCTCCGTTTTTACATGCCTCATTGTCTTAGGTAATCGTACAAATATTGAGTAACTAGCTTGCGGGGGCTTAAGCCTTGGGGATCAGTTAGTACATATTATTTTAGGGATCAGTGGGTGTTCTTTATTTTATTTACCAATGCCACAATTCTATTCATTGAATGTTTTCATTGCCATTTGCAGGAGACTTTACCAATATTTGGTAATGATTTCCTTAGTCGCGCGTCTCTTTAAGAAGACGGAACTTCACACTGAAACAGCCGGGGTGTTACTAATCCCAGCCAATCAATGATCACAATGGTGTACAATTCCCCGTTACTGTTGCGTTGTCTGATTTGGAACCAAAGGCAATATCTCCGATAAACTGGTTTTTGGAAAAAGACCCAAGAGAATACATTTGAAGTTAAAAGATTAAACAACTGAAATTGGTTTTTGGTCACAGGCTTGAGATTTTGTAAACAAATCAAAGTGGCTTGTGTTAATGAATTAATGAAGCTAACGAAGTTGGTTCATTAAGTGTTGATAACTAAAGAATCTTCACAGAAAATGAAAGCTGCAAAAATTGGGCAGTTGATGTCAGTTTTGATTAATGAAGATTTATTAGTGGGTTACATCATGACTGTTTTGGATGTGAATTTCCCCTCTAGTCTCTACTTCTTGTATTAATTGTGTGTACGAGTGAAACAATAATTTTGTAGTGGTGTTTGACCAACTTTGTATTCTTTTCTAACTGGTGTTTCTCTTGACCCTGTGTGAAACTGATACTTATTAACAAGAAAATCCAAAGACATTCAAAATTCAACATTATTTTCCCAGATTACACCAAAATGAAGAATTATTCATTAAAATTTGGTGGAAAAAATCTAACACACTAATTGAAAGTCGCCATCCATTTTAATATGTGACATCGTTTTCTGAAGCTGAAAAGATATCTAGCAAATATCAGTGTCAATAAGTACAATTAGAATGAAGGAAAATCATTTTATTTTACATTTCAGATAAGCAAAATTCAAGTAAGAGATACTAAATTCAGTTTTCAAGTCTTTCTGAAATGTCTTCAGTTTCAATTGTCTTTAAGAATGTTACACATTTACTAAATGTCTTGAGAAAAGCATTTATTAATATTATAGAATATTGGTGTGAGGGTCTTGCACTATGCTTATTTGACTTGCCAGACTTACACCATATTGACAATTTTGTACCAAAAGTAACATGGTTTTGTTGTAAATAACATGATTTTCCAAGGTACAAGGTCATAGATTTGCTGCAATGAAGATGGTATTGCTGTAGTTAATAGTTTTCCTGAAGTATGCATGCTGATAATATTATTTAATTCAGATAATATTATTTCATAGCATTTGACATACCTTTATTGCAGATAAATGATTATGTTGTAGATAATATAGTTTTGCAGTAATGATGTAGTTTTAGTATAAATGGTGTATTTATGTAGTAGATAACTTATTTTTGCAGATAAGCTACTTAATTAACATATGTACTTACTGTTTAGCTTAGTTGCACTTTTAAGTTGTATATTAGGGGAGTCATGGTCAGTGCTGGTGTAATGAATCCCTACTGTAACAGTCATTAGGCAGCTTTGAGCAGCTGAGTACAGCACTGTTTAGACTCCCTACTGCTGCAGCCCAGTACCAGACCACCAGGGCTGCAGACCTGCCATATACCTTGTGCTGAATATGTACTAGGGGTATAATGAAAACTGATTTGTAATACTTTGATTGACATTCACATTCCCTCTAGTAAGTTGATGAGATATTGAATAAAATGCAGGCAGTGTGATTTACTGTAGAAGTCTGATTTGGGCAGTGTCTTGTACCATATTAATTAGGTGGAACTTGACGTAAATATTTAAAATTTTTATTTTCCTTACGCAAGGGGGATTAAACCTCCTAACCGCCTCCTCCTCCCCATCCCCTCTAGATCTGCCCCTGTAACTGTCATGTTTGATCAGGGCTCAACATTAATGGTTAACAGCTTGCCCCGGGCAAGTGAAAATTCCAGAAAATAGTGGAAGGGCAACTAGAAGTCAGGCAAGTAGGTCCAGCATACACCTTTACCCAAGTAAAGACTTGAAAAAGGATCTTTGTGTTCTTGAATACAATCAATAATATTTGTAAGGCAAGTAAAAATTCATGAATGGCAAGTAAAAGCTAGATGTTACTTGCCCGACTGGGCAAGTACTTTCAAAGTTAATGGCAAGCCCTGTTAATATTGGTTATATAGAGGTGACAGTGACACCTGATGATGACTTAATGATTACATGAGCCAATATTAAAACATCTTTATCTCAGTACAGAATAACTTATCACAATGGGTTACTTTTGAACAAGATTGTTAATTATGGTAACTACAGCTTATGCTTCGCAGTGCCATCTAGCATTCAAACATTGAATGAACTGGAAATTTAATATATCTGTCTTTTTGATAGAATGTTATAGCTTTAATTATGTTTCAGCTCAATGCTGTGAAATGTTATGTATTCTCCTTGGCAATCCACTCAAATATATATAAGAATATATAAAGGAATTATCCTGTTTTAATGCTTTACTTAAAATTTGTTTCATTAAATGAACACAAGATGGTGCTAGTATGCAATAGCAGTATTACCGTATTTAATAATGAAGACTTTTTAAGGTACCCCACTGCAGTATGGCATTTGACTTCTGTTTCAGCTTGACGTAATGGTGAAAACTTGAGCTTTTAACACCTTAAACTATGGAAGATTTGCAGGTCTGTAAACAGAAACATTTATATCTTGACAGTAATGTTTTTACATTAAAGAAATTAGATTCAAAGTAGTTTTGTATCATTTTAAATGCTCTCGCTCCAGTCATATCATCATAAAGTTAGATATCAATGTATGATGTCAGCTTGAATGTGGTTTTACCTGCAGTGATAATGGACATAACGATTTTGTACCCAGTTTCAATATAAAAGATCTATTCTTAGAGCTACCCAGGTAAAGGTGAATCAGGTACCTTGTAATTACCCCAGGCACAATACACCTAAGGTAGTAAAGGAATTTAGGGAAATGCCCCCCACATGTTAAGTACACGGTGGTTCCGTTTAGTGGTGAGAGCCCCGGGGGTCAGTGCGATTAATCTGGTAAATGACGGTGTCGACAAATGACCTGTCTCAGGTACGGACACCTGTACAGGAGTAAACGGCCAAGAAGTGGCACAGCAGAACAAAACGATAGGAGAACCAGTGGCAGGGCATTCTGGGTACAAAGAGATACCGGCAATCACCAAATTGTTAACACTTACTAACAGACGTCTACGATTGTAAGGGATTGACAGTTAGCAGATGTTTTCCATCATGTGAAAAGTTAATTACAAGGTCCTTGAATTACAAAATAATGAAAACATGCACTAACATGGCACAGTTAGAGCAGGATGTAGCTAGATGATGAAGGCCATGGATTTTAGAGCTAAAAGGCAGTGCTGCTAAAAATATCACCCAATTTTGTTCAGGATCGACAACTGTTAAATTTCTTTATCCTATTTTCAGGTGTTACAGGTAATACCATATACACTTTCTCCCCAGTCATTTCTAAGACTGCAGAATTTACACAGAGATTTCAGTTTGGGTTGCGAACTCACATATATACTATTGTGTTTATTCATCATTCTAAGCATAATATTGAGATTATGGGCCATTTACCACAATATGAATGTAACCAGATGCAAGACCACTGCGATACATTCCTCCATATTACTAGTATCACGACTCGAGAAGGCTTACCAGCCCAATTATCTGATTGCCTACTGAGTCAAGTTGTCACGGCTATATACTGTAAGGACCGAATTAAAGAACCACCTTTCTGTCTGAATATATTCAACTGATGAACTAATATCATATAATTACCATCAGATTACACGTAGTTAATCTAATTTTGATATAATTTAGAGATCAAAGTTAATTATTACCAATGAAATTAAACCACTTGTGTTGAAGCTTTATCATAATTAAGTATCTTAGACACAATCAGATTTTACAGTGTTTTATTCTCCATTGCTTGTAGACTGCTAAAAAATTCTGACATTGTCACATATTGCTCATAATTATGGACATTTCATTATAATCAGTCAGAACTGCAGTGGAATTGATGTTAAATGATATGTCATTATAATAAGAAGAGAAAAAGGAACAACTATAGTATTAGGAGCCAGAAAAAAATAACGCAAGGAATAATATATAAGATGGTGAACTGAAATAGCAATGTTGAGATTTAATTTATTGACTGATCCCTGGTGCTCTTTGTCTGACCTAATGAAGCAAACGGTGTAGTTCTGTGTCTGCCTTGACGTCTGCCGCATGTCAGTCTAATCAGTGAAGTGCTGCCCCATTGAAAGGTAGAGCGACATACCACTGTATAACAAAGGAAGCCATAAGGCATCTATCTTGACCATTAAGAGCATAACAGAAGAAAAGTGGGCCCTGATCAAGATGATTCACAGATAGATGTTTTCTGTATTCCCCATGCTTCATGTTTGTTAAATTACACACAGGATATACCATTTCCTTGATTTTTCCCGGATATTTTCCTCGAAACTCCTGGAAAATAACCATTTCAAAATCCAGGCCTGGAGCTTGTGTCCTATATTTATGATCACATGATCACATGAAAAAAAAAATAAAACAGGTGCTGATTGGCTGATTGATCTGATATGTTGAGTTCACCAATGACAGACAAGAACCCTGGTCACATGATGTTTGCAGACAAATAAACATAAACTGATTGGTGGAAGCTTTTGTACACACTTGCATAGCTAAAAATGGCATATAGAGTTGATAGGACCTGAATTGTTCCATATATATACCCCCACACATATAATAATCACAAAGACATTGATTTGAATAGAAATATTTATTTATGAATAACAGACACTGTCTATGGTACAAGGAGTAATATAGTCATAGCATATTAATATTCAATCATCTAGATTTAACATTTGATAAAAGGAGACAAAAACATGTATCACAATTTTTGCTTATAACATAAACAAACAATGTAATGTACACTGTTTACTCATGTCAGTGTTTGTACATGACTGGTTAAGTACACTGTAGCCTTACACTTTATAAAATAATTACAAAAAATGGCAGTCAAAGCTTTGTGGATCTTGAAGAATTAACAGCAAAATATGGTGGAGGTAATATATTGAATTACACCAGACCTCCCAATCAATCACCTTGTAATTTTGAGTCAATTGAAACATTAACTTTACAAATTTCTGTAAAACCTACATGATAAGCCACCTGTTGGCAAAATCACCTTGACTGTTGAGACCACTATTTTGAGTAACAGAAACACAAACACACTGAAATACCTTTTACCTTAATTTACAAAGTGGATAAGATACAGCAAACAGTTGTGAAATCACTGGGTTGTTGCTGGTTAAAAGATATAACACATTCATTCATTCATTCTGCTGTCACTATATTTATCCACATAGTTTGACATATTCAAGTTTCAACGGGAGACTTTAATTTTTTGGCATTTGATTGAATTTTGCATTGGTCTAAATATTATGACTTTGATTAAAGTGTAAAAATCTTGCATAAGGGACCACCCCAAAATAACGACCACTTGTTCATGGTTCCAGTTCCTTTTATGCTCGCTATATGAGACTTTGATTAGAAGACCACCTTAATAATACTACCACTTTACTTGATTTAAGGATGGATGTAATATTGAAGGTTAACTGTATGATTATTGTCATGTTATAGCTGACCTGTATATTTGATTTTTGCTTAACTTTTGACTACATGATGATTATCACATAAGATATTTAGTGATTAATTTTACTGTCCTCTATTACTTTAAACATCTCAACTTGCAGTATTTTGCATAATTTAATTTATATTTATCATGATTGGCTTTCAGCTTTTCACAATTTTGCATGATGATGACAGTCTCAATATCATAGTTGTTGTTTAGAAGAACTGTATACAGTCTGTGGTTGAATATTCTAGTGGAAAATATATAAGAAAATTTATATTATATGTTGCATTTTAGAGATGATATTTTTGTTATATTTACGTTGAACACAGATTATGTGAACAGATTATGCAAAGAAAGTACACAGGTAACTATTATTCTGTCACAGTACTAATGATGTTATTGTCACCGCATTATTAAAAAGAAAATACAATTATATCTGTCATATTTCTGAACTTTATCATATTTATCATCATGGCTCTTTCATATAAAAGAAAATGGTACTTTTACATATATTTCTTAACATGATTGTTTAACCTGATTCAGGAATAACTCTGTGGATGAGTCTATATTTATTCAAATAAACAGCTGTCAAGGAATCTAACATTTTAATTTTACCAAGAAACTAACGGAAACATTTTTGATTCAGAGTGTGCCTCGATCCTCTCTATTAAGAGCTGTGGGAAAAGTGTACATATCATGTATATAAATATAAAACCCAGAGGTCTGTTGTCACTGAATATTTTAAAAGAAATTCTGTGATGACCTTTAAAATAGGTCAAGGTAAAAAATGAATTTCATGTGCAACTCTGTCACCTACGACTATTACTCTAACCAAAGGTCATTTTTGAATTACCAGACATATTAGAGATGTAGCACAAACAAGGCCAGAAAAAATAAATTGATATTAAAAAAATTCTTTTGGTTTTGCTCTCCAAATCTGGATCCAAATAGGGATACAGAAATAAACTAATCAACCCTTACAGACGTCCCCTCCCTACTGGAAGGAGGTTCAATCAGTTAAGGCAATATTATACCAGAATGGCATAAGAAGTACCTTATGATCTAGTGACCTGGAACATTACATTATCTTGTTTGACAAGAGTTAAGGGGGAAGACATATAAATAACTTAAATGACTACAATATGAACTTTCATGACACAGGGCCTAGGAAAAGTTTGGTCACTCTCATCATATGTGATTGTCTATCAGTCACATTGTTAGCCATGCACACCCTGACATTATTTGTTATGCCTCTCTCTATTGGCCAGTTCTTAACCAATCAACAATCAGAATACATCTTCCTAGTCATATGGGAAGCCACATGCAAATCATTCCTTGGCCAAACATTGAACTAGTTAGATGACATTTAACTCAGACAGGAGTCCTTACCTTTGTTTAACTCTGTGCGAAAAGTCATGTGGGTGCCCAGATAAAATGAACTTGTATTATTTTTTACAATTCACATGATAATATATCATCACTTTTCCTATACTCTATGCCAAAGTAATCTCAATTAAAAAAGATAAATACTCTCATTTCATTCTTTTTATGGTTAATTGAGTTTAATTTAGTCCAAAGATTGACCTTTTTTAATTATTTAACTTAACCCATTTATATATTTAAGGTAACAATGCCATGATATATGAACAGAGCTTGACATATTGTATCTTTACTATAACTCTAGTTAATGTTTTTCCCAGAGACATTCTATGGTAATTATTTCATCCAATTATATCATTGAAGAACCATTTTATCACTTAATTTCACACCCATAAAGTGAAATTTGCTTTATGGTAATTCATTAGGTACACCTTTATCATTAAAAATTTAAACAAATTATGGAATAAACAATCATAATTTTATAAATTTCTCATCCAGAAAATGATTTTTGTTTTACCTCCAGAGGAATGTATATTTCACTGGTCATTTTGAAGCATGCATAATGAGCTTAATTAGCAGTACACCATGAAAAAGCACATTCACCGTCCTTTCTCTAGCGATCAAGCTTCGTTAAAACTCCTCCCACTTGTAAACCCGTAACGGTCCTTCTTGAGTTATGTCTCGTCCTGGCACAAGCGTTATACCATCTTTACTACTGGAGGTAGATAATAGCGTTCCTTCAGTACTGGTGTTATTAGGGTCTGCTTTCGGCATAAAATAGAGCACATTATTTTTATGCTTGTATTGTACAGCGTTCTTATACTCCCCTTTCTTGCGATCTCGACATTTGAGCAGAATAATTATTGTTGCTACAACTACAATCACAATCACTGTAATTGTGATTAAAACAGCTACGGAGATAATTGTAATTTTATTTGGCGACTCCGCAGCATTAGAGCTAGCACTAGTGTTAGACACTGACTTTTCTAAATGACCCTCACCTGGGTAAACAGTACTATAAAGTGCTACAGTTGACAGAACCATTGAACCATCAACCACTGGACTTGTTTTATTATTGTAATTATTAGGACTCTTTGGTCCTCTTTTGACTTTTTTGGTGGTACTTGGAGCCAACGTAGTGGATGAGAAAAGGTCATATCTCTCACTTGGCATTTCTTGTGTTGTGGTAGGTGGCAGCACCGGAAACATGTCCTTTCTTTTGGTGCTCTGAGTAGGCGGTGCTGTGGTGGCGGGAATGAAGTCACCATCTTTCAGATGAATTATCGGCTTCCCGTAAAGAGAATTAGGTGTCAGACATGTAAGCATTTCCTTATCATCTACCTCTATAATTGCTGTTGTCAGCAGGTAGTCCTTGAACCAAATCAGCCGAGAATCGCAGTGCCACCTGCTGCTAGAAATGTGAAGCTTTTTTAAGTTTCTGAAAAATGACAAGAAATCATGCCTCATTGTGGTGAAATCAGTATGGCGCATACTTAGGTCTTCTACCCGAATCAGTGATTGCAACAAGGGTTTTGATGAAAAAACTGCATGGGCAATAGCAGGACTTGTGTCCAGTGTCAGCTTTTTAAGAGATTGAAGATTTTCAAATACATTATCAGCTAACATGGCTTTCTTTGTGTTGATATATGCCAGATTTAATGTCCTCAGCTGTGGTAGTGATTTAAAACAGTCAGGATACATGTACTGGATAGGGTTCTTTGAAAGTTTTAATGTCCTCAGATCAGTCATGTTATAAAACATGTTATTAGTCAACATTCTGATGTTGTTATTGCTCAGGTCAAGTTCATGAACTTTTGTTAGTTTATGAAATGCATTCCAATTTATATGTGATATGTTATTCTCAACTAAAGATATCATCCGCAAGTTATTTCCTGGCACAAAATCCCAACTTCCAATTTTTTCAACCTTGTTTGACTGCATATAAAGAGACTCTAAATTAAATGGCAATTTCTTTGGGATTTCACGAATTTGGTTCTTGTTCAACCACAACTGTTGCAGCCTTGTTGCTCCACGAAATGCATAGGACTCGATTCTTGAGATCTTGTTTCCATCTAGTATAAGGGTAGTTAAGTGAGACATACCTTGAAAATCTTTTCGTCGGACAACGGTTATATTGTTCTTTTGAAACTGAAGGTAATGAACTGAACTGGGAAAATTTCTTGGGACCTGGGTCAAATGGCATGCCGACAAGTCCACAAATGATAAGGAACTGGTGTTGAATTTGAGGTTAGGCAAGACCTCTAGCGGATTATGCTGCAGGAAAATGTCTACCACAGAATGGAGTCCACGGAACGCTAGCGGAGATATACTCACGAGTTGATTGAATGACAAATCCAGTTGCTGCAGACTGGTCAAATCTTTGAAATCATGCTCAGAAATTTGAATCAGTCTGTTCTGAGTCAGTTTCAGTTTCGTAAGCTGCCGTAATCCAAGGAATGCACCACTAATGTACTCGATCTGATTGGCTGACAGATCTAGATAAACTAAGTTTTTTGATCCATGGAATGTTTCTATGGTAACTGCAGTTAAACCGTTCCCACTTAAATCCAGAACAGATAAGTGCTGCATGTTCTGTAAGGCTCGGTTGTGAATACGTTTGAGCAGATTCCCCGCAAGTTTCAAGGTCACAAGTCCTTGTAAATGAGACAGTGAGCTCTGGTCCAAGTAATCTATTAAATTGTTTCGAACATCAAGTGTGGTGATATTGCTGGGTAATTCCGCCGGAATTTCCATCAGCTGCAGGTTTGCACAATCTGCTTTGTTATAAAAACAAGTACACCTGCCACCGCAGCCGGAAACACCCAAGGTCAAGGTCGCAGTCACCAGGAAGAGGCAGCACCATATATGATTCACACCAACCATTTTGATATCATAGGAACACTCTTTGTGAAATACTAGTGTACCTGGATATAATTTTCTTTTAGCCTCTTAATGAATGCAGTAGGTCCATTTGCACAGCATGAATTCATCTTTTTCTGAAACCATCACATGAGTGTGTCAAATAGAATCTTCCATCTGAATTATTGGAAAATGGAATAGAAAACATTTGTGGTTGTAATCCATACTTTTCCATTTCTAACTTCAGTGATGTCACATTTGCTAAATCAGATCAATGCTCACATGAAGAGCTCCAAACCAGAGTTATATACTCCTGTCAGTATTTGCTTTCATTTGTAACTCTTGTAACTCTGGTTAAATGTGGATAATAAGAATAATGCTGTTAAGCATACTCCTCACAGTTTGATTAGATTACTTCATTCCTGTTAGTGTGCTATTCTGTGTAAGTATGATGGGCCACCTGAATCACCTGGAGCTGCACAGTTTAACCAGATGTTTGTAATTGCTATAAATTACATCCTGCGCGTATCTTTTGTGTCAAGTATGGACTTTAAAGTCACCACAATCAGACACTTGTGTACCTGATCTTAAATATCTGGTAGTGTGCTCCACATAATTGCTCCAGATAACTGAAGAGTTTGTACAAGGTCATTTATCTCCTCTGATAAGTGATAATTCATATACCGAGAATAATATCACCAGTTTATTGTATTTTGTTGTGCCTTTTTCAGTCACCATGCAATGTTCCCTGTACTTATTGAAATGGAAAAATGCCTTTTTTGTCTTCTTGCAGTGTTTTTTTTACTTTTTTTCTCGGGTAAATCCAGTACACCAGTGTTCTGATCCTGGCTGCATTCTTTGATGTGGTTGCTTGTAACTGTCACCAAGGTTTTACCATCTGAAATGTGGGAATGAACATTTGTTAACATGGGAAAAAAATCATTACTCGCCAGACAAGTCAATAAATATGAATTCTTGAGGTTTTATGAGAAACCTGCAAGAAAGCTGTTTGCATTTAAAATATATATAGAAATAGAGTTGAAACAATCTTTTCCAGCAGTATTTAGTGATACATAATAAAATTAAGTATCAAGAACAAAAATTGTAGATCAAAGGCTGTGCATTGATAAAAAATGCTGTGTGATGCAGTTTGTAATGTAGTCCACTGTGTCTCAAGTTGTCAAAAGAAAATTATATTGTTCAATTTTTTCACACATGATTTCTATCATGACACCGAACATACCAGTAATTTTTCCATCTATAACTCAATATGGTTGTACAAAAAATCCATGATATAAATAATTCTTGCACCTCAGATTTTAAACTGATTATTTATCCAGGGTGTAATAATGTGCCCAAATTAAAAAAAAGGTAATAATAACTGAAATCACTCCAACCTGAGGATAGAAGACATACATGTCTGATTGTGGATAGAAGTAAAGTGAACAGATGTACACTCCCTGCATCCCACACAGTAGTCAGTTTGCCACCAAAACTGACCAATCAGAGCCTTCAAAGCACATGTGTAACGGAGCATGAACTCTCCAGGGGGTTTTACAGTAAATGCTGGGTAAAGTCAGGCACCAGAAAATGATAGTATGAAAGGGAAGAGGGGTCACCCCAACTTGTGACACTTATTATAAGAGAAATGTAAATACAGACTCAAACCGTTGACAGCCAGGTCAGCGGGATGGTTTGACCTGTATAAAGTACATAGGATGTCTTAGATTCTGGGTGTCAATGGCTGTTGTGGCTGGGTTAACTTTGTGATAGTGATCTGGATCTGTTTTATAGTATATAGTGCCTCACCTCCAGTTTACAGCCCATACACGTGGCTTTCAAATCATTTGTCACCTTTGTTATGATATATGAAGATTAAATCAACTCGGATGTTAGGATTTATATGAAGTTTGGGCTGAACCCTGGAAGACATGTACAGGGTTATAAGCCCCTTGTCTGAAATATATCCTGAGACACTTGTTATATACAGATTTTGATATATTGCATCTGTTGGTTTGAGTCATCATGCTTACAGTGTTCCGTCTGTCTAAGTTTGGATATTTATGAGCTCACAGGAGCACAGGCCTTAATTGGTCCTGATGGGGACCATCACGTATGGCAGTGTGTTTGATGTTTTGTCTGGCGTTCTGGCATCTCAGTGATTTATACTGTAAATATGAGGTAAGGTAATGCTTAATGATGTCACAATAGTATATAAAATATGATATAAAGTTGCATGAGAGTTAGAACCTGAGAACTTTATATGTTGTTGATTTTCTTCTAAAAATGAAAACCTGGCTGACCCATGCATCTGTGGTTTCAATTCTTATTGTTTAAAAAAAATGCAAATAAAAGGGTGAAACCAAGATTTTCTTTTTAAGTATTTAAGTTAACACCACTTAATTAAGCTTTTTCACCATTTTATACAGTGAAACTTAATTGTGTAATTAGACCACACTAGTATGAATCCTTTCAGTTCATTACAAGGTGGTCTTAGTTGACAGGTGTTCTTATAGACATTTTCCCCTGTATTATTGTCCTTAAAATTTTAGATTTTGTTCATGCTTCTACACACACATACACATATAAACACTTTGTTAATGTGTATTGCACTATATATTATGAGTGCACTATCTGTGAAAAATATAATGTATGCTCATGAATCTGCTGTATGTGTACGACAAAACATATATTATATTTATTTCATAACAGTATGTGCACATAAACACATTCTGATTATTACTTCACTTACACTTTAATTACTGCCTACTATGAAGAATAAGAAATATAGGTGCACTCAGTAAAACTTCATTCACTGACTCTACTGACTCTACTATAAAAAAAAATAAGAAATATGTGTTCAACCAATAAACATTTCAAACAATGAACAACCTTAGACATTTAAGTCCAATGGAAATGCTCTATACATAAAAGCACAGTTTATGTAATGTACTTATGAAATATACCACAACAAAATATATATTAACCTTGGAATCACATCCACAATTTTATAAAAAAAATTGAAAAATATGAGTTGATGTGAGTATGCAATTTTATGCAACATGTAAAAAAACATATCATCCATCATTCACAACCCTGCAGCTTTACAATACAGTAAAACGTTAGAATTTCTATCTCACTCTTTGTTAATGTTACATAAATACAGTGGAACCCCAAAATTACAAACACCTTGGGGACTGACCAAAGTGGTCGTAATTTGGGGATGGTCATATTTGTGAAACTCTAATTTACCTGAATCGTGTATTTGGGACCAGGGAAAATGGTGGTAATTGTGGGGGTGGTCGCAATTGCGGGGTGGTCGCAAGGCGGGGTTCCACTGTACTGTTAATATTCCATTATTTAACATACTGAGTAGCATAATGAGATTCACTCGAAAGAAATGGCAAGTGTGTATATTTTATACGATTGAATAAATTGATAATTGTATGCTCTATATGTGTGAAATATATTAGCCTTTGAGTCTGAATTATGGGGTGTGGATTTGTTTAAAAAGCTAAACATTATAGCTGTAACACACTCTATATTGTGAATAATAGAACCCAAGTACCATATGTGATCATTCATTAACACATGTAGATTGACCATTCATCAGACTTAAACATTATGCTATAGTTCATGTGATGACACATAAATCTTGAATGACTATACACAGTAAAAGCTCACCTTATGAACACCTCAGCTCAGTGACCACCTCAAAATAAAGACCACTTATTTATGGTCCCTGTTTTTTCTGCTCATTTTATCATAAATCTCTTTGACAACCCCCTTGTAAAGTGACCACTTTATCAAGGTCCAGTTGGTGGTTGTAATTTCCAGGTTATTATAATGACACTCCATATGATGACTTATGCATTTTATTGAACAATAAATTCTGTATATTCTAAGAAAAATTACCTTTAATTCATGTGGTAGAGTAAACCTGCTGTTAACTACCCAGGTTACTCTGATCTGTTAGGATAACTGAGACCTGGGTATCCCTTCAGCTCTGTATATATGAGTAATGTCTGTTTCCATTTGACTAATATCCCTGTCCAAGTGAAATACAACTTTTTAATGAAAAGTTATAGATAAATTTATTTTTTTCGAGAAAACTATTTGAATTTCATTCCTACATGTATTGCTACTTAGTGATAATTAATACCTTTTATTTTTCACAGAAAATTTGCATATTTGCCTATTTTGCATCAAAAGTTAAATAAATATTTTCTTTAATTGACAGAAGTAGAAATATATATATATATATATATATATATATATATATATATATATATATAATGAATAATATAACAATTTACATATTTTACATAATTGGCCTCCTAAATTATATGGGATTTTAATTTAAAATAAATTGAACAGCAATTAAGAGAGAGAGAGAGAGAGCTCACCTTGACCATGAGTGACTGTATACTGACCTCAGGTGACCAGAATATTTATCCATCTAGAATCTTAATGGTACATTAGGGAATAATGAAGCCTCCAGGCATAACAGTACAACACTATAGATAGCACTGATACATCTGTCCTGCAAGTTATGTCTGGACCCAACACCCCAGCTGATCACTGTGATATGAGAGGAGAGTGATGCAGGGGAACTGATATGAGCGGAAAATAGCTGTGGGCATGGTTACAGCCACTCACTAGGGAGACAGGTGGTGATCCAACAAAAATGTCAGGATCATTTTCATGGTAACATTTAGTCTACTGAGGGTTGAGGGTGCTCCCCTCTTGGTATGGCCACTCTGAGCCCACCAAAAACAGTTTAGACACCATGGTAACACCATGCACACTTTGTCGTAATGTAGCCTCCCCTTGGAGCGGAGATGTATGTTACCGTTAAAACTGTCATGATATCTCCCATATCAACTCTTGCATTGCAATTACTGCAGAGTGACTCTGCATGATGCACTGATAAAAACACTTACACCTTCAATCCATAATAATTTGTTCACAAATTGGGGGGACAGAAAAAAAATAAATATGAAAACAATACATCAGGAACACAATCAGGACATGTTGGTAAGCACATACAGCTTTCCCTTCCTCTCATGGAGACATAAATTAAATTCTTAATATTTCCTAGTACAATTGGCTGATTCTGGTGTGGTCAACAAAAAACATTATTCCACTCTTAACTTTTCTGAATTACCTCCCTTTCAACCAACACTCTTTGCAGATAGATTATTATTGTTGGACCAATTTGATACTGGACAAATGGAATACAAGAAATTCAACCTAGATTATGAAGGCATTGGCTCAAAGGGTGGTTATGTCACAATGGCAGAGAAGATGACAATAATCTGTGTAATAAGCATGGTTTGTCACTCAGGGAGGAGCCAAGTTGTGTTACAGGATGGTAAGCCAGGATTTGATGTCCAGGGATGACACTGGGGGTACATATACTCTGATAAGAAGAGGAATACCTGAACGATAGCCCTTTAAATGGATGAAAAGCCAATAAAAAGTTCATAACATTATTGCATAGAAAATGTCAGTAACTTACACAAAAAAAGAGAATAATAACAATTAATAAAAATCAAGACATATATGATATTCAGATAACAAAAGGAATTATGTATTTGATAAATGAGTTCATGGTTAGTGAAGCTCTTGTCACCAGGCTTGATTATATCTTCCTGATATTAGTAATGAAAATGTTGTTACGCCAATGAAGTGAGCTTATTTATTGAAGTATTTTTCACGATGCCAAAATGGAGGCTTTATATATAAAAGCAATTACAGGCATACATATTATCTCTAATGAAAATCTTAATTTAATGGCAGAAGCCAAGCAATTTCTTCTATTTTAAATTGCTGATTAATTGTACAGTAAACACATATGAAAGGACCCTGGTTGCTGCCTACATGTATATCAAGTCACTTTAATGTTTTGGGGAAAAACCAATATAAATGTTGAGCACAGACTGGAGGTTGTATATACATAATATCATGGTAAAGTAAAACCACTGTATATAATGATTAGATGGAAAAACTGGTCTTTATAAAATAAAGCACTGTAGTATAAAGGCTGTATTTTCAAACCCTAATCATAGTCTAGTGTACTAAAATCACCACCATGCATGTGAAAGTATACTAAGTTAAATGGATGCTGTAATATAAAAGGCCCTGTTAAACCCTATATTGTCTATATTTTCCTATAAAAACTCCTATAATTTCCCATATTTTCCGTAAATTTTAGACTAATCCCCTATATTTACACATATCTTTTACTTCACATTTGTGTTTCTGATGTAAATGTTATAACTGAATAATTATCGTTATGGAGAACAGTTACTACTGAAAAATTCAGCTCTTTTATAGAATTTTGCATGTGATGCACTTGTACATATACAGCCAGCTAAACTTATGAAACAGGCTTTAAGTAGCTGCTTGGATAAAACATGGTAATGTTATAGGTCATTGGGTAAACCACAACTGCACTGTAAAAACTCCTGTATTTTCTAATATTTCAAGCTTAAAATTCCTATAAACGCCTATATTTACATCTCAATTGCTCCAATAAAATTCAGTTCAGATGTCAGTTAAAACATTTCTAACTTCGGATTTGCCCACTGATCCCTGTTGTATAGAAATCCTATACTACAGTCATAAGATGTCATGTGAGTGCTAAGTTTTCTCTACAACTTACAAGACTAAGATTGAGTTTATTGGATAATGTTGCAATTAAACTGATAAAGAAAGTAGAAACAAATAGAAAAGAGCAGTCTGTACTTGATCTATTATTTACATAAAAGGTCAGAAGTTTTGATGACCCTGACCTTTGACCTTAGGTCTCTTAAAACAGGTCATGTGGGCTAAAGGAAAAGAGAAGATAGCTGAACTGGAGCTTTTTATTTTGTTTTATATTGTGTCATCTGTGTCTGTGTCAAAGCAGAGTCATAGTATTTTTTTCTCTCTCAAATATGTAAGTATTTTGAAAGGAAAAAGATGTAAAATAACTTTTATTTGGTTCTTTTTGAAGTCTGTTTATTTGATGGCAAATAGCATAAACAAAAACATGTATGAACCAGACAATACAAAAATCCTTGCAATTCCCTAAGGATTTCTCATTAAAAACAATTTTGATGAAGTAAACCATTGTCATTTTATATTTGGGACTGCTCTGATATCATAATGAATGAGCCAGTGATGGTAACAACATGGGACATGAAAGAAGTGTGATGACAAACCACCCAGATCTCCGCCAGGTTCCTCTCGACAACCAGGGTATCGTTTATCTGTGAACCTGATACACTGTGTCAGAGCTAATTTTGCTTACTGGGCAGGAAAGTCTAAACAATTCACACCCTACAAGATGCAACAATAAAATAACAGTAAACTTTTTCTGTTAGGTAAAGTAATGTTTCAATTACTGTCCATTACAGAAGCTAATTGTGATTATCTGCACAGCATCAAATGCCTTTTAGTGCCTTTGGGTGACTTGTACTATAAACAATGTGAGCAAAACATACCCAGCATTCCATATACTATAGTTATGTATCATCTATAAAGAAAATAAAATAAGCAAATTTGAATTGACTTTAAAGATGATTATTATGAATGTATCTGAATTCACAGCCTGTTTTAGAAACAAAAACTTTAAATGTGACCCTAAGTGGTTTATGTGACACAAGGTGTAGGCATTAATTTTAATACTGTGGCTAACCTGGGAACAAGGCATGTTTTTATCACATTATTGTGCATTATGAGAGTGCCCTTGGGGATATAAGTAGGAGAGAGATGGGAGATATTTTTGCGTAATAATTACAAAATAACTACATGCATAAATAACGTTGATTGTAAATGCAAGTGGATAATTGAATAGACCCACGTCACTGTTATGGTGTATGTCATGACTGTGTACAGAACAAATATATGGTACTGAATAAATTTGTATAAAATGGCAGTTGTACATTATAAAGAGAATAAAATATAAAATTCCATCACTGGCAGATTAATAATATAATTCTGAACAATACATGTTTACAAAAACATTCAAATATTCATAGTTTAAATTACTTTTTCATAAAGACTGTAAGCAGTGATAAAACATGTCAAGGGCATTTTAACTATTTTGATTCACAATACAGTAAGTGGTTAAAAACAATGATGTTTACAGAAAATTATTTCAATTTCCACAACAATTGTTATAAACCTATTAAAATTTAAATTACTGCAAGAGAGTTTGGTGATCTTTTAGAGCATAATATGTAACATTTATAAAAGTTATTGAAAAAAAAGGTCATCATAAATTATCAACATATGAGACACTTTTTGGTAGTAAAAGCATTTAAAGACAAATTATGATATTAATATTATGGTACATAGACTGACACCAGCTAGTACTACAATAACAGCTTTTAGGTTTTTTTGCAGTGTCAGCATACTCGTTATTTCCTTATTTCCGTGGCTTCTCCAGAAGAGCTCAGGTGTCCTCAGGTCACCACCTGGCTGTCAGACACAACAGTTACTGTGACAACAGGGTTTTTGTTCAGCAGACTCGGCCAACATCACCCCTTTTACCCTCTGATGCCCCCTGCCATCACACTGCTTCCGCCCCTCTGATGGAGGTCACTCAGTGCACAGCTGATGGGGATGGGGGGATGAGGGCTGGACCAAGAGAAGGTTTTGTGTCTCTTTGTAAAGAAACCCTTTCACGTTGAAGATGAAAGTGCGACCCCCTCCCCTTGTACCAGCCATTGGCTGATTAGGTTTCTGTTTTCTTGTGGATCAGGCTATTTAGACACTCTGTTTGTTATTTAACCCATTACCCATAATTCAGCTATTCTGACAATCACCTGTTCATGTCATTTTACATTATTACTGTACTCCATATATGTATAATATATAAAAATATATATATATATTTATATATATATAGTAAAACCTCCCTTATGGACGCCCTCAGTTAATATATATGTACATAATATATAATTTAGATAATATTCAGTATACCTCATAATATTTGAATAAATATAAGCTCCCAGAAATATTTTAAATATTTTGCCAGTCCAGTATATCAAGTTGCATGAATGGTTTCCAAGGTTACACAAAGTTGATTCAGAATCCCAGATTGGAATGACACAACCAGATTAATCATTTATTCAACAACACCACCTCTGTCTTGATAAATGTACATATATATATGTTTCAAAAATTCATACCCCACATTTAATAGGAAAATTTTTATTGAATCAGTCTTTCAATGAGAAACCATCTCTATCTGTATTTGGGTGTTCCAGATTTGCATACTGATCGAAGCTTTACATGGTAAAACACAATAAAAAAATTAATTGGTCATGCAATGTAAAGTGTGCCACAAATTCCTAATATGTAAAAGTATCGCCATTCAGGGCCAGTGCTATCTGTGAAGCATCTTGTTCCAAAGAACTCTGTACAATATTTACACCATCAGGAGTATTGTTTGACAATAAAACATCAAGCGTAGTGACCGGTACAGAGCTGGGACTGTATTGTACCAGTATCACCGTCGTCAGACTGCTGTTACAGTGACAGCAGCTGCTGGGGTCTGGCTGCTCCAGTCTGAATACTGCTGTTGTTACAGGCATGTTTGTTTCCCCCCCAGGAATGAAATGCAATTTCCTCAATTATCAACCGTGGTTTGAACTTGCAGATGAAACCTGTTTCGAGACTACCCTCGTAGATCAAGTCCTTTTCTGGGTTTCTCGCTGGTTTAATATTGGACCCTGCCTGGTGCCACCTTCTGGCTGATTTCATATATTACTGCACCATAAAAAAAATGTTCTTCCCTCTGTCAGTGATGTTGGAAGGAGGTCATACTGTCACCTGTGTTTGTCCATTTTCAAAATCTCATAGATTTTTTGACAGCTTTGTGGAGAGGTTGGCCTTCAAGTTTAGGAGGAAGAATTAAAATTTTTCATTTGGTTGGGTATTTAGACATTGGATATTTCCTGGTCCTGTTTCACAGTTTGTACATCTGTTTATTGGTGAAGGAAGTATGTCTACTATAGACATCTGGTGGGAAAAGTTCATATTTATAAGGCTGGTAGTCTTGAGCCTAGAAACCAATGAAGTTTTGAAAATCATCAAGTAAAAAATTCTGCATGACCCATATGAGGTAATCTGCATTGTCATGAAAATAAGGTTATAAATGTTTGTACAGGAAGAATTCAGAAATTCACCTGTAGCTGAGGTTTTTCAGAGGGACCTATAATCAACTCCTTTCTCACTCAATATTCGTGATACACCAACCTAGGCAAAGATTCCACCAAGATTTATAGCAGTGCCAAGGGGCCGGGGGCGTGTCCAGATACTCCTGCTTATTACTCGTCAAGTTTAATTTTTTGTAATGACAGTTATCATTACTTATGGGAGACCATTATTCATCAGAGCACATTCTGGGGTACTCCTTTGCCTATGAGGCCTATGTGAAAATTCCTGTCCCCATATACGTACCAGTGATGTTGGAACCACTGAGGTTCCAGGGGGATACCTAGTAATAATGAAAAAGTACTACAGTGGAATCTGAATAAAAGACCACCTGTCTTATAAGACCACCTGTGTATTAAGGCCACCTGTTTAATAAGACCACCTGTGTATTAAGACCACCTGTCTAATAAGACCACCTGTGTATTAAGACCACCTGTCTAATAAGACTACCTGTGTATTAAGACCACCAGTCTAATAAGACCACCTGTGTATTAAGACCACCAGTCTAATAAGACCACCTGTGTTAATATTAAGACCACCTGTCTAATAAGACCACCTGTGTATTAAGACCACCAGTCTAATAAGACCACCTGTGTATTAAGACCACCTGTCTAATAAGACCACCTGTGTATTAAGACCACCTGTCTAATAAGACTACCTGTGTATTAAGACCACCAGTCTAATAAGACCACCTGTCTATTAAGACCACCAGTCTAATAAGACCACCTGTGTATTAAGACCACCTATCTAATAAGACCACCTGTGTATTAAGACCACCTGTCTAATAAGACCAATTGTGTATTAAGACCACCAGTCTAATAAGACCACCTGTGTATTAAGACCACCTGTCTAATAATACCACCTGTGTATTAAAACCACCCTTGAGTAAACAGAAATCACACACACATTTGATATAACTGACCTGTCTGATAGACCACCAGTGAATCAAGACCAGTTTTGGCCAGTCCCATGGTTGGTCTGATTACACAGAAATTCACTGTGTTATACTCAGCCTATACAAGTTTTGATCCTCAGCGTTGATGAGAGCTCATTGAAAAATATGATCTGATCAAATAGTTTAGTAACTAAGGATTAAACCTGATTTTGTAAAAGTGTTAATTATTACTAACCTGTGAAGAAGGTACCCTTACAAAGGTTAATGTCTCTTACTGGGCATGTCCTGTCAGACTGGACCTACAGGCTACCATCGTCAATACCAACTATTTGGGCTGCTTAGTCACTTGGTTCTCTGTCTCTGAGGCAAAGTAGATTAATTATTTTTCAGCCCTCCGACCATATTGGTTATGTCTAACGTGGGCATTGTAGAGACATTTTCTGTCAAACACAGACCCAAGTAATAAACTGGCCCACAATTCAACAGATCATTTCCCGATATTGAGCATTGCTGCGTCAAACGAGGGAACGCTGCCAGTCTCCGGGGCTTACAGAGAGCCATTTTTTATTACAACACAAAAATGAAATCTGGGATCTGTATGTATGTAGTTTCCGCAGAAGTAAGCCTGGTCACTCAGGACAGGTGTGATAATGTGCAAGAAATTGACACAACTACGCAAGCCTAGTCATGACAAATATATTCAGAGCTGCATTTATGGCCTCCAGTGCTGCTCGTGTCTCCCACCTCTGATCCACATGAATTGAATCTCTCTATGCCATCTTTGACTTTAGCCCCTCCGTTTATTTCTGGTTGCAGAGAGGGCTGATTTTTGTTGGCGATTTGTAATGAAGGTGGCGCATGTTTTTGACGTGGAAACACGTCAGTCTGTAACCCTGTGACAGTCTAGTAATGCACCGTGATCCAGACGATGATTCCCGGAGCCTCGACTGACGGAGGTGACTGCAGCCACAAGAGAAAGAGCTCCAAATCCTACGAGTATTTCTCTCGTTTGATCAGTCTGATTATAAATACTCCCTCTAGATTTTCTCCCCAAAGAGTACCTGTGTTTTCTCTACATACCAACTCTATTCATTGCTGCAAAAGCCTTCAATGTTATACTTTACTCTCTAAATTTGTATGGCTTGTATGTATGTATTGAAACTATATAAAAGATATGCTTTATGTGTATGAATATATAAATTTTTATTGTACATCTTTTATAGGATAGATCCCTGAAATGTCAATTGAGAAATGTCTGTTGAATGAATATCAAGTTAATTTTATGATTGAAAGGCCAGGAATATAGTTATAAAGAGTGATCAAATACTAAAATGTAATACTATGATAATTAACTCCACTATACAACCTGTCCTATACAGATACTTCTCTGTTTTGACCATAAATCAATTTCTTTTGTTGTCTGAAATTTGGAGCTTCTATCTCTCTCTGTCTTTCTCCCTTTTTCAGTCTCTCTCCTTCTCTCTCTCACCATTTCCTCAATCTCTGTTTGTCTTTCTCTTGCTGTCTCTGCATCTCTTTCTCTTTCTGTCTCTTTCTTTCTCTTCTTCTTTCTCTCCCTCTTTCTCTCTCTGTCACTCAATCTGTCTGTCTTTCTTTCTTTGTGTCTCTGTCTCTATTTCTCCGTGTCTCTTTCTTTCTCTGTCTCTCTCTATTCTTTTCTCTCTGCCTTTTTTCTCTCTCTGTCTCACAATTTCTGTGTTTGTATCACTCTTTCTCTCTTTCACTCCATCTGTCTCTCTCCTTTCTACCTCTTTTTCATTCTGTCTCTCTCCCCTTTCTCTCTCCCTTTCACTCTCTATCTCTCTCTTTCTTGGTATCGTTCCCTATTTCTCTCTCTCTCTCACATTTATATATGTACTTATGCATATATATATATATATATATATATATATATATATATATATAAAGCTACACCCAATATACATACAGTATATCTGAATACATGTATTATATTAAAGGTTGGCATATGGGACCAGCTTATTGTAATTTAGGTAATATGATTAAGACGTAATAATTTTGTTGCAATTTTTTCTGCAGTTCAATAAATCTGTTTAATTATATGCTGAATCATGACTGCAAATATATTTACATGTATACACAACACTTAGCAGCCCTGGCAAATTTAGTAGGTATAAAAACTGGCAGATGTGTTATCTATTATTGTATTGTATAACTACAGGAGCATTAGAGATAAAAAGTGACAGTTAGATTAAGCTGCTGTCTTATCATAATTATCAACGAACAATCAGGACAGCTTTATCAATGTGAAAAAAAATGACAGATCACATGACAGATGAATTATATCTGTATCAGTGGCCATGCAGTTATTGTAAAGGGATATTGGATTGTATAGTGAGATACTTGTCACATGCAGTAAATAAGATAATCTTTTATTGATAAAAATTGTTATTGATATTTTCAGAATTAATATTTTCATTACTAAGTTGGAGGGAGATTTAGGTGATATATAAAATTAGATCTTTTGTCAGGCACCAAACTAATAAATCGGAGGTTAGTTTGCTGCCAGCCTGTCTGCGTGGAGGTTGACAGCATTAACATTGTGAGTGTCAGGACCAGGTGTGCTATTGTATGGCGTTCCCAGATAATCCCCTGCTGGTTCCAACGTAAGCTTAGAAAAACAACCAAAGTGCTTCGAAAAATAGTTCCCAAATATTATCTTTTCACTTTTTTTAAAGCTGAATAGCATTCATAACAGTGCAACGGCATCACCGCCATTCAGCTGTTATTTTCATATTGGAATACTCCTTAGTACCTTCAATGGTTGTATATGTTTTCCCGCCACAAATATATCAGAAACTTATTATTTTTGATAAAGAGTGGTTAAATGGTCCTTGTACATGCACTGAACCAAGTCTTTGAAACAAGGACTGTTCAAACAGCCATCCATCCTTGTCCTATATTTACCTTCTCCAAAAGGTTGTGTTTTCACCTGTATATGTTTGCTGGTTGGTTGCTTGGTCTGTTTGACAGCAGAATTATGCAAATACTTCCAAACTGATTTCCATGGAATTTTGCTCATGATTTAGATGAAAAGGTTAGTTAATTAAAGATGGCCTGATCACCTATTAAAGCATGTTGAATTAACACAGAAAATAGTATCACCTCTTTGAAATAAAATGGTACCTACCAAAATATATTGCCCTGTTGGCCTACTCATGTACACAAGTGATATGGGACTCAATGCATCGCAAGGCCACAACACCTGCCAACCAGGAGATACCCAAATTGACTTGGCCCCAAAAAATTAATACAGGTTCCCACTGGTTCAAGCCTGGGACCTCAGAATCCGTCACTCTGCCTTATTATTGTAAACAGATACGGACTGTGTTTATTCACAAGCAAACTTTAACAAGGTGTCAAATAGCTCAAGGGGAGGTACTGAGACTATGTGCTGGGAGGGTTTTACCTGGAAACATTTTATAAGGCAAAAGGGAGCTGATGGTGTGAAAGAATAGGCAAAGTATTGCTCCTGATTATGTCTCTTTCAGGTTTGTTTTGTCTTGGCTGAGGTACACGCTCTATTGAGTGCCTCTCTAGTGTCCTTGATTGTGATGATGAAACCATTGAAGGTCCATCATGCCTGGTCACAATAATTCAGGGGTGATTACCGACAGGGAAGCCAGTGTTAGAAGGCTCACCCACACTGCACTTGTATGGCTGAGCTGATGGAATGATTGTTTATTTCATATGGCATCGAGCTTTATGAGACAAACTTAATCCAGAGTTTCTTCACTAATGGAGTAGGACATAGCGTAATAGTTATTTAATTAAGGCATTGGACTTTGGAGTGGAGTGAAAATTCCCAGTTTGATCCTTGCCAGTGCCTTAATGGCTTAAAGGCAAAATCCCGATAAAACCTCAGAGATTTGCTCTTATGTCTTAATGACAGGTTATCTGGATTATCAGGACTTCTGGATTATTTCTAACCCTGTGCATACAAAACCTGCTGTCTAAAAGGCTTTAATAAGGAAAAAAAAGGTTTGGTTCTCAGGCACTATTTTTTCAGAAACCATTGCGGGTGGGAGATTTTTCATTAATTGCCTGTTTTTGAATATTTGATAAAAATGATCAGGGAAAAGCATGAAAATTTATAGAATTGTTTGTGTTAATCAGGTAAAAGCACTATATAAAGCAAAGGAAATTATATCAAAATTGTATTATTTTATCTTCGTGAAAGATGAAAATCAATATAAAAATTTTTGATGCAGGGGGTAAAAATTGACATGGGCAGTGCCTGAGAACCATTATAAACCATACATTTTATTTTGTTTCCCTATTTATTACATATATATCATTCTTATTGTAATTATACCATTATCCTCATTCTATAGACAGCTCCACCAAAAGTCTATCATTAAAAAAAATAACAAAATTAAAAAAAAGTTCTTCCCTCCTCCATCAGTAAAGAGTATTCTGATACTCTCAAATCCTTTGGGGTCCATCACCCAAAAGAATTATTGTTGTATATAAAACCTTGTCCTTGGGACTGAAAAGAATTCAGAAGAAATTAAACGCTTTTTACCCTGAGGGTGTGGTCTACCCCATAAAGAGGGGTGTATTTATTGTACATGACTGATTATGGGTACCTGCAAGACTGAACCAACTTCCACTGAGGGTGGGCAGGGAATACATCTGATCAAAACTATATACAGTCTTTGTACCAGGGATTATAACATTGCTATACCACCCAGTCATTTTAGGTTATCATATTACTGCACAGGAAAAATAGATGATTGTCAAATTGTGGTTTAATGTGTGTTGAACTGTTCAGAGATTAAAACAGGCGTACCAATAGGTCTGATTTGAAAAGAGACAAAGGAAACGAGAGAGAGAGAGAGAGAGAGAGAGAGAGAGAGAGTGCATACAGCTGAAAAGAGAATTTTTTGTTCAAGTGGAAGAAAGACACATTTAGAAAGTGATCGTGTACAGCTTATCTGGCTAGATTGAAAAGTGTATGAAAAAAAGACAGAACAAAATATGAAAGACAAAAATAAATAAAAAAAAAATTCCTAGGCAGGAGATTATCAGAATTAAGTAAACAGGTCTTTAAAAATGTTTTCAGTAAATTGAGTTGTTCTGTGGAACAATTTGTCAGGCCTTTATTTTAAGAGAAGAATGGCACACAAAAAGAACTTTCCATATTACCCAGCACCCTGCCATTTGTAAGGTAATCTGAAGGACAGGTGAGTGTGTTTACACCACCATCATGATCATAGCATCTGTTAGCACCTCGCTCTAATATCAGATTTTTATAAACAAACTGAAACCCTGAGTCAACAAACACACCTGGAATATGTAATGACCTTGACCTTTGAGCTTAAGGTCAGGACCTGATAAACTTAATACGCAATATATACCTGTATGGAAGAAAATGAACATCTACATCATACCTGTAAACATAAAGTAACGAGTTCTCTGTCAGACTAACGAGTTCCCCATCACCTGTTAGTGAGAATGATTCACCTGTAAGGTTATGTCTCTGACTATGTTAGTTTAACTTTCTTGTTTTAGCATTGCAGGGCATACAAATATAGTCAGCTGTTCTTACAAAACATCAAAACAAAATACCAATTACCAATTCTTGTTTTATTGTCGCCAAGGTTTTTTAGAGGTAATGGATGAAAAAATGGTATGTGAGTAATTTGATGTGATATATTTAGAATAAGCCTGGGAAATTGAGTGTCTGTGTTTGCGAGTTTGCAAAAACTAGCTGGTCCTCATTAATAGGAAGTCCTCAAAATTTATTTATATTCATTTAATAAAAATTAAGGCGCAAAAACAGGTCCAATATAGACTACACTTAGTTTCTGGTTAGATGTCAGACTTATGGCCTAAATTAAATATGCTGCTTTTTTTTTGCTTTATTTATTCGCATGGCCTGAAAAATAAATCATTCAAAAACAAGCACACGTGCCATATGCAATTTTTATCAGGCTTGGGATATCGTAGGCAAGCGTATAGTGTAACCCTGATGTATTTATATAACTCAACCCTTTCCATACTAATATGACCTGCCCATTTATACATTTCACAACAAGGTCATTCATTAGAGTACCATATTAATAATTGAGATGATTTAATTAATTAAGGACAGCTTATCATGATAGACCAGTATTTAATGAGAACAAGATCAACATCAACTCACATTTATGTATGGATGATAAAAATATAGTTATTTCAATAATCCATAATTTTGTTATACATTAAGATAAAGATCAGCATAATCACATTTTTACTTTTTTAGCTGTTGTAATTACTTGTAATGTAAGTCAGCTGAATTAATTGAAAGAGCTAAAATCTTGTGAGCTTTATGTAAACCATAAAAAATAAAAAAAAAAATAATTTGAAAAAAATGTGATGAATTTATGAACAAAAGTTGGAAATAATCACTTCTCTGGTGTATATTTTAAATTTTCTGTCATAGGTATAGTAAAGACTGGACATAATTTACGGCAGATGGTATATTAATAAATGGACCACAGACAGGTACAGCTGTTAAAGATAATGATGAAGGATGATGTATCACAGTATCATTAATAACATGATGGTATAAGTCCTGATGGAGCCCTGCTTAACAACAGGGTTGGGAGTAATCCGGACCTCATTAGTAGGCATTAAGTGATTCATCCAGTTCTCCAGGGCTTCATGCTAATTTTAGGGAAACCCCAAATGTGTTGAAGAGGACACTGGCATACATGTCATTTGAACCAGCTGATATCTATCATTACAGCTTGTAGGCATATTGATATATTTTGGTAGGTCAGGTGATCTTCAGTTAAAAATACATCATTGTTTTAATTAAGTTTAAGTTTGTTTGAATTTTTCAAATTTTAGATTTAATAAAAAAATGTGTAATATCAGCATTCTTATAATTGTACTTAAAATATATACTCTGATATACATTTCCTGTCTGGCAGGTTTCTCCAGGAATTTTTGCTTGCCTCCATGTTTGGAACATGGACAGAAGTATTGTTATTTTTCTTCCTTTTTTGGGTGTTGTAATCTTATATTTAAGAATGCTTGGCAGCAGTCAATAATGTATGTCTTACATGAAATATTTGATAAATTCCATGAGGATTTGTTTCATAAACTCTGTGAGAATTTATATGTGTAAAAATGTCTACTCTTAACAGATGAGAAACAGCCTATAGGCTTTGCTGTAATAGAGGAATTTCAGGCTGACACATACCAGAGAACACTGCATGCACATTTCCTTACCTCTTGTCTTAGGAAGAATTTGATACTAATTGTGAGAAGATGTGTTACTGAAATTGTTCAAATGTACACTGCAGTATCATGTTCTGTTCAAATGGTAGGCAATCTTTTTTATATACTTTATGGCATTGCATCTGACTCAGCAAAAAAAGGACACCATAAAAACCCAAAATTTCAGCAAAAGAGTAAATTGTTATACAGATATTATTGAAAAGAATGATGATTTTTCTTTGATTCTCTTTGATTATTACAAAATTAAACATATCAACCCCTTTATTAAGTGTCCCAAGAAAAAATGTGGTTCCTGATGCCATATGTAAGATGGGTTCTTTATGGTAAAACTAGGCAGCCTGCCTTATGCTATCTTGAACCAATATTAATGTTGCTGTAAAGCTGAGTAGCATACATCTGTTGTCGTTTGTTGTGTGACAGGGCTTGGCTATTTCTGACAGTTCATCTGTCCAGCAATCATCCTGTCAATATAACTAATGAAACTGTATGCAGGTCATGTCCTCTCTTTATATTTCTTTATATCAGACACGCATAAATATAAAATGCCTTTAAGCATTTCTTTGAGTATAAATACCATGTGTTTATATTTATATATGGTTAGTTAGTTAGTTAGTTAGTAAGTTAGTTAATAACCAATACAAGGACTCTCAATGGCTGGGATGTTGCCATTTAGTAGTGTGTATAGGCAGAGGAAACTGGAGAAAACCCCCCAATCTTGGACAAGCCTGAAACCCATTCTCATAGCCATGCTGTACTAGATTAAACTGGTTTTGCCAGTTCAGTGCATCAGGTGTTTTCACAATTGCCTGCTATACATTTATATATATACATTGGAAACCCGCCTTGAGACCACCCCACAATTACGTCCACCCCCACAATTACAACCACCTTTCCAGGTCCCAAATATATTATCTTGGTACCTTAGAATTTCAAAACTATAACCAACTCCAAACTACTACCATTTTGGTCAGTCCCAAAGTTGGTTGTTAATGTTGGGTTCTACTTTACATGGAGCAGGAAACTCCCAGTCTGAAATTTAAATATCCACTGAGCCCTGTGTACAGACCTACCTCAACAAAACTGTCTGCCAGTTGGCAGCAAAGACAGTCCCACAGCACTGTACAGCAAGGAGTGAGAGACTACCCATGTGTACAACCCAGCAAAGTGAATCCCCACAAGGCTTGGTGAAACAACTCACTGAAAATACAATAAACAGTTACCTATCTCGGTATCTGTAGCTGTTATCAGCTGGTTTGTGCCTAGGACCATCTTAATCCAGCCTTGGTAAAATTAGCACAACTGACTCAAAATCCAGGGTCACAAACATCACTACTGAAGTGGTCAGACAGTTAATGAAAAAGGCAGGCAATGGAATAAAACTCTCTGGTCACAGATGTTATTGGGATAACTATTTTATATCATAGCATGTCTTTTATGTATTTTGTTATATACCTTTATATATTATTAAAACCTCTGATGGTATAAGGCCACATGGTTTCTCCATTGAGATGTAAATGTGGTTATGATCTGTGTTCATATTTCATCGGGAGACAACTGCAAATGTATCTCTGAAATAAAATTCCCAACACTAGTTCTGTTTGTTGACTTGAACTTATGGCTCTTTTAATTTAATCATATATATGCAATTTTGGTAAAAATAAATAGGATTTCTCCAGATTGAGAACTTGTTTTTAAATACCAGAAACTGATAAACCTGTATTGCTGGGTTGTTGGTATTATTTTCTGCACACATTGGCACTGCAGTTATAGATATTAGGCTTTACTTATTCGTACAGTTTTGGCTGACTGTAACAAAAGAGAGATTTTTCCATTATAACTAAGAAATTTCAGTAATATATGTTATAATTAAGGAAGTAATTTTCATTATTATGTTATAGTTAAGGAAGTGTACTTTTGGAACATATTTCAGTGATTGTGGCATGAATGACTGTGAATTTTGTGCATTGCTCAAACATCAGCATTTAAAAAATAATCACAAGCTACCATATAACTATTTAATATTATAATTTAAAGTAAGCTATATGATACACCATTATATATTATAATAATAAGCTAATATGATAAAGCACAATGATGATAATACTTAATAAAACATTATGATAACATGCATATAGTTATGATAAAACATTGACATGACTGGAATGGTAAAAAACATAAGATGATCATTCATGATGAAACAGCACAAAGAACAGTTGATACAGGTAGATTGATCGTTTGATCTAATCGTCTTCTTCTCACGCAGCCATTAATGAGTGTAATCCAATAGCACTTCTTTTGCGACACCGTTCAAATAATACCGAAGCACTTTTGAAAAGTGAACAAGAAACTGGTATTCATGAGCTGACCTTTTATTAAAACCCCATCATAACAAAGGGATTCCGAGCTTTTTTCACCAAATCCACAAAAACCACACCCATTACTGAACAGAAACTTGAGACACTATCAGGGTTTTGGTGGGATGGGATTTTAAATGGCTACAATGATATTTCCATATATATTGCTAACATCAATAAAAAGGGACGACTTGGGAGAACGATAGTGGCAGGATTGACGTTATTCTCCTGTGTATGGGGGATGATATTCAGTCCTGTGTGATTTATCAAGCGACGCCACTATCTCGGGTCTATGTATATGTATGGAATATAAATTCAGAGTTCTGCCATTGACAAATATAAAAAAACATATTTTCCAGCCATTTTACCAAAGCATCTTTCAGATCTTGTATTATGTGTTCGGCAAGCTAGCAGGTTGTGTGGAGTTATTCATGAGGTTTTAGTATTGAGAGATGATTTTTAAGCAGGAGCTAACTTCTTTTTGGTTCTCTCAGATGGTTCTTTTTTAACTTTTCCTCTTTGTCAATTTTCATTTCAAAGATCACAATGCAGCATAACATGTACCTGCCAGATTAGTCACAGACATACTTGGAACATTAATTAATATTTCAGAGTACATTATATGTGACAGACATTTATTAAGTCTCATAAGTTATAGGTTACACTTGTAGAGGTTGATGAGTTTACTGTGGTTACCTTTTTATTTGCAATGGTTTTAATTTTGCAATATTCGTGAATGTAAAAAAACTCACCATTATGAAACCCTCGGGAATCAGATGCCCCATCAACTAAGATGACCTCTGAAAACAACCTCATCAGCAACCTAATTTGTGCCTGGTTTGGAGACTGGCCCATATGCATTAGCCACACACACAAACTAGCTGTGATACATATCGACTGTGTTACAAGTCCTAATTGAATGACTGAACCAGATATTATTTAGGTTTTGTAGGATTTTTTCTGAACTTATAATCAATACAGGTTCTGCTATAATATCATTTTACAGATTCTTGTGCAATTGCAAAAATGAAACCCTTATGGAATATTCAAAATGAAGAATTCGTGAAATTTCAGCCTCCCAAAAAATAAAGCCAACCTCAGTATTTCTATATTCATATATAGGTAGAATTTTTTGACGGGTGAATTTACATATGTACTTTGGTCCTTCTGAGTGCAAAACAATTAATGTCAAACACATTTTATTTTCTTTTACTTTCTTCTTCCGTATTTTTCTGTGTGTGCTAGGTCTAGAAGATGGCTTATATTCAAAAGCTGAAATTCAGGCACAATATTAGTCCGGATTCCCAATAACCGCTCAGTTGAGGGTCTCAGTGGAAGACTTCAATTGTTCACTAGTGAATGCGTACATCTAGTTTGACATGCTAAGAAATCTCCATTCGGTAAGTGACATAAGAACAGGTTTGTTAGCAAGACAGTGACAAAGAGGAATAAGCACTCTGAGAACACATACCTCTGCCAATATTTTAGTTCACCATTTTTGAAGTAAATCGTAATTATATTGACCAGACTTTGGTATGTGACGCATAAGCACAGGGAATATGTAGACCCAATTTGCAAGCTAAGAGAAATGTCTGTCACAGTTCACAAACTCCATGGTTGCATCACTAGTTAGCTCTGCCTGCCAGAATAAAGGCAGTTCCAGTAAGGTCACACCTGTGCATACATAGGGGGATAGGTGACTTTCACCTTGTTTGAAAGTTTTCTCTGAAGATTTCCATAAATACCAGTGGACGACAATGGTTTGCCCTCAGCGGGGGAAAAACATATTTGCCTTGTCTTGCCAGAATATAATTTCTCATGTCTGATGATGTAATCAAATGCATTCTGGTGATGTAATCAATACACAGATCGTGGGGCCAGAGTACCTGCTTAATGGCGTTCAGCGTCAGGAATTTCTGCACCTGGGCACACTTTATGACTATTTAAATCAGAGAAATCAGTTTCTCGTCTGAAAATTACACCCTTTCAGTCACCACTGTGTCACTTCAGGTGTTATGTCTTTGTCTGGTTCATTCAGGCATGCGAGGTTGAGTGAGACGCAGGAGTATCAGAGAACCTCTGAATTCTGGGATATTTCTGTTATCTGTTACCTATGTATTATAAGTATACATTTTCTTCAAATGGTGTTTCTTTTTATTGAAGAAAAGAGGATAATTATACAATTGTATGATTTCATTCATCAGTGACAGGGCTTAAATTTGAGTTATAATGCTTGCCCCAATTTTCTGGTAGTACAGTAAAACCTCACCTAACAACCATCTAAATATAAAGACCACTTGTTCACGGTCATTAGTCTTTTTTGCTCTTTATATAAGACCCCACTTAGACGACCACCTAAAAATCCACTTAATCGAGGTCCAGTTTGATGTCGTAATTTCGGGGGTTTACTGTATCATTAATGGTTAAGTTCTCTGTGAATCTTTTTAAACAAACTTTAATTTTTATGCCCCCGCCACAAAGTGGCCGGGGCATATAGTTTTACCCATGTCCGTCATTCCGTCCTTCCGTCACTCCAAAATCAAACAGTTGTACAGACTTTTTTTCGCAATGCCTGCAGATATTGGCCTGATTTTTAATGTGTGGGCAGATATAGACCAGTTACAGATCGAGTTAGCGTTTCGTCCCAGTTGACCTACTTTTGACCGTTTTACGGCTCCTAAACTTAGAAAATTTCATGAAAAATAGAAATTTTCATGACAAATACACATGTACGGACTTTTTTTTGCAATGCCTGCAGATATTGGCCTGATTTTTTGTGTGTGGGCAGATAATGACCAGTTACAGATCGAGTTCGCGTTTCGTCCGGGTTGACCTTCTTTTGACCGTTTTACGGCTCCTGAATATAGAAAATTTCATGAAAAATAGAAATATTCATGACAGATACACATGTACGGATTTTTTTTCGCAATGCCTGCAGATATTGGCCTGATTTTTGGTGTGTGGGCAGATATAGACCCGTTACAGATCTAGTTTGCGTTTAGTCCCGGTTGACCTACTTTTGACCATACGACACCTCCTGAACTTAAAAAATTTTTCAAAATTTTACAAATGTTTCTAATTTGCCCCAGGCGGGGGCATTCGTGTCGTTCCGACACATCTAGTTTTATACAGTTTTATGGTCAGTTAAACTAAATAAACATGCAGAACTAAGACTGTAACAGCCATTTATGTGACTTAATTGTATCGGGGAATATGACATATTGTAGGTGCACTAAGTGGTCAATACAGTTCTCTTGGTGCGGTCTGTACAAGAAACAGACATGATTTCAAATCGATAAGGAGTGTAAACCTGCTACTTCTCCCTCTCAATGGGAACATATTGTTGTGTAAATTAAATAGGCTGAAACCAGGCTGCATAATCGAGCCGCTTAGTCGGACGACCATGTCCATTGAGAGCTACAACTGCTATCCCTCATGGACAACAAACCCTGTGTGGTCAGTAATGACGATTTTCTTACTCAAGTCCACCGGGATACTCGCTGAATCCAGACATTAGACTGATATTGACAGAGGCCACCTGAGATGTGCAACACTGCCTGATGCTGGAGATAGGAACACCAGTCTTCAGCATTCTATGGGTGCCAAATGGTCCCAGCTGTTCTAGGGATGTTTCTGATTAACCCGACAACATTAAATGTGTAATTATCTCCACAAACTGGTCAGAAAGTAAGATTTCCACCATACCCTCACTACTTACTAAAACTGATTGAATTTTATATTTGTTTTGAAGGTTTCCATCCTTATACTAGGCATATTAAGTATACATGAAATATACAGTGTAATGTCATGGATATATAATAGTATCTGCAAATTTTACTTCTGAGACTTTTTCCTTATGTCTGTACACAGTGGAAATAAACTTTCACTGAGTGCAATTAGTGATGCAAAAAAATGAACATTGGCCCTGCTTTACTATCATTAATCAATATATTGATAAACATTAAAAAATTGAATTTAGTTTTGAATCACCAGAACACTGTCTCCTGGCTTGCATGTAACAAAACAATCTCATATTATGATATTAAATCAGTAGCAGGGATTAGATTCCAAGTAATTTCACTCCTTTGTGTAAAGAATAACTACAAAGTTTTAATTTGAAATATAAAAAAATAGGCTTAATTTGATTTCAAACAAGCAATAAAATTCAATGCATGCAGAGATAATAAACAGATAAATATATTACATACTGGGGTGACCTAAAATTATAATTAGCAAACAAAGTGCCTTGTATGCTGAGATGGTCAGATGATGTAGAGATTGATGCATGGTCATATAAAGTCATTGTACGAGGTTGCCAGTTGTCAGGGAAAAGTTAAGAAAAAAATATTGTTTTCAAGGTCATGGAAAAGCCAGGGAATTTCATAAAAAGTCAGCAAATTCTTTGATATATTTGGAAGTCAGGGAAATGTCATTGGATTTTTAATGGCTATGTTGATCACAGTTAGTTATCTGGTTTTAAAGAGTGGTGAATTTTCAGATTAAATCTTGTTTACTTTTAATTTTGTTTAAAAATCTAAGGTTGATGATGCAGAGTATGGATACATATATACATACATATATATATATATATATATATATATATATATATTACATAAAATATATATCACATACAATTAATGATGGACCAATTCTTGTTTCTGACCAGTAAAATGCAAAAAACAGGATCTGATGTATGTTTCTGGTGTTCCATACATTTATCCAATGAAGTCTAGTGTTAGGTTGGCACTGTTGGCTGTAAATGATGTTTTTGTGTCCAAATTCAAAATTTGCATGATGATTTTTCCTTTAGAACCAACTGAAAGTCAGGGAATTTTTTTCAGAGTTGGCTGCTGGCAGCCCTGTTGTATCAATACAAGTACATTGGATGATATGAGTACAACAATCAGCTTTGTACTGTGTTGTATCAGGGAAATAGCCCTATAAGCTGTCTGCTACCAGAGTATAGCTAGCCATGGTACATTGATGAATGATGCACAATCAGCAGAGTGAAGATGGAAATGCTTATGATATTAATTTATATGTGGTCATAACAATCTTGGAAAAAATAATACAAAATTAAATACATGATAAGTTTGTTTTATACATGATATACAAGTACATGATAAAATATCTAGTTTTAATTGATATACATTTCAGGTTTTCACAGTAACCGATTGGATTTTCTCAAAAAGCGCCAATGAAAGGAAATATATTGTCCCGGTCTTGTCAATTGAGATAAGACAGGCTTTTGCTGAAAGAGATTATCATGTTTTATCAAGAGGTATTGATATAAAGGCACAGATAAAACATCTGGATCACTCTCTTTACAAGCAGTTCTTACACAAGAACCCGAGATTGTTTATCATATTGTATAAAATGACATCGGATGTCTTCATTACGGCATGGCAGGCACTTGGACCCGAATACTAAAAGCCCACTTATAATCCCGGTATATTGATGTCTGTGGTATAAGTGCAGCAATGAATTTCTTGAAATGCCTGCCTTTTATGTCTGTTAATGCAAAACCATGCAAGGGGAATTGAGAGAGAGTCTTCGGGCTTTTTTATCTCGCTCCGTATTAAAATGAACAGCGGCTTAGAGACTGCTGGCACTTGCGGTCTCATAGAAGTGATCGACAGTTACATCAACGTAAATTGTTGGTGGCACTCCCTTGTTCTGGAGTAGCCAGTCCTCGTTGTCAGTTACGACGTCCATTCTGACCCTCATAGATGAAGAAGACATAGTGCTGGCATTTGGATGTTTTATAGCATGTTTGCGGTACCTTTCCGCGGGGACTCCTTCACTGCCCCATTGCACCCCACTTGTCTTCTCAACAGTTTGAAATTAGGTCCCCTGGGTTTATTGGATTGTTGGGCAAAGAGGCCATTATGATCCTCGGTTATGTTGGCATATTTCATATTCATCCCACCCACATTCAAGGGTCATCCATCTTTTTTTCTGGCAGGCTATAGATTCTGTATGGTAAAGGTTAGAAACTCGATAGGTATACCATTTGTTTGGAGAAACTTGTTTTACAGAATATGATGACTTAAATGATGCTTAAATGGTAAAAAAAGGTTGCGTAACAGAAGAAGTGACACAATAATATATATTAAAAAGAATACAAAAAACATTGATTGATGATTCCTACAGAGCAATAGTAAAAAAGTACACAGGGATCCCATGTCCTTGAAAAGTCATGAATTTGTCATTTTGAAATTCAGTACTTCATGTTCATGATTTTTTATAAATTTTCAAAAATTCATAAAAAATCATTTGCTGGCTGTCTAAAAATGTTTCTCATCCATCATTGTTATAATTTAACATTAACAGTAAAGGAGGGGGGGGGGGGTGTAGAATGAAATTTTGTCTGGGGTCAAAATGTTGTGAAAAATTAAAATCTGAACATCATGAAGTGTAGGAATTTTAAACCATTCAAAATTTTTAAATAAATTATTTTATATTAAAGAATTTTTATATATTATATGTGTATTTTATGATATGAAATGTATTCAACTTTATATCAAAGTACATAATTGTACCCATTTCCCTTTTGCATAACCAAATGTTAACCATTTTGAAAACTACTTAACTGCAGGTAAAGCCAAATGTTACAAAATCAGGCTTATGATTTTGCGTGTCATGCAGCACATCCACAGTGTATTTATGGTACTTACATCCCACAGAGAAACAAAAACTACCAGTAATTATGCAATTCAGACATAATTTGTTTGTGATAATATTAGCAGCGTATCCAGTGTATAAATCTTCTGTTTGAATTTGGTTTATACTAATTAAACAGCAAATATTAATCATTATAATAGCCAAATTTTCTGTTCTCAGTATGAGCGCTGTTGGGGCACTTGCAGGGTAAACATGTGGGAAAACGCAATATTGTGACAGGGAGAGCGCTGCAGTGGTTTGCTCAGTTCACGGGTGCCAGCGCAATTAGTGCTTTATTGATTGAGCATAAAAATCAACAATGCGGTCTCGGCCAGAAAGTGCCGTAGGAAACGCTAATCTCTGACACCAGAGGGAGACGGGTTTACCAATTATCAGACTCCAGATCAGGTCAGCCAATTATTAGGGAGCTGACTGGGACTCTTTCTCTCATGAGAGCTCTCAAGTGAAGAATTCCCTATCTTAGCCAACCAAGTGACCACAGCCCATCTTAAAGGGCAGTACCCATTTTCTAATAATTATAGAATAAATCGGATTTATTGCTTGTTTGTGGTGAGCCATTTTGTCAGGTTTTACGTTTTGATCCTGATTGGATAAGGTCAGAGGTTAAGGAGGATGGAGGTCAGCATGTCTGGGTCTAGTTATTTATTAGTCTGGGGTTGTCTCATTGAGTTTTATGTGCATAGGTATAATTATATGAGTTTCATTTCATTTGGGGAAAGTGAAGATGAGAATGTTTGGTGCTTTGATGTGTTTGTCACTTAGCTGAGTACGTATACAGTGTGAAAAAGAAAATGTTTATTGATATTTTTAACTAATTTACATATGAATAAGTATTTATGTGATATAGAGAACTTGGGGCAGGTCAGCACATGCAACTTTGGCCAGGTTTGTCTAGGACAGGTTTTCATTATATAATGGTTGATTACACAAAAATGCAAATTTTTTTTATTATTAAAAAGATTGACTTGTCTATTCATCAACATGATTAATTAATTGGCACACCACTAGTCATTATTTACTTGGGGAATGTAGCACAATTTAAATGCACTTAATCACAGCTTCTAGAATGTGATAACATGGGTTGCCTGGATGGCAATTAGCAAACAAACTTGATTAACCATTTAGCAGAAACAGTGTCTTTATAAGATCTCTGTGTGTCTAACAAGATTGATTCATGGATCAATAAAATTGCCCAAGATTATCACCCTAGAACTCTTCCTTTGTGGATAAGTACTGTTTTTAGTTCTAAATTCAGGCTTTTATGTGAAAAAATAGCGAACTTTTATTCTGATACATATTTACCTGCTAGGTGCTATCTTAAATTTTATATGAAGTTTTGGCCAGGTTTGTCTGGGATTGGTTTTCCATAAGTGGAATTCAGATGGGCCAAGTTTTTGTTTTTTCTTGTAGGTGGCGCAGCAAAAGACCCAAATAATATAAATTTTATTTATTTTGAAAATGACCCCTCCCCTTAGGACATATGGCATTGTGAATATATAAACAGGCATACCCACAAAGGAGTTGCTTGACAATGAGTAAGTGCCACAACCAGTTATATACACATATAGCAAATACATGATTAATTGGCATTTAAAAATAACACATGTGCCTGTGAGAATGAATTACATTGAAAATCTGAGAAAATTTCTATCTCTCAAACTGTTGACAAACATTTAAAGAGTAAGAACAGGGAAACAGATATGCTGACCATAATCAGCACATGTGGTTTAAATTAAAAAAAAGACTCAGCACTTCTTTGTATGCATTAAAAAAATGCAATGCCTGCAGGCACAGTGCCTGTATTTAGTTTGGGAATGATATTTTAAAAGCAGCAACCATGATCTACCAATAACAGGAAATTGCTTGATCTGTTTGCAGCTTGAGTTCTATATAATTAAGCTGTTGTTTACATGATTACACACTTTGTATGATCAAATGACTTATTATTCAAATCATTTGCTTTGCTTTAACCTCTCAGATTTAACAAAGAAGAACACTCATCTTGACCTGTAGGGTGTCGTGGTTTCAGTGGTAGGTTTAATATATGCATGTTTTTTCCTGCTGTTCAGTAAACCTAAAATAGTTTAGTTTATTTATGTTATAAATAATATAAATATCTACTGTCATGCATTTGACATGGTAAGGAGCATTATCAATACATTATTTTTAAAAGTGGGCCTCTATGGTGAATTGATTATTTGTGAAAGCTCTGGCAATAACAACAAATAATTTGAAGATGAGGACCCAAAGAGTCTCGTCATTACGGAACCGCAAAATGTTCAGCATGATTTGATTCATATTGTGAGCAAACAGTCAAATTGTTCCACTTAACATGAAAAATATTTTATTTGAAGTTTTTGTCCAATTTATCAGTTGTGGTCACCCATGTGATAACCAATAGAGAAACTTTAAACCTTTGTAGAAAATTAATTTTCGGAGGGGGTAGCGCAAAGGTTTCTAATTAGAATCGTGCTAGTACTTGGTATGGGCACGCCAATAGTTGTTGAAACATTTTGTGTTGCAGCAATCTGCTTGCCATCTGGCGTTCATTTTAGGATTTGCTGATGCATTGTGGGTAATTGGTGATGTTGGTGTTGTTTATTTAGCGTTGATGAAGGAAAGAATGGCCATGTAAACACAATAGTTTTGAGAGCCTCCTTTTAATTATGTTGCTTGATGGGCTATATAAACGACCAATATTATGTCAGGAATTACTCCCGGCTCAGGATCCCCTCAAACCACACAATGCTCATCTAGAATTTTGTTCTTTCATGATTTCATGGTCTGTCCATTTTCCTGTTATGCCAAGACGGAGAAAAAGTTATTAACTGAAGAAATAGCTCATTCAAAGTTAGTGTGTTCATCCTTGAATAAACCATACCGGTAATCTTATATATCCTTAACAAAAAAAAATGGTTTGTGGTTAAAAAAAAGATTGATTACTCTTTTACCATAGACAGTAATTTTTTCTGACCTAGCTTATGTATGATCTCATTGAAAACTTCAATAATTCTAGAGAGACCTTAAATTGTTACTAAAAATGGTACTGATGTTTGAGCCATAAGTGTTTAAGTGACACTTTTGGAAAAATCATTTTATTATTGTAAAAGACATTGAAAGAAGAAGAATTGATTTAAATCTTTAAAACATTGGGTTGTAAAGGATTCTTTCAGAATACAGATCAGGGTCTATTCATTTGGTTATTGATGTGTATATAAACCATTGTTTCTCATCCTTACAATAAAAATAATGTTGATGTCATGTTATCATAGAAATTACTTATGTGAAAAGGAAGGAAAATTAATGCATGAACCAAAAAAACTGTATAATCTGCAGTGTAAAAGCTATTTTATCCAAGGAGACACTCTTTCTTATCTGCAGGGTATTACTGTTGGATTATTCCTACCCTTTGCTTGTAGATATTAAACTAAGAAAACTTAATATTAATAACTTCATATTTTACACCTATACTTTCACCTTTATTCAACTGTCAGTGCTACTGGACCAAACAAAAACAGAAAAAAAATCCAGATAAACCGATGGAATAACTTGCAAACAAGCAGATATGGATGAAGACATTTCCTCCGTACATAAGAAATCCAATAAGTCATTTTAAGTGGAATTGGTTGTAAAATGATGATTGATGATTAAAAGAAACGACTGATGATTGATTATTAATTGATTAATTTATGCACCTTCTATATTATGGTTAAATCTGCTGTATAGAATTATACATAAAATATTAATTCAGTAAATTCTGTCCAACTTGAACATCTCACTGAAAAGTAAATGTAATGGCTGGGTTGTTGACACTTGACACCTGCACAAAGGTAAGTTTTAATGCTGTTCCTACATTGTGGCCCGTCTTTCTTATATCTCTGACAGAATTGGATAACATGACTTCTTTGATTTTTCAAAAATGCAAATTCATTTAATTATAAAAAAAATTGACTCTTCATCAACATAATTATAATTGGCACACCACCTGTCATTATTCACTTTGGGAATGTTGCACAATTTAAATGCACTTCATCAGACTAGCTTCTAGAATGTGATAACATGAGTTGACAGGATGGCAATTAGCAAACCAACTTGATTAACCATTTAGCAGAAACAGTGTCTTTATAAGATCTCTGTGTGTCTAACAAGATTGATTCATGGAACAATAAAATATAATGTTAATAATTTATTAATGTTATATAGTGTATATTCATTATGATTAACCTCAACACTGCATAATCACATTACATGAACCAAACTGCATTTGTGCCAATTTTTTGCCATACATCTAGTTCACTATATAATATTATAAATGTAGAAAGACCATTATATAACATTAAAATGGTTATATCTTTATAGTGTACGTTTCCACCTCAACTCTGCATATTCACATTGCATGATGAACAAAACTGCATATGTGCCATATATATTACTCTGCAACCAATTCACTGTATAATATTATAATTGTAGAAAGACCATTATATAACATTAAAATTGTTATATCTTTAGAAGTTTCCCATAAACTGTAGAACATTACATTTCACATTGCTCTGTCCTGTCTGAAATTATGGTTTAATTTACCCCGTGCTCTGAGTCATTTGAGTCAATCTTACAAGTTTTCCATCTATTTCACCCCTGCCCAGTTCATTAAAATTTCAACCCCTGCTGTGAACATGATGGCCACTAAATCTCCGCCTGTGGCACCAGCTTTCATTGGCTCAGCATGCAGCCACAAGCTGTATGAACATGAGATGCATACACAATCCAACTTCTACCCCTACACAATTCAAAATAACTACAAGAGCGATAGACACAAGTGGAAATAAAGGGGTAATATAAATAGCCAGGAGGATGCTGGTCTGCTAACAATAAGGGGTAGGAGGGGTAACCTTTATAACATCACACCCGCTGGCATTAATTGATCTATAAATCAAGTGCTAGCTCTGCTGACCGTCCATATTGAGGCCGCTTCATTTAGTAGGCTTTTGACCTTGCTTGTGCTATATGTTTGTGTTTGACCCTAGTTTGATGTACTCCCTGTAGCGTTTATGCTGATATTATAAGGATATCTTTATGATATTTGCTCAGGTCATGTCACTTCATCCCTACAGGTCATCTATCATATATGCCATAAATGAATGTCAACACAAGTAATTTGCCAGAAGGCATCTTTTATAGTTAGTGTTACTATGCAACTCAGTGGTTAACAAGTCCACTCAGGGGCTCTTCAGACCGACAACTAGAATTCCCCATTTGGCCAGAAGTGCTCAGTTCAAACATATCATATATTTATTTTCTGTTATAAAGATTTCACCTGCCTAAAGCAAACCACTGCACCCTTCCAACAGAGGTTGTTTCCATTAAAACCAACCTTTTTCCAGTTGGACAATGTGGGATGGGTGGGGCTACATGACTCGATTATCAAGCTTTAAAATTAAAAGTTGTTACATTTCAAGGAAACACATAACTTCTGTTTACATTGTATATGCCTAAGCTGAAAAATATTACTTATTTCGTGAAGTCCTTTCCACAAAAATAGCCATGCTTATGTAATTTGCCTTGAACAATTCTTGTCGTACATTTTTTAACGGACCACATTACCCTCTTCACCATGTTTAAACCTAAGTCCCTAGTGTAATTGGAAGCCCTGGTGCATTGTGGATAGCAGAGCTCCAAAGGCAAACTAATCAAACCTTTAAAGAGCCTAAGAGATTATAATGCTGTGAAATTAATTAAAGGTTATCTCTCCAGAAGAGCTTCAAATCTGACTGCAGAAATCAGCCATGCTCCTCATGCAGTTTTTATACATTGCAGTTATCCCAAAAATCCTTTCATGCAGCCGCTGATTTTTGTAGCAAGGTTCTGTGGGTTTGAACACAAGGGTGCACACAGAGCAAAGAATTCTAATCAGACCAATGAGAGCGTGGTATCGCATTGTTCATCCAGCTCCATATTTTAAACATGTTACACACGCTCTTGATTGTCTGAGATAACACTAGTTCTGTCATAGGGCCAAGAATCTGACCAACGAGAGCTTTTTTTCCCGGTGTAATCAGACCAACAAGAGCAGGTGCCTCATGTTTAAAACTGTAGACTTGATGCACAATGATGCAATATAATGCTCTCATTGCTCTGTGCGCACCCTGGTGTTTGAACCCGGAGAACCTTGCTTTACAAAGCAGAGGTTCAATGAAAGCTAGGATGTCTGTGACTGCAGTGTATAAGCACTGCGTGAGGAGGGAAGAAATCAGCCAGAGAAAAACAGACAAAAATAAAAAAAAAGCTGGATGCATACTGGAAAAAAAAGTTTCCCATCAGATAAATGTACTGAAGGTTTCAGCATCTCGTTTCAAACTATAGTTACCCAGGATGCACCAGTAAGTCTTTGATAATAAGCCTAGAGATTACCTCTCCCATTTGCTTAACCAAGTGTGCAGGCATCTTCTGTACCACATAAAATAAGGACTAGTTGGTTTTCCTTCTGGATTAAATGGATTTGGATTACCTGTAGAGTGGGACTGTTTTATGTTATGGCCTTTATAGCCTTGAACTTTAAACCAAATGAAAGCAGGCTGATTTCATGTACACCTTAGTGGTATGTGGACAGTTATTTGGAAGATGCACATTAAATGCAAGGATATCTGGGATTTAATATTGCAAATCCATTATTTGTTCTCCATCTTTCTGAAAGATGTAGATTCAGATATACTGATAGTCCAAATTTCATGTTGTTGTGAAAAGAACTCATATTACTTTCTTTGATGAAATAAATGATTTGCATGTTTGCTATCATATTTCAGCAGTTCAGTGTAATTGTATATGAGCGTTTTTGTGACTGTGTGATGTGTGTGTATATATAAGAGAAAGAGAAAGACAGAGAGAGAGAGAAAAAGAAAGTGCATTAATAAATGTATACTTGCACATCACAAATATGTGGTTGTGTACAGTAAGGGACAAGAAACATTTCTCATATATTAAAAAATTAAAGAAATTTATGAAGAAATTATAATTATAATAACAAACAAGTCAGGGGCAAAGTTGCCAACATATTGTTGAAAGGGTTCAACTTTTTATATGATTCTATTTACAAGTTTTATTGTTTTAATACTCAAATAACCAAACAATGTTTATTTGCACAGCACTGACTTGACCCTGGTCAGTTGACTTGGAGGTCAACCAATGATGTGATCCCTATGAGTCACATGATTTGCTGGCTTGATAGATTTGGAAGAACATGAGATAAAAATTGTGGGTAGACACTTTCCACATGTATCTTATGGTGGGAACACTATCGTATCCAGTGATTAAATCTGTGGTCTCCACTGGCTCCAGAATCCAGACAGAGCTGAACATGTTAACAAAATCCCTGTTTTATGTCTAAAAAAGAATACAGCCAACCTTTTGTCAGATGTTTATTATTATCTATCAGGCCAGAAGCCAGAGAATTTTGAATAGCTAGTGTTTTATTTGTTAAAGAATTAAAGAAGAAAATATTAATTTTTAATAAAAACATTACGGTTTTCCCAGTTATCATACTACAACTATGGGACTTTGTGAGTTCCAATCTTAGCTAAGGAGCAGTAAGATTTTCACGGTCAGCCCCCACCCAGGGTGAGTGTTCTGCAGGCTTAATGGGAAGGCTGTGACCCACAGCTGTGTATCACTCAGTAATGAGTGTGTCTTTTGGGGGGTTCCTCAGTGTTATGATCCAGCAGTGGATTTATGTTTGTTAATAATATTTCTCTTTAGCCTTTAAATTTGCACAATTGAACATACAGATTCATATAATTTAAGATAGAGGTATGAAAATATGATTTCATTTCTCCAAGAAAGAAATCTGCTAACTTAAGATTAGTTAAGATTCAGGCTTTTGTGTAAAAGTTTATGTTTAAGAAGAAGCCCACTATTTATTGCCCTATCACTATTGTCTGGAGCATTCACTTGCCCGAGGCAAGTGGATCACTCTTAATATTGAGCTATGCCTGTGATGGGAGTCACTTGATGGTTTAAGTAAGATTAATGGATAGAAGATGATAGATGACTTGGTTATTAATCTACAGTTGTTGGGTATATATAATCCAGTTAGCATGTTGGGGAAACATTTAAACAGTGTCCTAGCTCTATAAAGACTAATTTGTACCAAAACTGTTGTGCATTAATGATGAGTCAACAGATATCAGGAGTTTAATTCTTATACATGTGTAGCCAAAAAATTCAGCAATGAAAGACACTGGTTTATCATGATTTATATGTAACAATTTGATTTGAAAAATGATACTGCATCTGACATGTTTACTGATGAATAAACTTTCTGGTAATTTAACATTGGTGAAATGTATGAAACCTACAAAGCTGTTAAATACCTGGTCAGGAATTAAGTAGATCATTATCTACAGATAAATGTCTACTACATGACTATGAGAATCCAAACACCAGTCTATCTTAGGTATCTTAGTCTATCAGTGGCCTCTCAGAGCAAATAAAGTTCCATAACAGGGTTTCTACGGGGCCTTAAAAAGTCCAATTTTTTTTCATTTTGTATTTTAAGGCCTTGCAAAGACCTTAAAAATTCCAGGAATCCTGACATAGGTCTTAAAACATTTTTTAATTTGATTTTACCCATCCTGATATAATGAATTTTCACCAACAGTTCGGTGATCAGACTTAAGCTTGAGACAGTCTAGGAGAAGTTGCAGTGGTTACTTGTCAAAGACAGATCTCTGTAGATCTTCAGTAGTTTTATAGCACGGTAGGGCAATTAAAGGATTCTATGTATAAAAGGTTCTTAAATTTTCTAGTCTTAAAAAGATTTAAAAAGAACCTAAATTTGCATTGCCTAGAGGTGCAGGGACCCTGCATAAGTAACTGTGACTTAGAAACTTTATTTTTGAGTACACAGTTTCAAACTCAGCATGTTAACCATTATTTCCCCTGCATGGCCTTCCATTTTGTAATGCATGATTTGGCATTTTTCTTGTGAAAAATCACCTCTTCATCCTGTCCAAATTATGACAGATAGGAACAGACCAGAACCTGTAAAAGGGTGGACTTTCCCTGTTAGAGTACCGATGTCAGTTGCACATTTACCGAATGGATGATCCCTTTGATCTCAAAGCTTGATTAATTACTCTGCATGCTATAACGAGCTTCTGCATGGAAAAGTGTAATCAATTATCTATTTATATACTTAAAAATGAGAAAATTTTATCAGATAACCAGGAATATTAAGCAGAATCACGATCATATTTGATTTACTGACATGTACGAATTAGCAATTTATCATTTGTTCAAGATAAAAGTATTCAGTAATGATAATTATATGATATGAATAGTTGATGGGAAAAGAACCTACAGAAAAAGTAAAAAGGTCCTCAAAATAAGCCGTTACAAACAAGCCAAAATTCACAGTTGACCAATGCAAGTTTATTACACATGAAAATTAGAAGGTTCAGTCGGTGCAGCAAAGCTTTATTGTAAGCAGTCCATTGGTGTTCGATTTTGGTATGTTGCTGATATCATGTTCATTTTGGTATGTTGCTGCATGATTTCATGTTTGTATTGGTATGTTGCTGTTTTCATGTTTGTATTGGTATGTTGCTGATTTCATGTTTGCTTTAGTATGTTGCTGATTTCATGCTTGTTTTGGTATGTTGCTGATTTCATGTTCATTTTGGTATGACATGTTGCTCATTTCATGTTCATTTTGGTATGTTGCTGATTTCATGTTTATTTTGGTATGTTGTTTTCATGTTTGTTTTCTTCTGGACAGTTCTGCATGCAGTTCATCGTGATCATTCATCTTAAAATATGTCTGTATCAGTTGTTCTGGTATATATATGGTGTATATTTCTCCTATGCTTCTTTACAAAACCTTATAAACAGTTGATCACAATTGTGAGAAGATGGGTGAATCATACAAACCCTAGTGACCCCCATGTACATCTCCTCCCTGCCGGCAACATACCCCACTGGGAAACAAATTCACATCAACTCCCCTCAGGGGTACCATTATTGTCATAAGGAATATACTTTACATCTCCCAGCTATAGTGAAACATGGCCCAGTTAACTGCCCCTGAAGCCTGTAAGTCCACAGAACAATTTAATGGCTTAAATAGTAATGGCCCAAGTGTACATTGTTGCACGATAGGGACAAGACTCAAGGGATGGAGGGCACAAGGGATTCTTGGAGTTCCAGATGATACGGTGTGAAGGTCAATGGGTACCATTCCTTTTCCATACATCAATGTCAGATAAATGTTGCCTCTATATATATGTATATTTGAAAATATGCTGCTATTGAACACACTAAATTTTATTTTTGAATATGATCATCGTACTAGACCTGTAATCTGTGAGCAGCTCTTACCCATGGACCTAGATTTATGTAAAATCCACATCTTTCTTCCAAGCTACTATAAACAAAATTATCAGAAAATAACGAGTATTGAAAATAAAGGGAACTATTAAATATAGGCCAATTTGCAAGGGCTTGAATGTGCAATTGATAAGATAAACATATTGGCTCAAAGAGTTTCTGTATTATTAAATATAGAGCCATATGTATTCATTTTGCAGGTTCACAGTGCCTGCCGTCAGTTCTGGTCCAAATTGAGGAGAATTGTGGGATTGATTGACTTAATGATCCTAGCATTACCTTTTTTTTTAGTGGTTTACTGTAATTAAATACTGTATAAAACTACTATCATCCATTTTGAAACAGGATACTGAATAAACTAGTGCCATACTTTTTATAATCTCAGTAACATGGTGTATTTAATTATTAACGAGAACAATTCTCGTATACAACTCTGATTCTGATTGATGTTGTAAAACATTCTGTTATAATCATTGATAAATCAATGTTTTCATCCCTGCCGTGGCAGTGCTTGGAGAGAATTCACAAATTATTGGATAATTTTGATACATCATGATAAAACACTGTAACTGAAGTAAAAATGCACAGCATGAAAACATAGTCCTTATTTTACAATCCATTAACTGAGCAGTATGAATTGCAGTGTTTATTAATATTTCATTCATGTTTGATATTAGATCACAGTTTTTCTTATACAACAGTTACCAGGTGCAACTTACCTGGAGAAGTATGCCATCCCCAATTTAAGGCTGGTATTTGACTGGTTTCCTGGCATGAATGACTAAACCTGTGCACATGACAGCAGTGAGAAACTTATGCCAGTTATGGTATTGTAATTCCCTATAATAATTAGTCCTCCAATGTCCATTTGCAAGCTAAATGCAGTTAATTTTCCCCTCAAGATTAATGCATGTTTCATTAAATGATGCAAGTGGCCAATGCAGTATGCACATGGAGCCAGTCCCACAAATGCCTGATTACTTTTGCGGTAGTTTTCCTGGCATGAGATAGACTGTTGTCACGTTTCACGCATGAGCGGGACAGGCAAAATGCTGCGATCTGACCAAATATTTTGATTGTCCAATACACAGGGGGGATTTATCAAGTACATGAGTGTTTTATTGATGGCAGATGATCATGATTATTGACAATGACAGAGTGGGTTAGACTACAGCAGGGCTTGAAAAATTTCTTTGAAAACACTTGTCCAGCAGGCATAAGTCACCAAATAAATACTGGTTCTCTTAACTTTAACGTGGTCCATGATCCAATTTCAGACGTTCCAGAGTTTGAGTGCTTCCAGCAATATGTCATTCTTAGAAATCACATGATAATTTGAGTATTTGGGTGTGGTCCAAATAAAGTGTTATTCCACACTAAAATTTGCCAATACTCAGCCCCTTGCTAACATACTCACTTCAGAGAATCTGAGACACCTACTCACCTGGATGTTTGTCCCCTGAATTCTTTTGTGTCACATCCCAGTGCCCTTATCAAACCATGACAGTTACATTAACATAATGCAAGGGATAAACAAGGTGTGAAAGAAGACCAAAGAAGAGAGAAAAAAGTGCATGTTTTCAAGATTAACAAGCATTTAGGTTACTTAAAGTTGTTCTCAAAAATGCCTATTAACTTTTTACTTTTGTTTCTAAAGACTTATTTCAATGTTTCAGTTCTGCTTTATATATTTAGTTTAAATTAAGTTAATAGCATGGTATGGTGTTAACTAATTTGGTTGATAAATGGTTTCCACAAAACTTCATGGTTTACCTTAATATATACATTGCAACTCTTTTTCTTAATATCATAATAATGTGAAATAAATTTTTAACCGAACATTTACTCTGATTAGGCTCAGTTTGCTAGTACAAACAAGGTTAATCAAGTAAGGTTCCACAGTACACAAGCATTTCCCACCTGTTTGTTTAAAGTAATAAGTATCACCCCAATTGACTCAGAGTTTGAAGTTTCCGAGTCTAAAGGTAAACAACATATTTTTCGAGCCCTGCTAAAAATCACAGTAGTCACACTGACAATGAGACAAATTTTCCTGTGCAAATGATGTTTCTTCTAACTGATCAATATATTTACATAATTTTTTTATCTGACTCATGTCCCCAGTTAATTTCTGGGGTGTATTAATTGCATCATGCCTTATGTAGTGTGTCTAGTAATTTGCACACATTATCAAGGTCTTTTATATATGTGCAACCACTATGCCTTTGGCAATCTAGTCTTGTGTGTCTGCACAAATCTGTAAATTTGACTGGACAGTGTTCTTGTTTGCAGGTGATGTTTCTGTGGGCACCCAGTACAGAAAAAAAATGCTTATAAACAAAAGTATTCCTGATGGAAATATTCCCAGGGAGGCATTTCCTGCACAGGCATATTTCCATTACATTGGCAGGTAATACATGCTAGCTAGCTGTTGCTATTGCATATGCATAATATGATATTTTAACAGGATCAGTGATAACTGTTGGAAAAGTAGTCTCAGACTACATACCTACCTCCACTATGGATCTGAGTCTAACTTTGGTACATATCCCACAGAAATAAATGTATTAAAAAAAAAGTCATAATTAGATCATAGGTGAGCTCCAGAAAAAATGTGGCAAGACGTTTAAAAAAATGAGAAATACATTTTACATCATATCAGACCCATTTATGGTAGTCCAGTTCATTGGTCACATGCAAAAACAGCCTCATTTGACAGCTGATTGGATGATGTCATGTAAACACTCAAAAAAATATAACCAGCTAAACAAATATGGCTGTCCATGCAGGGAAACATATATCTGCCAGATAATTAAGAAGAGACCAAAAAGTTATGAAACATAAACCTGGAGATATATTGTAAAATTCTTGATTGCCATATCAGGCTGTCACTTCCACTTGAAATTTCTAGAAATTAAAAAAAAAAAGATAGATTTTTAAGACAATTATCTGGACACAGGCTGGTGGAACGGAGTATAGTAGATCAATTAGTACTTTGATGTGGCGTAGTGAAAATTTGCCTTTTCAGCATTTCTATATTAAAAAAAATTAGTTGATCAAGATTTGTTCAATAATGTTAATTATTTCTCTGCTTAGTAATGTTTAATTACTTTGATGTCAGAGAGTGCATTAATTTTATGTGGCTAATATACTGTGTGGTAAACTGAACTGCTTGTTTAATGAATCATTGAAAATCATTGCCACTTGGAGTCAAGTTTGCAGAATTCATGAAGACCTTTTATCTTGTAACATTCCATATAAAAGTGCTAAAACTACTGTTACCCAGTGTTGAAGGCAGCCTAGCTAAGAGGCTTTTAAACTCTCAATAGAAAGGTAGGAAACGGTTTCAGCATAGAACAGATCAAGCAAATGTAACCTCTCTCAGTTGATATATAGTAATTAATGTCAACAGAGAGGGAGAGTTATTCCAACATTAGCAATATCCCAGTACCAGGGTGTACAAACATTCAGGAATTGCGGAGCTCGGTAAATGCTTCCAAATCAGTGTAATCATACGAGAATATTGCTTGACACAGCAGTATTTTAAGTGTCACATAAGTATTATTATCCTGTAATTTGAAATAATAGCTTGGAATAAATATTATTCATTTCATGACATACATTAAAACGACTTTTAATGGGAAAAGGTTAGCTTGAAAAGGTTAAGTGGTCTCTTTAAGTTAAATGGTGTTGTGATCATCAAGATTGCTTCATAATCGATATGTCTGGGGGATAAAACCCAGAAATATAGCATGGTATTATGGACATAAAATTACACTCAGGGGCCGCTGTGTATATGTACCATATTGTCTGCTAATCAACATATTTTTCAGATATAATTTAAAAGATATAATTACATAAAATTTGCCAAAATGTCCAGTGTCAGCAGGAAAGCTGTTTGGTATTTTTTTTTTTTTTTTCATTATTTTCACATATCTAGTTATGCATTATAATCCTTGCAGATAAATTACCATAGCTTCACTTTATTTCATCACTGTATTATATATCAGATATTATGTCATACTTGTGATGATAAAAGATATTTTAGATGATAAGTAAATTCTGTTGATGTTATTATGAAATAAAATGAGGTCTGCAGTGGCCTAAACATCACTTGGAACCTGTCCCTGTCACCTGCATTTATTGATAATAGGGGATATTATATGTAGCTAAAATCATGAAGTTCAGAAGTATAAGTAGCTAGTACCAATTTATCACCTTTGATTGTTACTCCTTGCAGCCAAAGGTCTGTGCTGGCAAATCAACCAATTACAAGATCCTGCATAAATATGGATTAAAGAAAGAAACAAAATGGACCTATTCATTGATGATTTGCACTCTGGGGGCAAAAAAAAATAAATAAAAAAAAATTTCAGTAAAAAAATAAACCCCAGAACCAGGGGAAATGCTGCAAGATATAAATAAACAGAAGGGCTAAAGTGAATCCATCATGATAATATTTATACAGTGGAACCCGATCATTACCAAACTGATGATGTGGGGTTGGTCATATTTGTGAAATTCTAAATTATTAGGATCATATTCTGGACCAAGAAAAAGTGGTTATGATTGTTGGATGGTCACAGTTGTGGGGTGGTTACAATTAAGGCTGGGTTCCACTGTTTCTTATAATTTTCAAATTTAGTATTGTGACTGGCAAGAAGGTCTGGACCTAACTGAACTATGTTTACTGTGTCAGCAAGCAGTAAGAAATATGGACGAGTTGTCTGCATCAAGTGGAGTCATTCCACTTTGCAAATTTGATCAGCAGGAATTGTAATAATTGAAGATATCGATAGGATATGAAGTCTAAACAGCTTCTAGGTTACAAATATTTTATTTGACATATTTCATCTGACTCTAACTACATCATTGGTTACTATGGTGACACCTTATTTATGCCTTGACATATTTCCTCTCTAGTATATCCCATATATAACATTGTAAAAGTAGATGATTTATTGTTTAATGATGTTGAACAAAAGAATAAGCAGACCTTTTAATTTATTGTGTGAAGAATATGGTGGTATAATGAATGAAACCTGCTTACAGGTAGAACTTTAGTAGGAGTCCGAGATCTTTAATGTTAAGATAACATGACAGGTGGATCCAATATGAAAGGTCATGACTTGGAGAGATAACAATCAGCTCAAATACAAGGCCTGAAATAATAAACCCTACCCCTGCAGGTACACAACCCCCATCCCTGGTGGATACTAAACAAACTACAGGGTTCCTGCACTCCAAGGGTAAAGGGGTGATGAGTATAAGCTACATATACTAAACACCCAGGGTTATTATAGCCAGCAATATTATTCTAGGATATCAAGGTGATACAAGAGATAGAAATGTGGCCAAGAGATACATCAGGGTAAAATTCAGGTTACCAGGCAACCAATTAAGCAACTACTTTTTCCAGGACGACTAAATGCCTTGGAAGATTTTCTCTCCCATATGGTTTCAAATTGGTTGGTAGTGAAGAGAATTTACCTGAATGTCATTTTGTGGCAATGAATTTGTTACTTATGTTTATATAAGCACAAAGAAAAATAGTTTTCTTTTGGCAGATCATATACATACAGCTGTAGCTGCTAACAACCCCATATCATGCATATTGTTCCAGCTTCATGTATGACAATTAGTATTAATTTCCATAGAAAAAAAACATGCTCTCTCATTACCTTCTTCACTTAGCCAGTGAATTGTGAGAACCTTTAGAATTGATTCAATTAACAACTCTTGATTCAGTTCTTACTAAAGTAGTAAATAATATAATTACCAATGAATTATCATTGTTTATATACTGAATATTGCTTTCTCTCAACAAGGGTAGCATACCCCCTTTTGTCTAAGTTATGCATATTTTTTTTCTTTCAAATTTTTAGTTTTTGTATTTTTTTATTTTTTACCAAATTTAGATACTCCTGGATATTTCTGATTAGTATATGAACAGCCTATGTACAGCTACACAGGATGATGTACAGTAGAAAGCAAGATGTATAATGTAGTTACATACAGGTCCTGCAGCAAATTTAAGCTGAGGGTGGAGTCATAGTTTTCTTGTTGACCCATCATCTTAGGGTAACCAGAACATGTCTTTGTTATCCAAGCTGTGGGGTTTATACTGCTAACAGGTGTTGTCTGCACTCAATAACCCTGTCTGCTGGTTATTATCACACCCCCTTTCACCCCCTTGAAGTCAGTGAGAACTTACCCCATTCATTGATGTGAAAATAAGCTATATACAGGTGCATCTGCTGTAAAAATTTATCCTTATTGTGCATCTTTTCACTAGTATTTTAGGACAGGAAGATTTCTTGTGGATTGATATGGGATGGTGGGGGGGGGGGGGGGAGGTGAGGGGTTGCAGAGAAAAAAGTAATCTATTATGTGGGAAAGAAAAAATTAGCCTGTGACTTTTTCCTATCTCATTGTGTTATATTTTTAAATAATTTATTCTTAAACTAAGGGCCCACTCAAAAATTCGGAAAAAGTTTCGGTTCCGGGAAAACCGTTATAAATGGTAATGAACTGTGAGTGACCAATTTATATTGCAGTTATTATGAAAATAGACTGTTTTCTGTAGACTATAATATATTCACTTGCCAAACAACATGGACATACAGGATGTATTATGAATCTCATCTTTAGCTATACCGGGGTAAAGAAGGAAATATCAAATTCAAAACACTTCTGAAAGATTGTTTATACCTCAGTCATTGCTTATTTAACTCTAACAGACATCAAACGTATCAGTTAATAAAATAATAAAAAAAATGACACTGCTTTGTCCTCCAAGGCCATCATGCCATTATAATTATTGAGTGGACGGTTTTGGTGAAACTGAAACTATCTCCAGAGATGGTTTAGCCAAAACCAGTTTCAGTTTCGCTATTATTAAGTGAATGGTTTCCCTGAAGTGGCCAAAACCAGTTACAGTGGGCCCTGACATATGCAATATTTTTCCAGAGAGTTTTCTTCATATGTCTTTTATTTTATGTTCACTATGAATTTGTCATATGAAGCTCATTTCTAACTTGCATTTAAACATAATTTTTAATGTTTCAGCATATTTAATGTCAGAATTTCCTACGATTAAACATTATTATTATGCATGTATAAATGTTACTTTTAACAAGCAGTCTTTACAGTTTTATTAAAAAAAAGTCCCTCCAGACTTGGACATACATCAGAACTTACATTTTGAGGCAGGTCCAGTCCAGCTGGTCTGTGTAAAGCAACTCAAGCGTAAAAAAAGATGCACTTGCTTAACCCTTCCCAACATGTGGTCCATATCTGTGGAATCATTGAGTCCTTGTGTATATTGGTTTATCATGATGTACACTTTATCATTTATGAAGAAGTCGTTCAACTGTGGTGCACTTCGGACAAAAACAAAGTGAGAACATCAAGATGACTGCAATTAAATCCAACAGTGGCCACAGATAAACGAGACATGTCAGGGTGTCTGACGGTTTATGAGTTACGCATCCTACCACTAGGTGGTCCAGTACCTCGCAGGGGTTATTGATAGTCATATATAAGAGACCTCCATGAATGTTAATGCTCGCATCATGAGCTCCGAGTGCTTATCATGCACCGTTATAAATGGTAATAAATTATGTTTCATATCTTTTGAAAAAGATTTGTCAGTGATAGGGTTTGTGTGTCATAAATATGACCATTAACTGTTGTATGTCGGCCATGTGTGAGGTTTGATGGATTAATGTGATTCATCTTCTTTTCGCAGAAACCACTGGTGTATACAAATGGGATGTAATATGTGCCAATCAACATTTATCAGCTGTATGCCATATGCTAATAATAAACCTGTGTGGACAACTGGAAGCTTCAAGCAATAGATTATATTTCCCATATCATTCTTTTCTAGCATGTTTATAGTATGTATGACATTTAGCTCAAACACATAAAACTCACAGGGGGCAACAAATGTTTATAAAAGTCTACAGAATGTGAATGTCTACAGAATGTATATTAATGTCTACAGAATGTATGTTAATGTCTACAGAATGTATGTGATTTCAGGCTTACTCTGTGCGCAAATTACGGAGGTCAGTAGTTTCAAAATGTCTTTTGCAAATCTCTTGTTTTTCTGACTCCCATATGATTGTTCTTGTCGAATGTGTTTGGTTTATTTTTGGGTCACCCAACATGTTATAAATATGTGGATATAAACTAAGTGAACAAACAGCTATTTTTAGTTAATAGACATCAGGTATCAGAATAGGCCAATAAATGAAATTATAACTTGATTTTTCATGTTCACATCCATTAAATGTATAATTAGCAGACTATTTCACTCTCTCATCCTCTTCTGTGCTCAGTTTCAGTATCTTCCTTTTTATCTGTCTTTCTTTCTTTCTCACTTTTGTTCTCTCTGTCTTTCACTCTGTCTGTGTTCTTCTCTAATATTATCTTTCTTTTTCTTGCTTTGTCTTTCTTTCTTTTTTACTTTCTTTCTCTCTCTGTGTCACTTTTTTATTCCTTTTCTCTGACTTTCACCCTCTCCCTCTGTTCCACACTGATATTCTCTTTCCCTCTAACTTTCTCTCTCTCTCATCCTCACAACCATTTTACTAAACTGGTATATGTTATTATAATACATACATATACAAAGATGGTTTGTTTAGCTGTACAATACTTAATTTAATATAGCCAAATCTGGCATCAACATGTATGAAAGTTATTTTTCAATAAGGAAAAATAGAAACTAGATAACATGGCAAACACAGGTAAAACCAAAAGTTAAATCAACAAATTTATATATATATATATATATATATATATATATATATATATATATATATATATTCATATTACACTATTTGATATATTACATATTATACTATTGCATGTCTGTATATAAATGTGAAAAAAAAAAAAATGAAAAAAAATAAAACTATACCTTTGTATATGACTAGAGTCCATGTACATCCTTGTAACGTACACAGTATGTGTAGCCCTAGTTGACTTATGAGAAAGAATCAGGTAGCATTTCATCCCCAGTATCAGTCAAGTCCAAGAAAAGGAGGTGACAGCTAGTCATACTTTGTCAATAGTGGAGCAGTATGATTACTCGTGGTCACCGGACCGCATCGGAGACTGGCATGAGAGGTTGATGAATTATCGCTGCTGAGAATCACAGGTGAGAGAGATGGGAGTATATTACACCGCATCCTTTTCAATTTCGGAGCTATGTATATTTGTGGAGTAAGTGACCCTCTAGAGGTGACAGTGTATTCTTAACACCTGGAGGTTTGACCCCGCGTTTGTAAGGGATTACCTTCACTGTTCATCACGTTCATAAACCCCTGGGGACCAACTGTAACAAAGTCTTGTTTACCGAGGATTCTGGCACATTTGAATAATTAAATACATTGTATTACTCCATATATATCTTCTTTAGTCTGTTCTACCACTGTCATAGGTCAGAAGATATGTTAGAGTACAGTATTGTACAAAAATGTTGTAAGGGTATTTTTTTTTTTACTGTATTGCTTAATTTATATGAAAAATAATTAATATTGATCAAGATTTGATAACAGATTACAAGTTTTACTCTGCAGATTGGCTTGATGCATTTTGTGTTATTTGTAATGATCATGACAGTATGTTGTTTAACGCCCACAATAAATTTAGAAATCTTTGGAGGAAAGAAATGGGGAAATGAATTTTAAAAGAGATACAGAACTCAAATGAGAAAATTAAATAAAAAAGTGGGAACTGTTGAAAAGGGAGGTAGATGATAATGAAATGTAAAATATGGTGTATGAGCTTCAAATATTAAAACATTGCCAATAGGGAGAGAAGATGAGAAAGGGATAGGGAGATATGCGAGATGGGAAAAAAAGGAGAGAAAATTAGAGGGAGAATTAGGAGAAAAAAGTGAGGAGGAGAAAAATGAGATGGTAAAAAAAAGGAAAGAAAATGAGAGGGAAAAATTAGGAGAGAAAAGTGAGGGGAAGAAAGAGAAAAGTGAAGGGAGAAAAAATGAGAAAATGAGAGGGAGAAAAAGACATTAGACAGATGATGGAGTTCATATACGTCTTTCCAATGATCAAGTTTAATACATATTTGGCTGTTTGAAGTTAATGATCTAGTAATATATCTTTCAGACCTGTTATCAATGACAAGTTTTGCACTTAGGCTTGTGATGAGGAAATACACAGTTCTGTATGATTTATGTCATTGTGAGGAAGCTTTAGGAGGTTTTGTGTTTACTAATGCATACCTAAGTTTACAATATACACATGAAGGCTACTGAAAACACAAGCCAATGTGTACTGCTGCCTTTCTATCTGCTAGAAGAGTGAAAAAAATTAAATTTTATATTTGGTCAGAAAAATAAAATTAACCAAGTGCAAGACATCATTATTAATTGGTCATAGATCAGTTTCCTCAAATCATTGATCCATTATGAAATATAAATCATCAGTCCTACTATACTACTACCAACAGGTATTGCTTGAGTGAATGGTCAGGTAACAGTTTGGTGAGAGTTATATGGTGACACTGAAAACCTGGCAAGAGAAATTCATACCTGGTTAATGACCATGAACTGTAGATTATTAAATGTTTAAAAAACCTGATATTCAAATATGTTTTCCTTCTGAAGTTCATTAAGTAGACAATGCCAAGTATATGGTTATATATAGCCTTATAACCTATAAAAAGACAGTGAAAACAAAGGAAATGGGAAAAAAAATCTATAATTCCCAATGCATTCTAGCTGTCCTTCACACAGTAAAAAAACAAATCCCCAGAAAATATCATAAAAGTTTGATTATGATTGACATACTGTAGTCTTGCTCCTGTCTCATTAAACCACTGTAGAGTGAATCATGCCTCTGTCATTACAGCAGTGGTATCCTTGTTAATGAAAATCCAGGATGCTGCATGGACCACATGTTTTTACAGTGATTCAGCATCAATTTTCCGCTGACCTGACCACTTTTGGGTCATTAATGCACAGTCACATGGACATGTCTGTTATTTCTGAGTAGAAGATTTATGTATTTTTTCTCCCTTTAGATATTAATCATTATTTTTAAGGAAATATCACAGTCAGCAGTCAGGCGTGTTAATGGTGAGGAGCCATTGAATCAATTCAATTACTTAATCAATTCTTGACTTTTGATTTGATTCTCAATTCAAGTATTACTTTAGTACTAAATTTATAACTCTTGTAAATAAAATTTCATATTTAACCACAATGAATGGCAGTAAATCAAAGTAAGTAAAGGTAAAATACAATTTGCCTGCTTTTCATCACCGCCATTTTTGTTTCTTTGAGAGTGGAATGTTTTACTGGCGATATTTGAAATCTTTGCACATACACAATAAATAGCTGCTCTATTAATAAATTTTTTGCTCCTTCAAAGTTGAAAGCTCACTTATGGTTTTGGAGTGGTGCTTGCATAAAATAATAATTAAAACTAATCGATTTTTTGGTTAAGAATCAATTACAATTATAAATGAGGGGTTGTAATTCAAGGCATGGATTATTTGATGAATTGGTACACCTTTAATCAGCGCATCAAGTTAATCAAATATAGCAAACACTTCCCTACGGATTATGGTTGAAAGTGAATATGTTCAGTTCACTGCCTAATAAATGGGGGTTTAGGTGATCATATGATAAAACTGATATACATTCATTAACTAGATATCTGCAGTCTGATGATTGCAAGCCTCCACCATGTGGTGGGTCCCTACTGTGGAAAGCTCCCCAACCTGTGTTTGCTTTCACTTATTCCTCCAATATTCCTAGGTTCATTTGCTTATAAGTGACTGTACATCTGATAATATTTGTTGATGACAATCCTGAAGCTGGATCATGTGCCAGATCGCACCAAAATACAATAGTTACTTCCTGGGCCTATTCCTGAAATGGCCTGATAATTTCATGAGATTTCATTTATGATTTCATGAGATATTTTGTGAAAAAACACACTCGAACAGGGATGAAGGCATACCCTCCTGGCAGCGGCATTAAGCCTCATGTATTTCAGGTTTAATATTCACAGGGCTAGGTATAACCAGGAAGTAATAACCTGTTGTTGAGACATTAGAGAAAATCTGTCAAGATTTGACCATTTTACACAAGTGATGGTGATGTTATAAATCATACCACAATATTGTATTAATACCTATCCCAAGGGAGGTTATGTTTTCACCAAGGTCTGTTTGTCTGTTTGGATTTTAACAGCATTACAGACACACAGTTGAACCAATTATCACAAAAGGGATGGGGGCTAAAGCATTACACATATACTGTTGAAACAAGGAGATAACAGAAGCCTCGAGTGTCAGTCATGCTCTAATTGCAATTAAGACCTGATAAGCCCATTAACTCTATTGTGCACCTATTGTGCCGTGGTGTCTGGCGCAGCGGTGGCACCGCCTTTGATAAAGCGAGTCTGCTAGATGTTACTTCCGTGGTCCACTATAGCTCGCTGAAGCGAAGAGCGATATATCCAGTAACTGAGTGGTAAATCACTGGAATAACATTGACTAGAATTATGAATGCGCAAATGGTTTGTTTTGTAAAGAATTATGTGTTACAAATATATCTAGAGAGGTCTTGTGTTGAGGAATCACTGGATCGATTTTGGGATAGATGCGGTCACTCTGCACAAACTTCTGCCATGATTCATGTCGGACGACTGGTAAAAGTAAACTTACTTTCTCTGAATAACTTCGAAATTATAAAAATTAACATCAATTCCCACACTTCTGACATATAATTATTAGTAGCCATGTATTATGGTATTCTGTGGATAACTAAATTTTTTTATGCTTATGACCAGATGACTTTCATTTTGATGGATCACAATGGGCCATCGCCCGCTCTATCACTTACGGCTTTGTTCTCATATTATCGCCCATGTTTACCACAGCCAGGAATTAACGAGATGTTCCAAAGTCACGCCAAATGGGGGTCTCTCGCCCTGTTTCAATATGGCCGGGCTTATCACCGGCATCTCTGTGTGCCTTTGAGCGAGTTTTATGACCCCAGTCAGCAACATTCGACACAGCCAGACTCTCACTTGGTACTCCAGTCTGTAATCTCCTTGGTTGAAACAACTTCAGTGAAACTTAAAGGGGAGACTTACCCCAAAAAGTCTTATTATATTTTGGTGCTGCATGATCTGGAAAAAGGGGCAGATCCAGTTTAAGTGTTTTCTCTTGGCAGAGGTATGCACTCTACTCCATCGCCATTCTCGTTAATATTAATCCTCTAATCATTATGTTGTGCAAATAATGTAACATCATGTTTCTGTACAATTAATAATTAATTAAGTAAAACAAATTAGTGTCTTACAACACTCTAAAATAGTTTTCAAGTTCATTTGAGTATTGTGTAGGAAGTTATGGTAACTCTGACCAGTGGACATATTGTATGTAATTCTCCTAAACCGTACTCAAGCAACAGATCTGGAGGCCTTTCGCCTATTGTAGCATACAAATAACAGCACTTGGTATCAGTTCTAAGAGCAAGAACAAGCTGAGATTTCATAACTGTCACTTAAAGGTAATATTTTCATTAGCTAATAGAATCTAATTGTCTCTGCAAATTGGTATATTTGCGTCATCAGTGTACGTTAATTACTGAAAGCTTTGGTATGCCGTCATAGAGTGTCACCTTCTATTAAAGAAAATTAGTGATGTACTCTAAACTGATTATAGCGTGAGACAGTTTGATGTTTTGCAGTTACTGGTCAGGTAACTAATCAGACATATTTGTGTAACTTTAGTGCTGAAAATAGGTATAAGTGGGAAGCCAAGTGATTTTACCCCACACCTAATTGCTCATATCATCATATATATTTGGACATATTTGCTGATAATTATGTAGTTATTTATGTGTTTACCTGAAGTGGTATAATATTGAATAGATGGCATTGGTCACCCACTTCAATTGTGACATGAGTCATTATATCTTGAAGTATAACTTTAAAAAGTATTGTATGACACCCAAGTTGCTTTGTGGTTTAATTGGTACTCTGGTATAAATCTAGCAACAACTTTCAACTATTAACTTTTTAAAGTGCTTGCCCTATCAGGCAAGTAACACCTAACTTTTACCTGCCCTATACAAACTTGGACTTGCCCTTCAAAAATCAGTAACAGTGACCAGGTTTCAAAGAGTGCATGATATAACTGTTTTTATTGTGATATTAGATAATTAATAGGTATTATAGGGTAAAGACGTATTATTGATATGATTTAATGGGGCATAATTTTTGGAATTTTATTGATATATAAGGTAGAGTTTAATACTGAGTCCACTTGCTGAGATTATCGGGCAAGTAAGAGCTGAGTTTTGTTTGCTCTACCACTATATTCTAAATCTTTTACATGCCCTGGGCAAGTGGACAGCTGTAAGTGTCAAACCCTGATTTGCTACCCAGTTTAGCTTTAAGATCAATTGAGTGTATGTGAAAGAAATTTAATTTTAATATAGGAGAGCCCATGGTGTGTTAGCCCTGCCAGGGTGTTACAAGACCATGAGAGAACATTTGATATCTCTGTCAGAGGCAATAATTAAGTCTTTAAACATTTTATGGTCTGGGCCAGTAAATGTCTCTTTGGGTTTTATCTTACAGGGTGCTCACAGTTATGCACTTTTTTTCAAAAATAACATTTTTATCTAAAATTTAAAAAAAATACTGAGATCTAAACAGTGGACTTTTAGCATACTAGACAGGACACTGCACTAGGATTTAAATATTTTGTATTTTATGGGATGTGAAAAAAAGATAAAATAATTGTTGGGGGGGATTTTAAATCTGGGTTGATCTTCAGTCAGGTATCCATGCTACCTTAAAGGGGCCTATTCTGATATCTGACATTAACTAAAGATAATCACTTGAACCTTTATAAAAATAGACCAGAATATACCTGTCCTACCAAACACAGGCTGCAGCTCATTTTGTTTATACCCACATGTTTATATCTGCCTAAATAATCAAAAAACATAAAATAAGGACATCTGGTACGTAGCAAGTCCTGTTTCGCAAGTGCTAATAGTGACCTTTCAACTTTTGTACATATGCAATCAACCACCTGAGGTTACATTTTTTTTCTGTTTGTTAACATTGCTGTGTTTACTAACAACTTGTAAATAAACAAGCTTTTATGAATACATCCATCACAGAGGCTTTATAAGAATGTGTCTTAATAGGAATTACCTAGAGTTCATTAATATATATGCAGAGTAAGCCAGAAATCACATAAAACTTCTCGAGAAAAGGTTGGTATGTAGCTAGCTTTATAACTACTCAGTCACTTCCTACCCCAAGTTAACAATAGTCATAGCGTAAATGAACCTAAAGTAATGAGTATACATGTACACTTGTAAGAGTACTGGTTCCTGACCCTGCATGAAGGAGCAGCCAGTCGCTTCTGTGAAGCAGAACTGTGGTATATTTGTCATGGCATCGCTGGTTATTATGTACTGAGTGTTACATGACCAAGCATGAAGCGAACACGAACACCCACCTAGTACATGTTAGCTGTCAGAACAATCCTTTTTACATTCAGTACAAATCGGTGTACAATCTTCAGAACATGTTTAATGACAAGTGAACATGGTTTAACAGTTCATATAGGCATGTGAGGGTCACGTTTAACAATGAGCTACATGTATTCGCAAGGCTGCACAAAATAAAAAGAATTTGTTTTGGCTTCCCTGTCATTTACAAATGGTAATTTTTCTTTGAACTATACAAAGTAACAGAGTCTTCAGTACATGAAAGCAATTTCTCTTTGTTTTCAGAACTGAAAAATTGTCTTTTTTTTCTATTAAATACATGAACACAATTATTTCACATTTTAGAGGTGCACACATATACTTAACTTTTCTGTTTCATTATATAACTTTCATTTTTAAAACTTCACTTATGTGGATTACTTTATCAGAATTCCTGTTTAGAAAGGAATTTATTTTTAGCAAAATATACGAGATTTACAGTATATTATTGATAGTGTCACTGTAGCAAGATATATACCAGATTTACAGAATATTATTGATAGTGTCACTGTAGTTTGACAGCAATATTCGATGAATGGCCCATTTAGATGAAAGTTACTTTGATTATATTATTATTAAATGTAAGATTTCTACTGCAGCTGACAGGACGATCTGACCATTGTATGTTGGAACTACAAGGACAGATATGGGTTCCTCCACTGATATTGGCCCAGTATCTCATCGCTGCCTGGTAATAAATTACTCTTCACATAATTTAATGAACTCAATATTATTATTATTTTAACACTGACCTGTCTGGTGAGCTTGTATTCTTGGAGTCCTCTTTACAGTTACAAGTGGTTATCTTAACCTCCAAGTGGCCTGTGTCCAAGGCTCTGTTTAACAACCAGGTTTAACCGTTCTGATATGGTCAGGATATACATATTTGCAGTAAGGGCTGTATCTATTGTGGCGAGATTGGAGAGGTTGATGGTAAAGATTACTATGTTTTCCACCACTGTAGGCTGCTTTGACTTGCGACAAACACCTGTCTATAAGCATTAAGCTTAATCCCAGAGCTTGTGTATAGTTTTGGATAAAATTTCTATATCCTTTTTATAATAGCCTGGGCTTTTATTAAAACATTAAATAAATCCTCAACTTGTCTTTTTTACTCAATATCTTGAGTTATTTAAACACCATACAAAATTACTGATGTTGATAATTTCATCAGAAGTTGCCTTGTTTAGGATTAACATTTTAGGCTTTTATTCAGGGTAAGTCATTATTGGAGATACTTTGCCAAAGGAAGTTGAACACTTTGACTGGTCAACTGAGGACAATGGCAGAATCTGATCTCCAGAGAAAGCCTATAATTGGCTGTACTGTCAGGTATTATTGTATATACAGCTCTACATGTTGAGTTCTGATCTATTTGTACTGTTCTCTGCCCGAGTCAGACACTCCAGTGCCAACAATACACTCTTTACAAGAAGTACATGGCTGTATTGTGATTGTCCAGGTAAACATGTCTCAGGAATTTATGAACAGTTAAGGACCTGTGATGAGGGTTTGGGTGACTCGTGGCTTTTTAAGGAAATAAAATGAAATAAAATATATGAAAATTGCACAGTTCTTAAAACAATATTATGATATATGCAAATAGCTTAATTCAGTTATTCATAATGCATATAGTTTGAAAAACATAGGGTCCAAGTGTATTTTGAGTACTGTTTAATATATATACCAATTCTAATTACATCTATTTTTAATAAAAAATTTGACTAATCAAACTGTGTAGTATTCTTAAATAATTCTCACTCATTTACTTTTTAGTGAAACAATTTATATATTAAGGATTGAGCAAAACAGAAAGAAAAATGTTATAAAAGTCCATCACTTGTCTTGTGACTTAAAAATAAAATGACACACTTTGGGTGAGATAAATCACATTGTTATAAATTTGCATAATTTATATTTAAGACTTATTGAAAGCATGAAGAAAAGGCTACAACTACAGATTGGTATGAGTGTATCATGTCATCACAAAACCAGCAGGGGGGTGACACCAAACCTCATGTATATTTTATAGATCTTACTCTACCATACCATTACCGCTTTACATGATATGTATACTATATTATTACGTTGTCAAAAGAAGTCTTGATAAGTCACCGACACCGATCATATAAATAAATATTAATGCTTTACAGAGTATGAAATATTGACGTTGGTAACGTGATATTATGTATATGTCTAATAATACGATACATACCAAACACACCGTGTCCTGTAGAATCATGGTGGACAAGTGTCCCTCTCACCTGGAGCCATCCAGGTACAAATTACACACCTGAATGTAGGTGACAAGGGTTAAAATTACAGGTAGTCACTCTGTGGAGACAGGAACCAGTCATTACGACCATACCTCCGTTGGCGTGACATGTTCCAGTTTCTGTCACCAGGACAGTATTTACTTGCTTTGTGAACTGGTTTCAGTTCTCAAAGTCTACACATTTATCACATTTACAAAAATCGTTCAATGTTTGATTTATGTTTTTTGCATTACTTATAATTTTTTTATCAAATGAATATTGTATATTTTATGGTGATGACAGTGATTGGATACTAAGAGCAGTGGTGATGGTAATGGTGATGAAAATGATGATGAAATTGCTTGATTATTATGGCTCAGAATAATGTTTTATTGATACTGAATATGCACAAATGCACATGAATATATCATATAATACAAGTATCAGTGGGATTGAGTGCAACCTACTTAAAGCTTACCTTGACACTCTCCCAATATAATGGTGATAATGGTAGTGGTCGTAGTGTGATGGTAATGATATGGATGTTTATTTTAATTTTGGTGATGAGAACATTGATGGTGTAATTATTGTGATTTTGTTCACATTAATTGGGATGATGGGTATAATATTACAATTTGTAGTGATTATAATGGTTTTATAACTATTATGGTAACAGAGAAAACATGCAGTGTTGTCAATGATAAGGATGATGACGAGTGTGAGATGATGCTCATATAATAACAGTGCTCATGCAAAGGATGTTTAATTAAGGGTTTTGAAAGTGAAACTATGTGATAAAATCATGTGTGATGTCAGTTTTAGCAGGATTTAAACCCACATCAAAGACCCTGACTTTAACATTATAAATTAAGTCCAGGTGACGGTATCATAGTGACTGATACTAAAGGCATGATCCGGCTTAATTTAAACATGGTCTCCACCACCTGGACAGAGTTCCAGTGAACAAACACAGCTGAAACTACTTAAACGAAATGTTGTGCTCCAGGACAAAAAGCTTATTATTGAAAGCAATAGCTTAGACAAGGCTTTTAGATTTACCTTCTGGGGGCAGGTGAGCAAGGGTCTCATTAATATCTGAGCATCGAGGTTCATGTGAAATAAACGATTTGGGTCCACTCCCTTAAAAGGCTGTTAATTTGACCGAACCTGTAATTTAAGACCTGCCACACACCTTTGATCATAACGAACTGGGGACTGTCAGTTTCTACTTGAAGGATTTCTATTTACTGGCGGATCATTTACCATTTTATGTCCAGACCACCTGACCACCTGTCAGAGAGTAATGACAGGTATTTTGTTCGATTAATAGTTTCAATGGTCAGGCGTTAAAGCGGTCAATTAAACTGACCAGTCAAGTGACAGTATGTGTGCACAGTGAAATTGGTGGCTTAAGGCATGTCAGGTGACAAAGAAGAAGGCACCAGACTACATTCATGCTACATTTAAAGTTTGGATTGTTACAGCTTGGGTTATGTATGTTAAATACACCAGTTTTTCTCTACCTCTCATCCCAATATCTCCCTTATAATCTGTGTGTTTTTTCAGGCACACATATACCCCTGCAGATTCACACATGCACACACGAGCTGAATAAGTTAATTAATTTGCAATAGTTGATATATAGGACAACCATGCTTAACAACCTCCTCAGTTTTGTGACCATCTCAATATAATGACAACTTGTGCACATTCACAGTTCTTTTTTGCTCTTTATATATAAGACCTTCGACACTTAGACAACCACCTCAAACATATGACCACTTTATCAAGGTCCTGTTGTTGGTTGTAAATTTGAGATATAACTCCACTTGTTTCAGTGCTTATTTTGGATCTTCTGAGGAATCTAAAGATTGAACTTAAATGCTACAGCCAATGGAATACCTCAGCATATGTCTTCATTATTATTTATGGTAAACCGCAATTGCATACCAGAGCCACCATGTGTGCCTTTAGTGAAACCAACAACATTAGAGGAAGGCATTAAAACTGGATAATTCCTTTGTATTCTCTTATTCATTTGAGTAGATTGCAAACCAGAATATAATGTTTCACTTTGTTGAGCTGAAATATGATTAAAGCTAATGTTTAATCGGAAAGATAGATATTTTAAACTTCTAAATCGTTCTGAATTTGAATACTAGATGGCACTGACAAGCAAAAGCGGTAGTTACCGTAAATAACAATAATCATGTTCAAAGGTACCCCATTGGCTAAGTATATTTATAAGCTCATATGCAAACATAAAATTTATCAATAGTTCAAGTTATCAAGGAGTGGTCACTTTTTACATAGAACTTCACAAACTTTGAATTTTAAATTCAGCTGTATGCAGGGCTTGGGCTTTGAGCATTATCAGTTGTCACAGCAATTTACTGTTCAAACTTGCCAAATTTATGTTTATGAAGTGAGTGTAAAAAAAAAGTGAAACGTCAAAACACCAGACAGGAATCAATATTTCAGAAACCTTGATAAAAAACAAAAGCTCATTATTGATGTTCAAAGCAACACAAGTCATATTACTCTGTGCTTCTTTTTCACCTTTAGTCAGCTAATTTTGTTTCATCTCATACACTTCTTTGGTTTCCTTTGAAGTCTCTAGTCGGACAAAACCTAACCCACTTCAAGTTAAGTGTTTTTAATTTATGAAAAAAAGAAGAAAGAAAAATTGTGTGTAAACCTTAATTAGCATTCAATCAGGTGTGAGATTGACAGATATTTTTTCAAACCTGAGTATATTCAGGGCTTGAAAAATCAGGTCATCTGATATGAGTCACATATAAATTTATCGGAAGATTGTCAATTTTTATTTGTTTTTGCAGTGCTAGTACCAGTGGTAAAAAATTTAAGCTGTGTAGCTCTTGAAATTTTTATGGTTATGTTTTCACTTGTGTATATTTGTTTGTTTGTTTGTTTCCCTCTTTTTTTAAAGGTTAGGTCAATGGCCTGTTGGTGGCCTTCTGTTGATAACAAAGGTAACCATGTAAGGCCAAAAAAAAGGAAAAGAAAAAAAGGTATGGTTCTCAGGCACAGCCTGTGTCAGTTTAAACCCCCTGCATCAAAATTTTAATTTGATTTTCATCTTTCAAAAAGATAAAATTATACAATTTTGATATGATTTCCTTTGTTATATAGTGCATTTACCTGTTTAGCAAAAAAAAATTATGTTATTATCATGCTTTTACCTTATAATATGACATTTTTATTTAAACATACAAAGGTAAAACAAAAAATTTCATTTAAAAAAAAGTGAGTGGAAACCAAACCTTTTTTTTTTCTTTTCTTTTTTTTTTCCCCTAATAAGAATGATATGCTTCCATTGTATATATGTCTTCTGAGACATACAGGCAAAATCTGAAAATGAATCAGATGATGTTCAGAGAGATAAGCTTTTTGTTCAGGCATGTCCCAGCCAAGTCAGTGACATTGCTCGCTACATCATTGAAAAAGTGAAGATGACAAGCTGTGTGATAAGCACAGTCACTTTCTCCACGAGGATCAGTGGTGTACCAGTGTGTTATACCTAGCATACAGTGCTGACAGGATGATGTCAAACTGAGAAGACAGCATGGACTTTGTAGCTGAAGGTCCCCAGTTTGGACCCCCCCCCCCCCCCCCCAATGCCTCGAAAGCATAATGGTGAAAACTCGAAAAAACCTCAGAGATTTGCTCTAATTTGTTGAATGACAGCTAGGTTATGATAACTGGATTATTCCTTAACCTGTGTATCTAAAAACCTTAAATCCAGAAGGCTTAATTATAACATACCATTCTTATCATATGGATACCTTTATTCCCATTCAATAGACAGTGCCACCAACAGGCCATGGACCTATACTTAAAAAAAGGGGAGGAATTTTAAAAAAAGGTGTCAAACTGTCACCATATGAAGAACTTTTAGGCAACAACTTGAAATTAAATAAAAAAAAAATATAAAACCTTTGTTAAGTCACTTGAAATAAGACCGTATTATTCAAGAATAGAACACACCAAAGATGAACAAGACCGTATTTGTATTCATCATTCTCCTGACATACGGCTGATTATTATACCAATAGTTTTTTTTTTGTTTTCCCCCATCCTTTCTCTACATAACCTCAGCCATTATCATCAGTGTGTAAACAACTGTCATTAAGTGAACTTTTGTCAATACTGTCAATAATCAATAATTCTGTATGTCATGGGAACGGGCAAACATAAGCCTTCAGGCTTGTACTCAATCTCTTTGATACTCTGAATTCACTTCATGATCACTGTGTATTTTGTTCTATCTTGTATCAATCAAATCTTTCAAACAAAAAGGCTGAATCTGTATTTAACATCAACACCCTGCTAGTTTTGTTATCTGCTTCCTGATTTTAATTTCCCCCGCTGAATGACATCAGGGGTACATGAGTTATTACACATCCGTTGTGACAAAAACACCATGTCATTTATGAACTATACATCATATTTATTGTCCGTGGAGGACCTAATTTTGTCTGCTATATTTCATGTATTCACAAGTGGCCATAAAAGATGGGTCTCTGGCTAATTTAGTGTGCTATAAAACCTCTGTGGTTTATTTATGTGACCCAGAGGGACTTCCTTGTCGCAGAAAATTTATTTTCTTTATTCATTAAACCGACATCAGGAAAATGCATAACATTTTCCTGATCATATTTATTCAGAAATCAGTAGAAATTTCATTTTAAAGGTCTTTCATTCAAATATACACCTTTTATTTACATAAACAGATATAAAAACTTGCAGCATAGGAATTATGCAGTTCAGAGTGGATATTTCCTAAAAGACTCCTCAAGAATGTACAAATGAAAATAAACCATATCTTGACAAACTTTGTCAAGATATTCTATGAAATATGTACCTGGAAAATAAAGATCAAGATATGCTTTTATTTCAAATTATCCAAAATCAGTAGCATTCAGGATTATCCAAGTCCAGTTCACCATGCTTGTTTATACCTTATCAGTTAAATCCAAATTATGATCATATTGATACAACTATGATATGATATAACATCACAGTTAATTCAACTTCTTCATATTGTCCCTTTCTTTCTGGTTAAGCATAGCGCCATTATGGCATTTTGCTAAACTTAAAAAAACATGAAAATACTTTTGATCTATATCACAGTTTCTGCCTAGAGAAAAAAAAATATGAACATTTTCAGGGGGGGGGGGGGGGCAGACAAGAGCGAGACTATGACGATGATCCCCCCTCACTTGATGTTGAAAATTAAATCTTGAAGAGAAGGATTTTTCCTGTATATGTGTGTTCAATTTATTACTCTGCTGTCTTGCCAAGAGGAATTTTTAATGGCCCTTGTGGTGGAAAGACTAACAACCTAAATTTTGAGATAAGAAAAATCCTTTATATTATATTTTACGTTTGTCTTTAAAATGTGTGTTTAAAGCTGTTTTGGATATTTATTTGGACAAAACAATGACTTGGCTAGATATTGATGTTATGCATTAACCCAGTTGTACAAAATATCACAGAGGTTATTATTGGTCAAGCGGTTGTCGAAGTTATGAAGGTATCAAGCCAATTTCCGAGGTTACATTGCAATTTCGTCTTCTGCCCGGAGGCTAGCATTGATCCCGTGGCCCTCGGGTGGTTAGTCGATCAGTTGGCCTTTGATGGTCGGTCAATTCTGTGACCTTGAGAGTCCACAAGAGTAGCCACCAAGTCCTGTATGTAAATTGAAGGTCTCTCAATGTTTTTATTACTGTCTCCACTGTAGGAATTGAGAAGGAGGTGATGTATCCATCCCATTTTCTGTGTTTGATTTTGCTGCCATTGGTTTGTCTGTTAGCAACTTTACTTAAAATGTTATGAACAAATTTTGATAAAAGAAGGGTTAGAGTAACAACCAGGGGTCAAACAATTAAAATTTGGAGGTAGTCTGGGTCAGCCTTATACATATTTATACGACCGACTATGACGAGACGAATGAAATGGTTGACCCATGGTCCATCCCTCTGATAACTCTTAGAATCACTTAATTACCAGGGACTTGATGGAATTTCACGAAACTTGTCATAGCTTCTGACCAATAGCTTATGAGTTTGATTATAGGCAAAACCCACGTATATTTATTAAGGTTAGGGGTCACTAGGCTACTTTATGGTGTCACTGCAATAACTGATTACCTGGAGTATAATGGATTTTGATGAAACTCAGAAATAATGGCCAATATAATATTTTGCCTTAGTTTGATTCCTTTCAAATCTGTGCATTGTTAATGAGGTCAGAGGCCATCAGACTTTGGTGGCACCATAATAAATTTTCATGAAACTCTTTAAATATTTACCAATAAAATTTCAACCTGCGTTAAATTCTTGGCACAACTGACCCATATTTCAAGAGGTCACAAGACATTGCACAGATGTATTATGCACCCTTGCGGTGCTTTTATCATGTCAAGGAGTCCTCATCATTTTACTAGTATTAGAAGGGAACTGTAAATTTTCAAACAGGGTATTTAAAATGCCCTTCATGAATGCACAGGTGATAGGACCATGGAATTGGTGAACATTGACACAAATTTCTTTGAGGTTTGATTAATATTATTAATATGTGCTCATGTGTCATCACATTTGATCAGGATCCTGGTAATATTTAAGATCTAGAATGTTGGCGGAGGCATGGGGTCTTTGAGTGCTTTCAGCTCCATTGTCAGGACACCTAACAAATATCTAAAAAAGTTACCAATGAATTTTTTTTGGTGAGATTACCTTTATCTAGGATAAGTCTTTCATAGTAGATTATATATGGCAATAGTTAGGTTATCTATCTATAACATATCAAAGTAAATTATAAAAGCATGTGGTGTAAATATAAGACCAGTCAGCTGATTGGTTTAGTGGATATGTATGGGAGAGGGAGAGAGAAATATTTTGTTCGACATAAAGTATCCATATAAAATATATTCAGTTTATGTTGTTTGATGTAGCAAATCAAACCTTGAAGACTATGAGTGAAGATTTTGTCAACAATAATTTGGTCGGTTTTATTTATGACTTTTGGTGTTATTGTTTCTCAGACAACTGTCTGCTGTCTTATTTCTGGTTTTATTTATAATAAGTGTATCTTTATGTCTTGTGTCATGTTTGTGTGTCATGGTCCTTGTTGAAAAATTAAATGTTTGTAAATATTTTGGTAGCGCCTCATGGCAGTCATTATAGTTACACAGCTGCCTCATCATCCAAAGTTGACAGGGTTTAAATCCCTCTACAACTGGCAAGTTTATAGACTTCTTATTTCACATTCATTTAGATGCAATATCTCAACATTCAGCTCTGAGAGAGGTGCATGTATATACTAAATAGAAAGACATGAATTCCCAGGCCTTGACTGAACCACATGGGCCTTATAGTATGGAAACCTCCAGGGCAGAGTACAGCCCAGAGAGCAATGAAAGTTAATGAACTGCAAGTCCGCAGGAGCAATCAGACAGCCCCATATGTAATATACTATAACACCAAGGGAGCCACCTCCACAATAACCAAGTGGACAGTTAACCCTAATGGCTCCCCACAGAGCCCTGTGAGTGACCGGTGGCTAATGATGGTCTAATTACTGCAGGAATTATCACTCCATCTTCCCCACCCTTCTGGTTGGTCCAGTCGGTCAGGCTATTTATTTTGTTAGGTGACAAGTGCTAATTGGCCAGTTCATGTAAATGTCCTAACTGATGGACATACTTACTAGAGTTTGACACTTCTCGAGTAGCATACAAATACCAAGCCCAAGTCATGTACATGTAATACCACATGGCAGACAACTATATATTAATGCTCAGACTTGTTTTTAGGTTCTTGATAATAAGCAGATATTCAACAGGACAAAGGTTTATGCATTCCTATTTTGAATAGTCTTTGTTTAACCAAGGGGATGGGTGGATCAGGGGTTTTTGAGAATGGATGGGATCACATTTTACACCTAGGAACCAGTAGTCATGTATAATAGTCCACAACTCTACAGGTTGGGGGCGGGGGCATCAGAGCAAAACACTGCAAAAGTAATTTTCTCTGAATCAGCAAGGGCTGGGGTTTTAACGTCCCCACCTCCCACTCCCCCTCCCCATTGTTTAAAAATGATAATTTAACAAAAAATATGTGCCCTTTGTTTGGTTTTATGAACATTTTCCCCCCAAAGATTCCCATTAACCTTATAAAGTAAACCATATATGTAGCACTTAAGACAGAACTCATCAAAGGCTGAAAAAGTCATGACTTGTATATATAAAATGTTTATGTAAAGCTTGTCAGAATTTGTGTGATATCTAAAATTAACATAACAAATAAAGGGTTAGACATGGTTTGATAAATTAGTTGAACAGTAAAACTTGAACAGTTCAGATAATGTAGAGGCTAATATTTTTTTCATTTAACATGTGCAGGCTTATGTCAAATGCAGCCTAGGGTATATGAAGAATAAACAGCTGAACAAATTTAAGTATGGCCTGTATTATTAAAGCTGGCTATTCACCTTCCTTATATATGTAGAGTGTGTGATGTCTGTTTTGTTCTGGGTACATGTTAGTGAACTGTAGTAAATTCCTGCCGAGAAAAGTTCTGATAAACCCCCTGTGACAGATCATGAGCTTGATCATCTACAAGCTCTTAGTAAACACCATACATGAGTCCATGTTGAAAAACAAAAAAAAAACTTGTAACTGAAGGTGGTAGGTTGCATATGTGTAAAGTCACTATAATTGCAAGATGTCATTTGCAAAACATTTGCGGTCAGATATACTTATTTAATGTGCAAACACAAGGATATAAACAAAAATTGACAGCCTTACAGTGTACTCTGAGTAAGGGTTGTCTGAACTTTTTTTATGAACGGTTCAAAGGATTATCTTTAGTTAATAGAAGTCAGATATGGGAATAGGTCCCTTTAACAATTCACTTCCTTAACAAAAAAGTCCATACTTCCTTGACAAAAATGTCCATACTTCCTTAACAAAAAAGTCCATACTTCCTTAACAAAAATGTCCATACTTCATTAACAAAAACGTCCATACTTCCTTAACAAAAATGTCCATATTTCCTTTACAAAAAAGTCCATACTTCCTTAACAAAAAATTCCATACTTCCTTTACCAAAAAAAGTCCACACTTCCTTTACGAAAAGTACGTACTTCCTTTACAAAAAATTCATACTTCCTTCACAAAAATGTCCATACTTCCTTTACAAAAATGTCCATACTTCCCTACAAAAAAGTGCCTACTTCCTTTACAAAAAAATCCATACTTTACAAATAAGTCCATACTTCCTTTTAAAAAAATTCCATACTTCCTTCACAAAACTAGTCCATGTTTCCTTGCAAAAAGTCCATTCATCCTTTACAAAAAAGTCGATGTACTTGGCTCAAACGTATTATGTATCATTTAAGTATTTAATGTGCACATGCTGAAGTTAACATCTTTCTACTTACCCACAGTTTTGTACACCTTGCAAGTTTTATCCAGATGCACACAAAGTTAAATCTATCAATGTCTTTTCATCCCAACACCTTGAGGGCAGCTCTCACAGAGCAGAGATGAGAATTATACGATCTGAACAGCTGATAATGGACACAAGACAAGCCAGGGAGCTGCGCAATCAGGAGTATATCGCTCTCAAATCCTCTGCATCCATAAGTCAATAACGGCCAGCAGATCTTGAGGCAGAGTCCACCCACCAGCGATCTGGTGAGGAACCTATTGTAGATGAGCCACGGTCTCACACTCTGCTGATAAATCCAGTGGTCCCCTCACAGGCAGGTGATTTTACTAGCTGGATTTATTAGCAGAATAATGTGGCTGCCTCCCCCAATATTGGATCTAGCGTAGTATTTTGTTAAGCCCTTCCACGATATGACTTGATTTGAGACCGTTGTGACTTTTGTCCATGATAAATAAACCATTTCTTGTACAAACCTTGAGGACTTGGTTTTTAGATTGATTGGATCGGGCGTGTAATGGCCCTGCTAGATTTCTGTTCTACAACAGTCGTCCAGGCCGCTGTGGCCAGTGTATTGCCCGCTAAATGATTTGATAAACACTGATTATGCTTTATGTCTTGTTCTTTATATTACAGGCTTGTCATGACTTGCTCTGTAATGTTTATTTATTGGAGTCAGCTCGACAGCCTGATAATTGCCTAATTTGTTCACATTATTGCCGACAGATTTATTTCCTCTTCGGACTCTGTTGGTTTCACATTTTCTGCTTTTAATTATTGCATGCTGATTAATTAAGCTTATGTTCTGACATATGTTTCGGCTCATATTTTGTTGACACACAAATGTTTGTTAATTGATTGCACCTAAATAATAATGGACAGACATGTTTTACACATGTTATGGAGATACTGTGATGGTGTTTTATTTACCTGTATATTTTTCTGGGATTTAAAAAAATAATAAAAAAACAGTGATCTGAGCTGTTAGATAAAAAAAAGAATAGAGTGAGACAGGTGAATTAAGAGAGACAGGACAACATGGCATGAGAGAGAAAGGGAGAGAGAGAAGGTATAAATAAATATGGTACTACAAAAAGAAAGACATAGACACAGAAATAATGAAAGAAAGAAACAGGGAGAAGTGTCAAAATATGGTAACCAGAAACAGAACGAGTAAGACAGACTAACTGAGAGAAAGTGAGTCGGCAAAAGGGAGGTCATGTATACCAGATGGTTAAGAAAAAAAAAAGAAATGTTATACATAGACATATTAACCACAAGAAGATTAAAGAGGATTAAATACTCTGTGGTGGATGTAGAAACAAGGAGAGAGATACAGAAACAGAGAGAGACAGAAAGAGAGAGAAAAAAACACAGGTCAATTAAGAGAGAGAGATGTAGAGAGAGAGAAACAATGGGAAAGAGAAGCAATGATAAAAAGCAGTGAGAGAGAAATAGATAAGCACAAAGATGAACACATAGGGAGAAAAAAAGAGACACAGAAAAAAAAACAAAGAAAGTGTCAGGAAGAGAGAGAAAGAGTAAAGAGAGAAGAAATAGAGAAACATAACAGAAAAAAAAACAACAGAGAGAGAAAAAGTTAGCAAAGACATAGTACAAGAGAGAAACAAAGTGAAAGTAGAGAATAGAGAGAAACACAGAGAGAGAAAGAGGAAGATAGAGAAGCTCTAGATAAAATGGCAAACTGAGATGCACAGAGGGAGAAAAGCTGAAAAAAAAACAGAAAAAAAACAGAAAGAAAAAAGCAGAGAAAGAGACAACAAGAGAGAGAAACAGTAAAGAGAAAGAAACACAGAAAAAAAAACAGAACAGAGAGAGAGAAAAAGAGATGCGAGAGAAAAGAGACGTTTAGAGAGGGAAACAAAGAGAGGATTGTAGATAAAGAGAAACAGATAAAAACAGATTTAGAGGGAGAGAGAGAAAGAGAGAGAAGGAGACATAGTCACCAGACAGGAAAAGAAGGAGAAAAGACATGAGGGACATGTAAGTCACATACACATACCAGTTAGCTACGGAAGGATTTATTAAATAAGACACGCTGTGTGGTTCCTTACAAGTGTGGTACATCAGACAGACTGGTTTGTTGTTAGTATTAGTAGTAAATCCCGAGTAATATACCTGTATACATGTGGTGACCAGCAGGGTGCCAGGTTAATGCAGGGACGCAGTTATTGGGCATGTTTTATCAGCTATGTGTATCTCTTTCTATATTAAACCTTTGACAGTGGAAGCATATATCTTCCCATATATATAAAAGTATCCTGTTGATGACAGAAAGCTTAAGCTGGAGACTGCCTGGACAGGTGATACCTTGTCCTAGTAAGACCACTAAATGTGATGCACTGGATACCTGTATATTAGGCGTCTTAAGTGTCCGCCTGTAAGTTCAAACAGATGGAGAACACATGTGAGAACCTGTAGAGCCTTATCATCAACCCATGTGTGATGAATCCATGTTCTCCAGGGAAATGTACTTGTGGCATCTGAGCTGGGTAATTTGTTCTACTGAAACCCTGTCAATTTCTCATTTATTTCATTTTTTAGGACAAGAGATAGTTCTGATGTTGTACTTTAGTGTTGTTGATAGATATGGCTCTAATATAATGACTTTTTAGCGAACCTGTGAGCTTATGCGATGGTGCGGCGTCTTGCGTCGTCTGTACGTTAACCATAAGTATCTCAAAAACGGCAGGAGCTAGCATCACCAAATTTTTTTGCAAATAATCAGTCATCCAAAAAACTATATCAGATTTTGTTTATTTTTTTTCTAACTGCATTTTCTTAGATTTTATAGGGAAAAAGCTAAAAAAGCTTTATAAATCTTCTTCCGAAACTGTTCAGCCAAATTGACCAATATTTCACAGAAATGATCCCTGGAACAATCTTTCTCAAATTTGTTCAAATGGTTCCAGTTCAAAGATTTTTGGCCAAGTTACAGGAGGTTGAACTTTGTTAATTGTGCAAAAAAGCATATTAAAATTTAAATCTCAGAAACGGCTGTAGCTATCATCACCAAATTTTATGCCTATGTTGGTCACATAGGTCATATCAGAAATTGAGGTATTGGTGGCGCCACCTGCACCGGCCTTTTTTGTACGGGGTCATTAGTGCCTGTATCACACTGAGGGCTACAAAAACTTCTTCTCTGAAACCATATGGCCAAAATGTTTAATATCACACAGAAATGATCCTAGGGTAGTGCTTTCTGAAGTTTGTTCAAATGGTCTCTTTTCAGTGTCTTTGGGCTAAGTTATGGGAAGCTTAATTTAGTCATATGCCATAACAGCCCATTTTAGCTCAGTGGCTACAAAGATCTTCTCAAAAACCACTGGGCCAAATTCTGAAATCTCACACATTAATTATCCTCAGATGTTGATAATACAAGTTTGTTCAAATGGTTTTGGTTCAGTGCTTTTTGGTTGAGTTACGGAAAGCTGAACTTAGCCAGTTTGCTGTATCTTCCTTTATGAGTTATAAACTTGCGAAACGTTTTTCGACTGATGCCACTGAAGCCAGTTTGTTAAATATTTTACAAGAATAATCCCTACAATAATTATTATAATAATTGTCATTAATGGTACCACATGAATGACTTTAGGCTGAATTTTTGAGATTGAATTGAGTCATTTTACCATATATATTAGCTGTGTGATGCTGTTACATCTAGCCTGGCACCAGTTTATCAGCATCTATTAAATCATGCCACTAGACATTTAGATTTCAGGTTATATTTGGTTAATATTGACAAGAAAGTTTTTTTAAAAGCTTTTAAAAAATTTAGATTTATGATTTAAGGTATTCATCATACCAGGCAATGTTACAATCATGGATATTCAGCTCTCTGTGGCTATATAAAGACAACTGTACATGGATTATAAATTATTGGTATCCCTACTCAACTTAATTCAAGAATTTTCCATCAATAATACATATCTGTATTTTAATTTTGCATTCAGTATGCATCTGTAATAATTTTACATATATTCCTGATTTCTTTTTTATAAAAAGTCAGCTGAAAATTATTTTGTTTGGGAAAATAAATTTCAGAGTTATTTCAATTAGGGACCACTTTTGTGTACAGATGGCAGCACTTGGTTTAACATTGGCAGATTGCCAGTGCCTTGATGTTGGCCACTAGCCAAGATGATGTCAGCTCTATAAATAGTTTTGGCACACTGCCAGGATTGGAAGAAGTGCAGCCAGGTATAGATAAAGAGTTCACTCAGTGCAGACTGCTCACTGCATCATATTTGGCACCAAAGTTCAGCCTGAATCTATTTATAGCTTTGGCAGACTGCCAACTGTGTCAGATTATGCAACAGGTCAAGAGTTCACTCAGTGCAGTAGCTTGAGGCAGCAATTTGTCACAGGTCACTCGGGGGCAACTGCCTTATTCACCTAAGCCTTGTCAGCCCAGTGCATCAAACTCTGGGGAAGTTTGATGTATTGGGCTGATACCTGTCTATGCGTCTTTGATGGTATTCTCATTTACAAGACAGGTGGTGCCACCTACATGACTTTTGCCGTGTATGCGCCTTCTTATTTCTACAGAGGAATTTGATACATCAGCCTAAAATTGGGTATGTTTATACATATCGGTTAGCTTCATAGTGTACAAGACTGGTGGCACCACCTACAATAATTTTTGCTCAGTGTATGTCCCTGCTTATTTCACAGGAGGGCTTTGACATATCAGTCTGACATTGGGCATATGTATATATCTCTTCATTGTATATAAGACTGGTGGTGCCAGCTACAATCATTTTATCCCCCAAAACAGAGTTTTGTGGATACTATGTTTTCAGTCAGATGCCCACGCTGCCACCATTTCTGCATAGGTTTCCTGAGAACTCCTCCATAACCAATGGGCAGAATTTTTTAAAATTCGGAATTATGATCCGTCAAATGTGAACTGCTTCGCCCTCATTTTTGGTTGACCTCTGACCTTTCCTCTCTGCCCAGCGTCCATTTGTGCTTCTGTTTCCACACATAAACCCACATATCTCAGGAAACGTTTGTCCAAAAAGGTTAAAGATTTTGCACAAATGTAGCCCTTGGAAAGCTTTATAACATACACTAAAATTGGTGGCGCCACCTGCCACCATTTTTGCACAGCTTCCATCTGTTCATCTGCCTTGGGATAAAAACACTCATATCTCTGCATTGGTTGGACTTATCCACCTGAAATTTTGGATGTTTATACATTTTGGACAGCTTTCTTGATTATATGACAGGTGGCGCCACCTACATTCACATTTAAGCTGCAGATATACAAGCTCATCTTGGGAACCATTTGACCAGTTGGGCCAAAATTTTGCATGTGTATAGATCTCCCATAGCTCTATTCCTCTATATGGTTCCTATGTACATGCCAGAAATTAAGTCAGTATTATTTAATTTAAAAAAGTTATGGGCCCAAACATAATGGACTTTGTAAAAAAATGAGGAAAGATATTTTGTCACTTAAGACCAAAAGTGTTAAAGGTAGGTATTTTTTTCAGTAATACTACTTTAAATAATCAAAATTTAATTGTATACCAAAAATTAGATCAAAATCTGTTAAATCTTTTTAAATATTGGCAAAAATATAAAATTGGTACCTTAAATTTTGCCCAAGTTTGACCATGGCACGTTGTTTTCCTGAAACTGCTGTGGATTTAATTTTCAAAGCATGTTTTTGTTACCATTTCAACTGTTAAAACAAAAAATTTGAAACCAGTTGATCAAAAACTGTAGATTTTATTCAAGTTTTCAAGCACCATGTCACATATTGTTTACATTGAGCTAGTGTTATGCAGTTTACTAGAGCTCAGCTCCCCAGCTTCAGCTCTAAGTTCCTTAAATTTTGCATACAGTTAGATGTCCCCCAAATCCTCTACCATACTAAAAGTTTGGTCACTAGGACTGCATTCCTTCGAGATATTAAGAAAAAACTTCATTTTTCCATTAAAACCCCATTGTTACACTTTAGGATTGCCTAATATCAAAACCACTGATCTGACTTTGATAATATATAATATACATATTTTTCTATACATTCGCTATGCATATGCCAGAAATGATGTCAGTATTGTATAATTGTTTTAAGTTCTAGGCCCAAACATAATGCACTTTGTAAAAAATCAAGAAATATATTTACTCTCTTAACATGAAAATTGCTGAGGGTAGACATTTTTTGCCAGGGATATAACATTATTTAATCAAGATTCAATTGTATTCCCAAAATTAGTTCTGAATTTTTCAAATTTTATAAGTTATTAGCATAAATATAAAATCAGTACCTTAAATTTTGCCCAACTTTGGCCATGGCATGTTTATTCCCTGTAAGCACTGTTGATTTAATTTTCATATCTTGCACACGTAAGGATTTAAGCTTCTAAATTCTGAAGTTATAAAAGGAATTGGTCAAAAGCTAGCTTTTATGAAAATTTTTATGAGACCATATCACACCTTGGCTGTACTGAAGCCCCTCTTTTATTTCCCCACATTGACCTTTCAGGCCAATTATGCATGCTTGAAGGGAGGCACTCTGCAGCCAGCCAGCTCTTGGGTGGCTTCAACTGGATCTAACTGTCCAACCCCCTCCACTAGTATTTGTTTAGGCCATAAACATAACAATAAACTTTTTTTTTTAATATTTGGTTTATGATAAGAACTTAAAAAAATAAATGGAAAAGGAATTTATAGTTAATGAGTTACAGGGGATTACCTTGCAATTACTGATCATTTATGGATCTTCCATGGATGGCCAAAATTGTATTTCAAATGACACCATGCAGTCACCATTGGGTATTTTTCATTTCAACCATAAAAATGAAAAATAAATAATTAAAATAAATTGTTGTTTACTATTAGGGATTATATGAAGCAAGATAATGATAGACAAGGATGCAGTTGATTATATTAAATTAATCTAAATTTCCAGGTCTTTTCCAGGTCTTTAACTTGTTGGTTTATATTTATTACAAAATTAAAATAATAAATAAATATGTCAAAAATTTAAAATATTACTCAGACAAGTGTTCATTAAAGATTTTAATTTGTTTGACTTATAACTCATGGTTGTATCAGTTGTTACATGAGACTGGCTAAATAATCAAAATTTATATTGCTGGTCCTTTATTTCAGTTCATAAAATTAAACATTCCCAACTCAAGTTTGCTCCTGGTATGATATATTGGGTGTTTTGATCCTTGGATTAATTTTCACACATGTATTAGTTTTATAGCTGAGAATACTTTTCTTTTTTTCCTGATACCATTTAAAAAGATATAAATATTCAAATTTTTCCTGTTAGTGCTGTGGATATAATTTTCACAGCATGTACACAATAACATTTCATCTGTTAAAATCTGAAATTTGAAACCAATTGATCAAAAACTGTAGATTTTATTCAAGTTTCCAGGTACCATGTCTTCATTGTTTGCATCAGATCAGTATAAATGCAGTGTACTGGGCAGTTACATAACACCTTCGGGTCTGACCTACTGCCACTGTGAGTGTCTGGGTCAGGCTGGGTCAGGCAGTAATTACCAGAGAGCCTCTCTTTCTCTCTCTCTCTGGCAGTCTAGGTCTCTCTTTTTTTCTCTCTCTCTCCTCTGCTTTTTCTCTTTCTTTCTCCATCTTTCTTTCTCTCTTTCTCTCTCTCTCCCTAATTGCCTCCCTTCCTCCCTCCATCCCATTCTGTTGACAGGTACTATAAACTAGATACATTAGCTATAAATGTTGATGCAATTTAGAAATGTGAATCAACTGAAATATTCACAATCACATGTATGTTATACTGTAAGTTTATAGTAACATTCGGAAACTTGGATTAAAATTATGTAATGAAAAAAAGAAATAAATGCAAATATTGTTAATTTTTTCTTGGCTCAGTAGAATGGGGAAACAAATTATTTGCTTTGTTTCTCCATCTTTCTGTCTGTTTTAAATATTTAATGTTCACGAATAAACTTTTTTTTTATAAGCACTGTTGAATTAAATTTCATATCCTGTATGTATATGCAAGGGTGTTGTAACTCTCACCATCCCCTTCTTCATCCCACTGAGGCTTTGCTCCTTGGCACTGTGAACAATAGTTCTATGGCTATAGCATAACATTTAATAATTAAAGAAAATATCTACAGAGAGACAGAGGCATTGTAACTCTGATCATAACACAACACCCCTCCCCCCCCCCTATCAAGTCATTGCACCTGTGGAATGAGGACGTTATGGCAACTGTATACATATCATAAAATTGATAAAAAAGGTTTACCAAATAAATTGGATCTCATCAGACAAATGTGTAAACTGTTGAACTGTCAACTGCTTATCAAAAAGGTAAACAATGGAAAGGCATGGTCAGGTCTCAAATATTATTTGCAACATTTTCTTCAATCATATAAACCAACCATGGCCCAGATTACCTCTTCCTCTCAAACATTATCTACATTTCATCATATTTTTAAGATTTTAACCTTCCAGGTGGTTCAGTACTGTTGACCATTTGTCCATAGGTACCTATGTACATGCCAGAAATTATGTCAATATTGTGTAATATGTAGACGCGAGGGGCATCAAAATAATGCACCTTGTCAAGACCGATCTTGTCAAGATATTATGTCATACAGTCACAAATTCATAAATCACCTCATCAATATAGTTAATCATAACCTTTTATCTTTCAAATTGAACTCTTGCAGTTTTCCATACACTATAGATCCTTCAACAAATAGCCTTATCATCATTATACCACTGCTTAGCATACTGTCATTGCATTCATATTTGCTCAAATAAATTGCTTTTTTCGACCCCTCCCAAATAAATAAAAAATAAACCACTATATTTTACTCCATATTAATCCATCAGTCAGGTTATTTCATATATCATTTACTCACATATTACATTATATTCCTTTATAAAACCTAACATGACCATGATATTCTAAGCTTTATCTACTCAATATAGTATCACAATGGTGATACATTTATAGTCCAATCAGGATCAGCTGAGCGCCGTGACCCATGGGTCCCTTGTTTTTGCACAGAATTCGTCAGTTTGTTTGCCATCACATAAAATCACTCATATCTCGGCAGTGGTTTGACATATCTGCCTAAAATTTTGCAGGTATATACATCTTGGATAGCTTTCTGGATTTTGTGGCAGGTGGCGCCACCTTCATTTATGTATACGCTGCAGACATTCAGGCTTATATCTCAGGACTGGTTTGACCTATCACCCTGAAATTTTGCATATGTATAGATCTCACATAGCCCTTAATCATACACAAAATTGGTGGCTCCACCTGCCACCATTTTTGCACAGCGTCCATCTGTTCTTCTGCCTTGGGATAAAAACACTCATATCTCTGCATGGGTTGGACTTATCCACCTGAAATTTTGAATGTTTATACATCTTGGACAGCTTTCTTGATTGTATGACAGGTGGCGCCACCTACATTCATGTTTAAGCTGCAGACATCCAAGCTCATATCTCTGGAACCATTTGACCAGTTGGGCCAAAATTTTGCATGTGTATAGATCTCTTATAGTTCTTTATCATACGCAAAACTGGTGGCGCCACCTGCCACCATTTTTTGCACAGCTTCCATCTGTTCATCTGCCTTTGGATAAAATCACTCATATCTCGGCAGTGGTTTGACTTATCCACCTGAAATTTTGCAGTTTTATACATCCTTGACAGCTTTCTCGTTTTATGACAGGTGGCGCCACCTACATTCAAATTTACGCTGCAGACATCCAAGCTCATATCTCAGGAACCATACCATTTGACAGATTAGGCAAAAATTTTGCATGTTTATAGATCTCACATAGCTCTTTATCATACGCAAAACTGGTGGTGCCACCTGCAATCACTTTTGCACAGCATTCTTCAGTTTGTTTGCCGTTGCATAAAATCACTCATATCATTGCAGTGGTTTGACATATCTGCCTAAAATTTTGCAGGTATATACAACTTGGATAGCTTCTGGATTTTGTGGCAGGTGGCGCTACCTACATTTATGTATAGCTGCAGACATTCAGGCTTATATCTCAGGACTGGTTTGACATATCCCCCTGAAATTTAGCATGTGTATAGATCTCACATAGCCCTTATTCATACACAAAATTGGTGGCGCCACCTGCCACCATTTTTGCACAGCATCCATCTGTTTTTCTGCCTTGGGCTAAAATCACTCATATCTCAGTTGTGTTTTGACTTATCTGCCTAACATTTTGCATGTTAATACATCTTGGACAGCTTTCTTGATTTTGTGGTAGGTGGCACAACCTGCATACACATTTCGGCTGCAGACATCCAGGCTGTTATGCAACACACATCACTCTATTTCCCCTTGCCACTCAATCCATGCCTCACAACCTTTCCTACTCTGATTTTGGCAGATACACATAGTCGCTTGTTGACTACCCATATTCTAGTTTTTGTGTTGTGTGCACCCATGCCAGAATTGCAGCAGTGATGTTTGTATAATTGTTTCTTGTTCTAAGTGTTTAGTACTTGCATTGTTCATATGCATGTTACACATGTTCTTGAAAAGTAATGGTCCAGCATTGAAGCATTATACCTGGTGTAATCTCATTGCACAGATTCACATTAGGCCTGTAGGCCTTGTTCTATTTTCTACCCCTATAGGTTATAGAAAGAGACTATGATATATTTGAACATGTTTTAAATGGTATTTAATGTAAGAATAATGGGGAGTTACTAAAAGCTTCTTGTGTATTATGTATATATCAAGCATGAATGGTTACACCCATGATAACAAACTGTTTTCATCATACAAAGTTTTTATTTAAAAAAAAAGAATAATAATCTTTAATATTCAAGTAAGTGACTTATAAGCTGAAAGAAATATGAATCTATTTTTTTTGGCTATATCATTACATTATGTAAAAATTAAATGCATACAATATTTTCACTTTTAAGGATTGTGAAATTTGCATTGTAAACAAAAATTCAAATGTGAAAAGAACAAAATGTTTAATCTTGAATCTAATGTTCAGTATATATTTAACAGGCCATTAGATCAACTAAAACACATGTATGGTATTACTTTATACTTTTTATTATTTAAAAAAATGTATGAAATGTCAACTGAAATTTAGTCTCTAAAACCCTTAATTGTCATTACAAAGGCTATATTCTATAGCTTTCATACACAGTGCAGTGTGTTTTATGAGACCAGCTGACTTATATTCCTCGCAGACTCGATGAGTCAGAACCACATGCTCAGACGATACCTGCAGAATAAAAACACCATCGTCCAGATAGACACTTCATAATGGGAAATCCAATGAAACAGAAACTTTGTATAATAAAACCAAATGGTTCATGAGTTCAGATATATTGGTTCAAATGAGGGAAGGCGCCAGTCTACAGCATGCTGTGCAGACCAATCGAGGAATTTGATGACATGCCATGGGATCGTTTCTCTCACCCTCCGATATCACCTCCAAGACAACCAAGCTGAGCTTATGACCACATGTGCTACCGCGGTGGATATCAGCAGTTGGATCTTTTCCAGAGCCATCCGTTGGCCCTAAAAGTCTGTCCCTAGGTATTTGTCTTGGCGTATTGGCGTCAAAAGAATGACTATATACCCTTTGGGATATAGTAATGATTGACTTATGAAAGAAAGGGAACGATTAGACCAGGCTTGTAGGCTGACTCACAGAGAGCTTGGGAACTCTTGTCAATATGCAGTGGTCCCAGTAGTTCAGCATCTGTTTCAAGTACGATATACCAAAATTAAAGACTTCTTTCTAGCTAGCATCCCTGTGGCTGCTCTTCCCTCAGCATCTCTAATGGTTACTGATGCTGTGAGTTACACAAATTCAGTGTACCTTATTTCTCTCTTACACAGTAAACAAAATAAAAACTACCAAAGTCATCACTGAAAATGGTCACTAATATCAGAGGTTGGCTTTTTATGAAGAATGAAAAACGTAGGTTAGATTAGATATGATTGGAAACGTGTGTGTTATCAGTAATAGTTGAAATCTATATTGATTATATCAGGTGATAAAAAATAGTCTATTCTCCAGATGTTGATGGGAATATATGCTTTCAGTCCCAGGTGTCATTACTAAGGGTTGGTGAGCTAAAAAATGATAAAATCAGAAATTGAAATCTTGATGAGACGACAGAGTGCCTGACTTTTTGCAGCCTTCAGTGTTTCAAGTATAATGCTTGTTCATGAGTCACTCAACAGGCTGTCAAGGCTGGCATGTTTGGCTGATTTTTTTTTTAAGCACGGTAAATTTAGCCACATGTTATCATTTATGTTTTTGATTAATAAAGCAGTAAAAATGTATTTTTTTATCTCTTGAGACACTTTTAACATTAGCTTTAATTTATTATGTCTATATTTTTATTACATCAAAAAATAATTTCATTTTATCAGTGTTTATTTTATTATAAAAGTGTTACAGAGATATTTAAATTTAAATTGCAATTTCTAAAAAGTGAGATGTATGAAGTTATTTTTTTTTAAATAAAAATAAATAAATATTTTTAAAAATATAGAATATATTAAAAAAACATGCATTTTTTTTGTGTCTGGTGATAGAAGGCATTGAAAAATAGTACTCTAGTGAGTAAGTAAGCATTTAAATGATAATGTAACATTAAATTATACATTTTATCTGTTTAGGGTTAATAAAAAAAGCTATTTCAAATTAATATATATTTTAGAATAATATACAGGTACAAAAATACATACATACATATTTATATATATATATTTGTGTGTGTATATATATATGTATATGTGTCAGCCAGGGTTCCTTGGAAATCTGTAAAATTTCTTTATATGGGCCTTCAGTGTACTTGCAGTAGCTAAGTTTTCCTTTAAATTTCTCTGAATTTCCTTGGAAAGTTCTTTCAAAAAGTGTTTGTGGTACACTCCTTACACAGCATTCATTCCCAAGCTCCTTCACTTTAGCTTAAGCATCAAACAAATAAGAGGGTGGTGTGACAGATTTGAAACTTGGAGTGGGATGCACAATACAATACCACGCTCCCATTGCTTATATTACAATTTTTTGCTTTAATTTTGTCAGCCCTGGTGACAAAACTCGGAGAACCTTGCTATACAGTGCAGTGGTTTAATTGAAGGAGATATAGAACAACAACAGTGCTTAACCACTGTGTAGGGAGTGTGATGTTAGGTACATGCAGATAAAGAGAAGTGAGGCCTGTTGTAACTCTTTACCACCTGCTTTTGTGCATTATAGTACATATTGTGCACATACAGAGCATGCTGGTAAAAAAATTGGGGAGAATAAAGAAAAGAAAATTTTGAGAGAATGAGATAGGTGCATTTATTATCCATCTTCTTTATAATTTGTGGTTTGAATGGTAAATTCAAATTCAGTGATTTAAAGATAAAATGACTTATGATCAGTTATTATTCGATTAGTGTATGTACTTTCTATATGATGGTGAAATCTGCAGTTAATTTATACCTCAAATATTTACTGAGTAAATTGAGTACTTTGACTTCAACATGAAGCTGAAAAGTCAAGGTGATATCTGGGTTGTTGACACTTACTTATCCCACACGGCTCAGTTTTTATGTTGTTTGCTACTTTGTGCCCCGTCTCCCTTATATCTCTTGAGTATTTTATTCAGATAATATGCCTTCTTTGAATGTGCATACATAATCATTTTTTGACTGATTATTCAAAATGCAACCAAATTAATGAATTATGAAATAAATAAATAATAAATTATATAATAAGCTTTAGACGATTAAAAACAAATTTAATATGAACTCTGCTTCACAGGATGCATATCCTTTTCACTGCATTGATGGCAGACATCTATAATATATATATATAGAAGGGTAATGCACATTTCATGTGGTGCATAGTCTGAAATTGATGTCACTGAATGATCCCCTGCTGACTGGTATTGTAGAAAATCTTACAACAACAAGCTCCCTTTGAGACTTTATAGACCTGATGGTCCCTCTTTGGTGAGTAAATGGCCCCTTACACTTACCACTGAAAGTGAGTCACTCAAGTTTAATTATTGCCCCAGGCCTATATTATAGTCATAAGTGTACATGAATGGTGACAGTTAATTGGAAGAAACTTCAATTCAGATCATTTCAGGTCAGAGTGCCCTAACATTAGCAATGTGGATGGATAATTGCTAGTTTAGGTAAAATGGTATTGGAAATGCTGCACAGCAGGAAAAAAATATATTTAAAGTTCTCCTGCCCTCTCTCTCTCTCTCTCTTGCTCACTCTCCCACTTTTTTCTCTCACTCTTTTTCTCTCTCTTTGTCTATCTGTCTGTCTATCTCTTTCTCTCTGTCTCTCTCCCTCTCTCTCTCTCTGTCTCTTTCTCTATCTCTGTCTCTCTTCCCCATGAGACATCTTCAGAAATTTCCTTTTATTTATCAGCAATGTTGAGAATTTCCACTTTCACAAAATTTCAGATAGAAATACTGTATCTGATTCATGCATACTGTAGTTGGTTTCTGTAGTTAAATTTTCATGATTTTCCTGTTGTCCTAATTCACTGTTTTGCATGAGTTCAATTTTCTTATATTGTGGATGGCTTGTTTTTAATCCTGTTCAAACACATTTTAATATATATTTATTGAGCCAACTCATCTGCCATATGGCTGGTGTATATGTGTGTATATTCTTATAAAATTTAGTGTTGTTCAGTTAAACAGTGAGTAACCAGGTTAGATCATATTTTCTATAGGAAAAGTTGAAGAAGATTAATAGATGGTAGGAGCAAGAAACAACTTGTAGTTAAGCACGTCCAGGTATTGACTGGCCTACTAATCAAGTTAATTGATGGCTAATTTATACAAGACATCATAGGATGAGCATTCTCTCCTTGCAGTGACTATCTAATTGTGTCAATAACAAGCATGTAATATTACCTGTTACTACAGTGAAATTAACAACACTTTGTCGGGTGTGAGAGCCGTGTGATTATACCTGCAGGAGGTATCGTTTGAGCTCGTTATGATACCTGGGTTCCTGTAGCGATACCTTTGAAGTCAGCTTGACTCACCATATCCAGCTGGTTAGTTCATTACCTAAGCGGATTAATGATGATGCACCTTTCATTATCTCGTTAATAAAATTGTCTTTATGTCAGGTGGATGATTACCTTGACCTGACCTATCATATGCTAGAAACCAATTAAAGTAATTGTTATCTCTTTGAAGTTTTTGAGTCATACACATAGCAGTACTTATGTCATGCAGTAACTTTTTACTCCAACCTACTAAAGGTATCAAAGTGTCAGTTGTTCTACTTTTATTTTGCAAACTTGCCCAGCCAGGACAAGTTGTTTTTGTTCTGGATTTTCAAGTATCATCCTCTCTTGTTTAAGAGGATGTGTGTTAACTTTTATTTGTTATGTATATCAAGTGATTTTTATTGAGAACATGTTTTCTAATGAAGAACTTGGATAAGTTGTTAATTCTGTGAATTTTATTAATTTTGTAAAATTAGTTTTTTTATGATACTTTACAAAGTACAGTGTTTTGCATGAAATAGAATGTATTTAATTGTAACCACATGCACAAGAACAAACTTGAAGAAACAATATGTAAATAATTAATGGGAGAAGTGCAAAAAGGAACCTCCTCTATGATGCAAAACAACTATTTAAGTCAGGGATAATTTTATTAGAAAACTAATTGATTGATGTATCACTGACAAAGTTCCCTTAATATAACTTTATATGGAAACATTGACAGATGCAAAATGGCTGATATGATTATGAATTAATGGTTCTGACTGAACAGTGGTAAGATTCAGCATCAACTTTTATTTCTTTTTATGTCCATGAAGCCAGATCAGTGTTAAAGGTGCCCAATTACCTACCTTTTGAAAAAGGATTTATGTGATTTCTGGCTTCCTGTTATAACGTTAGTATATATTAATGATCTAAGGGTAGTTTTGGTTGTGAAAAGTTCTAATAAGGCATGGACTTATTAGAAGGATGTGTTAACTTATATCAACAACATGTTTGTAAACACAGCAAAGTTGACAAACAGGAAAAACGTGTAATCTAAGGTGGTAGGTTGCATATATCCAGAGGTCGAAAAGGTCACATGTTGCAAAATGCCATTTGCAAAGCTCTGACCTGTCACACTTGCTGCCAGATACCCTTATTGAATTGGTTTTGATTATTTGATTATTAAACACTGATAAAAACAAAACTAGCGGCCTGTGTGGGTGAGGGGAAAAAATGGCACATGTAAAAATGGCACAGTAAAGATGGCACAGGTAATAATGGAACAAATGTAAACTAGGAAAAAGTGGCACACTAAAGAATATATATATATATATATATATATATATATATATATATATATTACACCCCATATATGTAATATTTATCTATGATTATCATGTAATTTATGTTCAAAGAGCTTTCAGGAAAGATATTTAGTTATTAGTATAATAATAATAATCTGAAAATGTTAAAGAAGTCAGAATCTCATTTACATGATTGTGAACAGATGTGGAATTTGCAATCTCAATATGTGCAAACATTGTTTGTAAATGACTCATTCATAGGAGAATTTGATTGAGTTTTGTGTACATTCTAGAGGAGTTTTGTGTTGAAGTAGATTAAGTGTTTAATCTGAGGTGTTTCTTCTGAGGTTTTCTACATTTCATAATCTTTGTACAAATCTGTTAATAAAACATATGGAATTCTTCAGGGTTTGCTATTTTTGTTCAATGTGTGACTGTGTGTTATCATAAGAACAAAATCAACTCACATATGGATGGGAAGGTACTCACCTGATTAAACTATGCTTAATTAACCAGTTACAATACAAATGCACCACCATAGTGAACAGTTAGTTCCTTCAAGTGAAAATCATGTCTCTAGATTTAATTTATATATTTCATATACATTTCAGGGGCACCACCAGCATGGTTTTGGGATGGAATTAAGCATTTCCTATTTATTTATGCATTGAATACAAATAAATGAAAGCTCCAAGGGATTACCTTTAGTTTATAAAGGTCAGATAGATGATAGGGCCCCTTTAATATCACTGAAGTTGTTTACACATGAATTCCATGAAAAAATTCATATTTGACACACAATTCTGACCCCACAGTGTGTATATAATTTGTATGTATTTGTTATCAGGTCCGGCTGCTGCAGCATCCCAACCAGAGGAGGAACAAGAGGATGAAGATGATGAAGGTAAGTTACAAAATATGAAAAGATGGATTTACCTTTACTTAAAAGTAGTCCCTGCTCCCCTCCACAAACCAAACTGCCCTCATTGTTCATCCATATGTTTCTGTGTCTGAAAATGTTGTTACATGTTTATGTTTAAAGATACTTTCTTTACACCTCATGTGGTTGACAGGTCAATTAAAATGCTACTTTTCCTTAATGATGGTCTGAATTGTTAATAACATATTTAAAAAAAAAATAGATAAGATAGATACAAAAAGACCAACAAGTTTTCTGAAAACAAGTTTTTTCAGAAAACTGAACAATTTATGATTTTTAGATGATACTTAATTCATAAAAACTGCAGCAATTCCTCAAAAAGTGTAAATTGTTTTATTTATGTATGAAAAAATGGATGTAGTTATTAAATGTGACATTTTAATGTATTCTTATTTGTATGGATATATCTTGGCAAGCTGTCTTATCCTGTCAATAATCAAGCCAGTGAATGTAAAATTAATCAAGGTCCATTACATATAAGAAATTAGTTGCTGTGGAACAAGATTTAATTTTGCAGTTTCCCTGTAGGTGGCAGCACTGGCTGAAGCGGTGGTATTAATGCATAATTTATGTTATCTGAATAGAAAATTATAGGTAAAGTGTCTTTTGAATTTTTTCCACAGCAATTTTGGCTTTTTACTGTACCCTGAAATATGACTTGTTTAAAATTTTTATTATTATTATTATCATTATTATTATACAGCTTTATAGGTTGTATTATATGGTATGCATCGCAGCTGTCCATTAGATGGATTTTCACAAAACTCATTTTCACTATTCACCAATAGATTATTTCCCCTGTGTTGGATTCCCTGCTTTGATGGACTTTCATAAAAACTCACTTTAAATATTTACCAAGAGTTTCTAACCTGAATTCAACTCTTGGCAAATTTGGCGCATATTAAACGAGGTCAGACATCACAAGGCGTACAAGATACAATGTAATATTATTAGCTCATTTTACAACTTTTACAAACAGTTGAACAGGAAGAGATGGCTGGAGTTGTTGATGTGGGGGAAGTTGAATTTAGCTTCAAAGACTTCGTTCGCAAGTGAGTATTTCATAAAATATTTATCAGCTGTGTGACCTTTCAGCTAACACAGTCTTACATAGCTGTAGGGTCCACAGAGCTTGGAGAATGGCAAATATTCATAAATAAAGTTTATTTAGAGATACAAACAGAAAGTGTACCTTGAAGCACAGAAAGAATGTTCCATTTAACAGGGATGCTGGTACACTTAATGTTTTTTTTTACAGATGCATAAGGAAAATGTCAAAGACCCACAAAAAAGTTTATTTAGCAACACAGACGGAATGTTTTTGAGATACACATAGAAAGTTAATTTAGAGATACAGATTGAGAATTTAAGAGCCATGCACATGCAAAATGTTTATGCAGAGACAGATGGAAGGTTTTCAAGATACAGAAAGTTTATTTAGATTATTCAGATGGAAAATATTTAGAGATATGGGTGAAAAGTGTTTTTAGAGACATGAATGCAAAGTGTTTTTAGAGATATGGGTGGAAAGTGTTTTTAGACATATAAGTGGAAAGTGTTTTTAGACATATGGGTGGAAAGTGTATTTATAATCTAGAAACATAAGCAGAAACAAGACCTAAATAGTTAAGACTTCAGCGATTCAAGTCATGACAAAAATATGTTGTTTTTGCAGATTTGCCAATCCGAACATGCTGCGGCCGTATGTGGTGCTGCTTGGTGATTACCATAAGAACTCAATCTACACCAACCACTGTGCCATCAAGATGCTGCACAGAGTGGCATACGATTGTGGGGTTGTTGGATTGCTATTCCAAGCCAGTCTCTTCCGTGTTTTCCAGAGAGTACTCAATGACCCCGGAAATAAGGCTCAGGCATACAAAGTATGATGGACTTTGTCATATATTCCACCCTACCCCTGGTATTTTATGTTTCCAGCAAGCTTAGGTTTTACATGGAAATAAATACATAGTTTACTGGTTAAAATTTATTGGTTCAAGATATATATTGTTAATGACAAGTACAACCAGAACTTACTGTTACACAGTTGAAGGAGCCAGTACAGAAACCATCATATCAAATGTATGAGCTAGACCAGAAGACTTCACATGATAATAATTTAAAATGTCTGAAGTCTGTTGCATTTGATTTGGACAAAATGGCAGTATTTTACTGGAAAAAGTAAATGTTTTCAGTACCTTTATTTCACTGTAGATCTGGTTTTCCTTTAACTACTTGCTTCTAGGAGCTGAGTACTTTTGCCATCCATATCATGAGAAAGTTCTTTGAGGTGACAGTAAACAATCCCAAAGTGTTTGTGGAGCTGTTCTTCTGGAAATCTACCAGAGATGCTTTTGAAATATGTGAGGGATACGGCACTTACAAAGAAAGGTAAATGACATTCATCTTTGTATTGAGCTTAACATCTTGCCAGAGGCAGTTGACTTTAGTGGCAGGAATCAGATGTAAAATCATATTCAGTGATTGGAAGATAGAAAACGTCCAATGATTGATTATTAATCAGTTATTTTATGTCACATCCATGCTATGGTGAAGTATTCTGTTAGAATTATATCTAAAATACTGAAAGAGTCTAACTTGTACATCACGCTGAAAGGTTAAGGTAATGACAGGGTTGTTGACACTTATTTGTTCCTTTGTTGCACAATGTTAAGTTTTAATGCTGTTCCCTGTTTTGTGCCCTGTCTTTCTTTCATATCTCTGACAGTAAAAGAATATTTAAATGGGATCATATGACTTCATCAGATGTACATACCCAATCATTTGAGATCAAATTTCTAGGCCCAAATAAGAATCTTACCTAATTTAAACTCAAATTTTCCATTTTCAATGAGCATAAACTAAATCTGATAAGCACATATTACACTGTGTAATACATGAAAATCTTCACAATGGTGAATCTGGAATAAATGTTCACTGCAATATCTGATTCAAGATGATAGGAGTAGTTTAGGATTCTGATCTAGGCTGGCCCAGTTTAAAATCAGTCCAGACCAGATTTCAATCCTGAAGCCCTCAAAACAGAATTGTAATCTTGACCGGCCCATATCAAAATTTTAATCTGGGCAGGCCCAGTTTTAAACTGGACCAGATTCTAATCTGGGCCTCGTCATATATATATATATATATATATATATATATATATATATATATATGTATTATTATATTCACACTTTACAGTCAGAGTAAGACCAAACAGCTGTGGACTGAGGAGGAGGAGATGGAGCTGATGAGGTTGTGTGAGCAGTACAGAGATAGCATGCCATCTGGTGAGAGAAACAGAAACTAAAACTGTTTTGTGTTGTGTGTGTTTATTTTCTGTGATTAAAAGAGGTTATGTTTTTTTTTTCAAACATATACACATTTAGGTTTCATCTCAGGTTTCAGTGTATAATTTACCATATAATATAATACTTCATCCACTTGTCTAAAGGCCTGTCATATAGACCTGCTACTATTATTATTACCTTTTGTATATTATGCGCTGACAACAATTTCTAAATCAGCTGAAATCACCTAAACATGATATCTTTAATTGCAACATTCCCCTGCTTTGCCCTGTTTTTAGAAATATATTCCTTGATGTAATTGCCAGATTTATATGTGTTTTAAGTGTCTTTCTGGGGAAATGATCTTTAATTTCAGATAATGCTTCTATAAACTTGTTGTCCTAGCTTTGTATAATGTATTATCCCTGGTTTCAGTATGCCTTACATAGACTTGTTCTCTGTCTCCAGGTATGGACATGGCAGATTACATCACCACAAACCTGATTGACCAGACAAAGACAAGGAGACAAGTCATCAAGAAACTCAAACTGATGGAAATAATGGACGTTCATGAGCTTAACCCAAACAAGTAAGCTGGAACATTGAAAAGTATAGTTAATTGTGTAAAGTCAGGGTTACATTTTGGTCGATTCTGAGAAATTGAATCATGGATTTCAGTGAAATGTAAAATATTGGACTTCATCTTTTCAGGCAATAGGGGATACATGGTAGGCCATACCCTATGTAACTTTTGTTAACAGTCTGGTGTGTATATATTTAACTGCCCCTTAGTAGGACACAAGTAATAAAAGGTTGTAGGGTAGTCAGCATTAATTATCTTTATTTGCCCTGCAGGAAGTCACGGCCTGCAAAGGAGTGGGCAGAAGAAGAAGAAGAACAGCTGCGCGCCCTAGTGGAGGAATTCAAAGATTCTCAAGGTACTGACTGCTTCTCTTCTCATATTAAGAAACAATTCCATATTACTGAGATCTTTAGTGCTCACTCCTGATTACCACGCAGTTTATACTTATAACGTGTTCATCATATGTTTTCAGTGGAGTGTGACACAAAATGTCATGTACACCCTGGTGTAGAAGGGAATACATATGTCAGATTGCTGGTATAGTGGACAGTATATGTGCCCACTAAGACAGCAGCTATAATGAGAAATCCCTGTACAGGCAGTGAAATGTGTAAAGTCACCTACTCTTTGGTATTGTCTGTTTTATGGATACCGTATGGTTGCTTATTGTCCTAATTTGGATCTCTCAAAAAAACTTGATTTGATGTCTTCATATATCTCACCCTGTAAGGCTTATAGCTCTGTGGACCAACAGGTTTTAGATTAGAATTTTTTTTTCCTGAATAGATGTTTCCTCTGTCATTTAGACCCCGTTGGTAACATCATGCTCTCCCTGACTGTGAAACGACCAAAGAATCGAGTTATTGAGAAAATCCTGGAGCTTGGTCTCGTGGAGGATAAGAAACAGCTGTACAAGAAGCGGAGCCGTAAATCTGGTGGTCGCAAGAAAAAGGGGGTAGAGGAGGAAATGGACTTCCTGGATGACAGGGAGGATGGAGAGGATGGTAAGAGGATTATCACTAGATATTACAGTGATGTTGGCAGAGTCTCTAGTATCCATATTATAATTGATGGTGGCCCATCTCATACTTTGTCACACAGCTCCTATAGGGCCACACCAAAGATATATGCATGTTTAATCTTGAATTGGGGGAATAATGCCAAGTGTATGTTTAATGGGTTATTTTCCCATCAGTCCTGAGAAATTTAACATTATTTTTAGAAGGGGCTATCACAGCACTATCTATAAAAAAAACTTTGACTGTGTATCCAATGAGTGAACTTGCAGCACCATCTGTCACATTTGTAATAGAACTAAAACTGGTCTTCAAGTGCAAAAAATGACTTGTTTATATTAAGCTAGTTATTTTAAAGCTTTTTCTCATGTGTTTGAATTAATGTACACTTTGTTGATATCAACATCATTTTCTTTACATTCAGTTTGCATTAATGTTCACTTAATTAATGTCTTCCCTGCATTATTTAAACATTTAATTTGCTCTCATAAGTACATTTGCATGTATAATCTATTTATATCTTGCCCAGATTATTTTAAGATTTATAATGCAATCTTATGAACTTGTCAAGGTTTTAAATGTTTGTAGTGGTTTAAAATATACATACACAAATATGAAATAAACAAACTGATTTAATCTTGTGTGATTTATTGGATAGCTCATAGGTTGTATCTCGATTCTGAGTTCAGATAAATGAGACTCAGAGGTAAATCTTCTGATTTTAAGTTCAGATAATTCAGACTCAATGGTACTTCTCTCAGTTTCTATTTCTGTCTTTTTTTTCCACAGACACACATACACAAATGTATTATGGCCAAGTCATTCATTGATATCAAGATTGTATTGGAGTGAATCAGTGGCAACTTAAACCATAATCCCCAACCCAAAAGAACAGAGGCCTATCACATGACATGCACTTTCTCTTAGCATATGCATAATAGACTTGCTGACTCTTTTGACACTAAAAAGTGAACTGTTACTACAGTATAAGCAAAGCAGCTTGATTATTGGGTGTAAAGCTGTGTATATACTCTGATTTTAATCAGATTTAAAGTGGCAGAAGGAATCAACCATTGGTTCAAACGTTATATCTGGTTGCAGTATTTTTCTTCTGAGTATTAAAAAACATCATGAAATGATTTGGTAAAAAAAAATTTCTTTGTAGAGCTTCCAGTGGAGGAATCTTCAGAGGAGGCGCCCTCTAGTAGTGATGATGAGAAAGACGAGTCCAGTGAAGATGAGGAGAGTGAGGCTCCCAGGTTCATCATCAAAATAAAAAAATCAGCTAAAGCTCTGAGAGAAGAAGGTAATACATCAACCACACTGTGAAAGTTATGTAATGCTCCTCACTCAGCTGTTTAACACTGCAGTCTTCCCAGTAGGGCTGAAAGGAGTACTCGAGTCTGGGTAATACTTACCGAGTACTCGAGTACTCGTGTATGTACCTGCATATCTGAATATTACTGCAAATTTACTGGCAGTCTTGGCCTATTTTTTCATTATCGAAGAAATAATCATACTGTACAGTTTATTTCGAAGAGACTTACATTTATGAGTTATATGCTTTCGAATGGAGTTTTCGACTGTTTAATTTTAGTATTTATATCTATTCATTTGTTTGGGTAAAGTAAAGCCGTCATGAAGTCAAATTTTTAGTATTTTTGCAACGGTAAACAGATGTCCGTTTAACTTTACAGCATTGCCATAGTAACAGGTACTCGAGTCCAAAATTTTGTACCCGTTTCAGCCCTACTTCCCAGGTCTCCTCTTGTGTAACCACTGCTTTGTACAGCAAGATTTTCTTGGTTTGAACACCAGGGTTCACACAGAATTGTAATCAGATCAACTAGAGCCTGGTATTGCATTGTACATCAAGCCCAAATTTTAAACATGCAAAATCTGCTCTTGTTGGTCTGATAACACATACAGGTACAGGACCAAGGATTAGACCAACAAGAGTGGGTGTCCTGGTGTAATCAGATAAAAAGGTATGTTAATTCATGTAGGAGGGGCAAATGATAATTTATCCATCCAGGGACATTACCATTAAAATTAGTTATGAGTACCTTTTCTGCACATGGTTGGTATCATAAGAATGTTAACAAAATATTAAAAGATTGGTGCAGTTACTTTGATTCCTGTGAATAATCTAAAAATAAGGAAAAGTTTTGTTTCCAAATCAAGATACACACTGACTTGTTTGATATGACTTGTTAGACTATGTCTCCTCTTGTGTAACCGCTGCTGTGTACAGCAAGATTTGTCAGTTGATCATAATCATCGGAGAAGAACAGCAGAAAAGTCAGGAAATTTGTTTGGCAGATTTTAATGGAAAATGGCCTGTCTGTTATATTGTGTCTTATGTTTGGACATTGTGAGATTTGTTATGGCATCTTTTTAATGTGGAAATCCCTGAAATGTGATGAAAGAATCATCTTGGAAATTTCAAAATTCATGTACCAGAATTCTTGCAAAAATCAGGGAATTTTATATTTATGAAATGTTTGAAACTCTGCATTAGACTCAATACTGAAGTGTTATTTTGAAGTTGATTTTCTATTTGTGAGCATTTTAAATTGGCGATATTTGCCAAAAGGTTATTTTTAGGAAAATAATAATAACATTGAGAAAAACATACATTTTTCTGTACTCTCCCTGAAAAATCATATTTGTTTTTGAAGCCTGTAGCATCAGAACTTAAAAAGTAAAAGATGAATATTATAAAAATATCATGTCTGTTATGTTACCATAAAGCCACAGATCAATCTTATAAATAATATCAAATCTTTCAAATAATCTGCCAATGATGAACAAGAATTTTCACTCCCTTGGTTTCTCTGTTGTCCCTGTTGTATTGTTAAGCTTTCCTTTATCATATTAAACAAGTCGTATGTTGATGGATGTGTACTGTAATGAAGCTGCTGGTGTTAAAAAGTGTAAAAGTGGATATTGTTACGAAGGCAAATTGTTTAGGGGGGAAATCCTGGGCTGATCTGGGAGTCGAACCCAGGTCTGTGGCGCACAAGTCCGGCGAACCAAACTCTTCGCTAGCAAAGCAAGCTTCACTAGCGAGACAGTTCGGTCCGCTTTTATGTGCACCCCGTATGAAAATATTATGAAAATTTAACCCTCCTGGTTATTAAGTGCATACAGTTTCAATGCTATGTGTATTCTAAGCTCTTACTAATCATCAGTTTACGGTATTGTTTCAGGGCTGTCTGATCAAATCAAGTGGCTTCAGAGGCTGCTGAGGAGAACAGCTGATGACAAGGATGAAGAAGATGAAGGTGGGTGATGATATTCCAGGCTACCACAAGGTGGTGCTGCGGGCTTATGATCTAGTTGGTTTACGGTACCTCATGTAGAACATGATGCAATGCATATGGCACATGTAACATTGGAATTAAAGCATTTAGATAGTAGATGGTCTTGTTATTGTTAACGGTGTTCACAGAACACAGCGGGTGCAGACACAGAACACCTGAAGGTCTCACAAAACCTCAAAAAATATAAAAGAGAACCTAAATGCTGTTAAAATCAATTTGTGTAGTTTATTTAAGTATAGGAAATTCACATGATCATTTAAAGTAGACTTGGATGTCGATAGCATCTCTAAGGTGAATTCCTCTCAATACAAGCATGAACTTCTCCACATTTGTCAGGTTCCATTGTTTATAAGAATTTAATCTCAGATTTGATCTATTTTAATAACAAAGGGATAAGTTTTTCATTCTTTTGTTGATATCTTATTTCAAGAATGACAGTGAGTGATCTGAAATCAGTAAACATTTTGGAATATAAAATAATGCCAGTTATGTTGAAGTTGTCGGTGTCTGCCATATTAGGAATTTCTTCCTAAAATAGTCTTAATTGTCACAGAAAATCAAATGAAATATAAGATTCTTATTTTTTACCAGGGGTGGGGGGGGGGGGGATTTTTTCCCATTCAAAAACTTTATGGGACAGTGCATTCAAAACTGAGAGTTCTCCACCTCCAACTCTTCCTCAAGTGCAAATTACTCACTTCTCCTGTTTCAGCTTCCAACTTTTTGACCTCTTCCTCTTTATACATGATTCCCTGTTGTTTGATTTGACCCAAACATTGAAATGTTAATATGAATTTATATTTTCAAGTTATTTTCACATTTATTTTTCAACAAATATATCACCATTCTGTCATAGAAACCTGGCAGTGTGGCCATTCTATAAATATATCACCTCTGTATGTAATCAAGCTTTAGTTATAGACATGACTGATAAAATGTATTACACATAAAAATTATCACCAGTTAGCTTTTATTAAATGAAATAGACTACATAGCCCAAATTGACATGAATTCTGTCAAGCCTTTCAACATTTTGTAAAGTCTCAAAAGTTGGCAAAATTTGGTCCAAGCCAGGCACAGTTGTGTGGTTAACTTAGCTTCAGGCTCTCTTGAATACACTGAATTTGTCTTTGTAGATGACAATGTCGCCATACCAATTGTGCCTTTAAGTGAGGACCAAATGGATGCAATGGAAAAGAAGAACTTCCAAAGGTTGTTGAAGAAGATTGGTCTGAAACCACCAGCTAATGAACAGGAGAGGTACTGGCGTATTCCTCCAAAGCTGACGGCCGCTGATCTGCGATGTCGTGCCGATGCCTTGAGTGAGAATACGGAGACGAAGAAACCATCGTCAGGCAGAGCTCAGATGCTGAAGCAGATGGCCGAGATGAAGAAGATGGAGAAGAAGGAAGGAAAGAAACGCAGGTAACAGTGATACCTTGATATACCTGGCTTAAAATTTATTAGTGATGATCAGGCCAGATGTATATGACACATGTATCTAAATGACTTAGCATTGAATTTAGTATGTCCATTAAAACAGTTGCATCATAACACTGAGTGGTGAAAAAGGTATGAATGTTATGACCTTCAGTTTCAGAGTAATATTAAACTATGAACAGAGTAAAAGTATGGCAACAGTCTCAGTAAAAAAATATATATGGTGAACTGTGTACAAACATAGTTTGTAATAAATATTAAGCATGAATGGATGAATTACAGAAGTTCACATGTTTTACCTTAATATAAGGATGACAGTATTAGCACAGGACTACAATATTTTACACTGTATCATAAGAGTTTGTTATTATTTAATGTATATTTATACAAAGCTTGCCAATTTCAGGACTGCAAGGAAATTGGCCACTCAGGACGTCTTGAAGTCAATAGAAAATGGAGAAGAAAACAAGTCTGCCAAGAAGAAGAAGAGTCCAAAGAAATCTCGAAAAATCAAAATACTTGATGATTCATCCTCTGATGAGTAAGCTTAACTTTCATTAAATTTACATCTTTGCTCCTTTGTATTGAACTGTAGAAGCCAAGTGTGGGGGCAGCAAAACAAATGTTCACTGCACTAAAGCTACACAGTATTATGCCAACAGATGTGCTGCTTTCCATATGTCCCAATATGAATAGATTTGTGATATTTGACCATAAAATGTATAGATTCATCTAATATTTTATAATTGATCAAATATGGAAAATATACTGAAATGGCATTGGTAAGAAATCAGCTGAATTTCTTATTTTTTTTAAATTGGCTGTTTGGACATAAGTTTTAATTACAGTTATCATGAAACTTAAATAGTGAACATATAAATGAACTGTAGCTCTGTCACCATGCAAAATTTAAAATACAATGATTCAGGATTTCCTTTAAATTTTATTTATATGAACAGCAGAACCCTTGGGTCACTTTTTCATTAAGTAAAGATAGGCAGCATTGCCAATCCCAAAGTGGAGGTTTCATGTTACAAAACCTGCAATACTGGCATGCTTGGCCAGAACACGGCGGACGATCATTGGGTTCATGTGCATGCTCCTTGAAAAGACCTATTGATTTTGATACACTTCCATGATTAACTTAAATTATATTACAGATAATAGTTTACATATGATATGATATAATAAATATTAATAATGAAATTAATTTTATTTAGTCTTTTGGTTCAGATAAAACTTTTATGGGAAACAAAATCCTTAAATTGTTACAGTGACGAAGACAAGCTTGTGATAGATGAAAAGGGCCCACACAGTGGGTCAGAGGTCAACGAGGGAGAAGCCAGCCAATCAGGAAGTGATGATGCAATACCGTTGCGAAAACTGACCAATGAGGGATCAGCTGCCAGAATGCCATTGATAAACGATAATGACAGCAGTGATGATGAGATGCTGGTAACCACAGCATCTCATAAATCGTCACTAGTTATGGTGAAAGATAGTGAAAGTAGCGATGATGATAATGAGTCACATCTCCCACTCAAACTTACCCCTGCAAAACAGATTCCTGCCAAAAAGGCTAAAAAGACATCAAAAACAAAAGCATCCATTATTGATGATGATGATGATGATGATAGTGATGTACCACTTAATGCAGCGTCAGCAAAAACAACATCCTCCAAAAAAACAAAGGTTTCAAGACAAGATATGGACAATGAGAGTGATGAGCCGCTGAGCTCTATTACAAAGGTTAAAGCATCTAAAACCAGTGCCACTATCGCTAGTGATGATGATGATGATGATGATGATGATGATATACCCCTCAGTTCAGCAGTTAGTAAGAAACCATCAGTAGCAGCTAAGAAACTTATAGATGATGACAGTGATGAAGATGATATACCTCTGAGTGCAGGGAACACCAGTGTGACGTCAACTCAAAAGAGGTCTCGTGTCATAGAGTCAGACAGCGATGATGATGCAACCAAGCGGAGTCCACCATCCAAACAGGCACGGCTAGAGAAGTCTGCTACTGCTTCAAGTAAAATCTCAAGCAATGACACAGGTATGTTATATGTAGACCTGTAGGTCTTGGGTCAAAATGGTACTTTTGTTTGATTCTGGTGAAAGCCTGAGTGACCAGTGCCAGTAAATATGTGTTAATTGATAAGTTCAGTAATGATATGTTTTAAATATGTCAACTTTCATTTTCTGGGGCAGGACAATAATTAGTCAAACTTCTTTATTCTCATATAACTATTGTTCCATGTAAGTCTGTTATGTGCAACCCACAGTCACAAGTTTGTGTGCGTCACCTGTTCAAGCGTGTCACACTATGTTACTTTTCATGTGTTACCTGTTACCCTTTTGTGTTTCTTGTACATCACTTTCATTATTCTGGGAGTCATTTGTGGGACTCATTTTGTGTTTCACTTTACTGTGTGACCATGTCAGTCATTGGTCAAGGTTCCCACAAGCTTGAAATTCCTGTTTCAGGGGCCTTCAAAGTGTTTGCATTTAGATAATTTTGAAAATTCCCTTGATTATAATGTAATGGTAGGCAGTGCTAGACCTCATGGAGCAAAGCTTGCTTAAAGCTAAGATTCCATATGCATGGATGGAGGAATGTGTGTTTATATATACAGGCAGCTGCATGGCAACATGCATGTTTTCTGTGTTGTTCCAGGATACCATGCCAAACTGGCAAAAAATGCAACATGTAGAGATTGGTTGTGCTGTATAAGTATTCTGCATGCTGGATCTGCACATATGGAATCTCACTTCACGTTTTTAGCTCAGCTGACTATAAGTCATCTGAGCTATAGTCGTGGTCCATTGTCCGTCGTCAGTCTGTCTGTCTGTCCGTCCGTCTGTCCAGATGTCTGTCCGTAAGACTGGCACGTTTTGACACCATTGGACCTACGAATCTGAAATTTGCCATACAGTTAGGTGTCCCAAAAATCTCCTACCATGCCGAAAATTGGGTCAATAGGACTTCGTTCCTTTGAGATATTAAGGAAAAACCTCAATTTTTTATTAGATATCTATTTTCACACTTCAGGACTGCCTAATATCAAAACCACTCATCTGGTTTTCTTCATATTTTACATAAATATTCCTCTATATAGTTCCTATGTACATGCCAGAAATTAAGTCAGTATTATTCAATTTAAAAAAGTAATGGGCCAAAACATAATGGACTTTGTAAAAAAATCAGGAAAAATATTTGGTCACTTAAGACAAAAAGTGTGAAAGGTAGGGACTTTTTTTCAGTAATACAACTTTAATTGATCAAAATTTAATTGTATACCAAAAATTAGATCAAAATCTGTTAAATTTTTTTATATATTGGCAAAAATATAAAATGGGTTCCTTAAATTTTGCCCAAGTTTGACCATGGCACGTTTTTTTTCCTGTAAGTACTGTGGATTTAATTTTCACAGCATGTTTTTGTTAGCATTTTGTCTGTTAACACCAAAAATTTGAAACCAGTTGATCAAAAACTGTACATAGATTTTAATTCAAGTTTTCAAGCACCATGTCACATCAAGTTTACATCAAGCTAGTGTTATGCAGTTTGCTAGAGCTCAGCTCCCCAGTTCTAAGTTCCTTAAATTAAGCATACAGTTAGATGTCTCCAAAATCCCCTACCATGCCAAGAACTTTATCACTAGGACTTAATTCCTTCAAAATATTAAAGAAAAACTTCATTTTTCCATTAAAAACCCATCGTTACACTGTAAGACTGCCTAATATCAAAACCACTGATCTGACTTTGATCATATATAATATACATATTTTTCTATACATTCGCTATGCACATGCCAGAAATGATGTCAGTATTGCGTAATTGTTTTAAGTTATGGGCCCAAACATAATGCACTTTTTAAAAAATTAAGAAATATATTTACTCCCTTAACAAGAGGATTGCTGAAGCTAGAGATTTTTTGTCAGGGATGTAACATTATTTAATCAAGATTCAATTGAATACCAAAAATTAGTTTTGAATTTTTCAAATTTCATAAGTTATTAGTATAAATATAAAATTAGTACCTTAAATTTTGCCCAACTTTGACCATGGCACGTTTGTTTCCTGAGAGCACTGTTGATATAATTTTCATATCATGCACACAAGGATTTCATCTTTTTAGTTTAGAAAGCTGAAAGAAATTGGCCAAATATTGTAGCTTTTATTAATGTTTATATGAGACCATGTCAGACCCAGGCTTAATCAAGCCCCTCTTCAGTCACCTGTATGTTGACCTTGTTGACCTTTCATCAGATTATGCGTGCTTGAGCAAAGCATACACTGGGGCAGCCAGGCAGCTAATGCCCAGCCACAGTTGATCCAGGTGTCCAACCCAACTCATCTAGTAGTTGTTTTGAAAAACAACATAACAATAAATTAATAATTTTGTATTGTTTTTTTATAACAAATTAAAGAAAAATTAATAGAAAAGGAATTTGTTAGTTGATGAGTAACAGAAAATTAACTTGCAGTTACTGATGATGTAAGAATCTTGTATGGATGGATAGAATATCAATGTCAATGTTATTCCAAATAACACCATGCAGTCACCTATGGTATTTTTCAGTGAAATTTTAATGATAAAAAAATAAATCATATTATTCATTACTAATCATTAGGGATCATATGAAGGAAATTAATGATAGACAAAGATGCAGTTGATAATATTAATCTAAATTCCTACTGTGTCTAGTGTGTAGATTGATGTGAAAGTAGTCCAAAGTGAATATATTACATTTATTTTTTTTTAAATATAAATAAAAGCCATAAAACCAGGTACTTATGATCATTCTTAAATTTGTGAATTTTGTATATTCTGGATTCTCAACATCTTTGTTTGGCTAAAACTGAATAAATACTAGACATGGTGCAAATGCTTTGAAAATGTATTTGAATACGAATATGAATATATACTGCATTAAAAAATTTTATTGCATAAGAATGGGAATTCAGGTAAAAATTAAAGTATTTGAATACCAGTGCAGATACTTTCAAAATGTATTCATATATGCATTCATGAATATATTCTATGATATTATTTCAATAATCATTTCAGTTATATTTTATTTTAAAAAGTCATATGATTTTCTTATTATTTTTTTTTAATAAAAATTATATTGGCACAATATTTGTTATTAAATTTTTAATAAATAGTTAAACTCTTTTATAATATGTGCTGCTTATAAGGTATATGGCCAAGTCAAAATCTGTGTGACAATAGCACTCCATTTATTAATAAAATTAATGAAATCAATCCTCTTCCCTGTCTCCAAAGATACTATCAAAATCATACATAAGCTAAACACCAACAACTCATAATTAAGCTTATATTTATTACCACACAAAACAAGCATGTGCCTCTTTCCCAAATCATATTTTTTATCATATATTACAGCTGAGCGCCATGACCCATGGGTTCCTTGTTTAGTCAATATCATGTTTGGATAATGCATAATGCATTTAAAGGTATTGTGCTCTGAGTAAGCATGCTGAAAAAAAATTTGTGTAACTGCAAAACAAATTTTTAGGAAGATCAGAAAGTAAAAGAGTGGTAATGGAAACTGGAAATACAGTGTGAAAATCCAAGTTTGGTCTTTAAGTTTCTGTAAGTAAACTTGTGGGAACTCTGTTCATGCATTCTTCTGTATCACTATCTTCTCTGTTCAGCTCTTTATAAGTTTCATTGTGTCACTGATCTTTACAGTTGTGAGTCAGTCTGTCACACTGTGTCATTGATCGTTACAGTTATGGGTCAGTCTGACACACTGTGTCATTGATCGTTACAGTTGTGAGACAGTGTGACAGACTGTCTCACAACTGTAACGATCAATGACACAGTGTGACAGACTGTCTCACAACTGTAACGATCAATGACACAGTGTGCCAGACTGACCCATAACTGTAACGATCAATGACACAGTGTGTCAGACTGACCCATAACTGTAACGATCAATGACACAGTGTGACAGACTGACCCATAACTGTAACGATAAATGATAAATGATCAATGACACAGTGTGACAGACTGTCTCACAACTGTAACGATCAATGACACAGTGTGACAGACTGTCTCACAACTGTAACGATCAATGACACAGTGTGCCAGACTGACCCATAACTGTAACGATCAATGACACAGTGTGTCAGACTGACCCATAACTGTAACGATCAATGACACAGTGTGACAGACTGACCCATAACTGTAACGATCAATGACACAGTGTGACAGGCTGACTTATAACTGTTAAGACCAGTAACACAGAGTGTGACAGGCTGACTTATAACTGTTAAGACCAGTGACACAGAGTGTGACAGACTCTCACAACTGTAACGATCAATGACACAGTGTGACAGGCTGTCTCACAACTGTAACGATCAATGACACATTGTGACAGACTGTCTCACAACTGTAACGATCAATGACACAGTGTGACAGACTGACCCATAACTGTAACGATCAATGACACAGTGTGACAGACTGACCCATAACTGTAACGATCAATGACACAGTGTGACAGACTGACCCATAACTGTAACTATCAATGACACAGTGTGACAGACTCTCACAACTGTAACGATCAATGACACAGTGTGACAGACTGACCCATAACTGTAACTATCACTGACACAGTGTGACAGACTGACCCATAACTGTGACGATCAATGACACAGTGTGACAGGCTGACTTATAACTGTTAAGACCAGTGACACAGAGTGTGACAGACTCTCACAACTGTAACGATCAATGACACAGTGTGACAGGCTGTCTCACAACTGTAACGATCAATGACACAGTGTGACAGACTGTCTCACAACTGTAACGATCAATGACACAGTGTGACAGACTGACCCATAACTGTAACGATCAATGACACAGTGTGACAGACTGACCCATAACTGTAACGATCAATGACACAGTGTGACAGGCTGACTTATAACTGTTAGAATCAATGACACAGTGTGACAGACTGTCTCACAACTGTAACGATCAATGACACAGTGTGACAGACTGACCCATAACTGTAACGATCAATGACACAGTGTTACAGGCTGTCTCACAACTGTAACGATCAATGACACAGTGTGACAGACTGACCCACAACTGTAACGATCAATGACACAGTGTGACAGACTGACCCATAACTGTAACGATCAATGACACAGTGTGACAGACTGACTTATAACTGTTAGAATCAATGACACAGTGTGACAGACTGACCCATAACTGTAACGATCAATGACACAGTGTGACAGACTGACTTATAACTGTAACGATCAATGACACAGTGTGACAGGCTGACTTATAACTGTTAAGACCAGTAACACAGAGTGTGACAGACTCTCACAACTGTAACGATCAATGACACAGTGTGACAGGCTGTCTCACAACTGTAACGATCAATGACACAGTGTGACTTTCTGTCTCACAACTGTAACGATCAATGACACAGTGTGACAGACTGTCTCACAACTGTAACGATCAATGACACAGTGTGACAGACTGACCCATAACTGTAACGATCAATGACACAGTGTGTCAGACTGACCCATAACTGTAACGAACAATGACACAGTGTGACAGACTGACCCATAACTGTAACCATCAATGACACAGTGTGACAGACTGACCCATAACTGTAACGATCAATGACACAGTGTGACAGACTCTCACAACTGTAACGATCAATGACACAGTGTGACAGACTGACCCATAACTGTAACTATCACTGACACAGTGTGACAGACTGACCCATAACTGTAACGATCAATGACACAGTGTGACAGGCTGACTTATAACTGTTAAGACCAGTGACACAGAGTGTGACAGACTCTCACAACTGTAACGATCAATGACACAGTGTGACAGGCTGTCTCACAACTGTAACGATCAATGACACAGTGTGACAGACTGTCTCACAACTGTAACGATCAATGACACAGTGTGACAGACTGACCCATAACTGTAACGATCAATGACACAGTGTGACAGACTGTCTCACAACTGTAACGATCAATGACACAGTGTGACAGACTGACCCATAACTGTAACGATCAATGACACAGTGTGACAGACTGACCCATAACTGTAACGATCAATGATACAGTGTGACAGGCTGACTTATAACTGTTAGAATATGACACAGTGTGACAGACTGTCTCACAACTGTAACGATCAATGACACAGTGTGACAGACTGACCCATAACTGTAACGATCAATGACACAGTGTGTCAGGCTGTCCCATAACTGTAACGATCAATGACACAGTGTGACAGGCTGTCTCACAACTGTAACGATCAATGACACAGTGTGACAGACTGTCTCACAACTGTAACGATCAATGACAGTGTGACAGACTGTCTCACAACTGTAACGATCAAGTCTGTTACACTGTGTCATTGATCGTTACAGCTATGAGTCAGTCTGTCACACTGTGTCATTGATCCTAACAGTTATAAGTCAGTCTGTCACACTGTGTCATTGATCGTTACAGTTATGGGTCAGTCTGTCACACTGTGTCATTGATTCTAACAGTTATAAGTCAGTCTGTCACACTGTGTCATTGATCGTTACAGTTGTGAGACAGTCTGACACACTGTGTCATTGATCGTTACAGTTGCGAGTCAGTCTGTCACACTGTGTCATTGATCGTTACAGTTGTGAGACAGTCTGACACACTGTGTCATTGATCGTTACAGTTTTGAGACAGTCTGTCACACCGTGTCATTGATCTTTACAGTTGTTAGTTAGTCTGTCACACCGTGTCATTGATCGTTACAGTTGTGAGACAGTCTGACACACCGTGTCATTGATCGTTACAGTTGTGAGTCAGTCTGTCACACTGTGTCATTGATCGTTACAGTTATGGGTCAGTCTGTCACACTGTGTCATTGATCGTTACAGTTGTGAGACAGTCTGACACACTGTGTCATTGATCGTTACAGTTTTGAGACAGTCTGTCACACTGTGTCATTGATCGTTACAGTTGTGAGTCAGTCTGTCACACTGTGTCATTGATCGTTACAGTTGTGAGACAGTCTGACACACTGTGTCATTGATCGTTACAGTTTTGAGACAGTCTGTCACACTGTGTCATTGATCGTTACAGTTATGGGTCAGTCTGTCACAATGTGTCATTGATCCTTACTGTTATGAGTCAGTCTGTCACACTGTGTCATTGATCGTTACAGTTTTGAGACAGTCTGTCACACTGTGTCATTGATTGTTACAGTTATGGGTCAGTCTGTCACACTGTGTCATTGATCCTTACTGTTATGAGTCAGTCTTTAACACTGTGTCACTGGTCTTTACAGTTGTGTGTCAGTCTGTCACACTTTTATGTCACTAGTGATACTCTCTTGGATTTCACTCCCCTGTTTCGCTACTAATGTATGTGTATTTGTTCTGTCTTGCAGCCAGCTTTCCGGCAACAGTTATGACACAGCCCTCAAGTGACTCTGACTCTGATGTGGATGACCACATCCCAGTTAGACGTGGCGTGAAGAGAGCAGCGATAGAGAGTGACAGTGACTAACAACCTGGTCCTATCTGATGTTCAGTCTACACAGAAGCTATGGAGAGTGACAGTGATTGGAAACCTGGTCGGAACACCCGTGCTGCATAAATGGCAGCCATAGAGAGTAACAGTGACTCTCAGTGAAATTGGGTACCCCTTGTAACTGGGAAATAATTTTCAAGATTTTTTTTATCTGTTTAAACATGGTTTCAGAAATTTATCCAGGGTTTGCTGGATGAAAACTAACAGTGAACGGGCTACCTGCGACAAGATTAATAGAATGAATATCAGTCTTTCTTGGATATAGTTTTGTACTAATGTGAAGTGTAGACGGACAAGTTAAAATTTCAGATATAAAAATTAAGACAACCTCTCTGATCTAGCAGTGTAAGAACACTTATAATTTTCATCATTCAAGATCATGGAATATTCCATTCTTTGGATGGCCTGATATTTATGATAATACTGTAAGAAAAAAAAAATACTGCCAGAAACTTTTTATTGCATACATTAAGAGCTCTTTTTATGCTGGGTCTGCATACAGTTAAGATATTTATAGCAAGTATATGTCATAGGAGTGACTCCTGCTCTTTGGTCTTATATTTATTACATAATTAATTTCTGGTTCTTTTCAATATATGTTCATTTGTAATATTGGTGTATTCTCAATTCATCTATATATTTAAACATTGCATGAATGCCTCTTGCTTAATTCATTTCTAATTGTGATGTTTTGGCAATACAACAGATGATACATTTCTTCTTATTATTTTTTTTTATTTTATGAAATAAAATTATAGAGCATGCAGAGAAGTTTTCATTTGTCTCATGTTTTCATTTCTGGGGTTAAATGATAAAACAGATAAAATACAAGATATGTTTTTATTAGTTTTATAAGCATCAGAATGATCACACTAAATTTACTTTACACAAAATATATTACAAAATGCAAAAATGATATCACAATCAGAAAAAAAAAAACAATATTTTACAAAACTTGACAGCCATACAAGCCGTAACATTTACACAAATATACAGTTCATGATCTGTTTAACCAGATTACTATCATACATATCATTATAACTGTAATTGGTCATAGGCAACTTTAATATTTATAATATATTCCCATGTAACATAGGGTATTCTGTAACCCATCTTTTCAGTTACAATTGAAGAACCATGTAATTGATCCACGACTTTTGACACAGAACACCTGAATTATAGTAATCTTAATAGTCCTGGATCAGTCACGGACATGGTTGAAACTATAACCTCCTTTGTACAGCTAAATCAGCAGTGATCTTAACATGACAGGCCTGCAATTTCACAGAAATTTTAAACACTACAGTATCCTTTCTTTGATTCCAAGTATTGTAATTTCCTTGAAGTTCTGTCTGCAGGATAGGTTAAACCTTGGGAGGGGTTTTCAACCGACAATATCTTGGCCACTCCATATACAAGGGGATGTCATTAGTATGGTTGTAGGCCATAGCTGACAGATGCACAAATTAATGCCTTCGGCAATGATAACTGTCAAAATATACACTTTAAACTTTAGCAGCAAACCAGGCAGTGGTTGCCAAGAAATAGGCTCAGTAGCAGTCATTTTTAGTGCAAATAAATGCAAAATTACTTTCATTATTATGACTGTATGTGTGTGTGTGTCTTTGTGACTCCCGACGGCAGCTGTATCTCCCATCATCCCATGTTCTGTCGATTTCCCCATCCTCTTCTGTGGTCTGTAATCAATAATAGTTTTGATAAATTATTATTAAAAAATGCATGTAAAAATCAGGATTCAAACTCAACCTAGAAACTTGGATATTATAGATATATGACCTTCCAGATGACTTTCCAGAAAATAAGATAAAAAAATTTTTTTACAGGTCGATAGATTATGAATTTTTTAAAAATATTTTGCCCACCTGCAATGAAAAGAGCCTGTGAAACAATTTACTTTTCTTTAACCTGATACCATTGTAGTATTATACTCACCATCCTTCCAGTCATCCCAGTCTCTGGCCTTCTTCAGCATTTCAGGATCATCGTTTTCAATTTTCTCCTCCTTCTCAAGGTCTTGCTTTGCGTGTTCTTCCGCTGCTTTCTCTGGATTGTGAGCATCTGACATCTGCTTTTGAACATCTCTGTAACAGAACATCAGGTCAAAGGTCAATAAACATCACTATCAGGTCAAAGGTCAAACATCCCTGTAACAGGAACATCTGATCAAAGGTCAAAGAAAATCTTTGTAACAGGAACATCAGGTCAAAGGTCAAAAAACATCCCCATAACAGAAACATCAGGTCAAAAGTCAAACATCATCCTTGTAACAGGAACATCAGGTCAAAGGACATCCATGTGTTAGGAACATCAAGTCAAAGGTCAAAGAACAACTCTGTAACAAGAACATCAGGTAAAAGGTCAAAGAACATCCCTGTAACAGGAAAATCAGGTCAAAGGACATCCATGTGTTAGGAACATCAAGTCAAAGGTCAAAGAACAACTCTGTAACAAGAACATCAGGTTAAAGGTCAATGAACATCCCTGTAACAGGAACATCAGGTCAAAGGACATTCGGTGTCAGGAACATCAAGTCAACGGTTGAAGAACAACTCTGTAACAAGAACATCAGGTTAAAGGTCAAAGAACATCCCTGTAACAGGAACATCAGGTCAAAGGACATCCATGTGTTAGGAACATCAAGTCAAAGGTCAAAGAACAACTCTGTAACAAGAACATCAGGTTAAAGGTCAAAGAACATCCCTGTAACAGGAACATCAGGTCTAAGGACATCCATGTGTTAGGAACATCAAGTCAAAGGTCAAAGAACAACTCTGTAACTAGAACATCAGGTTAAAGGTCAAAGGACATCCCTGTAACAGGAACATCAGGTCAAAGGACATCCCTGTAATAGGAACATCAGGTCAAAGGACATCCCTGTAATAGGAACATCAGGTCAAAGGACATCCCTGTAATAGGAACATCAGGTCAAAGGACATCCCTGTAATAGGAACATCAGGTCAAAGGACATCCCTGTAATAGGAACATCAGGTCAAAGGACATCCCTGTAATAGGAACATCAGGTCAAAGGACATCCCTGTAATAAGAACATCAGGTCAAAGGACATCCATGTGTTAGGAACATCAAGTCAAAGGTCAAAGAACAACTCTGTAACAAGAACATCAAGTCAAAGGTCAAAGGACATCCCTGTAACAGGAACATCAGGTCAAAGGACATCCCTGTGATAGGAACATCAGGTCAAAGGACATCCCTGTAATAGGAACATCAGGTCAAAGGACATCCCTGTAATAGGAACATCAGGTCAAAGGACATCCCTGTAACAGGAACATCAGGTCAAAGGACATCCCTGTAACAGGAACATCAGGTCAAAGGACATCCCTGTTACAGGAACATCAGGTCAAAGGACATCCCTGTAACAGGAACATCAGGTCAAAGGACATCCCTGTAATAGGAACATCAGGTCAAAGGACATCCCTGTAACAGGAACAGCTCAAATTAGCTGAATCTTATGTTGGAATGCAGATCCAGTACACAGGTTTTGCTTCTCATTTATGAGCCAATACCTGGATTGACTCCACATTATCTGTCTGAACTGTTGAACATACAGATGCCTGTATGATCATCTTTTGCCACAAAATTGTTTTTGCCAATTAAGAACAAGGCTGGTGACCTGTGACATCAGGCTTTCACAGTTGCAGCTACAAAAGCATGGAATTCTATTCCTGAAGATATTCATACCAGAAATATTTTTTTGGAATTTATAGAGAACCTTGGAAACACCTTTTCAGAGAAGCATTCTATTAAAGTTGCCTATTTTAGTCAGATTTCTCTTCAGTTATTTAGGATCTATTTCTAAACTTGTTTCATTGTGGTAACTTGATGTGTACAGGCATTTTAGTGTTTAACATGTGATATAATTGATATATTCTACCACTGTTCATCAGAGAACAACAGCATTGTAATGTCCTTGTAAAGTGTGATGTACCTGGGTAGTGTACGAGTTATATAATAAATAAGTATTATTATTGTCCCCTGCCATCGCCCAAGGCGCTGTCGGCGAGGGACATAGAAACAGCGAGTGTCCCCCTTTCTGACGGTCCATCACACATTTATTAAGGCAATGACTCAAAAAGAATTTGAGGTACAGTCACAAAACTTGCAGCATGAATGCACCTTCTCAAGGGCTAGGTCAAGTTCGAACATGGATAATCTTGACACATTTTCTAGGTCACAGTGGCGATAATGCTAAAATGATGTTAATGCAATTACTCGAAAAAGAATTCGAGGCACAGTCACCAAACTTCCAGCATTGACGCACTTCATGAAGGGCTAGGCCAAGTTCAAACATGGATGACCTTGACACATTTTCATGGTCACAGTCGTGAAAATGCTTAAATAATGTTAATGCAATAACTCAAAAAGAATTTGAGGCACAGTCACAAAACTTGATGCACTGTAAGATGTACCTTATGAAGAATTTGGGACACAATAACCTAACTTGCAGCAATGACCTACCTCATGAAGGGCTGGGTCAAGTTGGAATAGGGATGACCTTCATGCAGTTTTCAAGGTCAAAGTAGTATTTTTAGTGTGTGACATTGATCCCCCTCTAATTTCATTCAGGTATTCACAACTTTATTATCTAAATATTCCCAAATCAGGTGGGGGCCGTACTAGATCTGTTCCACTGATTAACTTTTCCCTTGTTACTATTTTTATAATTAATAATGAGACCAGGACTACATAACACTTCTTAAAGTCATATACTTTGGTTTCTGTAACTTACTCTGGTTTTGGTAACTTCCCAGCAGCCACCTGTTGTTCGTAGAATTCTTCCACAGTGTACGTCGGCACACCAGGGTAACCTGCTCCAAACACCTTAGCCTGTACCTGGTCTCGTGTCAGTATAAATGGACGGAATGCCTGCAGAAATGAGTGTCACTAGATTATGCCAGGAAGTTTATTTAATGTTATTCAAAATTTCTCCATGTGATTTTACCATAAGACTTGCACAGTTTTAATTATCAACTGAACAATGTCTTGCCTTATTTGCATTAAAACTTCATTGAAATGACACCTTTAATACATCCTTGTAACCAACACTGAATTATCAAACTATATTTGTTATTCATATTTTTTTAATTAGCATGGATAAGTCTATATTTTTTTTATTTTTTGTTTACATTATGGTGCAACATAATTATTATACTGATAAAATATCTGTAAACTATTTTTCTACATAAACATTGGAACTCAACACAACACTTTCAAGCCAGATCATGAGAAAGTGTCTTGCAAAATATTTCAAACTATTTCATGCTATTATAAAGCATCAAGTTTTTATCATTGTCATTTACCATCATTCATTTTCATACAATACAGCACAATAATAACTTGATTTATTCACCCCATTTAGAAAATAAAATACATCTTACCTCATCTTATGATTCAATAAATGTCCAGCACTTACTTGTTTTGATTTTTCAGGCTTTTTACTTTTCTCATCTTTCGAGGTACTATCACTAGATTTCCTACTGGCCATATACTGTATAATCTTAAGTTCACCTGAAAACAATGTTAAGTAGAATGAGTTTGCAAAAAACAGATATATGTCTCCCTTCCCTATGGGCCCCTCTTCCCGAAAATTTCAGGAAACAAATATGGACTACTGGTACTTCAAAAGTTCTGTTGTTCACAAAACCCTAAAATTCAGAAGATTTGATTTCAGATGATTTTGAAATTTTCAGGGCATTTAAGGGAATGGGCAAGTGAAGAATCATTAGGTTTTGGTGTGGATCTGGCACAATACAGATCCAGGAATGTCATCAAGGCATATTCACAAATGTAAAGTCATTTATGCACTAATAAAACTGGGAATATGGGCCGAATAAGTGAATGCAAACAGGTTACGGAGAATCCCATAAAAACGACCCCCCCCCCCCCCTTACATTACCACATGGCAGAGCCTTGCATTCCTTAGAATGCATATTTCTAGTTATAATTAAGTTAATCATGTTGATTAACCTTTGAACAAGACGTTTGATCATGTTGATTAACTTTTGAACAAGACGTTTGTTCATGTTGATTAACTTTTGAACAAGACGTTTGTACATGTTAATTAACCTTTGAACAAGACATTTGTTATAGTTTTATTAACACCGTTATATTTCAACCAGTTCTGTAAATCTCTTTCACAACATATTAATAAACATGAAGTAGAATGATTTGTGATCACTTAACAGTTACAGTCAGACCCTCTATTAGGCCCAGCTTACATGGCCCCTTTGGATTCACTACCCTGAAGGCACCCTCATATGATAATATACTATATATTCCTATTAATTACCCTAAAACAGTTCTCTCTTACTACCAATACCACCTTACTTCTAGCTTTGAATGAGAAAGCAAGTAAAGCAGTTGTGATACACTGCCTGATCTCATTCTTTAGAACAACTGGGTATAAAAAGTATCTTTTAAATATTATAACTGGAATAAGGAGTGATTTACAAATCTGACTAGACATTTCTTGGCACCGCAGGTGCCAGAGTATCCCCAGACATAGTAGGCCCCCACCCCTTTATAAATAGACCCCCATTTTTAGCAGCATATACTGACACTTGGCATATTCATTGTTTCTTCCATCTAACAATCCACAATCTTGTTAAAGATGTTGGTCCTGTGACCTTGATCTTTTTGAAGATGTGTCCTGTGACCTTGACCTGTGACCTCATGACCCCAAAATCAAATCTGGTCTTGCTTTTCCAATGGGACATATGCAAGTTAAGTTTGAAATCTATACATCAATAAAGCAGGAATTATCACCCAGAAACTAATTTTTGGACAGATGGCTCCTGTGACCTTCACCTTTGACCTTGTGACCTCAAAATTGATAGTGTTCTTCCTCTCTTGGCAGGAGAACTATATGTGCAAGATGAAAGATCTGAGATGAAATGTTTGGATGAAAATGCATCCACATCTTTTTAAAGATGTGTCCTGTGACCTTGACCTTTGACCTCATCACCCCAAAATCAATTTGGGTCTTGCTTTTCCAATGGGACATATACAAGTCAAGTTTGAAATCCATACATCAATAAAAGCAGGAATTATCATCCAGAAACTAATTTTTGGACAGATGGCTCCTGTGACCTTCACCTTTGACCTTGTGACCTCACAATTGATAGGGGTCTTCCAGTCTTGGCAGGTGAACTATATATGCAAGAGGAAAGATCTGAGATGAATTGTCTGGCTGAAAATGCATCCACAATCTTTTAAAGAGGTTTCCTGTGACCTTGACCTTTGACCTCATGATCCCAAAATCAATTCAGGTCTTGCTTTTCCAATGGGTCAAATTCAAGTCAAGTTTGAAATCCATACATCAATAAAAGAAGGAATTATCATCCAGAAACTAATTTTTGGACAGATGGCTCCTTTGACCTTCACCTTTGACCTTGTGACCTCAAAATTGATAGGGTTCTTCCTCTCTTGGCAGGTGAACTATATGTGCAAGATGAAAGATCTGAGATGAAATGTTTGGATGAAAATGCATCCACATCTTTTTAAAGGTGTGTCCTGTGACCTTGACCTTTGACCTCATAACCTCAAAATCAATTTGGGTCTTGCTTTTCCAATGGGACATATACAAGTCAAGTTTGAAATCTATACATCAGTAAAAGCAGGAATTATCATCTAGAAACTAAATTTTGGACTGATGGCTCCTGTGACCTTAACCTTTGACCTTGTGACCTAACAATTGATAGGGGTCTTCTACTCTTGGCAGGTGAACTATATGTGCAAGATGAAAGATCTGAGATGAATTGTTTGGATGAAAATGCATCCACATCTTTTTAAAGGTGTGTCCTGTGACCTTGACCTTTGACCTCATAACCTCAAAATCAATTTGGGTCTTGCTTTTCCAATGGGACATATACAAGTCAAGTTTGAAATCCATACATCAATAAAAGCAGGAATTATCATCCAGAAACTAATTTTTGGACAGATGGCTCCTGTGACCTTCACCTTTGACCTTGTGACCTCACAATTGATAGGGGTCTTCCACTCTTGGCAGGTGAACTATATATGCAAGAGGAAAGATCTGAGATGAATTGTTTGGATGAAAATGCATCCACAATCTTTTAAAGAGGTTTCCTGTGACCTTGACCTTTGACCTCATGACCCCAAAATCAATTCAGGTCTTGCTTTTCCAATGGGTCAAATTCAAGTCAAGTTTGAAATCCATACATCAATAAAAGAAGGAATTATCATCCAGAAACTAATTTTTGGACAGATGGCTCCTGTGACCTTCACCTTTGACCTTGTGACCTCAAAACTGATAGGGGTCTTCCTCTATTGGCAGATGACTTACATGTGCAAGATGAAAGGTCTGAGATGAAATGTTTGGCTGAAAATGCATCCACAATCTTTTTAAAGATGTGCCCTGTGACCTTGACCTTTGACCTCATGACCCCAAAATCAATTGGAGTCTTGCTTTTTCAATGGGACATATATAAGTCAAGTTTGAAATCAATACATCAATAAAAGCAGGAATTATCATCCAGAAACTAATTTTTGGACAGATAGCTCCTGTGGCCTTGACCTTTGACCTTGTGACCCCAAAATTTATATGGATCATCCACTACTGGCAAGTGAGCTATATATTCAAGATGGAAGACCTAAGATGAAAGTTTGGCTTAAAATGCATCCACAGTATCTTATAAAATGCCAGTCCAGTGACCTTGACCTTTGACCTCATGACCCTAGAACCTATAGGGTTCTTACTTTAGTGGTGGGCCATACATAAGTCATGTTTGAAATCCATATGGCTATCAACACTGGATATATCATAAGAGGTGTGTGATTTTCACCATATATGGCAATATTCAAGGTCAAGGCCACTATCATAGGAAAGGTCATGACCCCAATTTAAATAAACATCATCCCATAACCCATACCTATGTATATGCATAATATAAAAGAAATCTGTCCATTAGTTTTTGACTTATAATGCTCACAGTACTGTAAGGTGGCAATTTTGGGGGTATTAAACGGCACAAAAACAAGTACAGAATAATAGGTGGCGCCACCAGTTTCTGGAACATGACAACCCTATCCATGATCTTCCATCAACTTGATTTTGGGATAAATCCATGCAAGATTTCTTGAGATATTAAAGAATTTGTGTGATTTTCCCCAAAATTGGACCTATTCAAGGTCAAGGACACTCTCCTAGTAAAGGTCATGACCTCATTTTAAATAGGCGTCGTCCTCTCACCCATATCTATACATATACCAAGTTTGGTAAAGTTCCTTGAAATATTTTTTGGGTTATCGCGCCAACAAGATTTATATGCGGCGGCGGCGGCGGCGGCGGCGGCGGGGGGACCGGTATGAAAACATAGTATCCCCCGACTTTGTCTGGGGATACAATTAGTAGGGCTTTCAGAATGGTTATCAATGAGAAATTACTGTACTTAAACTTGTTTAAGGAAATCATGAAATATATCCATGTACTTACTTTCTATATTTTCTATTTCTTCTAAGCTTCTTTGCACCCATCTTTTAATTAGTGTCATATAGTAATCCCTCTGAAATAAGATTAAACAGGTAAATTTAAGAAGTAAAGATACAATATTTATACAAAATGCACAGGAGAACAAAAACTCCTCTGCTTTCCAGCATCCTCTTCTCTGGGTGGTTACTGGTAGCTGTTGGGATAAATTTCAATATTAAGGCCCTGTCACAGCACTGCGTGCAACTTACAGGTGACAATTTTTGCTGCCCGCAGCTCCCCGCAGTTGGCATGGACCTGGCAGTATCTTGCCCAGATCTTGTCCAGACTTGCCTGCAGGTGCACACGGAAGTCCGAATTGCCCGCAGCAAAGTAACGAACATGCTTAAAACTTGGTCCAGGCACGTGCAACTCCTGCACCTTGCAGGTAACTCCCCTATATGTTGCCCGGACCTAGCATGCAGGTAACCTGCAGTGCCCGTATGTGGCCCGGAGCTAACACAGACCTGTCTCTAAGCTCTCACGCACCTGGCCCACGTCTCACGGAGCGCACGCAATGCCGATGCAGATTCCACGCATCCAACAGGCAAGTTCAATGTGAAACCTACCCAAATCTTGGCCTGCCCGCAGAGTTTTAACTACGTGCAACAAAATTCATGCACACAACAAGCCCGTGTGGCCCACGCAGTACTGATGTGACAGTGCCTTTAACTATCAGTGTGGTTTCAATGATCCAAAATTAAAATTTTCAATCAGAGCCACTGATGATCATATCATTTTTGTCAGGACCACAGATAATCATATAAGTCTTGTCAAGGCCACTTATGATCATGTTAGTTTTGTCACTTTTTTGTCAGAGCCACTGTAATCCAGTCAGTTTGGTCAGAGCCACTGATGACTATACGAGTCCCTGTACACTGGAGGAAGAATATATTGCAACAATATCTTGCACCACAACTACCCTTAGGAGGTAATACTTATAAGATTTTCTAAAGTATATAATTAAATTATTGTAAAAAATAGGTATATACATCAAAATATTTTAACCCTCCAGTAAATGATACAATAAAGCACACTTAGCACAGTTGCGTCAATATTGAATGAACAAACAGATCTATGACAGGGAGATTTGTTAAAAGCATATCTTATGTGGTAAAAACTGAACTAAACTTCTTTGGATTTTAAAGTTTATGATTTCTACTCAAGATGGTATACTTCACATGAGGGAAAAAAAGATTTTTCACTGCATTCCCAGTTGTATTAAAATATGGACACAAAAAAATTTCGAAATCTGTTTAAAAGAAATAGTCATTATGTACAAGTTTATATGATTCCATTTATCACTTACTGACCCACCTTGATTTCATCATCCACATGTTCCTTTTGTACTTGAGTATGTAAGTCGTTCAGTCTCTTCTCTAGCTCTTTCTGTTGTTTATACTGCTCTATTTTGTTTTGTCTTGATCTCGCCTGAGATATGAGATCCTGTGCCCTGTCATAACAAAATAAAGATGACTTATCCAAAAAACCTCAGCACCAGCAAGCGGGAATATCTTACAACCCATTTTTTTCCAAGTGCACCCAAGAAGTAGAATTTATTGTCAAAGAACAATGAAAACTAAAGGTTAATTTTTAGCACAGTGTTTACACAACTGACTAGTTATTGAGGTTATCAGCAATGGTCAGTGACTACGACGAGACCCAACTTTGATCCTCTCAGTCCTACAGCCTGAAATATTGCACATTCGCTGGGACGCTTGGACCCCCAAAACTGAGCGTCTTGATGAGATTTTGAGCATCATAGACACTTGCCCCCATGTCCCTGAAAATCTGGTTTCCAAAATACACCAAAAGAAATTATCAAGAAGCCCTAAACTGCAAAATGTTTCAGCAACAGAAAAAGAATTCTACTCAACATTAGAAGAGCAAATGACCACCAATATTTCTAGTGATGATCCAAAACATGTCACATATAAAATTTAAGAATGAAACAAAGGGAAAATCTGTTAAAAAAATAATTAAAATATTATGCAGCCAGTACCACTCCTATTACAGGACTGAAGGTCCATTATTCTCATTCTTAAATCAGACATGAAAGATCTTAGTTCTTTTTTAAATAAACAAGTTTGACATGCATACTTAAATCTTCATGGTAGTCAAACCTACCAACCCATTGTGTCCAGGTGTCACAAACAGTGCAATGTACTGTGTTAAACTTGATATATAAAATGTCACTGCTGGAAATCCTTAAGTAAAACAGCCAACTAGAGTGAATTTGTGGCAGTAAACTCTATCAACTACTGTGGTTTCCTTTATTTTCGCGAGGGTTTTAATTTCGCGATATTCGCGAATGGGAAATAATCGCGAAAATGACACCCACGGGAATAACTGGCCAATTGAGTATGTCCTTCTTATTAAGTGTAGCCAATACTTGAATGGGAATAGGTTAGAACAGTGAGAAATCTTAATATAAATTACATCCATGCAGGTATAGGGAAAACTTTCCCTTAAATTTGAACTTAAGAACCTGTGCTGTGTGTACGAGCCCATCCTTATATGAGAAGAATATCACAAGCTCATGAATTATTCTCAATTTATAATACACACAGGAATGGCTTTACCAAAGATTTGATGTAGGTCCTGGTGAGATCGCGAAAATGAGACCCTAGCGAAGCATTAAAAATGGAGAAATCTCGAAATTTCAGCCTCCAAATATGAAGCCAACCACAGTATCCTCACCCAGCCTGAGTTCGGGAACCTTTGTTACTGTCTTCATCGCCTTCACCTGAGCCAGGGATATGAACGTCTGTAATACCGTAATTTTTACATGACCTTAGGAAGTCTTTATAGTAGGCCTGCAAAGAAATAAGCAGAAAAGATATTACGCTCAATTCAAAAGATTGCCAACAATATATCTGATAGTCATCACAATACATCACAGAATTTGTCATTATTTTATGAAATATATATATATGAGATACTGCTTTTCCATGCAATTTACCTTAATGTCTACTTAAGTTTGTATCCTACATTACTTTGTACACCCTATTTTCTCAAGAAAGATAATGTCTGAAGTCTGTAAGAATTGATACATGCAAATGTTGGTGTGATATTAGGGGATGTGGATGACATCTCTTGTGAAGGACTGTTGGAATACCCCAGCAATGTCTTGTTTAATCCTTATGGGGTCTTACTATGTACACTGTCAAGCTTTAGGTCTTTATTCAATTATTTATCAAATTATATTATATATATATATATATATATATATATATATATATATATATGTAAAATTATTCTTTTATCTCATTAAAGTCATTACTGGAAAATGTGACTTATCAGACAAAACATAGCTCAGCTATGCATCTCAAAATTGTGTCAGTTGTCTTCTCGATACAACAATATAGCATATATATCAATAACCTATTTGATGTATTTGTAAGTTCATAAATTAATATATATCAATTGTAAGGCTTTGCACAGTACCTGCACAAATAATCACAAGGACAAAATACAACCAATGACCAACTAAGTTACTTAAATAAATAGATTCCAAATATCTATCAAAGTCATCAACCCATAAAAAAGTATCAACTAGAAATATGCGTTCTTAGGATTGCAGGCCTCTGCCATGTGGGGAGTCCTTAATGCGGGGTACTCTGCAATCCGCGTTTGGTGCATATATCTAATTCCAATAGATGGTATCCATACAGGGCTCACTTTCTCTGTCTGATATACACAGTAATTTACACAGCCACCACATGGAGATGAGGTTTTTTATATGTTGTAGCATATCATTTGAGGTGGATCATGGATTAGGACGAGTTTCTCACCTGTGACTTTTTTACATGTTCACCTCGGTCACCACGACACAACTGTCCTGTGAAGAAACCAAGGTAGGCGGGAAGTAACATATACCTGAAATAAAACAAAGTTCTATTAATATGTATTCTGTAACTCTTGTGAAATTGTAAATCTGAAATTAATCCTATGATTCCTATCAGGAATTAAAAAAAATAAAAACTGCATTTACATGAATGATATCCCCTATTAGGTGAATGAAGTCAAACTCAATTGATATCTTGTGATTTTTTACCATCTTACTGATATCCCACTGATTTCTGATCTGGTAATGAAAACCAATTGAATCTTTACCAAAACAACGGAACCTTTATTAATTTAAAATTGTCTTGTATTTGTGAGTTATACTCAATTATCTTAAGAGTCCATAAAATGTAAAAGTGGTCTTTGGAATTTTATTTTGCAGAGTTCATTTGAAGAAATTTAAATATCAATTAATCATAGGACATTAAATAGGCAGTTACGTTGAAGTTAATAATTATACCTGTCATATATGTTTAAAAGCAATCCTAATAACATTGTGTCATTGATTGGCAAGTTAAAAGTTAATTTAAATAAGACTCCTAGATCAATTCCAATTTTGCTGTTCAGATTTTTTTATCAATTAAAAACTTTGCTAACAAACCTACTATTGGTGCCATATAAAGAGCTAACAAACAAGTACGATGGAAAGATATAGCAGGAACAAGAACAATCAGTGATCCACAGGACTACAGCTCAACTTACAGTGGTTGTCTTTTTGTTCCCAAGGGTTTTCAAGGGAAAAAGAAATTATCACAAAAAATGAAACTTTCTATATATGTGAATACGAGGCCCCATCATCGCAGGCTAGTCCAAAGGAAAAACTTGTTATAATTAATTATGTCAAATCTTTCAAATTATCTGCCAATAATGAATTTTACTGGGGTCTCCATCTGTTTTTTTTTGCATATATTATCTAATTATAATACCTGAGATTATCAGAAATCCATATAATCATTTATATGCTTGGTGTAGATAATTGTATGGTGTGCTCACAAAAACTGAACCCTCATGAACAATGAAAAAGTGAAAATCTCAAAATTGTAACCACACAAATATGAAAGCAACCACAGTATGTACATTTGCAGATGACCCCCCCCCCCCCCCCTATACAGAGTAATTTTACATGCAGCCTTCCAGCCTCACCTCATATCAGCTGTAGCTACTTCCTCAATTACTTCATTTGTACTGAACATACTGAGCTCGTTCACCATTGTAATGGCCTTCTCTGCCTTCTGTATACAATGAATCATTTCAACCTATAAAAACAAAATGTGATTAATCCATATTTTTTAACTAACATGAACAAGTGACCCATGGGTCATGGTGCTCAGTTGATATATAATTTTGCTATAATGATCTAAAATCAAGTCATCACCTGCTTATTCAGACCTGAAAGAACAGATGCAGAGACAGAGTTTACTGATTGGGAGTTTTAACTTAGAGTTAGACATGCAAGGCTGTTCTATAGTAAATATATTTGCCACTGTAATATGTAAACTAGACATTTCTTGGCACCGCAGGTGCCAGAGTATCCCCAGACATAATAGGCCCCCCCCCCTTCAAGAATAGACCCCCATTTTTAGCAGCATATACTGACACTTGGCATATTTATTGTTTCTTCCATCTAACAATCAACAATCTTGTTGAAGATGTTGGTCCTGTGACCTTGATCTTTTTAAAGATGTGTCCTGTGACCTTGACCTTTGACCTCATGACCCCAAAATCAATTTGGGTCTTGCTTTTCCAATGGGACATATGCAAGTAAGGTTTGAAATCTATACATCAATAAAGCAGAAATTATCATCCAGAAACTAATTTTTGGACAGATGGCTCCTGTGACCTTCACCTTTGACCTTGTGACCTCAAAATTGATAGTGTTCTTCCTCTCTTGGCAGGAGAACTATATGTGCAAGATGAAAGATCTGAGATGAAATGTTTGGCTGAAAATGCATCCACATCTTTTTAAAGATGTGTCCTGTGACCTTGACCTTTGACCCCAAAATCAATTTTGGTCTTGCTTTTCCAATAGGACATATACAAGTCAAGTTTGAAATCCATACATCAATAAAAGCAGGATTATCATCCAGAAACTAATTTTTGGACAGATGGCTCCTGTGACCTTCATCTTTGACCTTGTGACCTCAAAAATTGAAAGGGGTCTTCCACTCTTGGCAGGTGAACTTTAAAATACAAGTCAAGTTTGAAATCCATACATCAATAAAAGTAGGAATTATCATCCAGAAACTAATTTTTGGACAGATGGCTCCTGTGACCTTCACCTTTGACCTCAAAATTTATAGGGTTCTTCCTCTCTTGGCAGGTGAACTATATGTGCAAGATGAAAGATCTGAGATGAAATATTTGGCTGAAAATGCATCCACAATCTTTTTAAAGATGTGTCCTGTGACCTTGACCTTTGACCTCATGACCCCAAAATCAATTTGGGTCTTGCTTTTCCAATGGGACATATACAAGTCAAGTTTGAAATCCATACATCACTAAAAGCAGGAATTATCATCCAGGAACTAATTTTTGGACAGATGGCTCCTGTGACCTTCACCTTTGACCTTGTGACCTCAAAACTGATAAGGGTCTTCCTCTATTGGCAGATGACTTATATGTGCAAGATGAAAGGTCTGAGACGAAATGTTTGGCTGAAAATGCATCCACAATCTTTTTAAAGATGTTTCCTGTGACCTTGACCTTTGACCTCATGACCCCAAAATCAATTTTGGTCTTGCTTTTCCAATGGGACATATACAAGTCAAGTTTGATATCCATACATCAATAAAAGAAGATATTATCATCCAGAAACTAATTTTTGGACAGATGGCTCCTGTGACCTTCACCTTTGACCTTGTGACCTCAAAAACTGATAGGGGTCTTCCACTCTTGGCAGGTGAACTTTAAAATACAAGTCAAGTTTGAAATCCATACATCAATAAAAGTAGGAATTATCATCCAGAAACTAATTTTTGGACAGATGGCTCCTGTGACCTTCACCTTTGACCTCAAAATTTATAGGGTTCTTCCTCTCTTGGCAGGTGAACTATATGTGCAAGATGAAAGATCTGAGATGAAATATTTGGCTGAAAATGCATCCACAATCTTTTTAAAGATGTGTCCTGTGACCTTGACCTTTGACCTCATGACCCCAAAATCAATTTGGGTCTTGCTTTTCCAATGGGACATATACAAGTCAAGTTTGAAATCCATACATCACTAAAAGCAGGAATTATCATCCAGGAACTAATTTTTGGACAGATGGCTCCTGTGACCTTCACCTTTGACCTTGTGACCTCAAAACTGATAAGGGTCTTCCTCTATTGGCAGATGACTTATATGTGCAAGATGAAAGGTCTGAGACGAAATGTTTGGCTGAAAATGCATCCACAATCTTTTTAAAGATGTTTCCTGTGACCTTGACCTTTGACCTCATGACCCCAAAATCAATTTTGGTCTTGCTTTTCCAATGGGACATATACAAGTCAAGTTTGATATCCATACATCAATAAAAGAAGATATTATCATCCAGAAACTAATTTTTGGACAGATGGCTCCTGTGACCTTCACCTTTGACCTTGTGACCTCAAAAACTGATAGGGGTCTTCCACTCTTGGCAGGTGAACTTTAAAATACAAGTCAAGTTTGAAATCCATACATCAATAAAAGTAGGAATTATCATCCAGAAACTAATTTTTGGACAGATGGCTCCTGTGACCTTCACCTTTGACCTTGTGACCTCAAAATTTATAGGGTTCTTCCTCTCTTGGCAGGTGAACTATATGTGCAAGATGAAAGATCTGAGATGAAATATTTGGCTGAAAATGCATCCACAATTTTTTTAAAGATGTGTCCTGTGACCTTGACCTTTGACCTCATGACCCCAAAATCAATTTGGGTCTTACTTTTCCAATGGGACATATACAAGTCAAGTTTGAAATCCATACATCAATAAAAGCAGGAATTATCATCCAGGAACTAATTTTTGGACAGATGGCTCATGTGACCTTCACCTTTGACCTTGTGACCTCAAAACTGATAGGGGACTTCCTCTATTGGCAGATGACTTATATGTGCAAGATGAAAGGTCTGAGACGAAATGTTTGGCTGAAAATGCATCCACAATCTTTTTAAAGATGTGTCCTGTGACCTTGACCTTTGACCTCATGACCCCAAAATCAATTGGAGTCTTGCTTTTTCAATAGGACATATATAAGTCAAGTTTGAAATCCATACATCAATAAAAGCAGGAATTACCATCCAGAAACTATTTTTTGGACAGATAGCTCCTGTGGCCTTGACCTTTGACCTTGTGACCCCAAAATTTATATGGATCATCCACTATTGGCAAGTGAGCTATATATTCAAGATGGAAGACCTAGGATGAAAGTTTTGCTTAAAATGCATCCACAGTATCTTTTAAAATGCGAGTCCAGTGACCTTGACCTTTGACCTCATGACCCCGGAACCTATAGGGTTCTTACTTTAATGGTGGGCCATACATAAGTCATGTTTGAAACCCATATGGCTATCAACACTGGAGATATCATAAGAGGTGTGTGATTTTCACCATATATGGCAATATTCAAGGTCAAGGCCACTATCATAGGAAAGTTCATGACCCCAATTTAAATAAACATCATCCCATAACCCATACCTATGTATATGCATAATATAAAAGAAATCTGTCCATTAGTTTTTGACTTATAATGCTCACAGTACTGTAAGGTGGCAATTTTGGGGGTATTAAACGGCACGAAAACAAGTAAAGAATAATAGGTGGCACCACCAGTTTCTGGAATATGACAACCCTATCCATGATCTTCCATCAACTTGATTTTGGGATAAATCCATGCAAGATATCTTGAGATATAAAAGAATTTGTGTGATTTTCCCCATAATTGGACCTATTCAAGGTCAAGGACACTCTCCTAGTAAAGGTCATGACCTCATTTTAAATAGGCGTCGTCCTCTTACCCATATCTATATATATACCAAGTTTGGTAAAGTTTTGTGAAATATTTTTTGGGTTATCGGGCCAACAAGATTTATATGCGGCGGCGGCGGCGGCGGTGGCGGCGGGACCGGTATGAAAACATAGTATCCCCCGACTTTGTCTGGGGATACAATAAATAAACAAGGGACCCATGGGTCACGGCGCTCAGCTGATATATATGATAAATATGATTTGGGAAAGAGGCACATGCTTGTTTTGTGTGGTAATAAATATAAGCTTTATTATGAGTGGTTGGTGTTTAGCTTATGTATGATTTTGATAGTATCTTTGGAGACAGGGAAGAGGATTGATTTCATTTATTTTATTAACAAATAGAGTGCTATTTTCACACAGATTTTGACTTGGCCATATAACTTATAAGCAGTACATATTATAAAAGAGTTTAACTATTTATTAAAATTTAATAACAAATATTGTGCCAATATAATTAAAAAAAAAATAATAAGAAAATCATATGATTTTTTAAAATAAAATATAACTGGAATGATTACTGAAATAATATTATAGAATATATTCATGAATGCATTCATGAGTACATTTTGAAAGTATCTGCACTGGTATTCAAATACTTTCATTTTTACCTGAATTCCCATCCTTATGCAATAAAATTTTTTAATGCAGTACATATTTATATTTGTATTCAAATACATTTGCAAAGCATTTGCACCATGTCTAGTATTTATTCAGTTTTAGCCAAACAAAGATGTTGAGAATCCAGAATATACATAATTCACAAATTTAAATAATGATCATAAGTACCTGGTTTTATGGCTTTTATTTATATTAAAAAAAAATAAATGTAATATATTCACTTTGGACTACTTTCACATCAATCTACACACTAGACACAGTAAGAATCTAGATTAATATTATCAACTGCATCTTTGTCTATCATTAATTTCCTTCATATGATACCTAATGATTAGTAATGAATAATATGATTTATTTTTTTATCATTAAAATTTCACTGAAAAATACCATAGGTGACTGCATGGTGTTATTTGGAATAACATTGACATTCTATCCATCCATACAAGATTCTTACATTATCAGTAACTGCAAGTTAATTTTCTGTTACTCATCAACTAACAAATTCCTTTCTATTAATTTTTCTTTAATTTGTTATAAAAACAATACAAAATTATTAATTTATTGTTTATTATTATGTTGTTTTTCATAACAACTACTAGATGAGTTGGGTTGGACACCTGGATCAACTGTGGCTGGGCATTAGCTGCCTGGCTGCCCATGTGTATGCTTCGCTCAAGCATGCATAATCTGATAAAAGGTCAACAAGGTCAACATACAGGTGACTGAAGAGGGGCTGGATTAAGCCTGGGTCTGACATGGTTTCATATAAACATTAATAAAAGCTACAATATTTGGCCAATTTCTTTCAGCTTTCTAAACTACAAAGACGAAATCCTTATGTGTGCATGATATGAAAATTATATCAACAGTGCTCTCAGGAAACAAACATGCCATGGTCAAAGTTGGGCAAAATTTAAGGTACTAATTTTATATTTATACTAATAACTTATAAAATTTTAGAAAATTCAGAACTAATTTTTGGTATTCAATTGAATCTTGATTAAATAATGTTACATCCCTGTCAAAAAAACTCTAGCTTCAGCAATCCTCTTGTTAAGGGAGTAAATATATTTCTTGTTTTTTTTTAAAAGTGCATTATGTTTGGGCCCATAACTTAAAACAATTACGCAATACTGACATAATTTCTGGCATGTGCATAGCAAATGTATAGAAAAATATGTATATTATATATGATCAATGTCAGACCAGTGGTTTTGATATTAGGCAGTCTTACAGTGTAACAATGGGTTTTTAATGATAAATGAAGTTTTTCATTAATATTTCGAAGGAATTAAGTCCTAGTGATAAAATTCTTGGCATGGTAGGGGATTTTGGAGATATCTAATTGTATGCTAAATTTGAGGAACTTAGAGCTGAAGCTGGGGAGCTGAGCTCTAGCAAACTGCATAACACTAGATTGATGTAAACTTGATGTGACATGGTGCTTGAAAACTTGTATAAAATCTACAGTTTTTGATTAACTGGTTTCAAATTTCTGGTGTTAACAGACAAAATGCTAACAAAAACATGCTGTGAAAATTAAATCCACAGTACTTACAGGAAAAAAAACGTGCCATTGTCAAACTTGGGCAAAATTAAAGGTACCAATTTTATATTTTTGCCAATATTTAAAAACATTTAACAGATTTTGATCTAATTTTTGGTATACAATTAAATTTTTATTAATTAAAGTTGTATTACTGAAAAAAAGTCTCTACCTTTAACACTTTTGGTCTTAAGTGACCAAATATCTTTCCTGATATTTTTACAAAGTCCATTATGTTTGGGCTAATAACTTTTTTAAATTAAATAATACTGACTCAATTTCTGGCATGTACATAGGAACAATATAGAGGAATATTTATGGTCAATATGAAGAAAACCAGATGAGTGGTTTTGATATTAGGCAGTCCTGAAGTGTAAAATTAGATTTCTAATAAAAAAACGAGGTTTTTCCTTAATATCTTGAAGGAACGAAGTCCTATTGACCAAATTTTCGGCTTGGTAGGGGATTTTTGGGACATCTTACTGTATGGCAAATTTCAGATTCCTAGGTCCAATGGTGTCGAAATGTGCCAGTCTTACGGCTGGACATCCGGACAGACATCCAGACGGACGACGGACAATGGACCACGACTATAGCTCAGATGAATTATAGTCAGCTGAGCTAAAAAAAAAAACCCATGCATTGATAAATGTCACTGATAAATTTATGTAACCCTAACAATGTGGACTCAATTTGAGTCCTACATCACTGACAGAAAACTAGCCCATAAGAATGAACTCCTCAATTGCTTTTTTTCAGTGACTGACGCATTGTGGAGTCCATAGATTGCACCTGCAGTTAACTGTGATTACAACACTCCATACACAACTGTGAGATTTAACATATATCCATTGATTAATGTTTAGTACATCTATGTGTATTGTATATTTGACCACTAGAAAACATTACTGTTCTCTTCTCAGCCCTATTTCGCACCAAGGAAGTTAAAATATGAACATAATAGTACACAGGCCTAAAGCCTTATACAGGACTGCCACCAAATGCAAGATGTCTACCGGGGCTGTTAATGCTTCAATTCTCTCTGGACAAATACTATCAGTTGTTGATGTTAGAGGTGCTTCATGCTTTCCAGAATGGTTATTTTTCATTACAGTCCTTTCGACATACAACATAATGTGAAATTGGTATGTTAAAACCATAGGGAATATTTTTATTTAATTTTCTTTCTAAGAGTAACAGATCGTATCGTGCTATAACCCCAGTTAGCCCTTTGGTGGGCCGGTGACACAACAGAAACCTGAAACCTGTCGCGTCGACGTCGGCGGCTAACAGAAAACATAGTCCCTTACAGAAACTTAATTTTTGATGTTTTCCCATGTAGACCGGATTATATACAAGATTGACCTAATTTTCATAAAATGTGTTGTCTGGTATACTTTGTATGTTCTAGCATTTACTAGTAACTTTCATGTGGATGGTATCTAGGGGAAACCTATGCTGTATATTTGCAGTTAGTTATTATTTAAATGAAAGGCTAAGTGAAATGTCATTTAACACGTGAGTGTCTAAAAATAGAACTGTCATCACTCAAATGTCAACAGCCCAGGCACCATCCAGCTGTGACAGTACACCTGATTTTAACTGAACTGTATTGTTCATTGTATAATCTTGTCAGTGGTCTGAAGTATTACCTGGATTTCATCGGATCCACTGGCTTCGCTGCCATTTTCCACGCGGTCGTAAACTTTATAAATTTCTTCATACAAATCAGAGAGCTTTGGTACGTGCGGCTCTGCCATGGCGCTTATCTCCTGTGTTCTTACAACAGTAGACTAAGATTATGGAACACTGTGTGTGAACTGCTCGGAGCCTGCTTTTCTGCCTGGGTGTCTCATAGTATAAATGCATCCGAATATTGTATTTCATTTTTTAATTTAATATGCTTATCGGTCCTCCGAAATCTAAACATTGTAGAAAAAGTTGTTTTAGTATTTTATTTAGCATTGGATTATGAAAATGAAACTATGTTATAGTGACTTTGACTAAAATCATTTTTAATTGACAGATAATTTCTGAATTTTTAACAACAGCAGGAACTATACAATATCCGCTACAACCGTAGAGCAAGATGGCAGCTTCCAGGGAAATGAACTTGAGAATTTTTCGCGGTTTACTTAGAGAGCTGAAACATGCTCACCAGGTAATAATATCTATTTAAGATTTGTAATTAATGTCAGTACTTAACGTTTGAACAGAAATACTCAAAAAGGAGATCTTAACCATGCTCACGGGTGAACAAAGTCACCTTTTCTTCTCGTCAACTTACACTTTAAAGTCTTTACAGTGGAACCTCGAATAACCGAATGGCTCGATTATCCGAATGGTTCGGAACATCAGGATTGTCCAGGAATTTATGGGATGGAAATACCTCCCTGTGAATTCTCACAAATTCTTTGCGATTTCCCACTTGGGGACATACAACATAATGTGAAATTGGTATGTTAAAACCATAGGGAATATTTTTATTTAATTTTCTTTCTAAGAGTAACAGATCGTATCGTGCTATAACCCCAGTTAGCCCTTTGGTGGGCCGGTGACACAACAGAAACCTGAAACCTGTCGCGTCGACGTCGGCGGCTAACAGAAAACATAGTCCCTTACAGAAACTTAATTTTTGATGTTTTCCCATGTAGACCGGATTATATACAAGATTGACCTAATTTTCATAAAATGTGTTGTCTGGTATACTTTGTATGTTCTAGCATTTACTAGTAACTTTCATGTGGATGGTATCTAGGGGAAACCTATGCTGTATATTTGCAGTTAGTTATTATTTAAATGAAAGGCTAAGTGAAATGTCATTTAACACGTGAGTGTCTAAAAATAGAACTGTCATCACTCAAATGTCAACAGCCCAGGCACCATCCAGCTGTGACAGTACACCTGATTTTAACTGAACTGTATTGTTCATTGTATAATCTTGTCAGTGGTCTGAAGTATTACCTGGATTTCATCGGATCCACTGGCTTCGCTGCCATTTTCCACGCGGTCGTAAACTTTATAAATTTCTTCATACAAATCAGAGAGCTTTGGTACGTGCGGCTCTGCCATGGCGCTTATCTCCTGTGTTCTTACAACAGTAGACTAAGATTATGGAACACTGTGTGTGAACTGCTCGGAGCCTGCTTTTCTGCCTGGGTGTCTCATAGTATAAATGCATCCGAATATTGTATTTCATTTTTTAATTTAATATGCTTATCGGTCCTCCGAAATCTAAACATTGTAGAAAAAGTTGTTTTAGTATTTTATTTAGCATTGGATTATGAAAATGAAACTATGTTATAGTGACTTTGACTAAAATCATTTTTAATTGACAGATAATTTCTGAATTTTTAACAACAGCAGGAACTATACAATATCCGCTACAACCGTAGAGCAAGATGGCAGCTTCCAGGGAAATGAACTTGAGAATTTTTCGCGGTTTACTTAGAGAGCTGAAACATGCTCACCAGGTAATAATATCTATTTAAGATTTGTAATTAATGTCAGTACTTAACGTTTGAACAGAAATACTCAAAAAGGAGATCTTAACCATGCTCACGGGTGAACAAAGTCACCTTTTCTTCTCGTCAACTTACACTTTAAAGTCTTTACAGTGGAACCTCGAATAACCGAATGGCTCGATTATCCGAATGGTTCGGAACATCAGGATTGTCCAGGAATTTATGGGATGGAAATACCTCCCTGTGAATTCTCACAAATTCTTTGCGATTTCCCACTTGGGGAAATAATTTTATTAATGAGAAAAAAAATAATATTCTGTATATACGCACTTCAAGTCTTCAGTTACTGGAAAAGGTCACTTGATATAAATGTCTTAACTATTTCATTTTAGAAAAAAAGTGTTCTGGTTTTATGCATTTAGCTTTATTTAAATGTGCTTTTTTATTTATTTTTTTCATCAATTATTATATTTTATTTTATTATTATTTTATTTTACAAGATATCTGGCTAATTTTTGTTTTAGTATTGCTTCAGGTACTTAAAATATGTACGTAGTGGTTTCCTGAAGTGTGATTTGTCATGACTCATGTTTCTTTATCTAAAACTGTCCCTGTTCTTGAAAACAAATGTTTATTTGTAATTTATATTTTTTTTCATCTCCGGAATTCAAACCTTAATGACTTTCCATTTAAATACCTATATGTAAATAACTAGCAGCAAACACAATGCCCCAAGAGGCTGAGACAGGCACACATAATAGTCCAGATCATAGATCTCTAAGTGTCCCTGTTAACCTTTGGAAAATTATTATTTTTTTTTATGATTTTTTCAGAAGAAATGGCAGACACTGCCAGCCCTGTCATACATCAGAGACCAGTACCATGACCATCAAGTCACGAGTAGGAAGGTGTGTCGTGGGGAGAACGAGATGAGACACCTGGCTCAGACGTACAGCTGTTACCTTGAGAGTCTCAGGAAACAACAGGTGTGAACCAGCGCAGGGTACAAATTAGGCTAAAAAATTTACATGCTCCAGGTGCACCCTTGAAACAAAACCTACATGCCCCTAAAGATTTCAACATGCACCTTCTAAACCTAGTTAAAATTTTTTGTTAAGGAGTTTCTGTTTCTCAAAGAATAGTAATGCTAATTTAAGATTGTGATGTTTATGAATAGTAAAAAAAAATTGTCATTTAATAGAGTGGTAATTCACAGTGGTATTTAATATTTTAGGGGCCTGGACTGTCTAAATGTAAAATTCTCGGTCACTTCGCTGTTTGATCCTTGGCATCACTGTGTTAGTGAGTTGTAGTGGCCTGTTCAAGGCTGGTGGTTTTCTCTGGGTTCTCTTGTTTTCTCCAACTTCAGACACAAATGACCACCATCACTTGAGCCATGTAGAGCGCCTGGATTAGTTATGATAACTATTTTTGCACCCATATAAAGTTTGAATGAATGCTGTGTGCCAGGACGGACACCATATCAGAGTAAATATTATGAAGAAAACACCAGGTTTGAAAAATCATATATTTCATAACCTTGAAATCTGCTGTATAAAATGTTGGCAGAGTAAATCCAGCCTCATTTGTACATTAGGGCCCCCTTCCAATTGTGAAAAACATGTTGATGTACATGTTTCTGCACACTGGTAACTCACACTAGTGTTAATCATATATACCTTTTCCATTCACGTGTTCCCTAGTGAAATCATGTCAGACAGAGGGGGTTCTGCACACATGGGAAAATGCCCAATTCAGCGTGTGTTTTTTCAGAGCATGGATACGCATGTGGAAAACAGGCCTTATGCTGAGAGTAAAATACAGTCACAGGGTTGTTTACAGTTGTTTGCTTCACATGGTTCAGTTGTAATATTGTCCACTACTTTATGTCTCTTTTTTCCTTTTATCGCAGACAGCAATAAAAAAGTTTTTTTTTTCTATGCATTGTGACTCCTTTCTGTGTGTTTACATAATTTTTTGTGATCTATGCAAAACTGCAATCAATTAAATAGATTATGAAAGAAACTGACCAATCATTGATATAATTGATTAACTGGTGCAATAATACTGAGCTCTCAGGTATTAAACCAGTGTCCAGTGCATTCGGGTTGAAGTATTGTCTGTTAGATTAAATCATTTGTAGCAGTGAATGAGTCTGCTATAATATCTCTCTGATCAGAAATTCACACTGATAGTTTTATCTATTTATTTCTCTCTGTCAGTAATGACCAGAACTGTTTTTAGCTCAGCTGACTATAAGTCATCTGAGCTGTAGTCATGGTCCATTGTCCGTCGTCCGTCCGTCCGTCTGGATGTCCGTCCGTAAGACTGGCACGTTTCGACACCGTTGGACCTACGAATCTGAATTTTGGCATACAGTTAGATGTCCCCATAATCTCCTACCATGCCAAAAATTGGGTCAATAGGACTTCGTTCCCCTGAGATATTAAGGAAAAACCTCAATTTTTTATTAGAAATCTATTTTCACACTTCAGGACTGCCTAAAATCAAAACCACTCATCTGGTTTTCTTCATATTTACCATGAATATTCCTCTATATAGTTCCTATGTACATGCCAGATATTAAGTCAGTATTATATAATTTAAAAAAGTTATGGGCCCAAACATAATGGACTTTGTAAAAAAATCAGGAAGATATTTGGTCACTTAAGACCAAAAGTGTTAAAGGTAGGGACTTTTTTCCAGTAATACAACTTATATTAATCAAAATTTAATTGTATACCAAAAATTAGATCAAAATTTGTTAAATTTTTTTAGATATAGGCAAAAATATAAAATTGGTACCTTAAATTTTGCCCAACTTTGGCCATGGCACGTTTTTTTTCCTGTAAGTACTGTGGATTTAATTTTCACACCATGTATACATAAGGATTTAATCTGTTAAAATCTGAAATTTAAAAATAAAAGCTGCAAAATTAGGCTAGTTATTGAATTTTTTTGGAGGCTCTTGTTAAATTCCCTTACATTGTCAAGCAGTCCACTTTGATGACTGTAGGTCATTCAGTGCACATCTCTATGCTCCCCAGGCTGTTGACATAATTTTAGATGTCCCCAAAATCTCCTACCATACCGAAAATTGGGTCATTAGGACTTTGTTCAGGACTTAGAGATATTAAGGAAAAAAAAACTCCGTTTTCCATAAAAAAAGCCATTGTTACACTTCAGGGCTGCCTAATATCAAAACCACTGATCTGTTTTTGATCGTATTTAGGATTCACATTCTTTTATACATTTTCTATGAACATACCAAGAATTAGGTTAGTATTGGGTATTATTTTGAAGTTATGGGCCAAAACATAATGCAATTTGTTAAAAAAAATCAGGAAATATATTTACTCACATGAGAATTGCTGAACCTAGAGACTTTTTTTCAGGAATATAACTTTATTTAATCAAGATTCAATTGTTTACCCAAAATTAGATCTGAATTTTGCAAATTTTTCAAGTTATTAGCATAAATAAAAAATCAATACCTTAAATTTTGTCCAACTTTGGCACTGTTGATTTAATTTTCACAGCATATATACATAAGGATTTAATCTTTTAAAATCTGAAATTTCAAAGAAATTGATTGGAAAGAATAGCTTTTATTCATGTTTTCATACACCATGTCAAGTGTTGTTTACATCTAGCCCACCTAGTAGTACAGCCTTCACTTGCATTATGTAACCCACCCCAGGCAGCTTGCCTTGGGTCAGCTTGGCCACTACCAGCAGGCTTCCCCTCTGCTCTGCACTCCCCCCCCCCCCCCCCCCCCAGATGGTGCATAAACTAGATGAATGTTATTATTTTCTGTATGTGATTCATTCTTATTCTAGGCTATGCTACATTTTAGATTTTGTATTGTACCACCAGGGTTACAATGATTAAAGTGTACATTTAATTGTGTCCACAAAGTGGTGTATTGCTATGAAAGTGTGGATGTTCATGAGATAAGTAATTCCTTACTTCAGAGGAGTAAAAACTTCACCAGGTGTGAAATTGACTATTAATTTCAGTAATTAATTAAAACTTGGATAGTAATTAGCACAATGATATTGTTTGTTTCTCATTCAACCAACAGTGTGTATACTTTATTTGAAAAGATGTTTTATTTTATCAAATTTACTGAATCTTTTATTTTATTTTGGTGAATAAAATTAAGCAGGTACTGAAAACTCCAATGTGCAAAACTTTTTAATAGTGATTCAAGGAATATTCTTGTAGATGCCATGTTGTGGCATTATTTTCTTTTAAATTCAGTTTAAACATTTATGATTTAAAAATAATTAAATATATGTGTATGCTTAATATGACCCAATATGAGCTACACTCTGGATATATGATGATTGCAACTTTTGCAACAATTCTAATATTTTAACTTATAGTTTCAGTTTTTTACTCTGTATATATAATGATTGCAACTTTTGCAACAATTCTAATATTTTAACTTATATTTTCAGGTTTTTTCATTTAAAATTTATAAAACCTGTAAATAAAAAAAATGATTCAGATAAAAACTTCTTAATGGAAAAAGTGGATATGCTTAAAAAAAAATAGGCTTATATATAAACTTAAATGCATTATTCCCTTGAAAGTGAAATAAAGGTATTAGTCCATTCTGTCCACTTGCCTGTCCATCTGTAAATTTTCCATCTGTAAATTTTCTTACATTACACGATCTCAAAACTTTTACTGTTTTTCTTCATGACAGTCTTGTCAGAGTATTAGTTTGCAATCATATATTTAGAACTTTACTATAACCAAGTAGGAGGGCCCCTTTCCTCTTAGCTTTTCATATTCTTATATAAATGAAAAACATTACAATAGAATATTTCTACATCCACCTTCGTGCTGCCCTCACTTTTCCCTTCTCCGAACCCCATCCCAAAGTCAGCCTCAGTAAGCAAGAACAAGATGAATCAGATATATTCATACTTTAATATTTTGTATAACTATTCGTCCATAGGTACCTATGTACATGCCAGAAATTATGTCAATATTGTGTAATATGTAGACATAGTGGGCATCACAATAATGTACCTTGTCAAGACTAAAGAGATATTGTGTCATACAGTCACAAATTCATAAATCACTTCATCAGCATAGTTAATCATAACATCATATCTGTCAAATTGAAAGCTTGCAGACTACCATACACTTTAGATCCTTCAACAAATAGCCTTATCATCATTCTACTACTGCTTATTACTGCTGTCATTGCATTCATATTTGCTCAAATATATCACAATTTTCTACACCTCTTTAATAAATAAAAAATAAACCACTATATATGACTCTATTAATCCATCAGTCAGGTTATTTCATTTATCATTTACTCACATATTACATTACATTCCTTTATAATAGCCCAACATATCCATGATATTCATAAGCTTTATCGACTCGATATAGTATCACAGTGGAGAAACATTTATGGTCCAATCACGATCAGCTGAGCGCCGTGACCCATGGGTCCCTTGTTTTTTTCAGGAGCTCCGTAGCATGTATCAAGGTCGAGGTGAAAGGTCAGTCCACGAAACAGCGAACCTTGTTGGTCTTGAAGTACCAAACAACCAAGATAGGAAGTGATCGGAACTTAATGGAAAAGGCCAAATATATGTAATAATTGATGGCTGGACTGAACTTAAAGAGAAATTTTGTTATATACAGTTTACAAGGTACTGGTATTGGATGTCAAATGGAAAGCAGCCAATAAAATGTATTCCCAAATGGAAAACTACCAATAAATGCAACAATGTAGATGTTAAACACTAAGAATATGAGAAGATGCAGCCCACACTGATTCTGATGGCACAAAAACATACCCTGTGGCCTCTTATCTGCAAATAATTGTATATATATATTTATATGTGATTGAATAAATGTTTGAATTGTTTACTCTTTTCTGTTGTTTTCTTGTAAACACTGAACCTGTGCAAGCCAGATCTATTAATATTGAAATATCATTTTTTTTTCAATTATGTTTATATATATAGGTAACATAGGTATATGTATACATATATATATTGTCTGTGTTGCCCATTTCAAATATATTATAGCCAAGTGTAAGTTAAATAAGATAAGGTTTTGTTTTCAGAAAATAATAAATCTGAACCAGGCTCAAATCTATATTATTTTATAGGAAACTAGAAATTGAGAAATTGAACTGGTCAATCATTATTACTCATAATGTTTTATTTCTAATATATAAATATTTTCTAAAAATGATTCAATTGATCATCCCCTTTTGCTATTAGCAAAGTGCTGTGTGTGTGTGTGTGGGGGGGGGGGGGGTTATATACTACCTACCCCTTAATTAAGGCCATCTCAGCAGAAACATACAACAGATTATTTTGCACAACCTCCCTCCAGCTTACCAATGCCCATTTTCCTGTAAAGTTATGAAAAAAAAATAAAGGGTACCGATAAATCATCATGTTAAAAGTGCTGGATTCAGATAAACCCCCTATGATTATTCAGATTTGGGTATGGTCACAAAAAAGCATTAATCTACTCTTAAAGTCTGCTGATACATATTGCATTGTCACCATACTCACTACAGATCAGTCATTTTCCATAAAGACTAAAACCTTGATGTTGCAAACAAGATAAGACTCTACTAGTTAGGGTAAATTTGGTTATTCAAGGTTTATTTTCGAGCACCTGCCATTTTTTTTTATATTCCTGCTGTCCTACCGGGATCCTGTTTATATAAAGGTAGTCCTGTGTTATTGTGAACCTTACAATTTTGAGAACAATTCTTCTAATTTTACTGCAATTTGTTTTTAGCTGACTTTCAGTCATGCTGGGCTATAGTGATGGGTCTTTGTCCGTCGTCCGGCCTGCCGGCCGTCTGTCCGTTAGCAGGGCACAAGTCGTAACCGTAGGGGCTAGAGCCATGAACCCTATGCAGTCTTAGAGGTTATAAAAAGATCTCCTTGCAAACCTGAAATTAGGTCACTGCGACCTATATTCTCGAAGTTATGGGGTGTGTTTGCACCCCCCAGAAATAACTCTTTGAGACAAAATTTTCATCCCAAACCTTCCATCTTTCACATACAGCTCACCTACCAACAGGGGAAGAACCATAATTTTTTTTAGGTCAAAAGGTCAAGGTCACAGGAGCCTCTTCTTTGAAAAGCCTGTGGATGCATTTTAAGCCAACCCTTTCATCCCAATTCTTTGATCTTTCACATATAGCTCACCTACTAAGTTGGAGAAGAATCCTATAGATTTTGAGGTCACAAGGTCAAAGGTCAGGGTCACAGGATCCACTTCTTTGAAAAGGTTGTTGACACATTTCAAGCTAGACTTTTCATTCCAAACCTTCCAGCACTGATATCGCTTCTCTGCCAACAGGTGAAAAGACCTGGTGATTTTGAGGTCAAAGGTCAAGTTCACAGCACCCACTTATTGCGTGGAGTCATTTTCAGGCAAACTTTTCAATCTGTACCTTCCATCTGTCATATATGGCTTACCTACCAATAAGGGAAGAAGCCTATTGATGTTGAGGTCAAAAAATCAAAGGTCAGGGTCACAATATTTAATTGTTCTAAATGCTTGTGAGCATGTTTCAAGTGTAACTGTTCAACCCAAACCTTCAGTCTTTCACATATGCCACATCTATGCATCACTCAGTTTGACTCAAACTTCATATTTATGGGTCTTTTTGCTTGAATAAATAACTTATTGATTTTGGGGTCAGCTGGTCAGCAGGTTAAAGGTTGCAGGTCAAAGTTATTCAACCATTGGTTGCCAAGTAATTACACCAGATTTAAGTGGTAAGTAGTTGCCCATCATTTAGAAAGAATCCAGTTGATATATGGGCAAAAGGCCAAGGTCATAGGTCAGGTATGTTCACAATTACTTATTTTATAGACCATCTCTATTTTTTCTTGTATATATAACCATCCCACTCCAGCTGGTACATCTCCCTGTGTGGCTGTAATTGTGAGTGACACTGGTGACATATGATTCCCTTTTGTATCAGCCTATTAGGTGATAAGGCTCAGTGATAAGTACCTCGTTACTTCATAACAAAAACACTGTTGTCAGAATGCTCCAGCCAGGCATTAAGACTATGAGAGTATAGTATTAATGTTTAGCTACTGATTTATAAGATGATGGGAACATTTTGCAGTTTATTTTATGGAATCCTAGCAATAAACTTAGTTTCCTAGATATCTGAATATTTTAATATATATCACCACATATAAAAGCAAGTGTTTGTTCTCATAATATGTGGATGTGTACCTTGATTTAGGATGGCTTTTTGTTTTATTTCAAGACTCTTAGTCATTCTTTCTGCATTTCTTTTCTTTCAGGCAGTTTACCTACCCTGCTGACCCCATTGAAAAGCAGAGAGATAATAAAAAATATTGGACTTACACTTTTTACAATTGCATTTCTATAAATCTGATATGAGGGCCTGGACATGCCTTTTGAATTATTTTGGGCATTCATTACTGGATAATTTGCCCCAAGTTTGGTCTCTTATTGGAGAATGTGGGATATCAAATGTCGTACTTGTCAGAAATCCATTATGTCTGCCAGTTAGCCACCTTAGAAATTCTTTCTTCAGTGAAGTTTCAGTAATTTTTCTTTAATGTTTGGTCCAATTTAGAGTATGTTTGTTGTCTGATTTCAGACTTGTCAGAAGTCCAATATGGCCACCAGGCAACCATCTTTTAATTCCTTTTGATCATATTATCTCAAGAACAGTTAAAGTGAATGCAGTTGGATGTATATTTATGTAATCTTGTAAAGGATTGGGTCAAATATTTCTGAATAAATATTACCATCATTTATAAAAGTGCAGTACAGTTGGCTTGTATTGAATAAAAATTCATACAGAAGCACCTGTTTCTCAATAATTCTTGCATGTATTTCCATGATTTTTGCTTTATATTTTGATTTTATATTTGCCCTTTGTGGTGTTCCTTTTGAGACTGACAGGTTTCAAGCAAGCTGTTGGAATAGTTCCTGTTAGCTTAACAATCATTCATTTTCCTCAGACCATCAATTCACTGTGTTTCAACCAGACATAGGTGATATGTATTTCTGTTGTAATAGAAAATTTTAAACAAATTGGCAAATTGGTTCTTCAAAATTTGACTGGAAGTTGTGAATCTCAGTCCATGATGTCACAGGTCATGCTTGGCAGCTGAGCGTCATGACCCATGGGTCACTTGTTGTTCTTGTTAACAAAAAAATTATTTTCATTTATTTTAATATAATATCTATTTGAAGAAAAAAAAATCCCTACTACAGCTCCAGTTTCTCCACAAATAATGCATGGAATGCCTTGCAAATTCCATGCTTATTTTGCCTGGAAAGCTTTTTTCTTTAAAGGACACTTTTCTATGAGAATATTGGCGACATCTGTTTTTATAATTTTACACCAGTGTAATGGTCCGATTGTAGGGAGCACTGGAGTCTGAATTCCGAGCTTGCGGACTCCCTTTATCTCTGCACTTTGGGACATTTAAGAAGTTCACGACGTAGTTATTAATTAGGTTAAAAAAAACTAATTCCTACATGGATTTCAATAGGAAGAAGATTTTAGGAGTCTTGGACGCTCAAGCTAAAATGTTGGAGAGTCCTGTCCGAGTTTGGAGCGTCACAAAGGGGAGATGATCGATCTGTGTCATATTTACAGAAGCGGATCCAGGGGAGGGGGGGGGGTCTGGACACCCCCCTTTTTCACCCGAAGCAACCTTTTTTAAGGGGTTTTAGACGTAATTTTGCGGCCTGGACCCCCCTTTTCCAGACATGATGACCTTTTTTTTAGGATTTTCATTAGTCCTCCTGGGTTGGACCCCCCCCCCCTTTTCCTAAATTCTGGATCCGCCCCTGATTTATATAGTTATTTTGTCTTTTATTGTCAATATAGTAGTATTATAGGATTAGAAAACGTGTCATTAAATTATTATAGTGGTATGCAAGGGTTAGTTGTGAGTGCAGTCATATCTTCTAATGTGAGTGGTGCACAGGGGGAAAAGGAAAAAAAATCATAATTTCCCTTTGTGATATCCAGGTTTTATATATGGACTAAAATCAGGACTAAATTGTTATTCTGTAATTAACTCTTGGCGTATCTATAAGGGGGCACAGGGGGCAAAGATTTTTACTTGTTGGCTTCTGGTGTGAGAATATTAATTATCTTTTATTCTATATCAAAACTTTTTCATTTAACTGACCAAAATTTGAATATTTTTATTAAAATTTGAAACAAATTTTCCACGCGGCACAAGGGGGACATCCCGTCACACACTCATACTCCTTCACACAAAGCAAAAGGAAATTAATCTCATTACGAGGGATTAATATGGTATATATTAATATGGATATATGGTCTGATATCACAGCCGATGTCAGTCTCATCCGACTTTGCCTTCCTGGTCTTTCGGACCTGTTCATTCTTGTAGCTTTTCTCGGCTTCTTGGAGATCATACAATCCAAGCAGCCATGATAAATAGATGCCTGTAAAAACTTTGGTGAGGAGTCTCAGCGCAGACGGCGATGAGAACGGGACGCGAACCTACAACCTTGCGGTCACAAATCAGCGTTCTAACCAAGGCGCGGATCCGGGGGGGGGGGGGGGGGTATTTTGTTATTCAGAGTTATTTTGTTAATCAGAGGTGACACACGGGACTGCTCTCATCCAACGATTCGGACTTTTTTTAGACAAATCGTATGCATGACGGGGGGTTATTGGATTTTGAGACCACCCCCCCCCCCCCCCTCTGCTCTCAACCAACGACCTTTTTTTGACAATTTTTATGCATGACACCCGTTGGCCGTTTATCCCTCCCTGCAAAAAATCCTGGATCCGCGCTGGTAACCATAACGCAACCACAGTCTACTTAACCTAGTGGCTAGGTGATAGGTGTAGTTGATGCAATTCCTATATTTTCCCCATTTAAAAAAAGCCATGTGTATTCTCTGCTCATACTATAAGATGACATAACTAATTGAACAAAGCTTGCACACACAATCACACACACACACACACTGAAAGAGAATTTAGAAAATAACAATTTATTGTAGCCCATATGGTTTCGAGTGCATTGGTAGTAAACATTCATGTATTTCTGATCATTGAATTTTACTGCATTGTACAACTTAGTCCGATTGAATCGGACTCTAAGATAAAAACTCTTTATATAGGGCAGGGCCTAATGATATTGAGTCCGATTAAATCGTGCTCTGTACAGATAGGTGCAAAGCATCTGGCCCGGACGCATGATTAGGTGAAGTTACTTATGTGTTATGTTTAATTTTGGACTGGTTCACCAGGTGGCGCCCGTTTCTGTTTGTGAGGGAAAGATTCCGCGGCAAAATCCGAGAGCTGTATTTATATTGGCGTGGCTGGTCGTCGCAGATAAAGGTATTATATCTAAGTTATTTTTTAATCAGAGGTGACATACGGGACTGTGTTGAACAAATCATTATTGTCGTTATAACAAAACCGAACACTTAATCCCTTTCGTCGCTAATAGTTTGCGCTGTTGTGAGGAGAAAGGTGTATTTAGATTAATTCTGAGAAAGATGACAACATTATTGGTAATATTACGTCATTGGCTGGAATCATAGATCCTTTACTTGAAGCTAAAACGATATCGAAGAACAGACTCCCAGAATTGTTAGCATTTCTCTTCAAACAATCTTGATTAATTTTAACTTTGAAACTTCCTTTTCTTAAAAAATCCGGGATCACTGCATTTTATTTTTATTTTTTATGTATTTTGCATATGTTTTAAATCCGGTAATGACGTGTGGATAGGTCACTCGGCCTTCCATTTCATTGGTCATTTTTTCCTGACGTCAGCAATAAACACCATGTCCATGAACTCATCATAATTGATGGAGTCTGTAGGGTTACTGTCCGCTCGTTTGACCATGTTTTGTATCTCCCGCTCCGTGAAATATTTTCCCAGCGAATTAAGCGCGTTTTGTAATTCCTTTTTGTCGATTGTTCCGCTCCCGTCTTTGTCAATATACTGGAACACTCTCCTTAGGGCTACCTTCCTGGAAACAACCATAAAAGAAACGTCATTAGTGAATACATTGAATGAATGATGTATCTATATAGTAATTTATATTCATTAAAATCACATTCACTCAGCAGGTAGGGTTTTGTTCTCATTTAATGGTTTGAGGAAGATACGCTACCTAAAACGAGGAGATTTATGAAAAATGTAGGTTTCGCACATGCAAGATTAGGATAAAGGTAATTATAACATTCATGAAAATGGTCTTTGGTTAAACAGTTGTAGTTTTCTTTTGATTAAACACGATCGTTGCAGAAAGAGGCGGTGTAGGCCTTCTTATTCCGTGAGTGTATCTGATCGATGGTATCTTTTAAGTATAATAGTTTGCTGTAAGTTTAATAGTGAAACTGCTGCATGTGGTGGATTTACGTTGAGAAAAAAGAACTTGGTTTATAAAAGAAATATGATATACAGGTGTAAATGAGAGGGTTTTATCATGGAAAGGGTGATCTCTATTACATCTTGAATGATGAAAGTTAGGGAAACTAGCGTTTTGTTCATACGCATAAAACCAAACCTCGGGTCCTCTCCGTGTGACCTTCTTGATGACGATGTCTTCATGGCTTTCTGAGGTTGGATAACTTCCTCCTGTATTGGTTTTAAGCTTCTGACTTTCTCCTCCTGTTTCGGGCTTGTTACTTCTAGACTTGGATTTTTTACTTTTTCTGGACTCGGGCTGTTGACATTTTCTAGGCTTGGACTTTTGACATTCCCGGCTGGTTTTGATTTGACATCCTTGTTTTTAATTGAGTTCGTCTTTTGCTTGACCTTGAACCCCATGGCTGTCATGAACTCCACGTGTGTTATTTTTCCAGACCCAGAGGCATTTGTGTCATTGAATAATTCCTAGAATGATATAATATAAATTTTACCCACACAGATGAAAATTACATTCACTTTCTTTATTTCCAGTTATAATCGATGAGCTAGCCTTGTCTGGGCTTTAGTATTTACGTTTGCTCCTAAAATGTAACGATGTACCGATAGACGTACATAGTGCCAGCTCTAAGTACAATGAAACAGTCGGCGGGGGGGGGGGGGGGGGGGGGGGATGTAATTTAGTTATACAATTTACCACGAGATGGTAGTAGCTGTTCTAAGCGTTGCGACACAGCAAGAGTAAGTTTGGTGACTCTGATATTGGGAGGAATTATGTTTTGACCATTGCATCGACTGGGTCAGCCTATCGATGAGCAACAGACAAGGCAAAATAATAATAATAATAATAATAATAATAAAATAAATATGGCGGTCTTGCAGTACTATTGCTACTGTGTTACAAACAGAACCTGCTTCTGCAGCAAAGGACAAAACTGCACATGCAGGAGACTTTTCGTGTATTAGTCAGTAGGAATCTAGCAGTGCCTAGGAAATTGCGTGTACAGTCAGAGACTTTGAAATGAACCTTGTGCAACGAATTAGTCTACAACCCGGCCATTAATATATATGACCTTGCAGCGTGGTGTACAAATTAGACTGAATTTACTTGATGAATATTTTAGACGTTATTTTGACAGCAGATTTAATGGTATTATATATGGTACCTAAAATAATAGACTAATCATCGTTCATCCGTCATTTTTACCTTTCAGTCATCGAATATGATTTTACAACCGATTCCTATCACTAATATATATATATATATATATATATATATATATATATATATATATAGACTAGGATCGCCAATTGCAAACTTTTCTCTACGCGACCCACATTTTATTTTAATTAGAACTCCCTGATTTCGGCAATATGTTTAAATCGGTATACTGTAATGCACTGCTGTTCATATAATTTACTACATATATTTCGTAATGTCTAACTTCGAAGAAGGTTAATCACATGGAAAGTAACTAGATGACGCGGTCACTCCCTGATTGTGCAAAAAATAAATCATCTCCATGATGTAAAGCGAACCGGATCAGGCCCTGTAAAAATAAACACAGACCAAGGGAGCCGGGACTTACCCAATTTTGCGCGGACCTCCCTTATTCCGATGGTTTAGGCCAAAAAAAAAAGAAAAATAAAAGGTAGGGTTCTCAGGCTCCGCCCCGTCAATTTTCAACCCCCCCCCCCCCCCCCAATCAAAATTTTTTATTTTGATTATCCTTCAAGAAGATAAAATAAAACAATTTTGATAAGATATCCTTTGTTATGTTTTGCTTTTACCTGTTTAGGTAAAGAAAAATATGTTATTTTCATAGTTTTCCCTGATCATATGACAATTCTGATCGAAACATACAAAAAAGGAAAAAACAAAAATATCGCCCGCCCGCCCGCCCGCACTTTTTTTCGGAAAAAAATGCCCGAGAACCATACCTTAGTAAAGTGTTTTGAGCCCTGATAGATGTATGTAAGCGGTTATATGTGTGTAGATAGGTACCACGTATGTTTGATTTGACTATGTTTGGATTTATGTATACCATGATTTCGCTGTCTGATCCCTGGTAGTGATATCGTCTTAAGATTGACGCTAGTTCCTCAAATGTCAGGAGTCCATCCTTGTTCGTGTCAGCCTCGTTAAAGAAGGCCTCGAAGTCCTGTTCGGAGAGGTTAACGTGACTCCTCATGGCTCTTTACATAAGCTGAAAAATGCAAAATACAGCTGTTTTAAAACCAACTTGAAATATTAATAAACCGCTAGTTTGCACATAACAATAGTTTAATACAGGCTTCTGTGGCTCAGGGGTAGAGCACAGGACCCAAAGCCGGGAGATATAGAGTTAGAATCCCAGCCGAGGCGGTGAGATTTATCACTGTCCGCCTCCAGCCTGGGTGATCACCCTGCAGGCTTAATGGGAAGGCCGTGCCCAATAGCTGTGTTTCACTCATAAACGAGTGTGATTTTCGGGGGGCGATAACACATTCAGGTGCATTAATCACCAGGCCTGATTAACACCATGATATAAAGTGAGAGGAAGATGTTGACACTGCGTGTGATACCTCTCACGGATAGTCTGAAACCGGAATGGAATATTGCAGATATACATATACTAAGTTAAGCTAGCATTAAAAATATTGAGATGACTACCAATAAACATACAAAAAAAACTTTAAAACAAATAAAAAAATACTAGAAATAAAACAGGCAAGAGCTACATGGCTTAAATTTTATGTGTTTATAACTGCTCAAAATTAAGTAAAATGTTCAGTCACATAAGCGTAACCAAATCATTGTCATTTTCTTAAAACAATTTTTATAACTAAGGTATAAGTAAAATCGCAAGAAATATCGAACCAGTTTGTCTTAACTGATTTGTGTGAATAATGCCCTATATAGAAAGAAGATAATTTATTGAATAAGTAATAAATAATTTAAATAATTATGTCCTCGCGAAAATTAAATTATGATAAAATTAGTCCCTGGATGTGTCAGTGTAAATCGGTTAGTTCCTTCGACAACACTAAGCTTTAGTGCACATGTAAACAGCAGTCATTTATAGCTCCGCGTACCCCTGTATACACGTATACGCGTATAATGGCCTTGTGAACTATTTTTAGAGGATCTGATAATAAACGCTGTAAAAGAGAAACGGGCGTTGTAACATAACGACGTTGACGGAAACAATTTGATAACTGTTCTACGCAGATAATACGTACACTACAGCATAATCATCATTGTCCATGGCACGAGGGCACGCAAGGGTTCGTTTATCTGTACTATGTTTATTGATTTACAACCTTTAAGCCAGGCAAATTCGCTTTATTAAAGCCTTCACGCGCATTAATTTGTGACTGATCAATTATACATCAGTGAAAATACATGGCCCTTGATATATGTATGACCTTATTATTACCTGTAGACCTATTCATCATCAATGTATTTTTAATCTAATCCAAATAAAACCACAGAGGGTTGTTTTTTTATATAAATCATACAAACTCCTATACCAATTATATGTGATAGAACTAAAACGATGCGTTAATACATGGCGATGTCAATTTGTGCCGTTGCAAACATTATCCAATCAAATAATGCCTTTATCAAACTTGTTTTAAAAGTTTAGGTTTGATACGGAATCTCGTGAAATTTTCAGAGCATTCCGGGGATTTTTGTTTGGATCCGGCACATGGCCTGGATCCAGGAACGTCATCAAGGAATAAGGAAAAATGTACAGTCACTTATGCATGGATGAATCAGGGAAATATGTACCAAATAAGTGAATGGCGGAGGATTGCATTCATTAGAATGCAGATTTCCAGTTTGAATTAAGATCGCATGAATGTATGTATGAAAGCTAAAAATATACCCAGTATGAATAAAAATAGAATGTTAAGTAAGCGAACTTGGTGTCTGATCTTTCATCCCAGGCATGTAAAAGTCGTTAGACCTGTACACCTTATATGCAAACATATATCCTGAGCAACACAAACAGCTGGTACTTGTACACTCCCCAACGTGCTGCACTTTGTAACCACGATGTGCGATTAGACATGATTATTGATGCAGGGAGTGTTACCACCAAATTGTAGCATTGATACGTTTCAAACTGACTATGCGGATTCAACAATGTCTTTTTTTGTGGTAGATGCTTCCTCAAAATGGCCTCCGCTAGGAGGTTATGCTTCCATTCCCGTTTGTGTATTTGTGTGCGATTGATCACAACATAACTCTCGCAATCATGAATGGAATCTCATGAATATTTCATTGCATTTCAGAAATCGGCTAATTTTTAATCGATTTTGGATAGGATCCGGCACATGATCCGGAATCAGGAAAGTTATCAAGGAATAATCACACATGTAGAGTCAGTTGATGCATGAATGAACCTGTGAATATGGGTCGAATAAGTGAATGCTGGAGGCTTGCATTTAATCGAATGCAGATTTGTAGTAAAATGTTGATGTTATGTGTAAATCTGTGTAATCCTGGTTAAATATATATGTTTAAACTGCAGGGGCGGATCCAGGATTTAGGAAAAGGAGGTGTCCAACCCAGGTGGACTAATGATAAAACCTAAAAGAAAAGTACCTAGGTCCGGAAGGGGGAAGGGATAGGTCCAGGCCGAAAAAAATGGCATAAAATCCTTAAATAGGGTTGCGGCGGCTAAATTTCCTGCTGTGCCATAAAGCATGTGATCAGATGATGCAGAGCTGACTTATTACAGTCCAGTGACTTTTTAGGATGTGCCTATTGTTAAAGTACCCAGTATGCCTGGAGCTGTTCTGCTGGTCAGGTGTGCTAATCTAAGTGGTGACCAGTGGTTCTGATCACACAGGGCAGTTTACTGGCCAGAACAAGCAACAGCCATGAGATTGCAAAGTACATAAGATAGACTACTCGTATTTGATGACTTAAAATTAGAAAAATTATATGGCACATGAGTGCTCATGCAAGCACCAAGTTTGTAAACCTTGCTATTGTTAGGGGATAAAACAATGAATAGCCCCACCCCCACCCCCTTCCATCCACTATGGGATGTCGGACAAAAACCTAAAAGTTACCCAGCAAAACCATCTTTGCACATGAACTTACTATCTCATATTCAAATTTCATAAATTGTTATGGTTCTGTGTCAGTAAACAATATTTATGTCCAAGTGTGTATGTATAGTTGTTTAAATTACCATGACAAGAAGGCATGCCCAGAGGTCTGATCTTGCATAGGGGCAACAATTCACAAACAATTAAGAAGCTTAACACTCGTTACCCACCAATGAAATGTATTACAATGAACGCGTCATGGAATATTCACAAATGTGCAGTCACGAATGAACCTCGGAATAGGGGCCAAATAAATGAATGGCGGAGGCTTGAATTTGTTAGAATGCAGATAAAAAATATAGTTTTGGTATAAATGTATTTGACAATCTGGATGAAGCAGACACTAGAAACAATTAATCAGTCTGGATTACCTTATTATCTTCACAACGAGGTCAAAATGTATTTCAAAGGAAGCCGCAAAAAAAAATCGAGAGAACAATGAATAATTATAACAGAAACCGCTAGTAAAAGGGATAATATACTTTATTTTCACCTAATGATTTCTTCGAGCTAGTACCATGGTTTAATAGTTATAGGCAAAGTCAGTTGATTTATGACAAAAATAATGAATACATAGTATCGTCAACGGACATGCGCATGACGCTAAAGGCACATTTTGCTTTTTATAGATATTGTGGGTAAAGAAACTATTTCCCCACAATGCTATGGGGCTACTCTATACATGCACAAGATAGAGTGCAACGTGCAATATAAACAATTATAAAGTGCCCCTGATGCCCTGTGACAAATATTTACATGAAAGTGTGACCGTTGAGACAAGTGGGCCTGTCTTTCCCAGTTTCGCGAAACCACTCACTGGGGCTGACATTTTGCGTTCTCACTAAACCCGAACTTCACAGGTCGCATGTTGAAAAAAAGAGAGCAAGCCTTGCAAAGGAAAAATCAGGTTAAGCGCATATAGGGTTGGATGATATAATGCCATAATGCCAGGGGCGGGGGGGGGGGGGGGGGAGTGATAAGTCGCTAATAGGTAATATGTTTTTAATATCGTTATGATTATAGTTAATCATAATTACTTAAGTTTGACAGCAATAACCTGTAAAAACTTGATATGTTTGAAGATATATATTTGTAATTTGCACGAGCACATGGTATATATATATATAATGTGACATTTAAACTGAACATCAAATCAAACGTTAAAAAAAGAAACATTGCCTCTTCTACGGTTCCATGTAACTCACTCGAATTTAATTATGTTACCCTCTCAATTACTAAACTGTACACATTGTATTCTTGGTATAAGGATCGCACGTATATATGCCGTTCAAGTTGGATTGAAAACGTTGTTTAAGTCTAATAAGAGGATCGACATAAACATCAGAGGATGAGCAATAAAGATAACCGATCTACTTAAAAGAAACAAAAGTTTTCTCCTGTTGAAGTAAAAAGTAAACCTGTGGGTATTTTCAGATAAACATATCTGTTACACTTAACTAGCAAAGTGACAACATAAAGGTTTGAACATTCTTAGCCTGGATGGACTATTCACTAACCTTTCAAAGCTGATCAATAATTCGAAGAAAATATCCAAAACTACTGTCGGTCAGGTAACAGACTTCACGTGACGCGATCACCGGTCCGTGACTGTCCGCTGTCCTTTATTCACGACCTCTTTGCAGTATCGTTTACGTCAACGTCGGAGTGTGATCGTCGTATTTCGCTCAGAGACACGTACACAGGACCCTGTCCCGCCCGTGTTAGTTACAGTTAATACGGCATAAATAAAACCTTAAGTGGCACTTACCTACAGATAACTGTGCACTTTGTCCCCGGTGCGGAGGCAGACCGCATATGTAGCTAGCGATAAATCCTATTATAAATACATTCAACTACCCACTTGTTCATAAGGAGTAATTTATCATGCCCTTGTAAAGAAAGAATTGCATTCCACGGCTTAAAGTAAATCATGATATGATGGCCATCTATAATAAATGTGGCACCCTTCATCATAATTCTCACATAGTGCACAAATATGTCCTGCATGAAGTCTGCACTTCAATCATGAACGGATTAAATATTTACGATGAAGGAGGGTGCTGGTGGTGGTGGTGGTGGTGTGTGTGTGTGTGGGGGGGGGGGGGGTAGGGGGGTAGTCGTGGGCCTCCCTATTTTTTTTTGTAAATAGAAAGCAAAATGCATATTTTTTGGGGCATGTATCAAGCAAAATTTACAGCTTATAGTCCGAATCACGGGAAACAAAAATCCGTTTCAAATAAAAATAAAATTTATCATCACATCAACAGGTTATAGGAATGGCAGATCTAAAGAACGTTACCTACAGCACTCTTGTTTGGGCTTGGGTCTTCGACACCCCCCCACCCCACACACACACAAAGGTCCTTGTAACAGGGTATACTAAATCTAATTAACGCCCCAACATTTTCCCAATAAAATGTAATAATAATAATAATAATAATTATTATTATGTTATCAATGGAAACAAGCAAGAAGTAAACATTTTTTTTTCGCAATAAAATCTAATCAACAAAACTGGAATATTTTTTTTCTCCTCATTTGAGCGTTCATTGGTTGAGTAGGGCAGTGTCGTGTAAACATGGGAATCATATCATATTATCAGCTATTTCCTATTTTAGTTATTCCTGAAACACTCCATTTCATTGATATTTGAGGAAATTTGCAACAATGTGACATATGTTTTATTAATTGTAGAAAGAGCCTATATATTTCGGGATAGAATTATATAAAATTAGGAAACACTGGGGTGGGGGCCATAACATGGGATGCCCCCCCCATATATATATATATATATATATATATATATATATATATATATATATATATATATATGTTGTTTTTGACTATCCTTTGCAACGATTACATGTTTTTGGACTGAGTGAAACGATAGTTTGATTATTATCTTATCACGTATGGTCCCCACAGGACCCAGGGCGCTTACAACATCTGTGATGTATTTACTGATATGAGCATTACTGCAGCAGGACAGAAATCCAGGCGTCTCGTAGATTTGAACGGTGGATAGTTATGTTCAATGATCGTCGGTACACGTGTACTTTGTTTTGTACGGGCTATTGCTACTGCGTGTGATTAAGTATTAGACTACGGCAATGTGAGCAAGGCCGAGGATAATAACAGAGCCTTACTTTAGTTGATAATGAAACGTGTGTAAACGAATCGAGATCACTCCCGGACATCGGTTGTTACAATGTCGATATGTATTTTCTTGCAATAATTAATTGTTGCCCTATCAGTAAGGTTTTATGTATGACATTATTAATTAACCCTGAGTTTGGTATTGTACATTATCGAATATATTTTTGATGGAGGTAACCTCCTCATTTTTATGCTAGGTTAAGAAAGTATTTACATCTGCAGAATTCATTTCTGGGCTCGGACTTCGTGACAGGGTGGTAACACACTTTATTTCCTGGGTTTAATCAGCCCGATGACTTCTGCATCTGCGGACCCTGGGCGTGTTATCGTCCCCATTCCTGGATTACTGTGGATTCACTACTGAGTAACCCCCGAATAGGCGCATTCGTTTTTGAGTGAAACTTAGCCGTAAGGCACGGCTCATATACATTTATTTTTCACATAAACTAATTGTGTATCAGCCAGTTTATATAGCCGTGACAACCCGACTCAGTTGACACTGATAATTGGTCTGGTAAGCCTACTCTGACAGCCAGTGAACTTGTCGTACACACTCTAATGTCAGAGGGACTGAATGGCGCTATAGCGTTGTATATCGATCCTGTGCTTTTTCTGCAACCCTGAGACAGATAAGTTGCACTATAAAATTAGGATAGTGTAAAGGTGTGTCTTGTAACATGACTTCAGTAAGAATTAAGGAACACATACAGGGAGGTTTTAAGTGGTTTTCGGCCCTTTAAAGATTTTAATATTTTAATGCATTCAGGAGTGGATAATTCGTTATACAATCCAATGAAGGTCCCCAAAAATTGTTCACTACATAATTTAAAATGTTCCTAACATATTAAAGGGCTTCCCCTTCCCACATCTTCCCCCATCAGGCGGTATTGGTTTTTTTTTCTCTCTCTCTCTCTCTCTCTCTCTCTCTCTCTATATATATATATATATATATATATATATTTAGCCCCGTCTAGTCTGCTCAGTCATGCTCATTGACTTTGAAATCAACATCCTGATTTTCCATTGCTCCAATACGGGTCACTCTACTACAGATTAGAGCCAAGTGATGATTCTAGAGTATCCCTTATGAATAGATCTTTTATCTTTAAGATTAATTTTATATTCATAGATGTGTATTTGTGATTAATAATACCACCAGCAGAAGCGATTGTGAACACAGTATATAAACTATAAGATTTATTATTGAATAGATTTAGTATTTGTAACTTTGATAAATTCATAACTGCCTTTAATCTTTCCTGATCCGTCGTCTACTGTGATGTTGAGATATGAAAATGTCCATTCAAACTTCCTCTGAAGAATCAGCAAATGTGCCGTCTTTATTGCCTCCGCTAGGAGGGTATGTATTCATTCCCGTTTGTGGGGTGTGTTAGTTCACAACAAATCCCACGCAGACATGAACTGAATCTCATGAAGTTCTCAGGGTACCGCGGGAATGGGCCAATGAAAATTGGATTACAATTTGGTGTGGATCTGCCTCATGATCTGGATCCAGGAAGGACTTCCAGGAATGGTCACAAATATGCAGTCACATATGCATGATTTAACATGGGAATATGGCCCAAATATAGCCCAAATAACTGAATTCAAACACTTTGTGGGGAGACCATATTCACCAATGCACCTAGGAATGTTGGCCAAAAAGTGAATGAAAACACTTGATGCGGAGTAACCCGCATTAAAGACGTCCACAGGCGGAGGCCTGCATTCCTGAGAATGCATATTTCTAATTTGTTATAACATGTATGCCAACATTTTGTGGCCAGAGAACACATGCTTTATGCGGAGACGCTCCTTGTTTCTCTCTGAAATATAAACAAAATTGCAACAGAAAAGCAATTGAACTCGTCTGTATGTGATTAAAATAACTTGTTTTAAAAGCAGATATACTGCCCACACATTGTCCAGTAGAAAAAGAAGTTATTTATAAAAGATAAAATAAATTTGGAAATAAAGAAATCAAACAAAATGCATCTGCACCAATACTGTGTGATAAATTTAAAATACGGGGAAATTAGTCCAGTTTCAAAATCTATCATACGAGTACCCACAGTTTCAAAAGCTATCATACGAGTTACAACCCCCCCCCCCCTCCTGATTCTTTTCACTTAAATCATATGATCTTTCACGTGACACCCGTTGCAAGAATAATGGCTCACTATTACTATACCGGACGAAAGGAGGTGGTGTTGTGACAGATTTTACAGATATGCTACAGACGTAGTGATGTGGTTAGTAATATGATTACTGATATAAACTACGTCCTCGTATAGTAACACTAAATCACGGTGTGTTGAACAGGATCAATGTATGTGCGTGTATGTGAGTGTATGTTAACAGTTATAAGTCCAGATGAGGTTTACCTAAAGTCTATGTGTAGCGTATAAGATGTGGCGCATACTTCAGTGTCCCACACAATAAGGCATACGTTATATACCCAAAATGTGTGTCTCGTTATACTGTGGATTCAGAAAATTTCGTTGGTTTTAAATTTCGTGGTTTTGACATGAGGCATTATTCGTGGGGTTAAACTATTCGTGTATTTATCGTTCCTGGATATTTTCTGAGAGCAAATCTGGGTAACAAGTGTATAAATGCAGAAAAATTTTAAAAGAAACGCGTGAACGTCCATTCAGAAAACTTAATCTGTACATTTAGGTTACATATCATATGCGTATAATTAAAACTTATTTATAGGTAATTTTTAACCTGGACGGTAATGTAGATGTTATAAAACCTTTATAATAAACTAAGTGAACAAAGTGATGATTTTTCAATTTCGTGGGGAAAAAAATTTACGAATTTCACAAAATTAAAACACCCACGAAAATTCAGAATCCAAAGCTTACAGCATAACAGTGTACTTGTGTGCTATATAGGTCTAGAGGTCCTGCTAATAAATAGAAAAGCATGTGCTGTAACAAAAAGTTTAATCTTTCCGTGTTTTAGGTTTACTCATACATATTGACAATACGAGTCATCTCTTTATAGCCTGGTCAAGGGCTAATTAAGATATGAATATTCAATATATTATTCGGGCAGCTGTTGAGGAAACAGGGAAGCTTTTGTCCTGCTTCCTAATTGATTGCACTAATTGCTTTACCAGTCATCTCAATTATAAGTGGAAATTCATATCAAATGATTATTTTTTAACATGTATTTTTGTAATCATCAGCTCAAACCTTTTTTTCTATGAATGTGTGTTTGTACCGCTATTTATAATTAGTTCCTTACCTCCCTGATGTAAAGTTATAAATATGTGTATAATCTGACAAACAGCAAATTAATTATCTGATCAAGGAATTGGTAGCTGATTTTCTGTATTGTTTTATTGCCTCCGCCAGGAGGGTATGCGTTTATCCCCGTTCGTGTTTGTGTGGGTGTTTGTTCACTATATAAATCACGAACGAATCCCATGAAATTTTCATGCATTTCGGGAATGGGCCCCCATGAAGAATCGGTCAGATTTTGGTGTCGATCCATGCCATGATCCGGATCCAGGAACGTCACCGAGGAAAAGTCACATATTTCCAGTCACAACGCATGAATGAACCTGGAAATACGACCCCTAAAATTGAAGGGCTAGGGCTTGCTATCATTAGAATGCGGATTTCTATTTGCATATAAAATCTCTCCAAACACAATCTTATCGTACACTAGTATTAGTTTCGTCGACTCACTGTGATTATTATTTTCATTGTCTCATTTATTTCAAGTGCTTGGTGTGATTTAACTGATAATATGCTCAAATAAAATGCCTAAGGTTATTCACGGCGGTGGTTTAAGAAGGACATACTTCACCGATGTTCGTCCGCAGGTCTATCTTCCTCTCTTCATGTTATTTTAATGTGATTACAAGAAGTGTAATGAAAATAATTCATAAACCTGATTAACCTGCAAAAATGACACATCCAGATATTCTGTGACTAAATGACAGTGTGGAGGAATATAATTAATAAATATGTTGGACCTGTCAAAATGACACATACAGAAATTGTTTGATCAAATATGTGTACATCGGGGTTATTTCATGCATAGATTCTTCCCTTTGCGCATGTGTGCATAAATACAGCAGATGTATTGTAAAACACTCACCAACAAGGATGTTTGATACTTATCTCCTTGTATTTAGCTGCGTGTCATACAGCTGATTGTTTTAGACACATGTGACCCCTTGGGCGTGATCTCCATGGACACACAGGTCAGCTGACGTCACAGTATACGGGATCAATATGGCCGTCGCACGTTTACTCCTGACGTCCGTTTTACTTTTGATGTTGTTTGTTTTGGTCAAAACATCTGAGCCGAAATGTCTGAATGTATCAAAAGGTATGAATTTTCGTTGTGTTTGATCTAAGTAATTACCCTATAGCTCGTCTTGCTACGAAAAAAGACCAACCAATGTTACACCATCCCTAATAATGTAGTTATCTTTAAAAAAATTAGTAGCGTATTTCAGCTGGAATCAAGTTTTTATTAAACAAATGTATAAAGTGATTTATTTATTTACATAAGAGATTAACCACCACTGCCAATTCTAATGCATGTATATGTATGGTGTATATATTTTAAACATTTCATATGTTTATCTTACATATGATATAGGTTGCTCCCAGTTGTGGCGTTATATCTTTATACGTGCACAGTCCCATTATTTCAGGAAATATTATGTATTTGTTTGACTTAGTGAGTAATTAGATATAGCTGGTCCTAGCAGTTAAAACAAAACTATCAAAAGTATACTTAGTCGACGCGGTCTGAATATACTGATATTTAGCAAACACGAATGTAAAAACTAGAGAAATAGATCATATGAATTAGAATTGAGTAGTAACAAGAGACTGGAACGCTCAATTTCATTAGTTCTTTCAACCAAGTTAAGTTTAATAACAATGTTACCCAATGCACTACAAATGTTAACAAGTATGTCTACACACAGTACAGCAAAGAGATACTCACATTACAGACAAGAGACAGATGCAGTGCTGCCAAGAGAAACATACAGTAAAGCCAAGAGACACACATAGCACACCATGCGACGCACTCATAGAACAGCCAAGAGACGCACTCACAGTTCTTTCTAGAGACATTCACATTACAGCCAAGAGACACACAGTGCTGCCAAGAGACACACACTCAATACAACCAAGACACACACACAGAATACACTCAGGACAAACACACAAAGTACAGCCAAGCAAGAGACACACTCACAAAACAGCCAAAAGACACACACACAATACAGCCAACGGACACACAAAGTACAGCCAAGGGACACCCACAGTGCTGCTAAGAGACACACAAATACTGTAAAGACAAAGTAAGGCGTGTTAATGAGTGCGCCAGGTTTTTATTGATTTTTTTTTGATAATTTCCGTTTAGACCTCCAGCTGGTTGATGTATACTGAAACTTCCTGAATATAGTAAATCCAGCTTGGATAGTACCGGATTTCACAGGGCTCGTCTTATGTATTAGTATGACCAGATAAGCATCTGTATATATGTTGTGTGTATATCTCATCAAGGGCGTTGCCTGTGGGTAACAGGATTATGTTAATTATTGTGTATGCACGGCTAGGACACAGAGAGCGGCACAGCGAGTGAACATGAGTTAACATTAATCTTCCACAGGAATATAACTTTTTGAATAGATGGTCAATGCCTCCGCGCGCTTCAGGCTATATGTAATTTCTTTTCTTTATCGTGTAATCGTGATCACCATTCAAATGTTGTTCACATAGCATTAAATTCAGACAAGGAACAAAATTTATTCTCGTTTCTTGTATACAAAAAGGGTAATAGTTTACACATGACCTGCTGCACATTAAATCAATTTATGAAACCTGTATTTTTTACTACAATTTTCCAAAATTTTGTAGGCCGACTGACAAGTATATATAATTGGTTTGCTGAGGGTAAGGCAATAATTACCGTTAAATGATCAATACATAAAACTTGCTTTTACACAATTTAACACATACCATCACGACCCTAAATGGATAAGGCAAAACACACATAAATTTATTTAAATAGTTATACTGTTAGAAAATAATTGTTCTGGACAAAACTATTTACTCCATTGTCAAAAGCATCAGCAAAACATCCAAACTCCATTAACTTCCCTGTATCATTCATAACCATAATAATCCATATATTAACCATAATCAAATAGAGACAACCTATGTATTTAAAGTGTCATAAACGGACTGGTGACCCTGACAAATTTATACTGGATTGCAAAATATTTTCTCCCTAATGGAAGTCACAAACAATTCTTTTTCACCTAACTATTTTGATAGGTGTCCTAGTGATGTGGCAAGGTTTTTAGAACAGACAGTTATATAAATTCTACAACATAATAATAATAATAAATATTAATAATAATAATAATAATAATAATAATAATTATACTTATTATTATTACTACAATTATTATAATGACAGGTATGTTCTTAACAAGACTCATGCTCTCTATTGATTTGACACAGGTAAAATATTTTGCCTTTATAATGGAAGTCTCAGCTGGTCCACAGCGAGAGAGCTATGCGTAAAGAATGATGGTATTTTGGCCATCGACAAAGACCAAGTTACCCATTCAGTGCTGCTAAGCCTGGTGAAAAAGAAAATTGGGATGAACCATGCCTGGATCGGCGGCAAAGCTGTCTCTCTGTATTGGTCCTGGATTCTGCGTGAGTGATTTATATATTGTCTTAATTGCATCGGATATTTCGGGTACCTCCATAATGGACACAACGTAAAGAAGTTTTTTCCTTCATTCTCTCTACATATTCTTTAAAGGATTAAATACTTATGTAAATTTCAACTAAAAATATAAAATACAAGGTTCTATAATATAAAATATGCGTGTATTGTATATTATATTTCAGCTGACGGATCTGCCCAGAAAATGTATTTTCAGGGCTGTTATGAAGAATCTAATAAGACAGCTGTGAAGCAACACTGTGTAAATGTAGAAAATATTGCACAATGTGAGAAAAACTGTGATGTCTATGGCTACTATTCACTGCATAAGGTGAGCAAACAATGAGTACAAAAAAAGGTAATAAAAATATTTCCTACTTTATTCACGAGTCAGTTCATAACCAGGCATTTTTTGAGGTGCATGTTTAAATGAAGTGAACTAAAGCTATTGATGAGAATAGTTTACTAGTGACCAAGCTCTTAAAAATGGGGACCTTTCAAGTGTTTAAACTAAGTAAAACCAGAGGACCGATTCATTCATTTTTTTCTTACTAATCAGGACATATTTAGCATTCCATTTTTCTTTTGTTTGGTTTTTGTTAAGGCATCTTCTGCAAAATTGGCCATGTGTTGTTGTGGACGAAGTCTTGGTGATACTTATTCTGAACACTGCAGCAAGAATGGTTGTCTTAATGGGGCACATTTCTGTGGAACTCTCCTCTCAACTAGAGCCTGGTATGCCCTTGACACAAAATCAAGTAGGAAAATCTTTTCAAAATTTTATATGGACAAACATCATATGTAAAAATATGAAATAACTTTTTGTGTAAACATATAACATACTTTATAAATGTAGCTTTGCATTGATCACTTAGTTTAACTAAGTGATACAAATCAGTATATTACATCATGGAATTAAAAAAAGATGAAGGGGTAATTGTAAGATATAGTTTTCCTTTTTTTCTGACCGTAAAAAGTAATTCAGGTCATATCAAAGAAATATACCCTGTATAAATAGTATTCCACTGGATTTTCTGCTACGGTATTTTATTTTATAAGCATTATATCTTAAGCTATAGTTCAATATACAGCCGAATGTTTAATCCTAGTCTTATAATGTATAGAAGTTGTATAATGTATCCCTGTCATATGATGTTTCTTACTTATAAATTTATCTTAGCTCTACCTATCATGTATCCCATATACCCAATTTTATACCAGAATAATGCATGCTAGTGCTGAACACACGATCATCATTTTTGTGGGGTGATTACATATCTTATAAAATCTGATTTATTAAAGCCCCACTGATGCAATTGACATTATCCAAACCTACGTGTTTTCTTTCATATCAGTTGAACCAGTAACCAGTTTAGGTAACCAAAACAAAACTTAAGGGTTCCCGCCGGTGTATAACTTTATGCAGAGATCTGCTTCAGATATTTGCTAAATTATGGTATTTTTAGCTTTTTAACGTTTGAAATAACTGCCTGAAATAATAATAAAACAATGCCATCTATCCAGTAAATAACAGGGCTAACCGAAAAAAATTACATTTTACATAAAAAATGTGACATTGTGTTAACTTGTAAAGTGAGCTGAAAACCATTGATTTCGCTGACGCTGAATGCATATGAGGGAATTTTTTATTCTATGTATGTCAGGTTAATAACCGAACATTCGAATGGTTGCTATACTGGTTACAAACGAGCTCTTATGTAATAAAAGGGTAATCATTGTTTTGTTAAACTTCCTGAATTCCGCACCGTTAATAACGAAATCCATGCAGAACCTTGTTTTAGGAATCTTGTTACTCGAATGAACAATAACATAAGTTGAAAATATGGCGTCAGACGGCGTCTGAAGGGATAATGGGTTATTTAATGGTCGTTTTTGAATACGTTTGACATAAAATATTTTATCTTTCATGATAAAACATTTAACAGATCCAAAACACTAAATATAGCATATTCAAGCACAATTTTTTGATAACCCGATTATACCAAGCGACGTACACATCAATGAGGGTACTCATAACTGAAAGTTTATTCCATTGTGAAACTGTACAATGACTGTGCTTATTTACCGGCGATGTGTTGTTTGTTTTATATCATAACAAATATTATAGAACACATTGATAGCACACATGAATACCAGCAAAATAAATAGCCAAACAGAACATATCTTCACACTGTAGAAATGATCAAATGGACTATGTGGAAACCTCCTAGTATCAAGGACTACAACCAGTCGCTTTGTGGGTCGGTTTCACGGAACGAACAACGGAAACTGGTTATGGAGGTACATCCGTGTAATGAAGAGAAAAAGTCTGTTTGTGGTGGAGGTAATGTAATTTATATACAGACCACATGTTTCAAAATATTTAAAAGAAATATACCTAAGTTTACAAATGTATATACCTCAGTACGGAGATTTTAACTAGATATAATAATATAAAATGGTGATGTGACATTCAGTTTCAAGAACATTTTTGTGACCAATTTATTAGATAAAATGTTCGTGTTTATTGCGAACAGTACTCTGTCTATTGGAAGGCACGTAGTAATCAGAGCAAATCATTTCATTATTATATAAATGTTGTTTTAGGTCGATACCATGGAAATATCTGCAAATTTGGTGAACTGTCCACAGGAAATAAGACCTTCAGGAGATGCTTGAAAGTGGTGCACAGTACGAGAGCATGGGAACAAGCAACAGAAACATGTTCTTCTGTTATAGGCATGACAGGACAAAGAGACCAGTCACTGGTTATACCTTCCTCTGCGCATGTTTACGAGACACTAGAAAACCTTCTAAGATTAACGGCAGTTAATGTGAACTTTTGGATTTCTGCAACCAATAATGTCTGGCGATGGTACAACCGTAAGACGAACAGTTCTCCTTCCACAAAAGCAACTATTTTTACTATATTTACATGTATTAATTAGTTATAATGACAGAACAATTATCAAATTTTCACGTAAATGAGATATCATTGCATCAGTAATTTTCATTCATGATAAATATCGATAAATTCACTAATATTTGAATAATAATATGGGGTTTAACATTTTGTATTATACAGCTGCAAGTGGTTTCATAATAGTTCATGATATTTCCTTCATAATATTAACCGTTAAAATACTTCAACATTAACACCTATATACACCGCCTCATTTCCCCCCTATGAGCCACATAGAGATATAGCCATAAACATATAGTAAACTTTTGTATATTCTACATGAAAGACCAGGAAAGACATACTGTATCAGAAGACATAAAATCCAATAACTGGAAGGATAAGATTTCCAGACTCACACGTAGCGGTCGATGTCTTGCCGTCAACAGACTAGGGGAGTGGCGAGCACAGCCCTGTAACGTAAACAGGGAGCAGATCCCAAAGTTGACACACTACATTTGTGAATGTAAGTTAAAATCTTACCTTATTTTTTTCTTATGAATGGCAGTACGCGCCTGAAGTGTGAGTGTTTATATGTATGCTTGTGTATGTCACAAGGGGCTGAAAAACGTCCAGGTGCGGAATTACGATAGGATCAACCGGTTGGGTTTCACAAAGTCAGACGCACTGTCAGGGTGAAAATCCGCCACGTAAATGCAAGTGAAAATGTTTGTTGATGGTATTGAAACGTCGAGAATGGAATCAAGTGTGTCCTGACTGGTTTCAGTTCTATATTTTCTGATTAAATTCTTAGAAAATTGACATTTTTGACAAAAGAGCATTGCCAGCGTCATGAATGAGAATTTCTTCAAGTGTATCCTGTTTTAAACTGGAAGTGGCAATCATCATATGGAATGGAACTAAACTGGTTTTCAAATGTAAAATATTGAATGGGCAAAATGCAAACAGAGCGAATTTCACCATATCTGAACCCATATGAAACATATTCGCCATGTGAAATGAATAGGAAACTTTTGAAATCAACACGTAATTAAGAAAAACTATAGGCTATTGTTATCGGCCAAATGGCTTGGGTATTGTTTTTGTCGCTGTTGGTTAGTTTCATGATTTGTTTTACAGTAATTTAACTCGAATTGTTTTCGATTTTTGACAATATGTGATGTTTTGAACTAAAGGAAAATGTATTGAAGTTTGGGGGTAATTTTCATGGCAATATAATGGATTTGTTAAAGGGATTTCGTTACCATTAAGGTATAGGGCAATGTCATACACAAGTGTAAGGGAAATGTCATAACCATGTTCCCGTCTGCATAGGGAACTATTCACCCGCGAGCTCAGTATTGAGCGCCCATGAGCCAATATTGTTACATTTTGTTTTAACTTTGACAACACGCCGGCCAGGCACCCCGTGTTCATATGCAGATGTACCGGCGGCATGTCACCAAGTGGCCTTGCGAAAATGAAACCTAAAGATCTGTTTCAATGTGCGCGTATATGCGTATGTGCGTGTATGCGTTTATCAGAACAAAACCCTTGCCCCCCCCGAAATGTTCGGATGAACGGCGCTTCACTGTTCATCTATTGCTAAAAGCAATATTCGAAAGTCTTAACAACAATTGTGAAGAAAACAGAACTGCATTTCATAAAAAATGTGCTCCCTCGTAGGCATAAGAATAATTTAAAAAATGGTGATATTCCGAGGATATAGGATCAGTTTTAATTATAGAAAGGTTTTGTGACATCATATTGATGTTATTTCCTATAGCCGTACAAATAGTATTCAACAAAACTTTTCATTTAAAAACCTCTAGTTACATTAAAAGTGCGTTGTGAAAAAAATCAGCTCTATGGAGTATTGCCTAGGGAGTATTGTTTGCTTTGATCCGGTAAAATAAACATTTATTCTTATGGAAATTTAAAATAAATAAGTGCAATAAGTATTTTGGACAATCTAGGACTCTTTAAAGTCAATATTATATCAAATATAACAATGCCAAAGTATTGTTCTTCTATTTCAGTGGCTAGGAACTGTTTTAGCTCCCTGGAGAAAATACAATCTAAAAAATGTAAAACATTGACATCATGTCTTATGTAAGAAAAGGAAAGTACCAGCGTTGTCTTTTGTATCCATATGTATATTTTCGAAAAATCCTTGGAATTTTTCTGCATTCATCGGCGTCTGCATACAAATGATAATGCATATTATGTTAATATGTCTGCCATATTTAAGAAAACACCACGGTACAATTTAACCGACTCCTTACAAGGGCGTGTTTATTTTTATTTCTAAAGATCGTTTATTCATGAGAAATAATATAAAACCAGGGGTTTCGTTTGTTAATATCTGCCACACTGTCGATATTGGATAACGTTACCCGTCTGATAACAGATCCCAAAAGAAATAAAACAATTACCAATATTGGACAGATATGTCCCTACATGTGGCTTTTTTTTATTCTTAAATATGTACAGTAAACAGACCCTTGTTTAACTTAAAAAAAATGTGTAGAATTTTTATTTTTGTTTTGACTTTTAAGCAGTAAATGTATATATATATATATATATATATATATATATATATATATATATATATATCTACTCTCTGTGCAAGCGATCGTCTGGGTTTCGCAAAGATTTCGCAAATATGCATGAGGCAATGTTAAGGAAACTGGTTTCATATTAAATGGATATCTATTAAGTTAAGAAAGAAAACTCTGTGTTTATACAGTAAAACAAAGTTGCGTGCTCTGTTTAATTTATATTATGATTGTTTCCAATATTCACAATGTATATATTCACATAGGTACCTGATTCCTATTTTTTTCTAATCAAAACCAGTCCATCTCTTTTATTGTTTTACATTTGAAGCATATGTAGTCATTAATCTGATATAATGTAAGGAATATATAAGATTTATAACAAATCTGATAACAGATACCCACAGGTCTGAAACAACTACCAAATTCGGACTCAGCTATATTTCCACATGTGTGTTATTTTAATATTCTCTACAGTCAATAGAAATATTCATGAGCAAATTATAAAAAAAAGATAAATGTTAACATTGCGCGAAGTGTACTTTGTGCAACCATCAGGAGGGGTTCTAAATGTTTTAACATAAATCCAATGAGGAGAACAGAAACTGTGCAGTACTAAGCTATTTCTTTGCAGGGTAACATTATGTTTTTATTTTGGACACATGAAATACACTTTGTATTGAAATAAATAGACATTTCAAGACGATCACGTTACCATTCTCTCAACAGATGGACACACAATTAAAACAATTTCCAAAACTGGGCAAAGTCATATATCAACAGGTGGGTTAATTTTAAGTTTTTCTCACAAGCACTATCAGATTACTGCTGCAGAATTCATACAGACTGAGCATGAGCAAAGCACTGTGGGTTTATTGAACACAAGCGGGGGAGATGATTATTCGCATATGGGGGATGTTTATTGAAGTATGACTATAAATGTTTAGAAAATGTACAGCATATAATTGGTATCATTTTATAATAATCATAATTGGTAAACGTTTAATGATGTGATAGATGGTTGACTCATGGTTGTCTGTAAATAAGTTAATCACTTTATTTGTTTATATAGTTTATTTTATTTCATTTTGTGCTGTTTATTCATTTTTATTATAAAATTTACAATTAGTTATATTATTATGTCGGGGATGGGTGTGGAACTTTGACTATACATATAGGGCAAATTTACAGAATTTACAGAACGCCCTTTGATATATTATTTTATTAATGATAATGTATGCCTAACTTTTAACAAGATATGAAATATTAGTATTATAAAAATATGTGTCCCGTCTCACATTTTGGAATAGTTTAGAAATAATAAACAGTTCTGGAAACAGTTATATTTCCACAGATGGATGAAGTTAATATTACTAAGGGACTAAGGGCACTGTAACTTCGTGGCTGTATTTTTTCAAAGACAGTACTGTAAAATTTAGCAGAAATTATTGCGAACGAGGATTGAATGGTTACCAAAGGGCTATGCAACATCAGCACGAACGCATATTCGTTATACAGTCATATTAAAAAAGATTAGTGCAATCGTCTTATATTTAGATTACTTTAGATGAAATTGACCTAATATCTCCACATGTAAAGAAGCAAAGGAAGTTGCTCTCAACTTTCACTCTCTTTCCTACCTTTAAGTTTTTTTTCTCTTTCTCTCTCTCTCTCTCTCTCTCTCCTGTATATGCCTTTTTGAATTTGTGAGTAAATTTATCGTATAGTGTTTGATAATAAAGTGATTATGTTATTAATCGTACAATTTGTCAGGGTTATGAAAACGTGCAGAAAATCCTTTTGAGGAACTCTTTTTAGATATAGTACTCGACTATCTTAAATGGATTCCATGGCGATAAATACATATATCTCCTAAATATGAATAAAGAACAGGCAGTATAGCCACAATGACAAGTTTTGTAATAAATAAAATTACATCTATATGTTATTTTCACGATAACAGGTAAACGAGGAAGGGAACGGACAACCATCTTGGGTCAAGAAGAGGTCACGACAGGTAAGCTGTTGGCTTATTTACTGCATGCTGTGACAGTTCATATTTCATGTGACGCTTATGGACTGAGAGCTAAATTCAATATATGTTCGCAACGATTAAATAAATCAGCGATATATCTTTCTATAGATTTATTCTCTCCTAAGATTTTGGAAAAAGACCATAGCAGGGGTATATTATCATTTTTTCGCCTTCAGTGGTCAAATATGTTATATTTCAATAGAAAGACAGGGAGCATGTATTATAATTTGGCACTTTATCTTTAAATATTCATTTCCTTTCCCAAAGAACCCAGTAATTAGAGAAGACGTTTCCTTCTATGTTGGCCACGGTTAAAGGAGTCAATAAATATCAGCCCATACAGGTGTTTAAGAACCCCCCCCCCCCCGATGATATATTACAGGCATGAATGGAGGCAGTGGATCTGTTAATGACTCGTCCAAGAAAACCCATGTGATCGTAAAATAGAATTACCTTATTTTTGCGACATTTTTTATCTGTTTCCACAGGGGAAAATGAGGAAAGCAAAAATGAGTCCCAGAAGGCCGTAACTACATCAACTGGTAAGGACGAATTTAATCAATTATACATTTTTACAGGTTTCCGTTTAAGGAGAGAATACTATTTTTTTCATTAATAACTTTACTAAAGCATTATGACTGCAGGGTCTGCAAAGTTTTCTTACGTATACATGTGTCACATTTATCATATCTAATCAGGGCAGCAGACAAACTTGATTGGCATCATGGTCAAGGTTGGATTAGGAATAGGCGGATCAATACTTCTTGTCATTGCCACTGTCGTTTTATGTTTAATCAGGTAAGATTTTTCCCGGTGTACCCTCAATGTAAATATGATCAGTTCAGGTAAGGTAAAAGACCATTAGACTGTATGTCAACATGGACAAAAAGTAGCACTACCACGAATTTTGTGAAACCATTAAACAGTTTCGTTAAAGCCTGATGGTTAACAGTTACTTTATATATATATATATATTTTAGAATTTACATTGTTTTATATATTTTCAGCTGAGTATTGAATATTATGTGTTTGTAATTCTGTATTGTATTGATACTCACTAACAAATGTGTATATTTTTCTATGCCATTTTTAAGAATGATTTTGGCTTGGAGCTAGTTTGATAACGTTGATATTATATAATCCGAGGGTTCCATGTTCTCATGGTTTTCTCTAATGCTTCTTGCTATATGAAGGTAATAAAAACCATGCACTACTTCTTTACAGAAGGAAATTTTCCAGTGCGTCACTTGCAGGAAAATCCGTACAATATGATACCAAAACACAAACTGTACATACATGCAATGGGGATAACCAGAATTATTCGTCACTTCCGGGTACTGACAATAGCTATGAATGCGTCGATCGAGAAACAAAGACTGATACGGAAGTTAGCGCGCCTAACGACATGCTGGAGAACATCGTCTATGAATCCGTGGATAATGAGCATAAAGGTTATGATTCCAAAGGAACAGACGCCAGCAACCCCTTTGGTACTTATTCAGAAGTAGCTGTAAATGACCCAATCAACAGTCCTGATACAGCCAAAAGAGCCAGTACACAGGATTACATATACTCGCTGCCAAACAAACCAGCTGGCAAAAACAAAGGGAATGTTCAAGAACGGGACACAGTTATGATAGAAAATGAGATATATAATACATAACTATTGATCTGTCATCCCAGGGGTGTATGTTATTGTTGATAATATACATACACGATATACAAATTTGGAAATACATTCAAGAAGGAAATTTATGTTTTCTGTATGTACAAACTTGTCACGTCATATGATGCATATTGATGATGTTATTCAAGTTACTGTTAAATATAAATGTATGGTATAAGCATGAATTTGTCGATACTGCTTGAAATATTTTTGTTGATGAAGCATTTGGGTGTTATACCAGTATCTTATCATCGAATTTCTTATTTCATTTATGTTTTACCCTTGGATGCATCTGTACATTTCTATGTCACATTGGGATATTAATAAGTATGCAGATTTCTTTTCAATATAACTTTCCCGGAAAACAATGTATAATACTTATGCAATTAAATTATCTATCTGAAGAACTCCTAGGTCTTGTTTTATTTTATTCATGAGATTAAGAGAAAAATGGCAGTATGTTCAACTAACACTGTTAACCTGAAGAGCAACATGCCTTTAGTAGCAGCGGGACATGTACAGTGACTTTCGTGGAGGAAGGTGTTTTATGAAGCAACGTTAGTCCAATTGTACGCTTCCGTCACCGGCAGTAAATATTGGATTTCATTGAGTAAAATGGGGTCTCTTGCTACAACCAATCCAAATGTGAAGGGTCGGTTTTAAAAGTACATAGTTGGGTTACTGTTGTTCTTATTTGCAATGGTTTCCAATTCGCGATATTCACGGTCGCTCTCGGACCGTGACCCTTTGAAGGGATGTGCTGACCCAGTGGGCGCGCCTGGCAGTTTTTCCTGCGGCCTGGCATATGGCTGGAGTCTGGAAAGAGTAAAAAATAACGTGCATGTGTGCCAAGCCAGATGACATCCAGTGCCGGTTAAAATGAATATTTAGTAGAAGGTACTCCTTATCATTGTGCCGTATTTAATTATTGTCAATGAATAAAATTTGCCACTAAAATAGTGAACGTTGCCGCTAGGGTAGCGCCACCTTGTAACTGTAAAAAGGATTTATACTGTCACTACCGAAATCATGACGCGCATTTGATCATGTTTGATTGGATAGTGGTGACGTAAATTTGAATATATTTGAACGGTCACGATTCATTATGGGGCCATACTGCCGTATGGAACAGATGAATATGAGTTGTTTTGAATGAGCGTTGGCCCTGGACTAATTACAACCACCGGGGTCAATGCTTCCTGCACGTGCCGGCCGTCAGTGACTGTTCGAATATGCAGTATCCGGTTGGAGAAATAGTAGTCCTAGATAATAGTGATATCCGCGGTTTAGGAGACAATTTGGTTATTACAGTTCATAGTTTCATATTTGACAATAAAATATACTACTCGACTAATGATAAAGCGCGAAAAAGGAACCCCGTGAAACTTTTAAAAATACAAAAACCGCGATAATTCAGACCCGCAGATATAGAGGCTACCAGAGTATATGAAGCATTCTAGTGACCATGGAAAGCGAAGGTTGGTTTCTCAGTTGATTTGTCTTGTATGAAGGTTAATTGAAACAAAATATTATGGGGTCCCTCTAAAAAGAAGTTGCTCTGAACACGAAGATGGTCTGCTGTTGAACACGTATTGAGAACAGAATGATCACATCAAGTTCTAGGTGTTATTCATATGGTTTGTGCTTGATCATTGAAATGTGATTTGTCACAGTTTTACTTTACTCACCTGAATGTATGCCTGTGGGGTCAGTTATGTTTGCCAAACTCCTTTTTGATCAGTGTGTTAAACGCTTACCTAACAGCCGTACTCAACAAAAAATGTAACGGTCCATGGAGTCCAATATCTTTTGATGCGTATAGGTTGTGATACAAATCTTAACCACATGAGTCCGATTTGTTAAAAATTCTAGGATCCATTAACACATGTTAAAATTGAAACCCATTTCTGATGGTTTTCCGTTTAATTTATGGGGAAGGATAGTGTTAAAGGCTGAGCTGAAATCAATGAATGAAACCCTTGCATGGGTAAATTTTCGTAAGTGGAAATGTTTTAAAATAACGGTAAAGTGTGAATGATACAGCGTCATCTGTTGACCGGTTACTACGATAGGCAAACTGAAAAGGATAAAAATTTCTGAAATACAACATTTGAGATAATTTAACACCAGTCGCTCAAAACGTTTTGCAATTACAGATAATCATTCAAACATGATCCATGAGATGTTTTTGGGACAGGAATAATCTCTGATCGTTTAAAGAGCTCTGGCACTGTACACTATCGCAAGGACCTATTAAAATCCAATAAGGAAAAGATTTCCAGAGTCACACGCAGCGGATGATGTCTGGCCGTAAACAGACAAATTGAGTGGAGAGCAGAGCCCTGTAAAGTAGAAAGAGGAGACCCTAAAAGTGATACACAACATCTGTGAATGTAAGTTAAAATCTTACCTTATCTTATTTTTTTCTGATTTAAGTTGGACGCTACTGATGTGGGAGTATTCATACGTATGCTTGTGTGTGTTTGTGTATTTTACACGGGGACTAAAAAATGTCACCAGGTACGACAAGTCCACAGTTCTAGCACAATCCCTGTGTATACAGTTAACTCCAAATCACAGAATCGAACTCTAGTTCACCTCTAGCGGAAGGCCGCAGAGCACGCGTTACCAGTCCGTGGATACGAATCAAGAGTTAATCCACAAATGTCCTCTGTCTATGGCTCTTTCTATATTAGCTTCACTCAGCTTCCACTCTCGGGCTGTCGGATACCGAGTAAACTCTCACCAGCGAATCTCAACATCGTTACAACTCGGTGTCAAGACGAAGTTTCGCGCCTGTTACTGGGGGCCCTCTTAACGAGTAGATTGCCTGTCCATCGGCAAATATCACTAAAGTCTCTGCAGTACTGCACAAAGCATCAGAAGACGGCTCCTGCAGACTGACTGTCCATGCACAATGACGCTAGAGCCCCACAAGGTTCACCGAAAAAACCAGAGCACCCGGCTTGACTGCTCGCAGCTTCACATAGGTACAACACCACTCTCAAAGCGGCTACTAGGTCTTATCTCGATAATCGTGGGCTTCCTTGTTCTGTACCTGTTCTTGACGTCACAAGTCCCGCCTGGCTCCTCAGCCCATGAGCACTACTATCCCTCTGTTCCGCTGTCACAAAATCAAATTACAGTCGACACGCCCCCATGCATAATACGTGAGAAAAACTATTCACTGACATGTTAGCGCCAGCTTAAGAAAGGAACATCAAAGCGCAGATGTTCTATACTGATCGCCAAATCTCTTTAATGTCGAAATCACTTAAACCACCAACTTACTTAAACCACTGCTACTGCTACCTTAGCTTCCCACTTTCATGGCTAAACATTTGGTTCATAAAAAAATATAATCCGCAAAAAAATTACCTGATCATACTCCTTATATCCAAATATATATATACATAAAAGTCACAGTCCTGTGGTGACAATAGCATGTAGTGGTCTGAAACCTCGTGTCCTTTGATCTACAACAGGGAATAGAATAAGGGGTTAATTCAGTAAATTCATAAAATAACACCAATCTTTCACAAGACCTATAAATTAATTATTTTTTTGTTTAATATATATATATATATATATATATATATATATATATATATATATCATTTATAGAAATATAAGTAACTCTGCTGCCAAGACCTCAATATGCCACACATAAAAATGTAACTTTTAAAAAAAACCGTAGTAATAAAACAAAGTACAGATAAAATAACCTCTGATTTTGAAAAATAAATAGCGAGAAGCGTAGAAATAAGATTTCTTTAGAGTTTGTTTTTGTCTCCGAGCACATTTTTATGGAAGATACAAGTTTGTTAAAAGCTTTTTCAACCCTTTAAAAAGAATTTACAATTTGTCTTATATCCCTGGGGGCAACCGATATTCCCAAGAAGGGGAGGGGCGCCAATATTCCTGGGGGGGGGGGGGGGGGGGGGGGCAGTTGTCATCCTTTCCCCAGGGTAGGGCCCTGATATATTACTCCAGAAACTAAATACAGACCAAGCTGTACAGCTTAAAAAAAAGCTAATGGCCAAGGAATAGGTTATAATTTGCACCTTCATCTGATAAATTGTACATCGGTCTACACAGTCTGCTCAAAACGAGTTCGACCATGAACAGCGCCTACTGGCCCTCCACTACTAATACTCGCTGGGAATGGCATGTGGGTAAGCCTTCATCTGTAATGAAACAATACTGTCTCTTTGCAAATCAAATTGATAATCAACGAACAAGAACTTAAGAAAAGTGAAATTCTGTTGATATAAAATATATATGCATCGACACTGTCTAACTGATATTAAATTTCTTGTACTTGAGGTGAATGTGAGCATCAAACTGATCCAAGACCCTACCTACAAATGTCATACATAAATTCAAAAACATAACCTAATCATAATAATGAGTGACCAAGGACAGGAGTAGGAACAGGATATTACCAATGATTCTTCCTTACGTCACATGGTATATCAGGTAATATCAGGTAGTGCAATGTATATAAATACATCTCTAACTTGATTTGGGATTTAAGGGAAATTATTATTGGGCAAAACAATAACAGACACTTTTAAGCGTTTTTAAAGTCATAACAATGTGTAATTAATAATCATATTATCGAAAGCATAATATTCGCATGCGTACATGGTTTAGATAATTTATAACAGCAAAGACGTACGTGAGTGTAAACAAACGGAACTATAAATGTCCGACCGTGTTTTAGGTCCAAGCAAATTCATTTTTAAAATATGAATTAAGGAGATGGCATTTTTTAACTTCTCTCAGATAAATAATTCATATTTTTTTAAAAGCTGGTTTTGACCGATGGGGAGAGGGAGACGCACAGGAAGCAACGAGGTAGAAGCAGCCACATTTTATGTGACGCAACTGTCATAGATGGGGAAAATCACAATGATGACCCGAGCGCTGGTTTCAGTTGTACCACACCAAACTTGTGAAAAGGGGGAGGTTAACCCTGAAACTTAGAAAAACCTATGAAAGTTGCGGGACTCACCAGAAAAATTAAGTGATGCACGTTGCACGATTAAAACTATACCCACAAAGTGACATCCAATTAAGGTATTCGATTTTTTATGGACAACATGATTTGACGGGCAATGAATGATGGCATATATAACACAAAGGTACATGTTACATAGATACATGTGTTATAGACGTTGAAGCTGATGACTCTATAAAAGAAGACTTAAAGTGCATGTGGAAATAAGTGTTACATTATGAATTTTTATTATTTCCCATAAGAAAATCAAAAATGAAATAAAAATGCCATGGTAATTGTTTTCCTGTATATCCTATAGTTCGTGTACAAAGATGTTGATGTTTACGTTACGGTAACATACGTAATAAATATGCAGCGGTGTTAGCAAGGGGCTTGGGCGGTATGTTACGGAATGGCCTTTACAATTTATGTATCCTTTTGTCGCGACCCCTAATAAATCGATGGAAAATACTTTTTTTGATTGACGGTGTTTTGCAAATTTATTAATCTCTTTTCAGCTTAAATAGACTAATTGTGTGGCAACTGATGGAACAAATAGATTATGTTTCCCTATCCTCCCCCCCCCCCTATTAGTCGCCATTGCTTTTGTCACTTTTGTCACTGAAAACAGTGGCAATGGGTTGGTGTGAAAGTTTATTCTCTGAATAGTCTGGGGCGGAAAAGCACGAATATGACCTGATAGGAATGCAAAATTAGGAAAAAACGTGTGTGTGCTTTTTACTCGGGGGGGTTGCATATTCAGGCAAGGCTTAGACGACAAAAAAGGCACAAACCCACCTTTGCTGTTTGCACTCAAAACTTGGTTTCATCACGCGAAACAATCTATCCCTTATTTGACTTAAAGTATGCTCTATTTTGCATTACAACCGCACTCCCTTTCCACAGCCAAAAATAGTCACCCTGATAAGCTGTACAGCGTTCTATTATTATTGATTTCATTATCACCGGCGTTGTTCTGAAAAAGAAAAGGTCATGGGCCCGATAAGCCAAACAGTGTTTTAAATGGTACCATTAAAAGTACATATCTTGTACTGACACATCTTATGTCCCAGATAAGTAGTATAACGAGGACGAGGTAAATTTAGTACATATAATACAGATATAGTACATGTACAATGTTACTATACATACATACCTAATGTTTACTACATATAATACATACACTACATGCTTAATGTTAGTACACATAATAGAGGCTGTACACCCATAATTGTTGTACATATATTACTGACAGTACATAGACAATGTTTGTACATATAAAGCATATAGTAAATGCTTAAAGTTACTACCTATAGTACATATAGTACTTGCAGAATATGAGTACATATAATACAGGTAGTACACTTACAATCTTAGCACTTGTTATACAGTTAGTTCTCACTCAATTTTAGTACCAGAAAAACAGAAAGCACGTACTTAAGTTAGTACATATAATACGGATAATTATAAAGTTTGTATATGATATACACAGAGAGTAGTCTATATGCGTAATGTTAGTACATATAGCGTATTATTAAGGCATGCTATGACACCGCATGGCGGCACCATTAGGGGTTTGACGTCGGGTGAAGTCGTCATAGTTACCTGACAAACAAAACACGTGCCCACTTCAGTGTTTCTATTAGATTTTACTGTTGAGCCTATTCTTACTTTAAACACTCACTCTTCATGTACTGTTTATTATTAAAAAACTGTGACTGTTTGTATGAGAAATATACATAATTGTGGATAATAATAGTGATGGACACCTTAATTAAAATAACATAATTATTGTATAGCCTTTTTGATAACCATAAGAAACAACTGTTAGATTGAGAGAAAAAAATACAGGCCTTGGCCTACAAGCAAATACTAACGATGAATAGACGAATCTTGATTACTAATCAAACCTAACAGCAAACTGAACAAAATCATAATTGTGCAATGAGCCCTTTATTGTGCAATACTAAGGGATATAAGTGAGAATAATGAGATGCCTGATGGCTTTCAAAATTCGTTCGTGTCATAGGGACTGTTATAAACTAGTCTTTCACCACAAGACAAAAAATGTTACGAATTTATCGGATTGTGTTGAATAGTGAAATAAATAAGGCTTACTTACTTTCCGAAATTAAAATATATATACAAAAAGTAAGTTTTACAGAAGAGGCCTTCATCACAAGCACACGCTCGTGTTTTGAGAAGTGTTCCGGTTCACCCCTGCATTGACCCCGTTGTTCATTTCAGTTGCTACATATACATATACATATACATATATACATGAAACATTGTCCATTATCCATTAAGCAGAACTTTTCGATATTCGTCCATTTCAGCTGTGTCTAGAAACAAACCATTTTGACAGTAAACAATATTCTTTTATTTTGGCTGGTAATCTTAATTAATTATAACTTCCAGCTTCGCTATATAGAATATATATATATGATATATGTCACGATAGGACTACATATGAGTTCGCACACAATTCCTGTATACTAGGTCTGTGTTTTAAATATATGTCCGTTGGATCTGATGTGATGTATCAATAATACACACACACACACATACATATTTAAGCAACATGACATTGTTTCACTCATTACAGACTTAGGCCTATTTGCAAGACGTATCTGCGGTCCACGAATGACAGTTGTTGTTTCATGCACAGTGGAAAATATTATAAACTGTACCTGTATCAAAAGATCGTGGATTACACCTCAATGGGCTAAAATTGTTATAGTTTACTTAGTGGAAATCTCTGATGCAGATCGTTTTGCACTAAGTGGGCTCAGATGTGCACTTGTTTGAATGATTCCGGGTAGTGGCCTTGTATAATACGGTACCTATGACGCCATAGAATTGAAAAAATAAATATGCGGGCCGTTTGCAAAAGTCTAAAGCTAGGTTGCTGAGACCGCCCGCCTCGATAAACAAAACTCTTTCTAATTTTAAGCATTTTCCCCCAAAAATATCTTTAAATGGATGTTGCATATTGTATCATCGACATGTGTGAATTCCCCAGAAATCTAAAAGTATCGTTACAGTTCACATGTAACGTTAGTAGTCCTATATATAATACAGATAGTACATCGTTATGTTAGTACATATGATACAGGTAGTATATGTAGAATATTAGTACATATAATACGGATAGTATATGCTTCATGTCAGTAAATATAAAACAAATAGTACACGCCTAATGATACTACATATAGAACGTCCAATTTACGCATTACCACTTGGTGAATTAGTAGGACAGCATGGAATGAATTATCATAATTATGCTGACGACAGTCAAATTTATGTATCATTTAAACCAGAATCAAAGGCTCCTATTTTATTGAAACAAGCTTGCATGACTTAGGTGTTTAGATGTGTCAGAATATGCTTAAACTCAATGCTGATAAAACTGAGGTTCTGATTATTGGTAACTTTCAAAATATTATGTTACAGGATTTGTGCCAACACACAGTGCTAGAAACCTGGGGGTAGTGTTTAACCAAGGGCTTTGCCTTGACAAGCATGTAAATAATATTTGTAGTTTGATTTTACCACCTGGGCTTTTTACCACCTGCGATATATAGCTAGGATAAAGGGTTTCTTGACTGAAGATTCACTAATAACATTTATTCATGCGTTCATCAGTTCAAGGATTGCCTGTTCCAACTCTTTGCTATGAGGTCTTCCTAGCAAGTTACTGGATCGGCTACAGAGAGTGCAGAATGCAGCTGCTAGGCTTGTAACTGGTGCCAAGAAGCGCGACCACATTACACCAATACTTAAAGAACTCCATTGGCTCAAGGTACAACAGCGCATTGATTTTAAAATTTTATTATTAGTATACAAAGCCATAAATGGTCAATCGCCTATTTACATTAGGAACCTCTTAACTTTTTATGTTACAGTCAGGCAGCTTAGGTCATCTGACCAAGGGCTTTTAGTGATTCCTAAAGCATGACGTGAGATGTGACGTTCGAAAGATTTTCAGCTGTGGCACCAATGTTGTGAAAAAACTTCCGCACTCAACGAGATCTTCACCATCTTTAATTTCTTTTTAAAAAAATCTTAAAACTTACCTTTTTATATTAGCTTTTGGTAGTTCTTAGAAATTAGGGTAATCTTTTAGGAATCTATGCTTTAGTAGGAATCTACATTTTATGTTTTAGTTAAACTGTGTCTTGTAAAGCGCTTTTGACAACTATTTTTTGAATTAGCGCTATATAAATTAAATTTATTATTATTATTATTAATCTTAGAACATATAATACAGATAGTACATGCGAAATGTTAGTACATATAGAACATATAGTAACTGCTGAATGTCAGTACATATAACAGAGATAGCAAATGCCTTTGAATGTTAGAAAATATAATACAGATAATAATACCAGGACATTTAGCTTAAATATACTGACAGATAAACCGATAGTAAAGTATAATACCTTGCGCCATCTTGCGGAGGTATGATAATATTGTTTATTTTTTTTACAAGTCACATATATAAGATAATTTAGGTCAATTCCTCTTTTTTATATTCTAGCGACCATTTTATAGATATATTACTTCCTTGAAGTGCAAACAATATGCTGACTGTCATAGATTTGCGTTTATACCCAAGGTCATCATTCGTTTTTCAAACGATACCATGAGTGATATATTCATCAGGGGCGGGTCAAGAATTTTGGGAAAGGAGGGATCTAACCATGGAAAATGATTTAGCAAGCATTATAGAGGTCCTCAGAACCGGCAAAGAAAGAAAAGAAAAATAGTCTGAAAAAATAGCCTGAAACCCTTAAAAAGATAGGACTAGGTTAAACCCCGTTGAAGCATCGCCTGCATCCGCCACTGTCACTTCGTGTTATATTTGTGAAGCTTCCTGCATTGATTCTTTTATTCAGATACTCTGTTTAATTGTGTGTGTTCTTAAGGGAGAAGTCTTCCTCATACCACATTTACCTCCGGGTGGCCTAGGTTACCAGCATGATGACTCTTGAGGATTTATGTTACAGTAATTATTTAAATGAACCCAATGAATAGAGTAACAAGAAATTTTGCATTGATTTGCCCCAGACTTAATAAAAACGCTCGTATGGATATATACACGAGGATGCTTGATAGTTATCTGATTCAGTATAATGCTGTATAACAGCACACGCTCTGATCCAAATCTGATTTTGTTCTGTCGTGTGATCAGTTACATCTTGCTTACTTCAGAACCAGCCGCTGGTATCCAAATCCGGGTGCCAAGATGGCCGCGGCGAGGATGTTTATCACAGTTAACCTGTTAATTCAACTTACTGTCGCCACTAAGACTCAGTTGGGATGCCAGAATGGAATTACCGGTAAGCTTTGCAGACACTTTACATCCCAGATATTCTTAAACGATGGTTATGATAGGGCTACATAGCCTACGCCTAAAAAAGATAATAGTGTTCGAATATATGACATTACGTACTCTTTCAACAATAGGGTAAAGGTATACTGATACACAGATCATGACAGCTGCACAGACAGTCGTTCTTATTTTCAATGACAAAAATGCACTGTTTGGATTTCCAAATGATGCCCACTAATAAGGTGAAATCTCTCTATACATGTAAAAAGAGGAAGGGTGTTTGGTCTCTAGAGTAAATGCCATTTTCTAAACACATCGGGAACAGATAAATATATATACATATATATACAATTGAGCCTGTCTAATGCGGACAGTCTAATGCTGATCGTGTCCGTATTTGCCAGATTGATTTACCGTGAAACCACTGCCATGCGCCAGCATCAGCTGTCCGTTGTCCGCATTAGACAGGTGTCCGCCCTAGATAGGTTTAACCTCTTCCTAATACAGAGGGAAATTTCAAAAGACTTATGTATTGTGTCCGTAATAGCCACTTTTCCGCCTTAGAGGTCTGTCAGCAAGACCAGATTTAACTGTATATATATATATATATATATATATATATATATATATATATATATATATATATATATGCGTTTGAATAGGTCTGGGTGAATAGAGTTTAAAACATAACGTGAAAATAAACACTTTCATCGTATCATTTAAGCACGCTTCTGCCTGTACCATGGTCAGAAAGACTGGACGTCAGCAGGGAAATACTGTGAAATGAAAGGTGGACGTTTAGCAATCGACCGAGATCGTAGTACCAATAAATTACTGGATGATTTGGTTAAACAAATCCAACAGAACAAGGCAGCCTGGATTGGTGGCAAGACTGTTCCAGTATACTGGTCATGGATTATGCGTGAGTGCAGACAAACCTTTAATGTACGACAATTCCCAATTGTTCTATAGGGTACCTTTGATTCACCATGTACAAGTATATACCAATAGTATATATGCTTGCAGAATTAAACCAGCAGTGCTCTATTAGCGGGATGCAAAGAGCTGGTACCTAGTATTCGTTACGAAAATGGTCATTATACACAAAAAAAGATTCAAATAATAACTTCGGAAGAGACAACAAAGGACCTGAAAATGCACGCATAATACTATTCCCCATATATTCCAAACTGACCATGGCTGAGGGCGTCAACGTATAATTTCATTATATAATTTCATTACTACATCAACCGTCCGTTAACAGATCGCGTCTGATGATTGCGATAGTATGAAAACACGTGTAATGTGTACCCGACCATTTTCATAACGAATAATATTTTTATATAATTTTATATACAGATCGTTAAAAACACATCCACACACCAACCAATATATATATATTGTTTTTTTCTTTTTTATGTAACACACAACTGTTAGAGGCAAGGATCTACGTAGTAGTAAAAATATTCACAACAATTATTTGATCATCCACATTTATACTTGTTTAAATATATATATATATATATATGTATATATATATATATATATATACCTATATACATACAAAATGTAGTAAAACATAACGCCTATATTGTGCGCCATATAATAATTAAGTACAAACAGCATTTGTCGTACCAGGTCACCTCTCCCAAATGGAAATATAACCTGTTTACTCCTCTTTAGCCGATGGATCTGCACAGAAAATGTACTTCCAAGGCTGTTATTCAGCTGCAGATGGAATCGAAGTCCGCTCAAGGTGTCTCAGTATTCAAGATTTAAAATCTTGTGAGCAGTTCTGCACTTTGCATTTTTATTACTCACTTCACAAGGTAAGTTAGATGGCTCAACTACATGTATAATTTTCAGATAAATATTTTTTTACAGTTGAGTATATACCGTATATTTCACCGATAATTTGCATCTTATATTTTTTAATGTTGGCAATGTGTATGACAAATCAGATCGCCATGCAGCTTTATATCTTTGTATGTGTCCAAACAGGACACATATGGATTCATGTGTTGTTGCAGAGATGTGTTGGGTGACCGTTATTCTACACAATGTAGCAAACAGTCATGCCTAAACGGATCTCGTTTTTGTGGAAATAGTAATTCAAGTTATGCCTTATATTCCCGAGATGCAGCGTCACGTAAGTCCCATCAACTTTTTTTCTCTTTTCTTTTTTTTTTCTTTCGATAACAGCTTTGTGATGCATTAAGTATTGGTAAACGTTCCCCCATTGATGGATTCTTGAAAATATCGGGACAGTAAGATAATATTTAAGGAAACCTTGCTATATTATTTTTAACAATTATTAATTAGTTTCATTATATTAAATTTTTGAAATCAAAGGAGTGCCCTTGTCTTTATATAATGACATTTTCTTAAATGTCTTACAGAAATGACATCATGGACCATGTGGGAGCTTGAGACGACTGAACTCCCGAACTTTCCCCATTGTGGCTCAGTCTACAAGAACATGCAAGGAAATCTCGTCATGCAAGTTCGCCCGTGTGATGACAATAACTTAAAACCTGTGTGTAGATATGGTGGGTCAACATTTTAGCTTAATTTGAAGCACACGCATTTTATTAAAGAAAAAACATGATTTGCTTAAAAGATGTAGTAAACGTATTCATACACGATTTTAATAATATAAATTTAAATTTTCATTTCTATTTTATTTTATTTTAAACCCACATCTTTATCTAAACCATCTAAATTTAAATTTACTTTATTTTATTTTTAAAAGTATTTAATTAGTACAAATTTATCTAAAAAATATACAATCATATCTTGCATTCATTTTTAGATAAGGATGAGAACGCTGCCTGCAAAAATTGGGAAGTGGCTCCTGAGACATGTTTGACATTGTACCGATTTAACAAAAGTTGGGACCAGGCTGTAGAATTATGCAGGAAGAACTATTGGCAAAGACATGGGTTATTATTAGCACCTTCATCTGATAAATTGTATAACGGTCTCTTTAAGTTGCTCGGGACGAAAGGGACCGTAAGTAAGGCCTACTGGCTTTCTGCAACCAATACTCGCTGGATATGGGATATGGGTAAGTCTTCACCTTTAATGAAAAAATACGGTCTGCAAGTCAAATTGATGATCAGCGGATTAAGAACCTTATAAAAGTGAAATTATGGTGATGTAACAAGTGAATGCATCAGTTTCTCTCTTGACTGCCAGATAGAGTTCCCCTTTATTAAATATTGTAAAGGAGTAAGTATTCGCGTCATTGTGATTCATTAGGAGAAGACAAAAATGGGTATATATCTTATGTTTATCAGATAGACATACAACTGATTGTCATAACGTGTGTGATCATCTTTTAACATCATTCTAAAATGGTAAAGAGTTATCATACGGATGCGCATAAGATGGGGTTTTATCACATTAATAGATGTTCTCTACTACTGTAGGTCACAGAGTTCAGATTAAGTTGAAGGATATATCAGCTAACAATTGGAAGGATGTGAAGTCCAGAGTTCCCATGAGAAATAAGTGCCTATCAGTAAATAAAGAGGGTCAATGGACATCCCAAAAATGTCAAAGAAATGACAAAATAACGCATTTCATCTGTGAATGTAAGATAATTGCAGGCATGCACAACCAATCCAAAAAATATAAGAAAAAGACATTATTTATACTGTCCAATAACTTATTTCTAAAAACCGTCATAGCAAATACCTGAAAGGTTTAATTGCTGTGTGTACAATATGAGTTAGAACAGTATCACAATTTCTAAAGAGGCTCTTAATAAATTTTACTCCATGCTTATGTATCTACGATAGATATGTTTAGTATATAAAATATATATATTAACAAATCATGTATGTACAAGTATAATTATTCAAGTTATCAGGAAACGGATTTTTTATATTGAAATTATTAGATATTGCAGTCGTCACCGGACGGCTTAAAGCTAAAGGGTATTTTGAACAAATTGCAAAAAAACTTGGATATCATCTTGTTAACAAAAAACATCCCATCAGTGAAGAAACAATTACAGCGCAAGGAAATATCAAGAGCTCTGCAGGTGAGTTATATATATTCATGGGTGAGTAATATGCAATTTTTCTAGTCATTTGGTAGAAAAGTCTTATAAAATTGCATGTATAAAAGATGCCTGTACCATTGATGTTCCTTATATTTGCATCATATATGCAAAGAAATTGAAGTGATGTAAAAATCTAGGTTGGAGAAATTTCATCAAATTAGTACGTGTCCTTCTGTTTGTTTCATCACAGACCCAAGCTCTAACCAAAGGCCTACAAATCCGCCGAATGACAGCAGTTTTACTGGTGAGTCGTTCTTCACTTTATTTTTTAACACATTTAACACATGGTTTACATTGCATATAGTTGGAAACTGTTTCTTACTTTAGTATTTAAATGCCTCAGGGACCATGCTGGGTAAAGGAAAAAGCAACAGATAAAACTAAACCTAACTAGAATTCTTGTAACTGTCATAAAACAGTCAAGGATAACCCTAACCCTTACCCCCGATTCTCCCACTGATTTTTATCCACCTCATCTAGTTTGAGAAGAACTAAAGTTCTGTATAACTGAAATAAAAATTGGCCGTTCCTTCATGAGTTTTCATTGATTAGCTGAAAATGATGACGTCACATTTTCGTAATTTGCATTTTTTAAAAACTTTTTATGTCATAATTGTTAAGTTAAAACACTGCTTACGTAGCACAAGTGTCCAACATAATAAACGCATCAGAGGTTCAGGTGACATAATATGTTAATGATAAATAATTATTGTGTATTTGTACAGTTATAACAGTTAGGGGAACACCTGATTTTACCACGGGCATGTATTCTATGACAGGTAAGATATTCTGCAGCACTCACACAGAATTATATCGTAGAATGTTGGCCCAAGTCTTGAGCCATCATGATAAGTTGACGTTCAGCGATTTACAACCGCAGTGTGTTTGTTACATCATGATTTATTTGGCATAAAAAAATAAGCACTCAAACATGATTAAGGTTTGATTAATGATGCCGGGGTATAAATATATGTATTTTCGCTATAGCAACAACCATAATAAAATGATTAGCAAACTGAATCTTAAAATAATATAATATAATAGAAACAAGATGGTAGTTAGCAATAATCAGGTGTGCACTTAAGAAGCTCAGAAGAACGTTTCTCAAGGTTCACCATAACTGCATCGAAGATCAGCTCTAAACATATTGTTTCGTTGGTATCATCCTACAACCAACGAAATTTCATTAAATGAGTGAATAAGCAAACTGATAACACATAAGACCAACCAGTCCAGGGGATAAAACACATTATACCTCCAGCAACAAAACTATAATATGTAAAATAATATCGTGATCGTTTATTTTAGGCCAAGGAACAATCGGCTTGAGCAATTTAGTTGGAGGAACAATAGGAGGGATATTAGTACTATTTGGAATCGTCGCTCTGATAATGTTCATCCTCAGGTAAAATATATTTAACAAAGGAAGGGCTAACACGATATGATAAATAACAATTATAATGATGATAATCATAATTGAATGAAATGGATAAAGTTTCGACAGTAAAATTATGTTTCCTGGATATTCCTGAAGAAAGTCGAGAGAGTAATGTGCTGATAACGAGGTTATAATACATTTATCGATAAAACAGTATCCCCATTATATATATATATATATATATATATTTATATATATATATATATATATTGTTTAAAATTCCCTTTATCAATACTGTTGTTTAAATCACCATTTAGATGGAAACGTTCGCATGCAAAACAGTCAGGAAATGGAAATAACGCAGGTAATGGAGACGAGCATATTGGAGAATATGTAGACATTGATGACACAGCCTCCTGTCCCGCTGATGGAAAAGAGTTCAGTGACACATATCAAGAGTATGAAGATGCGTATAATGGTAACAGATACCATAACGGAACTCGTCAGAATATGGTGATGGAAGGTTCAAATGAAGTAAGTTATGAATTTACTGAAAATAAGCTCTACGAATCTGGAGAAGCGATGGCTCAAGATTCGTCGGAACATACGGTAAACATAAATGTGAAGGTCTTGAGTGGAGCAAGTATCAGACCAAATGCGAATGAAACGGACCGAGGAGTTTCCTGTATAACACACGCAGCTAGAGATACAGCCAATCAGACACAGCTGTCGAATTCACATAATGCAACATCAGATCGCTGTATCGATTGGGAGGTAGGGACACGGCAAGATATGTATGCAGTGCCTTATAAACCCGGTAGTAAGAGGCAGGAAAATCAGTTGGAAGATGATACATTCCTCAAAGACAATGAAATATATAATACATAATGTTTCTGAGAAACATTTTATACAGTATACAATATGCACAATATACAGCTGTAACAACATCTGTAATCATTTGTTATCATGCAAAAAGACAAAACAACCGTACTCCTTTATATTGACTTTACTCACAAGATAGTGAAAAGTGTAATGTTACATGCACCCACTCTTAATAAAACATGCTGTAAATAATTTGCAGAAAACCCTGTCTTTTATTCACTGTATGGTGTTAAAAGAACTAAGAATGATATTATTCCCTTTATTTTGCTCTTGTGAGGCGCGGTAAGTTTTGTAGTAGAGGTGACTTATGAAACGGTACCCATAATGCACATCGCATGTATCAACCAATGCGCATGGAAATACAACCAGAAGATAAAATCCTAACATTTTTTACTCATCTTATTATTTTATTTGTGAAAAAGGGGAAATGCGATTTAAATAAAAATTAAGCATAATAGGACTTATATGGTCCAGCTATGGCTCCATCAAGTACTATGTTCATGTTAAAAACATTTTAAATGTCGACCTGAACGACTGCAGTGAAAGGCATCTGATTACGTAAGTTTCAGTCGAATATGGCAAGCTTGTCTACAATGAATATTTTAAGACTCTATGATGTGACATATAGTAGACTGGCTGCCTATGACAGTTAACGAATCGTTAACGTTGAAAACAATAATTGTTGATTGGGCTAAAAGGGGTCTGCCTAATATTTTACTCCGTTTACTTGATTACATGAATGGAATGAGTGCTACATGACTCTTCACGCAATGTCTCAACACATTAATATATTCCACAGTTGCCTAATTTGGAGTTATAGCAGAATGGACAAGAAATTTCTGGGCCAAATGACTACAATCTGTGGTCCTGTAATTTTACAAAATGTGAGCTCTATTTATTTCCGACACGACACACACACGCTCTCTCTACAAAATCGTGCATTTTACAGGCCACAAAAAAAGATGTAGAAATAATGAGGCAATCAGACCTGAACGGCTGCTTGCTTGCTGCTGTAGCATATTGTTTTCGTCTGCCCTTGCACGGAAGTTTTCAACCCAAATACATTTCAGTAGACGGAGGTTTTTAGGGGAACCCTTTTACCCCAGAGGTCCCTTTCACCCCAACCTTCCTCCCCCGTGCTCAGAGTATTCTTAAACATATTTGGACTGCCTTGAGGGGTATTTTGCCTCCACTGCCGTCTGACCAGAACTGTGTTTAAACGGGACAAATAAGCCACAGTTTCTTTCCTCTTGTCACCTTGCACGGACGGATAGAGGATCTTATAAAAAAAAAGGGGGGGGGGGATTACACTCCAACGCAAGTTGTACTGGAGCATGTATACGTCATTTTATTTTATAAATTAAAACAGGGAAGAAAACCGTGCGAGACGCACAATTATTATATTTCTCAGATTAATTAGTTCTGAATTGAGTGTGCGCGCGTCCCCTGCCTCCTATGATTCCACCCCCTGCCTTGCGCATGTGTTACGGTAACAAATTCTCAAGTGGAAATGTATTTAATACCAGAATTCAGTTAACGAACGAAAAGATAAGAAAAAAAAATGGATTGGTTGTACGAGCCGATCACGTTGACTCCAGCAAGCCGGGCCTGAATCTTCTCCCTACAAAAGTGCATATTTATTTAAATGTGCTAGCTAGTTTGTAACTGTATTTGCCACTGAAATGTATATCTCCGCCAAGTAAGATAGTAATCTAACATCCTTGTGTTTAACATATTTGATTCATGTGTGCACGATGCTCAAGTGCTGATCCATGATTTTGGAAAGTGTGTGTGTGTAGGGCGGGGGAGGGGGCTATGATGACAAATGAGAAATCATTTAAAAGGTCCTATGGGCATGAAACGGAGGTGTCGCGGCCGCAAAAAAAAATATTTTTTTACAACGCAACCCACTCCTCCACACACCCCGATCGGCTCCAAAAAAAAAAACACAACCTGGCGTAGGCTTATTCAATACTTTGCCTAATCAATGCCTTGATAGACCTCCCTATGGAGGACTAAGAAGCATGGGCCTGATCTGCTGAGTAAATCCAAGGGAGTACCGACAGTACCCGCTCCCCTTAATATGGACACCAGCTCAAAATCTCCGGAGACACCCCCCCCCCCGAGCTAGATGTATGACAAAAGGACAAACCCTATCTCCAAGAATATCAAAATCTAATCATACCCATTACATATTGTCAAATTCATATTTTCCTTATACAAAAATAATTTATTGCCAAATCTTTAGCACTGTGTTATTCATAGTTTTCATTCGATTTATTTATGGGCATTCATGAAAATTTAAAGACGCTATTTGCACAGCCAGTACTTGCACATCCAGAAATTATAAACGGATTGACGGAATCATCTCATATTTAAAAAATGTGTGCATTATTCCTAGAGAAATGTAAGGGGACAACGTGTCTGGCCGAACCGTTAAAGCAGTACACTCCCTTCCCCATCCCCCAATCTCCCCCGCTCTGAAAAAAAAACTATTTTTTTTTCTTTTTCTTTTTGCATGTGTATAATGCATCCGCTATGTTTCCCATAATTCATTATAATAAAAAAATAAAGTCCAATATGAATATTCACATGAATTTAGAACAAGGCAGTAACACCAAATGTGACGTGTCTGATTTTTTTACACTAGTTTTATGAGCACGAATGTTCGGTTACACATCCTTGCTCCTTGTGGCTCTGGAATTCGAAATGTTATATAAGGGCCTATACAGTTAGACCCTGTTCATTTTAATTTTAAACCTAGTTTGGCTGATTTCTGTAATTATGTTATTTATATATTATTAAAATAAATATATTCTGTTTTTCTTTATAAATAAATACCAATACATTTGGAGGAGTAGAAAACTGTCCGAATATTTTCCTACACCCATCCCCCAGAGGTCGTATCTAATCAGAATGATCCTCTTCCAGTAAGACAGTGTCGCACGGCCGGGACTACTTGTCTTAACTATCAACCTTTAAAATAAAAAGTTCTTACATTTTAAATGAACACCTTTATACATTTCACATGTGTACTCACAAAATATTACTTTTTCTGTGAAGTCATTACTACAAAAGCATCCATGTTTATGTACGTTGCCTTGAAACATTTCTTGTGCAACATATTTGAACGGACATCAATACCCTCTTCACTACATTTATTACTACGCCGCTGATGTATGTAAAAGCTCCGGTGCATTATGGGTGGCACATTTCGACGCCCACAATTCCTAACAGAGCTCAGGTGAGGAAGCAGCTGCTCCGAGTGAACCGGACCAAAAAAAGGAACCTTTCACTGACATTCAGTGTTTTTCTAATTTTTGTTTGTTGGAGGCATCCGTCTGCATTTGTTTTAAATGATAGTGTAACTAGGTATATGTACATATGCAGGATTCTATTCCGGTTTCGGACTCACTGACAGGACAGTATCAGATGCTTCCTCTCTTTATATATCCTGCTATTAACCAGGTCTGGTAACTACTGCACCTGTTTTATCGCCCCCATCGCTCGGTCAAACCACCGAGGTACCAACGAAAGGCGCACTCGTTCGTGACTGAAGCAGGGCCGTTTGGCACGGCCTTCCCATAAAGCCTGCACAGCGCTAGCCCCGGACCACTTGCCGCCTCTACAGATATTCGAACCCACGATCTCCCGGCTGAGAGTTTTTTAAATGTTTGACATCCCACATGCGAGCAATTTAAAGTTTTTCATTCTAACACTTCTTACAATTATAACAACTAATTTATCCATCGGCCATATAAATGAGATCTTTAGTGGTATTTTAATATAGTGTAGACACTTTAACAGTGTTTACAAATCATATTTCTATACCCTTCCCACGCTGGAGGACCTGCACATCCAACCATCCATGTGTGTCTGTGTCTTTGAAATTGTCTACAACCCATGTGTCCTTCGGAGCATATATATTCGATTGTAAAATCGTATTGGATGACTGTAAGCTAAAAAAACTACCAATGATTTTTTAAATCGAATTTATTATGTAACTTCATTACTACCAGGAAACCTTCTTTATAGAATTATACCTCAGAAATTAACCGAGCAAATTCAGCCTAACCTGTACATCATACAAGGTCATTCTTGTTGATACCTATTCATTGCACAGGGTTGCGTTTTTAGTGCTGTTCGCTATTCTGTGCCCCGTATTTCTAATTTTTCTGACAGAATTAAAATATTTTATCTTGATAATATGCCTTTTTTGGATGTGCATACATAATCGTTTATGATCGATTATGCAAATATTAATTAATTACACATATATATATATATATATATATATATATATATATATATATATATATATATGATTGTGTGTGTATGTGTCTCTTATCATGCGGCATATATGCCTGACCCCTATCATAAATCGTAGCTACGCCCCTGTGTCACCAGATAAACGTTGCCCCGTACCATTGCGCCAAGTGACCCAACCGGTTGCCTTGCTTTTTTTTTGGCGCACTCAACATATTGGCACTCAAAGAAAGTATTAACAGAAAATTACAGAATTCAAACCCATCAACCGGTTTACGCCTGTTACGCCTTCAAGAGCAGGAATGACGCCCATGTTATAAGTATTGATCGCACTGGTCCACGACTGGCGGCACAGGTGCCCGACCGGCAGCACTGGACCCAAAATGGCGGGTTTTGACTGGCCACACTGCACCGTGGGTTGCGACACTGATCCCCATCTGGCGGCACAGGTCCCTGGCTGGGGGCCTTGAACCCCCCCCCCCCCCCCCCGCGCCACTCTTCCCCAGCTGGCGGCAATTGTCCCCGACTTATCGCATTAGACCACGTCAGGCGGCACTGGACCCCTTGGTGGCACTAGACCTAGAATGGCGGCACAGGTCACCGATTGGCGGCACTGTAACCCGACAATGCATGAGACCACGTCCGGTGGCACTGGACTCCCTCTGGTTGCACTGGACCTAGACTGGCGGCACAAAGAACAGAGTCAAGTATGTCGAATTACAATTTTCTTTTCGTGTACCATTTGAAGAATAAACCGTTTATAATTGTAGCTGTAAAGGTAAAATATTTATGGTAAATTCAGAAATCCATATAAAATTTTATTCTTTTAGAAGTTATCACTTGGGCATGGGAGAACAAAGCAAAAGGACGTGCCAACGAACCACATTTTTTATCAGTGTATATGTACAGGAACAACAACACGAACAGAAAGAGGAAAAAGAGCCTCCTCATGCAATTTCATCCTTGTGATGATGTTTTAGAGGGCGTGTGTAAATTGCTGTATGACATCTGGCTTAGTAATCCTTATTATTTAAAGGTGTTTTGTAACTATCTTCAACATTGATTCCAGAATAAATGGGGAATGGTTTCCATGCTTTAAGATTTGAAATATTTACATAACATAACATAACATGTTATTCTCTATCACAACGTAACAAGTAATGGATAATAGCCCCCGCCAGGAGGATATGCGTTCATCCCCGTTCGTGTGTGTATGAAAGTGTTTGTCTTTCTGTGTTTTTTCATGACATAACTCATGCAATCATGAATTGGATCTTAAGAAATGTCCAGGGCATTTCGAGAATGGACCAGTAAAGAATCGATTACATTTTGGGGTAAGGATCCGACACATAATCCGTATTCAGGAACGTCAATAAGAATATACGCCAATGAACGGTCACTTATGGAAGAGAGAACCTTGGAATATGGGTCGTGTAAGTGAATGCAAACATAGGTTTGGAACATCCGACAATAGTTGCCGGGACACGGCTGAGGGTTACATTCCTTTGAAATGCAGATTTTTTTGTAAATCATAAGTTTATGATAATCTTAAAGAGATTTGCCTAGTCGGAAGAGACAGAAATATATATATTTTAATGTACATATATATATCTACACACAAACGCAGACACATTTATATATATTGCACTTTTTTGTCTCCACCACAAAAGATACAATTCTTATGGGGCCTGGACAGTAAAGCGGTAAAACACTCCGCTTCTCCGCTTGCGACCAGGGTTCGATCCAGCTGCCATGAATATCCAGCTGCCACGGGACTGGGTTGTAGTGGCCCGTCAAAGGTCAGTGGTTCTCTCCGGGTTCTTCCACCTCTCTCACTACGATCTTGAACTCTATCAGTATCTTTTATTTTCGACTTTAATATCTAAATGAATACCGACTCAATCTGTCAAAGTTTTTTGTTGCTGAGGGAGACAGTGCGGGCCGGATTTTCAGGAGATATGTGACTTACTCGAGCGCCGACTTCACTTTCAGTCAGTCAGTCAGTCAGTCGTATATTTAAAAACATAGTCCTGATGCGAAAACAAACCAGCCAGCCATAATATTTATATTTTTATTCATTTTTTTTTTCAAAAATGCTTACGCTTATGAGGTACTGTACTAAAGGCCTTTTACTTTTACCCAGTTTAAGTTACCTTCACCGATTTTTCATGGTCATAGGGCTCTAAAAGTATGATGGTTTTAGAGCTTCAGTGTCTGTTTACTCGGTGATTACTTTTCTCCTGAGCGAAACTGATTATACCTTTATTTTAACATCTTATATATAGCCAACCGATCCTGCTCTAATATAAGTTACCTGTGACTCCTATCCTTTCTGCATTAAGACCTAATTCTGTCCGCTTTCCTACTCTAACCTTTCTCAATACGTAGTCTCTGGGCCTCATACTAACCGATCTAGGCCTAACTCTGACTTTAAGTCACATACTTCGCCCAGCAAATACGACAGGTCTGCGACAGAATATTGGGAAAATTCCTAGGATAGTCAGAGGGACATATTCATGGGGGATGGGGGAGGGGGGGGGGCGCGAAAGGGTGCGCCTTCCCGTTCCTGCTAACTCTTATGCCAGTCAACAACTAGAAAGTTATGTTTGTAAACTGATATTTATTTGATTATTTAAGTAAAGCACACATTTATTTAATATTTTACATGTAATTTATACAGGGTCTACCTTGGTGCACTGAACCATTTACAAATAAAACATTTATTAACATAAATATCAATACCATACATTCATAATGCCATGGCTAAGTGTATAAAACATTAACATTATAATTAAGTGAACCCTTAAACGTATAAGCATATTTAGAAAATATATCATATTTATACTTATATAACCAAGCAGAGGAAAATATGTGAGGTACGAAACAATTATAATACAGTATTCTGTAAACTTGATAGACTTGGCAATAGCAATATTCTGAATTAGTAAGATTGAATGAAGTTAATTATTATTCTTATATATTCAATGAATGCAACATAAAAAAAGAGTAAAACACATCAACACAAAAATATGCAATTGTACCATATATAATGTATATTGCCTATACATTTTCTTAAATTTATCGTTTAATTTCTTTTTAAAAAGAAACACATATGATTTGGCTGATATAGATTCACTTGACAGACTATTCTCGACTTTTGGCCCAGCGAATAGTGAAGACTTTTCAAATATTAATTTAAAAAAATGTCCATGGCAATATATGATGACATCATCTGCGTACATCGCAGTACGATCAGTATTTAGCACAACTGGAAGAGCATTTATGTATATTAAAACATAACTGGTCCAAGTAACGTAGCCTGAGAGACACCTTCCTTCACAACTAGACATTTTTATTATTGTATATTACTATATGTAACCGTTTATCAAGGCATGAATGAAACCAGACCACTGTGTTACTAGCAAAAACCAAATGTATGCAGTTTTTCTGGTAATCTTTTATGATTTATACAAAATCCTTTGGTTGGCTCGAATTAACAAGTTGTGGTAACTGTGGTATATTTATACATATATCATTCGAAAATTGCCAAGGAATAGTTATTTTTGATCTACCACATATATGAAATATGGCATTGTAAGTAAATAAATATATGCATGCATCTCTATAGGTGTGGTCATGTTATTCACATGGTAAAATGCACCGGTCAGTTGTATTGGAATAACTGTCTTATGAAATCAATCATACATTAAAACATTGTTACTAGTTCTGGTAATTTAACTATGATTAAAGTAAATCTAGAGACGTAGTTGATTTGTTTCTATTATTATTTATTTGTGCTTATACAACTCTCTAATCAATATTTTCTATGGATTGTTTGACAAGAACAAAAAAAATAATTTAGCCACGAGACCATTCCATCTCTCTTTGTCTAAGTGCAATAAACATTAAACAGGACATGGTCCTGAACAGTGTTTCTGGTCCTGGGTACAGTGGAATTGGTCACACACACACACATATATATAAATAATTTACTATATAACTTACCATCAGAAAAGGGTTGAAGCTCCTCGGACCGGAGTTCGGTGCTGCGCCCCCCCCCCCCCACCATCTTCAAATCTTGGATACGCCACCGAGTCGTGGGTGTGTCGTATGGAAATCAGGTGTTTTGCGACGGAAAAAACTGTCGTAGACCCTTGTTGTGGAATTTTGAACATGTTCTATTTTTTTCAGCGTCCTAGGTTACTCTATGTCAGGCCGATCTCTTAGATCTGTTGTACGATGCCTTATGACTGTGTTACGATATAGAGGTAAACTCACCTAACACCTCTCGACACGCCACAATACACAGATGACGTCTATTGTGTCACGACGTTCACTTGTGTGGTGGCAGTTGATCAGGTCACACAACACGTCGTGGAGAAATACACGACACGAGAAGAGTGTTGGCTTTGCAATCGCCGGCCGCGCGACACGACCCTGCATGTTTGATTTATCGTGCAATGGAAGGCTGTGTCGAGTTGAGTCGGCTTTTTCCCGATACAACTCGACAGGGATCCTGCAGTGGGATTTGACGCGCGACACACTTTACACACTACACGACACGCAAGGCGACGCAAACCGACACAACTTCCGGGCAACACATGACAATTTCTGTGTTGTGAATCCCATGTGTGTCCCAACTGTGCTATTTTGGCTGCACGACACCCTACCTGACAGGCTAGACGACGCAAACCGATAATAAAAAAAAAACAAGTGTCGGTATGCTTGGCCTGATTTCTGTGTCAGTCCGCTTGCTGTTGGCTTGTTGAAGGCTTGCTGATATTGTATGAAAGTTAAAGTCGTAGGTTGTTTTGTCATGTCGCTTACACAATAAGATTATATATTCTCAAAGGTTCACTGAACCATTTTACATGAATATCTGTATATAATTGCTAAAGGTATCTTTAGAGAAGTTATACAGATGATTTGAACTTGCAATGACCACAACTATTCTTTCCTTACCCTAGTCATAAAAATAAATCTGCTTATGGAAGTAAATGTTCATACTTATGTCTGCCCGAATGAGGTTCGGTCATCCTATTTTCCACAATAGAGATTTAACCTTTGTTTGTAACATTGTAAAATGTACATAATCTGTACCTTCTCCAGTACACAATCATTTGCTTCTTTAAATAGTCAAGTGCCGTGTACTCTTCTGGACCATTAAAACACTGAGCCGTTGCATCCGCGGATTCGTATGTGATGTTTCTACCATTATGGGCGCTTGACATAGGCGAGTCATGTGAGTGATATGGGGCATTTGCAATCAGAACCTTTGCTTGACCATCAATCCCTGGGCTACGGTTTCCAACGTTTCCTATGCGATATTTTCTATCATATCTTCGCAGAACTCATCCACAATTCGGATGTTAGAAAAGTCATATATGTCACTCGAAAAACAATGTTTTTAGATCTACCCTGTTTATCTACCGTTGACCCGATGTACCGCAAATTCGTGGTATCTCCAAATTCGTAAATATCGTTTTCCATCAAGACGTCACACACGTAACCTCTCCCGCTGTATATGGCCATCCTTCTATCATTGGTTATATTTTATCGAATTCGGTGAAAATAATTCTCGGCGAATTCAGAAAAAAAAATTATATCGTAAACTTAGACTGAGTAGTGTATGATGTAAACTGGGCACAGAAATGTATAAATTAACCTAAGGCTTAGACATGAATAAATGGAATGAGGTTAAGACATGTATAACGTAGACTAAATCTGAGTAAGATGGAAATATGTATGACTTAGACTGAGGCTCAGACATGTATAAAGTCAAGAGACGCCTAGATATGTATATAACGGAGATATGACGCAACATTTAAATGAGGCGAGAGAAGTTTGCTGATTGTATGCTGTTATCTAAATCGATGGTTGAACGACCGTCCCCTTTTCTGCATTGTTCCATTGCTTCTGCCCAGACAAGATGTCCTGGGCACTGACAAAAGCGCGCTGCTAAAACAAAACTTAGATTCAACGAGAAAAGTAATATAATCAGATATACACTTTCATCTGCTACTGGAAGATTTATCCTACGTGAGAGATACAGGCTGAATATATAACCTGTAATTAGTTTAATAAAGGAAATTGGTAAAACGTTAAGCCCACCAGAATGCCTCTGACGCACCTGCATATCACCATATCACAATAAATTGTTGTAAACAGGCACTTTTAAGGGGTCAGTAAATTTCAGCTTCTCCTAATCCTTCCCCCGCTGCACAGTGGCTAAAGTTCCTCAACAGAAAAGTAGAATCGAATGCATTTTGGAACAGGCAAATAAGCCCATTGCTTTGCATGGCCTTCTTTAAAAAAAAAGCGTTATTATGGTTGTATGGCAGATGAAGTTATTGGATCACTTGTTTTATGTTACAAAATCAAGGTTGTTATCAGTGTTTCTTGCATATGGTATTTCTCTGCGTTTCATTACGTACAGTACAAAGAAAAACACAAGTGAACCTCGTAAAACGTACACCTTTATTGAATGTGTTTCAGTCAAACCTAAGACGCTCTCGTTGTAAAAAAAGGCAACGCTAAATTATGTATGAGTAGAACATAAGAGTCTGTAAGTCTTATGTTATCTGGCAAAGGGTTATGCAATATTTTCGAAAACACATTTGTACGTCGCACATATGTCGCACATACCCGAACCTGTACAATACAGATATACAGACATACGTTTTTGTACATGAACCATCCCCTGTTGTTTTAGGATGGCTCCCTTTGATGCGGGGTTTCTGGCTTAAAAGTGCCCACGAGTTTGTGAAAATCTACTCCTATAACAATAGGCTCGTACAAACAACCCATGTGTTCTAGATCAAAGAGAATGTTTTCCCTACCTGCAAAGTATTATAAAAGATTTCACTCATCTGACCTAATAACAAATATTAGTGACACTAAACAAGATGAACATTATCAATTTGCTTAAGCGAGGACCGTCTCTAAAGAGGCCCTGTACTGAAGGTTTGCCCGACCCACGTGAATGTTCGACATTTCGCATTTAATATGAACAGTTTTATGACCGATAAAGAGAGCATTGGAACCGCTTTTATCATTCTATTTTGTTCCTTCGCTGGTATCTTGAGATGTGAGATTTAGTTGAAGGAAATCTCACCTATCCACTCGAAGTCCAGTATGTCAATGAAAGATAAATGTTTATCGGTTGATGGAGATGGTCAACTAACTTTACAAACTGTCAAAGGCGTCGCAAGTTTACATATTTCATCTGTGAGGGTAAGCTCTATATAAACACAGACATACAAAATAAATCTTTAAAAATGGAAATTCCACACGAACTCTAACCATTGGATCTAACTTAAGCCGTGCACACCTATAACGACATTTATTGGTTTAAATGATAATTTGATTCACAAATGGATGTATAACTTATTGGATTATTACAAACGTCAAGACCAATTTAAAATGAGCATTTACAGTGACATGTACAGGAATGTTGGTAACCTGGCCTGCGTGTATATTTTTAGATGCAAGCAATCCTAGAAGTTTCATCACGTATAAGGTGATAAGAAGGGTGATTTCAGCACTGAGTCTGCTGGAAATCGTCGCTCTGATTATGTTCATAACGAGGTATTTTGATATTGAGGAAAAGAATTAACTGTAAAATATTCACAATATTTATAATGGTCAAAATAAGCATGAACGGCTCCAATAATATAAATATTGTTATTATTATAATAATTATCATGATATGCAATAAAAATAATGATTATTATTATTGTGATGATAATTATTATTATAATCATCATTATTTTCATTATTATTATTATTATTATTATTATTATTATTATTATTATCAACGCAGTTCATGAAATGTTGTGGGCAAATTGGAAATATTTAGTGTATTCCATTCAGACTGAAACTTTCGCAGACTTCATCTGTGGAGCTAACTGCTAAGGAAAAAGTATGATGCAGATATTGAAGGCAAGCTTTGAGAGTATGTAGACATTGATGACGTAGAATTGTGGTTAGCTGATAGAACTTAAGCATCATTCCCTGTTTCATGTCAAAGCAATAAATCTACAAGATCTACAAGATGGCAAAGAATGCTCCGGAGTGGTATAAGGAAGCCAAGATGAAAGTATATTGAAGTAATTTAAAATGTGATCCACGAATAAAGTTTGGCAGAGCAGAGTACAGACAAAGTTTAATGTCACGAGTGAATCACGTCACGGGCCAGGTTTAAATAGTCATATTTAAGACGCTGATCTACAAGTACATTACACCAGGACACAGGATGATATGGAAGAAGGAGCTTCTTGTATAACTCACCGAGCGACAGATGAAGTCCATTTGAAATGAACAAGCCCTCCGTATGATACAATACATGACGGCCCTGAAGGCGAAAGCACCTAAACTGCACAAGTTGTTTATGCAGTGTCGAAAGGAGTAGGTCTTAAACGAAGTGACAGCTATGTTGAAAACGATAATTCCTTGTGAGCGAAACTTAATATTTATACTAAGTATACCAACAGGCTCTGTACAAAAGCTTTAACATCCAAAATCAAATACGTAAATATAGTCAACTTATGTGATTTAGTTTTTTCCTTCAAATAATGACACCAATTAAACCAACTCTCTCCGATATAGATCGGTGGCCTGTAAAAATTTGGGAAACCCTACATGTGTTGAGATCGAGGGCGTAGGTTATATATCGATGATTTATTCGGGACTAGTGCCGAGACCATACTATATGCAGGAGACAAAGATCCAGACTGGAGCAAGGGATCCGAAACCGAGAACTTGAGATCATATGTTTACACAGATGCCTGAACTCCTTATAAGACAGTAACTATATAAAAAATATAAGTGAAGCCTCCATGAGCAGATCTATTACCTTTTTCATGATATAATTCCTCTTCGTCACAACGGAACCGTAACATAGTTTTATTATGGCTAAGCATTAAAAAAAAAAAAACGTGATTCTGATGGTGCAAGTGCCACGAAAACGATTCCTTGAAAAAAAATGTATGTGTGAGTGTAGGAGAAAGGGAGAAAAAAAAGAAGTGGAATATTATATGATCACATTTACATACCTTACTAAAATACCTCGGCCGAAGAGACTGGAAATACATTTTTTAACTTCTTCTGGAACTTCTCTCTGAATATCTTGCACGCAAGCAAACAAACAGAAGCAACAAAACAAACCGACAGACAGGTCACCACACAACCTCCCCGAATCATTGAATCAAACAGCCTTTCATGTGTATATCCTGTTTATCATATTGCTTCCCGGATGTTGCCTACTACTATACAGATTTAGTTCTGCTCTCTGTTTTGCATAAAGCATGTTGTACATGTAACGTCACGTGTGCATTACGTGTGCGATACCATTATGTGTTCCCTATATAACATTTAGTGCATTTTTTACACACGGGGAGCTGGAGACCCAGGCTTTACTTTCTATCTGTGTTAAATAAGGATCATCTGGATTATACGTTTGTGTCTGCGTTCAATTTATCATCTGTCAACTGGATCAAAGGGTGTGTAAGGACTGCTATTTTAACTTAAACACAAGTTCATCGATTATGATTACATCTTTACCTCCATATGATGCACCCTCAGGAGGTCCGCAGATAATATGTTGTTCGCCATACCAAGACCTTTAGTAACCAAGATAAGGACTTTCCGCATATTTGAAAATTAATCGCACAATCGTCTTTTTAAGTGCATCAGATACCTATGAAATATACGAGTGGTACTGTTTCCGGCTCTGTGTCGGAGTTTCAAGGTATACACGTGTAGTGTGGAAATAAAAAACAAAGCAAATATAAACTGAAGCGTGTTTTTATACAGAAAGCTGGATATTTGAGGAAAATAATTCTGCTAAACTGTTGAAATATAATAGGAATCATAAGTAGTGAAAGCTATTCACGGATTTCAATTTAAAATATGGACTAACTTTAAATAATTTAAATAATTTTGTAAATATATTGTTACAAAATATGGTGAAGCCTTTTGATAACACATATTGGTAAAACAATAAGAGCTATATTCTACATTGTCCATGAGGAAAGCATTTGTTTCAATCAGGGCTTCCTTAGTCCCAATACCCGCCTTCAACTCCATGATAAAGTTGTCAACCTTTTTGTTGTTTTCCGTCCTGTCGTTGTTGAAGTTTACACGTAAATAAACGTTATCATGTACTTGTTTAAATTTGGCCTGACCAATACGAAATTCACTTGTAGACTCAGAGTCAGAGTCGTAAAACATATATCCAAAAAGTTCACCAGGTAAAGTAACTACAGTCGAGTATCCACAATCGCCCTTTTCTGCTCGTCCACAGCAGTTCCCTAAAATTTTGAATAATGTACAGGCGCTTCTACAGATGAAACGTTTGAAAGTTGACGCCTAAAAAGAGAAGATTTTTTATTTACCAGTTTTGCCTGAACAGAAAATCTTTTTTATTTAAACTCGAGTAAATAAACCAAGGAGTGTATAGTGAATGTTAGACTAAATAACTGTTAGCGTTGATATCATTACTACTATTAATAACTACGTATTGTTGTTTTGGGTCATGATGTTATGATTCTCGTTTGTGCCTTTTCATTATCATATAATATATATTACATCAGCTAATACATTATTTTATTAATATCCAATTTACCTGATGATTAATATAATCACAATGGCGACACCCGTAAGACCTAGTGCTCCAATCGTTCCTCCTACCACTTTTCCCGTAATGCTGATTGGACCGTTGACCCGTAGGATTGTGGTTGTCCTGCTTACACCTGTAATTGTGCAGAGAAATACAGATAATTCTAAAAAATATACTCACACACGAGAATTTTGTTAAACAATTAAACGTGAAAATAAAAATTCCTATCGACTTTCCATGATGAATGTCTTTTCCTGTGATATGAATTTCATTCCTCCTAAAACCTTACCTGTGACGCTTGTTGGTTCGCTCCTCTGTATGGTAGTACTATTTACATCTGCAAAGGCACAACCAAAACACCCAATAAACAAATACAAAAGCTTTATTTAAAAATTATAACATTATAAAGCCCCTTACAAAAAATTCTTTGGAGTTTCCAGGTTTAATTTTGTGAGCCTGCGTTGTAATTCAACTTACATTCACAGATGAAATGTGTCACCTCGTCATTCAATTGACAGTTTTGTGATTTCCATTGCCCGTCATAGTTGACCGATAGGCACTTTTCCATCATGGGAATTCTAGATTTTCTGTCCTCCCAATTATTTAAATTTTGAAACTTGATCGTTCTTCCGTTTCCTGCAGGCCAAAGAACAAATAAATAACTTAATGCTGTATAAATATTCATGATAATTAGCAACACATATTGAAAATGCATAATGTGAAACAATATCATATATTTATTCATTTCGAATTTAATGCGTTATTGACTTATTTATTATTTACGTTTAATAAATCATACTTCAATACCTTCATGCCATCGCCATAGAGTGTTTGTTGCAGAAAGCCAATAAGATTTGTTCTTGCTGCTCCTCTCCCTCAGGAAGGTTTGTAAACTTATATACCATTGCTCTGATGTAGTCGCAAATAATGATCCTTCACGTGACGTTCCTTTGTTGTCGTCATCACATGTCTCTAAAGCTTGTTTCCAATTTTCCCGTGGTCTTTTTAAAGTCAGACAGGTGTTCGGGTTCCGATGTTGAAATTCTACTTCCCAGTTGGGGCAAGGTATGTCATTCTTATCTAAAAAAAACACGACGTCTGAATTTATAATGGGGTTTATAATGGGTTAACCTCAAAATAAAATCTTGCAAGAGTGCATAAAAAGCGCCATCTTTTGAATAACATGAAGATTAAAGCTGAATAAAAACAATCAAAACAATAAAACGTCGATTCGGAGGTATTCTGGAGTACACTTAACATGAACTAAAGACCTTCAAGAGTTAATGGCAAATATTGAACATAACAGAAATCAGGGCACTATCTTCACCTGCTTGAGAATCAGCAGATATTAGGGAGCGTCGATTTCAAACGATTGGTGTCAGAAAAAAATTGACAATCATCTGCCTTATCTTGTGGTCATGTCGCAAAACATCGCCCATTTGCACCAGTCTTTTTAGTCTTTAGTATGTATCCTAAATTTATTAAACAGGGAAACACCTTTTTTGTAACAGATCAAATAGTTATATTCAAGAACCACAATGAGTAGAGCTCAGATATGATAAATGTTTTGCTTACCATATCTACATACGTACTCTATCTCATCCTCACAAGGACGAAACTGAATGAAGAGATGCTTTTTCTTGCGTCTTCCTTTCGTGTCCACATGCACCGAAGCACAGTGTGGTTGTTTAGGAAATCCTGCTGTTCTGAGATCCCACGTCCCAGTGATCGCTTCTTTAAGAATTATCATTGTGAACCAATTATAACAAAGATATGTGTTGATTATCAATTTACTGAAAATTCACGTCCGTCAGATACACAAAAATAAACCTAATAAAGCCCCTAAAATTAGTAATTTTACTTACTTGACTTTGTTCCTTGTGCAAACAAGCCATAACTGAATTGATTTCTTCCACAGAAACGTGATAACCTTTGGCAATAATTTTTACTACATTCTGTGGAGTAGCGTTCACCCAAATCATCCCTGCAGCAACATATTGGTCCAATGTCTCCCTGAAGCAAAATAATTCAGAAAAGCTGAAATTAACACTTACAATATACCGTGGTTATGGCAAAATATGGTTTCATTGCTTCGTAATGTCCGTCCTGTGCATGTAACATGGATAACTCACTACATCATGGATTTGTGTTCACCCGTGCTTGACTTAGATTGTTTTAAAACGGTCTACGATACAAGCCCTCTATAAGATTCAAGCCCTCTAAAGTGGCCTTTGAAACTATTTTTTCTTTTTTTTTTTTGTCAAAAGACTTGTCACGTTACATGCCGTTTGTACATTTTTTAAAATACAAGTAATCTAATACAAGAAGCACCAAATATCGATCCTTTAAATAATTATATCAGATTAATAAAGAAAATAAAGGAAATACATCTACATACATGGAATAATTGAGAGGTTTGCTACATTTATAAAGCCTATTATCTGTATTTACTTTGTGCAGGGAATAATAGGCGTGGGATCTGCAGAATTTTTCACATGATGTAATACGCTCAACACCGAGACAACGATGTGTTTCTTCAAATTTCATTCGCAGCTTCATAACATCCTTGGAAGTACATTTTCTGTTCAGATCCATCAGCTGAAAGAAAAATAGATGTAAAATAGTATTCTGTTCTTCAGACCTAAATGTTTAGCAGTTTTTCTTCATAGTCATCATTTTTTTTCATTTTCGGTCTGTCGCCAATGATCAAATGAAAAAAAACAACAAATGTACTTGTTGTCGTTATATTGTCTCTTGAAATATGTAATCATGAACAACAGAACATTATTGCATGCGTCACGGGTATATGATTTATTATCATATAAATTGGAAAGTAAGGTGCCAATGTATTACTTGAATATGAAAGGTTAACGTGGTTAATAATCGTCCATGAGTTTACACATAACACACACATCGCGAATGAATACATCTAACACTTTTGTAATAGAGGACTATACACTTTATTTATGCATCATCTTAGGAATATGTAGTACAAAACTCTTTGTCGATTTATATACTACTGCTTAAATATCTTACGGAGAATCCAGGACCAGTATAGAGGGACCGTTTTGCCACCGATCTAAGCGTGTTTCAGTAGGTTAAATGACTTCACTTATTCTTTCAGAAGATCGTGTGTATCCTCATCTTGGTCAATGGCTAAACGCCCATCTTTCTTCCTGCAGTAGTTTTCTGCATCTGTCCAACTAAATTGTCTCTGGTACAGGCAAAAATGTGCTAAATAAAAAAACAGTAAGTATGAACACAGTCAGTATAAATGCGTGTGTGTATATACGCTCACCTGGGTGGTTGTATGTCCATGGTAGCTGGGTTTTATAGAAGAGTCACATCGAAGTGATTTTTTTCTACTTGGTTGTGTTATACACATAGTTTATGCTTTATATGGATATTCAGTCCAATAGTTCTTGCTAGCCAGTAAACTGTAAACTGTGTGTGAAAAGTCAGTTCACAAACACAGAGGCCTTTTTGGCCTAATTTCAAGGCCTGTGGTACTGATTAAGAACATATATGCTAATATCAACGATTTTAACCCTCACTTAACAAGTATTTTGCGAGAGCTAATGCTGCTCTTTCGAACCCAGATACGTCAACTGGAACACAGAATAAAGTTTCATCTTACACATATCTTACATATCATGTTAAATAAAATATAATTACTATCATCCGGGAGGTTCTCTACATGCTCGGTGCATTAAACACACATTATAACGTATTGGTGTCAAGCCAATAATTTTCAATATCATAGCATGCAGTAAAATATTATGTAAAGACTCCGCTTCAGTTTCACGTGTTAATGTCATGTTTATCTCACCCGTGTTGAAATAATAAAGATGAATGCCATCATTTACATTTGATTAAATAACGCATCTACTTTATGTATGTTTTGTTTTTAGAAATACCAGTATTCCTCTGGGTATTGATTGACAAATCAGAGTTATATAACTGCTAACCGAGTGGTAATTGTATTTCTCTTTAGGCATTATCTTGATCAGACGCCGGTCCCTAAATAATCGCCTGCCTTATTTAGTCGTCGGGGAAAAACAATGTCTCACAAAAAATTAATGCAGGCCTTTAATAGCCGCCGGTATTGTTCAGAGGTCGAGTGTCAAAGTAGATTTCATGTTAGCCGCCAGATGTTTTTCTGTCACTATAATTGGTACATTTACCGGTCAAACTGAACGGAGATTGTTGTAGGAATTTCAGTTTGTGTTTAAAATATGTGTAATTCCTCTGTAAATCTTCCGTTTTTCTTACGTGCATGCCTGTTTCCATAAGGGCCATACATATTCCGGATTAGTCCATTATTATGAAAACCGATCCCCGATCCTTATAGACACTACACAAATACGTCAGAGGTGAGAAGGTTTACACTTTCACTGCTGTCAAGCTTGTTAAAAAAAATAAACCTCTTGACACAAGCGGTACAATTTGGTACGGTGAGTCTGTCTCACATATGGTTAAACAGATCTTTTCAAAGACATTTAGGCACACATTTTTTGTGTGTGGCATAATTATACCAAATGGTGATGTCAAGCGGTACAATTTGTAGCTACTGTCAAGCCAAATTACACTCATTGCTTTCATTTTAAAGCACATTTAAATGCGTCCTAAATGTTACCAAAACCATGCTTCTGGGATAATCATAAAAATTACAAATAGTATTTACTCTTTTCGACAACTTTCATACAATGGAATATTCCAGGTAGTAAATGTCATATACCAGTGTATACCAAGTAGGAAACGCTTCTATACGCTGTGTCAAGTTGAATCAGTTAAGATTTAGAAAGAAAGTCCCAAGAAAAAGAATTACGCAGTGGCGTTATTCGTACAAATACCCTGTATTTCGATAGAACAATTATGATCAGTTGCACGCGATGAACAGTTAATGGAAAGGCGACCCCGTGTTCAGCATAAACCAGGTCGAAAACGCTGTGTCAAGATGAACCAATCTTACCAGTTGCACGTGGTGCACAGTTAATGGAAGAGCCACGCTATGTTCAGAGGGAAATTCTGTTTCCAACTGTACGCGGTGTAAAATAAACGGAGCAGCCACATGTAACACCGTTTTACCTTGTTTCGAGATGCCCGCGCGGACAGATTCATGTGGACATCTGCCATCTCACGCTCTGATTCCCCGTAAATTCTTATTATGGAACGTAGTTGAATAGATTGCGCGTGTCCCATATCCCTATGGCATCTAAGTAAAATTCGTAAACACAATATATGTACCGGCGATGTTTCCAATGGTGTCCCTAAGTAGTGACCGGTGGGTTTATTGTTTCGACGTGTACTTTATTTTAGTTTTGTCTGACAAGCGTGATAACGTATTTAAAAAAAAAACCGCCGGTCTTAAATAGAAGCCCACTTTGTTTAGACGCCGGGTCAAAGCAGGTTCTGAAAAAATAAACGCCCGGGCGTCTGATCAAGAAAATACGGTATGTAATTTGACCGTCTTCTCGACATTGTTAGTTCTTTCGAATAATGTGTTAGTGCCGGTAGAGCTTACCATTTGTACCCTTCTTACATCGAAGTGGAGCCTTAGTAGCCAGAATCAGTGGAATGAACAAATATATTGATGTAGCGATTACCAACCGCGCAGTAGCCATGTTGTAACCCGATTAATGGAAGTTGGCAAGGGCTGATTCTGATGCAGTTCTGAAATCATAGCTTATTCCGTTAACAGCAGTTCGGTCAGTCTCACTTCAAAGAAGCAGATATAGTTGTCCGCATAATGCTATAATGCTTGAGTTTAAAATAATTTGTAATTTGTCATGTGCTTTCAGATGATATAATTTTAAGCCTCATACAAAATAATCATTCCGCATATACATACTATGTCTCATAATAAATGGAGGTTCAGTTTTATCTATCACTGTCTGACATGAACTGATATTTGGAAATCCAAAAAGCTAGCCTTGCGTGTCTTTCATACTTACTTTTCCAACTTGTTCTTCACTTCAGTTAAGGGAAGTTCTAACATACAATTTAAAACAAAAAAGATACAGGGAAATAAGAACATACCCGATCAATTGAGTATATATATATAAAGAAATCATCAGAGTATTACCTTTATATCATGCTGTAAATGCCACGGGTCCCTCCCAAATCGTATTACTGAGCAGACCACATATATTCCCAGCAGCTTCTTCAAACTGGCCATAACACATGCGGGTCCGGTATTAAAACCACGATCCCACCAAGCCCTAACAAAGGGTTCATTAAATACAAAAAGCAATAGAAGCATTGTTCCATTGGTATCAGAGATGTATCTGTCGGGCTACCCGTATATCTTTATTTTACAAAAAATTGTTTGCAGCTGTTTTCGTAAAGAATACATCAGATCATCATGAGATACCATACGAATAATATACATACATATACATATATATATATATATATATATATATAAATCCCATAACTTTGCATGTTTCCTTCCAATAATAAATTAGATTGTCCTGAAAACCAAATTGAAATAAGGCTCGCCTGTAAAAGAGAGCTAAGGGACGAAAACGGCGGTTTATTTTACAATTATTATATAATTTAAATATAATTGCATTCAGAACGGAACTGCTATGGAACTATGTGGCAGGATTCCTGAGATATCTTGTACTCTGAGAATAAAATGAACCGCCAATGGGTAAAAGACATGATTGAAAACATTACCTAAGTTCGAAGTGGAGGCATAACGATTGATTTACTGTATGCACACCTTACTTTAGCTCCAGTCGGATTGTAGATGGGAACCGTCTAATAAAGCAGCCGATATTAGGTCCAAACAGATGACAAAGCAGCAATATATAAAGATATCGGTAGTAATTATTAATAAATAATATAAAATTAAACATTGATGTTTAACTATTGCCAAAAACTGTGTTTCAATAGTTAGTGTGCCCTGGGTAGGTCGTATGATCTGTGCACGATCTTGTATGTCCATGCATGAACAATGGTTCTACCGTAAAACTACAAAGCGCAGTAATGACGATAAATGATACATAGAAAAACTGATGCTTTAATTATTGTCTCGCAAAGCGATATTAATCAAGATGTGATGGGTAGGATAAGTAAAAAGCACACATGTGGGTGTGATATATCGAACAAATGTGGGTCTGAGCCTGGTCTGTTTGACTTTGGATGAATTTGCTTCCTTTTAACTGCTTTAAAAAAATATGTAGAATTCGGTGTAGAGTGAGGTTATATTATGTACGATATAATCTTGCAAATGTATGTGTTTCTAGGCGTTTGCGAGCGAGGCTAACTTAAATATAACGGTGATTCGGATCATAATGAGGATGCGATATTTATCCTGTCAACAGGACATGTACATGTTATCGAGTTATACCTAAGTTTGTAAATTTGGACTTAAAACCCTAACCCCTCCCTCGCACCAACCGCATATAAAGTAATTCTTAATTATTCATACCAGTGTCTTCTTTTATACACCATTCTGACAGATTAATTTTAGCAGATGCACTTTTTGTTAAACATTGTTACACCGCTCTTCGACCATCCGACGAAATAATTATCCGCAGGTTGTATTTCAAATTTATAATTGAAAAGGAAGGTTTATAGATTAGTCGATCTTTTAATTTATAAGATATACGTAGTTCGACATATTAAACACACTTCATTTATTTGTAATTAAGTGTTGCCTTTCACAATCCCTTATTTACGTTTAATAATAAATCATTCAATAAAATTGGTAACATGGTTTATATGTATATATTTCCTGTTGACGATCAGACATGCTTAATGTCAAGTAACCTATATCGCACATCAAAGCCGTACACGTATTCACTTTAAATATAAAATATTGAGTGTTTTTAGGTGATAATAATTTGTTTTGGTAATATAAGTAATATTATAGATGTATTAGTATCATTTAGAATAAACAGTATTTGTGTTCAAGGGTAATGCTGTATTGCATCGTTTTAATATTTTAATGTTTGTTCCTATTTCTCTAAAATTAAATTGATGAATATCTCCAGTAACTCTAGGGTCGATGTGATGTCCAGAATTTCAGTGAAGGAAAGGTGTTTATCGACCAACAGCGGTGGTCAATGGACATTGCATACCTGTAAAATATTTGATAAAGTGAAACATTTAATCTGTAAATGTAAATTCTGTACACACTCAAATTTACAAATTCATTTTAGATACTGCATGATAAACAGGACGCTAATGCAATCTCATTTGATATCTCACAACAACGTTTATCAGGGACCCGCTTATAGTGATCGCCTTGTCCGTCAACCCGTCACTGACGTTTTATTTCTCAAGAATTATCTCAAACGGAATAGTTTTGACCTTTCTAGAATTCATTAGGATAGATGGTGGCTATGCGGGCTCCATGAGACGTATATAATTACCGACCCCTTGAAATCAAATATGGCTGCCAGAGCACAATTTCTTATTTTATTGAACATACTATATCTCATACAGAATGTGCTTGATTTTTTTTAAAGTACCGGTGATAACTCTTACTATAAGGACTCAAACTATCATAATACAGACCCATCGAAAAAAAAAAAAAAATACGCCCTGAAAGATAATATATTTGATCTTTATCAAATTGACAGGGATCATTGGTGTCCATAAGATAATAGCTGCCACAGAACAATTGCTTATTTTCTTTCGAGCGCAATATTTCAAAGAAACCGATTTTTTTACTCAAATCCGTGGGGACAATTGGTGACTATGAGTTCTCCAGCTTGATCGAATTACAAATATATTAATATATCTAATATAATGAATATGTAATATAATCTTTCAAAAATCATAGCGGCATATGCACCATATATCATGTATATTATAATGGCATGTCTGCATGTTAGGCTGTTTGACTGCGAATAGCGAATATGGAGACGTACTGAGTCTTTATTTTCCACAGTAAATTCATTGTTAGATTAGAAATAATCCATCTCTCCAGCGCCATCTGTCGTCGAAATCTGACACCGACTTTAAAATTCGTGATAAATTATGTTGACTACTTCTACTTTATCTTGTTCATCTAGGTTCCTTTTCGAAACTCTTGTTTTTAAATTCGCTTGAGAAACCATCATCCAGAACACTGCTGAAGATTTTAGCTCACTAGTTAAAAGGTCTATTATAAACAGGTCTATGAAAATGGTTTATACACATAATCATGACCTTTGCCATAAATAAAATGAATTCCCTTGGCTAATTTTATATCATAATATTAAAACATATATTAAAGCAAACGCTTCAGCTAATTTTTCTATTGAATTTATGTAATTTATAGGTTAGGCTGCTGCGCATATGTATTAATGACGTAGTCTTGGTGAAAAAAGCATAGTGGAGGGGCCCAAGCGATGACATGAAAATACAGTGATGTCCCGTCTTGGCAGTGAATTCTCACAGTAATACAATGAAATCCTTTAAATGACACCTGGATTTTTGCACATTGATATAGTGATCATACTATACTGATAATCTCACAGTAATTAACACATTCGCTGCCAATGACGTGTATACCCGTCATTTATTATGATTCCTCCAGTGCCAAGCACGTGCATACACGTCATTTATTTATAAGCCATTTTCAGCAGGAATTCTCATAAAATTATCAATAAAATCTTTGCAGATGAGTAGTAGTCCATTTATAAAATAGTCTCGCTGTATGAAAATGAATTATTTGTTATTCAACAGTGCGCTGCATCATTCTAAAACAGGAAAGACGTGTAGATGGTTACAAAATCCGCAGCTCCGGTCCATTGCCGTGAAATAACTTTACGACGCGCTTCAGTTTGAAGTCGATTCCTTGTAAGAATAATACTTAGAGTCAAACGAAAAGGATGATCGTAAAAATATGAAGCTTGTTTCATATTAGAGCATGTTTTGGCCACTTATTTACGACAGTCCCGGTTGGGAGGCCGAGGTGTGAAAGATTGCACCTTAGGTGTGAACTCAAGATAGCGAGGCGTGAGCTCGTTCAGGTTTATTGCCCCGCGAGGACAGGGTATTTCGCAATCAACAACAAAGGGCGCGTGCCACATGATTGCCACACAGATCGGCAGTGTAATCAGAACGCGGCTGCAAATGATTCTTGCGGCTTATTTCTTGTTCCTTATTTACTTATATATAGATATATGCATATATTAGTAACTCCACAAACAAGTGCTCGTATGTGCAAAACTGAAATAATCTCACTGTTTCGTGTGACTGTTACAATGACGAGGTCAATTGCGTCAAGGCTCACTCATGTCGGTATATATATAAGCAGTCTATGACTATGTTTGAAAGTTACATGTGTAAAGTAAAATTATATTTTTTTTATAATTATATTGATTGGTATGGCTGTGTTTGTCATGAAAGTGTTAAAAATGAATGTTTTAGCACTAAAACTTCATGTTTGTAAAAGAAGAACACCGCACAGGCTCGAACTCACGCGGTTAGCCGTGTTGCACGTGTGAATCACCTGTTCTAACCACTGTGCCATTCTGACTCTGTTTATAGTGTTTGTGTTTATGGTAATATAACAAAAATGTACAAATCGCGCGAGCCCGAGAAAACAGTACAGGTATCAAATTTATTTTGGTTAGACATAGGCCTATATTTATCAGTGCCTCTCAGTCATTTGACTCTTCCCAATTCGGCATTCGCGCCAACATACACATTTTCATTTAGTTCATTATATACAATAAATATAGATCTTTTTTTGAATCAGTTGTTAGCTTTATGCTGGTGAGACGCTATGAGACTAGTCCACCGGAGCCATGCTTTGACTAGGCCTACTATCGGTCAATTGGCTCAGTGCCAAACTTCACACCTCCCCCGAGTTTTATTGCCCCTGTGTTATCCGAGGTCACACCTTCTTGGTACCACTGCAGCTCTCGGGGCTGCTGGGGTCCCTGTGTATGGACCTGGCACTGGGGGTGAACATGGGCTTGGCAGTGAATGTGTTAAGGTTATTCTCACAGTAAAAAAAGTGAAATGCTCATAGTGACACCGGTTTTTTTTCTCACAGTTATAAAGTAATATACTCACACTGACATGGGGCATTTTCACAGAAATAGAGTTATAACCTCGCAGTTACAGGGGGTATTACCATGATATTGTACCTCCAGTTTTGTATGTATAGCCGATTTCATTTGCTTTGTAAGACAAATAGGTGTAGGCAGTTACCTGTTTGCCCGATTGATATTTACAGCCAAGCTCTCATTAGGTTTACAATGTTTTCATTGACAAGCTATACATGTGATGTTTTCCGGAACACATGCTAGACTCATCGTTCATGTTTCTTATGAAACCCTCAATTAAGGGTCATGAAATAATATGTTTTTAAATGTGTGGGTCATTTAAAAAAAATGTTTGTCTTTGTATGTGAATGTATACCGGTAATCAATGAGAGATCAGGAAGTCATGTAAATAGCGTTACGCCCAGGTAGCTGACTCCTTTGTCTCGGTTAATCTCAGTTCAGACAAAATCAGCAAATTGCACAATACGGTATTATACCATTACATATGGTCATCTATAAACATAACATGTTATTCTGTATCATCAAGTAACACGTCATAAATAAAAGCCCTTGCCAGGAGGGCATGCGTTCATCCTTGTTCGGGGTGTGTATGTGTGTGTTTGTATGTGTGTGTTTGTTCACAACATAGTTCATGCGATAATGAACGGAATTTCATGAAATATCCTTACATTCCGGGAAAAATCGATTAGTTGACGAATCGATTTGATATTTGGTGTGGATCCGACACATATGCCGCATTCAGGAACTTAATCAAGAATATTCGCCAATATACAGTCATTCATGCAAGAGAGAACCTTGAAAAATAAATAAGCATACACAGGATTGGGCATCCAACTATTGGGGCCGGGACTTGGTAGAGGCCTGCATTCTCTATAGAATGAAGATTTCTCGTTACACATTCTTTTGATACATATCAAGAGAGCCTTGTCCTGTTACCTGTTAAGAACTGACAGGAATATATATTTGTAAGTACATAGATAATATATAATATATATATATATATATATATATATATATATATATATATATATATATATATATATATATATATATATATATATACTGCACACGTTTATCTGTACCACAACATATAGGCCTACCAATCTTATATTTAAAAACTAGTCCTTATGCATAAACAATCTTCTAATGTCATGATATTTTGTTTTACCCGTTGTTTTTTTTTCTTATCATCAGCCATTTTTCTTTTTCCAATCTCAATGTTTCTTACTCATAAGATGTTATGTATTATAGACCTATTTATCAAGGTCACATGGCTTTGAATTTTTTTTATTTTAATGATTTTTAATGTCAATTAACTACGTGGCTGTCGGATGACCGTAAGGCTTCAGGATGTCTTGTTTCACTATCCTGAGCGAAATTGATCATACCTTCATTTTAACATCTTACATATAGCCAATCCTTCCGGGGAACACCTAACATCTCGTCGTACTCAATGTAACCGTCCAGTCACTTTCCAGTTCACTCCCATACCCACCCATGGATATGAGGCAAACTTTCATTCATTTTGTATTATGTTCACGCATATTTTATTGTATATAAGCATGTAGGTCAAATGAAACGCACCCATTTGCACTGCCATGGAATTTTGGCTGAAGATATCCAATATGATCTAGCGAGGAAGCCATAGAATTAAGAAAATATGAAGGTTTAGACAGACTTGAAAAGCTGCAGGATTGTTCCGTGGGTTTTATTCAATCCTCTCCACAAAATAAAAATCATTAGAACATTTTACGCAAAACTACAAAAGAACAAAAGCAAATTACCAAAGGTAAAACATATTACCTCTTGCCACCTGGCAGAGTAAGAAGATCGCACGCATAACAATGAATTCTGACAATTAATTAAGGAGAACCACAACAGCATCAGTGATAGAGTTCCAGAAAAAAACCCGAACTTTTGTTGGCCTCACATTTCATTAACAAAGCGAAGCCGTTTAAACCTCATTTGAAGTATACATATACATTCGTACAAAAGTAAACGTTAACTCTATTTTCTCTCCTGCGATTTACATGAATTTTCGTTTTCTGTTACAGGGGCCAACTATCCTTGTTAACTTAATGTTATTAACTGAGATTGTACCAACGAGGATCTGGTCCAAAAGGTCAGCATTAATTGTTTAAGTATTATTCTCTGATTGAAAATGGGAACATATTTTTATACCAGTTATTATTTCACCTATTACATATTATTACAAAATTGCGAAAAATTAAACAAGTACAATAAATTTGTTACAAAGTCATCACCATTTCCAACTTTGTTAAGCAAATATTTAAAAATAAATATATGGAAATAAGGTCAATTCAATGCAGGGTGAAGTATTATATTGGAACCTTAAAAATATCGATAATAAGAAAGAAATTCGAATTAAAAACTTAATAATCGTTTGTTATTCAAATGAAAAAAGTAACCAACAGAAATATACCTACTTGATTTAGTTTCAACGGCAAAACATGCTCGGGACCCACTTAGGAAATATTGTAGAATACAGATTGCCCAGGGTAGACTTGCTGCAACAACCGATTGTATTTGGATCGCTCGTCTAATAATATCACAATAGACTCAATATATGCAAGAAGAGATTTAAAATATAAACATTATACTTGAAACAAGCTTGCGCAAAATATTTTTACATCTAAAGACCATTCTTTTTAATATGTATAAACTGACTGTGGCAGTTACATAACGGTCAAGTTCTCCAGTTTCTTCGGTGAATACCGTTCCATGTGTCTTTTCTTCGTTTTCTTATACGCTGTTACAGATATAGCATAATGACAGGATAAAAAGAAGGAACATAAGAAAATGTTAATGTCATTATCTTGTACAGAGAATGTATTTGTCCCTTACACATTTCTCCTCCATACTGTTAAATGGTTTGCATGTCAAAATCCTTTTTGTTTTGTTTGCTTCATAGGATCCTTTAAAATACGTTCTGAGTGGAATCATTAGCTAAAATCATTTGTTAGACAAACAGAGGTTAACCCTTATATTATAAATAAATTTACCAATACATTCAGCTAAGTGAAAATGGATATTTTGCGTTATTGTCTATTGACCGGTATGACGACACAATCAATCTGCCTATAGAGGGAACCACCTAAATATATAAAAATAGTATAGACTTTTGAAAAACTTCGACTAGTTGATTTAGAAATCGCCATATTGGTCCTCTGACATTACGTCCAGATTACTGGCTGTCAGGGTGCTTGTACATCTAGGTCTGAGGAAAGCATTTTTAGGCCCCATGAGGATGCAAATATTTTTTTTCATTTTTGCCAACAATTCATTGGCCTGAAAGTACACTATCAATTGACCTAGATAAGACTTTTCATCAGCATTTATAGTATACTTTCTAACAACATCAAAGTTGAGAGAGAAAAATTCCGTTTTAACTCAGCAAATTGGTAAATCCCTCCGGATGTTTGTTGAATTGCTCAACGAAAGAATACAATCATGGCTCTAGCGGGTTACTGTTTTCATAGAGACGGAGTTTCGGCTTTGGTTGTGAGTTCACTTTTATTGTTTCATTCATCATTTGTAGCTAATGTTATGATTTTTGGCTGTTTACCACAATATGAATGCATCATGATGCAAGACCACTGCATTCCTTGATATTGCCTGTATCACGAATCATTTAGGCTTACCGGCCCAATTATCATTGTCACACTGAGTTGATTAGTGATTTAGTACGAAGACAGAGAATAGTAATGATTGATAGGGATAAATACACACTGTAGACCGAGCTAGATGAATTCAAGACTACTATATATGAGGTAGACCGAGATCAAGTTATATGTCATTTAAAGCTGATGTTGGGAAATGTGGGATTGGATTGCAACAGAGAAATATATATCAGAGATGAACCTGAAGAAAAATGAATGACTTAGACTGAAGTACAGGAAAAAATATGGCATAAACTGAGACCGAGATAAATCTAGACTCAGAAATACATGAATTTGACTGAGGCTTAGACATGAATTAATACAGTGACGGTGACACATGTAACGTTGAGTCAGTCTGAGTGAAATCGGCATATGCATGACTGAGGCTGAGGCGTGTGTGACGTCTAGTGAAACATGTAGATGATTGAGACTATGACGCAGAAATGAATACGGAGTGAAAAGTTTGCTTAACTTCCCCCCATTATGGATTGCAAAATTTACTACCATGATCTCACACTGTTGACCGATTCCAATGGTCTTCTAATTTTGGTATACTTCATTGGGAGATAATTATATTAACTCTATATATAATAACTTAATTCAGAACAAACACTAATAGCTCAAAATATTGTTTTACTTAATTCACATGACAAGCCTACGCATGATGCAGGATCAATGCAGAGGATCATTCCTGCCCTTATCCAAGAATTGTTTGCCTCATTTTGTCTTCTCGATAGTCTTTTCAGTCTATGTGTGCTTTTGTTCAATTTTCTGTCCAGGAAAGATATCCAGAGTACAAGCACAAGCGTGCTACCAACACAAAACCAGATTCAACGAGATTACGTTTAAAAGGAATATTCTAATTTTGAATTTGCATTCATTTTTTGTTCCATAGGCTGATCAAATTGATCATATTATGCGCTTTAACGAGATTTATATTTAGTCGCTCAATCTGGAAATAGCAAAATAGGAACAACCGTGAATTACAGATAAAGTAAAATTAAACCTTTCGAATAAGAAACCAACCATACTTCTTTATGACAAGACATTATCTATATTTGTTAACATAAGCATGGCTATTAGGTGATCATTGCATGCCTATCATTGGATTTTTCTTACAACGTCTTCATTACTTCTTAAAATATTTGTTTGCTTCTTTTCCAACTGTTTGCTATTTTTAACATCTTGTCAGGCCCGTCCATATTCACATTGGTTACTGGCATGATCTGTCCTCTTTTACTGATGGGTATTTTGGTATTTTGATGTGTGGATTCAAATACATGTGAATTGCTTGCAACAACGTATTGATTGAACTTATCACTACAAACTTCAAAATTCACCACACAATTAAAAGTATTTGTTCCTTTATTGTTTCTGGCCTTTCCACATGACTCGTTAATTGGACTGTTTGTGCGCTACACGAAAAAGGCGTTTTGTAAAATACCCAACAACATGGCTCGATCTACGTATGGTTTTGGTTACCTTTTGAATTTTACAATACCATATGCACTTTATTTCATGCTTCTAATCCATTACATCAGCTGAATCGAAGAAACACCTAAAAGCCGGATTTTTACTTGGCATGTTATTGCATTTACCTTGTGCAAGCAATACTAGGAGTGGGATCTGCAATATGTTTTACTTGATTTTGAATGTTGAACTTTTTGAAGCGATCCAAGGCCTGAGGTTTACCCACTGTTGCATAACAGCCTTGAAAGTACATTTTCTGTTCAGAATCATCAGCTGAAAGAAATGTTAACATTTTAACACTCTTAAAGCCGTAGAGGGATTCCGAAATTCATATAAGATTACTCATAATTCTTTTCGTTTGAAAGAAAATGAAATAAAAAGCAATATAGTGGAAGGACATTATGTATATATTATATTAAAATTAGCTGTAGATTATTATAACGGCTGTTACCTTCTCACGCAGAATCCGGGACCAGTAGACAGGAACAGTCTTGGCCCCTATCCATGTTTTTTTTTGTGTGGGAATAGATATTACGAGCACTTTAAGTAGTTCGTGCGTGTCCACGTCTGCGTCGATGGCTAAACGCCCATGTTCCTTTTTGTAGTACTCTCCTGCTTCTGTCCAGTTTAGTTTAACGCGATGCAGGCAGCCGTGCTTTATATAAATGAAGATGAGAAGGAATACAGGTAAAGATACATATCCAAAAATGTGTGTGTATGTTTGTATACCTACGTTTTGTATTTATATGGTAGCACGGCATACATGGAATAACAAACTCAAGACAATAACCGTGCTACAGAAAGTCCACATTAAGCTTACGGACTTGGCCCCTTAAACTGTAGTATCAGATAAGCATTTCAGATCGAATTATAAATAGTGGAAGAAAGATCAGTCTTTGTGGAAACTCCGGTACATAAAACACATAGAGGGTGAAAGTGGCACCATCATTGGAGCATTAATATCAAAGTGACGGTTAAAATGCCCACTCATTGGTCATGCCTATTTGTACTGAGTATCATGTGTTTTAATATAGTGTGATAATGCTTGTCTCTTCATTTACAATTTCTTAGTTTGTTCACACATTGATATTCAAATATTTATGTTATTGTTATTAACAATTATTGACCTCCTTGCAACTCGTGTTGCAGGGAGTGCCGAATTTGTCTACCTTTAAGACGGATCATACAGTTTTTTCTGATGTGTTTATCACATGAAGTATTTGTAAAAAGACTGGTTTCAACAGAGAAGGAAAATACTGGCGTTTAATAATCTGACCATTTGCGGAAGCTTCACCTTAAAATCACTTCAAATGGTGTGTTGGTATAGAAGAGCCTGGCGGGCTTACTATTTATTCCGTTCCGACAATCCAGTGGAGTCTGAGCGGATACAAGGACTAGTAAGAGATTGTATATTGATGACGTGATTGCAACTCTCATCCAAATGTTACAATTCCACACTCAGTAGTTGTGTCTGAAGAAACCCGGTCATTCTAAACAATGAAAACGGATCGAGTGCATTTTTAAACATACTCATATTAACTATATATACTTATGAAAAATTTTTGTAAATTTTGCATTCAGAAAAGTTACTTTTTTAATTGTTTAATATAAGCTACACGATGTCCAGGGTATAGAGCATCAGCGTCTATTGAATTGCTCTAGTAAAGAGATAAATTGCGATTGGTTGAAGTCACCACAATGAAAACCAAACCAATCACATGTAAATTAACATGTCAATACCAGAAACATACCCCGTACAAATACTAAAAACCCTGGCAGCATTAAGGCGTTTAGAACACGACGTTACATAACAGGTTCTTCTTTATCAAGGAGTAATATCTGTAAAACAGAATTGTTATATCTGTAACAAGAGTTTCACGATACTCTGAATTGGAAGGTGTGATTTCTGTAACCATGGTCCTCTTATAATATAAAATTTTGGCCTAGCAACAGTCTGCTTTTAGAGGCAAGTGTATGAAGATTTCCGCCAGGCACGTTTTGAATCGTCTCATCTGATAGAGTTGTTTGAAATCAATCAGAACCCTTTTAAATATTTAGTAATACAAAAGAGAATACTCTGACAGGGCTCAAAATAATGATAATCTATCAGTAGATGCCCCTGTTAATTCAGAATATATGTATTACAGTTCAACAGATACAAAGACACAATGATGGAAAGTCACGAGTAAAAAAACTCAACCACCATTAATGAAAATAATGATAATAATAATAATAATAATAATAATAATAAATACAACGGTTTAACTTAGTTGTTGGTAACTGCTTAACAGGTCGACCTTTACCGGAAAGCTACCACCAATTGAAAATTGGAGACGCAAGAACAATGGCTTTAATGTATAAAGAACGAATAAGTGGTAGCGGTGGTGCTTTTTGGGGATTTAGATAAAATAGACGTGGATATGTGGTTGTAATAAAGCTAATGATTCAACTTACACAAAATAAAATTATGTCTGATGGTGAACTTGAAGGAATCGCTTCTGAATACGAACCAAACACATAGCTAAGGAAATCGTGCTGAATTGCACATGGCATTCCGTACTCGCTTTGACCAAGACCCGGGTTTTTATTTCTACATGCGCAAAATAAAATGAGATTTTGAGTTCAAATACGGGGCAGCAGTCCCGTTTATCTTGCACCGCGTACTACTAATAAGATTACTGATAACATGACACACAGGACATCTAACGGCACTAGGCGTAATACATTTTCGTGACCTGATCAACTGTTTGTATTTATCACAACCAAGGGATTTGATTTCTACAAAAATATATTTTGACAGATTCATATTCCGTTTAATAATATTTTTTTCTTTTCCTTTTAGTTAGTCCATCAAGGGCCTTAAAACGTCTTATCGGATCTAATCTTGTATAAAGAATGTAAAGTTAAAAGTGACATACAGCGACCGGGCAGAGACATTTGGCCTCAACCGCAGCAAGAACACTAGGAAGAGGTCTCTAAACAAGACAGACGTCAATTAAAGGCAGGTGTTTATTAAAGTTCCCAACTTACCGCTGGTTTGCTACATTACATATTACTTATGTAATACTTATGCATGCGGTAATATTACATATTACCGCATGCGTGATTGAGTCTTGAATATGTACATTGACAAACAATATATATATATATATATATATATATATATATATATATATATATATATATTTGTATGCTTTGCAAAGGTTGTAAATATATTTAAATCAATACACCTTGTTACAATGGTGTCAGTATAGGGTATGACGGAAACAATTTCCATGTATAATTTATGTAATATAAGTGTTATATATCTCATTGTCTATGAGGAATGTATCTGTTTCGACCTGGTTTTCCTCTAATTCAAAGCATCCTTTCTGTGGCACTGCATACATATGTTGTTCTGCTTCTTCATGGTTGGAACCGTGATCTGATATTTTATCACGGGACTTGTTTGTCTCTACAATGGTGACGAATTCTCTCGCTTGGGGAGTTATGTCACAGATTCCTTCTTTGTCGATTTCATCTTGTTTCTTAGTGTAAATTACACTCAGCTGCACATCATCTTTTCCAGTGTTTAAAGTTGACCTGTCAAGTGATTTTCTGCTGATCTTTAACTTTGTGTTTATCTTTAGTGCTGACATGTCTGAAGCTATAGCGTCACCAGATTCGTATATCACATTTTCAACTAGGTAATCACTTACTTCAGGCATCCCTTTCATGTCCAGATCACCATGAATTCCTCTATGACTTGTGGCAGAAAATGACGTCACAAACTCTTTTCTTTTAGCTGGACACAAAGCTACGTCATCAATTTCTACATATTCGCCTAGCTGCTCGTCCCTTGTAGTCACATTATATGGTCTTGTCTGTTCTGCTGATAGAACATGCAAAAGCTTCCATCTGGAATCGAATAAAAAGGTTATAAATTGAGGTTTGCACAAATGTTAAGAAGCATCATCCTTATTCTTCTAAACATACAGAACAATGTGGATATGAGTGCAGCAAGAGTTAATTTATCCAGTTAATGCCTTAACAGGTACTCACACTCTGTTACGCACTGTGTTAATAATGATAATAGTAATGATAATGATAATAATGATAATACATGTAATAATATTAATAATAATAATAATAATACATGTAATAATAATAATAATTATTATTAATAAGAATAATTATTTTTGTAGAATATCATACAAAATATTATAATTGTATTATTACATGTATTCTTATTATTACTATGGCAAAATATCATACAAAGTAGTATTATTATTGTTATTATTATTATTATTGATATTATTAATTTATTCATCATACAAAATATTATTATTTTTGTGCCAGATTATGAGTTTGACCTCAATCATATAAAATCAGAATCATATATATGAGATGATTTTACCTGATGATGAACGTTATCAGAGTGACAATTACCAGCAGAACAAATAATCCCCCAATCGTTCCTCCTACCACCGCATTCTTGAAACTTGTAGAATCCCTTGTCGGACCTAGGAAAATATTTTATGAAGGTATTTTATGAAGCTTATTTTTATACTTATTGTTTAATAACTTACGGAAAGGTGTAGACGTATACAAGATGTTGAATTTATTAACACTTAGCTTTTCAGGATTAATGGGAGATCTGGCCATATTATGAAGCTGTTTATATTTACATCACAGTTAAAATAAAAAGGAAAGGAAGTCTTTCTGAAAATAAGTTTAGAATAATGCTGACGTGAGAAAATTTAACAAAAGGAGAGAGTTCCAAATGTTGGTCTAAAGTTAGCTTTTAAGCATCAACAGATACTATAGCGCGAACGTTCTCTTTATAAGCTAACATCCTTCAGTGAAGACACTGGAAAAATCCACTCGTTTACTTTTGCAGACCTTATGCCAACAATCAAATATAAAATATTGCTGTAATGTTCTCTCATATGTCAATTATAATGTGATTCCATTGGAAATAATTCCATTATATATATATATATATATATATATATATATATATATATATATATATTATAATATGATGCATTTATTACTTATTACAATAGTCTTTTGTGCTGCTGCATGAGCTGAACGATTGTGTCATAGATGATAGGAATCGTTTGTAGATTAGTTGAAAAAAAAGTTATATGGGATATTATAAATATGTGTATATAAATGTATATGTATCCCTCGTCCTTATTTGTGATGGCAGGACGATTTGTAAAATGATAATGCTGAAGAACAACGCACCTTCAAAATGGTTACTAAATTGAGAAGTTGTGGTCATAGCATTTTTGTCTTTGTCCCCACCTGTTTCGGCAAGAAAAGCATCCCATATCAAGGCAAACTTAGCTATATTTCTGTTTGTCAGTTACATTTTGTCTGAATGTTTGTTCTCTACCTACTTTGTCTAGCTGTTGTATCTTAACATTATAACATTATTTCACTATATGTATTTCAAATAAGCCATACATAACATCGTTATATTATAACCTAGACGAACTAAAATTGCATAGAGAGAGGGACAGCAAATACATATTCATATATTACTATGGTGGCTCAAAACATCAGAAACGAAAAATACAAAATAGTCTATGAGCAGCTCACCGGTAATGCTGTTGTCGACTTCAGGAGATATAGACTATTTGTTTTTGCTTGCATTGACTTTTATATACAAATAAAATTTCATGAAAGAATAACTTACAGTTGTCTCCTTTTCTCTCTTATGTCTCATTCTCCCCCCCCCCCCTTGTATATAAATATACACATAGCTAAATTACTGCACGTCAGTTACATTTTATCTGATGGTTGTCCTCTATCTTCTTGTTCTAATTGCTGTATCTTAAACTCCAACTAGAACATCGTATTAAATACATTTCTTATAAGCCGTGCATAACATCGTAATATTATAACTGCAATCGCATAAAGAGGGGCATATGCAAATGCATATTCATATATCACTATGGTGGCCCAAAAAGCCAGAAAAGAAAAATTTAAAATAGTATATGAGCAGCTCACCGGTAATGCTGTTGTCGACTCCAGGAGATGTGCAACTTTCGTATTTGCTTGCATCGGCTTTTATGTACAAATAGCATCAAATTCTTATCTTAAAATCTAACCATAACATTATTGTATTATATACATTTCAAACACGTCATGCATAAAATCGTCATATGCTAACTAAGACGAACTACAGTCGCATAAAATGGGGCATATTAAAATATATATTCATATATTACAATTTTGACTCAGAAAGTCATAAAAGAAAAATAAATTATTGTCTGCGAACAGCTCACCGGTAATTTTGTTGTCGATTCCAGGAGATGTGCAATTTTCGTATTTGCTTGCATCGGCTTTTATGTAGAAATAGCATCACATGAAATAAAATTTTACAGCTCTCTATCTGTCTCTCTTATGTCTCGTTCTTTCTCTTTCCCTCTGTCTCTTATATATTACTTACTAACTTTTATTTACTTACTCAACTTACTTTTTCTGTTTTTATTAGGTGCAAGATAACATAGAAATTTTAAATGATTCATCTTAAAATCTAAATATAACATTATGGTTATGTATCATATAAATTTCAAATACGTCATGCGTAAAATCGTCATATGCTAACTTAGACGAACTACAGTCGCATAGAATGGGGCATATTAAAATATATATTCATATATTACAATGTTGACTCGGAAAGCCAGAAAAGAAAAATAAATTATTGTATATGAACAGCTCACCGGTAATTTTGTTGTCAATTCCAGGAGATGAAGACTTATCTTACAAACATTTCAAAACCACATTTCGTCGAAGCGTGGTCCTTAGCTCTTATATCGAATATAATCTCTACCTACATGTGATTATTTTCACAGATGTATCATGCCATATAAAATCACTTTTTTTTTAAAACTGTGTAGACTTCCCTGGTTTAACTGCTGAGACCGATACACATTTAACTCATGGATTGCTATCTACGTATTAATCACACTTGACAAGACCTTCCTTTAAGATACATTTATTTGTTGTAAACTGTCATGTTGGCACAGATAGGACAAGGAAGATGAGTAAACTGTTAACAATAACTCACCCGTAAACTTGTCCTTTCCATGAGTTACACTGCTTGCTGTGCTGTTTGCATCTGCAAAAGTACAAGAGTGAAGCCGTGTTAGCAGGCACATTTTGCTGTGACACATATGTACTTATGTCTTGCATACATTAGACGTAAAGAAAATTGTCGCTTCAAAGACATTATGCAATACCATAAACATCATTTCTGTATTTCTGTTTAAACAGCGACATGTAGCTCAGTTGTAATGATTATATATATATATATATATATATATATATATATATATATATATATATATATAATTCCAGCCGACAAAACCAGCAACTTCTACAGACTGGAACCGCACAACTATGAAAAGCTGCTGAAAGAAATCATCACGAAAACCTACAAAAAAGCTGCAAAACAACAACACGCAACACCAACTTAGGAAACAAGACATTAGCTACAAACCTCGACCTAGCAGACAGGATAGAAACAATCGCTGAAAGTGAAGCATTCATAACATTAAAAGACCACAAACCCAGCTTCCGAAACAAACAAACCTGCAGGCTTATCAACCCACCAAAATCCGAAATTGGCATCATTAGTAAACAAAAACTGGAAAGAATAAACAACAACGTCAGAAAAACACTACAGCTGAATCAATGGAAAAACACGGATGATGTAATAGACTGGTTCAAAATTATCAAAGACAAAAAGAATGCAACTTTTATAGGATTTGATATATGCGTATTCTATCCTTCCATAACCGAGAATCTGCTCCACAAAACTATCAATTTCGCATCTAAATTGAAAATATTTCTAAAGATACAAAAGAAATAGTCATGCAAGCCAAAAACATCTTTATTATACCACAACGGCATCGCTTGGAACAAAAAGAACAATGAAAAGACTTTTGACGTAACCATGGATAGCCATAATGGAGCAGAGACCTGTGAGCTAGTCAGACTGTATATACTTTCTGAGAGGTCAGTGTGGGACTATACAGAGACGATAGGCTCGTCGTATGCCACTTACACCAAGACAGACCGAGGGGGTAAAAAGAGAATTTGCCAGCTATTCAACAAGCTTGGCCTAAAAATTACAATCGCAGCAAACAAAACAAAAAAAATAATAGACTTCATGTTTTCAACAAGGCTGCCCCACCATATCAGGACGCATTACGCAACAGTGGATACAGTTTTAAACTCAAGTACATCCGCTCACAACAACCAAACACTGACGGAAAGAAGAGAAACAGAAGGAGCATAACGTGGTTCAACCCCCCCCCCCCATACAGCGCCAACGTGAAAACGAACATAGGAAAAACGTTCCTACAGCTTCTTGATAAATGTTTCCCCCCTGACCACAGATTACACAAAGTCCTGAACCGAAACACCGTAAAAGTCAGCTATAGTTGCATGACTAAGATGAGTCAGGTCATTTCAGCACAAAACAAAGGACGACTTAACAATGAGAGAATTAAAGAACAGAAAGCAGAAAGCATAAGCAAAAACTGCAACTGTAGAAACCCGAAAGAATGCCCAATCAAAAAAGGATGCCTCACTCAAAGCATAATTTACTAGGCCAAAGTTACCAGACAAGACAACAAACAAGTGGAAACATATATCGGACTGACAGAAAACGCATTTAAAACGAGATACTATGGACACATCAGCAGTTTCAGGAATGAAAAATACAGAAATAGCACAACACTAAGCCACTACGTGTGGACTCTGAAGGGAAAAAAGATACCCTATTCGGTCAAATGGAAAATCATGGCTAAATGCAGAGCTTATTCCAACACGTCCAAAAAATGTAATTTATGCACCACCGAGAAATACTACATACTTTGCCGACCTGATCTGGGTTCACTAAACAATAGAAACGAGCTGACATCGTCATGCAAACATAGAACTAAATACCTCCATTGTAACTTTAAATAATTTTTAGGCCGACCATAATAAAGTTAAATATGCAGTCTCAAGATCCCAGCCAACGTATGCAGGAACAACCAAATGGACTGCTAATTCAGTGATCCCCTGACTAAACCAACACCTGGGGTCTTGACAGATCCTCGAGCGCTTCATAATAGTCCTAATACAGTACAATAGCCAGGCACCCAGTAACCCCTATTCACCAACATAACAAAAACTTTAAATACTTGCCTCACCGAACCTAGTAACCCCAGATTAATCCTACCTATTATGACAGACTTCACCCAGATATCTCATCACTCCAGTTTGTACCTGAGGGGTGAGCCGGCTTGAATGCCGCTCTCACGAAACAGAACTGTCGCACACTGATGAAGTCAAATTAACTGTACTCAAATTATTTATAAACGCTCCAATATGGTAGACCACTATCACCGAGATGTATTGAATTCATGCTATGCGAACAATAAAAATTATATATATATATATATATATATATATATATATATATTTTGTCTACAAAGGCTAGTATAAAATGTGATTAAAACTGGCTACCTGTGTTTCAACATAACTTACATTCACATATGAAATGCGTTACATTGTTATTTTTGTAACAAGTTTGTGATGTCCATCGTCCACCTTTGTTAAGCAGTAGACACTTGTCTCTGGTGGGAATTCTGGATTTCACATCCTTCCAGTAGTTATTTAATATATCCTTGTTCCCCGGATCTAGATAGTATAGAAGCAAAGTTAAAACAAAAGAAGCGGTGAAACATAAATCACTCATTACCAATTAAACTTTCCTCAGTATATGCGGCTTTTAATATTTATACCGACAGATGTTAAGATAATGACAACCTTTCGGTTTGCACACATATCATGTCAAATCATTAAGGTACTCTTAAATTCATTAAATGATTCATTTTTTACTATTTCAGGCCTTCAGCAAGGAATAACGCACTTTTCTAAATCGTGTTATTGACTGATTAATCATTTACAGTAAATGCATTATTATTTTAGGAATGCCATATGCAACAACTACCTATGTGCCATTGCCAGAGAATGTTGGTCAAAGAGAGCCAGAAGGTATTATCTACACTTCCATTCTGTCTGAGGAAATTTTGTATGCCAATGTACCATTGTTCAGAAGAAGCAGCGAACAATAACCCGTTGTTATCTTCATTACATGTCTGTAACGCATGCTCCCAAGTTTTCGGTGTTATTTTCATAGTCAGACACGTGTTAGACATCCCGTGTTGAAATTTTACTTCCGAGCAGGGGTATATTTTATCATTCATACCTACAAAACAGAGAATGAGTTACACCTAGTTAAATAAACAACCGAAGTGTATTTGGGTATTTTATGCAATTGAATGAAAAAGCCTGTAAGTCCTGTGTATACATGATCAAAATGTATTATGGAGTAAGTTGGAGACCGTGCACATATGACTGTCTACATAGCGCTGCGGATCGGCGTTTCAGATTGTACTCGTGACTTTTTATGAAGAAAATGGAAACTATCTGGTGTCAAGAAGTGTCTAAAGTCATAAAAACATTATCAGTGGCAACATTCTCATCGATCCCATGACACTGAGCAGAAAGGTTTGCATGTGTGGTACCGTAGGGTTTGCAAGTGTACTAAACAGGATTTATCACCTTCAAGGACGCAATGTGTCATTTGCAAAATACGTTGATCGCAAGTGGTTTACATGCCAGATTGAATTTGTTTATATTCTGTGATTCATGTGGGATGAATCAGTAGGCCGTCCATCTCTTTGTGGCTTTAGTCAATCATCGTCACAGGAAGGGTCAGCAATCTGTTCGAGGGTTTTTATAGTATAACAAGATTACTCATAAAATATATCACAGGACCCCCTCCGTTTTGTACCAGAGTTAAACGAAAGCTTGTTTATTACATATATAGGTATAGAGGAGTACCAAGTCGAAAACCATGGTGCATAGAGCTGACGATCAGCAAAAATGGTTGACTTACCATATCTACACACGTAGTTTATGTGATCATCACACGGTTGAAACTGTATGATGAGTTTTTTGTTCATATTCAAATACACTGCTCCACAATGTCGTTGGTTTGGCCTTTCTGTTTTCGTTAGATTCCACTTTGACCAAGATATCATTTCTAGAGTAAATAATTGAAATTAAAATGGTTTGTAATTTTATAAAGGATTGAAATTCGAAATTTTGTTGAATGTTTTAGCTTGATTAATTACAGGTGAAAGGTGGAACATACTTGATTTTGCTCTCTGTGCATACACAGCGTAACTGGATTGATCATTTCCACAGAAACGTGATAACTTTTGACAACTTTGTTTGCTACCCTCCGTAGAGTAGCGACCTCCTAGTTTATCTCTGCAGCAACAAATTGGTCCCTTCTTTCCCTAATAAAAGAAGAAACCCTTACCCTTTGGAAAACCGTAATTTGCATATGCTATATTGTATTTCGTCGCCTGTGTGAGAAATGGTGACTTGTTAGTAGTCTTTCATGCTGGCCTTATGGCAGCGATTTAGCCATAAATTTCTGTTTGACAATATAAGTGTGTAAGTAATATAGCACTTGTAATCCGTAGCATTGAAACTTATTTCTCCTTATTAAATGACGGGTCAAATGTTTAGATATTGTATTGGTCGTTCGGGTATGCGGTACATATTCATCATATTCATGATTACATATGCATTACGTAAACATTTTTTATGGTGATTGTATCTACCTTGTGCAACGAAAAAAAGGAGTGAACATTGCAATACTTTTCGCAAGACTTCACGTCTTCAACAGTGCAACATTTTTCGGGACATTCCAATTCATCTGAAGCGTCATAACAGCCCTGAAAATACGCTTTTTGTCCAGACCCGTCAGCTAAAAGAAAGGTAAGAATGATATGCATGTTATACTTACATCTGTAGGGAGCATTCTCTTTTTTAAACTGACCATTATATAACACTTCACTTCATAAGTGTCAGATACCATATTTGTTCAATTGGCCATTGGTACATAATATCACCTTCTTCATAAGTTTCCGTGTAAAGCAGCCTCAGGTAAAATGTATCATACTGTTATCTGAAGGGTGTAACAAAATTTTCAATGGTCTTGCGTTATACAAATACATTATATAAATACTTATACATCTATTTGAATAATTAAGGCTCATTTTAATTTACGGATATGTTTTTTTTCTTGCTATATGTTGCCACTCCTCTTATCTTGTTATTGTTAACACTCCTCACGCAGAATCCAGGACCAATACAACGGAACAGTTCTGCCACCTATCCAGGCGCTGTCGTTTGAATGTAGTGATTTCAGAAGTTCTATCAGTAGTTTATGTGAGTCCTCACTCTGGTCTAGGGCGACACGCCCACCTTTATTATTGCAGAGCTTCCCAGCTTCTGTCCAGTTTATTTGCCCTTTGTACAGGCAAAAGCTTGCTGTGAATAAAGACAATTACTGTTAATACAGTCAGAAATGTGTCACATAGACATTAAATTGTATATATATATATATATATATATATATATATATATATATATATATATTGTTACGGAACCTAATATAAACAGATCCCGTATGCGTAATGAACACAAATTTTGTAATGGAGATAAAAGAAAATCAGATTCTTTAAACACTAGGCAGCGTGAAATGTCTAGGGGAATGAATAAAGAAGTCAGTGTTTTTTTTTGTCAACAAATTACTATAATTTATTCTTTAAACAACCCTAACAATACAATACACTAAATCAATACAATTTTACAGTAAAACAGTGGTATAGCAACAAGTCAATACAATCACACAGAAAATAATGTGCACAGTACGTGGATACCAACACCATCACAAGATAAGTCCTTTAAATGTATACTCACGGAGAATGACAGTCCAGTGTAAAGCTCTTGCAACAATCCAGAAAGTAAACTGAAGTCCAAATGCATAAAATCCAGGAGGAAGTATTAGAAAATCTAAAATTGCCGCATAAGTCGGATAAGGTCCTAGAAACTGACACACGCTTCTGCGTCCGCTGGAATCTTCTCTGCTCTCTGCCTGCCTGGTTCTAAAACACAGTCCCCTTACATATCTTCACACCCAAGCCGAGAATTTTCCACTTCTCGAACAGTCCATTAGATATCGCACAACACAGTAAGCACGCGTTTCAGGAATTCTCTAGAAAAAACAGCACTATATGTATCTCTACATCCCAGGCTCATCACGTGACCTCGGCCAGGCGTGAAAACCCAAGGCTAAACATGACAACGAGAGTTCAACCAGTACGGATTAAACATAGAAGGTAATACGCGGCCAGACACGAGTGCCACAACAGGAGTTACGCCCGTGTCACATAATAAAAAGAACATCTGTAACAATATATATATATATATATTTATATATGTATATATATATGTATATATATATATATATATATATATATATATATATATATATCTGTGTTTGAACGTATACATTTGTCCCAGTGCCGGTAAAAAACAAAGCAAAGCAAATATTTGCAAAAGTGATACCATGAATATTATATTATTTACAGAAGATCTGATGCTTTCACAAATATCAAATATCAAAGTGTATGAATCTATATGGAAGGATGCAGCTCATATACTAATTAAACATGTAGAGGCAAGTATCTGTTGCTATATGAATATTGTGTACTTTATAAACAGAATTTAAAAATAATCAACTGAAAGTATGAAGACATAACTTTAACACAAGATCCCGGTCTCGCCGCTTACTGTTTGAATACCTCATACACCTTATGACTTGTCACTGAAGATTAATAAATGCATTGCATGCACGACATGTGGCAAAAAATGTAAAAACCAGTGTTATTTTTTATTATGTACGATATTTTGTTATAAAGTGATAGATCTTAATAATAGAGTATTTCGGTCATATCTCAGTCATATGTTGTATATCAATTTTATCTTAACATGAATTAGACATCAACTTGTATTGTAACATATCTTTATGTTGATTCATACACTTTTTATGGTTTGATTAAATGTTTTTTTATCTTTTTCTATCTCATCTTATTACATCTTAAAAGGCAGTATACATGCATTAAATTTGTTACTAAACTATTGATTACTTTGTTCTCAGACATATCTTTCATATAAATTTGGTAATTTTTCGATGGCACAGTCCAGAAAATAAAGGTCATCACCTAGTGGATTTTCTACACATATCTTTAGCTGACTGCACGTTGCGCAGAAGTGAGCCATATATGTTATATGCTGCTGGACGATAATATCTGAAGAACATGGTGGTTGCAATAGCAACCACAATAGGCCCTTATGAAGAATTCAAAATTAGCCGAAATTCGAAGAGTCCGTTGACAGCCTTGATCTTTTTCAAAGTGTTTTACACACTCCGTCAATTATGCTACTATATTCCGTTTAGATATCCCTGTTATCCATCAAAGCCTAGAAGATGTGGCTCATTTGATGCGAAGTCGAAAAATGAGGTCCGTTCGCATTAGTTGATGACGTCATGTTTTTTAATCTGTCCCGTCGGCGAATATATCGGACATTCATTGATATGGAAAAAAAATTTCTCGACGCCGATTGTGTACGATAAAGTACAAATATTGTCGGAAACTATTTCATATTCACGTTGAAAATTCATTTAGAGTCTTAGCAATGAGGTTATATTATACTTAATGTACACTATAGGTTTGGCACATTTTTAGGTTGCACACCGAAGGTGATAATTTTGTTTGTCCGTAATTCATAACCAAGATTCACAAGCATGTTGAGGGCAGATAATTGTAAGCTGCCAGATTGCTATACTTCCCTTTTTCTTTATGATGTACAGTTGTGAACTGGTGTTGGCACCAGTGACGTTGATCTTAGAGTTAAAGCTATTTTTTTTAATATCATAAGGAGTACCGAAGTCAAACTGTATTACATTTCATTATAATTATGACAAAAAGATATTTTTTTCGAAGGGTGGAGGAGCCATGTATATATATAAATATATATATATATATATTGTATTTTCACGTATTTTCCACATATTTTAGAATGCCCAGTTCTCAGCAAAGGTGAAAGTTTCTTATCTATGATTCAATTTAATGTCCTGAAACTTCATATGTTTACTGATCATGACTTATTTTATCAGTTCACGAAGACTGGTGGCGCCACCTGTACTTTTTTCTCTTTAAACGCATTTGTCTTTGTATTCTTAGAATACCAAATTAAAACTATCCTTCCGTAAAAAAGACATAAACACCATTCTCCACATCCATATGGAACATGAGCATTTGATCAGGACCTAAGGGCTGGTGGCACCACTTTTTTTAATGATCACACATTTTCGTTCTCTAAATTTGGGACCTTCTAATGAAGCAGTCCTTCCGTTAACAGGGCACATATTGTTACCGTTATACCTAGAAACTATTTACTGTACAGTCCAGAAGGTTCTAGGCAAATCTCATTGGAAACCTGAAATTTAGCCAAGGCGGCCTATATATTTTGATCTATGGGCCAAAGGTATGGTTTTATATACCCAGACAGACAGAAGGTTCTCAAAGTGTATACATCAATTGAAATAATATTCAGAAGGGCCCTGGCAAATAAAAAAAAAACAAAAAAAAAACATAAGGTCACGTGACCTAAATTCTGCTAAAAACACGAGCACCCAGACAGTCAGACAACACACATTGTATCCGTTAGACCTAAACATTTTTAACTCTCTGGGAAAGTCTAGGCCAAATCTCCTTAAAAATTTGGTCATGGTGACTTCTATCCCCCGAGCTCCTGTCGAGCAATATGATTGCGAGCACCCAGACAGGCAGGCAAGTCACAAATTATAACGGTTAGTCCTAGATTTCTCTGACGAAATATCTAAGTAGGGCATAATGTTAACTGTTGGATCTGGAAATGCCTTTCTTTATATAAAGGGAGGTAAATAAAATATTTCCTTTGACACCCAAAAGAATTTCACCGTTATCTATATTCTGTTAGCTATATGAACGAGTACCCTTTAAGCCATATAGACAAATCCGAAATAAGATCGCTGTTACCTATTGTCTAAGGATTGTGGGAAAAAAAGAGAAGAATTAAGAGCACTCGGGGCGGGGGGGGGGGGGGGGGGGAGGGGTGGCATTCTACCCGTTGTTCAAGGTTCCTTAACATTTTTTTTTCACCAGATCATAACATCAATAAATCATACATATATCATCTGTACATCAAATTAAGTTGTGCATCGTGTCCCATGGTTCACTTGTTTGTATGAAATTATCCGAAGAATTTGTTTTGACTACTAAACTTAGTACATTGATACCTATAAAGAAATGTCAATTTTATGTGCAGATGTCATCATGATGTCAGGTTTAATACTCATCACCAAATAAATACACGAACCTCTTGTGACACATGGTTATCCTCACAATGACATGAGATATCCTCAGAATATCACCTAGGTATCCTAAAGTAAACATAAGGTATTCTGACGGTGAAACGGGGGTATCCTCACAGGGACACAAGTTCATTCGATCAGTGATAACGGGATATCCTCCCAATATACTGATAGAAGGAGTATCATGACAGAAGCACAATGGTATGCTTACAATAACAGGCTGATATCCTCCCAGTGACACGGGGGTATTCAGACAGTAAAAGAGTTATATCTTCACAATGGTAAGGGTTTTCTTACAGTAATACAATGATAACCTCACAGTAACATGGGAGAAATCTCACAATAATACATTGATGTCTTTAAAGTGACACGAGGGAATTCTCACCGTAATAGAGTGATATCCCTAAACTGACACAGGGGTATTCTCAAAGTAATATAGTGATGTCCTCACATTAACAAGGGAGTATTCTCACTATAGTACAGTGATATCCTCAGAATCACACTTGGCACTCTCACAGTGATGAAGTGATATACTCACAGTGACACGGGGGTTTTCTAACAGAAATACAGTCATATCCTGTCAGTGACAAGGAGGTATTCTCACAGAAATAACATTATATGCTCACAGTGACACTTTGTTATCGTCAGAGTGACTGGGTTTTAATCTCAAAAGTGATTCCTCACGTATACACAGAGGCATGCTGACAGCGACGTGGGGGCACTCTCGTAGCACAGTGATTTCCTCAATATTGTTCTGGGGTATCCTTAGATATACACAGGGGTATGCTGACAGCGACATATGGGATCCTCACAGCTACACAGTGATTTCCTCACAGGAACAGGGAATCATAATTAGACAAGTACATTGATATCTTCGTAGTTACACGGGGGAATTCTCAGAGTAATACAATGATATCCCGACAATGCCGAGGGGGTTTTCTTATAGTTATACCGTGATATCCACACAATGACACTATGATTTCGACAGCGTAACTGGGGGTTATCCTCAATGGTGTTCTAGAGTATGCTCACAGATACACAGGGGTATGCTCATAGAAATATAGCGATATCCTCACAGAAAGACAGGTGAATTCTCAAAGAAATATGGCCACATTCCCACAGTTACACGGGTGTATTCTCACAGTCATACAGTGATATCCTGACATTGACAAGAGGGCATTCTCATAGCAACACCGGGATTTCCTCACATGAAGACATGGGCCATCTCACAGATATAATCTGATATTCTGACAGAGACAAGAGGCATTCTCATCGAAATTCAGTGATATCAACATATTGACACGGGGCTTTCTCACGAAAATACAGTGATATCCTCGCGGTCTTACGGGGGGGGGGTACTTTCATCAATACAGTGATTTACAGACAGTGACACGGTAATATTCTTATAGATATATAGTGATATGCTCACAGGAACACATGGGCATTCTCACAGAAATACAGTGAAATCCTCGTAGTCACAGGGGGAAATTCTTACAGAAATACCATGATACCCTCACAGTACCAGGCGGGTATTTTCACTGAAATACAGTGACATCCTCGTAGTTACACGGGGGAATTCTCAGAGTAATACAATAATATCCCGACAATGACGAGGGGGTTTTCTCACAGTTATACAGTGATATTCACACAATGACACTATAATTTCGACAGCGTAACTGGGGGTTATCCTCAATGGTGTTCTAGGCTATGCTCACAGATACACAGGGTTATGCTGACAGAGACAAGGGGCATTCTAATAGAAATATAATGATATCCTCAGAGGAACACGGGGCATTCTCAAAGAAATAGAGTGACATCCTTGAAGTTACACTGGGAGTTTCTCACAGTAATACAGTGATATCCACACAGTGAGACTATAATATCGTCAGAGTAGCTTGGTGCTATCCTCATGATCGTTGTGGGTTTTCCTCACAGATACACAGGATTATGGTGACATTGACATGGGTGAATTCTCACAGTAATTCAGATATATATATATATAGAGAGATCTTCACTGGCTTCCTGTTAAGCATCGGGTCAATTTCAAGGCTTTGTGTCTAACTTATCAATGTGTGAATGGTCTAGCCCCTGCATATTTGTCCGAGCTTGTGTCCCCATATGTGCCATCAAGAAGTCTCCGATCAAACAGCCAACTACTCCTGCAGCAACCAGCCTCCAGAACTAGATCCTATGGAGATCGCGCATTTGCAGTCGCTGTACCAAAGTTATGGAATCAGTTGCCTATGGTCCTAAAAATGTGTGACTCATATGACACTTTCAAGAAGAAACTAAAGACACATCTTTTTAGCTTTGCATATAATTAGAAAATTTCTCTAGTCAGTTTCACTACTCACAGACTTTAAATTATCTTAGTCAATTCTCATACTTTTTTTAGTACTTTAATTTTTATTTATCTCTTATTTTAACTCAAATTATGCATGTTATTGTAAGGAGCCCCTGAGCAAACACTGAGTGTTGGAAGGTGGCGCGGTATTAAGTGAATAAATTATTATTATATTATAAATTATCATATATCCTCACGGTGACACGGGGGCATTCTCACAGAAATACTGCGATTTACAAACAGTGACACTATGACATTGGTTACCCTTACATGGAGCAAGGTGTTCCTTAAAATGACCCTACGCATCCTCAAATGACCCAGGGATGTCCTGATAACAATTACCCCCCTCAATGAGACGAATAATTACAAAAACGGTAATTCTTCTCATGGGTTGATACAGTGTGTGCTCTGTTCAACACGGCTGGTTTTTGGGAACTGACCACCATTCAGTAATAACAAAAATTGTCACAAATAATATATTTGTAGCTGGTATTTATTGTATTTTAACCTAAAGTTGATATTACATAGCCTATCACAAATGCTCCTATTTCTAGTCTTGCCTGGGAATTACGGACATCCAAGTACTTTTCCGAATGATCCATTATCTGAACTTGACTAGTTTTGTCCATCGAGGTAATAATGTAATTGAGCCTCGCGTAACACTAATGGTAGATACTCTTAATATCCAACCGTGTCGGTTGTTTTTAAGGTTTGTTTAATTGCCGAATTTCTTGTTGCATTGTAAGACTAATAGTTGCAGAGAAGACCAATAGGTGCACTGAAGTTCCTGTTTGCCTAAAAGGTACTTACAGCCATGCTCTTGCTAGGTTTGCAGTGTTTTTATTGACAAGTTATACATATGATGTCTGTCGGAATTCATGCCAGATTCATCGTTCATGTTAACGATGAAACCCATAATTAAGAACCGAATTGATAAATATGTTATTTTTAAAATGTATGATCATGCGAACAATTGTTGTTTGTATGTGGATATGGGCGAATGCCGGTAATCAGTGATAGATCAGGAAATCATGGGATTAGCGTTACGCCCAGGTAGCTCACTGATTTATCTCGGTTTATCATAGTTCAGACAAAATCAGTTAATTGCACAATACAGCATTATTCCATTACATCCAGTCATCCTATAAACATAACATGTTATTGTCTATTACCACGTAACACGTAATGTATAATTTCCCCTGCCAGGAGGGTATGCAATCTTCCTCGATCGTGTGTGAATGTGTGTTTGTATGTGTATGTATTACATAATATAACTCATGCTTTCATAAATGGGTATTCATGAAATGTCAAGGGTAGGGATCCAACCCATAATCCGCAATTTTATATTCGCCAACGTGCAGTCACTTATGCAAGAGAGAACCTTGGAATATGGACCGAATAATTGAATGCAAACATAGGTTTGGGGATCCCAAAATAGTGGCCGTGATTCGAAGAAGGTTTGCATTCCTTAGAATGCAGATTTCTTGTTAAACATTGTTTTTTTTTATAAACATAAAGAGAGTCACCATATAGAAGTGACTGAAATATATATTTGTATGTACATATATATAAATATTTATATATATATTGCCCTCTTTTATCCCTACCACAACAGATACTGTGCTTACATTTAAAACATAGCCATTATTCATAAACAGTCCATTTCTGTCGTCATATATATATTTTACCGGTTCTTTTTTTCTGATTATTTTCAACGATGCTTACCCTCAAGAGGTATTCTACTAAAGGCTTATTATCAGTTTCAGTAACCTTTGCCTATTTTACAGTGTCACAGGTCTAAAAGAGTGTGATCTTTTTTTTTGAGAAATTCAATGTATATTAACTCCGTGAATGTCGTATGATACTTATAAGAAGTCTAGTTACTACTGTCCTGAGCGAAACAGATCTACCTTCATTTAAACATCTTATATTTAGCCAACCGATCTTGCTCTATTATACGTTACCTGTGGCTCCTATCCTTTCTGCACTTACCACTGTCCGCGTTCAAACTTGAAACTTTATATACAATATATATATAAACAATATGTGAGCCTCACGTTAACCGATCTAGAACTTACCTCTGACTTTATGCCGAAGTCATATTTATCGGAAAGCACATATACGACAGGTCTTCGACAGAAAATTGTGAAGATCCCTTGGGTAATCGTAGATGGGTCGTACAGAAACCAGGTGTTTTGCGAAGGGAAAACTGTCGTAAACCCTTGTCGGAGAATTTTGAGCAAGTTCAAAGTGTTTTCAGCGTCGTAGGTTACGATTTACGTCAGGCCAATCTTGTAGTTTTGTTGTACGATGTCTTACGACAGTGTTACGATAAACCTACGACGCTCATACGATTTTTTGATTATCTGGGGTCCTACGAATCGTAGGACTATCCTACGACAGCCCAACGATTGACGCATGTTCTACGTATGACTGTCCCACAAACGATTCATCATGGTAGGTCATTTATGCGACCGCAGTGGGTTTGTCTTAAGCCTAAGTCACATACATCGCACAACACATATACGATGGGCCTATGACAGAAAATTGGTGAATTTTTGCTTTTGTATTACGAACATCTTTGGGACCTTAAACGAAAGTCATAGAAAGAGAGTACGATAAGACTTGGACAGTCCAGACGAATTTTACATGTGAACGCTTCCACGAAATAAAAAAAAAATCTCCCCAATCTTACGACGGTTCAATCTGGGGTAGCCCCACAGTGAAAATTGTAGGTTTTTGTGACTTAATTCTGTCTTGATTCTACTTTTCTGTGTGCCGAATCTTTAAACATTAAAGGTTCAGGTATGTGTTTGTTGTTTTGTCGCATATTACACTTAGCAACATATTCTCAGAGGTTCACTGAACCGGTTTAGTTGAATACCTGTGTTTAATTACTAAGGTTGTCTCTTGAGACGTGGTCAACATGATTTGAACGTGCAATAACCACAACTACACTTTACTTACCCCAGTCATATAAGAAAAAGGATCTGGTCGCGGAGGTAAATTTTAACAATAACGTCTGCAGAATGAGATTCGGCAACGAATGTTCACAATAAAGATTACATTAGTTTCTTACATTGTAAACTGTACATAATCAGTACCCTCTCCAGTGCACGAGTATTGGCTTCTTTAAATAGTCAAACGCCGTTTACTCTTCCGGCCCATTATAACATTAAGCCGTTGCATCCCCGGATTCGCATGTGATGTTTCTACCATACCGTCCGTCACGCCCGTGTTATTATGGGCGCTGGACATTGTTGCGTCATATGAATAATATGGGGCATTTGCAATCAGAACCGTCTTCTTGATAATCCCAGATATAACGAGAAAGATCATTTAATCAGATAAACACTTTCATGCGTTACAGCAAGTTTCATCCTACGTGACAAGTACTATCTGAATCTATAATATTGTGTTATTGATTGAATACAGGAGAGAAGTAAAACGTTGAGCCCACCAGAATGCTCATGACACATATGCATGTCACCAAATCACAATAAATTGGTATAGACAGGCACCCCGCTGCACAATGGCTGTAAGTCATAAAACGGAAAAGTACTATCGAATGCATATGTGAGACAGGTAAATAAGTCCATTACTTTGCACGGCCTTCTTTAAAAATAGGCATTGTTAAGCTTGTTTGGAAGATGAAGTTATTGGATCGCTTGTTTCATGTTACAAAATCAAGGTTCTTGCATATTGTATTACTCAACGTTTCATTACGTACATACAAAAATTAGCAAGTGAACTTCATGAAACGTACATCTTAATTGAAGAAGTTTCAGTCAAATCTAAGGCTCTCTCATTTTAAAGTAGGCAACGATCAATTATGTATGGGTAGAAAATAAGAGTCTGTAAGCATAATGTTATCTGGCAAAATGTTGTGCAATATTGGCAAAAACATATTTGTACGTCGCACATATGTCGCTTATACCCGAATCAGTATTAGACACAGATATACACAGAGGTCGCACACTCTCCTGAAATATGAGATCGGTTGAATTCCAGGTCCACTCGGGTTCGTCTTTAGTACTGAATGTTTAATGATAGAAATGCGCTGGCAGACCAAGTAATCTTAAATTCACATTGGCCATATAAATACGTAAATATCCAATTTATCCGTTTTGTTTAATGTACATTATGTAAACATAATATATTCAACAACGCATCCCCACACGATCATTCGCTGTGTATTGGAGAACTATCTTTTTTCATTTATATATTAATATCTTATTCCTTTATTTTATTTTTCTCGAAAAAAAATTAGCAGAGGCTTTAAATAGCATGTGGGCGTTACTACGGTTTTCCATTAGCCCTACACACAATAAGCCAAAATCGGAGGCGGTTATCCTGTATATACTAATACACTGCAAAAACATACAAAGCGGTAAATCATTGGGACCTGTTTGTACAACGAGAGCCGGTTATCACTAAAGCATATTTGTATACATAATTTTATACATTTAAAATATGGAAAATATAATATAATCCTGTTTTGTCTGTCACACCTATAGGTATGAACGACCAGGTTCTTTTAAATAATAGACAAACCAGTGGAAAACCATACTCTCAAGAGATGTTTTGATTACTGCACAGGGGAGTTCTCTGTTTACACTGCTCCTGATCAAATGAGTATCAAGCGAATGTAACATGGGGATGTTAAGTGGCTCACTCAGCCCGCTCTCATTGTGTACCCAGGGCTATCAGTTCAGATGTATATATACAGGGCTACAACGATCAACTGAACTAGGTAACTTAATATGTCCCCACCAACAATATTAAGTAATTCTAAAGTTTTGAGTGTAAATATATTTCCCTGGTCTGTTACTAGAAGCCCTCACAGCAGATACAAAATCGCCGGTATACTAGTCCCACGGCAATTGCGATATCCGCTCTGAAGTTCGTTTCACAGGTATCAGCGTAACCCTTCTCAAACACTGACGTTTTACGCTTAGAGAGATCGTCTCCTATCAGTCCGGACTATGATGAACACAGACTTGCAGACAATCGTCAGACTGCTCCAAACAGGCAGTTATAGCAATTTTCCTCTCAACCAATGCTTATATATACTAGCTGACATCACAAGGCCCGATCGTCTTCGGGTCAATCAACACACTCTATTAAGCCGATTGTCAGTAATTACATGAATATTAAATGGACACGCCTCCAGACATTGAACCCTGAGATAAAAATAACCTAAGCAGGTGTTTGGCCTTTGAAGTCTACACTTAACACCGTTGCTATAGTAACAGTCTAGACATGAACGGGTTCCCATGGAATTAAACTTTGATTAGATTAAAATCAAATGAAGCACCTGTGCACTCCAACCTAACCACTCACGCTAACATCTAAACATGATACTCCGTCTTAATATTAAATAAATTATATTTAAACATTCATTACGTACACTTTTATTAAATTGTTTAATGGGATACGTTCAGTACAAGTAGAATGTACATGACCTTACCTTCTCGACCATCTCTGCAACTCAGCTTAACCGGAACTGCTGTTCCTAAAGGAGGCATGAGCAATGTGTAAACCAAGACTATACTGAAAGTCAGTACGAATCTTGTCAAAACCATGATTACAACGACTCTGCCAAATACATGATACGTTGTGTATATATCAATTCTATTGATAGGCCAATGACTGGGGATATTGCTCATGCTGGTCAAAGTAAGATAAATAACATCCCTATTAGCACTGTATCTCAACCACAGACCTGGTAATTTCCGAGATAAGGGTACACGGAAGCATTGAGCAAATTTTCCCCAATGTAAAATGTTACTAACAGGCCTGGATACGCGACCAACATATAAACAGACCATGTATCAGGAGAAATGTATTTATCGCTGGAAAAATGTCAATTGGTTTTTGCTGTTTGCGAGGGTTTTGATTCGTGATATTCGCGAAAACGAGATCATGAAAAGACCCCATGCCTAGACAGTTGAACATCCATACTGTATAGCCTCATCAACTGACATATACGTTATCTGTGCATGTAGCTTTCATGGTCGAAAGGGTAAAGATTAATACTGTAAATATCAACATCATGTATATACCCTTATTCAAAGATTGATGATGCGAATAATAATAAATAGGAATTTCCACTTCTGTTTTGTTTCCTAGGGTCATTATCATATTGTTAAGATTTGGCGCTTTTAAATACCTACATTTAATCGCTCAATCGTAAAATAGCGAAATAGGAATAATCTTGAATAACAGAAACAGTTAAATTTTACCTTCCACAAATGAAACCAGTCCTAGTATTTTATGACATTGTATGACAAGACATCGGTTATATTTGTGTACATAATCACGCCTATCAGGTAACGTACGGCTTTAAAACGACTACACGTTTTAACTGCATTGGATTTGCCTTAAAATGATTTCATAACTTCTTAAAATATTCTTTTTCGTCCATCAATTTTGTTCCATTCGGAAGAGTCCGAAGACCTCTCCGGTTTGCTATTTTAATATATTTTCTTGTCAGAAAAATCCATATTCACATTGTTTTCTTATATAATCTGTCCTCTGTTACTGATTGGTATTTCGGTATTTTGTTATGTTGGACCAGCCTTTCAAATACATCTGTAATGCTAGCAATAACGTTTTGATTTAACTCACTACAGACTTCAAGCAGTTCACTGCAATTCATAATCAGCTGGATCTGGATCAATGAATCAATGATATGTGTATTCCAGACCCATCAATTGGTTTTTTTATATATCTCTGTGGGACGAGAGGGCGACCTGGCAGTTCAGGCAAGGATGACAAGTGAAACACGTACATATAATTCATATCAGAAATCATATGAGGCTATATTTCAAATGTTAGGCTGAGAACAATAAACAAACATAACTAATAAATTTTAACTATAAACTATTAATATGGTTATCCTTAACAAATAACAATTTATTAACATATTCTTAATAAATTGGCCCTCATATAAAGGTAAAGCTATAATCAATATTTGGGCTAAATGTAGTACAGGGACTGTCGGTTACACGATGCTGTAGCTTTTTGAACAAAGAACTGGTTATATTATGCACTTAAGGGACGTACATTGTCTGAAATCCCCAGGTAGTTCACTTATCGAGGAGAAACTGTGATTATACATGTAAAAAGTATATGCATTTATTTTCATACATACATATATATATATATATATATATATATATATATATATATATATATATATAGAGAGAGAGAGAGAGAGCAGTGTTCCAGGGTCGGAGAGTGTGAGAGGGGGACACCCCGGATCACATTGTGGGGAAATTAAAAAAATATGTAGTCAGAAAATGAGGAATACTGGGACACTCCCCTTAAAATGTAAAATGAATTCCGTTTAGACTGTCATGTAAATACGACCTGACCATTCGGTACATCTGTAGTCTCTAATAATCTGTTATGTATGTTTATATTACACGTAAAATAAAATTGTCACATATTTCCAGGATACTTTAAAAATTTGCTCAATTCAAAATACACAGTTTATAGTTTATTATCTCATATTTTAATCATTAGTTGTCATTCATATGCCAGTGTACAGGATATAATTTTATCTTAAGCCATATTTATTATGTAATGCTTGTCTTTGTTAATAATGATGCTTACTTGCGGCTCTTAAAATGACATATATGTGCCTAGAATTTTAAAAGGACCCTCTGTCCAATTAATACCAAACGGTTTCTTTCTACATGATCTGGCTGAACCTAACCACATAGCATCCGATTTCTCCTAATTAAGGTTCAATCCACTGAACTGTCCATATTCATCTAGAATGATTTTTCATTATCGATTAACATAACCGTATCGTCTGCATATTGTACTAATTTAATCTTTTTGGATTGTATAGTAATATCTTTTATTGACATAGAGTCCCCAACCAATCTGGCTAAGACTTCTCCAACAATAAAATATAAATATGGGGATAGGGGATCTCCCTGACGAACACCTCTAGAAATATTAATATATCTAGAAGCTGTACCATTATTGATAACACAACTTTCTTTATTCTGGTAAAAACCTTTGGCTATTTTAATAAATCTCTCACTGAATTTAAACGTATTTAAAGTTTCACATAAAAAGTCCCATTCCACTGAATCAAAACTTTCTTAAAATCGAGAGCAAGTTAAGTTCCTTCTATATTTCTTTTATGGTAATGTCTAATATATCTTGTACTATTCTAATATTTCCCCTATATACCTCCCCGTGAGAAAACCTGCCTGTGTATCCCCAATTAACCTCGGTAAAATTCTTGTAAGTCTTGTTGCAATAGTTTTTGAAAAAAATTAATAATCCGTGTTTAAAAGTGATATAGGGCGCCAGTTTTTAACTGAGTCCTATCCTTATTTTAATCTATCAAGATAATAACAGCTTGTTTCTGTGATGCAGTTAAATCACCCTCTAACAATATATTATTAAAACAATCTAACATTTTTGGTCCAAATTTCTTGTAAATCTCAGTAGTAAGTTCATCATTGCCTTGGCTTTTATTCTTTTTAAATGATTTTAAGGTATTATAACATTCACCTAGTTCCAATGGGCTATCTAACTGTTGGTTATCTTCTTATGTAAGTTCAGGTAAGTTTACTCTGTTTAAATATTGTTTTATTTCTCTGTGTGTTTTAAGGTTTTACAAGAATATAAATTTTCATAATATGACTTTTGCATATTCAATATTTCTTTACTATCTGTAGTACACGTTTTATCTTCTCTTTGAAGTTTATTTACATTCTTTTTATTCGCCTTAGTTTTCTCTAAATTAAAAAAAAATATATATTTATTACTTTTTTTCCCCTAATTCAAACCAACGTTCTTTGGATCTTTTAATCAAACCCTCAACTTTATAATCTTCTATTTCTGCTATTTGAAGTTTTAAAGAATGTATCATTCCTAAGTGCGTTATGTATTTCGATGTCAGTGCAGTTATCCAGACGATTATATAATTCGGTCAATTTAGTGCAATATTGTGTTTCTATTTCATCTCTTACTCTTTCAGCCAGTTTGGGATACCTGATACAAAAAAGTCTAATTTTATATTTCAAATACTCGCATTTTGCCCTTGCATATTGAAAAGTATTTTCTGTAAACCATAATTGCCAATTTTCTTTAAATTCATTAACAAAAAATACTCATTATCTAATATAGCAGAATTCAATTTCCAAAGACCTCTTCCATACACAATTTTATTATCGAACTCTTTCATTGTCAAAGTAACTGCTGAGTGGTCGGATTTTTTGTTAGGGACGGTTTCTGTATTCTCTACTTAATCCTGTAAGTGATCTGATATCAGCCAAAAATCTAATCTACAACTTATATTTTATGTTGGTTGTCTCCAAATGAAGGACCTCTTAAATGGATTCCTTAGACGCCATATGTCCACCAAATCTCTGCTTGTTAACAGATTTTTTTCATTCAGTTTTCCACATATTTTCAATTTTGTTAGAGCTGTACGTCTCCTGCAACAACAGAATATCTGTTTTCCTCTGCTTTGCCCATCTGAATAAAGCTCTTCGTTTCACTTTATTATTCAGAGCTCTCACATTTAATGTGACAACATTAAGATTTGATTTTTCACTCTACCCATAGTTAGTATTTTGTATTCAGTTAAAGTTAGGATTTCATTTTAAATTTATTGGTATTTTCATTTTATAATCAGAAATTTTGTAGCCACTGTCCTGTTTATTTATGTGATAGGGGATTATCTTTTTGACACAGATTACAGAAAATAATATTTGTGTGGTTTTCATTTAACTCGTGAAACAAAAACAAATATTGATATTTACAAAAAATTATGACTTCTTTTTGGATGTAATTTTTATTCTAATATTGAAGATCTCTCATAGTAATAATCTAAATATTATAACTTTCGGTGATAGTATAATCCGACACTTTAAATGAAAAGTATGTCTTAAATTCTAAAACCCTGAAAGTTCGTCTTTAATCTTCATAAAGTAAACAGTGAACCTTTATCATTGATGAAGATCCTACATGTTGTAATGTAACATATGGTCATCAATCGCATGATAAATACATTTTGAAAATCACTTCCACAATAACAAATCATCAATTTATATATTATAATCAAGCTTAAGGTATCAAAATCATCACATACAATGCCAAAGTGTTGAAGATAACACATGTCCAATACTTAATTGAGGGTTACAGCACCCCTTATCAAAGATTCAAGTTCATCCTCATAATTACATAGAACATACACTTTAATATCTTTTTACTATTTGTATCGAACTTTCAACTAGTTCCACGTAGTTCCATACAATCCAAATATTAAAAGTATACATGAACAATAATTAAAATAAAAATAAAAAAATTAGATGCACGTACATGTATATCTGTTAAATCCATGAAATTTACATTGTAAATACACCATTACAACTATTTTTACAAATAATGAAATTAAATCCACCTGTTTATAATTTAAAGAAATCATGAATGTTACTACCTATATCTCCACATCATTTAACAGTGCAGCTAAGATGATGTTCTAAAAATTACCAAGGGAAAAAATAAGTAAGTAATGTTATTATATCTCCTGCCTCGTCTATTCCTGTGTGCCTCTAATCTAAAAATCATAAACTTTCAAAAACATCCACATCATTTACCGAAAAACACCTAACCTCACTTTACCTCAGTACCAAAAGAAAAAGAAAAAATAGAAATAAACTCATACTTATAAATAAATTCACAACATGCGTGTATCATCGAGTTTGTGAATTTACTGGTTTCCGTTGTCTCTATGTAAACATAGAAATAGGCCAAAGTGCTCCTATAGAATTTGTATACCCTGCTTTATAATCAACAAATAAGATATTATTCTAAGTATTTCCATATTTTTTACAAGGAATCAAATAGGCATAACCTACAGTATGTTAATTTTATTTTATTTCTAGTAAAATGAACTTTTTCGTTTTGTATTTTTTATATTTGCACTCAAAACGTATATTTATACCTACGAATATAATATACATACATATCCATATGCATATATATATATATATATATATATATATATACACATACACATACATATACATACATTATTATCTCTCCTAAAACATATGAAACCATATATATAATAAACATAGCTCAGTTCAATTATAAAAGATTTAGTTACTTCTATTGCATTGCAAACGTTCGTTAATTTTATAATAAACATTACGTAAAATAATATTCTATGTGTTGTCTCATCATCCCTTGCATCTACTAGTTTCTAGCCTCAAAGTTGACAAAGGACACCTTTTCATATGAATATATTTTGTTAATATGTCACATATTTCTAATAATCTTAAGCCCTCTATTTCCAAACTAGCAGGTAAATCATCATATCTGCAATTGCTTCATTTTATCTCACAATATCAGATTTAGATATTCCGTTGGCTTCTTCAATCCTGCATTATCTATTAACGGATGAGGTGTATGTCTCTAAAGTTACATTCAGCAATGTTAAAACTATACAGCTTTAAATAATCAGTTAGGTTTCTTCTCACTCATAAATACAGATATATAATATTGTGTGCTGTTGCCGACACTTCTAAATGTCACATCTGCCAGGTAAATCTTTTGTTTGTACATCATAAACAATAACTTTTAGGTGATACCTCACAAATAATCCTATTGTCAATTAACCAAAACAAGACAACTTTAGATATTCTGTTGGGGTTCCTCACATTCATTTATACTTACATACTGATAGGTTGTATGCTATAAATAATGTTATTCTGGATGGTTTCCTGAATTTGTATATAAATAAATCTGGAAGGATACTGAGCTATCCTAATATATCCAGTAAGCATAGTTCTCACACCAAGCATAGCTGAACTTGCTTTCTCTAGGGTTTATTATTTTTGTCATACATCTCGTGATAAGTCTCTATTTAAAAACTAATAAATAAATTACAGTTTAGGCTTGGATGTTCTCATGGACAAACTTTACCTAAAGTATTAACATCACTTACCAACATTTATAGGGCAAATACCCTATAACTTTAAATACAGAAAAAAAATGTAAATATAACTGAATCTATAAAACTACATTTATACCCTCCGACCATAACTCAATATATATTCAAGACCCAATCGGAAACAAGGTAAGCGTAGACGAAGTTCATTACAGAGCGTTCAATCCTGCCAACATGTAAAGGGCTAATAACCTATGTCGTTAAGTACAGAGGAATTAAATGATAAATATAAATGAATTCATTTAACAACTTTATGGCTTCCAACCTTAACCTAATATATATTCAAGACCAAAATGGCAACACGGTTAGTGTAGACAAAGTTAATTACATAAATTAAGTTTATCTTTATCACAAATATTGTACTCAGAGCAACCTCTCTCTACGTGTCCCACCATATCACAAAGTCTGACACAACCTTATTAAAAACGCCTTGGTTGTTAACCCTCAAAATAGAAAAAAAATACGAAAATATCCAAAGTCTCGGAGACTTCTAAAAGAACACATACCATTTCCCGTGGGAACAGGGATTGCGTTAAACTTTATTCTTACCGTCACCAGTCATCGAGCTGCCGTCATGCCTCAGTACACCTTACGACACAAGACCGTTTACATGAGGTGACACAAAACTCAGCACACGTGTTATAACAGACAATCAAAAGTAGCCCCAACTGAGTTCAGAAGTAAAGGTGAACACCTTTTAACACTGAGCAAGCCGGTGGCACCTTAAGGGGCTTGAATCGTATCGCATCCCAGCTTCAATGCTTACGGGTTGTTGGTGGCGACTCGCTCTCCGTTTATAATTAAATTGCCTCTCCAAAAACGCACTTTCCACTTGTTTCTGTATGCCACTTCCATCTGAGGTTTTGCTTTTTGTTTTAATAAATAGTCAATTTTCGTCACATCATCCATAAACCAAAAGTCCTTGTTTTCCATTTTCTTTGCTCTAATTATCATAAGTTTGCGCAGAGGACGACTGTACAATTTTACAATAATGTGCCTGTCTCCATTTGCTCCTTTTTTCCAACTTCATAAGCACTTTCTATAAGATCTTCTATCTCATTTTTTTTCACAGCTCAGCAGTTTGTTATCATGCATGAGGCTCACTACCACAGTACGGCAGTTTTCTTTCTGCCTTTCTGGTACTCCTCCCACTGTTATGTTAAATTCTCTGTTTTATCTTTCTATAATATTCAAGGCTTCCTGATAATTTTCGAATGTCTCTTCAGCTTTCTTTATACATGCCTCGAGCGTCTGGACCTTTGTATTCAAGTAACTGTTTTCCTTCTTGGTTTGTTCTATACTATTTCAATACTATTTTCTAACTCTTTGACTGTTCCTTCAAGTTCACTTATCTGGTTCCCAATATCCTTCTTTGTTTGTTCCACATGTTGAATAATTTTAACTTTCATTTCTTTCTAGCCTCTATTAATCATGCTTTCGTGTCTACGTTTTCCATATTATCCCACTTGGGCCTCCTCCAATTCGCTGCCTGCCACGAGTATTAACCATGTTTTGGTTGTGTTTTTTTTTGTAGCTGACATGTTTCAGAAACTGTTTTTGAAGATTTTCTCAAGGATCGACTCATTGTCAACCTTTACAACACTGCCTTCTAGTTTATTAAACTAATTTATGGCAATTTATGGCAACTTAACTCGTGGGGTTGTCTCCGTCCTGTCTATGCCGTCGCCATCTTGTCACGTTACCTCAGATCTCGCCTAGTTTATCTTGATATGCACATGTAATAAAAAGCGACAAAGCTTTTAAATGTAGCCTATTGGTAAACTCGTCATAATTGTTATAATTTTATTGTCTACGGGAAATGTATCTCTTTCAACCAGACTGTCTTCCGTTTATGGTCTGCTCTATGTAGAATGTATTAACAAATTGTTCAGTCACTGTGTTCCGCTTTCACAGTTGATATTGTATCATGTGTCAGGGTTGTCTCGTTCAAACTGACTGCATCTCTCGCTGGGTGGTGGGTTATACAACAAGCTCCATCCTCGTTCATTTCAACTCGATGTACACGTGGATAGGGGGTTGGATATGCATGACTGGGAAATACACTACTTATTGTCTGGAAATGTCCGAAAAAAGGGGATTATGATAAAGTGATATATTTGTTTTTGGTGGAGTATTACACTTTATTGCATTTTTTTGTGACCACTAGAAGCCTTTATCCTAAACATGGTACATGCTAATAGCCGTCCTTCATAGCTCATAAAACTGCAATGCAGTGGCATTGACTCCAAAGAAACAAAAATTTCGTGTCTTAATCTTTGTGCTACATTTGTGTTACCTATCGCTTGCATTTTCCTTGTCCAGGGAATACAATGAATAGGACTTACGGAAGTATTCACTGGATTTAATATGTTTAGCAAGGAGTCAGCAATCTATGTCTCTCTTTTTTCAACACTTAGGGATTCGCCCAGTGTGTAGGTCGGCCCTTAGTATGAGCCATTGCAGAAATTACTGACATGTGGTTAAGCATTAAAGGTCAATGTATGTCCCAAGGGCATGGTATCTCTATAAGCTAGTCAGGAAAGTATAACTTGGTGTGAACGTCCAAAATTGTCTCTTCTTTTATATATACATATGTTTACAAATGGTTATACTTATCTATTTGCAGTTATTGATGAAAAATAAAAACCTCCTCTTTGTCCGTTTTAAAGGCATAAAATATCTTTGTATCTATGGGGATTAGGTCCAGGGGCGAATTCAATTGCTATTTTTTTTTATTTGAAATGTTATTATTTCCATTATGCTCAAAATGCCAAAATAACGATTTCAAGTTGATTGTTAAGTTATAAAAGCCGAATTTCTGCTCCAGGCTTTTCATCCCTCCAAGTAAAAATTTTTTTATGAGGTACATGCTGGGCGTACCATTTGTTCCATTCTGACATGCTAAAGGATTCTGAGTGTCCAACATAAGTCGTAGAAAGAGGCATAATGTTGTAATTATAACCACAATCATCCTAGACATGTGTAAGCCTCTTATGAGTCAGTCAGCTCGAAGGGTCATCCCTGTTATAAATATATAACACAGGTCATTGAATTTATTTTAATAGATAATGATTTAACAACATGTGCTTTAACATATGCTGATCGAAGAAAATAACGCACTGTCAGTATTTACAACCAGTTGCTAACAAAGTACATATGATATGCTACATGGTAACTACCAGTTCAGTTAAAAGTAAATATATAATTTTAACACACATATAAAAGCACCAGGTCATTTTCTCAATAAAGAGATGAAAATATGCTAATAACATGAAAAGTCTAGGAGAACGTCTGATGTGTTTATCAGTTTTCACCACTGGGCGTGAGCGTATGCAACAATACCCTGGACAAATCACATGCAGTTCTTTCCTCGAAATAATGGAAATTAAGAATGGCTTGTTTCTATTGTGGGACTTCATACTTCAAATTAGAATGTATTTTGTGAGCTTTCCAGAACTATTTACATTTGCTGCTGAAACAAGGGAGTTACAATAACATATTTTTTGGTAATCTTTTTACATATATTGTACATATATATAAATATATATATATATATATATATATATTTATATAATACTCCGAACGAAATTATACACCACGCTCATAATATGTGCAGGATTTTAGGGAATTAAGTGGAAATATACTATAGAAATTAGTTTTGAAAAAAATTAAATCTATAATGTTTTTGACCACGTGTTATATATTATCCAACTTAACGGCATATCTTTAACAGTTCAGTAATTAGTATGTATGTGTATCTCCCATAAAAAAAATCTCCTCCATTAAATAATGATAATTGCTCCAATGCAGGAACACGGGCCTTGTTCAATAACGATGGGCGTTTGGCGGAGATTTTTTAAAATCAGATAAACTAGGCGTAGTGCTGTGTATTGTTATATGACATATGATGTTATCAATCTTCTCGTGCAGGGACAATTAATCACAGTGTTTTGCGCAGGACCAGTTTGAAGCACGCATGAAGGTAAAATATAGTACTAGTGCGGTCAACAGCTGTAAAGAGAAAAACGGACGTTTATGTATCTGGTTAATTAGATAAGACGAACTAATACCGACTTATGTGTGCGTTCATTGCTGCGTAAGTAGGAGTGTCTTAAGAGGGTTGACGTTACCTTGGTTTTGTGTCTCGAGGCACGGGTAGAGTGCTAATTTAATTTCTCCTGAGGAAATGTGTGACATTTGTCGTATCAACATGCATGGTATATGTTATTAAACAAGTAAGATACGATTGATTGATTTTTTTTTTTTGTGGCGAAGAGTGAGCGTCAATTTATTTGTACTTTTCTCTCTCGCACACTTTCACGTATACATATATCCTAATATGAAGGACTGATTAGTTCAAATTCTCCCATAAAGGTCTATGAGGGTATAAGGCCCGTTGCCTGAATTAAACATGTTAATTAGTTGTGTGATACCTCCAAAAGCTATCGCACAGTTTCAGGAGAGAAAGTACGCCAGAGGAGCTGTACTATACGCCACACAGTTACCGAATCGAATCCAAGCCCCCACAACACACCAATATGCACGCATTCTCAAATATTCAGGAATGACAATTTTTTCTTTGTATGTGATATATAATCCTTGCTAATGTAATGGTAGTTTATGCACAAAACTTTGACAACGGTCTTTCGTTGTAAATGAGTTATGTTTTTTTGATATCACATACACCTGCTTTTATTTAGTGTCAAATAAATATGGAATCATGATTTAGTGTTCTACTGTTCGAATAAACTGTTTTTATCTGATTTAAAGTGGATTGCCGTTCGGATATATAACAAGTTCGTAAATACATTTTTGTAACATAAAGATTTTGCTAAACTTATATTGGTGGATATTGCAGGGACATGATGAGTATTATCGTTCATTGCCTATGAGAAATAAATGTGTCAATTTGGTTTTCATCAGACCTGCATAGGGCTTTATGGACACTAGATAAACAGTTTGTCAAGTTCTTGTTTTCTCAATTTCCCCAGCCGTCAGGTATTATGTCATGTGGCCGTGTTTTTTATTTAATATATGTATTCCTGGCTTCACGCTCTGTCTTTGTCCATTGGCTTATCACGTGATTCATTCATTACCTGCATCATCAGGTTTCCCGGCGCCCTGAAGAAACCGGAGCAATTGCTCCCCCGGCTTCTTCCATCGTATTTTCACATGGTTCGTCAGATTCTTCAGTTATGCCTTCTATGTTGTGCAGTTTTGTATCTGGACGGATTATGATACCACAATCACATCCTTGACAGTGCGACAGGAAATGGCGTGACAAGATCTGTTCCTTTAGTTAGACCCAAAGCCTCGTCATCATTATATAAAATTAATGCGTCCTCAGGTGGAGGATCATTCTTTAAATGGTAAAATTTCTATCTGAAAGGTATAGACAGGATAGAGGAATCGAAGATAGAATCGGAATACAATAAAGTGCACCTTGATTATATCATTTTGATTTCATAATTTATATGATATAAAATACTTTATAGTAATGCTAGAATTTGAATAATATTACATTATTACTTTTAGCTTAATTATTATTTAATTTGTAACTTGCTATTGGTGTTATCAATATAAACAAATCAAGTAATTCTCTAATATAACGAGTTTACCTAATTAAGAATACAATAAGGCAGACGATTCCCAGAAGAATTAGTACCCCGATCGTTCCTTCTACCACCTTGCCAGTGTAGCCAGTTGTATTGGTATCATCTGTAATTGTGAGGAAAACGCCTTATAAACAAAAGCGTAAACATCAGTAATCACACACCTCGAGGGAAAAATATTTAGAACATTTACAAGATCAGTTTATGTGAAGCCATTGATGTAATAGATTTTACATTCACATATGAAGTGTGTCACCTTATTACCTCAATGACATTTTCGTGATTTTCATTTTCCATCATTGCTGATTGATAGACAATTGTCTCTGATTGGGATTCTAGATTTCTCATCGAACCAACTGTTATTTGAAATTTTTATCAACTTAATATATCCCTCTTGTCCTGCAGAAAAACTTCAAATCAATTTTCTTCATTATTGACCACACATACTGCAAATAAGTTATATTGATTACGATTTTTTTGCTGTGGTACCACACATTTACGCATTAAGTTTCATGAAAAGCAGGCCATAGAGTATGAAAATGACTGTTCAAATGTTCTTCCTGTTGAAAAACATATATATGTATATGAACATATATAATATATTCTGCTATTTATTTAATAATTTAAATAGTTTTTATTTAAGTAAAATTTACCTATATGCCACCGCCAGAGAGTGTTTGTTGTTGAAAGCCAGAAGGCCTTTTTAAAGCTGGCCTTTTCTCTGAGATAATTTTGTAGTTGCTGGAACCAATGTTCGGAGGAAACGTCGAATAATCGGCCTTTTCTTGACGAACCATTATGATATATTCAATACAGGTTTGTAAAGCTTTTCCCAACTTTGCGCTGATCGTTTCAGAGCTAGACATGCATAAGATGTTCTAACGTGAACTTTAACTTCCCCGTAGGAACAAAGCATGTTATGGTCATCTGAAACGACATTACTTGCAAGTTTATATGTGATTGTACATGTTCATGAGCTTTGGCGTCGAAACCGTTAATAATATATTCGTTTTAAGTTAAACAACAGAGAAAAGAGCCCCTTGTTTAATTATTGATATCGCTGCTCTTGACGCCAATGTTTTATGGGGTTATTTCCAGACATAGGAAATCTTTTCTGAGTATCCTCGAGCGGAACTAAACGATTCCATTATTTCTAAGCAACCTTAAAATATTATTCAATTGTAGATATTGTTTGTTTGTAACTCTTAGAAGTAATGACATGATATTGGCATGTTACCATTTGTTTCCTTTGCAAAAATTTATGTTAAATAAGGCACGGAGTGCCGAATATTTACAAGCAATACCGAGATCTTTGATTCCAGGCGACAAATATGTGATAATTATAGACGCCGGACCGTACAGATCTTGTGATTTGAGTCGCACCACATCAAGCAAAATGGCCAGATGGCAGATTCTTTAAAACGTGAATTGGAGAAATTTTCCACTGAGAGAGACTATAAAATCAATGATAAGTAAATGGAAATTATTATGTCAAAAACCATACTCCGTAAAATTGACACAGGTAAAACTGGGTCACTTACCTTATCTACATACGTACTCTGCTACCTCATCTCACGGACGAAACTGGCAAAATCGGTTCGTTTTCTTGTTTGGTTTTGTCTGGCTCATATACAGCGATGCACAATGTGGTTGATTAGACCATCCTATTGTGTTGAGTTCGTACACCCAAGAGATGGCTTCTACAAGGATCAGTTTAGATATTAATAGAGAAAAATGACAACAGGGGCTTGCAATTGTCAACTGAATGTGATTATTTTTTTAGCCATTTACACGCACATATATGTATCATTACCTCTTAAAAAACTGCGTAAAATGAAAATTAGACCGCCTTGACTTTGTTCTTTGTCAATACAAAGCGTAACTTAACTTCCTTCCACAATAACGTGATAGCCTGCGGCCAAATTTTGCTCTACATCCTGAAGAATATGTACGACCCACATGATCTCTCTGCAGTATCAAATTCGTCCACTCTCACCCTGAAAATGAGAAGTGTATCGTTAAAGGAGATGTATTCTTCAATAAGATAGCCATCACTTCTGCTGTTTCTTTGTATGGAGCCTTCTTTTTTCTGTTATATTAATGAAACACGGTGTGTCATAATACACCAGTTTAAAAAGCACAAGAAAATGATGAACGGTAAAAGAGTGGGTTGAAAGTACTTTTTTTTCTTTATTGTTTCAGGCCTTTTCACATGACTCGTTATTTGGACTGTTTTTGATCACACGAACATGTGCGTTTTGTAAATTCCCAGCAACATGGCTAGTTCTAAATATAGTTTTGGAAACGTTTTGAATTTTATAATGCCATATGTACTTTATTTCATGCTTCTAATCCATTACATCAGCTAAATCACAGAACACCTGAAAGCATGACTTTTACTATACCAGTTAATTGCATTTACCTTGTGCAAGGAATAATTGGAGTGGGATCTGCAAAACGTTTCACATGATTTTAAATGTTGAATTTGTTGACAGCGACCTTAGGCCCAAGATTTGTCCGCAGTTGCATAACATCCTTGAAAGTACATTTTCTGTTCGGAACCATCAGATGAAAGAAAAGTAAAAATTTTAACAGTGTTTAAAGCGGTAGAGGGAATTTAATTATTCACATGCAACTAGTGTTGCAGGGTGTACCGATTATTGTTTACCTTTACACGGGGCATACAGTTTATCTAATGTGTTTATCCTTTGACGTATTGTAACGATTAGTTTTAATAGAGCAAAAAAAAAAAAAAATACTCGAGTTTGATATATATGACCTGAAGCTGCACCTTTAAATCATTTCAAATAATGTGCTGGTATGGATGAGCCTGCTGGGCTTACCATTTGTTCTGTTACGACAACCCAGAGGAGTCTGAGCGGTACAAACAGTAGGAAGAAAAGGTATATTGATGACGTGATTGCAACTGTCATTCTACCCATATTACAACTCAGTAGTTGTTTCTGAAGAAATATATACGGTTATGTTACTTAATATATGAAAAAAAGGATCGAGTGCACTTTCAAATATACTTATAATACTTATATATATTTCAGGAAAAGCATTATTTTGCATAATCAGTTCATCTTCGGCTTTATTAGGCCCAGTATTGTTTAATATTGGCCACACGATGGCCAGGGTATATTGCATCAATGTCTATTGTAAAGTGATACCTTGAGATGGTTTGAAGTCACCAAAATGATTTAATTCAGGATGGTTCATAGTTCAGTCAACAAACAAATATAAGTGAGAACATATCGCCTTGAAAACCAATTTGAAAACGCAAAAGCAGAGAGAGTGTATCAGATGCATCATCCATGAGACATATTGATTAGAGCACGAGAGAAAACCTGGTGCTAAGGTATTGTTTAGTAAATTACCCTTTTCCACGATGCCAATATCAGTATCCGCTACCCGGAAAAGCTCTCAGTATTCGAGACTTAGTTGCAACTCGTTTCTCTCAACAAACACCAATCCGCACGTTAGTTGTTAAGCTACTACGACACTAGCGGATTAACAAAGGTTATATGTATAAATCATAATGAATGATATGTAGATTGATATAATATTTTTGATTGTATCTGCACAAAATCTTCTGGATGCCCGTACATCTTTGCCATAAGGGAACATTAGGTTATCTATTTATACGGATGATCAGTATAACCATCTGTAGGTTTTATGTTAAGTCCTTACAATGAGCCTTTGAGTTTTACATTTTTTTCTTGCGTGTGCTGTCAATTATATAAGAAATTATTGTTTCCTGTTAAAGAGATACTTCATTTTGCACATTAGGGTAGGTTGTGAGATTTCTAGACCGAGAGCTAGGAAAATAAAACGATTCTGTATCTTGCTAAAAATTATTACAACGGAACACAAGTACACTTTTTCAAATATGTTCCACATGTACCACAATCATACCCCGTGCAAATACGGAAAGAGTTGTAATATCAGTAATAAAATTTGCACGATACTCTGAACTCTGAACTCTGAAAGGTGTGATTTTTCAACCATGGTCCTATGATAATATAAAATGTTTGCCTGTTTCCCTGTATTTAAAAGCAAGTGTTTGAAAATGCACGTTTTTAAATCGTCTCATTTGAAAAAGTTATTTTGAAATCAATCAGAACCCATTCAAATATGTAGTATTACAAGAGAGAATACTCCGACAAGGCTCAAAAACCAATTCAGAATCTATGTGTTACAGTTCAACAGACACAAAGACTATGATGGAAAGACAAGAGTAAAAAAAGTAACCACCGTTAACAATAATAATAATAATAATAAAATAATATTAATAATAAATAGAAAGGTTAATTCAAGTTAAGAATGCTACCACTAATTAACATTTGGGATGCAAGAACAATGGCTCTAACGTATTAAGGACGGGTAAATAGTAGCTGTGGTGCTTTTTTTGGGATTTAGATGAAATAGACGTGGAGAAGTGGTTGTAAATTGACTTATGATTTAATCACCTTCCTTGTACAATGAATCAAAAGCCAGGTGTGTTGACAAGGAAATGTGTTTGTGCTGATGTGTGTGGCGCTTCCCCTTAGGTTTGCTACTCTGGGGGTACCCGGTAACTCAATTCTTGTCACAGCGTACCTAACATAAAAAAAAAAATATATCTGATGGTGACCTTGAAGAAAGTCTTCTGAATACGGACCAAAAAAATAGTAAGGAAATCGTGCATAATTGCGCATGACATTCCGTACTCATTTTGATCAAAACCCCGGGTGTTTATTTCTACATGCGCAAAATAAAATGTGTTTTTGAGGGCAAATATGGGGCAGCAGTCCCGTTAATCTTGCACCGCGTACTACTGATAAGATTACTGATAACATAACATACAGGACGTTAGACACATCTAACGGCACTGGGCGTAATACATTTTCGTGACCTGATCAACTGTTTGTATTAATCATAACCAAGGGATTTTTTTTCTACCAAAAGTACATTTTGACAGATTCATGTTACGTTCAATAATATTTTTTCTTTTATTTTTAATTAGTCAATTATGGGCCTTAAAAGGTCTTATCAGGTGAAAGCGAATGTACAATTAAAAGTGACAGACAGCGACTGGGCAGACACATATGGCCTCAGCTACGGCAAGAACACTTGGATGAGGTCTCTGAACAAGACAGGCGTCAATTAAAGGCAGGTGTTTATTAAATTTTCCAACTTACCGCCGGTGTGCTAAATTACATTTTACTTGTGTATAATGAGTGTCCGCATGCGTAATTAAATCTTGAGTATGTACATTGGCATAAAATATATATCTACATATTTGTATGCTTTGCAAAGGTTATAAATATATTTAAATCAACAGCTGTTGTTACAATGATGTCAGTATAGAGTATGACGGAAATAGATTCCATGTGTAGTTTAGGTAATTTAAGTGTTATATATCTCATTGTCTATGAGGAATGTATCTGTTTCGACCTGGTTTTCCTCTCCTTTACAGCATCCTTTCTGTGGCACTGCATACATATGTTGTTCTCCTTCTTCATGGTTGGTACAGTGATCTGATATTTTATCACGGGACTTGTTTATCTTTACAATGCTTACGAATTCTCTCACTGGAGGAATGATGTGACAAGTTCCTTCTTTATCGATTTGATCTTGTTCTTTAGTGTAAGTTATACTCAGCTGTGCGTCATCTTCTCCAGTGTTTTAATTTGACCTGTCACGTAATTTGCTGCTGATCTTGAACTTCGTGTTAGTCTCTACTGCTGGATCTATAGTCTTACCAGATTCGTAGATCACATTTTCAACTAGGTCATCACTTACTTCAGGCATCCAATTTATGTTCAGATCACCAGGAATTCCACTATGACTTGTGGCAGCGAAGGACGTCACAAACTCTTTTCTTTAACCTGGACACAAAGCTATGTCATCAATATCTACATATTCTCCTAGCTGCTCGTCCGTAGTAGTAACATCATATTGTTTAGTCTGTTCTGCTGATAGTACATGCAACAGCTTTCATCTGGAATCGAATACAAAGGTTAAGAACTGAGGTTTGCACAAAAATTAGGATAAATCAACTTTATTCTTCTAAACATGGAAGATAATGTGGATATGAGTGTAGCATGATGGAAAATATATAACACTTAACCTTTTTTTCTTTAAGTGATGCCTTAACAGGTGCTTACACTATGTAACGCAATGTATTGATCAAAATATTAATAATAATAATTAAAAATAAATATAAAAATATTTGAACAGATTATAATAATAATATTATTATTACTATTGTTATTATTGCAGAACATAATTAATAAGTATTACATGTATAATTATTATTATTATTATTATTATTATTTTCTTTGCAGAAAATCATACAAAATAGTATTATTATTGTTGTTATTATTATTATTATTATTATAAAAGTTATCATACAATATATTATTATTTTTTTTGCCCGAATATGTGTTTGACCTCAATCATATAAAATAAGTATCATCTCTATAAGATGATTTCACCTGATGATGAACGTTATCAGAGTGACAATTCCCAGCAAAACCAATATTCCTCCAACCGTTCCTCCTACCACTGCATTCTTGAAACTTGTTGTATACCTTGTCTGACCTAGAGAAATATTTGTGATGATATGGTGGCTGGTTTTTTTTTTTGTTAAATTATTTACCAAAATGTTTAGACGTTTACAAAATGTTGAATGTATTAACACTTACCTTTTCAGATTAATGTTAGATTTCGGTCATATTATGAAGCTGTTTATATTTATATTACAGTCAATATAAAAAAATGAAAGAAACCTTTCTGAAAATAAGTATAGATTAATGCTGACGTCAGAAAATTTAACAAAAGGAGAGAAATATAAATGTTGGTCTACAGTTAGCCTTTAAGCATCAAACGGATACTAGAGCGTGAACGTTCTCTTGATAAGCTCACAGCCTTCAGTGAAGACACTAGAAAAATCCACTCGTTTACTTTTGCAATCCTTATGCCAACAATCAAATATAAAATATTGCTGTTATGTTCTTTAATATGTCAATTTCAAAGTGTTCCTAGCGGAAATAATTTCATTATATATATATATATATATATATATATATATATATATATCTTACCATATGATGCATTTATTACATTAGTCTTTTATGCTGCTGCATGAGCTGAACGAATGTGTCATAGATGATAGAAATCGTTAGCAGATTAGTTGAAAACAAAAAGTTATATGGGAATTATAAATAGTGTGAATAAATGTATATATCCCCCATCATTATTTGTGATGGCAGGACGATAGGCAAAATGATATAGCTAAAGAACAATGAACCCTCAAAATGGCTACTAAATTCAGAAGCTGTGGTCATAGCATTGTCGTCTTTGTCCCCACCCCTTTCGACAAGAAAAGCATCCCATATTAAGGCAAACCTAGCTATATATCTGTACGTCAGTTACATTTTATCTAAATGTTTGTCCTCTGCCTACTTGTTCTACCTGTTGTATCCTAAAATCTAACCATAACATTATCGTATTATATGAATTTCAAATAAGCCATACATAACATCGTAACCATTATAATGGAGATATGCAAATTTATATTCATGTATTACTATGATGGCTCAAAACACCAGAAAATAAAATAAAAAATAGTCTATGAGCAGCTTACTGGTAATGCTGTTGGCGACTACAGTAGGTGAAGACTCTGTATTTGCTTGCATTGGCTGTTATATACAAATGGCATGACATGCAAGAATAACTTACAGCTGTCTCCCTTTCTCTCTTATGTCTCGTTCTTCCCCCCTGTCTTTTATTTGAATATACACATAGCAAAATTACTGCACGTCAGTAACATTTTATTTGAATGTTTGTCCTTTGGCATCTTGCACTAATTGTTGCATATTAAACTCTAACCAGAACATTGTATTATATAAGTTTATAATAAGCCATTCATAACATTGCAATATTATAACTAAAACGAACTACAATCGCATAGAGAAGGGCATATGCAAATACATATTCATATATCACTATGGTGGCCCAAAAAGCCAGGAAAGAAAAATACAAGCTAGTCTATGAGCACTTTACCGGTAATCTTGTTGTCGACTGCAGCAGATGAAGACTGTTCGTGTTTGCTTGCATCGGCTGTTATATATAAAAAAAAACATTACATGAAAGAATAAATTACAGCTCTCTTTCTCCTTCTCTCCTTTGTCTCGTTCTTTCTCTCTCCCTCTCCCTCTGTCTCTTATATATGATTAACTTATATTAACTTCATCTGCTGACATTTACTCTTTATATTAGGTGCAACATTGTATAGAAATTTAAAATTTTTATCCTAAAATCTAATCGACCAGAGAGGGGTATATTCAAATATATATATTCATATATATCAATGCTAGCCGAAAAAAAAGAAAGGAAAAATACAAAAAAGTATATGAACAGCTCACCGCTAATACTGTTGTCGATTGAAGGAGATGTAGAACTTTCGTATTTGCTTGCATTGGCTGATATATACAAAAAGCATCAAATGAAATAATATTTCACAGCTCTCTCCCTCTCTGTTTCTCCTATGTCTCGTTCTTTCTCTCTCCCTCTCTCCCTGTCTCTTATATATTACTTACTTACTTACTTATTTTTACTTACTCTACCTACTTCTTCTGTTTTTATTAGGTGCAACATTGCGTAGAAATTTAAAATGTTTATCCTAAAATCTAACCATAATATTTTTGTATTATATAAATTTCAAATAAGTCATAAATAAAAGTGTCATATATAAACTTAGACAAACTACAATCGCCTAGAGAGGGGTATATTAATATATATATATATATATATATATATATATATATATATATATATATTCATTTCTTACTATAGTGGCTCAAATCACAAGAAAAAAAAAAAAAAACGCAGGTCACCGGTAATGCTGTTGTTGACTCCAGGAGTTTGAGAATGTTCTTGTTTGCTTGCATCGGCTGATATATACAAAAAGCATCACATGAAATAATAAATTACAGCTCTCTCTCTCCTACTTTCCTATGTCTCGTTCTTTCTCTTTCCCTCTGTCTCTTATACATGACTTACTTATATTTACTTTCTCTACTTAAATTTTCTGTTTATATTAGGAGCAAAATTGCATAGAAATTTAAAATGTTTCACCATAAAATATAACCATAACATTACTGTATTATATAAATTTCAAATAAGCCATTTATAAAATCGTTATATATAAACTTAGACGAACTACAATCGCTTAGAGAGGGGCATGCTCAACCCTATACAGTCGAACCTCTCATAGTGGGCACCTCCATAAAGTGGGTACCTCTGTAAAGTGGACATTTTTGGGCAGTCCCCTTTTTTCTTCTCTTTATTAAGTTTAGCTAATATGGGCACCTCTATATTCTGTAAAGTGGGCACCTTTCCCAAGCTAATGTTGGCACTTCCTGGATTTTCCCAGTTGAAGTATCATCCTATTTAAACTTTTCTGAGTTTTATTATTGTGAATTTGTAATTATTAGCAATCAGAATAACTGTTAATTATTAAATATTTATATTCCAACTGTTAATGATAATGATCATACAGAGGGGCAAAGGTCAGAGGTGTATTACTGTCTAATTGCATAATCATAAAAATAGTCTTCTTGCCTCAAGGCTAGGCATGGGATACATGCATACTAATTAGACTTCTTTAATGTGTCTGCACATGCTCCAGTCAGACCTCAGCCCAAACTGGCTGTTAGAGCGATGGTTTACAGCCAGCAATGAAAACACCAATCAGTAGCAATTCATATTGATAAGTATACCTTGATCTGACAGTCACTGGACTTCTTATGTCAGTGAAGCACACAAACTGCTATAGTTAATACCATGAGTGGCCGCCCCTGCTCATTCACTTAGTTACTAAATTGGTACTCTGAGATGAAGGGACAGGTAAAGGTTCCCCCTGGCCAAGAGCAATGCTTACTCATTAGCCGTTGCACTTATTATCAACACCAAACACTGATCATTCGCATGCATTTTGTGTCATATTCACTCTTACTGTTCACTTAAAATGTCAACCTCAACCTGAAATGTACTAGTAAAGGTTGGAACAGACCTAAACGTGTACCAGTTCTAAGATTCTGAGAGCGGCTTGTCTAAGAGAAAGTTTTATAGAACAGTATGGTATTTCCAAGGATGACTTGGGTAACTTATTAACATATTAGCAGATTTAGAAGATAGGTTCAATACTTGTAGGTTATGTCCATCGATATATGTTATAAAACACACACACACATACATATATATATATATGTATATGTGTTTTTTACTTGTTAACCTATATGTTTAAAAGCAGGAAGAAAATGCATTAATCGTTTTAAAACGTTTTAAAACTATGAATATTTTTCAAAGCAGGTGGCATCACTGAAAGTGGCAGCTTTACCTCTATATTGTGGGCACCTCTATAAAATGGACAGTTTGGCGCAGTCTCAAGGGTGCCACATTTTTGAGGTTCGACTGTATATTCATATATAACGATTTTGACCAAGAAAGCCAGAAAAAAATACAAAATAGGTTGTGAAAAAAAAGTATATGAACAGCTCACCGCTAATGTTGTTGTCGATTGGAGGAGATGTAGAACTTTTGTATATGCTGGCATCGGCTGTTATATACACATAGCATCACATGAAATAATATTTTACAGCTCTCTCTTTCCTTCTCTCCTTTTTCTCGTTTTTTCTCTCTCCCTCTATCCCTAATATGTTACTTACTTACTTATATTTACTTACTCTTCTTACTCTTTCTGTTTTTACTAGATGCAACTTTGCATAAAAAATTTAAATGTTTCATCTTAACATCTAACCATAACATTATTGTTCTATAGAAATTTCAAATAAGTCATAAATATATAATCATCATATATTAACTTAGACGAACTACGATCGCCAAGAGAGGGGCATATTCAAATATTTATATTTGATATATTGCATTGTTGGCCTAGAAAGCCAGAGAGGAAAAAATTCATAATAGTCCGTGAACAGCTCACCGGTAATGTTGTTGTCAATTAAAGGAGATGTAGAACTTTCGTATTTACTTGCATCAGCTGTTATATACAAATAGCATCACATGAATGAATACTTTTCAGTTCTCTCTCTCTCTCTCTTTATATATATATATATATATATATATATATATATATATATATATATATATATATATATACATATATAAAGATGCATGGTAAGGTGATTATTTATGGGGGGTTTGTATTTGTTATTTAATACCTTCAACTGTTAAATAGCTTTACTCCAGGAGCAGCAAATACACACGTATAGCATATTCTTTACAGGATGGAGTTTTAATGAATAAAAGGAACAGCTCATGTTGACTAAGCTTGACAAATTACCTTTAATGAATAAATGAATCAACTCTTTTATGTACATGACGGCATAAAATTTTTCACAATGCGTTTAATGAGTTATTGCGTGATATGATTAGATCGTACAAATTGATATTAAATCATTCCATAATATTTTGTAAGGTATTACTGCCTCGGAGGTGATTAAATTGTTCTAGAGATAATTGAGCATTTATGTCATGTTTAACACGTTAAGAACAATGCTTTTAATTAGATGTCATTTATGAGTATGTGTAAACTCTCTTTGATGTTTATCATTGCTTCATAATTCTTGAATAGTCAGTTAAGCTTATAGGGGATGTTTGCATTACAAATATCTTAATTTTCTGTCAAACAAATTGAACCAAGATTATCCAGATATAAACAAAAAAACTTACGATTTTCCAACGGTGCTGTATTCCTACTGTTGCTTGTATCTGTTGATATATAAACATATCATCTTACAAATATTAAAAAAAAAACACAACATTTTGTCAAAGCATCATCCTTAGCTATTATATTTAATATTATGTCCACCTACATGTGCTTATTTTCACAGATGTATTATGCCTTATAGCTTTTTAATGCTGTGTAGACTTCCCTGATTCAGCTGCTCTGACTGATACACATTTTACTCATTTATTGCTATCTAAGTATTAATCAAACTTGGCAAGACCTTCCTGTAAAATACATTTATTTGCAGTAAACTGCCAAGCTGTCAGCACAGAAAGGACAAAGAAAAATAAGCTAATTGTTCACTATAACTCACCCGTTAACGTGTTATCGTTTCCAGGAGTTACACTGCTCGATGTGTTGTTTGCATCTGCAAGTGTACAGGCATGATATCGTATTAGTAGAAACATTTTGCTATGACAATTAAGTACTCACATTGACTTGTATTCATTGGACTTAAAGAAAATGATCGCTTCAAATCCGTTATATATTTATATATTGTCTAAAAGGCCTAGTATAAGTGTGATTACACCTGGCTTCCTGTGTTTCAATATAACTTACATTCACATATGAAATGCGTTACATTGTTATTTTTGTGACAATTTTGTGATGTCCATCGCCCGTCTTTGTTAAGCAAAAGACACTTGTCTTTTGTGGGAATCCTGGATTTCACATCCGTCCAGTAGTTATTTAATATATCCTTGTTCCCTTGACCTGGAAGCAAATTTAAAAGAAAGGAAGCGATGAAACATAAATTACGCACTACCAATTAAACTTTCATCAGTATGTGAGGCAGTTAATATTTATACCAAAGATTATAAGAAAATGGAAACTGTTCGGTTTGCACACGCATCATGTGAATTCATTGATGTACTCTCAGATCCATTTAATGGTTCCCTATTCAAAATATCAGGCCTTTGGCAAGTAAGTGCACACTTTCGTTAATCATGTCCCTGATTTATGATTTTCATTTTATGCATTATTATTTTAGAAATGCAATTTGCAACATCTACCCATATGCCATTGCCAGAGAATGTTGGTCGCAGAGAGCCAGTAGGCCTGATTCACGCTGCCCTTCTGTCTGAGAAATGTTTGTAGGCCAATGTACCATTGTTCAGATGAAGCAGCAAACAATAACCCGTTGTTTTCATCATAACATGTCTGTAACGCATGGTCCCAAAATTTTGGGGCCCTTTTTAAAGTCAGGCAGGTATTAGATGTCTGGTGTTGAAATTGTACTTCCCAGAAGGAACAGCTTTTGTTTTGCTTACCTATAAAGTACATTTTGTGTAAATTACGTTAAATATGTAACAGAAGTGTATTCGGGTTTATCATACAAAGGAATTACAAAAACCTCGTCGAACCTCTGAACTGTGGACTAAATACAAACTGTTTACAGATAATTGTCTGTTGCTATTTGCCGCCTTGGACTGGCGGTTCAGTATTATTTTCGACACTTTTGGATGAGAAAATGTAGACTTTCTGGCATCAAGAGGTCGTGAAATCAGAAGCTATGGCAATATTTCCCATAACATAATTTATCACCTTCAAGGATCACATTGTGTCATTTACAGAATAAGTTGACCGCAAGTGGTTGTCTGCCAATTTTGGGTCGTAAACACCCTTTGATCCATGTACCATGGATCTGCAGGCCGTCTATTCTTGTAGCTTATTTCGGTTTAAGACACAGGGAAGTCATCAATTGGTTCGAGAGTAATTATACGATAAGAGTTACACCTATATAATATTTAAAGGGAACCCTGCTGATTTGTTACAAAGACAATACGAAAGCTAGTTTTATTAGATATATAGGCATAGAGTAGTACCAAGTCAAAAACCATATGAATACAGCTCATGATCAGCAGAATGGTTGACTTACTATATCTACACACGTATTTTATGTCATCCTCGCACGGACGAAACTGTATGAAGAGTTTTTGTTTCATGTTCATGTACACTGCTCCACAATGTCGTTGGTTGGGCCAGTTTGTTTTCTGAAGATCCCATTTTGTCCAAGATATCATTCCTTTAAAAAATAATGTAAATTAGTATGGCCTAAAATCACATAAAGGCTTGAAATTCAAAATTATGTTAAATTATTTAACTTGATTAATAAAAGGTTAACATGGAACCTACGAGATTTTGCGCTTTGTGCGTACACAGCGTAACTCGATTGATCATTTCCACAGAAGCGTGATAACCCTTGGCAACTTTGTTTGCTACATTCCGTGGAGTAGCGAACACCTAGTTCTCTTCTGCAGCAACACATTATTTCATTCTCTGCCTAATATTAGAGAAAACACCTGCGCTTTGGAAAGTCGTAAAATATCTATATGGCATTCTAATACAATGTCTACTCGACACTAGGCCTGCATGTAAGCCAATATCCATGGTAATCGTACCACTGAATCTAAAAGCACCCGATAAAACGTAAATGACGGGTAATATGAACTGTCCTTAAATATTGATCTGTCGGTTATGCAGTATATATTCAACATATTCTTGTTTACGTATGCATAACTAAAACAATTTTTATGTATTTTGTATCTACCTTGTGCAAGGAATAATATAAATGAGCCGTGCAAAAGTTTTCGCAAGATTTCACATCTTTAACATGGCGACAGCCTTCGGGGCATTCCGCCTTATCCGAAGCGCAATAACAGCCTTGAAAGAACATTTTCTGTCCAGACCCGTTAGCTGGAAGAAAAGCCAGAAAGGTAACAATGATAAACTAACATTTTTAAGGAGCATTCTTAATTTCGCAATTATTTAACTGGTTATTATATAATATTTCACTTAAGATACCATCTTAGTTCAGTTGCACAGTTTAAAAAAATCAGGATAAAACAGCGTCAGGTCAAAAACTTTCATTATGTAGTCTGAAGGGTTTTAAAAATTGTCATTGGTCTTATGTTATAGAAATACAAAGATAATTATTCAAATAACAACGGCAGACTTATATTAATTTACGGATATGTTTTTTTTTGTTATATGTTGACACTACTCACGAAGAATCCAGGACCAGTACCGAGGAACAGTCCTGCCACCGATCCAGGCCTTGTCCTTTTTCTCTAGTGGTTTCAGGAGTTCTAAAAGTAGTTTATGTGAGTCCTTATCCTGGTCTAGGGCTAAACGCCCACCTTCCTTAATGCAAAGCTCCCAGGCTTCTGTCCAGTTTAGTCGCCTTTGGTACAGGCAAAAGCTAGCTGTGGATAAAGAAAATTAGTATTAATACAGTTAGACATGTGTCACATAGATATTCAATGGTATATATATATATATATATATATATATATATATATATATATATATATATATATACATATATATGTATATATAGTGTGCCGTTCAATCGATTAAACCGATGATTGGTCGTTTTCTTTCAAAATCGATTTAATCGATAACATTTTACATAATCCAATAAAAAAGATTATGTATGCTCATGCAAACAATCTAATTCTGTCTGAGATATACAAACTCAAAGTAACGAAAATCATTAAAATGGAACCATTGCATCCAACAATCATCAACGATTTTATTAGTCTCATCATGAATACCGCTGCACATGACAGACTATTAACTGGGGTCAATATTTTAGGTATAAGTATACAGCAGATTTCTAGGTAATAATGAAAGTACATAAAATCATCAATGGATAATCGATCATCTGCCGTTTTTATTTTCCAATTATCGACTATGATTTCAAAACCAATTCTACCATTAATATATATATATATATATATATGTTTTTGTAATATGTGGTATTTTATTTTACTTTTATATAGCTATGTCATATTTCCTACGCTTATTTTTATTTTATTCCTTTGCATACCAGCGGCCTTGCAAGGAACTACTTATGGGTTCGATGGCCAGGGCGGGAGCGTCAGCTCCCGGGCCGGAAAGAGCACTGGGAAATCGAACCTCCCTCCCTCACAGAGGGAGCAGGGTTAAGTATCCGGCCAGCGGCACACTCTCGTCCGTTTAAACATACCGATTTTGGCATTCGACAGGCGACTTGAATAGAGTCTACTTTTTGTTATGGCGGGCTGTACCACGGAGAGTCGTAGTTTGGACAAGCGAACCTTCGAATTGACGTCATCATGTGGATGACGTCGACCTTCATGCGGTTTCGCAGAATTTCCAAGTAGAGCGGTGTGTACTGCTCTGTACCAATGCACACTCAGGGCATCATGGTTATAATATCACTAAATATCCAATCAGAATATAAATACACTGTTTCTGGATTATGGACTTTATACATTGTCATTCCATCATATATAACATCTCTCTTAACGTTTCCACTTACCACCTGAAGGAGAAGCCTCTGCGCTTCGAAAGCTCGTGTGTTAATATATAAGTTAATCTACCTAAAAGGAGTCACTCTTTATCGTAACTTTTATGTGTTTGTTTACTTATGTACGCTACCTACACCCGTAACAAAACAAATATTTGCAACCTTGATGCCCTAAGTTCACAATCATTTACGGAACATTAGGTACTTCTACAAATATCAAAACGTACAATAGACCTCTCTTTGACCTACCACAGCTACAAAATCATAACCACTTTATATCTAAACGGAAAATGTAAATAAAACCTAAGATCTTTGCGGAACAAGAGTCAATGTGACAAGACTCAACATGAATCAATATGGCAGGACGCAGTTAGTATTCAAATTAAAATGTAAAGGGAAGTATCTATTGCTATATGAGAGTTGTGTACTTCATAACGAGAATTTAAGTATGATCAACTGAAAAAAACAAGAGCAAGAATAAAGATTTAATTCTAACATAAGATCCCGGTCAACCCGATTCCTGATTGAATAACTCATATGCCTAAGGATTTGTCACTTTAGATTTTAAAAATGTATCACTAGCAGGACCTGTGACCTAATATGTTATACAAAGTTCTTAGTGCTCTTTTTTATTATGAACAATATTTTGTTATGAAATATTACATCTTAATCATAGAGAATTAAAGTATTAGACATTTTAGTATCTTTAAATGTATTAGGCATCAACTTGTATGTATAACATGTCTTCATACTGATTTATACGATTTATATGACTTGATTCAATGTCTTTATCTTTCAATATTATATATTGTTATCTTACATGGCAGTAAATATGCATTATATTTATTTTTTCTCCTACCAGATTTCCCGTGAACTGAAGATTGTAAACTGGACTTGTCTGTACATGCAGAGCAGTTCGGGAATAAACGAAGACAGAATATGAAAGGCACTAAAACTGGTTGTATTCAAGCACCCACTACAATCATATATATATTTAGACAGCCAATGGCCACCGTCTAAGGCTTACCATTTGTATCAGTCTGACATCTGAAATGATCGTGAGCAGCTACCATCAGTGAAATTGGCAGGAATACGAACGAAGTGATTATTGCTCTCGCCAGACCCATGTTGTAGCCCTAAACAAAGCAGATGCTGGTGTTAGACCTTGAAGATATAATATGAAAAAAAAAAACAGTAGTTATCTAAAAAAAAATTTAAGGGCTGCTATACCAAAAGTGACGGAATGTATCTACTCGCATGCATATACCAAACCATATATATATATATATATATATATATATATATATTTATCTACAACATAGTTTAATATGGTTTAACCTTTTTCAAATCATAATGCTCCACACAGTACTGTAAAAGTCGGGTAATCAGACAAACTGCTAAAGACAGAAACAAACACGGCTGGACGCATAGCCTCCGTGATTACGATGATAAACGATATCGATCCAAGTAGGAGCTATACCCTAACACATACATAACATAAAACTTCATTGTTGTGTACTTGTGACACACATACAGTCAGTTTGCTTCTATAAATAAAACAGGGAAGTACTATACCCACAAACTGATCGTTACATTAAAACCAAAAATACCTGGACTTTAATTGCAATACATAATAATCCATTAGATATCTAATCAGTTATATACTTATGGCTCAAGAAGTATGCAGGGAACTTAAGAAAGGAATTATTATATGTATTACCTTTATTTTGAGTTGCCCTAGTCTAGACACAAAATAGCCCTTGGTATCCCATGCATCATTGTAGTTTACTGTCTGGCAGAGGACCAAATTTCTTACGTGTGCATGCCGTCTACTGACACCTGCCACCACTGCGCTACACATCTAGGATATAAAACATCCGTGTTGCGTGCGTAACACACGGGACGGTTATTTTGCTGCTCTCATAAAAACATCGGGGAAATAATATACCCAGAAAATGATTGTTACATTAAAACCAAGCAGCGTATGTTTGCCTATGTGCCTGTTAGCATGATAACATAAAAAGTCCTCAAGGGAGTTTGATGAAATTTTCAGGATAGCTCGGCAAAGATACAGGGAATAAGTGATTAAATTATGGGGGCGATCCTGTGAAAAAAAAAACCTACGAAATAAGCTCTAATGTTTTATTGGGGGTCTATTGCACATTTGTTTATTTACACAGGGACGAAGCAGATGACGATATGGCCATATTTGGAGTGCGAGTTGTGACGTCATAGAGGACAAGTCGTCATTCCAAGTGTACGTGCCGTTTCGCTGAAAATGTTACTAAATCAACGTACAAAATGGGGGCACGATTGCTGTTCAGTGTTTTTATAGTCCCGGGCCCTGTTGTAATGAAAGGTAAATGACTTAAGCTCCCCAAAACCCCACACCCATGGAAGATGGGCCAGAAACCCGAAATTGGCAAGCCCGAGATATGTCTGTTTGAGTACGCTGTTTACCGCAGACTTAGAAATCCCCCTTTGGAAAGTCTACACCACCACGAGTGATATCTTTAAAACGCACGTAGCAATAAAATCTTATTATTTTCTTGCTGAGTATATACAGTTGTTATCATATTCATTCAACCGTTTTGTTAACATCATCTTACAATGAAAATAATCAATAAATGTGGAAACATCTTTTTTTAAACGAGACAGAAAGAAGCAAAATACGCACATTTTGACAATGTTCGTGACATTTGATACAGCCAGGCATGTATTATACTATATAACCCATACATAAATATAAGTGAACATAATTTTAGTAAAACTACATAAATTTTAACATGAAGTGGCCATATTATTATTATGTCCTGACAACTGATAGTTGTGGGTATCACGTTCTGCTTTTAACATTTTAAGGATTTGTTGTGCATTATAATATTGATACGCAGGATTCTAAGAATCAATGAACTATAAATTTGCAGGTTAGTCTGCATTTCTCATGCATTTAACTGGTACTCCATAGATAGCACAACAGTATGTCTGGTTATTTCATTACAAATGGACTTCTTCATTTTGTTATATATATAAACGGAACATATACATTTTCTCTCCTTTCGAGTACCCTTTTCACGTGAAGACGTAGCATGGACTGTCAGATGTTCAAAAGTAATACAAAAAATTGTTTCGTTCAGGTATATACAGCTTCGCCTGGGCTTCGAGGAAATGCCTTTGGAACGGAACCCGGAATGCGTGATTTGAGTTTTCATATGAACCTGCACGGCCTCATACATTTTTTTCTATGTATATAGCCCCTGTATAACTTAAAAAATCGCTACATGTAGCAATCGTTTGGCCGGATACGCATTCGCATGCCGGATACGCACATGAGGAATCTCGCCTTCTTTATCTCTCAATACGTGTACCGATTTCATACGCATTCCGCATTCCGCACATAAGCAAGCTCAGCTTTTATGTTTTTGCGGGATGTTGGTTTAATTTTTTGTCTGTTAGTAACAATGGTCAACAAGTTTTTGTCTGATTTTGATGAAATCTTCCGGATAACTTGGCAATTATTGAAGGAAATATTGATTGAATGTTTATACGGATAACATTCGTGATCCAGGAATATTTTAAAGGAAAAATGCTGCTATTCTGACAGTTCCATATGGGGTAATGAGCTGCCTTGGCGGATGTCTGCCTTCTCTGAGCTCTTTTCTAGTTGCAATATGTAATAATGTCTTATACATTATATGCTATTGCCTCCTGAAACAGGCAGGAAGCTTGTAGACAGAAAATGTTATGTTTATTTCCTTTATTTCAATTTGCCAAAGTCTCTAGTTGCGGTCACAACATAAAATAGTCCTTGTCGTACCATTCATTATTGTAGCTTCCTGTTCGGGAGAGGATCCGACCACTTGGCGCATACGCGCCGTGAATTACACACAGAGCTCTACCGGGTGTCTTATACATAAGTATGGTTTTCATTGGTTTGGCTGTGGCTGTGTACTAGGGCCCTACGCGGGCTGAAACATTGAACACGCACCCGCCCCGCATCATGCCCTGTCAGCCCGCAGCACTCCCCGCAACCAAAGAAATAAATTCAGCCCGCAACCGCCACACCAATTTTTTTCAGCCCGCACCCTTCCCGCCCAGCATTTTTCAAGTTTCCAGCCCGCAGTCCAGCCCGCAAAATAATTAAAAATAGTTTTCGGATCCAAAGGTTTACACATCAAGATATCTAACAGCACATATATAAGACACGCTTATTATTGATATATATATATATATATATATATGTTAAATTATTGGAATGAAAAATTAGTTTGAATATGTTTTTGCAATAATTCAAACCATAATTCATGAAATATTTCTTAAGACATTTTGATTGGTTAGATTGACTTAATATAAAAATAACAATTTAACACACCTTAAATATGTTTTCATATTTTAGAGGGGAAAAAAACAAACCATTAGTTTATTGTGTCTGTTTCTACTTAAATATATAAAAAGGTAAAGAAACAAATTAGACTTCTTCAAAGTATGTGTACCCAAAGTTACCCTTTAGACTAGTATTGGCTAATCACAAGTCATCAAACTACTGAGATATGTTGCTGGTAAAATTTTTTCAGTCATAATCTGCTAATTAGTTACAACTCAGACAAATCAGGTCAAGGGAGTAAAGGGGCAATCTGACCGATGTGGCTTTAGGTTTAGGATGTTCATTGAGATCTAGACATGGCCAGAGCCTTGTTTCTAATAACAATCATCAACACATTATGCTGTGACCAAACAGGGATTTGACCAGCCAGTGGTCAATGTCAGTTACAATTAGACAGCACATGGAGTTACAATTAGATAAGGAGTCCATCTAAGGCTTTGTGCAGTTCCAGTTCAACTGAGTCACATACAGAACCAGCTGTAGTCACACACTGTCTATTACAAGATCAAAAGTAATCAAGCCCTTGCTTCACTCCCAGCCATATTATATAATATGTGTACGGGGTTACAGTCCATATACAACATCAGGCCAGGTAACTTTATACAAAGTTATGACCAGCTTCCATTGCAAGGACAATTGTTTAAAGTCTTGATTTCAGATAAAGGATGCATCATCTATTTTGTATAACAAATTGACGTTATACCTAGAAAAACATATTTGCATAGTGTTGTTACAACTGTCAGTCAGTGTATGGCGTTGCCAGGAACAAAATTGTTTTTCAAATTTATCTTTTCATATTACTATTGTTACGACACCTGAAAACAATTTATACAAAAATACCAATTTCTTCAAATGATTGTTTTTTTTTAAGTATAATTTTATATTCATGTTTTACTGAACTGCCAGATCATCAACCCGCAGCCCGCCCCGCCCCGCACAGACTTCATTTTGGTCCGCCCCGCCCCTCACTTTCTTAGATGTAGCCCGCCCCGCCCCGCAAAGATTCCTATGGGGGGCCCGCGGTTGACCGCAGGCTGCGGATTAAAACCCGCCCCGCGCAGGGCCCTACTGTGTACACTTCCGGCTGGTTAAAAACTTTATAGAGCTTTATAGAGCAGCAGGGGTCGTACATGGCTTTATATTACATACAGAATATTATTCTTATAGTATCGCCTGCGGGCGCGATGATCATCACGTGGGTACGCTTTGGTATGTCATACATAGACAATCATTATATCGGACGAAACATATTTTCGCGGTTCCAATGTTCCTTAGCAACCTTATCTTCAGAGAATTCCAATACAGGGGGAATTTTCACAAACGTGCCACAATATTGTGGATACTTGACGTATTGCTGATAGTTTCACTTTACTGTGTCGTCTCCCTTTGCATGCAATTAAACGACAATCCAAATGGATCGTGTTTGCGCGCTTTTAAACTCTTGTTTCCTATTCGAGCCACATGTTACATTTCCTTTGCCCGTTATTTTAGAAAAAATAAGGCTAGCGTTTAAGATGTAAGTACTCCCAGGATGTAGTAGTACAATACGTTTACTCAAACACAAGTGTAAAACGTCTTTTAAAGTGTAAATATCCTAAACATTATTTAACGGAAAACGGTTTAATTTCCCAAATGTAAAATAATTCTTTGGAATCAAAAAATAGCTACTGTATATGGCAAGATACAGATATATTTCTCAAACATGTAACAACCAGATTTAATTTTAATATATTTCGCACTATTAGAGGAATAGAATATTGCAATGTTGCTGGGTAAAGAAGAGGTTGATCCTTTGGAAAGTAACATCTTCTCGAGAAAACTGGAAGACTTAGTCTAGCACATATGACAACCACAAATCGTAGTCATTTGTGCTACATGTTTAAACAGGTTCTTGTAAATTCTTTTAAACTCCATATTATTCAATGGTGGCGTGTATTTGTATGCAATGACCGTAGGTAAAGAGTAAAATTTATAGCCCATTTGGCTCTATTTATGTAAAAGGTTCCACGCACTCACATCCTATCAGCCCCCCTTTCTATATGCTAGACACATCTTGGTTTCCAAACAAAGAGTTGTTTTTAAACTGTCATATAAAATGTTATAGAAAGATAGTTTTAAAACGTTCAATGTAAACTAGCGTGCCGTCATCCTCTGGAACGCACGCATTTAAATGTGTCTTACTTCAGACGCTAAGACTGACCTGTAAATGATTTATCTGAAAATAATGCACATAATGCGGGATTAAGCAATGGTTACAGGTTCGGATACCTTGAAAACCTTGTATTTTTAACGTAGGCATCGCATCTCCTATTCTTTTTCTTGCCGCAAGGCAGTTTCATGAGATTAAGAGAAATGGGAGAGTTTTGTCCTTCTGGTCATATTTCAAATGGGCGTGGATTGATACATAAGAGGTGCACAATGAGTACCGTATAATTACAACAAATACCACCTTAAACCAAGCACAACTGTTACGCATGTATAAATAAAATGAGTTTAACAAGGGGCTTTGTCATAAATGTCTACATGTTATCTTTTCCGTTAAGTTAACAAGGGACTGTGCCACCAATGTCTACATATTAAACAAAGCAAGTTCAAAACTCAGCCGAGAGGCGATGGGATAATTCAAGGTCCGGTCGGCCACACCCAGATATTTCCCCACGCTCAGAAACAAGAGCGTCATTAGGATATTGCTTGGTGCTACAAACCGCAGGACTGGGTACATCGAAACTGATTGATTCCAGTATATTCCTGTGTCACCATCCTGTCACTTGGTCTGAAAATGAAATTGAAAATGTACATAGGGCTTTGGTAAGCCAGAATAAAACATGGAGCAGGTGACCTCGACCAAAATTTTAAAATGTTTGAATAATCTGTAGATGATGTCTCAGAATATCCTACGCTATGAGTTAACAAATCACACAAAACATATCATGCTAGGACCTACAAAACATGTTCATATATTATATGCTACGTTGATAATTAACATCGCCTCTTTCTATCAAGAGAACACACATATTCAACAAAATTAAGCCTTCGCAAAGATACAGAGCACGCCTATTGAATTAGATAAACAATATAGCTACATTCAAAGCATTCCTCGTCCGTGCAAAAAACCGCCCGCCTTGCGCATCCATCACCACTGGGTGACCGAACCTCGAAACAAATTCTTTATGCCAAATGAAGTGATATTTTGGTGTTATGATATGATCGATTCATGTTTAGCCTGCCCAGCCTTATATTACAAAATGAAAAGAATATGTCTTTTGTGTGTGTTTGATCGATCTTAATGTATAATATTCCGACAGTCTTTCAGTCCCTATTGATTTGGCCAGCACTGACACATCGACATTTTCCTTTTAATATGAAGGGTAATATTGTTATGGGCGATCTAAATTTACATAATGATGCAGGTTTCCCGTTTCTGTCCCTTTAATTAGATATATATATATATATATATATATATATATATATATATATATATATGGGGAACTGTTATACACAGAATAGTCGTTTCACTATTGGTGAGATTCGAACCCACGATCTTTCGATTTCCGGTCGGCTGCTTTTACCACTACACTGCACCAGATCCCCAACCCCTCTTTGTATTTGCACACATCTTTTATGAACAAGCGAAGTAACGTCACTACCAACGTCGTAGTTTCACCCACAACATGTGTAAGCACGGCGACATGCATGCAGCAGGGAGAGCTGATGCCCCTTTTTGGTGTGCGGCATACATTATATACCGTGACGCCACTTCGCTGGTTCCATATATATATATTTATATATATACATCGTATATCGTTTCTAACCTGAAAACTTCAGGCCATTTTTTTCAGTAACAAACAGTGCTTGAAGGCACAGGTTCACATGACAGGTATGTTAAGTTTGCAAGAAACATATTGTTTTCTCCTTAAATTATAATTATATCTGCCAATATTTCAGTAACGAATTGTGTGCCTCCTCTTGTGCACAAGCAGAAATAATCTTCAACTTGCGCAAACATAACGGGACACTCAGGCCGAAAATGCAAATAACAGTGTATACCTTTCAATCAATTGATAAAAAGATATTTCAAATGAAAAATACAATTTATTATCAAAATGATGTATAACTTAATCTTTTATGTATTCATTCCATAATTGTTTAGTTCTATTTGTAGATTTCAATATATTATTCACATGAAAGTAAGTAGGAATGAAATTTGCAGAGGGGCCCTTTTGAATTGTCATATAATAAACTGTTTCCTGTTTGAATCCTGCACTGCAGACATGACATCGATTCATGAAAATTTTGGAGCAGTGACTGTCCAATAATCCATGGCCAAACAATACAGCATATATCTTATATAGCAACGATAGCGTGATATTGATCTGAATTTGTATCATGAAACACCATCATTTAGGAATATGGTCTTACTTTCCGCCGCAATAAGGCACAATTCTATTTTAAATTCACAGTATTAATTCAACAATTTGTCTTCCGATCTTTAAATAGATCGTATACTAGTGTATAATTGGTTTACATAGAATGTAATATTAAAAATAAATGGATACGTATTAACTTGCTCATGTGACAGACAGATGTAAAGATGCAGCTAAGGCTAAAATATCAGCATGAAATCAAATCATTATACAATATTCATATAATGCCACAATACAAAAATCTTCTTCATCAACATGCTGTCATAAATTTCTAATATTACAGATTTATGTGATAATATAAAATGGATTAAAACACGAATATATGTGCATTTAACGACAGTTGCATGTTTATCTATACATTAATATTCAAACAAGGAGCATTTTTAAAATCCTGGAGTAACTTCATCAATATGCATATGAAAGGTACATATATATATATATATATATATATATATATATATATATATATATATATACACAAAAACAAATATACATTTCCAACTTGAATTTCTTTCCCAATAGGAATAAGGTGTATGTATAATCGACAATAACGTTCAACCCTGGGGATGATGGATCGACAGTTAGGTGTTATATATGTCATTTTCTATCATTATTGTGTCACGTTCAGGAACATTCCCTTTGTTGTTGCCAGCTGGTTTGTTTGGCAATGAGTTGATATACTCCTGTGTACTCGGGCTTTGGATTTTATCAGAACTGATGGTTTGATTATGTTCAGCAATTTCTGAATAAGTACCATCGGGGTTGCTGGTTCCTGTTTCCTTGAAGACATGCTTAGTTTCGTCTTATTTATTTAGCTTTGTCTGGACGCCACCTTGTGGTGTCCTGTGCGGCATAGAATATACAACATCAGCAAAAGCTTGTCCTTCTGGCATATCGTGAGACGTCGGTTGGTTTTCACGAGACTTGCGCTTATTCTCGCTAAGCTCCTGACCTTGATTTGCAATCTCTGTATGCACGGATTCATAAGCAATGTTGTCTACCATATCGGTATTTATGTTAATTTCAGCATTCGCCTTCGTTGTTTTTCCAGATTCATAGACAAGGTTGTCTACCAAATCGGTATTTACCTTAATTTCTGCACTCGCCTTCCCCGTTTTCCCGCCCCCTTTTCGTGTCTTTTGAGGTACAGAATACACACAGTCACCTCCACCTTTGCCCGTTTCGTCCTTTTGCCATTGTCCTTTAGGCTTTGTATTCACCGATTCATAGACAATGTTCTCTATCATGCCGTTAGACGCGCTAAATTCCGTACCAGCCTGCTTTTTTTCTTGATCGACGCATTCATAGCTATTGTCAGTATCCGGAATTGACGTGTAGTTTTCTATCCCCTCACCTGTGTACATGGAAACATCTTTGGCTTCTGCGTACTCATAATTCCGGTTTTCCACATTGACTGTATGTACAGTCTGCGTATTGCTGGAATATTGTACGGATTTTGCTGTGATTGATGCACCGGAGTATTTCCTTCTGAAAACAGACATTGCAAAATTGCTTTATTTAGAAGTATCGAGCCTAACCTTGAGGCTGTAATAAATAACCCACAAGACCCATTCATTAACGCAGATTCATATGTGGATCAATCTTGTCCATAGATACTGCATCAGTCGGATTTGAAAATGTCGGTTAATGTAACTCTAATATATTTAACATATGAAAAGAAAATCGACCAATATGATAGGCTATTCAACCGTGGTAATATAAATATGGGAGGGCTTAAGCAGGATGACACCACCTCATTTGATTATAAAATTATTCCATCAGGCACTTACATATTACACACTACATATATTACAGATATCGCAATTGACAGGTTTGCCTGAGTTTACCTGTTTACGGGAATATTTAGGACGGATCCGAAAGGAAACATTACCTGATTAAACATAAAAGAACAGCGCCAATGAGAAGAAGTATTGCTCCGCCTATTCCTGACCCTACCTTGACCATGGTGCCCATCAAGTATGTTTGCTGCCCTGAAGTGATAAGTATTGGTAATTGTAATACAAACATTGGTAGAATAACTGCGGATTGTACATCAATGAAGTTGAAAAATTATATATATATATATATATATATATATATATATATATATATTGTCACTTAATCATTGTGCTTAGGATTTCAAACTCATCTTTCTGTGTCGTTGGAACACGTCTGGCATTCAAAAAGCTTCGCAAGGAAAACAAGCTCTACTTTCCATCTTTATATTCAAACTTAACGTAAATTGTAATTTCCTTCTACCACTGAATGTGCGTCGTTGTGCATATTGTACACTACTGATATTACGTCTTTCAGATTCCATTTTAAATATATTTAGAATTATTTGTAATGAATATCTTTACCAAGCTATGGTATAATTTACAAGAATATTTTTTCCCAAAGTCTCACGAGAAAAGAAATGTATATATATATATATATATATATATATATATATATATATATATATATATATATAGATAGATAGTGTTAATCCAAAATCGAACACATAGTGAAAATAGCTATCAGTCAATAAGTTTCACATGTGAAATGAATTTGCAAGTACATGTATATATTCTAATTGCTAACCTGTCTTGCCCTCCCCTTGGACCAAAGTAGTTGTCGTTTTCCTTGTCTGTCTATCTGTAATGATGGCAAACAGATATGATTTTATTATATTTTTAGGTCATATATATATGTATATATATATATATATATATATCAGGTTTTTTTTATGTTAGCTTCCTTCCATGCATGTCGTACACCACGATTATGTGACCAATAACATAATGACCTTGTTTTCGCAAGCAATGCCACATACAACCACAGACCCATATACAGGAGAGGGAGAGAGAGAAAGTAAAGGCAAAGGCCGAAGGGAGAGATCTATGAGGGAGAGAGAAGGAGACAATTATTGTCTAATTATAAGTCGATTGCACCCAGCTTTTTGATTTCAATATGATTATATAACCGTACCGACTTATTGTTTTTAAAGAACGAACATGTTGCTGCTACCTGATGTTAAATAACTCTTTGATAAATGTAGGATTTATTTGCTCATTTTGTCTACACTTGTATATACGGAATAAGTTCTGCCCGATTTCAATAAACAATGCCTGATACCCATCACTATTATATCACTATTATACTATTGTATCTGGTAGACGTTAGAGAATACATCTCATACATAAGTGTCATATTAAATAGGAATTTTCAAGTAAATATCCTCACACTTACCTGTCTTGCTCTCCCCATGGGCTAAAGTAATTGTCGTTTTCCTTGTCTGTTTATCTGTAAGCATAATAATTACATATGGTTTTATTAAAGATTTAGGTCACAGACCAATATTAAGGAGAGGTAGAGAGAGAAAATAAACACAAAGGCCTGGAGGAGAGAGTGAAGAGGAGAGAGAAGGAGACAATTATTGTCAATTTATAACTCGATTGCACCCAGCTTTTTTAATTTCAATATGATTATATGACCGTACCGATATATTGTTTTTCCAGAACAATCATGTTGCTGCTACCTGATGTTAAATAACTCTTTGATAAATGTAGGGTTTATTTGCTCAGTTTGTCTACACTTGTATATACGGAATAAGTTCTGCCCGATTTCAATAAACAATGCCTGATACCCATCACTATTATATCACTATTATACTATTGTATCTGGTAGACGTTAGAGAATACATCTCATACATAAGTGTCATATTAAATAGGAATTTTCAAGTAAATATCCTCACACTAACCTGTCTTGCCCTCCCCATGGGCTAATGTAATTTTCGTTTTCCTTGTCTGTTTATCTGTAAGCATAACAATTACATATGGTTTTATTATAGTTTTAGGTCACAGACCAATATTAAGGAGAGGTAGAGAGAGAAAATAAACACAAAGGCCTGGAGGAGAGAGCGAAGAGGAGAGAGAAGGAGACAATTATTGTCAATTTATAACTCGATTGCACCCAGCTTTTTTAATTTCAATATGATTATATGACCGTACAGATATATTGTTTTTACAGAACGAATATGTTGCTGCCACCTGATGCTGCAAAAACGTTTGATAAAAGTACGGCAGGTCGCGCAGTTTTATACAATTGTGTATACAAAATGAGTTATGCCTGATTTAAAAAAACAATGCCTGTTTCAGATCACTATTATTTCATTAGTAAAGTATTAAATCTGGAAGACAATAAAATACGGTTTAACTTTATGGAGAAATAAATAGGAACCAGGAGGCCATGTAGATTTATAGGTTGCTTGTTCTAAAAAACATTATTTTTCTGTGACACACTCTTACTTGTGCTCATGTTGGTTACTTTGACAGTGTAAACCGCAATCATCACAGTTAGAAACGTCAGATCGTTTAATATTTTGTCAAGCGATATGTCCTTTTTCTCCAGTTTCTAATTAACAACTGCCAATATGGATTAACATATATAATTCACATGAGCACCTTAACCATATCTATATCTAAGCAAATTCGAGTTCAATGTTTCAATATATATATATATATATATATATATATATATATATATATATATATATATATATATATATTGTCAATAAGTGCCCTTTGGGCCAAAGTAGTTGTCGTTTTCCTTGTCTGCCTATCTGTAATCATGGCAATAATATATAATATAATATATGAGGAAGAGTTTTCACAGCAAAAATAACTATTGGTTCTTTCCTTGCACGTCCTCATCATATAGCAAGATTATGCGACCAATCACATAGCGACCATGTTATCGCATGCATTGCTACAAACACACAGGTACATCTACAGGAGAGGGAGGGGGAGAAAATAAACGAAAAGGCCGGAGGGAAAGAGCGAGGAAGAAGAGAGCAGGAGACAATTATTGTAAAATCATAAGACGATTGCATTAAGCCTTCTTAGTTTTCATATGATTATATAACCGTACCGACATATGGTTTTAACAGAACGAATATGTTGCTGCTATCTGATGTTGCACCACCCTTTGATAAATAAACGGTTTATAAGCGCAGTTTGTCTACACTAGTATATACAGAAAGGGTTCTGCCTCATTTTAATAAACAATCCCTGATTCATATCACTATTATACTATTATAATAACTGGTAAACATTAAAGTACTGTATACATTTACCTAACGAGGGGCTCATGCAGATATATAAGTTGCTTGTGTTAAGAAAAAAGAATCTTCATTTTTCTGTGACATAGGCTTGTTTGTGTTCATGATTGTTCCATAAACACGGTTTACCGCATCCTAGTTCAATGTTAAAATATATATATAATTTATAATCGTAATAAACACGTTGATATACTTAAAAGGCGTCACTCGTTCTCTTTGTATATATTTATATATAATGTTAATCTCGATCAAACATATAGTGCATATTGCTCTCGGTCCATCATTGTCACATTAAATATGAATTTTCAAGTAAATATTCTAACTGCTTACCTGTCTTGCCCTCCCTTTGGGCCAAAGTAGTTAATATATACTTTGGCCATACACATATATTTATATACATCAATATATATATATATATATATATATATACACACACATTAGGTATTTTTTTATGTTATAAAACTAGTCATCTGGTTTCATACCGTGTGGAAAATATTCATAATAATAACAAAAATATCTGATTCCCCAATAATGCCAGTCTCAATATATTATGACTTTATTTAACACAAAAATATTTATTGCTTCTTTCCTTTCACGTACTCATACAGAAGGATTTTGTGACCAATAAAATAATGAGCTTGTTATTGCATGCAATGCCAGAAACCCTTAGGCCCATGTACATGAGAGGGAGAGATAAAGCAGGGGTCATTACGCTCAGCGGACTAAGAAGACATTCACAAAAAGAATTTTATCATCTGAATGCCCAAATTTGTAGAGGGTATCCCCATTCAACTGAAGCACAGCAAGGAGGATATGGGTTACAGAGACCTAATTTCAGGTTTCCAAGGAGATTTTTCATGGACATCCCGGGATATGAAGGCGGAAGGTTCTAGATGCAATGATTACGATGTGTACCCTTGAAACAGACGACCGCATCTTTGAAAGTGTCAAAAATAGAGGTATTAATTCGAAAATAAACCCGGGTGGCACCACCAGTCTGCAGGAACTGACGAAACAGTCTATGATGAAGATACATTCATAAAATCATGGTGGTCAATGCATCAGCTGTTCAGCTACTGGATTTTTTTATAACAAATTTTTAATTATTCCCGGGGGTACTTTTGAGCCCCACATCCCGGAAGATATAGGTAACAGAGACCTAATTTCAGGTTTCCAAGGTGATTTTTCATTTTTTAACAAAATTTTAATTACCCTCGGGGTAATTTTGAGCCCCACAGCTCGGACGATATGGGAAACAAAAAACTAATTTCAGGTTTCCAAGGAGATTTTTCATGGACCTCTCTTGATGTTAAGATAGAAGATTCTAGGTCCAATGGTTACAATTTGCGCCCAGTTAACTGACAACCACATCTTTGAAGTTCTCAAATATAGAGATAAAAATGTGTAAAAATAAAAAAAATAATCCTGGTGGCACCACCAGTCTACAGAAACTGATGAAAAACTTCTTGGTGAATATGCATGAAAAGAATCATGGTGATCAATGCATTAGCGTTTCAGATACTGGAGCTTTTGTGTCAATTTTTTAAATATTTTTTGTGGTAATTCCTAGCCCCATAGCTGAAAGAATGTGAGTAAGAAAGACCTAATTTCAGGTTTCCATAGAGATTTTTCATGGACCTCACGGGATGTCTTGTAAAAAGATTATAGGTCAAATGGTTAAGATGTGTGCCTTGTTAACAGGTTACTACCTCTTTGAAGGTGTCAAAAAATAAGAGACAAAATGCGTAATAATTCGAAAAGATCAAGGTGGTGTCACCAGTCTGCAGGAACTGATGTAACATTCCATGATCAATAAGCATGCAACGAATTGTGGCTATCAATGTTTTAGTTATTCAGCTACTGAAGCTTTGTATAAAATTTTCATTATTCTGGAGGGTACTTTCGAGTCCCATAGCTTTAAGGATATGGGTAAGAGAGACCTAATATCAGGTTTCCAGGTAGATTTTTCATGGACCTCACTGGATGTCGAATTACATGATTCTAGGACCAGCGGCTACGATTTGTGTCTGTGTAACGGAATGACAGACACAGGCAGACAGGCAGACGGGCATGAGCACCTGAAACATGTTTATTTCTAAGCAAAACCTAGTTCAATGTTTAAATATAAATAATATAATTAATCTTAATAACCACGTTGGTATATCGAAAAGGCGTCACCCGTTCTCTTTATATATATTTATATATAATGTTAATCTCGATCAAACATATAGTGCATATTGCTCTCGGTCCATGAGTGTCACATTAAATATGAATTGTCAAGTAAATATCCTAACTGCTAACCTGTCTTGCCCTCCCCTTGGGCCAAAGTAGTTGTCGTTTCCCATGTATGCCTATCTGTAATCATGGCAATCATGTATAGTATTATTATATACTTTGGTCATACACATATATTTATATACATCTATATATATTTAAGGTAGTTTTTATATTATTAAACTAGTCATTGGGTTTCAGATTGTGTGGATTATATTCATAATTATGACAAAAATTTCTTTTTCCCATTCCCCAAATTTCCAGTTATAGTATATGATGACTTTTTTCCCAGCTAAAATAGTTATTGCTTCATTCCTCTCACGTCCTCATCATACAGCTAGATTTCTGTGGCCAATTACATAATGACCTTGTTATCGCATGCAATGCCACAAACAACCAGGTCCACAGGAGAGGAAGAGAGAAAAAATAACGATAAAGGCCAGAGGAGAGAGTGAGGAAGGAGAGAGGAGATAATTATTGTCTAATCATAAGATGATTGCACCGAGTCTTTTTAACTTGAATATGATTAAATAACCGTACCGACATATCATTTCATAGGAGAAATATATGTTATAAGTTATATTATGGAGTAATTTGTCTACATTTTATAAACAGTACAATTTCTTGCCATATGTTAAAAAAAAATCCTTCATATTAAAATTAGGAATTTCATTAGGGAAAAGTTTCAGGGTAAATTCTAAAAACAGTTCTGTTTGAAAAATAAGTTATTAATTCGCATAAATATAGACTTCCAACTGATCATGTTTGTATATTGTTAGCTTTTGTGTATATTAAAGCACCAGAAGCCTGCACTTCATAAATAAATTGGTTAGAAACAAATGAGAGTATTATTTAAACTTGACAAAACTGCTATTGTAGTCACTTGTCGTGATCTTTGATGCATTGGACCCTGAATAGAATTTGTACACATCTCAAGACCAGGAGACGAGAAGCTCGCTCACTCTCAATTATTTTTATCTATGGAGCTAATTTTTCCGTGGAATAAGTGTTTCGCCTTATAATAATTAATATACTAATTTAAAATATCTAAATAAATACCAGAATATTTGCCTTTGCAACAGGGGAAATGTAGGACTCACCCGTATCCCACAGCCATACGTTGTTGGTTGCAAAGATCCAGTAGTCTACATTGGATTCTCCAGGGGGGAGGATGCTTGATAGGGACTTGGAAACGTTCTCCGAGGACGGCGTCACCAGTGTCTGATTTCTTTGGCCTTGTAGGCCTCTAGCAGCAGAAGAACATGCTTCTGGTGCATCTTCCCATCCTCTCTCCTTATACACTCCTTTTATACATCGAATGGAATTTTCATTTTGTGTGAATACCTCCCCGTCGCCTTTATTGCAGTCACGTCCTATATATGGACCTTAAAGAATGCATGGTATATGTACAGCACTAGTGTTTCGAAGTAAGAATTAGGACAATCGATCATATATGATGTAAAATAAGCAAACCCGATATAAGGGTCCTTAACACATCCATAAATAATGGTTTTGTTTTTCCTTTGCATGCTTTTGGTTTTTGCTCCAACTAAAGCTAAATTGTTTCATTATTCGGGCTCAAGTTAAAGTGTTTGTAATGTTTATATACATATTTCAACTGGAATATATTTTCTTCAACAAATAATTAGAAATTATCATGTATTACCTCCACTACAGACATATTTTTTCTTATGGTCACAGGGATGAATCCCCATGACTAATTTCTTCATTTCATCTCGCGAGACCGACGCACAAAGCGATATGTTGGTTGGCATGAGATTTGGATGCTTCCACGTAGTCCATTTGATTAGTTCTGCAGTATAAAATATCACATAGACATGTTACCTTATCATTTCATTACACATATATCAGTTCATTCTATGACAGCGCATAGATAAATTATCATATGAAGATCCTTCATTTGTCTTAATCTCTTTCTAAGTGTGCTTGTAGAAAAACGGACATACGGATGATTAATCATAAGAACATTACCTAAAGAAACAAATAGAAAAAATTCCAGTAAGTAATCAGACATAATTTAACGGGACCAGGTGTAGGATCTAAGCCTTGCCATGTTTTTCCGTATATATTATCGCCACCATCTGTAAAAGGTGTCCGACAGGACAGCCAGTAGAGGGCAGTGGCGGAGGACTGAATAAGGATATCTACTTTCACGAAACCTTGTTTATCCCGTAACCAGGTTAGAGTAATGAATCCTAAATGCTCTCGTTATATAACGGGACCGACAGATAGATGAATGATTTTGACCTCAATTTTCACGTGATAAATGAACTAACACAGCTCAACAATCACACAAGGCAACAAACTTTATTTATTACCACATATACGCATAACAATATCCTTGGCATTATACACTAAAGCGAACCACGTATGTGACCTCGTGCCCTTCTGACTCTAGCTAAGGGAATCTGCAATAAATATTCATTGTTCAAATTTAAGGGTGCCTGATGATAATTAAACGTTTTACTCCGAGGTCCATGCGCCTGGATCTGTTGTATATAGATATGAGCGTTCAGCACTATATTCTTAAAATTTACCAAAAGTTATCTAGTGGATAAATATGACAAAATAGGCATTTCATTAAAGGTTAATGATCTTCTGATCATTTTTAAAACTTGTAAACTCATTCAAATGTTAAATATAGAATGTTTTGACCATGTTATTGTCTAAAAATGTCCATATCCATATAAATTAGATATATTCCGCAACTTTTTAAAACCGATCACTATTTGAATATTGGGATTAAATCTGTAGAGAACAATTTTCTTTCAGAATATGTACACTTGATGAAGAAATTTTGAACCCTTAAATTGTGAACGCTTCTATCATACTATACTTGTTATCATAAACCAAATTCCCCAATGTTTGTGATAACGACTTTTTTGAAACAACGAGCGGAACATGTAAGAAACTTTTATGACATGATATCTTTACTGTGTATTTCTACAATTCCAACAAACTATTTCAATTGATCCGAAGATCAATTGAAACCCAAATAAACAATCCAGAGTTGAGTTCATGAAGTATATTAAACAGCCTTTACAAACAGGCCTAGGAAGCTTGTTAACTATTTAGTATTTTATATTTTGACTTAGATCACCAGATGTGTCTATAAGATACTATTACTCTTTAATTTGGAAACATTATCTAAAATTTAAATACATACATATATTTACATATATATATATAAATATACATATACACATGATCTCACCTACTTGATTTTTTGCCTCGGGCATACCATGCTCGATCTGACGTGTTTTTTCCACAGAAATAATTCCCTTGCATACAGCCATTCTTGACGCATTGTGTGGAATAACGATATCCCAGGCTATTTCCACAGCAGCACATAGCTTTTTTTAGAATTGGTCCCTGGGGAAAGACAGTATGAACCATTACATATGAAAACAGGTTAATTTTGATTTGTTGTGGAAATAAAATTTTACAGTTGTTGAAATATATATTATAAATATTGAATAATCGGTTATCTGTGCACCTTATGCAGTGAATAGTACTTGTACGTTCCACAAAACGTCTCACAGTTTTCAATATTTATCACATTTGTACATGATTGGTTCACTCTTGTTTCTTCAGAATCTTCATAACATCCCTGGAAATGCATTTTCTGAGCAGACCCATCAGCTGAAATGTGAAACAGATTCGTGAATATATGTATGAGTGTGTTGAAATGTGAGAATTTAATCTCTTAGTCAGTTACTTACATCATATTGAAACAGAGGCATGTTAGCAGCTCATTCCAGTTTACTGTCACCTCTTATGATCATTTGAAGAAACATAAGATATTTTGCTTTGGTATTATTTTCTCAGCTGATGTACGATAGTGACTCCCTTTAATTGGACATGTTCCCCACCAAAAGACGTCATGATCCTTTATTTACCTTACCGTTAACACATATACTTGTGCATGTGAAATATGTGCTCACATTGGATCCATGACCAATACAGAGGAACCGCCTTGCCACCGATCCAGGCGTTCTTCGTTGAGGATTTACTTAGCAGCTGTTGCAGTGTTCCGTGTGTATTCTTATCATTGTCAACGGCCAACGTACCACCATGCTGTTTACAAAACTCGCTTGCGTCTGACCATCCCTTTTTTCCTTGATACAGACAGAATCTTCGGAGACCTTTGTTGTAATTAACAAGGACAAGGAAAATAATTTGTTTTTTGTTTTTTTTTCAATTTCTAATGTTCTAACTTTTACAGTTATTATCTCAGTTCATATAGTTATAATATTAATAATAATCATATACATAATCATAATCATGATCATTATAATATTAATAATATACAATAATAATAATAATAAATGATAAAACAATTGAGTTACAAGAGTATACTGGAAACAGTCTCATGTAATATTGACGAAAGGAGCAGGAATTTCTTGGTATATGGCACTCATACAATAAGGATATTATTAGGAAACTTTGATAATATTAAAGTAAAATTGTAAAAGATGCTGACTCTGTGACCAGAAAAATTTAACATTGTTTAGCAGGACAGAACTTTGCACAACATTGCCTTTATAATACGTTTTATATGTTTGTAACATGTTTGTAAACATGCTTCTAAACACAGAACCATTCGGATGGAAAAGGTTGATTCTATGTGATGTTTGTGCATAGAATGCAATTCAAGTTGTTGGATTTTTTTTTATTTTGCACAAATAATGCATATACAATACCCATATTCCACAGTTAATGTGAACATCGTTTCTGCGAAACAATAATATATATTCAGATCTTGTTCTACTTGTATACTACAGACTATTTTTACAGCCCTAAGGTGTAGAGGTGTAGCATGCTTTAGCTTCATGAACTGATTTGAAATAACAAATATATAATACTTCTTTAATGGTTCACATAATTGTACACGTGTAATTGTAACAAGGAAATAGAGAACAACATGTGTCAATTAATTATTTATTATGTTTCAAAATGTCAATTTTAGCCATGATCAATATATTATATTTTATATAATATAAAAAAGCCGTGTGATCCATTGATAAGCAATTCACGTAGGAACTGATACTCTTTCAGTAGAGGGATATCAGAAGATAGACAATATAATTTCATGGTAAGTTTGAAACAACGACAAATTTCAATCAGGCTGATAAAAACATTTTTAGATAGGGCATTTGATTTAGTGTCTCAGTTTTTCAGAAAACGTTAAGTCACTTTGAATACTTAACAGAAAGGACGCCCTTACCATTTGCTGTATTCAGGCATTGTTGCTCGGATTTGTTGACAACCGATATTGAAATTAAAACGCATGACAAAAGGAAGCGTGCGAAGGCCATGTTGATCCGCACTACTGTAATGTTAGCTGATCTGTGTGTCCATGGAGATTAGGGTCCGAGCATTACACGGTTCTATAAATAATGACCTGTTTGTCACGCAGAGTGAATGTTTTTGCGAGAATCAAAAAAGATAAGTATCATACATCCTTTTTGATGAAGTGCATTTACATTTCATCTGTTACACTGAATTTGCACCGACACAGAGGGAAATAAATAGTCAGTTATAACAGTACCTCATGTCCGAAATACATACAGTGTGACATATTGAAAAATTCAAGAGTTTGCATGTATTAATGTACACAAGTTGCACTGTTGCACAAGTTGCAATTTTAACTGTAAATTCAAGACCGGAAGGTTAAACTCAAATCACTTAATTTCATTTACTGAGTAACTCTTGATATAAGCATTCCTGTGGTCTATCGCTGTCTTAGTTATTCATCAATTGTATCATCTTGACAACATGGGACCTGGACAGCTGTTTGGTAAAACGCTCAGCCCTATCCGCTGGCAACCCGGGTTCGATTCCCAGCGTGGCTAGGATAGTGGGTCGTGGTGGTCCGTCCAAGGACGGTGTATTTATCCGGGTCCTCCGGTTTTCTGCCACCGTTATCGACTACCGAGCGACAACATCCGAGCCATGGGGAGTGCCTTCTAGTAGTTAATATAACTAGTTGTACAATCCGTGTAAAATAAATAAAGATTTTACAGAGCAATTATGTAAAACATTTGTAATCAGAGAACAGAAAACGGAGCTTACCTCCACCAAGGTTGGACAATTTGTGTTTGACATCAGCGGCAAGACCTACAGAATGTCTCATTATCGGAAGCTATTCCTGTGTTAGAAATACAATTGAAATTTGCTTTTACATTTGATAACTTTAAGCGGGTAACCTTATACTGTTCTGTGCATCCAACACAACTTTAGAATCAAACATAAATCCTTAATCCAGGGTTTGGTAGCATCAACTCTAAAACGGATCCAATCTATCCTATAAGCCAGCTTCAATTCAAATTAAAACAATCCTTTCCTCTTATATATTTTACGTTGCCAGGCAGACAGACAAACAAATTTACATGGACGAAAATACATGTTCCTTCATAATTCATAATCCATCAGCCAAATTATCTCATTTAAAAATTTAAACGTTAATTTCTGATCAAAGCGTAACAGTAAATAGTCAGTTTAGGAGGATGAGGAATACGGAGGTAGAGAGATTGTTTATGGTTATAGTTCCATTTAAGAGAGAGAGAGAGAGAGAGAGAGAGAGAGAGAGAGAGAGAGGTTGGGGGGGAGGGGTGCGTTGCGATTAAAGCTGCCCGCATAATTATTGAAATGCTCATATCTTAACTTGTTTCATGTTCTATAACTGAACTTTACTGCAAATAAAGGATTTGAACTTCTGCTGCATAGATCATTCAGCTAAACAAACACACACATATACACGGAGATACGCCTAACCCCTATTCTTGTAAAAACACTGTGACCTGTGTAACTGTACTAGGACGCTTAAAATACTGTCAGTATTACAAACCACATCATCGCGAAAAGCATGTTTATCTGATTTATACATAAAAGATCCATTGTTTTGACATGCGAGATCATGTGGCTCGGCTGAAGGGGGGGGGGATGGTAATATTCGGTTTAATTTTCCAGGGGCGTTCCATGCAAATCTTCTGACAATCTTAAATTCAGTCATGCTGACTATATTTTGCGACCAAATTGACAAGGAACATCCTTGAGCAACCAGACTATCAGCTGGGCATATATTATACCCGTTAGGAGTAGAATCTTCTAAGGAAATCTCCCAGGAAAGTCCTTGGCAAACCTCCATGGAAATTTAAAATTAGGTAACTGCGACTTTTATTCCGCGAGCAATGAAAAAAAAACATGATTTGAGTACCCTGAACGTTAGATGGGCATACATTCTATTAGAATGATTAGAATGATTCTAATCCTGAATAGAGTTACTGTGACTTTGTGAAAGAACATGTTGCGATTCCACTTATATTAGACATGCATAAATCGTAGCAGTTATCCTAGAATCCAGGTAAAGTTCCAGGTAAAACTGCTTCGACACACTAAATAAGGTTACCGTTACCTTTTATCTCGAGACTATGGGGAAGAGGCATGATTTTGAGCACTCATTTAGCCATTCAAGCACTTTTTTTTAGGTTGCTTAAGGATTTTTTTTGCACCAGATCAAAATATCAATGACTGATGTATGTATCTTCAGAATGTCATAATCAGTTGTTTTCCGGCAGAGTTTGCAAAAATACATGATTTGACTTTTATTAACAATCAAAGACGGTCCATACAAAGCCAAGAGGGAACTATTAAAATGCTGACCCCTCAGTCCTGCATAATTTTCAGACCATATTGTGAAAACAAATATTCAGTTTAGGAGAGAGATAAATAACAAATGTTAATGTTCCAGAAATCAAGTAATGACATTAATAGCACACGATTTAACACAAGCTGGTAACCAGTCAACTTAATCAGCATCCGATTATCTATTATTATAATTTTAGTTCGTATGGAATATGCTTTCATATAAAGTATAAATGTAATTCACCTGTATTGTACACAACTAAATGTCACCCTCAGGGATATGGCGTTGTATTCAGTTTTCGTTAATCCCTTAGATGCATATAATGTGATTTTGAGCAAGCTTATTATTATCGCGCGTACTCATAGATGCACATATGATTTTTTTTCTCGTTCCGTTGATGTGAAATTCCGCGAACACATAATTCAGGATTGTCAATCAGTCGTGAGCTGCCCCGAATGTTTGATTTTCGATTGTCACTGAGATTTGACATTCGGCGAGTATATCTTTTTCGCTTGACCTTCATATATTAATAATTAATCATTGCATTACATGTTAATTTTTTATGATATTTCGCGAACATATAAGTTACGCTTGTCGCCCAGAAGGGTTCCTCGGCGAACTTGTGATTCCCAACAGGCAGAAAATATTTCCTATGGTTTTAGGTCTACTAGGAAAAGTTTACTCATTGTTCAGTTATGTTAAAAACACAAGTGCAATAAGATCTATACAATAATCTCTGTTCAGGGAACAGGAAGTAGTGCTTGTAATATCGTGAAACAGGAGCTACGCCGGATAATGTTTTTAACTTCTGCATGGAAACATAATAAATGAGACCCAAAACATATATATTATAAAAATATATGCATTAGCTCGATAACATCTGCTGATAAAATTTGAATATGTATAGATTCGTCTGTATAGCTAACAGCCACGCACACATATATACATATATATAAAAATAAATATACATACACACACACGCACACACACGCATATATATATATATATATATATATATATATATATATATATATATATATTTATATATATATATATATATATATTGGAATTCGCCTGACCCATATCTTGGTAAACACACTATGACGCGGTTTGATTGTACCAGGAAGCTGATTATACATTCAGTTTTACTTTACACCACATCATCATCTGTGAAACATGTGAAAACAACAGCATCACTAGAGTCCGGTGTTTATATAATAAATTTAATATGAACAGTCATCAAATATTTTATTACTTATATATTCTTCTACATCATGATAACAATATTAAAATTTGAAGATCGTTGTTAACACTGTGCAGTTTAAAAGCTAAGGGGAAAGTTAATATTACATAACATTGTGACATACAATGCTGTTTCAATATACAACGAATATCACGTAAATCCAGAATATCATCTGAAAATATAACAGGTGTTTGATGTACCCTTATATATATCAAATGTGATAAAAATCATGATTTTTTAGGAGTTTTATGTAGAAACCCGGATAAGCAGCAAGGATGACAAAACCTCTCCCGGCTTTCTTCAGAGGAAGTAAACAACGAAGCATAGATATATACAAAGTGTGTTATGTTATAACATACGGTATAAATATAGTGGGTATCTGTCAGGATCATAACTGAAATAAAAGGAGGTTTCTGTAGAGCAATGGCGACCACGAAAGCACATTTCTTACGAGCAACCACTCGGGGATCGCATTGCCCTGTCAACATTCTGAATGGGATAACATTACCAGGAAACTGATTTAGTGTGGTAATTTAACGCAGGATATTTATAAATCCTGAAAGAAATGTGTTTACGTTCACAGTATAGTTGATGAAATATATAGATGTACCAGAAATATAAAAAAATATATTATAAAAATTATATACTATTTTTCTAAAAATTACCCAACACTCTATATATATGTGTGTGTGTGTGTGTAGGGGTGTCCGTGTGTCTGTAAGCTTTGACGTTTTAAATGTACATTTGATTTTTATTTGCGTTTGCATAAATGTCTATCTATCAGTCGTCCGTCCTTCCGGAATGTGATATTAACGCAAAAATTTGAAAAGAGTTAAGGGCACCGTCACCAAGCTCACAACCTAGATGAATCTCATGATGGGCTATAGCAGGTTCAAATATGGATGACGATGAGTTGGATTTGCCACACATTACCTACCCCACGACAAGATTACCGCCAATATTTTTTTTGGCTTTTCATTATTCAATATTCTTGAGTATTGCCCTAATGCTCTACTGTATTTCGTTAAAACCCTTTCATATTTCTTAAAATACATTTCTTAACATACAAACTAACTAACCTTGTAATCTAGGATTTAGTATGAATTTTAACTGACAGGGTTTTTGGCGTGTGATGTGCCCAAATACGCTTTTTTTGGTCCATAATTGAAAACTTCCATATTCAATAAGTTTATGATGTTCGGGAATCTCTAAAATGAAACATTTCACTAACGTTGGTTTTTCGATAAACAGGCTACACTCTTGATGGTTCTTTTAAGAACTCACATAGTTTCTACTTGAACCCGGTTTCCTGTGTATAGGATCCTCTCGGAACCACTGAGGTTCTTCGTACGGCTGAGGTTTCATGGTGACAGGCTGTATAGATAATTTGGATGCGCATGCTTAGCTAATTTGAGCACCAACGGTTCAGCCGGGATGAGGTTTTGGTCGTCCATCATTTGAAGACTGATAATATCCCCAAGTAAGACATTTATGTAAATGTTTTTATATATATATATATATATATATATATATATATATATATATATATATATTCATGCTAAGAGTGGTTAGGATTATCATCCTGCAAGAGAATTTTCATTCACGTCAGCTAAATGAGGGACATGGCCGGTGACAAACTTTTGTGTGTGGAAAAGTTGGTAAGATAGAGGAACGGTTTCATATGTGTAATAGATATTGTCCACTTTTATTTAACAGCTACCAAACAAATATACTATCTGCCTTCAGTAACGAAAACCAAACAAACTATAGCACTATATAGCCCACTGTTGGCATTGCATGGTTTACATGTATCATCAAACATTCTGTTGGGTTATTTGGTTTGCAATATTACTAAAAAATCCCTTGTCTTTTCTCAAACATTATCCGAAAACTCATTTATCCCATAGACCGTGCAAGAACGCAAGTTCTTATTCAACATTCAACAATCATTTATGGTTTTGTCGGTCAATATGACATATTTTTGTGTAGCGCATGTTTTGAAAACATGGGAAAGAGCCTTTGAAGGCCTTATGTCATGCTTAATCACACATCAACAAATGATGTCCTCCAATTAACTCGGGGTTAAAGTGAACGTATAGTAACCCATGTTTTCTTTTTCTTCACAGCATTCAGATACAATGAAATTCCAAATAATGACAAAAAGAATTGATACTTTCTGTGAAAACTGGTGACGATGCGTGATGGATATATGGTGAGGTATTGCAAAGTTGTTTCTAAATTATAATATGTGCATAGAATTGTGCGTCCCAGTGCAAAAAATGCACAATTTTAGTCTCTATTCACCACATGAGTGAAATTGCAATTTCCTTTATACACACACATATCTATTACTATGTATAATTTTATATACACTAACTGAAAACATAAGAACTCCTGGACCTTGCAATTTACTTATAATGTAACACAAATTTTATGTTCGCATGCAACCACTTTTTCGTACATATTTTTAGTATTTTAGAGAGTCGGGGGAGAGAGGATGAAGGAGGAAAATGAAGGCCGCTACCGAAGGGGTGCAATGGGAAGTCATGTGTTATATCCCATGTAGCATAATGAACACTGGGGCACCGCTGTTGCCCGTTCCTTTTTTCTTTCTCTCTCTCTCTCTCTCTCTCTCTCTCTCTCTCTCTCTCTCTTTAAAACATTTTCAGGATCATTTTTGCAGGCTTTACAATTGTCCGCTTCCACCGTATGGTCGCATGAAATAATTCTGAGGCAAATGAACAATACATATGTTCTATATCCAATCTACATAATTTATCCTCAATGTCAAAATGATACCCTGGATATTCTAATATAAGCTAAAGTTTCTATAAAAAAAGTATACCTAGGGTTCTGTGAAGAATGTTTGAAGGTTCCTCACTCAGTCCACTGTCAAGCTTTAAACAAGTTCTGAATGAAACCGGTAAATCCAGAGAAGAACCCTCGGATGGTACCAAATAGAACCATGCGTTTAAGGTTCCAGATAAAACCCTTGAAGATTCCCAATAAGCCCACCGCATAGAAGCCTTTTGGGTTCTACCTGGAATCCTCTTTCTCAGAGTGTAGTCAAAAGTAAATTCGGCTGAGAGTGTGCCATCAAGCAGTTACTTTTAATCTTTACTTCATGTCCAATTAAATTGTCATGTACAATTTTATAATTACACACATTTAAATAAACTCTTGATTATAGTGTGTAAGCAAATGGAAGTAAAATGTTTTCCCCTTGAAGCTTAAAAATCAGATGAACTCTGACGATGCTCGTGTCATGTAAAACGTGATTGAATAATCTTAAGCGTCTGCAAGAAACATTTCAACCAAGATTACATTCATAAGTCAGCCATGCTGGGGATCGATGCTTAGTGTTGCTCTGGTCTGTGCATATCGTACAATATCATATATGATTATAAATTTATTGAGTAATGTCTGTTGGGTCATTTATTATTTCACATCTGAGTTTAAGAGAACGTTAAATGGTACTTTTCATCCAAATGACGTAAGACATAGAACTTGGGTATAGATCAGTTAATATATATACAGTGAAACCTCGTTGTGTCGAACTCGCTTAAGTCGAATATCCCATTTATGTCGAAGTTACAGACTCGATATTCCGGACAACTCTAGTTAAACTATAACCAAATAAAAGCCGCTTGTGTCGAACCTCGGATGTGTCGAAGTTTTCTGAGGGTACCTTCGACTTCGACCAAACGAGGTTTTACTGTATATGTATATAATATATATGTATAATATATATAATATAATATATATATATATATATATATATATATATTAATAGGTTTTTAATGAACACATGTTTACATTGATAATAAAATCTTCTGCTCTGAGGTGGGCATTCAAGGTCACCCATAACACACATACAGATATGTCCTCATAGAGCTCACATCTGTTATTGACAAACATTTTCGGCTTCGAAGATCGATTTGAACTCATGTGTTTTAGGTATGGCCCAAGAAAAGTGTAACCAGTATATTTTTTCGGAAATAAATGAATAAGGTAAATTTATACTCCCTATGCCTTTTCGTGAGGTGCGATGTATACGTTTTCATTTGCCACATAAGGCGCATCAGACCTAACCAAGTACACCTTATCATGAGGTATGCTGTATAAGGTGTAATTTGCCACAAAAAGCAGATTAGACTAAACCAAACACGCCTTATCATGAGTTGCGTTGTAAAAGGTGTCACTTGCCTCATAAGGAGCATAAAACCTAACCAAATACACCTTATCATGAGGTACGCTGCAAAAGGTGTCATTTGCCACATGAGGCGAATTATACTAAAATAAGTACGCCTTATCATGAGGTATGCTGTATAATGTGTATTATATGCCACAAAAATGCGCGTCAGACCTAACCAATTACGCCTTATCATGAGGTACACTGTATAAGATGGCATTTGCCACAAAAGGCACATCAGACCTACATAAGCACGCCTTATCATGAGGTATGCTGTATAATGTGTATTATATGCCACAAAAATGCGCGTCAGACCTAACCAATTACGCCTTATCATGAGGTACGCTGTATAAGATGGCATTTGCCACAAAAGGCACATCAGACCTACATAAGCACGCCTTATCTTGAGGTATGCTGTATAATGTGTATTATATGCCACAAAAATGCGCATCAGACCTAACCAAGTACGCCTTTTCATGAGGTACGCTGTATAAGGTGCGTTATGTGCCACAAAAATGCGCATCATACCTAACCAAGTATGCCTTATCATGAGGTACCCTGTATAAATTGCAATTTACCACAAAATGATCATCAGGCCTAACGAAGTTCGCCTTATCATGAGGTACTCTGTATAAGATGGCATTTGCCACAAAAGGCACATCAGACCTACATAAGCACGCCTTATCATGAGGTATGCTGTATAAGGTGTGTTATATGTCACAAAAATGCGCATCAGACCTAACCAAGTACGCCTTTTCATGAGGTACGCTGTATAAGTTGTAATTTGCCACGTAAGGCGCGTCAGGAATACATCCCATACATACACAGATATACCTCACATTGATCATGATCAACATCGTGACTGAGTGTAACTATACGAGGAAGATTATAATATCTATTGTCATATTACTAACCACACGATCACACATGGCTTGTTTGGTCTGGTTGATAAAATCTGTCGAATCAACAACGCTACTAGTCCGGCGTGAATAAATGGGCCATTGTTTCGCGTATCACGTTGAAGTGCATATTATTTATCGGAAACGGGATGTTTATGTTGGTGGTGATGGTTGGGGGGGGGGGGGGGGTACTGGGGGATGTGTTAGCTGGAGAAGCAGGTCTCTGTGTTGTCAGTATTTGAGTAATGTCAAAAGTATGTTTGAAATTCCATTTTAATCTAAAATTTGTGATTTGTTCATTCCCATTCGTGTGTATGTTTGTTCACAAAGTAACTCTCGCAGTCATGAACGGAATCTGTTGAATTTTCGAGGTATTTCGAGAATCGGCCGGGGTAGCTATTGGTGTTTATCAAGCGTCTTCTCCGGATTCAGGAGCGTCATCAAACAATATTCTACGATGTACAGTCACCAATGATGAATGAAGCTGGGGATATATGCCAAATAAAAGTGAATGCATACAGCCCCGTGTGGTTCGCAGGCTTACCCACCTGTTTAGGTCAAGGCCAAACGCCCAGAACTTCGGAGTCAAGTAGGTTAAGTGGTTCTCTGCAATACGGCTATGCACCCCCGCTTTTTCAGTGAAGGAACTTCCCCACCGGTATTTCAATGTTCGCAGAGCCTTTTTGAAACTTGTGCCCTCAGTTCCGGGATAAGTGGTCGTCTGATCAGAGTATCAGACAGTTGGCCTCTCTCACGGAGCCCCCATTAAAAAAAATCTGACCAATTTAAAAAAGATATATATCGTGGTCCCCATGCCGCTATTGAGGCAAAGCGTTCAATCCCGTTTGTATTTCTGTAAAATTCTTCACAGCATAACTCAGGAAGTCATTAACATGATCACCTGAGTCGACATTTGGTAAGAATCCCTCACATGATCCGCATGCAGGAATATCATCGAGGTATTCAAAAATGTACAAACAATTATGCACGAATGAATCTGAGAATATGAGTCCAATAAGAGAATGCAAACACGGGTTGGAGGGCATCCCACAATAGGGACACCCACAATGCGGAGGATTGCATTCCTTGGAATGCCAATGTCATGTCAGCAGTACATCATCTACATTTTTTTCAGAGAATGTTGCGTCCATTATCAATACACACTTTTAGTTAGGACGTTGACGTTGTCTTTCTGTTTTTTAAAGAAATACTTTCTTGATATAGATGATTTCATTTCCTAAAAGCTGCACTCTAATATCACTCCACACATTTCAGGAAGGAAAGGTACGCCCCCTCGTGGAGAACTAATTTATTAAATGAAAAGGTGGTACTTACTGTTTTAAGTCCACAGAAAGTTTTAACATACATTTTCATACAGGGGGTTCTATACAGACCATGGTTCATAAAAAAGTACACAAAAAAAGTCATTCTCATTTTGACCTAGCAGATCGCCCTTGGTCGCCATCAACAGCCGCAGCGCCCTGTGATCCCACTTGGCACAGTGAGGGCGCAGCTCTGACGTCATAAGCGCAGCGGGAGCACCGCGCATTTAAAGAGTTCATTAGGGTCGCCGAGGTCTCGGTAGCAGCGTGGTAAGTGCACTGGGCCAGCGCCGTGGCACGGGAAGGTCGATGCTACCCCGTACACTGGCGCTCGACCTGCGCTGTCAGGAAGCTGGTACTGCGCTGCTAGGACGCTGGTGGCGATCGCATTTATATCTAACTGCGCAGTTCTATCAACAGCGACCCCGCGGCGAAAATTGTGTCCATGTTCAATATTGGTCGCCGCTCATGGCACTCATGGTGACCATATGACGACCAAAGGCGACACTATCTCGCTCCTATGAACCTCATAAAGACCTTGGGGCACCCTAGCTAGCTGCGCTCTTCTGCGATATGGACCATTTTTGGAAGCGCAGCGAGATCGCCTTCCAGTGTGATAGGGGTTTAAACACGCAGTTTCCAGGCCTACGGGTGTGGAGAATTATGTACCGAAGCCGATTTATAAATATGAGCTGTACCACAAGCACATAGTCAAAATGTGCTTTGGTCAATCATTTTCTTCCTGAAACTTTAGGTTCCGTATATTCAATATAATTCAAGTGGTTAAAACGACGGATATGTTGCTGAATCGATAAGTCTTACGTCAATTCGGCCTGATATTTGTAGCTACGGGACAATGTAGTAAGCCGATTTTAGTGGCCTGACTTGGCTAGCAAATTGTCAGCTGGCTTAAACTGACCTGAAAGTCCATTCATTTGATGCTATAACAAAGTCCTCGTTTTATTAAACAAAGTTGACGCATGTGACCCCTAAAATGTGACTCACAGGCTTGACCATGTATTATGATGCGGGGAACTGTCAGTCAGTATCAAAATCAACAAAACTGACTTTGTATTAGTCTGTATATGTTTCGGTGAATTTTTAATAGTAAAAGATATATCACATTGTTAGATTTTATGCTCTGTTACGGGTCAGACTTCTTAGCTTCTGCTGATTTTCCCCGAGCCTGGAAAATAAAGGTCACAACACATTCCATTCAAGTTTCCAAAGAAATCTCTTCTGACGATAAGCTGGAAATTTGTGTTACTAACAGCTATGGTTTATGCCCTACCAGACGATGGACAATTATATATTATTAAATGTTTATTAAAATATATTATAGGTGGCGCCACCGGTCGTTTGCACCAGTTAAAGTACTTCAAGTTCAATAATTACACGGACAGACCTATTACTGGAAACCTATCAAGACTTCCCTGAAAAGTTGGTCTTTTTTATTGTAGTAAACATATTACTTACTTTGAAAGGGCTGGAACTTGGAGGTTTTCTCTCTTTAACTTAAAGAATAATAGTGAATTTATTGCTAGAATTCAGGGGGACTGTCCGGCAGAGTTGGGTAAAAAATACTTGTACTCGAAGTACTCGTACTCATGAGTACTATTTAGAGTAATCAGTTATCATATTTGAGTACTTTCTCCTAATGAACTAAGTACTCATACTCGTACTCGAATACTATGTTTGTACTCATAAAAAAGAGTACTTTTATGAGTATTTTTGAGTACTTCAGTATATGCACATATAATAATAAACTTATATAATAATATTTATACACAACTGATACAAATATTCATTCATCAAAATTAAGGAAACATGGGAATGTGATTGCTCTCTATGGTTAATATTGTTTTTTTTATCAAACACTCTAATTTCATGCACATAGCATTGACACAAAATTGGCAAACCGGAGCAGATCACACAGTTGCTCATCCATTCAAAAGCTGAGAAATGAGAACCAAAAACTAAAGTCGACTTGTGTGTTAGAGCCCCGTCCTGATGCATGTAAGATGAAAACCACATCAAAATTAGTGTTGGATAATTACAGGTGTTAGGTGTGCATGGTTGTTGGGTTGTTGGGGCAGAGAGATTACCAACATGAAGATGAAACCCCTAATCACTGCTGGCTGGCCAGTTATAATAGACTTCATCAGGCTAATGTCCATTACAAGACCTTCAGTATTCCTCCTGGTGTTCTATACCCTCTGCCCTTCTCGGCCTTGTTACTTGTTACATAATGTGTGAGACTTACTCTCTGTACATTAAGTCACCCTCATAGCCAGTGGCCCCAGCTGTTATGTACTCTCTCGTCTATCACGACATCTCTCTCTCTCTCTCTCTCTCTCTCTCTCTCTCTCTCTCTCTCTCATCTACGGCTATAAGGGATGCATTAGGATAAAGGAACTCATAAGGGATCATTACCGCCATTCGCATTGAATATATCAGCTTATTACATGTGGGCTTGCGTTATAGAATAATATTTTTTTTAAATGAAGCCTTTTTAAATATCACCTTTTAATAATTAGATAGTATTCCTACTGATTATAAATCTAATAAGACGATATCAAGTATGTTATTTGATTATATGTTATTGCAGAACTTAACACTGACAAAAAAAAAAAATTATCAATTAATCATCATCATACGTGTATTTAGAATGTCATAGGAGTACAATCAATCGAATATTCACAGGAGAATCTGCATTTAAGTTATAATTCATTAAAATATAAGCATAGGTGAAAAAATTGTTTTTTTTAATGAAAATAATAACTAGCTACAACAGTATTTTTTTTCATCAGCAGTTTCTTGCATTTTGGATTATAATAAATCTCACGATAATTATCAGATTGTTAAAAATAATTATTCTTCTTTAAAAGTGAAAGAACTCTAATGGCTATTAATTTTTATTAGTTACATGTAAAAAACAACTTGAGTTAACATTTCATAAGCTTCACCCATTATAATAGTATTATGACATCAAACAGAAGACATTGATTTCTTTCCATTCCACATTTTAAGTTTAACTGCTGAAATTACTCAGTAAAGTACTCATGAGTACATTTGGAGTACTCAGTACTCATACTCGAGTACTGTCATAAAATAGCTAAAATACTTGTTCTTGTACTTGTACTCGAGTACTTTATGAATACTCAGTACTCGTACTTGAGTACTTTCATTGTACTCGGACCCAACTCTGCTGTCCAGGACTATTAGTGTGTCAAACGGTAATACCCTATGAGCTTATGGGTACAATGTATCCTCCTGAAGATGTGGAAATGTTTGAAATGTGAAATTGAAATTTTGCAAGTTAAATCGGTAAAGATGGTGAGATTGTAGGTGAAACAGCAAGCCTTGTGCAGCAAGTTATTGCAAGACCAACGAGTGGTCATTGTAATAGAGTCTTCCCTTTCTGCATATATTTTATGATTATAATTTATAATTTATACGTTTGTTGGAGGAGTAAAAACATGTTACCGTCCATGAACTCAAAGAATATACAGCATATATACATCCGATTAACCAGCGTGTCAAAATTTGTGTTTCCTCTTTACTGATTAATACATAATAAATGCAAACATATACAAGTGGCCCATGGGCCATAACCATCACCATGACCTGATTGCAGGTTCTCAAGGACACTTAACTAGGACCTCCGTGAATTTATGTCAAAAGATTTTACGCCCAATGGATAAATTTTGTGCCATGTCTAACTGCCTGGGTGCTTATATGACATCTTTTCTGATATATTGCAAAATATAGGTCATCGTGACCTAATTTCAGTTTTCCAAGGACACTGACCAAGGATGTCTCAGAAGGTTACCTTAGAAGATTCTGAGCTAACAGATACAATGTGTGACATGTCTGACTGTCTGGGTGCTTATATGAGATCTTTTCTGATAGGTTGCAAAATATAGGTCATAGTGACATCATTTCAGTTTTCCAAGGACACTGACCAAGGATGTCTCAGAAGGTTACATTAGCAGATTCTAGGCCTAACAGATGCAGTTTGTGCCCTGTCTGAATGTCTGGGTGTTTATATGACATCTTTTCCTAAAGGTCACAAAATATAGGTCATGTGGACCTAGTTTCAGTTTTCCAAGGACACTGGCCAAGGACGTCTCAGAATGTTATATTAGAGATTCTAGGCCTAACCGATACAATGTGTGCGCCGACTGACTGTCTGGGTGCTCAAAATCATGTTTTCAGCTTGTCGGTCACAAAATATAGGTCAGCATGACCTAATTTCAGGTTTCCGAGGAGATTTGCCTAGGACCTCCCAGGATGTTGCATTATAAGATTTTTGGCCTAACAGATATGATTTGTGCCAATCTGACATTAAGGAGGGTCAAAATAAGGTTTTTGTCTCGTAGGTCACAAAATGTAGGTCACCATGACCTAATTTCAGGTTTCACAGGCGATTTGCCTAGAAACTCCAAGGATATGTGTAAGAAGATTCTAGGCCAAACAGATACGATTTGTCACCATCTGACATTCAGGGTGTTCATACGACGTCTTTTTTAAAGGTCGCAGAATATAGGTCACAGTGACCTAATTTCAGGTATCCAAGGACATTTGCCTAGGATCTCCCTTAATATCATGTTGGAGGATTCTAGGCATAATGGATACTACTTGTGCCCCATCTGACTGTCTGGGTGCTCAAAATCATGTTTTCGGCCTATATGTCTCAAAAATATAGGTCACCATAACCTAATTTCAGGTTTCCGAGGAGAATTGCCTGGAACCTCCCTATATGTCACATTGGAGGTTTCTAGGCCTTATCGATTCAATTTGTGCCCCGTCTGACTGTATGGATGCTAAAAAAAACTTGTATTCGACCTGTAGGTCATAAAATATAGGTCAGCATGACCTAAGTTCAGGTTTCCAAGAAGATTTGCCTAGAAACTCCAAGGATATTGTGTAAAAAGATTCTAGGTCTCACAGATACAATTTGTCCCCATCTGACATTAAGGGTGCTCATATGACATCATTTCTCTATAGGTGGCAGAATATAGGTCACAGTGACCTAGTTTCAGGTTTCCAAGGACATTTGCCCGTGATCTCCCTCAATATTAGGTTAATGGTTTCTTGGCTTAATGGATACAATATGTGCCCCGTCTGACTGTCTTGGAGCTCAAAATCATGTTTTCGGTCCGTAGGTCACAAAATATAGGTCACCATGACCTAATTTCCGGTTCCCAGAGAGATTTACCCAGGACCTCCCTGGATGTACAGTTAGAAGTTTCTAGGTCTAACGGTTACGATTTGTGCCCTGTTAACGAACGGACGGCCGGACGACCGGACGGATGGACAACCGGACAAAGGGTGATCGCTATATCTCAGATGACTAACAGTCAGCTGAGCTAAAAAACTGTATAAGGGGCTTAGGTCTTCTGTCGCAGTTAAAGTCCTCAAGATCAACACCCCTATCCTAGGTGATTTTACTAAACTGTTCTAACCTGGTCAGCCAAATTCCTAGAAGTTTACAACTATCCCGATTGACGTCACGAATGAGAAATACATGTATACTGACCCTGACTGAACCCAAAATGACCTGCTAATTGCCACTGGCTCCTTGAATGAGCTTGCAGATGTCTTTCCTATCAGCTGCTTGACTGATTTCACCGCTGCTACATCTCACAGGTTTTCCAGCATGATTCTTTAATAACCCATTCTATAAATGTAATATATATATATAGTCTATTTATTATATTTCTCTTTAACTGCTGATAATATGTATATATATATATATATATATATATATATATATATATATATATATATATATAGAAAAACAACACTGTAAATTCACTACAGTCTGTTTCACGGGATACGACCCGATCATTAGGTTAATGTTGGTAGAATCTTCATAGTTATACCGCTCTGGCCTAGCCTGTAGGCCATAGAGCACTTTACATCGGAGGGTAACACTACCTTCTATATATATATATATATATATATATATATGTGAGAATCAGCACGACCCCTTAACATTAACATTAATATATTCTATGATTTATGAGGTATGATGACATATATTGTGTCACATTAGATAACTTCCGCTTTAATACTCATAGCATATCCTACTGAGCGGCTGGCTTCATCAAGTTATTCCCTGGTTAAATGGTTCCATATACAATATTATCAACCAAAATATCGCAAGCTATGTCAGCCTCCTCAAAGCCGAAAATAAATCCCTGCATTATGGGCACATTGCACATTCATAAACAGTGTTCTTTGATCACGTGACCGACTGGGTCGACATCTTGCGGTGGCTGGTGATATTCTGCTGTAGCGTTCTCTTTATATCCAGAAGCCGATGAATAAGGGGTGTGTTTAGATATCTGAAAAGCATCTCGTGTGCTAATATCTTCGAACTCTGCATAATCTGAGTCCATAATTCGATCCTGTACTTCAAACAATTACTTTTTTTGGTGTTATTATCATACTTTAATTCTTCGTCGTCTACCCCATAACATCTTGTGTCATTGGGTTGGATATTCACGTGATGATATAATGCACATCTATTCACATCATACTAAAACATTATGTATCAGGAAATAGAAAAAGAATTAGTATTAATTAGGGCATAGCCCTTGTTAATTAACTTTGATACGTTAATGACATAATATTACAAATATTTTTTTTTTATTAATGTTGCTGGTTAAATAGACGGAAGGAATATTTTAAATGGCGTGTACTCAAATGGCAGCAAAGATCTGATTAATCGGGCTATGTGGATGTATTTGACAGGAAAGGGCACAGAAACTACATATATCACATTATATATGTATGAAGGGGGTAAAGAAAGTACAGAATCGAATGAGTGTATGGAACTTCATCTATTTTATGCGGGGCTACTATTTCACAGGTGCATGTTGATATGATAGTTGAACATGTAATTTTTCTGCAACTGAGGCATAACGTCTCGCCATCTGTATATGGTAATGGAGCCATACCTCCACACTGTGGCCATCATTATTTAACCAACTTACTCTGATGAAATAAGTTTATGTTGACAGTGACTGTGTATATATTAAGTTTTTGTTCTGTTCCGGGGCTGGCTTTAAAATACACAATAAGTCCTGCAATAGCATATATGTCAATTCCTATATAATAGCCTACCTTGTTTGAAGGCATTGGCATAGTGTTATTTGCCAGCCTTGCCTCTAAATATCCTTGTGAATTTCAGTCAAAGTATCAAGAGACGAACCATAGGTAACATTAACAGGGCTATATGACTCTAGGTCTAAATTATTTTACGTTAAACATTTAAGCCGCAAAATCAGTGTATTACAGTATATTATTAACCAAACCTGTCATTCAGAAAGTATTTAATAGAACTGAAAAGATATTATTGTTAAACGAGCAACAACGCTAAGCTATACTTTGAATAATTGTTTACACGTTTACATGCATCATTCCCTGCACTCACGTTGAAAACCATTACGTATCTTATTTTGGCATGGGGGCAGACCACAAAACTCGAAGCCGTGAGGTTGTGAGTTCAAAGCTGACCCGAGGATCAGTGAGCTTTTTTACGGTCGACACTCAACCAGGTAGAGCGTGCAAGGCGGAATGGGAAGGCTGTGTCATACAGGCGTGTATTAAACGCATAAATCCGCATTTTGATAAGCAGTCTCGTCAGCCATAACATTATGACACCGAATAACTTCACGTGGTTATAGTTACTAAATGCAAACAATAAAACACAATACAAATTATATATATATATAAATATATATATATATATATATATATATATATATATATATATATATATATATATATTGATTCAAGGTGCACATCAAAGCGGACCGAACGGTTTGAAGCTTACTTTTCTAGTTAAGCTAAAATAAGATGTAATGTGCGCACCGTACTGGACAGTTACAAATAGCTTGCTATATGTTAATGAAGAATTTAAAAAAAATTAAAAAGAATTATATATTATATATAACATTTGTTATCATAGGCTTATCTTATCTCTCATATTAGTATAAAAACGCCCCCATTCTTCCAACTGAGGGGGGGGGGGGCAATATTGAATACTCTGTAATTCTATGTCGCATTTCAAGTCGTTTCTCAAACAGCTGACTTCATCAGGCTGTCTTTTCGTACAGTAGCTTCATACATATAGATACCAGTCATTACTCCATATTTCCTGTCAACCTGAAACATGAAACGCCGCCCTGGCAATTTGGTCTCCTGATTCATAGACTATGTTTTCTTCAATGATGAAACCTGTGTCGACTTCTGGCGGCGGCGGGTGATACTTAGCTGAAGCATCTTCTGAATTTCCAGAAGACCCAACCTGAAGGGAGTGTTCTGGGATCTGCAAAGCATCTCCTAAGTATAGGTCTTCAAGCTCTGCATAATCTGGTTCCATGATTTAAACATTTCTTTCCTTCATTTCTTGGATCTTTTCTGTTTCGCTGATGGTTTCCTTTCTTCGTCGCCTCATTCTAAGACACAACATATTTTTATAATATTGGATATTTCTATAATGATATCAAAGATTTATGGTTATAGTTATGTTTCCTTCCTATAACGGCCCGGATAATTAGCCTGATTATCATCAGTAGTAATTAAATGTATATTTGGAAAAGAAACATATAATATTCCTTTCTATGATAAATAACTTTCATTGTGATATTAAAACGCACATAATGCCCAAGATTAAGAAATGCTGACAAGTTTCGTAACAGGTCATGTGTATTTTTGGGATTTTGAAGTTTGGGCTTTTTTATCAATAGTTTAATGTTTATAGCACACCTTAAATATTTATTATAAGCACATTTATTAATTAAAGGTAATATAAGTAAAAGGAGTAATTAAAATTAATTACTCACATGACAAAGCAGGCGGCAATAATGGTAACCATAACAACCAGGACCGTTCCCGCAGCAGCCCCGCCAACCTTTCTCCAGTCCACTACTGGGACTATATGAAAACCATTTTACAGGTTTGTAGGTAATTGTGAAATTGAAAACACAATATCAGTAGGATGGGATTGCGCCATCTAAAGATTACATCGTCCTCCAAGCTATATAATTTTTGACTGCACCTATGTATCACATATGAGGTTGCAGTCATTATACTAAATATGCATTCATAAAATATCGTGTATATAAATTACCATTTATGGAGATCTTTGGATTTTTACTCATTCAATTTCCCTTGCTAATATCAGATCATCGCAGAAAGTTGCAATACTCGTTGTTTATATAGAGAATACTGAGTGAAAGGCAAATATTCTTTTGAAATTTGGTGCTGATACTTGACTGTTTTGAAATAATTTTAAAATTCATCAAATGCCAATCAAAAGGGTTGAAGAAACTGATACTTGTGACTGTTTTTAAATAATTCTAAATGTCATTAAACGTGTCAGAAAATTAGGGTTGGAAAAAGAGGAAATGTACATGTCAATATAGCTGGCTCGAAGGTAAGAAATGCGGAACCAAGGAACAGTAAAAAAGTATGAAATTTACCTTTATTTGTGTCACCCAAGGTTATCGTCTCTGCTGCAAAAGTTAATGGAGGATTTGCATCCATCACATCTGCAATATTAAAAAAGATTTTAAAACTATATCAACGAGAATACGTGGATAAAAGACTAGTCTACTTTTTGACTTTACGAGAACTAGTCACTTGTTTTCAAAGAAGAAGCAAAATAAATGTCATTAGGACGCTAGTCGATTTAATTACAAGGCTAAAGCATTAACAATAACTGGACCCTTGAAAAACACAGATGACTGTAAACATTAATTTTTCGGGATGATTGATATTTCTAGATATCTTCCGAAGGTAAGGAGTAAAAGGTTTCACAGTCAAATGGTAGTTATTGTTGGCTCTTTAGGTGTACCTTTTATTATTATATTATTTTATTTAGAGTTAGAGTGAATATTTCAAGGGTGTAGGTAGTGTATATTTTTATCCGTTATATAGACTTAGCCAGATAAGGAAACAAGGTTATTAGAGCACTCTGTATAACATGGTTCGTGCATTTTTAAGACATATGGACATTGGTTTCAAATCTGTCAGAAATGGAACTACAGAAACACTCGCCCAACAATCCCTGCAGTATATCGACCACCTCGAAATAACGACCACATTGAATGGTCCCGGTTATTTCAACTGTTTATATCAAATATCTAAACCGTCGCTGTAACGGACATCTAGTTTCCCGTTTATTTGGGTCAAAAGGGTGACCTGAACCTCAATTATGCATGGTTAAAACTGCATCTATAGTCATCTGATCGGCTTTAAGTGTGAATATCGAATGTGCATATGTACACATGTTCAATATACATATTGTAGTATTTAAAATAATCAATTTGAACTTGGGGCTCCGGATGAGTTTGGTTATGAATTTCCAACCTGTTTTCCTTTTGACTGTAAATCGTTTGGCATTGCCTTTCAGGAAATGGATCGTGTCGTTTTGCTTAATTGTTTTATCTTCTTTTCTCTGGTTAACTATATTTCAGTATTTGTTAAGAATAGGCCAGGGTCGCCAGTTAGTGTTATTGTGTCGCAATACAAAAGGGATATTCAAAGTGCGCTGCAGGTCAAGTTATTCAAGTGTTATGGCACGCGCTTTGGTGGATAGCATGTTATTGTTCCTCGCCTATTTGATATTCAGATTTGTCAAGAATATCGACGGGCTATATAAGTAATAGCAGGTCGAGGGTTTGCATTAGACTTAGGAATATAAATGAGTCTCCAGGGTAGAGATGCATTTACAGAGAGTTAATACTCAATGAGGACACACACCAGAGGTTTGCCCGCCGGTGCCTAGAGATGGTGTCAGCTGGTGTCCGGAAGTGTTGTCAGCGGGTGTGCAGAGGTACTGCCAGTTGGTGTCCAAATGTGTTGTCAACCAATTTCCAAAACTGTTGTCAGCCGATGTCTAGAGGTGCTGCCATCTGGTGCCTAAAGGTGATGCCAGCCGATGTCCAGAGGTGCTGCTAGCCGGTGTGCTGATATGATGCCAACAGTTGTCTAGGTGTTCTGCCTTCTGGTGTCCGGAGGTCCCGCCAGCAGGTGTCCAGCTGTTCTGTCAGCCTGTGTCAAGAGCTGTTGTGAACTAGTCACCAGAGCTGTTGTCAGCATGTGTCAAGTTGTTCAGCCAGCCGGTGTCCAGAGGTGCTGCTAGCCGGTTTCAAGAGGTTGCGCCAGCCGGTGTCCAGATGTGCTGTCAGCCGGTGTCAAAAGGTGCTGCCAGCCGGAGTCAAGAGGTTCTGATAGCCAGTGTCCAGAGGTATTGTCAGTCGGTGTCCAGAGGTGCTTCAGCCTATGCCGAGAGGTGATGCTAGCCGGTGTCCAGATGTGCTGCGATCCGGGTTCCAAAGGGAGTACCTTCTATTGTCAAGAGGTGCTGTCAGCCGGTGTCACGAGGTGGTAATAGCTTGTGCCCAGATGTGTTGCGAGCTTTGGGCCCAGGGGTTCTGCCAGCCTGTGTTTTTTCTTGTTAGCCTTCTTTATAGCGCTTTTAAGTTACTAAGATAATATTAATTCTTAATTATTTATTAATAATAATAAATCATAAATACTAATAATACAAATCAAAACATATGCACCAAATTTAGAGGTGTACAAGTTAACATTGCATTATAATGGTTATAATCTACATGACTCAAGACTTAGCTTGGGATGCATGCATACTAATTAGATTAACATCCCTGCACCGGCTCAAGTCAGATATCACCCCAGGTTAGATTGCCCTGTACAAATAAATTAACATTTGTTTGTTTGGCTTCCAAGAGTGGATGGAAGCCCTGCTTATTCACCCAATTAATACTCTGTGATGAGGTGACACAGCTAAATGGCCCTCTGGCTCATCACAGGTAGTCAGGTACATGCCCACTAAACCAGGGCAGTGTTTATTTAATAGTTGTTACATAACGATTCATACTGTTGAAATGGTGTTCAACCTGAACTTCCTAAAAGCATATGCACAGCTACAACGTGCACTTTGCTCCAAACAATATACAATCACAGACTTTTTCACCAAGAAATTAGAATTGTGACTGATTAACACTTTCATTCAAAGTGTATCGCACACTTCAAATATTTTATGGACTTCCAGTGACTGGATTAATGTTTTTGTTTTATCTACTTTTCAACTTGATATAGAATGTTTTCTTAAGATGATAGTATTTAGATTAGTGACGTACTGTTTTTACTGTTTTACTTATATTTTTTTCTATCAGAAAGTGACAAGATTAAAAAAAATATATGATTAAGAATTATTCCTTCCCATGGTAATGCTAAAAACAGCATGCTGCTTTGCCATTTTGTGCTTATAAAATATATAAAAAAATAAATTAATATATATATATAAATATAGATAAATATATACGAGTTTAGCTATCTTACAGACCATCTGCAGACAGCTTCCTTTTATTGTGCTCATTTTATGTCCATACTTTTATGTAATAAAATACATATTTTATAACAAATGTCTTAAAAATTAAAAACACCTGTCACTGACAAAGGTATCATTAAACAAAGAGAGATGATAGATGAAATAAGTTAATTTAATAATCTCAGAACATGAGTAATTATAGCAATATACCATACTAGGGGGCAGCACTCTATGTGCTGGCCATTACCTCCATATAGTGGGCACCTCTATAAAGTGGGCTCTCTGGTCAAGTCCCAAGGGTGCCCACATTATAGAGGTTCGACTGTATATATATATATATATATATATACGATTGGAACATTTTACCTCTGTTGTTTCTTGACTCACAAATGGCTCTAAGTCTCTTCGAGCAATCCATTGACTTGAACATTATGCAATTCATGCTTTTTCGTAGCGACAGAGCAATGCAAAGTGGGGAGCCAGGTCGGCCTGTTTCCATTTCGGCATCACGGCTCCATGCAAAAATGCCTGAGCATGACAAAAGGTTACGTACGTACCTTAATGTATTTTCTTTCTAAATATGAAATGTGTATTATTTGAGAAAATATGCTGATATATGTGTGTAACATATTTTGTTATAAATCAAATAATAAAAAAAAATCTTCGCAAACAGTACATGATGCAATATTCTACATATTTTCCTACAACTTAAGAAAAGTTATATATTCCTACAAATTAATGTAAATGGCCCATATACATTATATGAATATATAACCATTTAACATTTGGTATGAAAGGAAATTACCATTAAAAAGGCAAATACAATGAGCCAACGTCATATGGTTATGACAGGCTGAACATTTTCCATGGGAAATATATATCATGTATATATTTTCCTACAACTTAAGAAAAGAACGACAGTGGCCTACATAGAAACGTTACAGTTAGCTTTTATGTTCATATTGCAAGATGAGAAAATAAACTCACTGCCTCTAATGTTAATTGCAAATGTAGAATTTCCTTCCTCACTGCAGCTTAAATTTGTCTTTAAAAAACATATTTTGTCACAGGGTTTTCTTATTTTATAGTATCCATATTCACAACACCAGTCGGCCCTCTTTCCCTCTTTACCATTCATCTGAAATGTGAAGCAAAAATAAGATTTAGATAAATGTTTAAACTGTCTTAGGTATGAGGCTTTCTATATGAACTATATTTAACATAACGACAAACTAATTTATGTAACATAATGTTGCCATTAGATATTTTACTTCAAATGCGGCATTAACAGTCTAAGTTACGATCAACACACATTAAGAAAAATACATGTTTATGACAGGCTGAAATTATCCGTGGTAATTTAGTAAATTAAATGTTAATAAAAATGATAATAATTCCATACAATTAATCATCTGTCAAGTGCGATCATGCACAAGGGCCATATCCCACTCTGTGCTGAATGTTTCGATAGAGAGCAATATTACTCTCACATTTCTCATTAATTTTACAACCTCTGACCACTACTTAAAAGTACCATGTAATTAAATATGTAAAGGATCAAGCGTTCAATATATTTATTTTGTAAGCGTAACCAACTCTGTTACGGAAATATTAAGGTTACACTTGTCTTATTAGTTCATGCGGTGGTCACAAAGAAAAAGTGATTTACGCGTTGGGTCAATATATTTGCCTTTTTTTGGTAATTTTTCTCTCGTTACCAATATTGCAGGAAAGCTAAACTCGACTCGAGCAGTGTCACTATTTAAAGGCCATAACAATGCATGTTTTTAAAATTATCAAAAAGATATTTTGATACAGTACCTTTTTCTTAAGATGATCTAGCTTTGATGATTCGGATTTTCTTTTTTCTTGAAAACAACTTTGTATCTGTTTAACTTTCCCGTTTGCTGTTCGGAGTGCACAAAAGAACAAATTAACACCTCTGACACGTATCATCACAAACGTTTCAATTAATGTATCTATACAGTGGCGTGCGCATATTCCTTCACACGAGTCTTTTACTAAGCTTCGCTCCGAGATACCTTGCTGTGACATCCATTTCATAAATTATGAAATGACAATTCAACCAGTCTATAGAATCCGGTAATCGGTAAGTATCGAAGAAAACCGATCTGTTGCTATTTGGATCACAGCCTAGGTATGCCATAATCTCATCGATAATCTGACAAGCTACATAAAGTAAAAGTAGAGTTTCAGGTTTTAAGTTCCCTTCTGATTAACTGGTCCAGAAAGCTAAAATATACTTCCAATATACTGATGACACTACAGAGCCGACGCACGGTATTTCGGTTGGCCGGGTCAGCCATATGCAGATGTACCCATTTGTAATGCTTGGTAGACATCAACCAATTTAAGGCTGAGGCCTTGCTTAAGTGTCTTAGCAAAAACGAGAGAGGCCACAGGATTTGAACCCATTACCGCTGGATAACAAGTTCGACACCTTTGCCATTACATCGAACAACGAGGTTACCTCAAGAGCAATTCGTGAGAAAAATGTTTAAGGTCAAATATTGGTATGATAAAGAAATATATGTACAAATATGGTTTATTTTCTTTTCTTTTTGTTATTTGAATAACTGAAGCCTACGTTCCTTAGGTACGAGGATTGTATGTTTATTGATGTGTATATATTTATCCATGTATTGGATGTTGCAAATCATGACCAGAAGCAAACTAACATCATATTATTAGTTTTTTTTTTTCAATCATGAAATTGAACTCAATAAAACTCATTATTTATTCCATCCATTTCGTAGTTCTTAAGCGGGTCATCGGGGAACCTTTATCTAGGTTCTTGGTCAACCGCTCAGTTTTTAAAAATATTTGGCCGGCTCCGCATTTAACACTGCTCAAGAACCTTTAAATTCCATCTAATCAATCCACTTTGAAAACCCTTAAGTGTATCTAGCAGGAACTCTTGTAGTTCCAATTGTTGAAAATTCTCCTTCCGGGGAAATGTGATAATTTGACTGGTTTATATATTATAGGGAATTACATATGCGATAAATGAATTAACTTAAAAAGTACTAAAGGAACTAATATTTCTATTCGAAAATACCCTGAATAGAGATTAAGCGTTATTACCATAGTGACATGAAACATATTTTTTGTTAAATATAAATATAACGTGTTCCATTGTTGTTAACAAAACAGAGAACCATACCCTGGACAGAGTTCCATCGTCGGGGGCTACTTCTTCCGCCTATCCAGGAGTTATTTAACTTCGCTTTGTTTAAAAGAATTGTAAGCACCCTGTGGACATCATCATGGTCATCAAACGCAAGGTGACCGGAGTTATTTATGCAGGTAGCTTGTGCCTCATCCCATGACACTTTGTATCTCATTAAACAAAACTTGTCTGAAAGGCAAAATATCCTTGCAAACCACCATTCTAATATACTTCTTCGGTTTTATAGTGCATTATTTGACCATTGTATTTTAAAGTCTTATATCAAGCAGCAAAACAGGATAAACAAATTTAGTTTTGCTGTATAGTCGGCAACATTTTTATCATTAACATACAGTGAGTAAATAAAAAAGAGCCGTGGAAGTCAATCGACAGAAGCAGGTATAGGTCACATCCGCGTAACAGTAAGGGCGTTCCTTGTATTTTATACGCCGCACAGTTAATAATCATTAACCTAAAAATCAACGCGCCCTGTGTTGTATGGTAAAGAACGCAGAAGAGCACGATATATATATATATATATATATATATATATATTATTATTATTATTATTAAATACGTGTATATAAAGGATTATATACAAGCACTTACATGCAAATAATCTATGGAAAATGCGGATTAATTTAGATTTATTAATGTTTATGACCATAGCCGCATTATGCAAAAAGACGAAGTGTTTGCATCCAGTTTGTTTTTCTCTGTTGCCTTGGAGTATGACGTCACAGTCACTGAGACCAGGAGGATATCTGCAGCTGGCACCGTGCCAGTATCGTTAATTGGGACGAAGGCTTCTTGTTTGTACACACTGACATTAGCATGCAATATTATATTGTTTCGATCGGTTTTTGCCCTCTGAACACCCCGATGTCTAAAACACATGAATCATTACAATATTAAAGAGTGATTACATAGTAATAGGTTAAGATGCGGCAAACTGGGATTCGGCAAACTGAACTCGGCATTCTTGACCATATGAAACACAAGCTAAAAATGATATAACCATATGTCCAAATGTCCAATAGTAAATATATTCGGCTTACACACACAGGCATATATATATATATATATATATATATATATATATATATATCTATAAATATATCGACTCAATAAAGAGGACACTAAATCTCAGTCCCTTCAAATTTGCCTCTATATTATGTTTAACGTAAATTCAGTAAAGCGGTCAACTCACTCTCCCGGACAACAGACAAACCTTCCTGTCCCTACTGCAAATCCAGTACTTATTTCGACCCTCTAAAGCGGACAGAGATCGCGAGTTCTATTTTTGTTCATTTATTTGCTGGGAGACGGCGCTCCGAGGTCATGACCTCGTACGACCTGTTTTGGTCAAAGCAACAGCCCGGGGACAAGTGTAATTTATTGTTTTTAATGTTTTATGTAAATATACAGTAACGAAATTGTAGTTTATTTATATAAATTTGTTGTTAACACAATCATTATTTAAATAAGATTGGCAGGTCAATTTGAAAATATAAGCTTTCAAAATGAAACAGCTTTTCATTCGATTCGTACTTTGTGATCCGCGTCCGGCCAGGGGAGCCGTAATTATAGTTTGGGACAGTTTGCACTTTGTATAAATTGCAAGAACATATTTTAGCTATTTTGAAAATAACTGAAATCAATTTATGTAGCATATTTCAATTACGACAACTCACTAATGCGGACAAAATCCTCCAGTCCCTTGAGTGTCCGTCTTAGGGGAATTCCACTGTATATATATATATATATATATATATATATATATATATATATATATATATATATATATATATATATATATATAGATATATATATATATATATAGATATATAGATATATAGATGTGTGTTAGGTTATGTGATGGATCTGAATCACAACCGCCGGTGTATTTTATATAGTTGGCAGGTATATTGATGCCGTTTTAACGGTTAAATATTGTGTGGTTCCATTAAACCTTGATCCATATGATCTGTGGACCCCAGTGGAAAACAATGCACGACAGAAGATTATTGTGTAAATATTATCTCTTGTGTTACTTTTGATTGACCAATTCTTGACCAATTTCAGGCGCACTGAGACCCTTCAGATGCTGAAAAATTTGATGTGGGCGAGGATGATGGTGATGATCGTATTGGTTGTCCTGAAATTACTTCTGATTATCCCATAGTTACTTCTGAAGTTACTTCATCAGTTATGATGTTCTCCTACACCCTGCCTAGGGAACTCCAGCAGCCGAAAAGCGTTGCTACCCCTGTCTCACACCAGACAGGCAGACAGAAAGATTGCCAATGCTGCACCATCTGTGACAATCATGCCTCCGCAGATCACTCTATCCTTAGTATAAAATGCGATGATTGTCGGTTAAGCTATATATATATATATATATATATATATATATATATATATATATATAAAAGAATGGAAGCAGTTTAATCCCATTGCATTTCTTTGAGACTTTTAATGAGTTTCTTTAATATAAAAGATAAAAAAGACCTAAAGCAGTTCATTCCTATTATTATTTCAGTTTTTCAATTGAAATTATGACTAAACTTGTTTTGAAATCAATGTCTTTGAAACTACTGTTTGGTCAGATATCCACAACTGGCTGCTGATAAACACGTTTGTATGAATGTTATATATATTTTTTAAGGAAAAACATTGATCATGGCCCCTATATCGGCCGCAATGTTAGACTTTTTTAACCTGTTATCATCCACATGTTTAGAGGAGGACAATTTAGGAGATAGACTGGCCGAGTTCAAAAAATGGTCTACACTTAACTGTTGCCTTTGACAGAGAAAACCAACGTTCTCTCACGTTCTTGTAATGCTACGTGTCGGTACTGCCGCCTTGCCGCAAATTATATAACTTTTTTCCTCCCATTTATTTCATGGACTGGTGAAATGGAGCGCGAAAATAAAACATGAAATCTCTGTCAAATTTGATTTTTCATGGATTTTTTTTTTCAGCATCGTACCGAGACCCGTACATAAACCTAATGGCTTGTCGCGGAATCCACGGCTGTGATAAGGTAATTAGATTTTGCACCGATATGTAAACTTATTGATGAGTAGACAACGCAGAATTACATTACTGCTTGGACATTTCAGAAGTTTTATAAAATATCCAAAGGCAACGAAAAGGTAATTATCTTATGTTGACATCGCCTTAAAAGTCATTAACATGATTCCGAAGGGTCCCCGATTCGGAACCATACACGACCTTTTCATAGTAGTCCACCTCAAGCGTTTTCTATCTTTAACAACTGGGAGGGCAAAAAACTTTAATCATCTCTGTTTGATACTGATATATTAATCACGAGCAATGCGACCTGTCCAACATCCCTGACTACATGATTTCGCTGCGAACGTGGTCAAGCACCAGCGCCTGAATGGATTTGTTGATAGCTTGTCCTTCTTCAGCAAAAGCGTGGTGTAGTAATATGCAAATGAGAGCGAATCACCAGGTCGTCAAAGAGCCTTGTAACGCTCTGATATGCAAATCGCAGGGATTCATCCCTAACCCCCCCCCCCCCCGGAGTTTATAGGGCGTTAGTTCAAAAAGCAAACACGAAGCTTCGCGTTTTGGTGCATGGAATCACGTACTCTTTGCGCAATAAAGTAACGAACAAAATTACTAATGCCCTGGCAAGGCTATTTAGGAGATTAAATATTTGGTTACGTTCCGCCTGGGAGTATGTGCAGGGAATCACCTTATAAGCTGATCGTGTACCTCATTCACGGGAACAGTTTTAATATGATTCCTTGATTTAAATATTTTCTGGATTTCGGATTACTGGAACATTTAATGACCTCATTACCCCTGCTGACCTGATTAATGACCTTATTTGCACATTGAGCTCAAATGGGCTTAGCATTTGTTAGGTAGTCTATAAATATATGTTAAATGTTTTATTTTTGGAAAATATGCCATTTTATTTACTCAACCCAAAACATTGAGCTTTTATTACAAAATAGCTAACAAATGACTAACTTGATTAGTCCAGTTTGAGATATTAATGAGCATGTGTAAGCCAAAACTTTCAGAATATACGTTATTAACCAATTTATTATATATCATAAGATCATATGATCTATTTCTACCCTATATATTGAAAATGAGTCATCAGTTTCTACAGTTTGGTCGAGGTTTAATGACCTTTTGTCCCCTGATGACGTAAATACTAAATAATTAGCATTTTTTTATATACAGTTGCATGGGAACCTTGTTTTCGAAATTAACAAGTGACCCTAGGGTCACGACGCCCAGCTGTGAAGGAAGACATTAACAAAATTAATTTCATCATCTGAATGCAAACTTTTTAAGTGGTTTCACAATTCAACTGAAGCATAGCTCAGAGGATAACAGAGACATAATTTCTGTTTTACAAGACGATTTTTAACGGACCACCCTGGAAGTCTATTTAAGATATTCTAGGTGCAATGGTAACGATTCGTGCCCTTTCGACGGCCGACCGCACCATTAAAGATTTAAAAATAAAAGAATAAAAGTGATGGATGCTTGAGTTCCATAGAAATTTGAGATTTTTTTCTTCAAATTTTTAATTATACTGAAGGGTACTCACAGGCTCTATGGCTCAAAAGATTTCTGTAACCGAGACTTAACTTCAAGTTTCGAAGGAAATTTTTCATGGACCTGCTTGCATGTCAAGTTAGAAGATTGCAAGTCCAAATGTTACAATTTGTGCCCTGTTAACGGACGACCGCATCTTTGAAGGTCTCAAAAAAGGAACAAAATGCGTAAAATTAAGAAAAAAAATCAGGTCTGCAGAAACTGACGAAGCAAACCATGATGAATATGCATGCAAGGAATAATGATGTTCAATGCAACAGTAGTTCAGATACTGGAGCTTATGTATCAACTTTCTAATTATTCTAGGGAATACGCCTGAGCCCCATAGCTAGGAATATATGGGTAACAGAGACCGTATTTCAGATTTCTTAGAAGAGTTTTTATGGACTTCTCTGGATTTCAAATTAAAAAATTCAAAGTCCAGCGGTACCGACTTGTGCCTGGTTTACGGACGGACAGACGAAGGGTAGGACGGAGGAACACCGGATAAGGAGTGATCGCTATAGCTCAGATAACTTTCTGTCTGATCAGCTAAAAACTTTTAGTGTTATTGTTGTTTAATATTCCCTTACCCCATCACACTATGTCTCCCATGGAATGCATAACATTGTACTCATATGATTTTTATGAATTTCTTACATTTTTGGATAATCCTTGAACATGCATGAGCCAAAAAATGTCTGAATATGTGTTATAAATCCATTATGGATCGATATTTGTTCATTTGATCTATTTCATCTGTACAAAGATATAATGAGTGGCCGCTGTCTAGATTTTGGCCAAGGAGAAAATTCACCTACCTAAGTTGCATATTTCATATATCAACACGGACCACGAACTGATATGATAAGGGCAGTTTTGCTTACGATCACTAACTACCGTGACATTAAGCTATATCCGAAGGCGGGGACGTGTTGCATACAGGGAACAATTCGACACAGCGAGAGCCTTATTTGGATTTAAAAAGCAGGTTATCAGATAAAGCTATATAAATATTTGAAATCACAAGAAGTATCGTCGGCTTATATGATGCTTTGATATCCCATTTAAGTTAAATTAGCCAGGGTAAGGCACAAAGTTCTCCAATGCCCGTTAGTTGCGTTATAATTTCCTATGGCAAGTTTGCCGATGGTTCTGATAACCATTTGCATATTTTATAAACAGCGAGACCCTAGGAGGCCAGGCAATCTGGACATCGACACGGGAGTCGTTCATTTTTAGATTTAGTTGTTACATGACTGACGTTGTGTATAGTGTAAATAAAGGGACCATCAACCTTTATAATGCTTTGATGTCTCATTGAAGTTTAATAAGCCAGGGTAAAGACAAAAGTTTCTCCTAAGGCTCTTTAATTAGTTTCGTGGCCCTAATGCAGTTTGTCATGGGCGATTCGCCATAAACCGAACAAATGGTAAACTTTGATAATCGGGAAGATCATGCTCTTTATTAATGGAGCAAACAACCGAAAGCAATTTGTAAAGTTATCTGCTGTCATGACTGAAGGCATTTCGCAGCAATCATTGCAGCCGGCTAGATCTTGAGGAAAGAATCTTATTCATTCTGGGTTCCCATATGTCACCTGGTAACGGAAAGTAGAGAGAATGTGGGGCGGCGTTTTAGTAAGCATTTTGGTTTTTATACCCCTATAGAGGGTCCTTTATGTATCTTATGAACATTGGCTTAACCCTTTAGACGATGTTTGGCCGCAAAACGCTGATCTAAGGTAATTAATATTGTGACCATAGGTCAAGTGTAGTCTAGGGCAGCGCAATATTAGGATATACCACGATACGGTGATTCGCATACAGCATATTGCGATACAGTTTTCAAATATCGAGATTTCCCGATATTTTTAACGTGCCTAAGAGTACTTTTGTGTAGTAAAATAACATTTCTGTTATAAATTTAGTAATCGAAATGGTTTGGGATAAATGCCAGGCTTAACATGAAAGTCGCTACGGTGTTTCTCTATGGACACTTGCAAATTTTCTGTTACGTAGGCCTGATATACAAAATATAAGAGGTCCATCCCGGGATATTTGCATACCTGCTCAATGACTTATTGGTATACGAGAAACATTTCCACGCAGAAATAGAAAGATTTTCAAACACAGGCATAGTAATTAATCATTTATTTATACTCTTCTCACCGCACACGATAAGTGAAGTAAGACCAAGTGTCAGCTTAACAGTTTTATTGTTTAAAAACTGCATGTGGTAAACGGCTAAGATTGTGCACACCATCTGTTCATTTTTGTGTAAAACCACATTCTTTAAGTCTCTCATTGCCTATTTTGCTATTTTTTTCATGTAAGGCCAAAAGAAAATATTTATTCTAAATGATTCTTTGATTTCTGTCAAAAGTACATTGGTAGATCATATTGCCATATTTCCATCTGCAAACACATTTTTATTATATTTAACATAAAAACGATTAATATCAGTGATAATAATAATATTGATAATGATAAATAATACAACAATACGCCGCTGCATAAGGCAGTATATTGCAATAAGAAATTTGAAGGCCATACCAAGCTTTATTGTCCTCTGCCGAGATGAAAGGCACAGCATTTGTAAGTCCCGTGTACATTGGGTCCCTGAGCAACTCCGAACACTCTAGTCGTCCCAACTGTTTCAGACAGGGGGCTTATGTATCACATTTTAACTGTCTGCATAGCGTGGTCACTCCAATACTTGACTGGGGCCACACTGAGAGAATTAGTGATCCCTCGAAATGGGATGATAATCGACAATTGTAATACTTGCTACCACTGTGTCAGAGGGTTATATTGGTGACACTGATCGGTCATTGGATAATAATATTACAAAGATTAAATCAGGGTATAAGTAGCCATCTCGAAGCGCGAAATAGGCTTTGACTGGAGGAACCATTTAGTAAGGAGTAAATTTCAGGGAAAGACCATCAGTAATTGCTGACATCACCTGAAAAGACCAGTTCAGTGAATCGGTGAAGTGTGACACAGACCGTCCCTCAATCGGTGAACCTTACCAATCGATGAAGTAGTCGGACGAAGAGGAGTGAGGCAGTAAAATAGTTTTCCGAGAGGTATATAGATTTTAAACGGCCTTTTCACTACAATTAGGGAAACTGATTTGTCCATGTGGGTCATTTTTTAAATGTCAGGGTATGTCTTCTTCATTGCTTAGTTCTTTCGACGGGACCTTTCAAATCAGTACCTCATTCTTTCTTCTTTTATCTTGGCCCTTCCTTTAAATAGGAGATTATATTTTACTATGTGTGTATAGACGTACATATCTAATATGGTAAATCGAATCTTCTCAATCTATACACGAATGTAATATGGGTCACACACGCAGGCCAATTTAAATATAATTTAAAAATACTTAGTTATGCCCATATATTTTATTAACTTTTTATAGCATTAAAAATACGCCGTTTACACATTTAATCACTAGACATGTGTCTATCTGTAAAACACGAATTTGACATCTGATTATTCCTGTATAAGTTTATGAAGGTTCACATAAATGTCTTAATTCACAAACATTCCGATGTTCTACTGTTTTTTTAAGGATTTGCGAAGTACTTCTGCCGATGAAGAAAGGACTTGCTAAAATCTTGCATAATCGGGGAAACCCGGTTAAACGGTCCAAATGGCCGAAACCACAAGTACAAGGGCTATGAGTCTCGAAGCAGTGTCGTTCACAGGATTGAGTTAGGCTCTCGAATGGCATGGCTGGCCTCCGCTGCTGGGATCGGTGGAGGGAATGTAGGTTGCTTCTGGCTTTGTGGCTGTGGATGCTTTAGCTTTCTGAAAAGAACAACGGCACGAGATGGACAGCGGTGCCCTCTACGGCTCCCTGCTTGGCTTGGCGTGGCACTACGACTGTTGGCTCAGAGAACAAGCTTAAGGAACGCAAAGGGCTGAGGTCTTGACCGCAGCAACCTGTAGTTACTCGATGAGCGTATACTTCTTTTGGCTTGGTGAAGTACTTCTACTGGCTTATCATCTTTGATAGGTGTTCACTCATTGTGGTAAAGATTTTAGGACATAACCTTGACGTCAGTTATGATTTCATATTCCTCTGATACGTCTTTTATTGAATCGAAATATAATCCTACCTGTTGACCAATTAATATCCAGTACGAAAAAAAAAATTATATTTCACCTTGTTGCCTTCATTCTTTGACCATATTAACCTCTGGAATAATAAACACCGAATCATATCTAGTAGAGGAACACACATATATATGCATTAATATAAATACTTAAATTACCCCAATATAAAAAGTAAAATAGAAATAAAATATACACTGCAAAAATGGAGACACGTCTAGTGTTTTGTACAAAACGCCAGTGTTTTATTTGAATACCAACGTGTTTTAAAGTGCAATGATAAAACGTAAGTGTTTTTGCCGAAAACGCTGGTGTCTACTGATAGACACTAGATGTGTTTTTACTGATAAGTTTATAAGCTGCTTCAAAGTGGTAGAATTCTGACAAAAATGAATTTCTTGATATATTGAAGTCTGTATGCTTATGCATGAGCGCGCAAGTTGCACCACATTTTTTTTCAAATGATCATTACATTGTAACATTATCTCATGTTTCTAAATGTACTTTTTTATTAATGGGTACTATATATAATCATATTTAGGCATTTTTTTCTGGGGCCAGTATTTTTTACTTATATATTTGCAGTCAAATAATTTATGGTGGATTGAAGGTTTAAAAGGTCTTATAACACTTATCCCTGTATTCATTAATTGGTCAGCCCTTATAACAAGAGCAGTATAAACACCCCGGATAGGATATAAACACCTGGGAAAGCGAGAGCGTTTTTATGGTTGACCAAGATCCAGTGCCTAATGAGACCACGTGATGCTGTGCGGCCAGCTGCTGATAATGCGCGGTTGACTTAATTTGACCTACATCTGTGGCTGCACATGGCTGACAACTAAACATTCAGTGCGTTTTAAATCCAGTGTCATCCTCAAGATAACCATGTGAAAACAGGTACGTCTTTTTTTATCTTAACAGTCAATATATTTATCATTTATTTTATAACAATAAGAAAACATGCAACTGTATGATATGACTTTTATTGTTTACTTTTTCCAATTATATGATAGACATTGTTACAATGTAAATGTAAAAATGTTGATTTCAACCTTGTTTTGTTCTCTTTTAAATTGAGGTCTGGTAGAAGTCATGATTGGAGAGGGCAACTCCCTCTGCACTCCGCCCCAATAAGAAGCGGGGGGGGGGGGGGGGTGCAGTGTCATACACAAAAACACCCCTAGCCGACAAACTACAGCCGCCATGCCAAGAACCCCCTGTCATAATTCATCTTCAGCCAAAATATATGTATATATGTGTGTGTGTTTGTGCTCGTGAGATGTTACATTACGTATGTAGTATAGTTATATACATGAATATATATTTATATATATGTATATATATTTATTATAATGAATTTATATATATGCGTATACCTTATGCAAGATCTATAAATTGATCTTCCAGTTCAAGCACTGCCACTCTTAATCATGAGGACAAACTGAGGGACAAAAAAGACAAAACAGTCTGTGATCAGAAGGCATTAACAGTGCCATGTCTCCAGTCAACATTAATTTAAATAGTAGTATATATATATATAGTTTATAAATCTGAAGTGAGCACATAATGCGTGTTACTCAGAGAGCCTGCTTTTTCGACGAATACACCTTTATTTAACGAATAAATATGTGTAAAGTTTAATATTTGCTCCAGTCCTAGAAAGCCAACACATAATTTCACGTATACTGTATTTCATTGAACATATCATAACTTTTTCCTTTAAATACCTAACAACAACTAATATATACATGTATTTTTTATATTCTGAGAATAATTCACAGCTTTTCATTTATCTCATATATAAAGTGATAAAGGCTTAATTGTTTCATCCTGCAGAATCATATTTAAAATGTTGTTTAACCCTTATCATTATCTCGTTTCTAACCATTAAAAATTATGTTATAACAATAATTTCTTTTTCCAGGCATCTGAGGGCCATAGAAAGTCATATTTTGCTACATGAAGTCTAAATCATCTAACATTGACAAATGTAGGAAAACGTAGGCCGTTTTGAGGTTTATAAACATGTAGGTATATATGAGCATCATAAAAAAAAGATAATTGGCTTTATGAATATGGTTGATTAGTCATCTATGTGTCTGTTTTGTTTTGTCTTCCTTTCTTAAACAAGACCCTTACCAAGACCCTTAGTTTCAACTTTGCTGCTTTTCTCCTTTTCTCCTTGCTGGTTTTGCTGCTTACTATCTTCACAGCTGATTCCATGATCATAATACAAATTCTTTATTTTTTTCTTATTTTAGAGAAGAACAACAGAGACGGAAGTGGACCTTTATTCATGTGGTCAGTAGGGGTCCTTTATAAAAGACAACCTCATCGTCCGGTTATATAAAAGTCTGACCTGGGAGACATCCTTGAGTCCCATGCTAGAAATACATGGTGGCTGATATGACAATAGGCTTGACGACCAAGAATAGTTTTAACCAGACATAATAACTTAATTGTTGATGCTGTACTTTATATGATGTGTGCGCAATTCAGATTCACGTTGGATTTATTACTGCCGGTTGGTTTAGTGCAGCATAAAGCGCTAAGTGGTGAAGCGAAATTTAATCAGAAAGAGAGAGAGAGAGAGAGAGAGAGAGAGAGAGAGAGAGAGAGAGAGAGAGAGAAAATAATGTTTGGTCCATCAAACGTCGCGAGTCTCCTAAGTTGGGAGTCCTGGGGGGGATTCCTAAAGTGATACTGGTCAATGACAATCAAAACTTTTCAACATGTGTATGCATGGGACAAACGAAATGTCGCAAACGTCGCGAGTCTCCTGAGTTTGGAGTCCTGGGGGGGGGGGGCATTCCAAAAGTGATACTGGTCAAGGACAATCAAAACATTTCCACATGCGTATGCATGAGACAAACAAAATGTTAAAAGGTATATGGTCAGATTAATGCTATATCAATACCAGGCGAATGAATAATGTGTACATGATAAAATAAGCATAGACACCTGTTTTACTGCGAATCCTTTTCATGTGTCAAATATCGGGTGTAACAGTCGCTCCTATCACCTTTCTTTGTAGAATGATATTTTGTCTTATTGTACATCCTCTTCATCATCCATAGAGTAACGTCATGTTAAGAAATTTCCTACGCACTCTAAAAAAATCTGTAAGAATGTCATACTTTATGTAAAGAAGTGTCCGCTATGTACATAAAGTCGGCTATTTGTAACCTATAAAATATGGAAATAAAATAAATTCAACGAGCGTTTCAATTAATGACAAAGCTCGAATCTATACAGTTGATTCTAGATTGCAAGTGCGCGGTCCATGTGAATTACATAAATGACACATGTATCATTGCAGCAATATCACACCAATTGCTGAAACTAGTAGTGGTTTTTTATATCCAGACCAACTCAACTGATATAGGGTATTGATTACTTTTAAATGTTAGCATGTCATACATATATTGCCACGGAGAGAAAATACATGTAATTGTGACATTTAGATGAGAGAATGAAAAATTACAAATGTGTTTAAACTATTTCAGGATCGACCATCCGTAAACTCTTTACACCTATCCATATATATATTGAACAAGCATTTTTTTTTGTCTGAACTTGCCTTTTTCTTTCGCATATATACCCTTGGAATTCATAGTTCCAAAAAAAATTTGTGTTAGCACGACAAGGATTATAGGCCATGCGTGTCCCCACACTGAAAACACGCGAGAAGTTTTAAGTCATCAATCTGAGTAGTTTTACCTACTCACTCTTTCTTTGTCAACTGACAGTTTAAGACTAATCAGTTTGACGAGTTTAGTATGAACTGCACTCAGAGACTTAACAAGCATAAATGGATAAAAGCGACGTGGGAGTGCCGCCTTGTCCAATTCGTAACTTCATCGTTAGCGCCAAAATCCATATCTTCCAGATGAGGGTCGCTGTGTTGCTGAACAGACGTGTACCATTAACTGAAGTAATTATGTTCAGAATGTATCACGTACTAACATTAAAATAACAATATCTAACCCGGTTTTGACACCCTGTAAGTGTTCTGGGCTAATTTTGATCTAAAAGCCCAGCCAAAAATATCCTATAGTTTACTATATAAATCTGTAGTAACCTATAGGGAATCACAGTAAAATATAGGAAACTATAGTAAAATGTGGGGTACTATAGTCAATTTTCAATGCCTATAGGACACTATAGTAACATATGGGAAACTATGGTAACTTAAAGAATATTATAGTCAATTTTAATACCTATAAATAAAACCATAAGTAACTGCAGGAGTCAATAGTAACATATAGGTAACTAAAGTAACATGTGGAATACTTAAGTCAATTTTCAAAGGATATAATAAAGCTACAGTTTCATTAAAAATAACTTATCTTTTTATATAACATTCCTATAGGAATTGCTATAGAATACATATTTCACAGAATTTTTTTTGCACATTTAATGTGTAATACTAAAGATTTGATTCATATGATTTGTGAATCAAGAAGCTTTTGGAGTATGTCCCCATTTTTCTTCCATACGTTTCCATTTTGTGTGATCCTGACTGAAAAGCACACGTGTTTATATTATTTATATAAATGACTTGCATGCAAAGATATATGATTCTGGTACGTATGCATGTGTCATGTAATTATGTATAAATAAAAATGTGAAGAAACAGAAAACATTTAATATCTTGAGTGGAGGCAGGGATTCAATATGAATCCTTTCCACACGATTGTGCCAGGTGAAATGACACTATTATATATGTCTCTGGTTTCAACATTGATGCAAATTCAACATATTTGTGGCCAATATTTTTGACAGGGTTAATTAAGCAGTCCTGTATCCTCAAAAGAAATTATACTAGATGCCCCAGTCAGCTTTGTGCTTTTGAAATCATTAAAATAACTTTGTGATCAGTAGGAAGACAAAGTGTACACTGTAAAACACGTTTCATGTATTATATATAATCATGTCTTGAGATGAGTCATGTTTGATACATGTAACAAGCTTCCTTCTTCCTTTTCATGATTCAAACATGTTTGAGACATGTCGGGTACACTTGGCATGGATTTTCCCCTAAAAACGAGATGAGTGATGGTAGTGATAATGCATTGACCGGTGGGATGTTTTACCGTTTGTGTAACAGACGGGCGAGACACGTTACATGCAGACGTTGAAGTTTGTCTTAAAAAGTGTACTGTTTTCGCGAAGTTTTGATGATCATCCATGTTCAGATGATGGATAAAGAGTCCTCAAAGCTGTAGATTTCTTCTACATCTGCCATACAAGATGTGTCGCGCAGGGTGTCCCAAAGATCCAAGGGGATAGTCATACAAAGGGTTGGGATAGATGCGGGACTGCAAGGTAAACAATGAGGAGCATGAACATGACGGCAAGGAAAAAAATTGACAAATAATTTTCAAAGAATATGATGTAAACCACAAGCCTTGCTTTTTTACTTATCACTATATCTTAGTTATCTTATACTCGCATATATAGGATGAGAATAGGTATTTTATCATTATTTACGGGACAGATATGAGCTTGTACCCTCCCACGCACCCCCACACCCATCCTTAGGCTCTGGGTTTGGCAACACATTGAACACATGATGTTTAAAGGCCTGCAAAATATATTTTAGCAGCACTCTTCCCCCCTCCCCTTTTTCAGTGAAAGAATTCTGATATATACTATTACTGCTATTTCTCTTTTGCTATAACACGGAACAGAACTAACCAGTTGGAACAAAAATGTGACATTTCACAATTGTTTGTGTGCAAATGTCCAGCATGCGCCTCACAATATGTGGAAAATGCCATTGTTTTCATGCAAGGGTATATGAAAACATGTATGATTCTGACTTTTGGAGCGATATATATTAGATGTAGTTTGCAAATCGCATTTTTATTCAGTATCTGTTAAAAAATGGGGAATTGAACTTTTGTTCACTCTTTAATTTTAGAGAAGGCCACCTGTACTCTTTTTTACCAGCTCTGGCACTTGCTCTTTTTTGTGGGCATTTCCCTTTGACACATGGCAGGCCTGGCTTGGTACCTACCTTTTCTGGCTATTCTGCATACTCTTTAATGTATATATATATATATATATATTTATATATATATATATATATATGGTAGTACCATGGAGGTATGTCTTCCTGTAGTTATTTGGGCACTCAGTAATTACTTTCTTTGAGTCGCTTACTTGCTTAAGACAAAAATGTGAACAGTAAGAACTTCATACATATTCATTTCAGAAAAAATAAACTGTTCCTTTGATATAAAGTGATCTGAATTAGTGTTCCTTCCTGACCTAATAGCCATCCCAGTATTTTGAAACTGAAGCTTAGAAATGTATATTACACTTCCAGCAAAATCAAGATTTACTTTGCAGAAGAAGCAAGTTTCAAGTTTCTGTTTTGTTTACAATTTAAAACTGCAGATTACACATAATAGGGCTTCAAGTTCTTCCTTTGTATTGGTCCAGTGGCAAGTTGGAAATCTTCGTGTGATTGGACTCAGGGGAGCCAAAAGATAGCAAAGTACATCCCATATAGACTGCTGGTCTTTGTTGACTAAAATATGTAAAATTATATTACACATGAGTGCATATTCAAGCACCAAGTTTGTTGACCTTACTATTGTTAGGGGATATAACAGTGATCAGTGTTCCCACCGCCCCATGGTTCTGAGATCTTTCATGTTTTCCTCAACCAAAAAAAAGAATATTTGCACCAGGTAATAATGGCAACTAATTTGAAATCAAAATATACATGTAAATCTTTATCTGAATTTAGGCAGTTTACCTGATTTTAAGGAATATAATTGTACATTAAAACAGTAGTACCTGACATGTCTGGCTGCTATGCCTTACCACATGAAATTATAAAACTTATAATTACTGATATTTTATTTCATTTTGGGATGAATCTAACCAATTCTGAACAAAAATGTAGATTGTGTACATGTGCAAAAGTAATAAATCACCTTTGATGGCACTCATTACACACCAATTAAATGTATTCAAATGATTTTAACTTGTTGAATTGCAAATTGAATTTGAATTGAACCAAAACTATTTGAATTGAACTGGAATTGATATTTTCCTGCAGCACATTGAATTGAATTGGATTGAAGTTCCAAAAGAGTGCCATAAACAAGAGTTTGAATTGACCACAGGTCACCTTGCCTTCATTTCTTTGTTTTTTGCTCCACTGACTGAAAGTACACTGAGGTGTAGGGAATCGGATGGTGCATTGTCTGCCGTTTGGCCGGCCATTCTTTAGCAAGAATTCTTTATTATGCAAATACGAATGGTGTAAGTTCAAGGTCCTCAGCTTTTTAGGTCACAGGTTTAAGGTCACAGGACCCAAAGTCTGTAAAAGCTCACAAAACATTCTTATAGACGAATTCTGCTGAGCAAGGGTATCTAGTAACAAATTGGTTTCAGTTGGTTCAGTGCAGAATATCCAACCCTTACCTTCATGGTACCCTTCAACTCCTTGGATTAATCTTTGCCATTTGCACAAAGGGTCTGAATCTCTTGCAACTAATGTTAGGCCTAGTATTCATTCAATCATTAGTGGGAGGTCAGTAGGAGGTTGTCATCTATCCAAAGAAACTGAGGTACAACCTCTACCAAAGCTTTAAAGGGATGGAGTATTTTTATGAATGAATTATTTTAAATAAATGTTAGGAAAAAACTCTTGAGTCCTTTGGTTTTTTTCAGAGAATTATGTGGATGGAGCAGCATTCATGTCATTGACATCAGAAGATATAAAAAAATCCTGAATTGGGACTACAGAAAATCATAACATGTTGAACAATCTGTTGCTAGATTTGTGTTAGAGAACATTTTAACCAGAATTATGGGAGATATTGCAGGCAATCATTTTTTTTATGGTTCTTATCTTATTTTCTGTTTGTGTATATACTAAACATGGTACAGGTATGCTCATGTTGTAACATCTAATTGATCAATACCAATATACTGCTGAGTTTTCTTTAGCTCAGCTGACTATAAGTCATCTGAGCTTTTTCGATGGTCCTGTGTTCATTGTCTAGCCTAACGACCGTTAACAAGGAAAGATTTGAAACTTTAAAACCTACAAATTCAAATGCTGCATGTCCATACGTTCTCCTACCAAACGGGCTCACTACAATTTCATTCCTTCAAAATATTAAGAAAAAACTTCCATTTTCCATTAAAAATATATTGTTACACTTCAAGACTGCACACTATGAAAACACTGGTGTGTTCATATTTTGCATAACTATTTCTGAATATATTTGGTAAGTACATGCAAGAATTAAATTATCACATAAATTGTTATGGGCCCAAACATATTGCACTTTGTCAAAATTTTGGAAAAATATTTGCTCACTAGACATGATAATTGTTGATGATAGAGAACCTATTTCAACAATATAACTATATTTAATTTAGTTTTAACTGAATACCATAAATTAAATCAACAGGGACAAATTTTAACCATAAAGCCTAGAATCATGAACATGTGTATCCTGAATGGTCCTGAAAAGTTCTCCTCAAACATGAAAATAGATAACTGTGACCTATATTCCTCAAGTTACGGAGCCTGTTACCCCCCCCCCCGAATAATTGGAAATACACACTACCTGCCAGAATCCTCAGGAAGGGTTTTACAGATTGTCATCACATTTGGTATGCTTCTAGGTCTTAATTTATGTAGCTATTTTCCATGATTGGTGGCATCAACTGCATTATCTTAATTTTTAACTGAATGATGCCATCCATATTAACTAGTTGCCTTTGTATTGACGTACTGTCAAATATCAGTCGGCTGAGCATCATGACCCATGGGTCACTTGTTCAGACAATTTTATACCTTTTTCTTGTAAGATTTATATTTTTCTGTTAAACATAGAGTGGCAGTGCTGCTCATGATACTTCAACCATGTTACAGTTCACAATACTAATAAGTTACGTTGGTGTAGTATAAGAGTTCAGATTGTAAGTCACTTATTCAGTGGTACAGAGTAGTCCTTATGTTAGCCCATACTATCTCAAAAACTGTTGTTGCTAGCATCACCAAATTTTATGCAAAAAAATCAGTCAGCTGGAAAAGTATAGGATTTTGCTTATTTTTACTTGCTCTCTACATTTACTCAGATTTTCAAGGAAAAACCTAAAAAAAAAATTAAAATCTTCTCTGAATCTGTCCAGCCAAATCGTTCAACGTTTCACAGAACTAATCCCTGGAAAGTGGAAACCATCTCGAATGTTTTCAGATGGGTGAATTTTGGTCGAGTAATAAGAAGCTAAACTTAATCATTTGGCAAAAAAAAAAACTAAAAAAAACTAAAATTACAATATCAGAATCGGCGAACAATGTCAGGAATAGCAGGAGCTAGCATCCCCAATCTATTTGCAAAATTCTGTGTTTTGCATGCATCTTAATAAAGGAGTTTGGTCATATATACTTATGTTACTTTTATATATATATATATATATATATATATATATATATATATATATATATGGATTTTTTAAATGATGTATGTTGTGAAAATGAAAAATGTGGTGCAAGCTGAAACTCTTGACAAGGCCTTTTTTAGGATTACAAGCTAGGCAAATATAAAATTCAATATGGAATCATGTATTTGAAGGCATATTGGAATTTCCATAGTTTATCAAAAGAAAAAAAAACCTGCATGTTCTGATAGGAGGTCAAATAGACCCATTATAGACATCATGTACATAAATTACAGGAGAGCATGTGGAAACCTATAGAACTAAACATATAAATTATGAAATTTTACACAGTTCAACATATTCAGATATAGAATAAATTGTTAATCCATAGACATTTAGGAGTTGCTCTCCTTTAATTTATGTGGAAACCTATAGGACATGAAAATTATAAAATTTTACACAGTTCTACATATGTTAATATAGGATAAATTGTTAATCAAGTGGCGTGAAGGAGTATACTAGTATTTGATACACAGACTTGAAATAATATTCATTATAGCAGCATCCATAGTTTAATAAGTATAAATATGGTAACACCAGTATAATGTATATAAACACGACATGAACTTGTAGGAATGACGATAATGAATTATAGTATTACCTATAAAAAATAAGAAATCTAGAGTAAAGTGACTAAAATATCATGGATAACTATAGTTTTTATTAATTTTTAATATAGTAAATCATATAGGAACGACTATTATAAACTATATATTTTCAAATAGGTGTGCATACAAAAAAAAACAATAGTAAGGTGGCGGAAAATCAACAAAACCTATAGATTTTAATCATAGTTTTTACTATTTCTACAATAGTAAATCCAATAATTATGACTGCAACAAACTATTATTATACCGACAGGTGTTTAATATAGTAAAACCCTATAGTTAAGTGGTGAAAACATCAAAACCTATAGATATTTTATCATATATTTACTATAGTTAATCCTATGTTAAGACTATAATAAACTCTATATTATTATACCTATAGGTGTTTATTGTAAAAAAAATATGGTAAATTTACGAAAACATAAAAACCTACAGGTTTTAAATCATAATTTTTACTAGAGTAAATCCTATAAATTATGATTATAAAAAAAACACACCTATAGTTGTTTATAGTACAAAACCTATATAGTAAAGTGGCGAAAACTTTATCAAAACCTATAGTTGTTTTAATATTTTTGTAAATACAGTAAATCCTTAGATACAGAATGACTACAATAACTATAGTATCACCTATTTATATTAAAAAACTATAGTAAAGTGGCTAAAACATCATCAAAACTTATAGTTTTTATTATGTTTATTAATACAGTAAACTATAGAATATTTTTGGCTGGGAGAGTAAAGGTTATGCAATAAATGAATTGATATCCTACACAACACCCAATAATAAGAAAATTTATGGTCGTATATACCGTACTGGAATAGTGTTCCCCTTTACTTTGTATTCTTCATTTATTCCACTTCATGTGTGAGTGCACATCTATAGTCGACACTTTCATTTACTGTGGTATGTGTTATTTGTACTCATCAGCGTGGAAGCAGCATATGTTCATATAACAATGGCTCAGAACTGCAGCCATTGGTATCTAGTCAAATATCACATACTTAACCCCTAAAGTAGCGAGCTGATGAAAACAAAGTAGGTTTGTGTGTATGTGTGGGACTGTGAGTACAATGTATATAGACTATATATATATATATATATATATATATATATATATATATATATACAGTCTGAGTAGTTTTAATTGATCAGAATGATGAGTCTATGTTTTCAGTGAAGGTCCCCGCCGAATATAGAAACGTTCTTTGTGCTGTTTTACCTGTTTAATGTCGATATGAATAACAAATTCAAGGGGGTGGAAAAAGAAATGCAGTATATAGTCAGATTCCCAAAAAGGAGCTTAAATAGTAAACCTCATTCCCAGCGAGTCTTACAAGCGCCCTGAATAAAATTTGCCAAGTATACAGATTTTTAAATAATTCATGTATTCAGCTTATAATAATCAAACTTGGGTCTCAACTTGGGCGTGTAAACGCGCTTTTGACAGAATTAATATTCCCAAGTTGTTCCATTTATTCATGACCTACTGTCATTAAAATACTAGCAGATATCTACCAGAGACCTGTTATTAAGACAAAATGGAATGATGTTGAATCTGAACAGTTTGGTGCTAATAATGGTGTACGCCAAGGGGGTGTATTATCCCCCCTTCTGTTTAATATTTATATGGACGAGCTTTTAAATCGTCTCACAAATAAGGGAATAGGATGTTATATTGGAAATTAATTTGCTGGTGCTGTTGGCTATGCGGACGATCTTACGCTCTTATGTCCGACTCGGACGGGGCTTCAACAGATGGTTAAAGAATGTGAAACGTTTGATGAAGAACTTGATATGTTATATAACGCAAAGAAAACAAAATGTGTTATTTTTAACAGGTTGTATCCAGCTAGATCAGATAAGATCCTTTGAAATGGTTTAGCCCTAGAATGGCAGGATTCTGTACAGTACTTGGGGAATACAGTAAATTGGAACTTGTCAGATAACAATGACGTCTTCGGTAAAAGAGTCAAATTTATTGCAAGCTTTAACACCTTAACAGCGCATTTCGGATGTATGTCTAGCAAGGTTAAGAACAGGCTATTTCACTCTTATTGTTGTTCCTTTTACGGCTGTCAAACCTGGTTATTAAAGCATAAGTCAATTGATCGATTAAGTACATCATATAATAATGCTCTGCGTCACCTATGGCACTTACCATATAACTCGCACAAGAATATTGTACATGGATTGGCGGGCTCTCCGGCTCTGATAAATATAATCAGCTCACGCTTTATAAATTTATTTCTGAACATGCAGGATGTTGCAAATGACTTTGTAAATTTTCTGACAAAGAGAGCTCATTATACCTCAATTGGTGTACTTGGAGACAACTTACGATATCTTGAAAGTCAGATGCACAACCATGGGATACAACGCGACATTAGAAATATAAAGATACTTAAGAAACAGTTGATGATGGTAACAACATCCATTAACATAGATTAAGTGTCAGAATTGATAGAATGCAAAGATGGGATATGTACCTCGCATTTGACCTCCGATGAGGTTAAAACGCTAAATGATTTATTATCATCCGATTTTGTAATAGGTACGGACTGAACTTTCATTTTTCCTTCCTTCTTTCTGTATATCTTTCATTTATTTCATATTTCTCTTCACTGCATATAATGTACTGTACTTCCTTATACGAATAAAGATATATATATATATATATATATATATATATATATAAATGGCTGATAGAGTTGGATTCATTGTAAAGGCTATGAAAAACTTGTGCGACTAGGTTATAGTTCCATGGTCTACAGCGAGCTACAGGTACATATCAAGATCCGCGTCCTTTGTTTGGACTTTGTAATAGTGCCGTGCTCTAAGCTGTGATTACTCTCTCTGACCTTCCTTTGGTAACCTTAGCAGCTGTGAGTAAACTGTCCTTGTGTTTAAAAAACACCTTATCTTTTTTGTGCCTATAACCTATGAACCACTCTGATGTGATCGTATGGACCCATTGATAACACGATATCTTGTGCATGTGCAGTAAGCTGCAGGAAGGTACTGCTTTGTCTGCCTCTCACTGTTTACCACTTGACTGTAGGCTTATATCTTTCGAGCGTCGGTATGTGACTTCTGTTGTGTATTGTACTTCTGTTGAACTGAGTTTGAATTCGATAAGGTAATTGATTGCTCAAAATTGATCAAGAGGTATGGAATTGTATTTGTATAAATGTGTCAAAGAACATGTGCCTCTGTGTTAAATTCACCTTAATGCCTACACAGATACAGAGTGTCACCCTAAGTTAAACCTCAATTCACTCCATCCAGGTATCAAGGAAACTCACTACGATTCGTAGCTATAATATAGTTATGTGCCTAAACAATTGTACATGATGGATTCTGTCAGCTTCCGATATGCAATGGAAATGTACAAAAAGAAATTCTAAAGGGTACCATTGGCAAGGATATAGTCAAGTCAACATAATCCGAGTCCAAGTTCGGGTCTTTGAAGTTCAAGTCCAAGTTCTTCTAGTCTGAGTAATTAGAAATCCGAGTCCAAGTCAGAGTCAGAGTTCAATACAAGTATCTTTTAACAGCAAATTAAAATGGAAAATTTTCTATTATCATGAACATTTTTAAGAAAGTTCACACATTTAGGTTCCGAAAGTCCGGACTCGATTCATGTATCGCTGACCAGTTGTCTTAACAAATTGGTAAAAGGTCTCCCAGATCAGTAAATACACCTTATGTTATGAAAATCCATCCAGACGTTACGTAGAAACCACATTATTTTTACCGCGTACTGAAAATAGTGATTACTCTCTCTGGCCCATTCATTGATAATCTTCGTTCTGTGGTTACCGAAGGTTCATTGTGGTTATTCCGTCAATCTGGGAACGCATTAGCTTTGTTGGTGCTTATAACTACATGTATATATGCCCATACATTGATGTGATCGCATGGACCCATTGTTTGTATGCCTTCTTTTGCATGTCTAATTACCTTAATGGAGGTCTGGCTTTGCATGCCGTTTACTGTTTATACCTAGTAGGTAGGTTACATCCTAGCCTATGTCTATTTGCTCTTCCAAGCTTTTGTATGTGATTATCAAAACTGTGTATTTGAACTTAGAAAATAACTAAGCGAATTGACACAACTTTTTCGGAACCACTAGTGTTATGCCAATCCAGCCAGACGTTTCTTAGACCTGATCTTTTTTTACAAAATAGAGGCTACCGTATAATATACTCAAATTATCTGTGTACCCCTTAAGTAAAGATAATTGGTCACAGTGACCTAATTATTGATTGAAAAGTCACGTCATGACCTGTGGATATTCGAGCTTTCAGTTTTTGTTATAAATTAACGGACGTACGGACCGGCTGACCTAAAATCCAAGCACTTATGATAATTTGTAGACAATGTAAATATTTCTTTATTATTTTGTATATTGAAATTTTATTAGGAAACTTGAATTCGGGACTCATATATCCTCACATGAAGCCTAAATAAAATATGTTGCCTACATGGCCATGTTGTATGCCATTTCCAACATAAATCTTTTTTTTTTCTATTAAAGTGTCCCGAGAAACTAAAATCCGAGATTGGCAAAATGGTGCCTCTGTTGTGCCTTTTCCTTCTTGTGAGACGGATCGACGCCGCAATCGAAAGGACAGGTAATCAACTTTAAACATGTATGAAAATAAAACAAATAATTATTTAATGTCTGTTTCATGGCGATTGACTTTTTATGCTTTTTTATTTTTCTTTGTCTTGTAAATTCACACATAGAAGATATATATTTCATAAAGCATAAGCTATTTCATGTGTTTATTGATCATATATTAATCACATCTTTGAAGTCGCAACCATCTGTTCTTTGGACATTCCCAAGCGTCATCGTGAAAATTGCAAACACTGCATGCATCGTGTTGTGTGTGGACCGTGTTCATATTACTATTAAAGTTATCGCAGCAAGATCACAACATATACAGACCAAATTTGTATTACTGTGACTGCCGTCGCAGAAACATATTCATCGCAAAATGTACAGACTATCTTGTCTTACTTTTTCAGCTGTCGCATCAACGTCATCGCAAAGTGTTCTTCAAGACATGCAGGCGGTAACATGTGACCCTTCAGGTATAAAGAAGTTGGCGCCTGGCTACACCGGAAAGTTAATAGTATGTACCGGACGGCCGGAAGACGGCTTTATTCAGAATGCAAAGGTATGGTACCTAGGGACTGCCTCCAACGTAAGAGAGCCACTCTTCTTATTTAACCCAAGGGATGGTTCAACTACTAAGGCAAACACCAACGTTGGAGAACTTACCAAAAGGTTAGAACACTAAGACAATATGAAAATCTAGAGCCCACTCGAACATACGAAAGCAGTTTCGGTTCTGTTTGGTTTCACTTTTGTACATTTATATGGACGGTTTCGAGTCTAATAGACATAATAATATAATATAATTTAATAAATCAATTATGCTTATATTATCGTAATTTAGAAATTCACTAGAAGACACTTTGAGACCTATTGAGAGCATTGTTAATTGAGACTGGCAAATAGATATTAGTCGAACAGTCGAACCTCTCTTAGTGGGCACCTACAAAAAGTTCGCGCCCCTATAAAGTGGGTACTTTTGGGCAGTCCCATTTTCTTCTTCTCTTTATTATGTTTAGCTAATAATGGCATCTCTATATTCTGTAAAGTGGGCCCTTTAGCCAGCTAATGTGGGCACTCCATTGATTTCCCCAGTTGAAGTATCTCCCTGTTTGAACTTTTCTGAGTTTGATTTATTGTGAATTATTAGCTATCAGAATAACCGTTAATTATTAAATATTTATGTTTCACCTGTGAATGATATTGATCAAAGGTCGGACATGTATTACTGTCTTATTGCATAGTCATAAAAATCGCTTTCTTGACTAGGCATGGGGTACATGCATATTAATTAGACTTCTTTAAAATACCTGGATATGCTCCGGTTAGGCAGCCCAGACTGGCTGTTCTGGTGGTTTACAGCCAGCAGTATATGCACCACTCAGTAGCCATTCGTATTGGACTGATAAGCATGCTTTGATCTGAAAGTCACTAGACTTTCTTATTTCAGGCAGGGTATAGTTAACACCATGGGTGGATGACTTGCTCAATCACCCTGTTACTTGGTACTCTGAGATGAGGTAACGGGGTAAAGTGCCCCGGCTCAGAACATTACTTACTAATCAACAGTTGCACTTAATGATCAACACAAAACATTGATCATTCGCATTGTTTGTACCTCAGTCATTGCTTGTTTTGACTCTCATCGGAGATGGTTTCAAAGATTCGTCAAAACCAGTTTTGATTTAGCAGTTTTAAAGTAAACGGATTCCCGAAATTTAAACCAATTTATCGAATTATTATCGAGTGGGGCACTAGATTATCGTATTACCAGGGGCTTGATACCACAACTAAGGAGAAAACTGTGCCATGTATATTTGCTTAGAAGTCGAGTGTTTTTTTTCCTGTTTATTTATAAATCATAATAAAAAAAAAACATTTTTTTCTTTTATATTATAAATACATCAATTTCATTCATGATATATATATCTATATATATATATATATATATATATATATATATATATGTGTGTGTGTATATATATAAATGTATATATATAAACTATATTCCCTTAGTAAAATTTATATGGAACAGGAAAATAAGAAAGGTTTTTTTCTTCTGTTTAACTTTTCCATAGCGTTCACGGTAATTAGAAGATACTTTCCACTGATGTCTAAACTTATATATATATATATATATATATGTATTAACCAATAATAAATAGATATATCCTTATATAAAATAACTTTTGGGGTTACCGTTATTCACCACCCCATGCGAAAAACTGCACCGATAACTATCGTGTGCAGGTGGTGAGCAGCACACGGATATTATCGTGTGCAGGCCATCACATCCACACATGTGTTATAACTGCACACGATACTATCGGTGCAGCTGCTTCCACTCCCTGAGTCTTCCCGAATGATCCACCAAGCTACACGTCATATGGGATTAGCATGGAAAACCTCGACTATCGCTTCAAACGTTTGTATGACCGCAGGACCAAATTCGAACTATCGCATGATAAAAAAATCGAGGTTTTTGTCAGAGGATACCTTTCAGGAGATCAGTGTACGTATTTTATAGTAAAATATAATATAGATCTGAATTCATGCTATAAGCGAGTGGTACGTAGGCTTCATTGTAATAAGCGGTGTTGATGTTATTATGCCGAAGCGTATAAGGTCTTTTTTGACCATGTTAGATAAATATTTTGACATTTGGCCAAATATTTTCTGTTACAAGATTATTTTAGTCGTTCAGCAGCTGCTCGGATTGAATTTTGTGGGATGCATTCTGCATTATAAAATAGGCTGGTCATACTATTTGTACTATATAGTACGACCTGCTTGAACGACTCATATAACATACAGCAAAAATTGGTCCCAGAAGCTGTTTGTTCGTGTGATAACGACAAATGATTAACATGCGAAATAGCACGTCAGCCTCGCTAATTATTAAAATTCATATCCAGCCTCTGTCAGGGTTTATTTTCATCTTATCCGGATACCATATCCGCTAAAATAATTTACTCGACTATCGTTAAACGTAAAAATATTCAGCCTGCATGGGCATTGGCTGGTATATTTCGGTGATCAGCGGCCTGCAATATGGTCATCAGTGCACATACACACGCCCTCACACACACACGCACACCAGAAGCGGATCCGGTGGGGGGGGGGGGGGGGGGGGAGGGGCAGGAGCTCCTTTGTATCAATATATATCTCTAATGCTTTCAGACCATTTTTTGCCGCCTTGACCCCTTTTTCCGGACCTGAGGATATTTTTTAGTTTTAGTTGGGGACTTGGAGTTTCAAACTGACTTTTAATAAATTGTATTATGCTTAATAATATTGAATACCAACCAGGGAAATATCGCTAATTTCATTTACACGTTTAATTGTAAATTCAATCCCGGTCATCGTTATTTAACATACATGTAGATGTTGTGACGACATTGTTTTTTTTAATAAAAAAATTACTACAATAGCGATATTTTAATTTAATTTGCATGTTATCGTTTAAAGCATTGTAAAGATAAAGTCCTCAACCAATTCCGAATTCTTAAAACCAACGTACTTTTTTTTATGACCCATTTGTGTTATGAGCTTATATAACGTAAGCTATGATAATCTAACCAAGCATTCAACCGGGAAATTATTCATTTATTTAATTATCATGTTGTTAGAAAGGTCAATATGTCGCATATTTTAAAGTGAAAATGAAGTCAACCTCATTATAAATAATAACAAGACATAGCCTACTCTTGGTATGAGTCAATTGGTCCAGTATATAAATTGAGCAAAAGGAACCTAGGAGAACTTAAATTTTTGCTTCAAATAATATTACGTGGATAGTCATGTGAGGTTTATTGAAAGACTTTCTTCACGACAAACTATAGGTCTTTTTACAGGCAGCATCCTCTTATCTTTTCTTCTCCATCGGGCAGTAGGCCTAATAATTCTCCATATACTCTGTCAGCAGCAGGCAGGGGCGGATTTGGGGGGGGGGGGGGGGGCTTATTTCGACAGCTACCATGTGTATCTTTAACATTTTGTAAAACACAATAATGAAATTCCTGTCACTGGTGTCCGTTTTTTACCACTAATTTGCATTAAGTTTTATCCTGCTAAAATTATATATATATATATATATATATATATATATATATATATATATATACATACATATATATATATATTATTCATCTTGTACAATTGATAAAAAAAACATCAGTGTGTTGTTTAGAATTATTGTGAGGTGTTATATATATATGTATATATATATATAATATTATATATATATATATATAAAACTATATATATATATATATATATATATATATATATATATATATATATATATTTCCTGTGCCAAGTATTTTGGCCTCTATCCTCCCTAAATCCTGGGAATGCCTCTGAACAATATTATAGGTAATACATTTTGTTGTTCTGGGTCCTCAAAATCACCAGTGTGGTTTTACTTCCTTAAAAATTCACAGCTCAAGGTGACGATCAGCGAAATATACCGTCCCCCAGAGTTAAGCAGGTGGGTTATTTTACAGTTTCCCGTATAATTGGCTATCTTATTATCGCCCAACAGTCACGGTGTCGGATCAGTTTGATTAATTCGACTCAGAGGTAACTATGATGGTAACGATAAATAATGGTAACAACCTCTAAAGAAATTGGAGCTGCTGGCACACTACCATACTCACTGCACTTGTTATGTTTAATAGTGAAGGACTGATTATAGTCAACCGCTTGCAAGGTTACACACAAATTGTCACAAGAAGAATCCTAGCACTCCCTTTTTGGCTCTTATGCTTTCACCTTTTGACCATGGATTGCCCCTGCAGATACCTATGATTATACACTCTATAGAAGACACAATTGTGATTGTACATATTTTCATTGATTACTATTCAGAACTGCTATGTCCATTCCATTACTTTCCTAATGTTTCTTGCTATTTATTCACATTTGAAATTTCAATTACTATCAGGGCCGTGCAGACTCGGAAGATTAGTATATTCTGAACACGACTGTGAAGTTCGACGGACGTCCGAGGTCCATTTTTCGTGAAAATGCTCCGTGAATGCCTGCTCTTCCTCCGCTTTTAGCCGGAAACATATTTCCCTGACGAGCCTTCTGTTCACTGCTATGCAGTGCATTTCGCTGATCATCGCTGCCCTCAAGGCTTCGTCAAGATCATGTATATCAAACGGCGCCAATACACGCTTTCCAACAGACAAATATGACTATTAATAATACTAATAATGCGACTATTATTCTTTTTAAAAATCTGCTTGATATAAAAAATGTTATAAAATTTTTAATACGCTAAACAACCCATCAAGTTTGGTATCAACAGAAAGTTCTTTTCACAGGTAGTCACATTTTTTAATAAATTTTAGAAAGGCATAGCGTTTTAGAGCAGTCAGGTACGACTGTTATTCATTTATTTTAATTTCGCGTGAATTTTAAAGTGTCATAAAATTTTAAATACGCTAAACAACCCATTAAGTATGGTATCAACGGAAATTACATTTTACTGGTAGTCACATGGTATTAATTTTAGAGTGGCACAATTGAGCGTTTTAGAGCAGTCTGATACGACTATTATTCTTTTTTTTTAAAATTTAGCGTGAATTTTAAAGTATCATAAAATGTTAAATACGCTAAGGAACCATTAGGTTTGGTATCAACAGAAAGTACTTTTTACTGGTATTCACATGGTATGAATTTTAGAGTGGCACAAGTAAGCGTTTTAGAGCAGTCAAATACGACTATTATTCATTTTTTTAAAATTCCGCGTGAATTTTAAAGTGTCATAAAATGTTAAATACGCTGAAGAACCCATCAAGTTTGGTATCAACGGAAAGTGCTTTCCACAGGTAGTCACATGGTATGAATATTAGAATCTCACAGGTGAGCGTTTTAGAGCAGTAAATACGACTGTTATTCAATTTTTTTTTAATTTAGCGTGAATTTTAAAGTGTTTTATATCTTAAATACGCTAAAGAACCCATCAAGTTTGGTATCATCGGAAAGTACTTTTTACTGGTATTCACATGGTATGAATTTTAGAGTGGCACAAGTAAGCGTTTTAGAGCAGTCAAATACGACTATTATTCATTTTTTTTAAAATCCGCGTGAATTTTAAAGTGTCATAAAATGTTAAATACGCTTAAGAACCCATCAAGTTTGGTATCAACGGAAAGTGCTTTCCACAGGTAGTCACATGGTATGAATATTAGAATCTCACAGGTGAGCGTTTTAGAGCAGTAAATACGACTGTTATTCAATTTTTGTTTAATTTAGCGTGAATTTTAAAGTGTTTTATATCTTAAATACGCTAAAGAACCCATCAAGTTTGGTATCATCGGAAAGTACTTTTCACTGGTAGTCACATGGTATGAATTTTAGAGTGGCACAAGTGACCGTTTTAGAGCAGTCAAATACGACGTTTATTCAATTTTATTTTAATTTAGCGTGAATTTTAAAGTGTTATAACATTTTATTTACGCTAAAGAACCCATCAAGTTTGGTATCAATGGAAAGTACTTTTCACTGGTAGTTATATGGTATGAATTTTAGAGTGGCACACGTGAGCGTTTTGGAGCAGTCAAAGGCGACTATTATTCAATTTTATTTTAATTTCGCGTGAATTTTAAAGTGTCATAAAATGTTAAATACGCTAAAGAACTCTCAAGTTTGGTATCAACAGAAAGTACTTTCCACAGGTAGTCACATGGTATGAATATAACAGTGGCACAAGTGAGCGTTTTAGAGCAGTAAATACGACTGTTATTCAATTTTTTTAAATTAGCGTGAATTTTAAAGTGTTTTATATCTTTTAATACGCTAAAAAACCCATCAAGTTTGGTATTAACGAAAAGTACTTTTCACAGGTAGTTACATAGTATGAATATTAGAGTGGCACAAGTGAGCGTTTTAGAGCAGTCAAATCCGACTATTATTCAATTTTATTTTAATTTAGCGTGAATTTAAAAGTGTTATAAAATTTTATTTACGCTAAACAACCCATCAAGTTTGGTATTAACGGAAAGTACTTTTCACTGGTAATTATATGGTATGAATTTTAGAGTGGCACAAGTGAGCGTTTTAGAGCAGTCAAAGGCGACTATTATTCAATTTTATTTTAATTTAGCGTGAATTTTAAAGTGTTGTGAAATTTTTATTACGCCAAAGAACCCATCAAGTTTGGTATCAACGGAAAGAATTTTTCACAGGTAGTCACATAGTATGAATTTAGGAGTGGCACAAGTGACCGCTTTAGAGCAGTCAGATACGACTATTATTCAATTTTATTTTAATTTCGCGTGAATTTTAAAGTGTCATAAAATGTTAATTACGCTAAAGAACCCATCAAGTATGGTATCAACGGAAAGTACTTTTCACAGGTATTCACATGGTATAAATTTTAGAGTGGCACAAGTGACCGTTTTAGAGCAGTCAAATGCGACTATTATTCATTTTTTTTTATTTAGCGTGAATTTTAAAGTGTCATAAAATGTTAAGTACGCTTAAGAACCCATCATGTTTGGTATCAACGGAAAGTACTTTTCACAGGTAGTCGCATGGTATGAATTTTAGAGTTGCACAAGTGACCGTTTTAGAGCAGTCAAATGCGACTATTATTCATTTTTTTTTTAAATTTAGCGTGAATTTTAAAGTCCTTTATATCTTTAAATACGCTAAAGAACCCATCAAGTTTGGTATTAACGGAAAGTACTTTTCACAGGTAGTTACATATTATTAATATTAGAGTGGCACAAGTGAGCGTTTAGAGCAGTCAAATACGACTATTATTCAATTTTATTTTAATTTAGCGTGAAATTTAAAGTGTTATAAATTTTTTTATTTACGCTAAACGACCCATCAAGTTTGGTATCAACGGAAAGTACTTTTCACTGGTAGTTATATGGTATGAATTTTAGAGTGGCACAAATGAGCGTTTTAGAGCAGTCAAATACGACTATTATTCAATTTTTTTATTTTCACGTGAATTTTAAAGTGTCATAAAATGTTAAATACGCTAAAGAACCCCTGCAAGGTATCAACGGAAAGTACTTTCCACAGGTAGTCCCATGGTATGAATTTTAGAGTGGCACAAGTGACCGTTTTAGAGCAGTCAAATACGACTATTATTCAAATTTTTAAATTAAGCGTGAATTATAAAGTTTTATAAAATGTTAAATATGCTAAAGAACCCATCAAGTTTGGTATCAACGGAAACTACGTTTCACGGGTATTCACATGGTATAAATTATAGAGTGGCACAAGCGACCGTCATAGAGCAGTCAAATGCGACTATTATTTATTTTTTTTTAAAATTAGCGTGAATTTTAAATTGTTTTATATCTTAAAATACGGTAAAGAACCCATCAAGTTAGCTATCAACGGAAAGTACTTTTCAAAGGTAGTCACATGGTATGAATTTTACAGTGGCATAAGTGAGCTTTTGAGAGCAGTCAAATGCGACTATTATTCAATTTTATTTCATTTTGCGTGAATTTTAAAGTGTTTTATATCTTTAAATACGCTAAAGAACCCATCAAGTTTGGTATCATCGGAAAGTACATTTCACAGGTATTCATATGGTATAAATTTTAGAGTGGCATAAGTGACCGATTTAGAGCACTCAAATGCGACTGTTATTCAATTTTTTTTAAATTTTAGCGTGAATTTTAAAGTGTTTTATGTCTTAAAATTCGCTAAAAAACCCATCAAGTTTGGTATCATCGGAAAGTACTTTTCACTGGTAGTCACATGGTATGAATTTTAGAGTGACACAAGTTAATTGTTTCAGAGCAGTCAAGTGCGACTATTATTCAATTTTATTTTAATTTAGCGTGAATTTAAAAGTGTTATAACATTTTATTTACGCTAAACAACCCATCAAGTTTGGTATTAACGGAAAGTACTTTTCACTGGTAATTATATGGTATGAATTTTAGAGTGGCACAAGTGAGCGTTTTAGAGCAGTCAAAGGCGACTATTATTCAATTTTATTTTAATTTAGCGTGAATTTTAAGGTGTCATAAAATTTTAATTACGCTAAAGAACCCATCAAGTATGGTATCAACGGAACGTACTTTTCACAGGTATTCACATGGTATAAATTTTAGAGTGGCACAAGTGACCGTTTTAGAGCAGTCAAATACGACGTTTATTCAATTTTATTTTAATTTAGCGTGAATTTTAAAGTGTTATAACATTTTATTTACGCTAAACAACCCATCAAGTTTGGTATCAACGGAAAGTACTTTTCACTGGTAGTTATATGGTATGAATTTTAGAGTGGCACAAGTGAGCGTTTTGGAGCAGTCAAAGGCGACTATTATTCAATTTTATTTTAATTTCGCGTGAATTTTAAAGTGTCATAAAATGTTAAATACGCTAAAGAACTCTCAAGTTTGGTATCAACAGAAAGTACTTTCCACAGGTAGTCACATGGTATGAATATAACAGTGGCACAAGTGAGCGTTTTAGAGCAGTAAATACGACTGTTATTCAATTTTTTTTTAAATTAGCGTAAATTTTAAAGTGTTTTATATCTTTTAATACGCTAAAAAACCCATCAAGATTGGTATTAACGAAAAGTACTTTTCACAGGTAGTTACATAGTATGAATATTAGAGTGGCACAAGTGAGCGTTTTAGAGCAGTCAAATCCGACTATTATTCAATTTTATTTTAATTTAGCGTGAATTTAAAAGTGTTATAAAATTTTATTTACGCTAAGCAACCCATCAAGTTTGGTATTAACGGAAAGTACTTTTCACTGGTAATTATATGGTATGAATTTTAGAGTGGCACAAGTGAGCGTTTTAGAGCAGTCAAAGGCGACTATTATTCAAATGTTTTATTTTCACGTGAATTTTAAAGTGTCATAAAATGTTAAATACGCTAAAGTACCCCTGCAAGGTATCAACGGAAAGTACTTTCCACAGGTAGTCCCATGGTATGAATTTTAGAGTGGCACAAGTGACCGTTTTAGAGCAGTCAAATACGACTATTATCAATTTTTTAAATTTAGCGTGAATTTTAAAGTTTAATAAAATGTTAAATATGCTAAAGAACCCATCAAGTTTGGTATCAACGGAAACTACGTTTCACGGGTATTCACATGGTATAAATAATAGAGTGGCACAAGCGACCGTCATAGAGCAGTCAAATGCGACTATTATTTAATTTTTTTTTAATTTAACGTGAATTTTAAATTGTTTTATATCTTAAAATACGGTAAAGAACCCATCAAGTTAGCTATCAACGGAAAGTACTTTTCAAAGGTAGTCACATGGTATGAATTTTACAGTGGCATAAGTGAGCTTTTTAGAGCAGTCAAACGCGACTATTATTCAATTTTATTTCATTTTGCGTGAATTTTAAAGTGTTTTATATCTTTAAATACGCTAAAGAACCCATCAAGTTTGGTATCAACGGAAAGTACATTTCACAGGTATTCACATGGTATAAATTTTAGAGTGGCATAAGTGACCGTTTTAGAGCACTCAAATGCGACTGTTATTCAATTTTTTTAAAATTTTAGCGTGAATTTTAAAGTGTTTTATGTCTTAAAATTCGCTAAAAAACCCATCAAGTTTGGTATCATCGGAAAGTACTTTTCACTGGTAGTCACATGGTATGAATTTTAGAGTGACACAAGTTAATTGTTTCAGAGCAGTCAAGTGCGACTATTATTCAATTTTATTTTAATTTAGCGTGAATTTAAAAGTGTTATAACATTTTATTTACGCTAAACAACCCATCAAGTTTGGTATTAACGGAAAGTACTTTTCACTGGTAATTATATGGTATGAATTTTAGAGTGGCACAAGTGAGCGTTTTAGAGCAGTCAAAGGCGACTATTATTCAATTTTATTTTAATTTAGCGTGAATTTTAAAGTGTCATAAAATGTTAATTACGCTAAAGAACCCATCAAGTATGGTATCAACGGAACGTACTTTTCACAGGTATTCACATGGTATAAATTTTAGAGTGGCACAAGTGACCGTTTTAGAGCAGTCAAATACGACGTTTATTCAATTTTATTTTAATTTAGCGTGAATTTTAAAGTGTTATAACATTTTATTTACGCTAAACAACCCATCAAGTTTGGTATCAACGGAAAGTACTTTTGACTGGTAGTTATATGGTATGAATTTTAGAGTGGCACAAGTGAGCGTTTTGGAGCAGTCAAAGGCGACTATTATTCAATTTTATTTTAATTTCGCGTGAATTTTAAAGTGTCATAAAATGTTAAATACGCTAAAGAACTCTCAAGTTTGGTATCAACAGAAAGTACTTTCCACAGGTAGTCACATGGTATGAATATAACAGTGGCACAAGTGAGCGTTTTAGAGCAGTAAATACGACTGTTATTCAATTTTTTTTAAATTAGCGTAAATTTTAAAGTGTTTTATATCTTTTAATACGCTAAAAAACCCATCAAGTTTGGTATTAACGAAAAGTACTTTTCACAGGTAGTTACATAGTATGAATATTAGAGTGGCACAAGTGAGCGTTTTAGAGCAGTCAAATCCGACTATTATTCAATTTTATTTTAATTTAGCGTGAATTTAAAAGTGTTATAAAATTTTATTTACGCTAAACAACCCATCAAGTTTGGTATTAACGGAAAGTACTTTTCACTGGTAATTATATGGTATGAATTTTAGAGTGGCACAAGTGAGCGTTTTAGAGCAGTCAAAGGCGACTATTATTCAATTTTATTTTAATTTAGCGTGAATTTTAAAGTGTTGTAAAATTTTTATTACGCTAAAGAACCCATCAAGTTTGGTATCAACGGAAAGAATTTTTCACAGGTAGTCACAAAGTATGAATTTAGGAGTGGCACAAGTGACCGCTTTAGAGCAGTCAGATACGACTATTATTCAATTTTATTTTAATTTCGCGTGAATTTTAAAGTGTCATAAAATGTTAATTACGCTAAAGAACCCATCAAGTATGGTATCAACGGAAAGTACTTTTCACAGGTATTCACATGGTATAAATTTTAGAGTGGCACAAGTGACCGTTTTAGAGCAGTCAAATGCGACTATTATTCATTTTTTTTTTATTTAGCGTGAATTTTAAAGTTTTTTATATCTTTAAATACGCTGAAGAACCCATCATGTTTGGTATCAACGGAAAGTACTTTTCACAGGTAGTCGCATGGTATGAATTTTAGAGTGGCACAAGTGACCGTTTTAGAGCAGTCAAATGCGACTATTATTCAATTTTTTTAAAATTTAGCGTGAATTTTAAAGTCTTTTATATCTTTAAATACGCTAAAGAACCCATCAAATTTGGTATTAACGGAAAGTACTTTTCACAGGAAGTTACATATTATTAATATTAGAGTGGCACAAGTGAGCGTTTTAGAGCAGTCAAATACGACTATTATTCAATTTTATTTTAATTTAACGTGAATTTTAAAGTGTTATATCATTTTATTAACGCTAAACAACCCATCAAGTTTGGTATCAACGGAAAGTACTTTTCACTGGTAGTTATATGGTATGAATTTTAGAGTGGCACAAGTGAGCGTTTTAGAGCAGTCAAATACGACTATTATTCAAATTTTTTTTTTTCACGTGAAATTTAAAGTGTCATAAAATGTTAAATACGCTAAAGAACCCCTGCAAGGTATCAACGGAAAGTACTTTCCACAGGTAGTCCCATGGTATGAATTTTAGAGTGGCACAAGTGACCGTTTTAGAGCAGTCAAATACGACTGTTATTCAAATTTTTAAATTTAGCGTGAATTTTAAAGTTTAATAAAATGTTAAATATGCTAAAGAACCCATCAAGTTTGGTATCAACGGAAACTACGTTTCACGGGTATTCACATGGTATAAATTATAGAGTGGCACAAGCGACCGTCATAGAGCAGTCAAATGCGACTATTATTTAATTTTTTTTTTTAATTTAGCGTGAATTTTAAATTGTTTTATATCTTAAAATACGGTAAAGAACCCATCAAGTTAGCTATCAACGGAAAGTACTTTTCAAAGGTAGTCACATGGTATGAATTTTACAGTGGCATAAGTGAGCTTTTTAGAGCAGTCAAATGCGACTATTATTCAATTTTATTTCATTTTGCGTGAATTTTAAAGTGTTTTATATCTTTAAATACGCTAAAGAACCCATCAAGTTTGGTATCAACGGAAAGTACATTTCACAGGTATTCACATGGTATAAATTTTAGAGTGGCATAAGTGACCGTTTTAGAGCACTCAAATGCGACTGTTATTCAATTTTTTAAAAATGTTAGCGTGAATTTTAAAGTGTTCTATGTCTTAAAATTCGCTAAAAAACCCATCAAGTTTGGTATCATCGGAAAGTACTTTTCACTGGTAGTCACATGGTATGAATTTTAGAGTGACACAAGTTAATTGTTTCAGAGCAGTCAAGTGCGACTATTATTCAATTTTATTTTAATTTAGCGTGAATTTAAAAGTGTTATAAAATTTTATTTACGCTAAACAACCCATCAAGTTTGGTATTAACGGAAAGTACTTTTCACTGGTAATTATATGGTATGAATTTTAGAGTGGCACAAGTGAGCGTTTTAGAGCAGTCAAAGGCGACTATTATTCAATTTTATTTTAATTTAGCGTGAATTTTAAAGTGTCATAAAATGTTAATTACGCTAAAGAACCCATCAAGTATGGTATCAACGGAACGTACTTTTCACAGGTATTCACATGGTATAAATTTTAGAGTGGCACAAGTGACCGTTTTAGAGCAGTCAAATACGACGTTTATTCAATTTTATTTTAATTTAGCGTGAATTTTAAAGTGTTATAAAATGTTAAATACGCTAAAGAACCCATCAAGTTTAGTATCAACGGAAAGTACTTTTCACTGGTAGTTATATGGTATGAATTTTAGAGTGGCACAAATGACCGTTTTGGAGCAGGCAAAGGCGACTATTATTCAATTTTATTTTAATTTCGCGTGAATTTTAAAGTGTCATAAAATGTTAAATACGCTAAAGAACTCTCAAGTTTGGTATCAACAGAAAGTATTTTCCACAGGTAGTCACATGGTATGAATATAACAGTGGCACAAGTGAGCGTTTTAGAGCAGTCAAAGGCGACTATTATTCAATTTTATTTTAATTTAGCGTGAATTTTAAAGTGTTGTAAAATTTTTATTACGCTAAAGAACCCATCAAGTTTGGTATCAACGGAAAGATATTTTCATAGGTAGTCACATAGTATGAATTTAGGAGTGGCACAAGTGACCGCTTTAGAGCAGTCAGATACGACTGTTATTCAATTTTATTTTAATTTCGCGTGAATTTTAAAGTGTCATAAAATGTTAATTACGCTAAAGAACCCATCAAGTATGGTATCAACGGAAAGTACTTTTCACAGGTATTCACATGGTATAAATTTTAGAGTGGCACAAGTGAGCGTTTTAGAGCAGTCAAATACGACTATTATTCAATTTTATTTTAATTTAGCGTGAAATTTAAAGTGTTATAAAATTTTTTATATACGCTAAACAACCCATCAAGTTTGGTATCAACGGAAAGTACTTTTCACTGGTAGTTATATGGTATGAATTTTAGAGTGGTACAAGTGAGCGTTTTAGAGCAGTCAAATACGACTTTTATTCAAATTTTTTATTTTCACGTGAATTTTAAAGTGTCATAAAATGTTAAATACGCTAAAGAACCCCTGCAAGGTATCAACGGAAAGTACTTTCCACAGGTAGTCCCATGGTATGAATTTTAGAGTGGCACAAGTGACCGTTTTAGAGCAGTCAAATACGACTATTATTCAAATTTTTAAATTTAGCGTGAATTTTAAAGTTTAATAAAATGTTAAATGTGCTAAAGAACCCATCAAGTTTGGTATCAACGGAAACTACGTTTCACGGGTATTCACATGGTATAAATTATAGAGTGGCACAAGCGACCGTCATAGAGCAGTCAAATGCGACTATTATTTAATTTTTTTTTTAATTTAGCGTGAATTTTAAATTGTTTTATATCTTAAAATACGGTAAAGAACCCATCAAGTTAGCTATCAACGGAAAGTACTTTTCAAAGGTAGTCACATGGTATGAATTTTACAGTGGCATAAGTGAGCTTTTTAGAGCAGTCAAATGCGACTATTATTCAATTTTATTTCATTTTGCGTGAATTTTAAAGTGTTTTATATCTTTAAATACGCTAAAGAACCCATCAAATTTGGTATCAACGGAAAGTACATTTCACAGGTATTCACATGGTATAAATTTTAGAGTGGCATAAGTGACCGTTTTAGAGCACTCAAATGCGACTGTTATTCAAATTTTAGCTCAGCTGACTATAAGTCATCTGAGCTATAGTCGTGGTCCATTGTCCGTCGTCCGTCCGTCTGTCCGTCCGTCCGTCCGTCCGTAGATGTGGCACGTTTTGAACCGTAAGATTTAGGAATCCAAAATTCAGCATAATGTTAGATGTCCCCAAGATCTCCTACCAAGCCGAAAACTGGGTCTTTGCGACTTCGTTCCTTTGAGAAATTAAGGAAAAACCTCAATTTTTTATTAAAATCCTATTTTCACACTTCAGGACTGCCTAATATCAAAACCACTCATCTGTTTTTCCTCATATTAACCATAAATATTTTTCCATATAGTTCCTATGTACATGCAAGAAATTAAGTCTGTTAAGTATAAATTCTTTAAGTTATGGGCCCAAACATAATGGACTTTGTAAAAAATCAGGAAAAATATTTACTCACTTAACATGAAAAATTTTGAAACTAGAGTCTATTTTCCCAAGTATATAACTATGTTTAATTAAGATTCAATTGCTTACCCAAAATTAGATCTGAATTTTGTAAATTTTTTAAGTAATTAGCATAAAAATAAAATCAGTACCTTAAATTTTGCCCAACTTTGACCATGGCACGTTTTTTTCCTGTAGGTACCATTGATTTAATTTTCACAGCATGTAAACATAAATATTTAATTTGTTTAAATCTGAAATTTGAAAATAAAAGCTTGAAAATTAAGCTAGTTATTGATTTTTTTCTTGAGGCTCTATTGTAGTCATTTGCTTTGATTAGAGGTGACAGATGCAGGGTCCCACTCCAGGTCACTGGAAGTCAGCTATGCCAGGGTTTCTGATTTGTTACAGTCACTGGGGGAGATCCCCTGCTGTGACAGGTGTACAGTTATTCTCATATCACCACCCCAATATCACCCCCCCCCCCCCCGCAAACCCAACCCACCAAGTGTTATGCAGTATTGTTATTGTTTTCACTGTATCTCCTTTATTGTATTGCTGTTTCCACTCTGATATGCAAAAAACTTTCCTTGAAAAAGTAATTTTAAGTGTAATCCAGAAGATGCAATGTTGTGTAATGTAGCATTTTTAAATAAATCATTTTTCTTTTAAATCATTTTACCAATCATAATGGAACCCATCAGTATGCTTAAATTATGATAAAATATGAAGCACATTATGGATAAATAAAGACACAATTAAAAATTGTGAAATCTAAATCAAGTATTTTTTTTAGATATTTATTGTTTTGCAGATTTAAAAGATATATTTTTGTGGTAAAAAATAAATAAACATTTGTATGCATGATGTGGTGTTATCTGACAAGATTGAGATTTATGATGATGCAATTGAGAATTATGAATCAACTTTTATATTCAGATATATATGTTATATTGAAAATGTATAGAAATATAAACTTAAATTAAAAAAAAATTGATGTGATAAAAAAATGAGGATTTATTACAAACATTTGTTCATTATTTTCCTGCATCAGCAGAATTTGAGATCAGGCTTTGTTTGCCATGTTTTATGTTGTTAATTAGTTATATTTCAACTGAATACATTTCATAAAAAAAAACATATATTTAATAAAATATATTATACAAAAAAAAGATTCGATTGAACAAATGTTTAAACTACTGAAATGTCAACAGTTAATCCAAAAGCCAACTAATAATCATGGTAATTGTACAGATCATTTGTTCACAAACTGCTCACATGCTTCAGTTTCAACATTAGGAAACACATGGTCAGGTCACAAAATATTATTTGCAACAATTTCTTGCTCATCAATACAAACCAATCATATAAACCAACCATGGCCTTTATTACCTCTTCCTCTTACAGTTTATCTCCATTTGATATTATTTTAGATTTTTACTTCAAGGTTAACGTCAGCTGAGCACAGTGACCCATAGGTCCCTTGTTTAAAAATTTTAGCGTGAATTTTAAAGTGTTTTATGTCTTAAAATTCGCTAAAAAAAACCATCAAGTTTGGTATCATCGGAAAGTACTTTTCACTGGTAGTCACATGGTATGAATTTTAGAGTGACACAAGTTAATTGTTTCAGAGCAGTCAAGTGCGACTATTATTCAATTTTTTTTAATTTAGCGTGAATTTTAAAGTGTTTTATATCTTTAAATACGCTAAAGAACCCATCAAGTTTGGTATCAACGGAAAGATCTTTTCACTGGTAGTTATATGGTATGAATTTTAGATTGGCACAATTTTAGATAATACTCGTATTTGACTGCTCTAAAACGGTCCCTTGTGCCACTCGAAAATTCATACCATATAACTACCAGTGAAAAGAACTTTCCGTTGATAGTTAAATTGATGGTTTTTTTGCGTATTTAAAATTTTATAAAATTTTAAAATTCACGCGAAATTAAACTAAAATTGAAAATTAGTCGTATCTGATTGCTCTAAAACGCTCACTTGTGCCACTCTAAAATTTATACCATGTGAATACCAGTAAAAAGTATTTTCCGTTGATACCAAACTTGATGGGTTCTTTAGCGTATTTTAAGATATATAACACTTTAAAATTCAGGCGAAATTAAAAATAAATAAAAAAATAGTCGTATCTGACTGTTCTAAAAAAGTCACTTGTGCCACTCTAAAATTCATACCATGTGACTACCTGTGAAAAGTACTTTCCGTTGATACCAAACTTAATGGGTTCTTTAGCGTATTCAACATTATATGACACTTTAAAATTCACACTTAATTTTAAAAAATGAATAATTTTATTTGACTGCTCTTAAACGCTCACTTGTGCCACTCTAATATTTATACTATGTGACTACCTGTGAAAAGAACTTTCCGTTGATACCAAACTGGATGGGTTCTTTAGCGTATTTAAAGATGTATAATACTTTAAATTCACGCGAAATTAAAAATAAATTAATAATAGTCGTATCTGACTGTTCTAAAACGGTCACTTGTGCCTTTCTAAAATTCACAATATATAACTACCAGTGGAAAGTACTTTCCGTTGATACCAAACTTGATGGGTTGTTTAGCGTATTTAACGTTTTATGACACTTTAAAATTCACGCTAAATTAAAAAGAAAAATGAATAAGAGTCGTATCTGACTGCTCCAAAACGGTCATTTGTGTCACTCTAAAATTCATACCATATAACTACCAGTAAAAAGTACTTTCCGTTGATACTAAACTTGATGGGTTCTTTAGCGTATTTAACATTTTATAACACTTTAAAATTCACGCTAAATTAAAATAAAATTGAATAATAGTCGTATTTGACTGCTCTAAAACGCTCACTTGTGCCACTCTAAATTTCATACCATGTGACTACCTGTGAAAAGTACTTTCTGTTGATACCAAACTTGATGGGTTGTTTAGCTTATTTGAAGATGTATTATACTTTAAAATTCACGCTAAATTAAAAAAAAAAATGAATAATAGTCGTATTTGATTCCTCTAAAACGCTCACTTGTGCCACTCTAAAATTCATACCATGTGACTACCAGTAAAAAGTACTTTTCGTGGATACCAAACTTATAGGGTTGTTTAGCGTATTTAAAATTTTATGACACTTTAAAATTCACGCGAAATTAAAATAAATGAATAACAGTCGTACCTGACTGCTCTAAAACGCTCACTATGCCTCTCTAAAATTTATAAAAAAAAATCAAGCAGATTTTAAAAAAAGAATAATATTCGCATTATTTGTATTATTTATAGTAATATTTGTCTGTTGGAAAGCGTGTATTGGCGCCGTTTGATATACATGATCTTGACGAAGCCTTGAGGGCAGCGATGATCAGCGAAATACACTGCAAAGCGGTGAACAGAAGGCTGGTCAGGGATATATGTTTCCGGCTAAAAGCGGAGGAAGAGCAGGCATTCACGGAGCATTTTCACGAAAAATAGACCTCGGACGTCCGTCGAACTTGACTGTCGTATTCTGAACAAGCAACCCTGAATAAAGATATATTAATTAACTAAATAAATTACAGCACTGTATTGCACCTTGCCTTGTCCCAAGATCCTTTTTCCAATTTGATCTTCTTCTCTCAATCAAATCACAGTTGACAACTGAGTTGTGAATTCCGTAACAATATTGCCCTTGGGAAGTAAAAATATGTAAATAAAAAGGAGCGACTGCAGGCTCACTTATGCACTGCCTTGACAAGGTTACGAGTGTATACGGACAGATCGTATGTTGTTTGGGATTCATGTAATGTAGAAGTAAAAACCAATAAAAATAAGTGGCAAAATTAGATACATGCAGCTGGGCATAAGAATGATTTCTGTTCACAGAAGTGTTGAGTCTGAGGGAGGTGCGTGATTTATTCTACAGTTGTGTCAATAATAGTTATAGTACCAAGACCTGTTGTATTATACAAGACTGTCATCAAACACAAAATGGCTGGACGAAATGGTTGATTTCTCTTTAGACAAATTAAGCAATATTTTTATGCCTATATATTATCTTTTAGTGTCACCACAATAACTTACCAGGGCTTTGATAGATTTTCACGAAAGTCCTCATAACTGCTCACCAATATATTATCTTGCCTTGTTTTGCTACTTTGTAGTGTCAACACTTTAAGTTAAGAGGAATATGATGGATTAAAATAAAAATCAAGGGAAATATTAATCAATAAAATATCTCACTTTGGTTTAGATTTCCAGCAAAATCCATGTATATTTAATGAGGTCAGTTGTCAACACACGATGTTGGCATGGTTTACTTACGACATTTCTTATAGATTTTCATGAAAATCATAATACATCATTACCAATAGAGTGTCTCACCTCCGTTAAATTCCAAACAAAATTCATACATTTAATGAGGTCAGAGGATACCAGGCTGCTTTGTGCAGCCCAATTTGTGGTTTTGCTGTGATAACATACAAGGAATGTGATGGATTTTGATAAAACTCAATAAAGGCGTTTTAATCATCAATATAATGTCTCACCTAAGTTGATTGCCAGCAAAATCCATGCATATTTAATGAGGTCAGAGGTTACCACACTTTGATGACTTTCCAAAAATCAAATGGATTTTCATGAAACTCACAAGTTTTAACCAATACAATTTCACACCATAATAACATTCTCAGCAACATTCACGCCTATTTACTGAGGTCAGAGGTCACAAGATATGCAATATGTGTATTATGCACAATTTGCATTGCTCATGTTTTGAAAGTGTTAGACCTACTAGTACAAATAAAAAATTCTATATACAGTGAGTCAGATGTCTGGAAGTTCTTCCACCAAACCCAAAACTGGGTCACTTGGAGTTCATTCCAACGAAAAATTTAGAAATAACCTCCATTTTCCAGTGAAAGCCTGTTGTCCATCCGTTTGAAACTGTTAGACCTACAAATTCAAAATAAGGCATAATGTTAGATGTCCCCAGGATCCCATAATACCCGAAAACTGGGTCAAGGTGAGTTTGTTCCTTTGACAAATTAAGAAATAACTCAGTTTTTGGTTAAAGGGTTTAATTCTTTATCACACTTCATGACTGGCTACTATCACAACCTCTCATCTGTTTTTGCTTTATATTTACCGTAAATATTCCCCTATGTAAACAGAAATTTGGTCCATATAATGTAATTTAAAAAAAAATGGACCAAAACATAATGCACTTTGTAAAATATCAAGAAAGGTATTTCATCACTTAACATGACAATTTTTGAAGCTAAAGACCTTTTTTCAGGGAGATTACTTTGTTAAATAAAGATTATAAATGTATATCCAAAATTTAATATGATTTTTGTAAAATTACTGTGAATGTATAGTAAAATTTATTAACTTTAAAAAATAATTGATGTTTAAAAAAAGGCTCTGATGCAAACATTTGTTCATTATTTTTCTGCCTCAGTCCTGCCTCAGTAGAATAGGATTTGCTTCTTTTTTTTCAGTTCTTCTACCTGTTTTTAAATATTTGATGATTATGAATACACTTTTTTTCCAGTAAGCACTGTGGAATTAAATTTCAGATCCTGTAAGTATGTATCGCTATTCCCACCATTCCCCCCTCCCCCCTCCCCATTCAGTCCATGCACCTGAGACCTGGGAACAGTAATTTAATATTGCAAATGCATTAATTTATTAAATAAGGAAAATATATACAGAGGTATAGAGGTATGGTAACTCCCATCATAAACTGCTTACATGGTTCAGTCTCTACATTAGAAAACCCATGGTCAGATTACAAAATATCATTTGCAACATTTCTCCAGTCATATCAAACAACCGTTGCCTATATTACCGTTTCTTCTCTGACTTTTCTCCATATGGTATTATTTAATTTTAGAATTATACCTTCAAGGTCAACTTCAGCTGAGCACATGGACCCATTACATGGGTCCCATGCACCCCTTGTTTCTCTGTGAGCACTGTTGTTTAATTTTCACTGAATTTGCACAAAACAACTTTTGTTAAAATCTGAAATTTGAAAGGAATTCTTTAAAATGTGTAGATTTTATTAAAGTGTTCAAACACCATGTAAAATTTTGTTTACATCAAGCCAACCTAATCCAGTATTGTGCAGTGAGTGCTTGAGCCCTCTCCTAGCAAAGCAGTTATATAACATGTTTTTTTTCTTGAATTTTTGTTAAATTTTTGTATCACAAGAGGTTACACTGATTAAAGTGCACATTTAATAGTGTGCACTTAGGGTTGTATTGCTTTGAAAGTGTGGATGTTCATGTTGTGAGGGATTCCGTACTTTAGCAGAATGAAAAATGTGTTCTTTTTCAGCATTTATTAAACTGAATATTATTCTCAATATTAAACCAGAAATGTATCATCATTGATGATCTGGATCAGTCCCGAAATGTAATAAATTATTTCTTGTATTATTGCCTAGCTCTTTAGTAAAAAAAACATCAAAATAAGTCAACTTTTTGAATAATGTTGCTAACAGCCTTACAATGTACTAGGCTAACAATCCAATGTGGGCAAAAACATAACCTCCTTGGTGGAGGTAGTTATAGTTAAGATAATGTTTTGCATGTTGATATGGTTCCCCCCTGAAATTGTAAGTGGTTATGACTGTGTGTGAATTGAGTCTGATTATCAGAAAATTGCAGTTATATAAATACCATATATTATTGTAATTTTTTAAATTCCTCCTATGATTTGGGGAGTCAAAGGTCAAGATCACAGGCCCCTTTTGTTCATGAACAAGTCAGGTTAATGCTTATAGCTGACCTGTGAGCTTATGCAATGGTGTGGTGTCGTCTGTTGGCTGTACCTTAACCCATACTCTCTCGAAAACTGCAGGAGCTAGCATCATCAAATTTTATGCCAAAAATTAGTCATCTAAAAAAACTCTATAAGATTTTGCCAAATTTATTTTGGCTTTTAACTGGATTTTCTTAGATTAAATAGGAAAAAATTTAAAAAAAACCTTTTTTTCCAAAATTGTTCAGTCAAATTGTCCAATATTTCGCAGAAATGATTTCCCGAACAATCTCTCTCAAGTTTGTTCAAATGGTTTAAGTTCGGATGTCACAGCCAAATTACAGGAATTTGAACATAGTCATCTGTCCAAAAAAGCAGACTAAAATTATAATCTCACAAAAGCTTGGAGCTATCATCACCATATCTCATGCAAATGTTGGTCACATGAGTTACATTTGAATTTGAGGTATTGGTGGCGCCACCTGCATCAACCTTTTCTGTACAGGGGTCATCAGTACATTAATCCATAATTTCTCAGGAAAAGCACGACCTAGCATCCCAAATTTTATGCAAAAATCTGTTTCATATCAAATGTTCTGAGATTGAGCTTTTTGTTGCGCAAACTGCATTAACCTACATTTAATGGGGAAAAGCTAAAAAAAATTGAAAATTTTCTTCTCTGAAATCATTCAGCCAAATGGTTCAATATTTCATAGAAATGATCCCAGAGACCAGCTCTCTCAAGTTTGTTAAAATGGTTTTGGTTTAATGAATTATCGCAGAGTTACAGGAATTTGAAACTAGTCATTTGGCAAGTAAGCATACTAACATAACAATCCCAGAAACAATGGGAGTTAGGATCACTAAATTATGTGTAAATGTTGGCCACGTGACTCATATTTGGACCTACATCAACCTGTTTTTTAGGGTCAGAAACCTTATAATTTTAGCCACTTTCATCTTAAAAATGGTTTTTAATTTTTTTTACAAGAATATTCTAGGATAAGGTTTCTTTAATTGTCTACGAATAGGTTGGGTTCATTGATTTTTGGTAGAGTCATGGAAAGCTTAAGTTGGTCTTGAGGCCATTAGTAACCCTATTTCAAATTTAGGGCTGTAATAGTCTCCTTCTGAAAAGTTGTTGTTTCAATTTATATAACATTGCACAAGAATTATTCTTAGGTGGCCTTTATTCAAGTTTACTTTAATGATTTTTGGCACATTGATAAGACCTTCAAAAATGAAAGGACTGCATCTTTTATAATTCTAAACAATTTTTTAGCGAACCTGTGAGCTTATGCGATGGTGCGGCGGCGTCCGTCATGCGTTGTCTGTCGTGTGTTGTCTGTACGTTAACCATAGCTATCTCAAAAACGGCAGGAGCTAGCATCACCAATTTTTTTGCAAATAATCAGTCATCAAAAACAGTTTTGTTTATTTTTTTTCTAACTGCATTTTCTTAGATTTTATAGGGAAAAAGCTAAGAAAGCTTTAAAAATATTCTTCTCCGAAACTGTCCAGCCAAATTGTCCAAAATTGTCTTCTGTCCAAAAAAGCATACTAAAATTACAATCTCAGAAATGGCTGGAGCTATCATCACCACATTTTATGCCAATGTTGGTCACATAGGTCATATCTGAAATTGAGGTATTGGTGGCGCCACCTGCATCGGCCTTTTTTGTGCAGGGTCATCAGTGCCTGTATCACACTGAGGGCTACAAAAAACTTCTTCTCTGAAACCATATAGCCAAATTGTTTAATATCGCACAGAAATTATCCTAGGGTAGTGCTTTCTGATGTTTGTTCAAATGGTCTCAGTTCAGTGACATTTGGCCTTTATGGGAAGCTGAATTTAGTCATAAGCCGTAACAGTCCATTTTGCTCAGTTGCTACAAAGATCTTCTTCTCAAAAACACTGTGCCAAATTCTTAAATCTCACACAATAATTATCCTTAGATGTTGATAATTCAAGTTTGTTCAAACGGTTTTGGTTCAGGGATTTTTGGCTGAGTTATGGGAAGCTTAACTTAGCCATTTTGCTGTATTTTCCCATTAGAGTTATAAACCTGTAAAACGTCTTTTGAGTGACCCCACTGAGGCCAATTTGTTTATTATTTTACAAGAACAATTCCCTGAATAATTCTTATAATAATTGTCTTTTATGCTTCCAAAGAATGAGTTTTGGCTGAATTATAAAGATTGAATTGAGTCATTTTACCATATATGTTAGCTGTGTGAAGCAGATACATCTAGCCTGGCACCAGTTTTATCAGCATCCATTACATCATGCCTCTAGACATTTAGATTTCAGGTTATCTATGGTTTATATTGACAAGAATGTTTTTTAAAAGCTTTTCAAAAATGTAGATTTATGATTTTTAGATATTCCTCATGCCAAGCAATGTTTACAATCACAGGTATACAGATCTCTGTGGGTATATAAATACGACTGTACATGGATTAAAATTATTGGTATCCATAGTCAACTTAATTCAGATTTTGCCATCAGTAAGATGTATCTGTATTACAAGTTTGCATTCAATATGCATCTGTAGTAATTTTAGTAAACGTGAGCTAGTGTGATGGTGTGGTGGCGTTCATCATTTTTGTACTTTAACCCATACTATTTCGCAAATGATTGGAGCCAGCATCATGAAATTTAATGCAATTAGCCATTAAAATTAGCTATCTTAAAACTCTGCGTTTTCTTAGCTTTTATTGAGAAAAAAAAATAAAAAAAAAACTTGAAAGCATTTTAGCTTTTAGTCTTTCAGTATGTGTAAACAGATTTACCAACAGGCTAAAATTGTTTCTGTATCTTTAAATAGGTTGAGAAACCCCCAACTGATTTGGCAACAGATCAAGAGTTCATTCAGTGCAGCTGGATATAGGTCAGGAGTTCAATCAGTGCAGCCAAGCACAAGACATGTGATCACCTCATGGGTGACATGTGAACACCTCATGGGCACCATGTGATCACTTCATGGGTGTCATGCCCCTCAGGGCTGGGCCCCTGCATGTGCTTATGCAATGGTGTGGCTACTATTTTAGATTTGGCAACAGGCTTGAGGTCAGTCTGGATCTATTTATGGCTTTGGCAGACTGCCAACTGTATCAGATTAGGCAACAGGTCAAGAGTTCACTCAGTGCAGCCAGGTATGGATCAAGAGTTCACTCAGTGCAGTAGCTGCATTCTATTTATAGCGTTGGCAGACTGCCCACTGCATCAGATTTGGCACCAAAGTTTAGCCTGGATCTATTTAGAGCTTTGGCAGACTGCCAACTGTGTCAGATTTTGCAACAGGTCAAGAGTTCACTCAGTGCAGCCAGGTACAGGTCAAAAGTTCACTCAGTCTAGCCAGGTGCAGGTCATGATTTCACTCAATGCAGTAGCCTGAGCCAGCAAATTTGTCATAGTTCACTCAGGGCAACTGCCTTTCTCACCTAAGCCTGGTCAGCCCCATGCATCAGACTCAAGGTAAGTTTGATGTATTGGCCTGATATTTTTGGCTTTCTCATTCACAAGACAGGTGTCGCCACCTACAAAGACTTTTGCACAGTGTATGTGCCTGCTTATTTCTATAGAGGAATTTGATATATCAGTCTGAAATAGGGATTTTGTAAACATCTCTGAAAGCTTTGTTATATACAAGACTGGTGGTGCCAGCTACAATTATTTTTGTGTTGTGTGCATCCATGCCAGAATTTCAGCAGTGATGTTTGTGTAATTGTTTCTTTTTCAAATTTGTTCATATAAATGAGAAGTAATGGGCCAGCATTTTACCTAGTGTATTTTTCAATGCACAGGTTCGCATTAGGCCTGTATGCCTTGTTATATAAAAATCTTATAAAGGCATCAGCTTAATAAAAAGCATTCTACCCACAGTCTTTCAGTATGTGTAAAAGGATTCACCAACAGGCCAAGATTGTGTCTGTATCTATAAATAGCTTGGCAGACTGCCAACTGCATCAGATATGGCACCAAAGATCAGCCTGGATCTATTTATAGCTTTTGCAGACTGTCAACTGTATCATATTTTGCAACAGGTCAAGCGTCACTCAGTGCAGCGAGGTACAAGAAAAAAAATCTTTGATGGTTTTCTCGTTCACAAGACGGGTTTCTCCACCTACAATGACTTTTGCACAGTGTTAGTGCCTGCTTATTTTTAAAGAGGAATTTGATATATCAGCCTGAAATTGTGCATAGTTATACATATCAGATTGCCTTGTAATAAACAAGACTGGTGGCACCACCTACAATAATTTTTGCACAGTGTATGTCCCTGCTTTTTCTCAGGAGGGGTTTGATATATCAGTCTAAAATTGGGCATACGTATATATATGATAGCCATGTTGTATACAGCTCTGGGGGTGCCAGCCACAATAATTTTTGTGTTGTGTGCACCCATGCCAGAATATCAGCAGTGATGTTTGTGTAATTGTTTCTTGTTCAAAATGTTTAGTACTTGCATTGTTCATATATACATGTTACACATGTACTTCAAAAGTAATGGTCCAGCATTGAAGCATTATACCTTGTGTATATTCAATTGTACAGGTTCGCATTAGGCCTGAAGGCCTTATTTTTTGTTTGTTTCATTTCTCCATTGCTAAAAAAGACATTTCATAACTTAATACACTGACGCACAGTCACAATACCTAGCAAAGCTATAAATTATGTTAACATATTTTAATTTTAGGGCAAGTAATTAAACAAAATTTGTACAGATCCCATCCCAGCTCAGGTTAAACTTTTTGTTTACTCTTTATAACTTGGCAACCACTTGCCCTATTGCTTTTATATATCACGTATGTACTGCTTTTGAAATTCATTGTATCCCCAGACAAAGTCGGGATACTATGGTTTCACGACGGTCCCGCCGCCCCCGCCGCAGAAAAACCTTGTGAGCGGTGAAATATTTCACTGATCTTTTTCAAACTTTACATTTGTATAGATATAGGTAAGGAAACGAAGCTTATTTAAAATGCGGTCATGACCTATGCTAGGAGAGTGGCCTTGACCTTTAATGTGTCCATATTTGGTGAAAATCGCACACCTCTTATGATATCTCCAGTGTCGATAGCCATATGGATTTCAAACGTGACTTATGTATGGCCCACCACTAAAGTGCCCTATAGGTTCTAGGGTCATGAGGCAAAGGTCAAGGTCACTGGACTTGTACTTAAAAGATACTGTGGATGAATTTTAAGCCAAACTTTCATCCCAGGTCTTCCATCTTGAATATATAGCTCACTTTGCCAATAGTGGATGATCCATATCAATTTTGGGGTCACAAGGTCAAGGCCACAGGAGCTATCTGTCAAAAAATTAGTTTCTGGATGATAATTCCTGCTTTTATTGATGTATTGATCTCAAACTTGATTTATATATGTCCCATTGAAACAGCAAGACTTCAATTGATTTTGGGGTCATGAGGTCAAAGGTCAAGGTCACAGGACACATCTTTAAAAAGATTGTGGATGCATTTTCCACACATGAGCCATCTGTCCAAAAATTAGCTTCTGGATGATAATTCCTGCTTTAATTGACGTAAAGATTTCAAACTTGACTTGTATATGTCTTATTGGAAAAGCAAGACCCGAATTGATTTTGGGGTCATGGGGTCAAAGGTCAAGGTCACAGGACACATCTTTAAAAAAGATTGTGGATGCATTTTCAGCCAAACATTTCATCTCAGACATTTCATCATGCACATACAGTTCCTCTGCTAATAGAGGAAAACGCCTGTCAATTGTGAGGTCATAAGGTCAAAGGTGAAAGTCACAGGAGCCACCTGTCCAAAAATTAGTTCCCGAGATGAAAATTCGAGCTTGGAAGAAATTCAAACCTGACTTATATATGGCCTATCAATAAATCCAGACCTCTACTGATTTTTATATAAAAGTGGATGATCAATATCAATTTTTGGGTCACAAGCCACCTCTCTTTCTCCCCCTCGTCATTACTGATAATCATCAAACCTCCTGCTGCACACTTACATTAACCATTATCTAATTTATGTCTCTCTCTTTCTATTTCCTTCTCTCTTTCTCTCTCTCTTTCTCTTTTTTTTCTCTCTCTCTCTCTTTCTCTCTTTCTCTCTCTATCTCCTTCTTTCTCTCTCTTTCGTTCTCTCTCTCTGTCTTCCTCTCTCATTGTTTCCCCAGACAAAGTCGGGATACTATGGTTTCATGACGGTCCCGCCACAGAAAAATCTTGTGAGCAAGATAACTCAAAAAATTTCACGGATCTTTTACAGACTTAACATATGTATAGATATAAGTAAGAGGACGAAGCCTATTTATAATGGGGTTATGACCTTTGCTAAGAGAGTGACCTTGACATTTAATAGGTCCATTTCTGCTAAAAATTACAAAAAAACTCTAAAATATCTCAAGATCGTTTGCATGGATTGGTCCAAAAATCAAGGTGACAGAAGATCTTGGATAGCCTTGTGATGTGCCCAACGGTCAAGGTCACAGGACCAATATCTTCAAAAAGATTGTGGATTGATAGACGGAAGAAATAATAATTGCTTGCCAAGGGTCAGTATTTGCTACTAAAAATGGGGGCCTATTCTTAAAGGGGATGTCTGGGGATTTGCTATGTCTGGAGATACTCTGGCACCTGCGGTGCCAAGAAATGTCTAGTTCAACTTGATAACATTTCATAAATAAATTCTTTTTTTCTCCTGCCAAAAATACCGATGCTGCAGAAGATACTTTTTAATATAAATTTAAAATCATTATTCCTGAGCAAATTGTGAATTAAAGTGGTCAGTCCTTATTGTCAACCTGTTGTCCATCTTTAAATATTTTATATGCAACGCAGCATCACAAAGACCTCTTCTGTTTTTCCTTAGCACTCATATCCTAGTATTAGGTTTGGCAAACATATATTTAGTAATTGATTATCGCTGATAAGAAAATCATTACCTTGTAAAATGCTAATATAAAAAAAAAACAATAACAATAAAGATAAGTATATTTTGCATTTACTGAAATATTACAATGCTGTGACCCATGGGTCCCTTATAAACATGGTTTGTGTTCATGCAGTTTTCATCAGGATGGACAATGCAGATCATCCCAATAATATATGACATACACTTTGTTACTTTTGAAAAATTACTATTAATGAAAACCACTTTAAATTTTTAATAGAGGCATGTGTCATGCATTGCTGCTACTCTTTAATTTTTTCAAGGGGTTAATACTTTTTTAGCTCAGCTGACTTTCAGTCATGCTGGGCTATAGCGATGGGTCTTTGTCCGTCGTCCTTCCGTCTGTCCGTAAGCAGGGCACAAATTGTAACCGTAGGGGCTAGGACCATGAACCCTATGCAGTCTTAGAGACTCTAAAAAGATCTCCTTGCAAACCTGAAATTAGGTCACTGCGACCTATATTCTCGAAGTTATGGGGTGTGTTTGCACCCCCCAGAAATAATTCATTTAGCCAAAATTTTCATCCCAAACCTTCCATCTTTCACATACAGCTCACCTACCAACATGGGAAGAACCATAATTATTTTGAGGTCACAAGGTCAAAGGTCAATGTCACAGTACCAACTTCTTTGAAAAGCCTGTAGGTGCATTTTAAGCCAAACCTTTCATCCCAATTCTTTGATCTTTCCCATATAGCTCACCTACTAAGTGGGAGAAGAATCCTATAGATGTTGAGGTCACAAGGTAGTAGGTCAGGGTCACAGGATCCACTTCTTTAAAAGGTAGTGGACACATTTCAAGCTACACCTTTTATTCCAAACCTTTCAGCACTGATATCGCTACTCTGCCAACAAGGGAAAAGACCTGTTGATTTTGAGGTCAAAGGTCAAGTTCACAGCACCCTCTTCTTGCGTGGAGTCATTTTCAGGCAAACTTTTTAATCTATACTTTCCATCTGTCATATATGGCTTACCTACCAATAGGGGAAGAAGCCTATTGATGTTGAGTTCAAAAGGTCAAAGGTCAAGGTCACAATATTGTTCTAAATGCTTGTGAACATATTTCAAGTGAAACTGTTCAACCCAAACACATATGTCACATCTATGCATCACTGAATGTGATTCCAACTTCATATTTATGGGTCTTTTTGCATGAAGAAAAAACTAATTGATTTTGAGGTCAGCTGGTCAGGAGGTTAAAGGTTGCAGGTCTAAGTTATTCACTCATTGGTTGCCAAGTAAGTACACCCGGCCAGATGTAATTGCTTAGTAGTTACCCATCATTTAGAAAGAATCCAGTTGAAATGTGGGCAAAAGGCCAAGGTCATAGATCAGGTCAACTTATTTTGTAGACCATCTCTATTTTTCTTGTATATATATAAGCTTGCACTCCAGCTGGTACATCTCACCATGTGGCTGTAATTGTGAGTGATATTGATGACATATGACTCCCTTTTGTATCAGGCTATTAAGTGATAAGGCTGAGTGATAAGTACCTCGTTACTGCATAACAAAACACTGTTGTTGGAATACTTCAGCCAGGAATTAACACTGTGAGAGTATAGTATTAAGGTTTAGCTACTGATTTATAAGATGATGGGAACATTTTGCAGTTTATTTTATGGAATCATAGCAATAAACTTCGTTTCCTAGATATCTGAATATTTTTATATAAATCACCACATATACAAGCAAGTGTTTGTTCTCATAATATGTGGATGTGTACTTGATTTAGGATGGCTTTATTTTATTACAAGACTCTTAGTCATGCTTTCTACATTTCTATTCTTTCAGGTTTTGCAGTTTACCAACCCTGCTGACCCCTTTGAAAAGCAGAGTGATAATAAAAAATATTGGACCTACACTTTTACATTTGCATATCTATAAATCTGATATGAGCGCCTGAACATGCCTTTTGTATTGTTTTGGACATTCATTACTGTAACATCATTTGGAGAATTTGCCCCAAGTTTGGTCTCTTGTTAGAGGATGTGTGATATCAAATGTCAGACTTGTCAGAAATACATTATGTCTGCCAGTTAGCCACCTTAGAAATCCCTTTTTTCTGTGCAGTTTCAGTAATTTACCTTCAATTTTTGGTCCGATTTTGAGAATGGTTGTTGTCTGATTTCAGACCTGTCAGAAGTCCAAATGGCCACCAGGCAACCATGTTTAAATTCCTTTTGATCATATTATCTCAAAAAACTGTTAAAGTGAAGGCAGTCGGATGTATATCAATGTAATCTTGCAAAGGATTGGGTCAAATATTTCTTAATAAATATTATCATCATATATGAAAGTGCAGTACAGTTGGCTTGTATTTAATAAAAATTCATACAGAAGCACCTGTTTCTCAATAATTCTTGCATGGATTTCCTTGATTTTTTGCTATGTATTTTGATCTTATATCTGCCCTTTGTGGTGTTCCTTTTGAGACTGACAGGTATCAAGTAAGCTATGGGAATAGTTCTGGATACCTTAACAATCATACATTTTCCTCAGACCATCAATTCACTGTGTTTTAACCAGACATAGGTGAATTATATTTCTGTTGTCGTAGAAAATTATAACAAATTGGCAAATTGATTCTTCAAAATTTGACTGGAAGTTGTGAATCTCAGCCCATGATGTCACAGGTCATGCTTGGCAGCTGAGCGTCATGACCCATGGGTCACTTGTTATACCTTTTTTTCCTAAAATCTGCAACTTCACTTGGTAATTATAGGCAATTTACCTAAACCAAATGAGAGCAGTATAAATGCTCAGTCAATATTTCATTATAATGTCCATCTTATAAGTGACAATATTTTTCTGCAAAAATGCCAACGTTTTACAGAATCACTAGATACATGAAATATATATTTACTTTCATATATTAAGCTTGTTTAAAAGTATCACATGCTGTAATATTGTACAAAAAATTGATGCTAGTTGGCATAGATTTATACCTTTTTCAGACAATTTTATACTTTTTTCTTACAAGATTTTATACTTGTCCATTAAACCAAGAGTTGCAGCACTAGTCATGGAAAATGTCACTTTTTCTCACCTTAAAAGTTAACTTGTTAAGTCACTGCTCTTACACATATAAAAAATATGGTTTTATTACCAGTGAAATTGAAAAATTTGGCTGGTGACATCAGGGTTGTTAATTTCCCGGGAAATACCTTAATAAGCATACTTCCAAGGGCAGATGAATTACCGGTAACTACTGGGAATTATACTAATCTTTGAAATATACCCCAAAACCTACAGAAAGGGGAGACTGAATCCTATAATTTATAGGTACACACCTAGGTACACAATTCAGAATACCTGTACCTGGCTCTAGTGTAGAAAGTACCTGCATCCTGTACCTGTAAATAGAACTAATGTACCTGTAACAGCCTTTAAGAAGGAGGTTCATTGTGGCATTTTTGGCACAGATAAAGGGCCACCAGCAAAGGATATCAACAGGGTTGCTGTCATACCCCATGTAGATTGTGGTCTAGTAAACACTGAACACAGGTGGAGAGTAATTGAAGAAGTGAAGACAATGTACATACTATATCCTAGAACTTTCTCCGCTCAGCCTTGCCTATTTATCACTTTCACCAAAAGTGGCCCAGAAGCTTTGCAAAGCCTGTGTTTTTGTGTACCTGTACCTTGACCTAGCAGTTTCCCAAATACCTGTACATGTACCTAGCCCCAACCCTGTTGTTGAGAGTCATGTTTCAAACTGACTACATTAAACGAAGACAGTAAACATTCTCCTAAAGTGATTATATTGAGTAGGTTACTTTACCGGTGTTTTAAATAGCAAAAACTTTGTTATCCTTTTCTCAGTAATCAAAGACACAAACATGCAGATATTTTTTATTTTGTGGTCACATGAATATTTCCCAGGGTGGGATGTCCTAGTTATTCAAATAAGGGAGTATTTCCCAAGGCGGAAATCCCCTGGAATTACCACCCCAGAATTCCTGCCCAGATAATTCCTGGACAACCCTGAGTGGCTTTCTATATAGTCATTACATGTTATTTTCCTTTTATCTACAGCTCTGCTGACTTGAAGTCTACTTGCTGTGAGACAGGCCTTACATCCACTTAATTTAGATGATTGTAATAATTGTTATAAATATTTAATTTCCCTACCTTATACACTAACCGTATTACATACAGTCTGTGTGAGATCCCTCAGTCTTTTATTTACATTAGTGCATTTCTCCTACACACTCAATTAAAACAATCTCTGCATGTAAAAAAATGTGAGACAAATGGTGACCAAACCGATAGATATTTGTCCTATATTTAGTACCTAAGTGAGCTATAGATATGCTGACTTTAGAATCATTTTAAATAATTTTATACTGTTAATCAGGGCTGGTGTAAATCAAATCAATTGAAGTTAAATACACTGGGTAGAAAAAAATATAAATAACATTAGAAGAATAATATAACTGACTGATAATAATTGCATAAGGATGGAATTAATTGTATTTTTTTTTAAATAACTCTTGAAAAACCCTTTTGACACTTATTCGTTCAGGTTCACTTTAGCACAAACTGACCACACACAAACAGGATTACTGTCTCTTGATAAAATATATTATTTTTCGTTTTATTGTATCCCCAGAAAAAGACGGGGGATATTATGTTTCCATACCGGTCCAGCCGCCGCCGCTGCAGCTGGTGTCCATATAAATCTTGTTGGCGCGATAACTCAAAAAAGATAAGAACATTTTTTGGGAAAATCACACAAATTCTTGAATATATCAAGAAATCTTGCATGGATTGATATCAAAATCAAGTTGATGGAAGATTATAGATAGGATTGTCATGTTCCAGAAACTGGTGGCGCCACCTATTATTCTTTACTTGTTTTCGTGCCGTTTAACACCCCCAAAAATTGCTGCTTGACAGTACTGTGAGCATTATAAGTTAAAAACTAATGGACAGATTTCTTTTATATTATGCATATACATAGATATGGGTTATGGGATGATGTTTATTTAAATTGGGGTCATTACCTTTCCTATTAGAGTGACCTTGACCTTGAATATTTCCATATATGGTGAAAATCACACAAAATCATTAATATCTCAGTAAGGGATGCAAGGATTGGTCCAAAAATCATCATGACTGAAGATCTTGGATAGTAATGTCATGTACCAGAGACAGGTAGCGCCACCTGTTGTTCTTTTACTTGTTTTCGTGCCGTTTTATACCCCACCATTGTCACTTAACAGTACTGTGAGCATTATAAGTCAAAAACTGTCAGACAGATTTCTTTCATATTATGCATATACATAGACATGGGTAAGGGGATGATGTATATTGAAATTGGGGTCATGACCTTTTCTATGAGAGTGACCTTTTCTATGAGTGTTGTATGATATTAATTGTTGCTGAAGATGGGGGGCCTATTCTTAAGGGGGTGGGGGTGGGGGGAGGGATTAATTGTCTGGGGATACTATGGCACCTGCGGTGCCAAGAAATATCTAGTTCTACCATGAATGTAGAAAAGTATATCTGCCCTGCTGATATCAGAAATATAACAGAACATCATTCTGCCAGGTAGAAACGGCATAAAAAATCAGCTAGATATATTATATTTTAGTAAGAGACATTGGTAAATGCTGCCTGGCCCTCCAGTAATTATTGAATTATTGTCATAAGCTGAGGGCTTATTCATATATTCACTTTCATTACTGCTCTATATGCAATATCTTATTTAAATTTGTCGTCTCCAAATTATTCATTTACTGGCAGTTTTCAGGGTATTTCTGCTTTGATCACAGAAAGGTGTTTGTGCTGCAAAATTTCAGGTGGATAAGTCAAACCACTGCTGAATTATGAGTGATTTTATCCCAAGGCAGATGAACAGATGTACGCTGTGCATAAGTGGTTGCAGGTGGCGCCACCAGTTTTGCCTATGATGAAGAGCTATGTGAGATCTATACACAAGCAAAATTTTGGCCCAATCAGTCAAGTGCTTCCCGAGATATGAGCTTGGATGTCTGCAGAATTAAAGTGAATGTAGGTGGCGCCACATGTCATAAAATTGAGAAAGCTGTCCAGAATGTATCAACCTGCAAAATTTCAGGTGGAAAAGTCAAACACTGCTGAGATATGAGTGATTTTATCCCAAGGCAGATGAACAGATGGACGCTGTACAAAAATGGTTGCAGGTGGCGCCACCATTTTTAGTGTATGTTATAAAGCTATCAAAGGGCTACATTTGTGCATTTTTTTTTGCCTGATCGGTCAAACGGTTCCCGAGATATGTGGTTTTATGGGTGGAAACCGACACACAAACGGACGATGGGCAGCGAGGAAAGGTCAGAGGTCAACCAATAATGAGGGCGCAGCAGTTCACATGTGACCTGATGAACAACCCGATTTACTTAAAATGCAAACCAAGTGTTTTCAAACAGTTGAAAGATATAGTTCCAACAATCTGGGAATTCTGCATCTAGACATTGTGTTCTAGGTCCAGTTGTTACAATTTGTGCCATGTTAACAGATGACAACATCCTTAAAGGTCTCAAAAATAGAGAAAAAAATTTCGAAAAATTAAAAAAAATATAGGTGGCACCACCAGTCTGCAGAAACTGATGAAAGACTCCATAATCTATATCCATGCAAAGAATCATGGTGATCTCTGCATCAGTTGTTCAGATACTTCGGCTTTTGTATCAAATTGTCCATTATTCTGAGGGATACTTCGGAGTCCTATAGCCAGAAGGATATGGGAAACAGAGACCTAACTTCAGGTTTCCACATACACTTTTCATGGGCCTCCTTGCATGACAAGAATGAAGATTCTTGGTCCAGTCGTTACGATTTGTAGCCTGCTGACAGATAACTACATCCTTAAAGGTCTCAAAAATAGAGAAAAAAAATGTAAAAATTTGAAAAAAATACAGGTGGTGCCACCAGTCTGCAGGAACTGATGGAACACCTCTTGATCAATAAGTATGTCAAAAATCATGCCCTTCAATGTTGTAGTTATTGAGATGTTGCAGTGTTTTACAATTTTTTTTATTATTCTGGGGGGGGGGGGGGGGGGTAATTTGGAGCTTCACAGCTCAAAGGATATGGGTAACAGAGACTGTATTTCAGGTTTCCATGGAGACTTTTCATAGGGCTCTCACTGTGTCGAGAATGAAGAATTTAGGTCCAGTCTTTACGATATGTGCCCTGTTAACAGATGTTCACATTTTGAAAGGTCTCAAAAATAGAGAAACAATTCGTAAAAAAATCTAAAAATAAAGGTGGCGCCAACAATCTGCAGAAACTGATAAAAATTTCTATAAACATTTTTTTTATACTTTTAAAATTTAAACAGGCAAAGGTAAAGAGGCCTTGTTTTGAAGTCATACAGTTACACTGCATTTAAATTTGTACTAGTAGGCCGATGGAATGTGTAGGACCTAAGAATCAATTCGAATTACCAATTCATTATCTTTCTGTTTTAATCTCAATTTAATTATTACTTTATTGGAAACTTTCAGACATTCTCTCAAATAAACGCAAACATTCAATCACTATGCAGGGGCAAAGATGCTACAGCTCAACAGGGAGCGCCAAAGCACATGTTCATTTTAATATTAAGGGTCAAAACCCCTATTTTAATAGGGTATATCTTATGAGTATAAATAAGCTCATGTTGTGGTGATAAGGTATTATTTTATCTCTAAACATTACAAGCATTAGCATGCACTAGAGCTATAGACATATTGGGCTATTATAAATGAATATAGTGTAATTTATGATTAAATGAATCATGAGACAACCTTACCAAAGGATTAATATGGAGTAAGATGTAGGGTTTTATTTTTATCATTTGGGAGGAATTGAACATATGTTTGAGCAAATATGACGGCAATGACAGTATACTAAGCAGTGACTGAATGATGATAAAGATATTTTTATGAAGGATCTATGGTGTATGGAGGTCTGCAAGATTTCGATTTGACAGATCTATATAAAGTTATGATCAACTATGCTGATGAGTGGACTTATGAATTGATGACTGCATGACCTGCGTATTATTTATTATGTCTGTTGTCAGTATTATTTAGATATAATATTTTGCCATAATTATTCTGTGAGTCATATATCTTGTTTTACTTTGTGTACTGGGTGTTCTAGGTGATAATGCGTTGAAGTGGGATTTTTTCATTACATAAAATTCTTGTTCAAATTTATAAATTACAATTTGTAAAATGACATATAATATATATCAGAGGAGATTCACAATACTTAATTGCCTCACCATTTAACTATAACTTTGTCAGATAACATTAAATCATGCATACACACATATATTTATCTTTTACAACAAATAATTATATTCAATATTTGCAAAACAGTATATCTGAAAAAAATATAACTTGATTCAGAATTTATGCTATTAAATTGCACCCAATTTATTCATAATTTTGCTCATCAATTATCAAATAATGATTCTTGATGAGTAAAATTATATTTTAATTTATTAAAAATTATACAAAAGAAAATTTATTTCTTTAAACATGATACATTAACACATGACAATATAGAATAATCTTTGATTTCAATATATCGATCTAATTGTTGGATTTGGGGTTTAATGATTCAATCTCTCTGTTTATATTTTCTTTAATTATCAAATTTTATGCAGTTGCAATAAAACTATTGTCGATAGTGCTCAGGTGCAAGGAGTCAATTTGTGTGTGTGTTCAAGCCCATTACTTATAGAAATTACATTTAACAGTCTTAATTTCTGGCATGTATAAAGGAAATATATAGGAAAATACTCCTGATATATATCAAGAACAAGGCCTACAGGCCTAATGCGAACCTGTGCAATGAGATAACACCAGGTATAATGCTTCAATGCTGGACTATTACTTTTCAAGAACATGTCTAACATGGTTGCACCACCAATTTTGTATATGATTAAGAGCTATGTGAGATCTATAAACATGCAACATTTTTGCCCAATCGGTCAAATGGTTCCTGAGATATGAGCTTGGATGTCTGCAGCTTAAATTTGAGTGTACGTGGCGCCACTGTCATAAAACAAGAAAGCTGTCAAGGATGTATATACCTTCAAAATTTTACATGGATAAGTCAAACAACTGCCAAGATATCAGTGATTTTATCCCAAGGCAGATGAACAGATGGACGCTGTGCGCAAAAGATTGCAGGTGGCGCCGTATAGATCTCCCATAGCTCTTTATCATACGCAAAATTTTGGCCCAACTGGTCAAACGGTTCCTGAGACATTAGCTAACGCCACCTGTCATAAAATCAAGAAAGCTGTCCAAGATGTATACACATGCAAAATTTCAGTGTTTTTTTATCCCAAGGCAGATGAACAGATGGACGCTGTGCAAAAATGGTTGCAGGTGGCGCCACCATTTTAGTGTATGTTATTAAGCTTTCCAAGGGCTACATTTGTGCAAAATCTTTAGCCTTATCGGTCAAACGGTTCCCGAGATATGTGGGTTTATGTGTGGAAACAGACACACAAATGGACGCTGGGCAGAGAGGAAAGGTCAGCGGTCAACCAAAAATGAGGGAGCAGCAGTTCACATGTGACCAATCATAATTCCAAATTTTAAAAAATTCTGCTCAGTGGTTATAGAGTTCTCCGGAAACCTCTGCGGTGATGGCGGCAGCGTCCGCGTCGACTGAAAACATAGTATCCGCAAAACTCTACTTTGGTAGATACAATGATTGTAGCTGGCACCACCAGTCTTATATACAACGAAGAGATATATTAATATGCCCAATGTCAGACTGATATGTCAAACCCCTCCTGTGAAATAAGCAGGGACATACACTGTGCAAAAATTATTGAAGGTTGCGCCACCAGTCTTGTACACTATAAAGCTACCCGATATGTATAAACATGCCCAATTTTAGGCTGATGTATCAAATTCCTCTGTAGAAATAAGCAGGCGCAAACACTGCAAAAAGTCAATGTAGGTGGAACCACCTGTCCTGTGAATGAGACTACCATCAAAGATGCACATCAGTCCAATACATCAAACTTCCCCAGAGTTTGATGCACTGGGCTGACAAGGCTTAGGTGAGTAAGGCAGTTGCCCCCGAGTAACCTGTGACAAATTGCTGCCTCAAGCTACTGCACTGAGTGAACTCTTGACCTGCACCTGGGTACCGCACTAAGTGAACCTGGCTGCACTGAGTGAAGTCTTGACCTGTTGCATAATCTGACACAGTTGGCAGTCTGCCAAAGCTATAAATAGATTCAGGCTGAACTATGGTGCCAAATATGATGCAGTGAGCAGTCTGCCAAAGCTATAAATAGCATGCAACTACTATACCTGACCTTGACCTATACCTGGCTGCACTTCTTCCAATCCTGGCCTGTGCCAAAACTATTTATAGAGCTGACATCATCTTGGCTATTGGCCAACATCAAGGCACTGGCACTCTGCCAATGGTAAACCAGGTGCTGCCATCTGTATACAAAAGTGGTCCCTACTTGAAATAACTTTGAAATTTATTTTCCCAATACGAAATGCTTTTCAGCTGACTTTTTATAAAAAAGAAATCAGGAATATGTTTAAAATTATTACGGATGCATACTGAATGCAAAATTAAAATACAGAAATATCTCATTCATGGCAAATTCTTGAATTAAGTTGAGTAGGGATACCAATAATTTATAATCCAGGTACAGTTGTCTTTTATATAGTCACAGAGAGCTGAATATTCATGATTGTAACATTGCCTGGTATGATAAATAACTGAATTCATAAATCTAAATTTTTTAAAAGCTTTTAAAAAAACTTTCTTGTCAATATTAACTAAAGATAACCTGAAAATCTAAATGTCTAGTTGCATGATGTAATAGATGCGGATAAACTGGTGCCAGGCTAGATGTAACAGCATAACACAGCTAACATATATGGTAAAATGACTCAATTCAATCTCCATAATTCAGCCAAAAATCATTCAAGTGGAACCATTAATGACAATTATTATAAGAATTATTGTAGCGATTATTCTTGTAAAATATTTAACAAACTGGCTTCAGTGGCATCAGTCAAAAAACGTTTCACAGGTTTAAAACTCATATAGGAAGATACAGCAAACTGGCTAAGTTCAGTTTCCCATAACTCAGCCGAAAAGCACTGAACCAAAACCATTTGAACAAACTTGAATTATCAACATCTGAGGATAATTAATATGTGAGATTTAAGAATTTGGCTCATTGGATTTTGAGAAGAAGATCTTTGTATCCACTGAGCTAAAATGGGCTGGTATGGCACATGACAAAATTCGGCTTCCCATAACTTAGCCAAAAGTCACTGAAAAGAGACCATTTAAACAAACTGCAATTGCACAGTTAACAAAGTTCAACCTCCTGTAACTTGGCCAAAAATCTCCGAAGTGGGATCATTCGAACAATCTTAAGAAAGATTGTTCCAGGGATCATTTCTGTGAAATATTTGACAATTTGGCTGGACAGTTTCGGAGAAGAAGATTTTTAAAGCTTTTTTTAGCTTTTTCCCAATAAAATCTAGGAAAATCCAGTTAGAAAAAAATAAACAAAATCCAATATAGTATTTTGGGTGACTGATTATTTGCCAAAAACAGGTGATGCTAGCTCCTGCCGTTTTTTGATATAGCTATGGTTAAGTACAGACGACGCACGACACACGACGCACGACGCCGCACCATCGCATAAGCTCACAGGTTCGCTAAAAACAGATAGGTCGTTTTGTTATTAGGCAGTCCTGAAGTGTGATAATAGGTTTTTAATGGAAATTTGAGGTTTTTCCTTAAATTTTTTGAGGAACGAAGTTGCAGTGATCCAGTTTTTGATTTGTAGGAAATCTTGGGGACATCTAACAGTATGCCAAATTTTAGATTCATAGGTCTATCGGTTTCAAAATGTACCAGTCTAATGGTCAGACGAAGGGACGACAGACAATGGACCACAACTATAGCCCAGATGACTTATAGTCAGCTGAGTTAAAAATGGGTCCAGTGACCTTGACCTCTGACCAGGTAACCTCAAAATCTACAGATTTCCTCACTTTGGGCAAGTAAGCCATGTGTGGAAGATGGAAAGTTTGGGATGAAAATTTTGGCTTGAAATGCATACACTATTTTTAAAGAAATGGGTCCTTTAACCCTGACCTTTGACCATTGGACCCCAAATCAAACAAGTTCTTACCTTAGTGATGAGCCACACTGTGGTACATAAGTTTAGTTTGAAACAAATATGTCAAACTTAACTGGAGTTATCATCCGGAAACTAATTTGTGAACTTATTGCACCTATGACCTTGACCTTTAACCTTGTGACCCCAAATTCATTGATGCTCTCCCCATACAACCAAATCAGCTAAATGCGCAAGACGGAAAGTTTCGGAAGAAAAAACTTGGCTTAAAATGCAGCAATAAACGTTTTTAAATAAGTGAGTCCTGTGACCCTGACCCCTGACTTCATGACCAAAAAATCATACAGGTCCATGCTTTAGTGGTGGGCCATATGTAAATCAAGTTTAAAATCCGTGTCAATCCAACCTGGAGTTATCACCTGGAAACTATTTGTGTGGATGGATAGAAGAACAGATAGACAGACAGGGCGATTACTATAGGGCATCCACTTGTGATCAATAAACACACCAGGTTTTGGAATACTAGATGTAATCACAGCTGAGAAACCGACATGGTTGTCATATTATAGTAAAAAAAAAATAAATAAAATATTTGTTCAAATAAGAAACAATATAGGTGGTGCCATCACATTTCGGAAACTGACAAAACCAGTCATGGTCAAGATTTAAGGCAAGTTTCATTATAATGCATGCATTAATTATCAAGATATTGGAGGTTTTGTATCACTTCGTTTTAGCGGATACTATGTTTTTGACCGGGTTCCGCCGCCGCCGCATTCGTTTCCGGAGAACTCCTCTGAGACTACTGGACGGATTTTTCCTAAACTTACACAAATTATTGGGTCACATGTGAACTGGTGCCTAACCAAGTGACCTTGACCTCTGACCTTTCCTCTCTGCCCAGCGTCCGTTTGTGTGTCTGTTTCCACACATAAACCCACATATCTCGGAAACCGTTTGACCGATCAGGAAAATTGTTTTACACTAATGTAGCCCTTAGATAGCTTTATAAAATAAACAAAAATGGTGGCGCCACCTGTAGCCATTTTTGCACAGCATTCATCTGTTTGTCTGCCTAAGGTTAAAATAACTCATATCTCTGCAGTGGTCTGACTAATTCACCTGAAATTCGGCAAGCGTATATATCCTAGATAGCTTTCTTGATTTTATGACAGGTGGCGCCACCTACCTTCACTTTTACGCAGCAGACATCCAAGCTCATATCTCAAGAACCGTTCGACCAATCAGGAAAAAAAATTTACACAAATGTAGCCCTTGGATAGCCTTATAATATACAAAAAAATGGTGGCGCAACCTGCAGCCATTTTCGCACTGCGTCCATCTGTTTGTCTGCGTTGGGATAAAAATCACTCATATCTCTGCAGTGGTTTGACAAATTACCTGAAATTCGGCATGCGTATACATCCGGCATAGCTTTCCTGATTTTATGACAGGGGGCGCCACCTACATTCACCTTCACGCTGCAGACATTAATGTTTATATTTCCGGACTCGTTTGACCAATCAGGAAAAAAAATTACACAAATGCAGCCCTTGGATATCTTTATAACATACACAAAAATGGTGGCGCCACCTGCAGCCATATTTCCACAGTGTCCATCTGTTTGTCTGCGGTGGGATAAAATCAGTCATATCTCTGCAGTGGTTTGACTTTTCCACATAAAATTTTGCATGTGTATACATCTTGGATAGTTTCTCGTTCAAATAACAGGCAGAGATCCATTCTAATATGTAACACATGTAACTCTATTTCCGCTTGCCACTCAATCCATGCCTCACTTCACCCGTCCTTCTCTGATTTTGGCGGATACACGTAGTCGCTTGTCGACTCCCCGTATTCTAGTTTTTTTTTTTATTATTCGGGGGGGGGGGGGGGGGGTAGGGGTACTTTCAAGCCCCATAGCTCGGAGGATATTGGTAACAGTGACCTAATTTCAAAGAAGTCTAAGTATGGTAAACAAGGTTATGGGAGGAATACACATCAGGGTAGAATTTCTGTTGCAGTTGGGTTTCTTTGTTTCTGTGATTATGATATGAAAACATCAGAAGGGGGGGGGGGGGGGGCGGGGGGGGGGCGGTCATAAGAGGAACATTATGGGTGACTACATACAAGGCTTTGGCTTCTGCCAGGATTTGGTTTCTGTGCTAAATTGTACTTAAATGTCTGGAGAGAGGAGAGTTTAAGTGTAACAATTTACAACAAGATTGATATGTTCCCCAATCCATTCAATCTGACCAATAATAATTTGAGGTAAGACTATTATTTTCCTATAACTATTAGTAAATGCAAATTTTGGTTGAAATGACAGAAACCTATTTCAGCCCTGTTGGCAGAAACTTAATGACATAAACCGGCAATAGCAGATACTTGCCAACCCCTATATAATGTCATCTAAATAGTAACAAAGATACAATGTCACTTCCCATTCTTATAGCAACGTAAGGCTTTATTTTTTTTCTGCAAAGCCGTTAATACACATTATTTTTATGCTAGGTCATTAGACCCAAATACATATATTAAAGGTAGCTTTTGTGATAGATTATATTGCCTTGTGCCCCGCATGGTACTCCAAACCAATTTATGAAATATTATTTCTTTATCATATACATAAGCTGAATAACTACTATATAAACTTTTTATGGCATTATAATAAAGTTTGCAATAAATTGTTAGTCTAAACAGCCTTGGCACACAGGGTTTTCATTAAGGATGCATGGCCATCATCAAATGCTACATCTCAGTGGCAGTGTAAACTGTAAACAAATGTGCTATAATAGTATTTATATAATACCATAAAAGTATCAAAACACTCATTTTGGGTTTTTTTCACCAAATTTAACTTCATGGAGATATACATTTAAAACCCAGATCCCAAGCCAAATCTATTATTCTATCTATCTATTAATCTATTACCCTCAGGGTAATCTGTCGAGATATTTGAGTAGAAAAGTATCTACAGACGTATTTAATAATATGTTTGGTTCAAATCATAAAAAAACAAGTCTGTTTTGTAACATAATTTGACATTTAACACTGCCCCAAGGCACGGACCTGACGGATCCTACGGACTGCTTACGTTTGAACCTCACCTTCAGGAAAAAAACCCATGTGATTTTGTTATTTTTTTATATTCTTAAATCTTTCACCGGATCGGTCATTTAAAAAGCTTAGGGACTCTGCCTTGTTCGTATATCAGTAACACAGGTATATTTATTGGTAGAAATATGGAAAATGTGGAAATTGATGTTCGGGGTCCAGGGTCTGAGTGTCTGGGTTTTACACACTGCCTCCACTTTTACTCATTTTTTTTATATGGTAGATTCAATTAACCCCCATTGAACTGTTCTTCAAATAGTCTAAAATGCAAAATTACCAAATACAGAATGAAAACAAAATATTTAAAACTGCTCACATCGCCCAGGGATGAAAAGCCAGAAAGGCCCAACAAAGGGAGCGACTATAGAACGCAGGCTTCAGAGCGAATTTAGGATCACTCGCGCACTGTCTCGACGAGGTTATCAGTGTATACTGTCGGATGTAATGATGTTTAGAATTTATGTAATGGAGGAGTGTTTTATATGGTTTAGAATTAATGCACAAGTTGAAAATAACTTTGTAAGAATGGAGGCTAAGACTAATAAATCTGAGCTAATTAGTCAATTGTGTGAATACAGATGCTCGGATCTCCTGTAATCCCTTACTTAGACAAACAGAGGGTAGCTGGTAGAGGCCTGACTTACAATTTTATAGGACTGCCCTATCCTTGCACTTGCCTACCTGCCAGGATAGGCCAGTACTGGCAGTAGCACTTCTGACCCTTATCGAAAGGCCGAAGCTAATTGGGACCGCTGTGTAGAAAGGGGATTGAGACTCAGAACATATATATAGGCCTATTTTTTCCTTTCCATTATTTTCCCCTTGCTCAGATATAATACATACCATGGAATTTTATGGCCCGAGTATAGGTGGGTCTAAACTGACTGGACCGTCTCATATTAGTAGTAATCCGCACATAAGCCATGACATGGCTGATGATATGACATCGACATGCCTAGCACTTACATTACATTACACGAATCTTAAACATCATTACGTCCGTCCGTATACACCCATAACCTCGTCTATGAAGACTGGATTCTATACTCGCTCCAATTTTTTTTCCCGATGATATATCACGCGGAAGCCTAGCACGTATTTTGACTGTAACAGGACACTGGGTGGGCGATATTACAACCAAGACGACTTTGCTGAAGTAACACACGGACTCTAGAGATACCAGAAGCAGAAAACAATTTTCCTTGTTTTAACGTCACACATAAAAATTAAATTAAACAAAATAAACCATCAGTATGTTACTAAAGTACTAAAGTATATTTTATCTTGTTCTTCTGACGTCGTTTTGGATGGTGACATTGTTGACAATTTTAATGTTAGGCCCTAACGAAGATTCAATTGTAGTCATCAATACGGATAAAGGCTCAGTTGGACTATAAACATGGGCAGTGTATTAAACCCGGACCCCGCGGACCCCACACATGCACCTCCCCGGAGTCGTATCTTTCATCTAGGCCTAAATGAAATGCATGGTGCATGCTTAAGGCTTAATTGTCTAACGCTGATCTTCATATAAACTACAATAATGTACCAATTAAAAATAATAAATTTCTTCTCATATTTTATCATATATTTGTTGGTCCACTTTTTATAGATATATTACTACTATAACTTTAAAATTGCAGGCTTTTTTAGTTTAAGAAAAGTAAATAAATTACACGAAACCTATGTTATATATGGAAAACACACATATATTCACAGTTTAGATCGCCTCGATCCGTAATGGTCGAGTTCGTCATAAGAATCTTTACTATGCCCGCATTATTAAATTTTCGTTTTAAAAAATTAACTAATAAAATGTAATGTGTGAAATAGGCCAAGTCCCAGTTCTTCTCTCATCATAAAGAAAAGGAAATGTTTTTTTCCACTCCCCTAGGCATATTAGTGTTTTCCGTATATATATCATGGAACATAAAGGTAGGCCTATATAAAGCGGTCTTGGGTTCGGGATCCGTGGGCTTCGGGTTTTACACACTGTCACAGAAAAGACGAAATGTAACAGCCACTATCTGTTGCTGTTTTTTTGTAGTGTTAAAACATAATATTCAAGACTTTAGAAAAAAAAATGGGATTAAACATGATAAATTACGAGAAAAATAGGACGGCTTCGCTCGGCCTCAATATCCGAGAGTAACATCAATATTTTATCTGTATGAAATTATGGTAACGTAAACGTCGAAAGCCCGAAGAATATCCTGTAAAACATGAATTGCGATGTCTGATTTGAACGAGTTTACATCTCTGAGAAAGCATAATTTATTTGCCTTTGACAAAGCTATGGAGCGGACATTCCATTAGTTGAAGCTAGGTGTTTAGAGTTAGGGCCTACTGTAAGCTAGTTGGACGATGGGATAGCAACAGCGACCTCTGGTGCAGAAGCTCACTGATATCGTACGTGAAGCTCTCAGATAAAAGAAGGAAACAAATGTCAGTCATTTGGGACGACTCGGGAGGTGAAAGCAGCTGCACCGATAGTATCGTGTGCAGTTATAACACATGTATGGATGTGATGACGATAATTACCGGTGCAGGTTTTCGCATCAGGCGTATTCACAATTGTCTCACTAGTATTGCACTTCCATGCACTTTCATTTAGAAATTGTCCAAATGTTGGATACACGTTATCTTTTCTCACACCCTATGTCCTAAATTTAACTTTAATTTGAGTCGGGCGTGTTTATTGACTATATATTCACGCCTTACTGTTTTTCTTTGAGGTAGATTCATCTAACGGAAATCTTCGATTTCGGCAAGCATGTTTGTCAGTTCCTTGTGTCTGTTTGTCCGACTGTCTGAATGTTTTTCTGCACTCAACAGGCCACAATTTTGTAGCAATCGCTTTCAAACTTACGCAGTTGCTTGACTGTAGGCCTATTTGTTTGTCTTCATAAGTCAAATGTCACGGTCAAGGTCACAATATTTTTTTCATACCTTTATTAAGAATCATTATTGCCGCAATATTGATAGGTCATTTCATTCATAATTCCGTATCTTCTTTGCTGATGTGTAGCATGGTAACAATGTTAGGGAAAAGACATGATATTCAAAATTATCAGGTCTATTTTTTCCTTTTTCTGTTTTAAAGCTTAAGAGGACTAGTTTTTTTTGCATCGGATACCTTAAATTAAGTTTTACACGATTTTATCACATGACTTGCAATATTTCGTATAGTATCTCGTCAAACGAGATTTTGACAGATATTAAATAGTGATACCCCAGACGATACAAGTTTGCAGGAATCCTTTGATACCGATATATCTTATGTGCTACACAAATATCTCGAAATATATTTATTTTTTTATTGTTGGAATGACTGCTATGTGGCACTGCACTATTAACACTTCAAAATATCATTTTTTGCCATATCGCAAAAAACGTTAATCTTAGCTATATTAACTATAACTCATTTGATACATCTATACTTTTTTATAATATGATCTAGTCAATTGTCATCTCAGATATGTCATTGTGTCAGTATGTCTGTTTTTGAGTATGTTTGTTTGTGAGCTGTCGTCAAATTTACCTACCTGGTTGTGATTTCGTCTGACATATGGCTCTCTACGACCCATACTGTTGAGCAATCCCTCGCAATACTTAACTGTTGATAAAAAGATCTTGATAAAACTATTCTTGATGAATATCTAGAAGTTTGACGTGTTTTTTTTTACTGTAAATATGCCAAAGGTAAAAGTCAGGATAATTGAAAGAAAAAAAATATTTATCCTTATAATTTATTGTAGCTGCATAAATTGTAGCTCATTTTGTGTGCAATATAATCGCCATTCTTCTGGTGTAGCTGCCTCGATCTGCTGTTACCATGGTTATACTTTTTCATGGAAAAGTCATGGTATTTATAATTTTGGTGTTTTTATTTTGCACACTTTGTAACTTTAAAAAATAGAGGTCTTATATTTTAACATCAGGCAGCATTCGATCAGGCTTTTCTTGAATCTCACACCGTTTCTGGTCAAACGAGTTATAAAAAGATTTTACTTCTTCCGCTCAATAGGCTACACTTCTCAAGTAATCGCTCTGAAAGGTATAGGAAAACACACATTCAAACAAGCCTTTTGTTTTAAATTTAGATAGGTCAAAGGTCAAGGGCACAAAAAATATAGTTTGTACTCATAACTTTGTGAAACATTGTCCTATACATGAACTTTAGATCATTTTATTAATCTATTTATTTCGCATTAAAACGCCTGGTCACCTGTCATCCAGGTTGTGACAGAATGTCTGTCTGTTTGACAGTTATCCTCAATTTCGCTTTTTTGCTGGTTCATGCTTCTTACATAAAGAATTATACAGGTCACAGTTTTGCAGGAATCATTTTATGACTTACACATATTGTATATCTGGATATTTTCTTGAAGCTGTATGCGTATTTTTGAATAGGTCAAAATTCAAGGTCAGGGAAATTAAAACACATCAAAATATTATTTTCCTCATAAATTTGTCGACATTGGCCCTATCTTCACAAACTATAGCTCATTTTCTTCCTTTTCGTCTTATCCATGAAATTATAGAGATATCTATCTCCCAGCCTGTCAGTTTGTCACTGGGTCTGGACGTTTCTCAATTGTCCTCGCTTCTCCTTGCTTGCTTGCCATTTGTTTCAGAGATAACATTCTACAAGCCAAATATTTAGGGGAAACACTTCGCAACTTACTCATTTTATATATGTCAGTGATCTTCAAGGCAATATTTTATATTGGCTGGAATAGACCAAAGGTCAAGAAGTTTAATACTTCAAAACACTTTGTCTTTACCTCTTTGGCAAAAGCAGTCATAGCCATTTAAACCGGAACTTATTTTTCGTCACATTGCCCAGGTTTACTTTGATCTTGGTATTACGGTTTCTCTGAATTCATTCTCTGAATAAGTCCTCTGGTCTTCTGGTTTTGGTGTATCTCTTATGTGAATTAAAAGGGCTTCAACATATTTCATTGAAGATTTCAATGAGATTCCTTCAACAATATAACCTTTATATATTAACTTTTATATAAATTTTTATGATTGTAAAGTCTGAACATTCCCAACACTATTTTGAATTTGCATAATACAATATTAGGTAAATTGCATATCCTGTCCTGGCTAAGAAATATATTTTTGAGAACCTTCAATACCAGATGTTTCTTAAATGCAAACCGTCTGCTTGAATAAGTTAATGCTTTGATATATAAAAACTGTATATAGCCTGTATATATGCCCTTGAGCTTTCATTTAGCCTCAGTATTTTGATTAAGCATAACACGACATTGTATATATTTTTATTTTGTACTGAGTTTCCATTAATAAAAACATTTTTAACTTTCTGTCCTAATAATCAGCAGGCAGATCCTTTGCAAGTCCGTGCATTTCACTTTGTGATTGGTGATCTATGATTTCTACGTATGACTTTAGCTTCAGTTTTGCCGTCTGTTCTTCAAGATTAGGGTTTTCGTTTTCAGCAGATGTGTTCAAACTTTACTTGCTCTAAAAGCTCAGCCTCCCAGTTCTCATTCAGCTCTTCCCTTGCTAGTTCGTTTTTTTTTCTCTTTTGACCTCTTTCCACCCTTGCAATAAACCCCTTTAACACTCAATGTTTTATCTGGAAGCGCAAGACAAAACTCGTCAGTCTCATCCATATTGAAGATGTCTCTTTGTTCAAACCCTGCAGTGATGTCACATATTTTTATTTCCACGCACTTCACAAAACTTGATGCACTTCCTCCACTTATAATGTTGAACGATATGCCGTGGCGTTTTCTGAAACACTCTGGCCACCAGTTACTTGCTTTGAACTCCTGATAATCCAACTCACTGGCAAATTTGAGGGCGTTTTTCTTTATCAGTGGTTGATGGGGATGCCAGAGGCACGGGCTTGCTAAAATCATTGCCACGTGGCGACATTCAGTTGTTCATGAGGACTTCTCGCGCAGTACCTCTTTCGGTCTTTGGCGGCATTTCCCTCATGAGCTGTTTGATACTCTTTTTTGATGAAGAACTGACGTAACCTGTGTCTGCAACACTTTAATTCTTCAACAATTGCGCGGACGGACTTCTTCGCTGATTCACTCAGTCGAATAAGTTTGACGTTCTCAGATAGCGTAAGCTCCCGTCTGGGAGTACGCGTAGTGCCACCTTTCGGCATTGTCTAAAACTATCCTGTTTCAGCTGTCCATATGCGATAATGTCTAAGATAATGACGACGTTCATAATGAGAAAATTATAATGGCTACGAACCTTGGAACATTCGTTTTTATAGGTGAATGTAGCTTTAGCCTTTACACTTTCTTTGATGATGGTTGTTTGGTTTGATTTGCCTTGATGTTGAAGACACCCGAAATTAAACAAACCCCGAGGAGCTTGTGCACGGCGGCACGGTACAAACAACTCTGAGCAGATTAGTTTGAGATTTATTGAGCACAACTAACTAAATAATTAATTATAACAGCCTGCTACACCAAAGTGGCTAAGTTTACAGTAAGCTATTGCGTGTAGCCCAGGGACGCATTGGTAGTGTGCAGTCGTTTAATAAATTTAATGACCCCCCCCCCCCCCCCCGGTCGAGCGAATTATATGCAGCTTCGCAACGTGTGAATGATTAACCATTTAATAGAGTGACACGGTGTTTACCGCTTCATCCGCGCTGTGTTTATCTTATGAGCACAATACGCCGTGACATGAGGAAGTAAACGCATTAAGGTAACAACTTGGCATTGCATAATCCTTTGTGTTCTAGTCCCGGGAACAACAACAGTACCGGTGGCGTTTGATGTTGCTCGGGGCGAGTTATCAGTGTCCGCAGGAGATGACGTATCATGTCCTTATTTGTCAGGTTTATTTACTCTTAGAATATAGGTTAGAGTTGAAATCTGCTGTCCAATCTCCGCAGTAGTGAGGTGTCCGCCTTATAGAGGTTCCACTTATACATAACATACAAGGGAATTTTGAACTTGTCCGTTATAGCTAGTTGTCCGCCTAAGTGAGGTATCCATTAGATCAGTTTTCACTGTTTACATAATAGCATTAAAGCAGACAAAGATAACACAATAAAAATTGGTGAAGTGTAAAGGAGATATTAAAAAAAAAAAACTAATTATATAGAAGCTTAAATCTAAATTTGCAAAGCATCCCAGATCATCTTGCCTGCATCAAATTAAACAGCTTTGAATTATTCCATGGCTGGTTGTTGTTTAACGTTGTGTTTATTGAACTATTGGGATTGCTCATGATCATAGTCAACTTAGCCGCATATCGTATCACAATAATTCATTGTGTTGGGATGTCTATAGTGAGCTGTACCAATAGTTGCTAATGATGCATTGGGTTGCTTAGTTGCTTTCTCGCTGAATGTTACAATATTTCACATGAAATATATTTTTTAGCAGTGCATTCATCGAGCTGCACCGACGGCCCGGTTCCGATTTGACACTCGCTTATTGAGAAAGCTTAAAGACTAAATTATCATTTTCTTCAGATAAATAATGTGTTCTTTCAGATGTTACATGTATTGCTGTGGGAGGACCGATTTACTTGTCAGGGACATCTGCAGTAATAGAGTGCAACTTTTTTTATCCGAACACAAATATTAAAAAAATTACCTGGTGGATTCAGCGGGAAGGGTCACTGAAATTCAAAAAGACGTATCTCGTACTTTCTAACATACAAGAGACTGAAATGTCCTTTGCTCGCACTGACATTTGGTCTAGGATAACAATTCTGTATGACAGAGAAACGCCAACATCACAACTGTTTCTTCGGGGTGCTCAAAGTTCTGATTCGGGAATATTTGGGTGTACAGCATATTTCGAAGAAAATACAGCAGAAGATCATGTAGAACTTACGTTTCTTGCAAAAGGTGAACCCCTTTATCGTACTATACAACACGCGGACAGAAAAAAAAAATAATAAGTATCCCTTCCCATCTGTTTTTCTATCCGTCTGCCTAACTTGCTGTCCACCAGTCCCATCGTATCCATCCGTCGAGATTGGTTTCATATGATACCTTGCCTGATATTATTTTTCATTCATTGTACTATATACATTAATTGTCTTTGGGAGATGCTTGACTAAGATTCATTTGTATGACTGACCGCAAGAAGGTTAAAAAAAATTAGGGAGGCAGTGACGATGTTTTCATTTTTTTCTCTGTATATAAATATATTGGTTAAGTAAAATACAGCCTGCGACATGAAATGTGTGATGAATGACTGATGAATATTATGGCTAATGAATGAACACATCTAGGGGTGTCGGCAAGCCTATTTTAGAACATTGTCTTCAACATATACACCTATGTGATTTAAAAATACTTGGCGTAATATTATATTGAGAACGTACTATAATTGCCTTATTAATCCCAGCAGTTGTAATCACTGCTGCTTACATAACAATTCTCTCAGTTTATCTGAATTTATCTGAACAATATCCCCCGAATAATATCTGGAGTAAAACTTAAAAAAAAAACCGATAAGAACCACGCATCAGTGACCAATTTCTTGCCATATATCGTGACTATGCTTTAAAGGTACACGAGAAACGCGCGGTTGGTATGAAGTATGCACGTTTCCGGAGACAGTAACTGGAACTGTTGCAGAAGATGTATGCCATGTGCTGTGTAATAATGCACTTCTACCTGACCCATCTTCCATGGAACATTTGACTTTATTGAGGGAAGTGATGTCCGAAAAAAAAATCAAAACAACATGGATCTCTAAAGTTAAGTAAACTGTTTGTGTTATTGCAGTGACACCAAAGCGCAGGCTCGTACAGCTACAGTTCATTGTTAGTAGGCACAAAGCAGATTAAGCTTTAATTTACACAATTTATACATTTCATATATTGTACTCGAATCTAATATCCACGTATGACACTGAATAATCTTCCTTGGGCCTATTAAGGTTCCTGTTTTATTTTACTTAGCATCTCAAACCTTATTTACTTACAATATAACGATGATATAAATAGATGAACACTTAGCAAATGTAGCTGAGTAAAGTAGAGGCTTATCTAGTTTACCAGGCTTTCCAGGCGAGAGTTAACTAGTTATACCCTTATCATGTTCATTTTACAGAACTGCCTTAGCCTAGGAATACTTATAGAACAAAATAATCTTGTCAACTACCAATCAAGCGCTATATCTGATTTTATTTTTTTTTATTTTATTTTTACCCGTGTATTCTATCATAGCAAACCGGTCAACCTCCCTATTGTTGTTTCTTAATATTTTCATACTCCCGGGATTTAAAATAATCAAGTTACATAAAGAACAATATTGTCGATTTCATTTTTCCCCAAAACAGGTGGTCTTCAGGTTCTGATGGATATAAGTTGACAATTAAATAATGTAACATTTTCCATTTTATTCTTTATTTAGTATGAAAAAGAGCTAGGGATTTTCAGTGTTTAGCCAGATGTTGATCTGGATGATGTACTAAACGTAATGGCATATACATTAATTGTTATCTATATCAATTTATCAAGCGTTTACAAATTACAGTGAATTTGAACGTAGACCAGAAGTACTGTGTCGCTCTCATGATGAACGTGCAAAATGAATTTCGAGGATCCGAAATCGAATGTCATTTTAAAAGACATGTTGTCTGCCTGAAGGAGTTGCGTTAGTATTCATAACTTTCCTTTTCTGTTCACCCACTCTTTTAATTGGAACCAAATTTTTGTTTAGGAGCTTTCACACAACAACACGGGTCATCATGGATCATCTTTCCAGGATCATGCGTGTTACATCCGGCACCACCGTGTAAACGATGGGTAGGCATCCGGTGTGATCCTTGGTGCACCTGGGCATTTTCTCGTTCCGGAGTACTCTGGTGAAAATGATCCGTATCACTCCTGGTAGGGACCGTGCATCTCCGTGTAGCCATCCGGAGCTCCGTGTAGAGACCGGCATCTTCCGGGTGAAGGTGTTTTTTTTCCTCCGAACATATCTGTGCACCAAGGATCACATTAGATGACTGTCCATTGTTTATATGGTGATGCCGGAGATAATACGGATGTTCGCAGAACGTTGATATGGGATGATCCGTGTTGCCATCCTTGAATGTTTGAAAGCCCCTTTACACGTTTTCGTCTTTACTAAGTATAATTTAGGATAATGCGAACCCCTATATTCTTTGATAATTAAAATGATATTAATTAAATATTTAATATATACTGGATTGATTACCTAATGTATAATATTTTGTTGTTGTTCCAATTGTCTTACTGCCTCTTTTAAGGATCATAATAGTTTATTTTGAACCACCTAGATGTGTACCTTAACCACTCAGGTCTCAATCATATTATTGGTAATATTTAAATTTATGTTTTTGTGATGTAGATATGAAAGTGACGTTCAGGTACAACGAGGCAGAGCTGGAATTAACTTGTAAATACCCACCAGGCCAAGTGCCGACTTATGTCAGATGGTTGCGTTCTTTCGGAGACCAGGAACCTATAATTATATACGAGTATACGCCATCAAAAGCAATGAAGGCATCAACTGTGAATGGTTTGAAAAGACTCCTGTCGTACAATCACGATGCTCAGCAGGGTTTGACGTCACTTCTTATTCGGACAACTGGAATCAGTTATGCTGGATTTTACAGCTGTGTGATTTGGTCAGGAGAAAAAAACAGTCATTCTTATGGGCCAATATCTGTCCAAGGTAAATATATAAGTATATATATATATATATATATATATATATATATATATATATATATATATCAGTGTTAGTGGGTACCGTTACATACACTTGTTTAACTCATTATGACAGCTATCAGCATGCACCTTAATTTAGAAACTGTACAAATTTTGGATACACGATACCTTTCACATATCATGGGCGCTCGGGGGGGGGGGGGGGGGGGGGAGGCGCATCATAAAATCAGCCAGTAATAATTGAGTAACTGTAAGATTTCATCATCTCAATTAGCAGTCAAAATTATAAACCAGTCAAATCAGAATAAAAAAAAATTGACGGCATAGATAGATGATATATTTGATCTTGCTGGTTTAAATGGGAAAACAGGAAGGTTAACATAATGGCATTAATGCTATACACTTTAATGAGAATTAATTAGAATTATATGTCAGAATGCAAATTGTGCCGTTTATCTTGAGTAGTACAGTTTCAATAATCAGGATATTGTATATAAAAAAAGGCATTTGAGAAAGATTAGCGGGTGCATTTTTAGCACAGCCAACTGTAGGTCATCTGATCTATAGCGATCACCCTTTGCCCTGTGTCCGTCCGGCAGTCTGGCAGTTCAACTGTCCGTCCGTAAACAGGACACAAATCGTAATCGTTAGACTTAGAAACTTCTAACTGTACGTTCAGGGATGACCTAGGAAAATCTCCTTTGAAACTGGAAATTTGGTCATGGAGACCTATATTCTGCGGCCTATGGGTCGAAAACATGTCGAAAACAGTCAGACGGAGCACACATTGTATGAATAAATGAATGAAATATTTATTCAGAAACATAAGGCCTCAGACCAAAAGTTCAATAAATGCATCATAATATCATACAATACAAATAAAATTAAGAAATTATAAAACAATTTAAACTGCATCAACAATTTAAATTTTTACATTTAATTTTAATAAAACATATTTTAATATTTCCATTCTGAATGTGAAAAAACAAATCATCAGGAGGTCATTAACATCATATATGTATATAGAGAAAGAATAAATCTTGGAGATATAATATATATATATATATATATATATAATTACACATACATACACACATATGTGAACCTGTATCATTGAGAGTAATAATTGAATAATCACTGATCCACCCGGTACTGCGAGATCCGACATCAGACACGGTGTCCCGCAGGTGGTCCGCGTGGTTCATGGTGAGCCGAATCCAACATGGCTGAATGCAACTGTTAAACATAAATAAACAAACAACAAATAAAAGTAATACTAGTGATAATCACACATTATATTGTAGTGTGTTTCAACAGTTAAATAAGAAAACAATATGACTTGTCAACACGCAATATACAAATATATATTTTCATCTGCTTATTGACCCCATTATTGTTCAATTTCACACTGTAAATGGTTTCATGTAAGTATTGTAAATGTCAATAGATGCATGCAGATCTATATTCACCGTACCTGAAGACGCACAATTCTTGTAATCCTAGGATGCATGGCAATTGTATAAAGAAACCCAAGGTTCCTTTCCAATTATTTAAGATATTTAATAATTTCTAAATGATAAATGTACATAACAGAATCTGGTGTGATCCTGCATTTAAGGCTGGTTATACATATAGAAAAGTAGGAAGATAATAGTATTAAATAAACAGGTAAATAAAAATACTCATGGCTACCAGTATACAAACCCTCCAGAAACGCATATCTTTATCATTTCTTCTTGTAAAGGCTTGAGATTTAAAAGCAGCAAAATTAATAATAATGGTATGGTTGATGCTAGACAGAATATAGGTATTGTTATACATCTTCACTTATATATATCCTAAATCACTGTATAGCCATATTAGAATAAAATGATGTGCATCTCCAACAACAAAATTTAACTCTTAACTGTAATGACCAAATTTTGTCGTCCTATTTCATCGAGCCGACTAAACTTATTGAATACCCGTATTGGATGTCTGTCAGCTGACATCTTTAATAACTTAGTGAAATAAGTAAAAGTTCTGATTTAATAATTTAATGTTATTGGGCATCTCCCACATTCACCAATCACATCAGTGACTGGGTTAAAAGTATTTATTTTGAGAATGTATTTACAAAAATTACACATTTTTAGTATTATCATAAGTGTTTATCTCACAAAACCACAATCGTAACATAATATTGGTAACAGCATCCTGTCAAACAGGAAAATTAATTTGTTCACCCCATACCCTATGTTTGGAAATAAATTATTTTATCATAATTAGGGCTCTTTTGTGCCTAACATATTAAGTGTTCTTTCATTTTAGACCATTTAAGAAAACTAGTGAAATATCCTCCCAAGTACATATAGCTTCCAACAGCATCAAGACGTTTACCATTATAATACCATGTTTCATACCCTTTTTTTTAATTTTATTTCTAAATAATGTGTTTTATTTTGTCAACAATTACCGTCGTACCACAATTCTCACAAACTAATTTAGCCTATTCATTTAGGACTGGAACCTCAAAATTATTAGAATGATTAACCTCTGAACCATATTCTGAATCATACAAATTTGTTCCTATAAGAGTTCTATTTCTTGTACAACATGATACATTTGTTTCAGTTGTATTTATACAGTTCACTGAATGTAGTTCATTATCGTATCTCTTAAAGTACATGAAATACAAGACTCACTGTTATTAGATTTATTCAGTGGTGCATTGTTCTTAATATTACCAATGCTGGTTTCATATTTCTGACTTAAAACGTTTTATCAATATTTATTAAATTTGAGTCGTTTCCAGGATCCATATGCTTTATCTCACTAGTTTAAACTGAATAATTAAAGGTAGATTATAAATTCCATGGTTTTGCAGATTCATGTGAAAAGATAAATTTGAATATTATCAGAAGTATTTGAGTTCATAAAAAATGTACATAACCCTGGCCGAACCCTTATTCTTGAGCGGAGTCAACCTTCGATTCATTTCATACAGTTTCCCCGGACGGTCGTCTTCCCCGTTTATATTCGATACATTTATTGAGCTTATTTTCATCATCCCACATAATAACGTTATCTTCAACAATAAGTTTATCATTTCAGAACTGGGCTCGCGAGTTAGCACTTTGAGTCTCTGCTACTTTCGGATTTTCTAAGTTACTTTTCTGCTAAGCTCAATATACTCATTGTCTTTGTAGCTGCAATATGTAATTATTTCAGGCGTTGGTTTTCATGGAGCACGTCAAGGTAGTTTGTGCACACGCTCAATAACAACTTCTCTTTCTTTGTCTTTGAAATGTATTCCGTCCTTCATTATATTTATAACTTTCGTCTCCAATCTGACCATGATTCATTAGCATTTTCTTCCTCAATGCCAACAAATTGTATCCATTAGGCCCATAAGCTTCTATGGTAAATTCAGGTAGGTCCTGGGGATATGTCCTTGGAAACATGAAATAAGGACATCGTGATCTATATTCTGCAACCTATAGGTAAAGGATGTAAAAACGTTCACAGTGAATGTCAGATGGGCACATGTTGTATCTGTTAGGCCTGGAATCATCTAACGTGACATCATAGAAGGTTCTAGGCAAATTTTCTTATCTAGATTCTGTGACATACAGGCCAAAAACAATTTTAAGCACCATATCAGTAGGACGGGAAGGGCCTAAAATCTTGCTACACAACATCAAGGGAAGTTCTGGGCAAATTTCCTTCTCAAACTGAACAAGCTTATGATTCCTGGGCATGTCTTCATTGAATCTTTAAATAAGGTCCTTATGACATATTTTCTGTGAGATGTTAGAGAAAAAAAACTTTTCTAACTAATTTTGTGTACCCAGAAAGACGTTGTCGTAATCCTGAAAGTTGGATCCAGAAACGTGATTAAACTTTACCCCTAGAAACCAAAATAAGGTCATCGACTATATACCGTGAGCAATGTGATATAGCTATATGTGAGACTGGTACAGATGGTAGCAGTTGGACCTAAAATCTTCTTATTTTATTATGATCCAGGGAGGGCCCTGTTAGGGCCCTGTAAAATATGTATTTAGAAACACTAAATACGGTCACTCAGACCCATATTCTCTATTATTTTCTTTCAGAGATTTTAGACCGTGGTACGACAGAGATTCTTGTATTCCCACACGTTACTCAAGGATTAAAAGCTGTGACGTCTTGCTCACAGTCCTGGCTATTTTCCCAACCAAATATAAGCCATAAAAGTCTCCTTAAAGATATTTTCTCTCAATTCAATATATCATCAGCCTGGGTAGCATGTGGTAAGTACTAGGACTAAGAAACGCCAACATCTGTGTGTATTAATTGTCACAGCTATTTGAACGGTCCATGTAAAATTGGACATTTTATTGAATAGTTTAGGGTATAATAGTTAAAGTGTCAGCCCACGTGTAACATTTCCTAAATTAAACTGACCGCTAATATTTTTTCATTGTACTACATGCACATTAAGGGTGAGATTATTTATCACTATACGTCTAATTACATTCATTATATCCTTGGATTATATGGAACATAACCAGAAAGTTTCGGAATCAACCCTACGTTATCATTGTTTTCCTGACTGCAAAAATCCTTATTAGTTTTTCCTGTGTTATCTTTCATTATCATTTGACTATTTTCCTTTTGATTTTTGCACACATGACAGTGACATATTATTCGAATATTTCCAGGGGATAATGCTGATACCTCAGGAGTAGTTTGTTGCGTGGTAAAACAGAAACAGGAAACTATTCAGTTCCACAGGTGCTCTTGCAAAGAAACGGCACATGTAGTGTGTATTGGATCTCCAGGTGTGTAAGCATATTACGTTTGATTAAAAATAGCAGTTTTCTTTCTTCGTATATCCGAATTATCCAAAAGGTATATAAAACCAGATGTGAAATAAGTAAATATGACGATGACCACTTGATCACTTGACCACTTGTGTAACGATTAATGGCAATCGAATTCGTTTATTTTACCTTCTTGTAGCCTAGCAGTCTTAAAATGTTTTAAATTAATACAAATCAGAAATATATTGCTTGTAGTGAGAAGCAGAGGATCTTATCTCTTGCCGGCTAAACGCCCGTTCCATAAGGCAGTGGGGATGTGTGCAGCACTGGGGCCTTACTATAGTATTCTTTCTGCGTGGTTATATGATCGACTCAATACTTCTTCATTGCAAAACGGATGGTCAGCTTGGGTCCTTGATTATGAAAAAAGTAAGTTTATTTTTTATCAAAATCATAAAGCCTGTGAAAAATCCGTAACCCTTCAAACTCTTCCATCATTTCCAAAGGATGCACACATATAAAGAAGGGGTACACAGATGTAGGTAGAACTACATGTTCAAAGGACAAGAAATGAGTACGAGAAAACTCATAATTTTTCAATTATTCAGCGTATGGCCTATACATACATATCGCGGAGGTTTTGTATAAAAAAGAAGAATCATTTTATCTTATTTATTTAAGAAAAAAACATAAATTACTCTGGGACCACATACCTCATCCCTAATCCATGTTCACCATATCTTGTATGTGAAAAGGGTCTTGATCAATGTTTGGGATGCGATACTTAAGAGCAGAAATATGTGAAAGTGTAAAGTGAGATATGCATAACATTCTGTATCTTACTATTTCCTACAATAAAACATCAATTACCTTTTGTCATATAACACATATACACGTTGTACAAAGTGTACGAATAGCCTGTATATGTCAATATGACGACAGTGAAGTCTTCAATTCGAATTTATTCGAATCAGGGGGATCTGATGAAACACCAGACCTAAGAAGCTGGTGTAAGATTGTGGTGTGGAATGACGGGAAATTCAACGAAGAGAGAGCACGCTGTTCTGAACTACATCACGTTGTGTGTTACTATTTTTGTAAGAACAATTTATAAAATTTCTATATAGAAAATTTGTTAACCGTTCTTCATAGGCTCAATTCGTTAAAAATACCAATATATAGCTCGCAAGATTATCATTACCAAACAAATTCGAAAGAACTGGAGTTTATATTGCCTGGTCGGGAACTAAGGCAAAGCTATGTCTTTTCTTCAATATTTTTTAATTGGTTTTAAATTCTAGTTTCAATAAGAACATGAGATGACTAAACAAACGGCATTCCACATTTTGGACAACAACCCAATGCCTTAGAATAAAGAAAATCAAAGAAATTTATTAACAAAAAGGTTTTCTTTGGATTTCCTTATTACTCAGTCTTTTAATTACTCATCACACGTAAGATCTGCTACAGATAATTTATTTGACATAATATAGTGTGGGGCACACACATGACAACAGTAGCCATAGAAAGGGGATTCGCACTCTAATTAGTGTGTACAATTACATATATAACATATAAATTTCTTGCTCGTAACCTTAACTAATATTCCCGGTTTTGTCTGGCGGTATTGTAACAGTAGGAGGGATGGTCATTAAGGTGCCACTAATATTCATTTTGGGTAACAACTTAGGGTTGCATTTTAAGGTTAATCTATCAAACTACTTTTAATGTCAAATAGTCGGATATTAAGAAAAAACAAATCGTCTTTCCTCTATAAATTCAAAAAGTACAGGTTAACAAACATCTTTATAACCCTGCTAAAACTGCAGTATTTTACTCCACGGCAGAAGCCTTGATTCTTGATAGAAATCGCTGTTGATAATCATGTGGTCACCTGAATCCACATAACTCAGGCTACAAGCTCTCCTGATCCTCTTAAAGGGTACTATGTCGGTCGTAATGCTAAATCAACATAAACGCGATTAGGTCCAATAGTAAAATATCATGCTTGCTCGCGTGTGTACATGAACATAACAGCGTGACGCTTTAACATAATAGATAAACAAGGATAAAGTTCATGCCTTTATTGTTTCAAGCAGATACTCTTTCTGTTACCTTTACCCCGTGTTGTTACTTTTGGAAATTCTAAATGTTGATACGCATTAATTTAACTATTTCGTCTAGTTTTATTTAGAATTATTGGAGGCTTTATGCAGACTGACATTGTAGGATCAGATTATTTATCTCATATAATATCTCATTATATTAATAAATATATATTTTACTGTTTGTATTTGTTAGGTTAAAATTTTTTTGCTTATTAATATCAATATCAAATATATTAATGTCCCAACCCTTGCAGAATTCCCTCTCTACATTATCTTATGACTCACTAATGTTTAAGAGAGAGAGAGAGAGAGAGAGAGAGAGACCTATCAGTCTTCATTTAGTTTTGCTCTCCATTTTATTTTCAGATGTCCAACCTGATACCGAGAAGCCGAGTGTTTCTGAAATCGTTGCTCTTGTCGCATTCTCAATTATAATATGCATTATAGCACTTTTAACGAATTATTGTTAAATATCAATTGCATATGAGAGAAACCCAAGGCAGATCAAAGTAAGTTATTGCGTAACACAAGCGTTAGTCGGCTGCTGAATCTACTGATACTACTTTACCGAAATAGTTTCTGCAGTTAAACTGTTTACCAAAGAAAGTTTGAATAAAGTTGGAAGACCAATAAGATTGCATATGAATTTAACAAACATTATTATATGACTAGTATAACTCCAAAAAATAAAATGTACTCTGAAAACCAATAAATATAAATTATATTTTGATAATATTGCAAAAAAAAAAATAAAACACACTACGACATTCTTAATTGAATTAGGTGTAGCATAGGAGGCTTGTATAAATGATTTTGTAGTAAATAATCAACTGCAGAAGAATATGTCACAAAAGGACAGAATGCATTCTACAGGGAAAAATACATAGCACAAAAGCAGACGTATTACGTGTGCTTACAGTCTTTGTTACATATTAGTGGTGCGCAATAAACTTCACTTTCGTCGATTTGGGTCCACCTACTGGTTTAAGTTTAAAAAATACATTGGTTGGAACATTTGTTCTTGAATATGAAACTCTGTCTCGAAATATATTAATGCAATAGTTCAATGCGTTCCAGCTGAACTAAATATAGGAGATGGGTTAATCACATCGAATGTAAAATGCAGCGATTCATCTAAAATTTTCACAAATATTTGAGAAGGCAAAGCCGTGTTTAAGTACGTTATCTTTGCAGAGATATATAATATAGCTGTTTAATTTTTGAACGCTTTATAACTGTATATTTGACTATCTGAAAATATGTATATCATAGCACGTAAGATGATAATAAATATGTAATATATATGTTTTGCAAGTCAGTTTACACTATTACTTTAAAACCGTCACTTTTAAATAACTTAAACAACTTCTTCATTCCCTTGATATCATAAAATTGGGCCATGTTGTGTTACTTAATCACTTTAAATTTTAATTCAGTTGCATCGTTAAATTTCTTGGTTAGGTTTTGTTAATCTGTGGAAAGTTTATTTTGAAACTGGAATATATTACGGAGTTTTGACATCAACACCATAATGCTCTTACGTAATACATTTCCGCTTAAAACTGCTCCTTTATATTCTGAATTCTTTATATGCTAAAATTATGATACATTTTAACACAAATTGTGTGTATTTACATAAATCTTTATTCGTTGATGGAAGCACAGCATAATATGTAAAGAATGGACATATGAAATGAATGAAATTATACAGAATAAAGTGAAAAACATGATAGTTTAGTCTATATTTATTACAAAGTCAGTAGATAATTAATCAGCGTTTTAACATCATCGTATTTCAAACATTAAGTATATATTCTATCTCTTCAATTAATCAAATCTGAAAGTAAATCTATACTTATGTATGTTATTACTAACATCGGTTGGCTCTGTAGGATTTGAATATTTCCTATGTTTCTCTTTACACCATGTTCGCGTATCTGACTGTCAGAATATCGTATATTGCCTCCAAGATCACCAATTACTGTTTAACGAGCTCCTTTTTCCTTTAATATATCTAAACAGGTAAAATATTCTTCTATAAAATCTACCTGAACTTCCATAATTCCATTCATTCAAAGAAGTAATTATAAATAAACCAACAACATAGGGGAAGGGAATTTAATCCTTTTGGACAATATTTTGAATACAATATTTCAATATACGTACGTTTGACCCTAAGTGTGGCCAATTAGCTGTAGAAGACAATAATGACCAATTAAAAATTTCTCAGTGTGAATATACCAAGTCCGATGTAAACATACTGCAATAAAATTTCATTAGTGTGTATGGAGGATTCAGGGTTTACACATCGCCGGCAAACAAATAAATGAACCTGGGTATACGTTGGATCTCAAAGACGCAGATGCATTACATAATTGATGCAACATGGAAGACTTGGATTATTCTCCGGCACTTGAATCATATCCATGCGTCTACAGGTCAATGAAATTATTTAAGAATTATCGTATACACATGTATATGATCATTTATACTCATATTCATGGATAATTAAAGAGCTTGACTATAATAGTATCTGTCTGAGAGGTCGGCGGGGCGTAGGCCTAACACACGTCATCCCCTATGTAGAACACTGCTCAAATATATAACTAGTTTGCAGAAATATACATATTCAATTGTATACCTTCGTTCTATAAGACAACTCCTTAATGCGGTCATAAATCTCAGTCCCTTCAAATTCTCCTATATATTATTTTTATCGTAAACTCTGTAAAGCGGTCAACTCAGTCATCCGGACAACGGACAAGCTTTACCGTCTCTCATGCGTATAAAGTACATATTTCGACACTCTAAATTGAACAGACATCGCAAATTAAAGTTTTGTTCATGTATCTAAAGAGAGAGGGCGCTCCGAGGTCTATAACCTTGTATGCTCTTTATTGGCAACAGAGACAACCCAAAAATACAGTCAGAACTGCTGTTTCTTTTTCAATAAGTATGTAGATATTACAATCTGTATTTAATAAGGACTGGCTACTTAACCAGAAAAAAGAGCTTTCAAACTGCTTTTTATTCAGCAAGAAGCTTCATAAAAAAAATGTTCTTTTTAATCGGAGTCCGCTCCGGAAGCAGTAATAAGTTAGCGACAGAGTGCACTTTGTTAAGGTTAATGGGTGGTAGGAGTTACTCACATGTTCATAAAACAACTCACAAATGATGTTTGCATCATTTTATGTAAACTATAAGGGCGTTCATATTTGAAGTTTAAATTACCCATCCCGACTAATAGCATTTGGCAAAGGAATTTGTCAAAACATGCCATACATATTAGGATTTTTCGTTTGAATATGGAGCCTATATAAGGTGAACTTTTGAACACACAATCATTATACTTTTGTATGCTTTGTGATCACAACGACAAGAGTTCAAGTTTCAAATTTGTGGTCTTCATGACTATCCATTAAAATGCCACCAATCTGTCCCTATTTTGTAAATTATCAATCTAGTGAAACCATGAGGAGAGGATGAAGCTAGTGCGTCGAGGTGAAACTGCCAAGATTAGTGTACCAGGCTAAGCTTTAAAAAATCTTAAGAGTAAAAGGAAGTGCCTATTTTATATTTTTGTGTAATTAAATTTAGCTTACATTTAAGCAAAACAGCAGACACCAGTTATCAATGAAGAATTAACGCAATTATCGAAACTCTTCTTAACAGGACAACTCACGGACAAAATATCCTGAGTGTCCGGTTCAGAGGATTTTTCTCTGTGTATATATATATATATGTGTGTGTGTGTGTATGTGGCTTTATTTATTTTTTATTTTATCTTTAGTTTTTCTTGCTTCACAAATTACTTTTGGAACAATCCAACGACTTCTAAAGAATGCATTTCGCTCTTTTCTTATCGAAAGAAAGGTTCATAAATGTGTTTACTAATACGTTTCATTTGCTCTGCTTCACGTCCCTTGCATATATATATATATATATATATATATATATATATATATATATATATATATATGCGTGTGTATGTGTGGATGAGTGAGTGATTGCTAATAGTGATTCATCATATTGATCCGTGTCCACCTCCTAACACATGCTACCATGATCTGCTGCTTGTGATTCAACGAGCAATACTTTCAACATCATGATGATGTGATCTGTTATTGCACCCATGATATATTCATGTTGGGTTGAGCTGGACTTGGCAATGAAAGGCTAACAAAAGTAGTTCAAAAGTAAACACCATAACAGGATTGATGTGTTCAGATTCTTATGCTTATGACTCATGTAACGTACAAATCCTAATGGTTATCGCAGCCACACGAGGAACACGTTATCAGAACAGCAATAATTATACTCAGCCATAGTGATTACCGTCATTAGATACAGACTGCGAAGAGCATGGTTTGTCGACTTATAATTACAGACTCCAAGAAAAATCTTATAAACATATCCTGCGAATGGCGTACTACAAGATAATACTAATCATTGCCAATCATTGCATTACTATATTATTTGCCAATATTTTCATTTTCTTCTTAACTGTAATGGCTAACAAAACAAGAAGATATTTTTCCAATTTTAAGGGGAACAGAATTCCCCGATGCAAAATGTACAATTCGCTCATTAAATCCAACATGCACACTGATTGGGCTAACCGCTTCCATATTTTTAATATTTAATTGCAAGCCAATTATATACACATGCAACGTTACATATAGGTTTCGGACTACGTCACAGCGCGGCAGCACTCGCTATCTCATATTTTATCTTATATTCGGGTTAGCCAGGCGATTTGTTCACTGCATCTGTTAGTCCTTGTCATAATACCATAGACCCCCCCATTCCCCGTTTCTCAATGATACACGGCTGTTCGGCCCCTTGGTCCGTGGTGGATTCGGCCGAAATCGTTAGACCTTGAAACTTCTAACAGTAGAGCCATGGAGGTAATATGAAATTTTCTTGGAAACCCTTAGCGAGAACCTAATTTTTTTTAGCATATAGAGATTCAGACGGGGTCAAAATTATATTATATAGGCCTAGAATTTTAATTTAAAAGTAATATAAAAAGACGGCCTAGTTGTATGTCCTTCAAAAAATAACTAAAGTCACTTTGACCAATATTCTGTGAGCTATAGGAAAAATACATGATTTTAGCAAGTTCTATCGGTAAGCTAAGCAATATTTAAACATAACTTCAGGGACCTCATGGGCAAATGAATTTAGGCCATGGTCAACAACTGGTCAACAACATAATATTGACACCGTGTGTTTAAGATTGGTACAAGCTGTATTGGTTGGGGATAGAATCCTCTCTCAACATCCAAAGAGGTCCTTGGCTAGTTCCCTTGGAAAAGATAAACTATATTCTGCGAGCTACGGTACAATTTTACCTCATGTATTATCCAGAGAGGTCCTTGATTAGTCTGCGCTGGATCCTAAAATGAAGTTTCCGTGACCTATAATCTGTGAGCTGCGACAAAAAAAAGCATGCTTTAGAACTGTGGTTGTAAGAACAACACAAATCGACCGATAACCTTTTCATTAACACTTCAAGGCGGTATTGGGCAAATCTTCTTTAACACTTGATACTAACTCATCATGACCTGTATATGAGCGCACAACCTTATTTGGAGCATACCGAAACTCAGACAAACTGCAGCACTCAACTATTGGATCTAGAAACAACTAACTTAATGTAGATGCCATTGTAATGTCTCATGTATGTCTGTGACTTGTATTCTTCAGGGTAGTTAAAAGAACATGAATTTGGCGTACACACCAAATTAATTTTGATTAAGATCTATTGAGGTGCCTAAATAAGGTCGATATGGCCCGTTTTCTGTAAGCTATGTGACACAAGATTTGAATACCCTGTAACTCAGATGAACCCCACTTGTAACAACTGGCCGTAGAAATGTCTAATTCATCAGCTAGTGGGTTAGTAATAAAATCTTCTTTGTAAACCTACATAGAAACGCTGTAACCTATTTGCTTTGAACTGAAGTCCAAAGGCATGCTTTTGAGCATTCTGGAAGTCATTCTACCTATTGTTCAAATTTCGTTAACAATTATTTTTTCACCAGATCATACCATCTATATAAATAATATGCTAATTCTTTTCTAAAAAAATGTTTACCCGTTTCTGAATTGGCCTACGAAAGTCGGCACACGTATCGGCGGTGAGCTCTTACTTTACAAATTTGTTGGGTGATTATTTATCTCCTAGCATTCGTCTTATGCTTTATGTTCAATTCGTGGTGGCAAGTCTACTCAAATCCATTTTACCCATATGGCCATTATTGTGCCTCTAAAGCAATTTCAGTCCTTAAAGGGAGGTACAGTTTTTTTTTAATTCAAATACTAAACAAAGACCACATCACTACGCTTTCAATGACGTTTCTCAATTGGATAAACACGAGGAGTGGAGAATGGAGAATGTGAAGGTCGTTACAAATATTACATTACTAGAAATAAAACTGTAACTATGCCAAAATGTCGCAGGCTGAAGGGTAAGTATCAAACAGAAAGGCTCAGGCAATACAGACATAATAATATTGGAATTCTCTCAAGTTGCATGTTCACTCGTAATGGTATTTATCTCAGTAACTTACTACAGATAAAATGTACTTTTGGGTTTTATTTTGGCTTGATGCATATTCTTACAGATAACTCTTTAGGTTCAATGTACAGAAATTCATGTTCTTAAGTGACAAGCTAGCTTTAATGACATAATACATGTTATACCATGCTGTTATATGGCCTCATAAAAAAAGTTAAGTACTATCGACCTGCTGTCAAGCTCTTTATAAATATTCTAATGTTATTCTTTCTGAATGTTGAGTTATAAATTTTTAAGTCAAATTATTATGATTTGTGCAAAGCAAACGGATGAAATCACTGAAAGCCAGCTGAGCTGAAAATACAGGCGTTAATAACGAACTGCTGGAACTGATAAAATTAGGCATGGTTTACTGATATTAGATTAAATCAGATGTGAGAAATGATATGGTTGCTGTCATTTGACGTTCTCAAAAATGGAAGAATATATGTCTCCACAGACAAGAACTGATGAAATGATTTAAAATAAAAACAGACATCCCAGGTTCAAGAGAGTAGATAAACCCTTAAAGTTGGGTTTTAAAGCTCACATTATATGATGTAACCTTTAAGTCAAGCATAGAGAAAAAATGAATCAAAACTAGAAAATAGCGGTCGCAGTTTTCAAATAACACGAATCAAAGTCAATTAATGCAAAGCTTGGCAGGATACTAGATACGGCATGTCTTCATAACGAAATGATCATGTGACTTTAAATTACCACCAGGCTTTATGTTTTTTTTATTTATGTTTGTAAATGTTCAGAAAGTAATGGTCGTTTCGTAAACTTTTTAATCGTCACACCACAAGACATGGGAACGACAGACTCTTTTACCTGTCATACCAACTGGCTGAAATTCATACATACATACACTCCAACATACAAATAAGACATGGCTTCACAAAACAAATCAATTCATTAAAGATAACATACACTAAGAGAGGCGCCCTATGCATACAAACACTAATGATCACAAAAAGTTCAAAAATAATCACAGAAACAAACACCAAGTCCGTGCAGTACACTACACAGAGTAGTCCCTTATTTAAACTTCTCCTGATCTCATGACACAATTGTCGGATGTTGCGTGTCACCGTTTGTTCGCGCTGTGTTCACAGTACAATCGGGCCACAATAAGATACACGGAACTCCGACGACAAACAGTCCCTCATTTGTGTACAGTAATTACTCTCACGACACAGTAAACGCAGTACTCACTAATTAGCGCACAGACTTACCTATCTGGACTCAGAATAATTGTCTTTCCCAGTTGATGTCTAATGGAATCATCCAGCTCTAGATAACTAGATATGCTTCCACACAGCGATATCCACAGCGATTAAAATAATATCTCCACGACCATTAAGTGAAATAGCTCAGAACAGATATAATTTCGACAGATTACCAGTCCGTCGGCAAAATGCAATACTCGCTCTGAAGTCCGTACAGAGAAATCACCGTGGCCTTCCCTAGACATCAACAATCTACGCTTACAGTCATCATCCCTCAGCTGTATAACCTCTTCCAAGCAGACCTGCCCCTGGACTGTAGATAACGTCAGGCTCCACGAACTGGAGCGCTGATCGGGCATTTGTCGAGAATTCTGCCTTAATCACGTCTTATGATAGCTGACGTCACACGTCTTCTTTCCAATCACACTTCCTATTATACCCACTGCAAATTATTACATGAATCTTAATATGGACACGCCTCCAGAGACAAAACCATAAGTAAACAAAACTAAAAAGCTGAACATCCTTTGAAGTCTTTAACAAACAATTACTTAAGAGACCGCATAACAGAGACGGCTGCCACGGAATTAAATTGTACTGAAGTTCTCACGCTAATATCTAAACATTATTCTCTTTACAAATGTACAATAAATTATCAAAACTATCATCTGGTTAAACTTCTTGCTAAAACATGCAAGTCATAGACCTCTGTTGACACTTTCAAACCAGTCTATTTAACATATACAGGATAATATTCTTGTCATGTTCAGGTGTTTGGTCTTAATGCAACAGTGTGCCATATACTCTCATTATTTTAACTATCTGTATTCAATCGCCTACCAGTTTAGATCACTGAGGTTAGGCCAATAGCCCAATGAAATGGTTAAAATATATATAAATATATAAAAAATATATTTATCATAAATAGCTTGTCTACATATAATAAATAGTTTGTACCGCAGTTCCTACTAAATCATGTTGATTTTCAGGTTTCACAAAACTCTCTATATATACCAGCCATGCTGATTTATATGTTACTAAGAATAAACATATACCAGATTATTATTTGGCTTTAATTGTTTGCTGCACAGCCATTTATGAATTGTTCTATTTGTGAATATACTATATAACTAATGTTCTACCAAATAAAGGTCAAAAATTAAACCTAAATGTTTAAAAAAAGTACTGGCAAAATATCACAATAGGGGATAGCAAAACAGCAACACTGTTTATAATTAGGTATATCACATATCACAGCAGTAAGGAACACCAATGAGTGAACGCACACGGCATAATGTGATCGAGTTATACAAATTAATGCCGATACATATAGGATATTGATATATTTACGACATGGACTTGGCAATAAATTTATATTAAAAGGATGTTCAAAAATGGACCTACATCGTGAAGAATTAACTTGACAAAGAGTTCGAGCCTCTGTTTCAGATACATACTTTGGCTGACCAAACATTATAATCCTTCCCACTATGCAGTATACACGGTCGACCTGACAGTGGTGTTGGTTCTTTACAATTAATTGGACCTGTATTTACCAAGCCCGCTCGGACTTTGGACTAAATTATGTTTCCTGTGCTTTAAACATCTCAGGTAAACACGCCTAATCAGTGTACTATACAGTATACTATGCAACTCAATTCTATAACCCGTAACCTAACATCAGCTGTAGATATCTACCCGTTACAATACATAAGCTACGCGTACTGAGCAGGGTCCACACATGATAATATGTAATGTTTAATCCATTTAACGGAATACATTTCTGTGCAGTTTTTAGCTCAGCTGACTATAAGTCATCTGAGCTATAGTCGTGGTCCATTGTCCGTCGTCCGTACGTCTGTCTGTCCGTCCGTCCGTCCGTCTGGATGTCCGTCCGTAAGACTGGCACGTTTCGACACCGTTGGACCTACGAATCTGAAATTCGGCATACAGTTAGATGTCCCCAAAATCTCCTACCATGCTGAAAATTGGGTCAATAGGACTTCGTTCGTTCGAGATACGAAAGAAAAACCTTAAATTTTTATTAGAAATCTATTTTCACACTTCAGGACTGCCTAATATCAAAACCACTCTTCTGGTTTTCTTCATATTTACCATAAATATTCCTCTATATAGTTCCTATGTACATGCCAGATATTAAGTCAGTTTTATATAATTTAAAAAAGTTATGGGCCCAAACATAATGGACTTTGTAAAAAAATCAGGAAGATATTTTGTCACTTAAGACCAAAAGTGTTAAAGGTAGGGACTTTTTTCCAGTAATACAACTTTAATTAATCAAATTTTAATTGTATACCAAAAATTAGATCAAAATCTGTTAATTTTTTTAAAATATTGGCAAAAATATAAAATTGGTACCTTAAATTTTGCCCAAATTTGGCCACGGCACGTTTTTTTCCTGTAAGTACTGTGGATTTAATTTTCACAGCATGTATACATAAGGATTTAATCTGTTAAAATCCGAAATTTGAAAATAAAAGCTGCAAAATTAGGCTAGTTATTGAATTTTTTGGAGGCTCTTGTTGTATTCCCTTACATTGTCAAGCAGTCCACTTTGATGACTGTAGGTCATTCAGTGCACATCTCTATGCTCCCCAGGCTGTTGGCATAATTTTAGATGTCCTCAAAATCTCCTACCGTACCGAAAATTGGGTCATTAGGACTTCGTTCCTTCGAGATATTAAGGAAAAAAACTCTGTTCCCCATAAAAAAGTCATTGTTACACTTCAAGGCTGCCTAATATCAAAACCACTAATCTGTTTTTGATCGTATTTAGTATTCACATTGTTTCATACATTTTCTATGATCATACCAAAAATTAGGTCAGTAATGGGTATAATTTTGAAGTCATGGGCCAAAACATAATGCAATTTTTAAAAAAATCAGGAAATATATTTACTCACCTAACATGAGAATTGCTGAACCTAGAGACTTTTTTTTCAGGAATATAACTTTATTTAATCAAGATTCAATTTTTTACCCAAAATTAGATCTGGATTTTGCAAATTTTTCAAGTTATTAGCATAAATAAAATATCAATACCTTAAATTTTGTCCAACTTTGGCACTGTTGATTTAATTTTCACAGCATATATACATAAGGATTTAATCTTTTAAATCTAAAATTTCAAAGAAATTGATTGGAAAGAATAGCTTTTATTCATGTTTTCATACACCATGTTAAGTGTTGTTTACATCTAGCCCACCTAGTAGTACAGCCTTCACTTGCATTATGTAACCCACCCCAGGCAGCTTGCCTTGGGTCAGCTTGGCCACTACCAGCAGGCTTCCCCTCTGCACTGCACCCCCCCCCCCCGATGGTGCATAAACTAGATGAATGTTATTATTTTCTGTATTTGATTCATTCTTATTCTAGGCTATGCTACATTTTAGATTTTGTATTATAACACCAGGGTTACAATGATTAAAGTGTACATTTAATGTGTCCACAAAGTGGTGTATCGCTATGAAAGTGTGGATGTTCATGAGATATGTAATTCCTTACTTCAGAAGAGTAAAAACTTCACCAGGTGTGAAATTGACTATAAATTCCAGTAATAAATTAAAACTGGGATAGTAATTAGCACAATGATATTGTTTGTCCCTCATTCAACCAACAGTGTGTATACTTTATTTGAAAAGATGTTTTATTTTATCAAATTTACTGAATCTTTTATTTTATTTTGGTGAATAAAATTAAGCATGCACTGAAAACTTTTTAATAGTGATTCAAGGAATATTCTTGTAGATGCCATGTTGTGGCATTATTTTCTTTTAAATTCAGTTTAAACATTTATGATTTAAAAATAATAAAATATATGTGTATGCATAATATGACCCAATATGAGCTACACTCTGGATATATGATGATTGCAACTTTTGCAACAATTCTAATATTTTAACTTATAGTTTCAGACACTCTTATATATAATGATTGCAACTTTTGCAACAATTCTAATATTTTAACTTATATTTTCAGGTTTTTTTATTAAAAATTTATAAACCTGTAAATAAAAAAATGATTCAATTTAAAACTTCGTAATGGAAAAAGCGGATATGCTTAAAAATAGGATTATATATAAACTTAAATGCATTATTCCCTTGAAAGTGAAATAAAGGTATTAGTCCATTCTGTCCACTTGCCTGTCCATCTGTAAATTTTCATATGCATCACAGTATCTCAAAACTTTTACTGTTTTTCTTCATGACAGTCTTGTCAGAGTATTAGTTTGCAATCATATATTTAGAACTTTACTATAACCAAGTAGAAGGGCCCCTTTCCTCTTAGCTTTTCATATTCTTATATAAATGAAAAAGCATTACAATAGAATATTTTTACATCCACCTTCATGCTGCCCTCACTTTTCCCTTCTCCGAACCCCATCCCAAAGTCAGCCTCAGTAAGCAAGAACAAGATGAATCAGATATATTCGTACTTTAATATTTTGTATAACTATTCGTCCATAGGTACCTATGTACATGCCAGAAATTATGTCAATATTGTGTAATATGTAGACATAGTGGGCATCACAATAATGAACCTTGTCAAGACTAAAGAGATATTGTGTCATACAGTCACAAATTCATAAATCACTTCATCAGCATAGTTAATCAAAACATCATATCTGTCAAATTGAAAGCTTGCAGACTACCATACACTTTAGATCCTTCAACAAATAGCCTTGTCATCAATCTACTACTGCTTATTACTGCTGTCATTGCATTCATATTTGCTCAAATATATCACAATTTTCGACCCCTCCTAAATAAATAAAAATAAACCACTATATTTGACTCTATTAATCCATCAGTCAGGTAATTTCATTTATCATTTACTCACATATTACATTACATTCCTATTAATAGCCCAACATGTCCATGATATTCATAAGCTTTATTGACTCGATATAGTATCACAGTGGAGAAACATTTATAGTCCAATCACGATCAGCTGAGCGCCGTGACCCATGGGTCCCTTGTTTTTAAAGTGCTTAAAAATAAAAATACAATTTATGAATTTAAAATAAACGCCTACTTTCAATAATAATGGTCGCTGATCTTTGGGAATATAAGTGTTTATAGAAAATGTGGTAGGACAGGTTTGATATCTGACACCATGAATTACACCTCAGTCACATTTTACCTACATGATTGAAACCTGAGGTAAGAGGATATGAAATTTATCTTCACGGCCATTCTACATGCTCTTAATGATCGAATCATTGGGTGATATTATGGCATTTATAAATACCAACTGCCTTCCTGAACACTAACAGGTAAAGTGGTTTCGAAGTATATGCACTGGGCGGCGCCCTACTACCATAATAGTAATGCGGTGAAAAAGAAATGTGGGTCCATAATGCCTCGGGGTAGTTTTAACGATAAAAAAGCTTGTAGAGGAAGTTGTATAGTTTTTGTAAGGCAATGCTTCTCCATCAATTTGAATGTGAGCTGGGGACAAGCAGATCACCCCTTAATGTGCAATACATGCTTAGGGCAAATGCTCCTCATATATATTTGCGCAATACTCTGGGTGTGTAAAACAACACGAAAGCGCACACACCATAACTCAGACTTTGCCCTGAGAAGAAGTTCCATATGAAATACTTCAATGCTTCTTAAACAACGACGTTTGCTCAATGGCGTTCAGTTACACCAACTGATTATTGTAAAGAAATGCTCATCACGGTCTCTTTGCGGCTACCTGATACCGTTTAATAGTAATTATGCACTAGCGGCTCCCATGGAAAATCCACGGCTCTATCTGATGATTTTTTTTCTAATGAGCTGATAGGAACTAAACGACGCATATTTTAATCCTAAGGTTTTTGCAGGAACTTTTGCCATGTGTTTCACTTATGTGATATAAAGATTACTTCTGCTAGAATTCTCCAAGAACACCCACCCCCAAAATATCAACATAGAAATAAAAATTATTCAAGAAATCACCCAAAATCACCTAAAGGAATAATTATATTGCTGTGCCCGAGTAGAAGCCTTCCATGCGTATGCAGTTGTTCTGCCACTCGCCTGGTGAACCCGTGTTTCTGAACCATGACAATGTATTACACTAAACGTGCACGTATGAACGAACGACTGATTAATAGATTCTGGCGGGGGTTTAAAAATCCCTAAGAGATTGAGGACCCTTAGCAATGTGCGCATCCCCCCGGGCTTTCTTTTGAAATAAAAAATCTTTTCACATAATCTATAAATCGGCCGAATTATTTAAACCATGGTTATCATGGAAAGATACTTCTGAATGTATAAAAAATCAACAGTCCTGTAAACTTATAAAACTGTAATCATGTAAAGGGTCTCAGCTCAATGTGTCCACTCAACGGAAAAAAAGTACTCCCTATTAAAAGATTCATGTGTACATGTGTTCAGCGCTTGAATTTAAAATCTTTACTTCCTTATGACAGAGTTAAATTCCTTAACAGGCGATATAATGGAACAATGGAAATGGGTTCGGTGGGGATTACAGGTCGCCTCCTGAAAAAGCGTGACAGGCGAAAAATGTTTTGCTGAACATTTGTAGAGTGTTAAGGTAAAGACATATCAAAAGTCCATTTCATATTGGAGGTAATAAGAATCAGCACAGTATTTATTTCTTAAGAACCGTTATGATAAAGACCATTCCTTTATCCCCGTTTGTTCTGCCACTCGCAATGTGAACCCGTGTTACTGAAGCATGACAGTGTTCACACATGAAACGCATACACATGAACACATGACTGATATTAAAGGAGATTCTGGTGGAGGTCTGTACGCCCTGACTACAGCTTCTAGTTTGTTATCAATTTAAAGATGCATTGGTGATGTTTTCTCATGTTTCACCGTCCCTACAGACAACGGATCTTAACAAATATATGTGACCCCCCCCCCCCCCGACACCCACCCAACTCGAATGATAATTGAGTTGTGGGGCTTCTTTATGAAAAAAAAACTTCATAAAACACATGACAGGGCCGAACTTTTGAAACCATGGTTATCATGGAAAAATATTTTTGAATGTATAAAATCCATCATACCTGTAACCCATTAAAAAATTGTCAAACGGTGGTCACATCACTGGACTCAGTGCCCAGTGTTGACCAAACTGAAAAGCCCTTGCATTGAAAGGGGAGTCATCTGGTCTTTGGATTAAAAACCTTTACTTCCTTTCGAGAGAGAAAAATCCTATAGAGGCGTTTAAATAGATATTGGGGATCAATGGGGATTATAGTGGACCTGCCTGACAACGTATTGCACGGAAATGCTTTTGGGCAGGACATGCGCTCTTGCCGCGGTCTTAACAGGCCAATGAAAATCCCCGAGGCGCCTCCTGAGAAATTGTCGCAGGCGCGAAGGACCTGTCAGCATAAAAGATATAGGGGCACCTAATTGGGAAATATTAAAATTATTAATTATTCAGCTTAATAGGGCATAATCCCGCAAAATAAAGCAAACTTGTCCTAGAAAAACATACGACCGATACGTCTGCCGAATTTGGAGAGTCAAATCAGAAGGGAAGCAGGTAAACCGTGGTCTACAAAAAACCCAACTCCGTATGAATTATATAGATAACCTGGCGCATAATTTATAGAAATATTAAAGAAAATTCCCTAAGGTTTGAACTACTGTAGAATGATTTTTTTTATCGCGGGATGGGGGTCAATTTCTGACCTCAACGTGTATTCTGCAGCTTCTTTTGCAGATTATGAATAGACCGGTCGGTGGTGTTATTTATAACACATAGTTCATTTAAGTTGTAAGTGAAAGTTAGAGTATATCCACTTGTTCGATGTCCTTTTAGGTCATCGTTAAAATAATTGTTAAGATTTTTTATTAAAACAAGGCAACTAATATGAAAATGGATTTTGTATTGTATAAGTATGGTGAGCTCGTGGCAAAGAAAACAAAATAGCCCTAGCGAAGTACCAGATCTTAAGCCAACCACAGTGTTCAGATACAAATGATGAATCAGAAATAACTTGCGTTTAGCCTTTTGGTGATAGGTAACAAATTTAATGCACCCCTATTGCCTTATGGACAGCTTTTCATTCCCATTGCGACCTTTTGACACTTCAGTTGATGAGAATAATGCATTACATGAACAAACATATAGAAACTGGAAACCGCATCCAATAACCATTGAAGTTATAACGTAAGTTTGTTTTTTAGCTGTTTAAGAGCTTTTTCACGCGATATATAAATGCCAAGATTGTGCAAGCAACACATTTAGTGCCCCTGTGATTTGCATGTTTCGATAGCTGGACTTACATATTTATTTTATTCATTTCTTCTCATAGGTAGACACTAGGAGCCTATCTACGTGTATGTGTTTGCATCGTGGTTTGAGCGCATGTTATTTTTGAGTTAAGACTAAATAGATTGTTTGGAAGGGTTTTCTTTGTTATTTGATAGAGTTCGTGATAATTTAACTGCATGTGATATTCGGATAGGGATTTGAGTTAACGTTTGTTCACAGGTCTAAAGAACAACAGGCGTGTGAACAATTTGTCACATATGAACACTGTGCTATTAACAATGTGACACTGGCAAGATCTTAGTTAATTGACCTGAACCGTGGATACGGAGGTGGCATTGTCTTTAAAAGTGACTGCAAATACCTAGTTTTTTTGTATCGCAAAAATATGCAAAATAATGAAAGACATTAGCAGTGAAAGGCAAGAGTAGCATGCTTGGAACATACACCAATTTTATGTACACAGAAAATCGTTTCAAATAAGATCTCATGTTTAACCTTTGCTCAATTGTTATTCAATTAAGAATAATTACAAAGTTACCAAAACCCTTGCTACGTGAAGGCATGATATCGATAGATGCACGCCCGCATCACATCACAGAAAAAGAATATTAGTAACAATATTGTCTTAAATAATTTGAATCATATTTACCAGACATGGCATATATTTTTTTCTGAAAAGTTAAATCCTAGAATAATAATTTAGGCACTAACCATAGCTACTCAGAGTGGGTTCACAGCACCTACAGTAATTACACACACTCACACACACACACACACACACACACACATATATATATATATATTTATATATAGGAGCTTTCGATGCTTAGAGCTCCTTATCAGGTGTCAAGTGGAAAGGTATAGCAATCCGATATATGTATATATATATATATATATATATATATATGATTAACAAATTCTAATGACCATAATGCATGGTGTATTGTAATGGATTTGTACCATGTTTGTACCATGTTGACCCAGGATCCGAGTGTATCATTGTTATTTCACCTGTAATGCTAGGTTATGTTGAGTTCATGTTCTCTGGTACATTCATGGTTTGAAGTTCGTAATGCTTATCGGTTTAATGCTGATGATGATTGACAACCTGTGTAGTAGCGACCGGGACTGACGGTCAACAGAGATAGATAAAATGATATATACATACATTTTACTGGCCCTTACAGGATTACCCAGCATTATAAACCAGACCATTCATAAATTCCTGATCAGGAAATTTCCTCATAATATTTGTCTTTGAACATTATGAAGCTGATGAATTGCCCTAGAACAGAATTTCTCAATCATTTAATAATTTATCAATCGCATGCATACTCGAATGCTGCCTGAAGACCTCACGCAAAACACGAAAATTAATGGCTTTAAAACTAATATCTTAAAAAATATACCTATCATAAACCTCATTTGTAATATATTTCCTGTTTTTTTTTTATTTCTTTGGTGGTTTAGATCCTTTTTAATGGAAAAACCTTGTTCAATTTCATAATTTGTGCAATGATAATCTGAATGTGAGCGTGTTATAACTATCAACAAAAATAAATAGACCAAATACACAATGTAATACACACTTCTGTGATAAAACCAGATTACATTTCTCTGAATGAAACAATAACACGAAATTTTATTCAACTAAATATATAAATATCAGTGTCCTGTGTCACACGAATCCCCTTTACACAACTTTAGATGTTTGACTTTGAACTTACTACCAGTCCCAAAGAACAGCGTAGCGGGTCGTGTGATACACGGGTATTTGATAATATGGATGTGTGAGTTTCGATAAAATTTGTAGCAGGATCAACCATTGGCCAACCAAAGGAAGCAAAATATAATTGTGATGCGAATTTTTAAAACTATAATCTAGCCAAATTCGTGAATATAATATTCTCACTTGTTTGTGGCCGCATATTTAACAACTTCTTCGATGTCAGGTAAAAGTGGTGAGATAAGGCACTATCAAGTTCAATTTGCAGGAGTAGGTCATCCAGTTATAATAGAAAAACCATAGGATAATTAATTTTTTAACAAAGTCAACAATACCTTCGGTGTACCTATTGGATCCAGCCCTATCATAGGTTTAGTACCTTTATCACACATAACACACGTAAGCCTGCGATCAGGAGTCCACATTACGTCAGGCGAGCAACTTTATACGGTTCAAATCATGAACAAACACTTGGTAAAGTATTTTCCATTGAGAGGTCTAAAAGATTATTCCAAGTAAATTCAGACACTTACATTCCCGATTTGGTTCCTAGATGTTAGGTTTGGTGCCGACTTATTCGATCCATGTTAAATAAATTAATAAGTTTCGTTTGTTATAATATGATTTTTTTTTACATTTTAACTTATATTTATTTTTTAGGTGTTTGTACAAATGTTTCCAGCTGTCTGTATGATTCTGCCATTAGTAATGTTATCTTCTTTGATATATGCTATTAAACAATGCTAATAGAGCAAGTATTTTAAAAGACCTCTGCACCCTCTTGCCACACAGGCATGAAATGCAGCCATGATTGTTTGATGTTCATACCTGTCAGTGAATGTTTCAGGTAACCCTGATTTAATTTAAAAACCAAGAAATAGTATTATGACAGAGTCATTCTTTTGGAAGTAACTGTTTCACTGTAGAAATATTTTATCCTTTTCTGTGAATGCCGATATCGTCGAGGTGTTATTATTCTAATTTTTCCTATTCCGATTAATAACGATCAACGTTTACAATAATTGTCCGACAGTAGCTTAGAACATATTAAATTCATAATCAGAAGTTGGACTATTTGTATTATCTTTTCTGTTGACGAAACTTATTACATGTGTGATGATGAAAGGCTAAGTTTCTACGTTTAAGTATTTCCCCCCTTTGAGATGCTGGAAATATTATTTTCAATTTAAATAACGTGGTTAGTTCTGGTAATATCTGACTAAACTAATGAACATTTAATCTGCCCTTAGGAATTAAGCACACCGTAGTAATCAACTTCAGAAGACTTGTTTAGCTTTTGTTATAATTAAGACTACAAAAATTGGCTCTCCTCTACTAAGTTTAACCTGTAAAATGTATGTATTAACAACCACTCGCCTGGCATATTTTCCCACTTCTAAAAAAAACATGTAAAATAAAAGGTTTTTGGAGGCAATCAGTGCTGAAAATGAACGTTGCAACAATTTATGCAAAAATGTTATTTTTCCCGGTCGATGTTTAAATCAAACATGAAATTGCAATGTTAATACAACCATCATTTATGGGAAAAAATATTATATTTTGATTTGAATGTTGAAATAATTGTGTAATAGATTTAAGGTTGAGCTTGCAACATTCCGAGTTAAGTAACGGTTCAACTAGACTGACTTATAGTTGAGCGGTGGAGCTGATAGTCTTGAAATGGACACTCCGTTAAGATTTCTTTACTTTATATCTTACATTGTTTAAGGAAAAATAAGTCAAATAGGTTGTTTTCTTCACAGTTGATTTTGCGTTTCAATTGGTTTTGTAGAATTCGTTGTTGGCCCTAGGGAATGTTTTGGTCGATCTCCCTGACATAGTACATATTCATCCTCCTTGGGTAGATGACCGGTGGTGCCACATACAATGAGGTATTCGTAAAATACAAACGTTTATCTTAGTGGTTCAATGTAATGGCCTGAAATGGGTATGTGTATCCACCTTTCATGGCTTTCACGATAAAGACAGGTATAATTGTATAATCTTAAATAGATTTATGCATTTATCTCATGGTTATCTGACGTATTTGAAATATCAAATTAATAATGTGCGACAGTTTGCGACACAGAAGCCAGCACAAATAACACCTCTGCGCAATATGCGACAGTATACATCTTGCCCCAATGTTCAATCCATCTGCGACAGTGACAATGCTCGACAGTTAGCCATGCACTCAAGTCGGCGCACAACCAAAAACACCAACGGTGCGACAATGTGCGAAGGTTCATTTCAATACATATCCTACATCTACGACAATGTGCGACAATAATTTACATATCAAGTTAGCACGCTACAGTCCACGCCGTCGCAGGAACAATTTGTTACAGTTTTCGACAGACGCCCGAACTAATACCCTCCCCCGGCACGACAATGTGCCCAGTTAAGCTACATCTCAAGCCACCATGCGACAGTTCACACCTTCGCAGCGTCAATTTAGCAGCAATATGCAACACACACACCCAATACAGATTCTACCTGTGCGACAGTAAGCCACATGATAAGCCACCATGTTACAGTTTACACAGCCGCTGCAACTGACACCCCTGTACATATTCAACCTTAACCAACAATGTACGCCGGTTACCTGTTTGTGCCTATGCACATTAGCTCAGTTTGGACACCGAAAATGCAATAAAATGAGCTACACTCTAAAGTCAGCATACAACAATGCACCCCTTTGCAGCTAAAATCTCTATATAAGTATTCCCAGCATGTTGTTTAAGAAGGTTGGGGAATGTCATATTGTGAAAATGCTAATATATCATTTTTCAAAATGTTTTGGAACTAGCTACATTAGTTCATCATCAAGTTGTAGCAGTCAGATATATAACGAATGTAATTTTAACGCTTATATAGGTGGTCCTTTTATTGGAAATGTTCCTTTTTGGTTATGTTGTCACTTGTGCCATTCATGTTGTGCCATTATTGCATGTGGATTTTCTTACTGAAGTTCCATAGGTTGAGAACCTAGTGTAGATTTCTCATTATACCCTATCTGTTTGTTTAGTCTTCCAAAAATATATACTTCTGAAATAGAAACACCTATTGCTCCAAAAACACCGATACAGAAGCTGACCAGAATCCTGAAATGTATTTTATATAATTCAGAAATTGTATACATCAAACGTAATTATTTATTTTTCTAACTACAAACAGAAGTAATTCAACAACATGTGTTAAGACATTGGTCATTAATATGTAGATCACTAAGCACAGTTGTTTAAATCCTTATTTCAGGGCAGATATGAGAAAGCGTTAGAGTATAGGATTATTGCGTATTTTGGAACCGTTTTCATGATGCATGCTATCTTCTTAGTTCGGAGAAGTATTGAACGCAATCTTGAGGCCTCCGGTGTGTTACAGGTTTAAAAATGATACGTCTGGGCAAACATTCCGTAAACTAAAGCGATAAGTGATTAATGAGTGATTAAAAGGATGAAAGAACTTCAAATCCAATGCAAAAAGTAATGAATGTATAGTGTAGACATTGTGTGAAACATCTTAATTAGACTTCTAGCACTGGTGCACAATGTCCTTCTAGTGGCGTATTCGAGAGGTTAGTTTAAGCTTGGCACAACTGCGCAGTAGCCAAGAGGTGGTACCTAGATATGAATCAGTCGACGAAGTCCGAGTAGCAAGTCCAGTAACATTGGCTGCGGATGATCCAAAGTACAGATCATGTGACTGCACCCCGTTTACTGAAAGCAGATTTTCTTAAAGGAGATGATGCTACATGCTCAGGAAGTCCGTGCAACACATCCCACATTCCGATTAAAATTTATTTTTTTTAACGGAAAAATGTGCTACATCAAATCGACCAGTCGTTTACGCCTAATATAGGAAACACCCTGAAGTAAGTGATTAGATTTTTTGGATGGAGAGGGCGGAAGTGATTTCAAGCTTTGATCATTGTCGGTGCAAAGATGTTGACCATTGTATGTTGATTTGAGATGTAGCTTACGACCGCACATATTCTTAGAGGTATAACATGCAGCGGGTTTTTATTCGCAAACTATCACACATTGTCGCTGCGACGGTGTGGATTATTACATGTTGACTAAAGATGTAACTTACAGTTGCATATTGTTGCACAGGTAGGTTATATAATTACTTGGATTTCTGTCGCTTGGACGGGATGGAAGCTTACCGTCGCACGAAATGGGTACGAAATGCATCAGTCTTTGTGTCGGAAACCATGGCAGGTTGGTGCATGTAAATGTATGTGTATAATTCTCTGCCGCACATTGTCCCTAACGAATAGAGATTAGACACAGGGACATGCTGCCAACCGTTTTACATTGTCGGAGAGATAGGACGTACTGGGATCTGCGTCGCCAACCCTAGAACGTTGTGGTTGCGACGGCGTTGAATGTCGTATAGTGTTTGAGAAGTTGCATATCTTCGTACATTATTGCGGAGGTAGGATATGTACTAGGGGCTTTGTGTGTCGTAAACCTTCGCACATTATCGCTGCGATGGTTGGACTCTCTCATTAGGGCTTGAGAAATTAGCTTCCAGACACACATGTGCCACAAACTTTCACTCACTGCCGCCGTGACACTGGAAAGTCACATGCTGTCTTGAGGGTCTAGCTCATTGTAGCAGAGGTCTATTGTATATTCGAGAATGTAGCACATTTTCGCTACGATGGAGTGGACTGTCACATTGTGGCTTGGCTTAGCTTAATTTCGCAAGTTGTTGTATATATGTGATATATTCTGGGGGTTGTATCGCAAACTGCCGTACATTGATACTGTGGAGATGTCGGATGGTGGCCTCAAATGTTGCTAATTGTCGCACATTGTCGCATTCACCCCGAAACAAAATGTCATTTTACACCTTAATAAAAAGTGCATGGTCCCAAGTCATCTATTTAATCTATATGAATATCTTATATGTAAACTCTCCTGGTAAATTTAATAATGTTACATGAACTAAGCGTAGGATAACATCAGATAATAAAGTCCATGGGTTATTAGAGTTTGGCCATTACATGAAATCATGTTTCATCATCAAAATAGGTTATGGTACAAAATGGTGTACTTAATACATTAATTTGCAAATTAATAATTTTATTTGCATCATAATACTCAACTATGCCTCCATCTTATTATACTTGTGGATCCACAAGAAATTTAAATATATGCACAAGGGTTTTCTTGACGTGAAATATTCAGCTCAATCACATTTCTACCTCCACTGGTATTTACAAAAGGTGTTCTACCGTCATCAATATGTTTGGTTGTCTTCCTATAATTGTTGGGTGCTTATATGTTTGTTTGCTCCATCTGACTACTTGTTCATATCAACGTATGTGTAAAGGAACCACATATTGACTAAAACCAAATGAACAAAACGGCAAATAGAAGTGTATAAAATCTGAGGTTAACAACTTTAAACATTTCCTGATCGACTGGAACCTTGTTGTGGGCCACTATTTGAGGAAGATGTTAGCCCAACTTCACTATTATTTGTTTTGGTTTCAAATTGCGGGGTCTACATATCCATATGCATGGCTACAATCATTAATCAAATAAGCCAGGTTCTAAAAGGTGACAGCCACAACATGTTCCAAACATTTAACGGCAAAGTGGACAACCTTGTTACAACTTCCTTGTTTGATAAGCATATCCCCTTTTCAGGGGGCCTACTGGCACTGTTCAATGCATAATTATCAACTGACCTCCACTTTTGCAATTTAGATCAGAATAAGTTTAAAGGACATAGTTTCAGCAAAGGTGCTGCCACTGAAGCGGCTGTAGCAGGTAAATCTGAGGCCAAAATTCGACAGCTAGGCAGATGGAACTCTAATGCTTTTCATTAATATCTCAGACTACATATGACACTATAATACTTTTGAAAATTAGAGTAAGTTGTCCATTTTCCAATGTTTATAGTGTTAGACAATGCAGAGTATCCAAAGTGGGCATCTCATGGATTGTTCCAGGTGCAAGTAAATATAGGGTACATACAGAAGGGCTAGTATTTATTTCTAGTTCCAAAAGTTAGTTCCGTTTGTTAATTTTGCACTTTAAGGAAGTTTTAGAAGGGGATCTCAAGTGAGTAACCCTTTGAAGGAAATGTGTAAATGCCAGGCATTTTTACGCGTAAGTGGTGTCCATGTTCTTTGTGTTCAAGGTCTAGCTGGTAACAAACTTTCAATATACATTTATGTCACTCTCCTTGAATAACTTCTCTTACCGCGGTTGTGATCTCAAGTGAGTAGTACCCATAGCGGGAAAAACTAGTGTTTAAATTTCAGGTATCAGTATTTGCTGTAAAAAGATATTTCATTGGCAAGATTTCTTTCTTGGCATTGTTTTGTTGGCAGTATACCTACGTAATGTACAATTTGCTTATGTGAGATCTTTTCGGTGTTTTAACTTGTACATAAGAATACCCTTATTAAATTCCACTTAAAGACTAAATGTACCGTTCTCTTTCGAATGTTTGTCAGTACACTTGTTTAAGTAGATACCTTTCTTTTGAATGATAATACTGAACGTTTCACAATAGCTGGAACCTCTCAGAAAGACTTTGTCATCTATTTGTTGCAAAAATTAAAAATCCCAAGTTATAAACTGTACAAACTGTACAATAATTATCAGTATAAATCTAGATGGATCACAATGCATTAGGAACCAAAGTAGAAACTTGTAAGAATTAAATAACAGATGTCTTGGGTACTGGAAACATTAGGCATCGAAGTAGTTAGAATTTGATAACAGATATCTTGGATACTGGAAGCTAAATCCTCTGCTATTAAATGATTCAGTTTATACAACATTCGTAGAATATACTATAATCCAGTGTTTTACAGAATATAAAGATTCCTTTCACTGTTATAAGACTCCATAAAATTAAAATATTCATTAATAACCAAATAAAATAATATGAAGAAATCACTCAGTCTGAATTAGATTAAATGTTCCATATAAAGAAAAAATATATAATATTCAGCAATATCTACATCAGATATCGAAAAATAAATATATAGATAAGTTCGTATATACAGCATAAATATATATATGATAAAATATTACACTTAAGGATATCAGAGAGTTTCAAGTATAACATTTATTCTGTGTAATGTAATAATTTTATATGGTTTCAGTTCAATATATTACATGTCTGAAAAATATGTAGTAGCACTCACACAGCTTCTAAAATATAGCTAGTCACAGGGAAACTTTTCACGTCTGCTTATTGTCAATATATATTCAGGTATTTAGCGAGCAAATGAGTATATATTATTATAAATATGCTAATAAGCGCATAGTCAGACAGGTGCCATTTTGATCCAGCCCCATACTCGCCCTCTGAAAAAAATGAACGTCTTGGGCATAAAGACAGGATAACACTGATATTTTGTTTTACATCTTTACAATCCTCTATCAATGCAATGTTGCATTATTATGAATACATTATGGGTCACATTTATCTTCATTGGGATAGATATAGACGTGTATGTATATGTCCAACAAAACCGCGATGACTGATAAAATTGTAGTTATATAAAACCGTTAACTTAATTTACCTTCAGCACAGACAACATGATGAAAGTTATAACAAGATGCCCTCATGAAGATGAAAGTGCCATCGTGCCATATAATAATCTCACAGCAACTTTCCTTATCCACACATGTCCCAGCAACTTCCCCTAATTAGTACAGAACAAACCGAAATATCACAGTAAACCTTTGTTCACAATGTAAGTACTTCTGGAGCTAGAAGTTACTTCTGCAAAAACGGAGCCGCTCTATCTGATACAAAGCTTAACAGAAAGAGATAATAGGATGTTGCAACAAATATTGATATTAAAAGAATAAGTCTGCTAACCTTTTGTTGCATGAGACACCCAGGCTGACCAGCCATTCCTCAGTACCAAAATGTCCAGACGATCTAAAGCCTTGGTCCATTCCCGGTCAAGAATCCTGTAGTTAGCTCCAAGGTCAGCGCACAGTTCCATTGCCTTTTGAAATTGTCGCTTTCTCGAGAAGAAATGTATTCCTTCGTAAATTCCTACAGCAAACACATATCCCTATCTTACTTGTACTAATTTTACTAATGTAGATATTGTCCATGCATATAAGACTCGACCTATGTATACTAGTTTTTCTAGGAGAGAGTATCAGTGTATTTCACACTGTTTTCCAACAGAGCATTTTATAGTTACATGAAAATAACAGTCTGTGTCGATAGAATGTAAACAACGACACAAGGTGAAAAGGACTACTGACGAAAATGTTTAATTCGCTGGATGGGTCTCAAAGGATCACAGATTGACCGTGAAGTAAAATATTTGTTGTTTGATTAAAATGACTAATATAAAATATCCTTACATGTTTAAAATAAGTATGCTATACTTGCCTGGATTCCCGATGCAGAAAACATATGACATATCTTCGCACGATACTCTGTCGAATGTTATCTCATCCTGTTGCCATCTTGCCAGGCAACAAAGCTGGGGTGAGTCATAATTAACGTTACCACCTGGAAAATGTTTTACTGATTTTCTAAAGCATTCAATTGGACACACATAACTCATATTTATATATTGATGTTCTGTTCCGATTACCGACAAGGTTGACTTACATTTCATTTACCAGGAAGGATCAGGAAACTCAAATATTTAAACAAATACGACATATGAAAGGAAAAACCTTTACCACTTGGTTAACATAAATTGGTCAAAACTTTGTTATTTAAAACCTCTTGTCTCTTGCTATCTCACCAAACAGAAACCTTATGCTAAATATACTTCTTTCCTCTATACTAGCAAGTGAGACAGTGTGAATGTTTGTTAGGATAAAAGAACATGTACTCACTGCATGCTGCCCACGTTGAGGGTATGTCAAACTGAGGGAAAATTTGTTTAACTATATCTCTATGGGCCATCTTCGGTAGTCCAAAAAGACCAAACTGCGTGCATGCGGCTATAGCTTGTGATCCTTTAACCGGAAGGGGAAGCACAAGGGCCTCCTTTCCATTATAATCTAATATTTCTGGAAAAAGAATTACACACTCTTTATAACTTCCTTAAGGTTTTCGATTTAATTGGAATTGCTCTAAAATAGGGATGAATGACACAGCGAATGTTACAAATGCAGTTAGCAATCCATCATTAGATTATTCATAGTACCATTTTAGGAATGCTACTTCTTTATTTTGAAACAGGAGAGGATTTTAGGTAAATATTAATCTTATCATTACAAATTATGTTTCTTCTAATAATGCACAAACTAGTTATACAAACTAAAAATCCATAACATAGATAAATCAATCATCAAGATAATAAAATATCGAATTATATATGTATTCCATATGAGACATTTTGCATAGAAATGCCAGCTGTTTTATGATGTGGTGCAAAGTTATACAAACAAGTGACCCATGGATCATGACGCTCAGCTGACTGGGAAGAGATTTGCAAAAGGAAATTTTATCATCTGAATGGTAGTATATAACCATTCAACTGAAGCATCAAACAGATTAACCAACAGACTGAGATTGTGTCTGTATTAATATATCTCAAAAATAGAGAAAAAGTGCGTAAACTTTAAAAAAAATACAGGTGGCTCCACCAGTCTGCAGAAACTAATAAAACACTTAATGGTCAATATCCATGCAAAGAAGCATGGAGGTCTCTGGATAAGTTGTTCAGATACTTCAGCTTTTGTATCAAATTTTCCATTATGTAAGGGATACTTTGGAGTCCTATAGCTTGAAGGATATGGGTAACAGAGACCTAATTTCAGGTTTTCACAGACACTTTTCATGGGCCTCCTTGCATGACAAGAATGAAGATTCTAGGCCGAGTTGTTACAATTTGTACCCTGTTGACAGATAACCACATCTTTGAAGGTCTCAAAAATAGAGAAAATAATTCGTAAAAATTTGAAAAAAATAGAGGTGGCGTCACCACTCTGCAGAAACTGATGGAACATCTCATGATCAATACGTATGCCAAAAATCATGAGCATCAGTGATGTAGTTAATCAAATATTGAAGTTTTTGTATGAAATTTTTCACTATTCTGGGGGGTACTTTGGGGCCCAATAGCTCAAAGGATTTGGTTAACAGAGACCTAATTCCAGGTTTCCTAGGAGATTTTTCATGGACCTCTCTGGATGTAAAGTAAGAAGATTCCAGGTCCAGCGGTTACGATTTGTGCCTTGTTAACGGACAGACGGCCGGATGGCCGGATGGCCAGACGGCCGGACGGCCGGACGGACGACGGACAAAGAGTGATCGCTATAGCTCAGATGACTTACAGTCAGCTGAGCTTAAAAAAAATAATAAAGAAACTAGCACACGGTATGTGTACCATTCACAGGCAGAGGGCCCGGGGCTTCCAATTTATGTTTGCCAATCCATATATCACATGTGTATAGTCCTGCGTAGCGGAGTCCAGCTGTTCGTAACACTAGTTACGTTGAACCTATCTCAGGTTCGTGCCTATACGACAGGTGTTGGTTCATGCCATGGACCCTTGCCTCCCCTTTCTGGTTTCGAGGGTTAAGGTCGTAAAAAATAGCAGGTTCCTCATTTCCAAATGTACGCAACCACCTGATATGACTTGTCGCGTTTTTGGGGGAATACTTGCAGGTGATTTCAGCCTCTGTCTCGCGAAACTTTATCTCCATACTTATATCTGTGTCGGAAAATATCAAACTTGGATCGATCTGGATATTGGTAACTCACATTCATCTTGAATTGATGTTCCTGACCTCGAGATCATGCCAAATGGCAAAGGTACTCGTCAGTATACGTCTACACTAATTTTTATTAGGCTTACAAAAGGGATAGACATGAAATATATCTTGGAAAACAAATGATTCAATTCAAGGAGCCTGAATAGTGAATACTCACCAAACCGCCTCAGACAAATAACATGTTGCTCTGAAAAACAACGGAAAGGATTTACTTCCAGCTGTCTTTCTTCCTGCATGCTTACAACGGTACATCGCGGTCTATCTTTTTCTAAAATCCACTTTCCTGAAAATGTAAATTTTCATACGTAATTTAGGCCGAGATATGATCAGCCATATTAATTTGCTTATCATCTTTGGACCTTGTTCATAAACGGTTTGCATAACGATAAAATTTTTTATACAAAACACAAAATAATAGTGGTCCACATGCCGGACAAATGAATGAAGTATTAACCTAATCTTATTACAACCTAGCATAATATACAAATAAAGTTTGATGAATGTAATCAACATCATGGTTTGAAAACTTGCCCAGGGTAACCCATGTCCTTTTTATTTGTAGCTGGGTCATTACTTCTCTGAGTAAGGTGTCGTGTTCGTCTAAAGAAATGTCAGGCAAAGAGCTCTTACAGAACGTCGACATGTTTCCTGTGATCGGGATCCTTTCTCAGGCTCCGGAAGAGTGCATACTTGAAATCTTCCAAACACATGGTTTTCGCCTTAACAATCGAGCAAAATGATAGAGATCAATTTGGAAAGAGAATGAATGTAGCAGATGAAGAATATATTGATTTCAGTTATTAGAAAATTGTTTAATTTAGCATAAAGTATTGACAAGAATGACGCTATGTTACTCACCACGAACTAGTAATTTTGCATAGGCCATGATGTTCCTCTCATCAGAGATAATTCGACATCCAAACATTCCTTGATCCGCCTGTTTGCAGTTTTTTGTGCGTCCTTCGTCAGAATCAAATATGTGTTCTACTCGGTTTTTGTATGTTGGGTCCGCCTTATTTTCCTTTGAGCCTAGTACATATGTGTAAATCAGACTTTTTCTGTCTCTTTCCAACTTATACCAGTGTACAATGTCAATGTTTGCATTTGGTGGATAGTAGAAACAGGTAAGTGCGACTTTACCATTTAGATCCACTTCATGAGCTTCGCTGCCATTGAACTTTACGTTTTCAAATTCTACAAATGAAATAATTTAGCAGGAATTTTCCATGTGTATTGCATTATAAAGAGGAAATATAACTATTTTGTCAAAATAAAGACTATATCCTATAAAAGGAATTAAAAAAATAAGGATATTTAAAGAAACCGGATAAATCAAGATTAACAGTCGGAATTTATCTTAATAGGAATAGGAAAGCATGGTAATTGCTAAGTCTATATGAACACGTCATGAAGTGAGGCAATCATTTTCTTGCGTAGACTGTTACAACAAAGCGAATACTAGGGTATCCGTGAAAGTGCCCCAGTTATTGTATTAATTTTTCTATCCACATTGCTTTCTAACAAATTCTCTCAAAACAAGATATCTAAATACACTTGAAAGCATGCTATCGCGTCAATGACCAAAGTATATCATAGTCACTTCTGCTCCGTTAATCAACATTTTTGGATTGTACAAACTACTGTGTGTTCATTTTTTTTCAATTACCGGTTTTCTTTACTGTAACCTCCATGGAACACTCCCGAATCTTGGTAGAGGAGACAAACGTACAAACGTAGATACCCGAGTCCTCCTCTTTTGCTTCTTTTAAGTGCAGATTCATCTTTGCAGATTCCTTCGTGAAAACCGCGGACAACCTGAACATAATAAATATTTAGAAAATGTTCTTGTTTATATTTCCTCTCCATTTATATAATATACAATTGCAATCCAATTTTATTACTGGATAAAATACAAATTACAAATTTAATATGTAATGCTGTTTTAAGTATATTTATGATAGTAGGATTCGAATGCAGTCCATCTACCCCCCCCCCCCCCCCAGTCCCACTCCCGCCCCGTTTCCATTTAGACGTGTAACAGTTAACACAAACCCAATTATTTTTCTCAAACTGATAGACCAAGTAATGAATAAGGAATTTATAAAGAATATAGAATGTATAGTGTTTTTATATTGTTACCTTTCAATAAGTTCAGGAATATTTGATGAAGCCTTTGGGTAAGCTGTGCCTCGAATATATGTAAACAATCTATATCTTGAGAGTCCAAGAGTCTCTCGGATGTACCAGACATTAACGCGGTCTACAGCGGCGTCCTTTGGCCGTCCATTGCACGCGAGTAACGTCCTGGTATCCCCAATAGCAACTTTTGATATTCCTGATGGGTAACAGTCTACTACTTCAGTTCCTTAAAATTAATTTATTAAATGTGTGTTATAAGATTATATACACAGATATATATCCGTGTAGCATCTAGCCATATGTATGCATTCCTGTATACAAATATATAGCGATTTAACCCTACACTTTATATATAGACATGGTTCATTCGAATATATTTATTAAAAGTGCGGAGATAATCTTAACCTGCTTTCAGCATGACATGAAACACACCTTTATTAGTCCATAGTTCAACAAATGGAGCCATTTGTCATTTTCAGCTATGCCGATCAAAGAAGAAATAAACACGTACTCTAGCGGTTATATGAAACATTATATATTGTATAATTATCAACAGTATTGATGTATATTTATATCTGTGTTTGTTATGGGCTTAAGTACCTACACATGCACAAACACCTATATATATATATATATATATATATATATATATATATATATATATAAATATATGTATATATATATATAAAGTATACTATAAATTTTCCAATAGAGGCATTCTTCGGCGGTTCCTCCAGCTTAATATAGAACTGAACTAATCTTATCATGCCTCGAGGGTAGAAAAAAGAACTAACTTGTATATATAAATGTACAAATATAAGGTGCTACAAGGAGGGTAATTTCTCGAGATCAGGTGACAAGGTGATAATGGTAGGAATTGGTTGTAACATTAATTCAATAAATGAACGAAGAAAAACGACCGATGATCAATTATTAATCTCCTATTGATCACGGTAAAGGTTGTCACAAAGTGCCTTGTGACTGTACACATTCTGGTTTGTTTTGAGACAAAGTGGCATGCTTAATGTCAAACAGCTTTTCAGACCTGACCCCCTCCCAACTACTTGTTTTTGTTTCCTAAAGCAATACCCGGGAAATTTCCATTAGGGAATTTATTCATTCTGGACCTTCCTTTAGTGAGTGTTCTGTTCTGGTCTCTATTGAAAAGCTTTGTGGATAAGCCTGTGTTGTTACAGTAAATTTTAAAAGACCACATTAAGCTGTCAATACTGATGATTTGGTAGGACACGTTCGGAGGCAAACCTTGACCAATGTAAATTCAGTTGGCCACAGATCCCCAGAGGAGAGAGACCTATGATACTAAACTGGACATTGACTTAAGGCCTATATGGTTGAAGGTCTCTCTATTACTGATAGTAAGCCAACTCTGAGAACACTGAAAATAGGTATATATTGAGGTATCTCATGAACTCCTAAATAGTCAATGCTATCACTGAGTTCTGTATGAGCAGTTGTTTGTTATATGCCTGTGAAGACCTTCTACCCAGAACAGCCAAGGGTGGTTTGGTGCTGCGTGTGAACACATGGGCATTCAACAACTGTCATGACAACTATATTCTTGTTCCTGATGGTAGGACAGAACTGGCGGGATACACATGGTGAGTCTCCACTAATAAGTTCTTACACCAAACCAGTAGAGAGTATAAATTGTGGTCTGCAAAGTAAACCTTGTGTATTTTAAAAATAATTTGTGTACAACAGCATAAATGTTATTGTGATTGTTGAGCCCATAATCCAAGGGGAACCCAGGAGTTTTTTTAAAAATAAATTCCAAGAAACTTTATTTTATGATAAAATTTTAGCAAGTTTTAACAAGGAGACATTACGTTTCTCCTTCAACAGAGCTGTGCTTCTTTTACTCTTCAGACTAGTAAAAGTATGTATTTTTTTTTATTTACTAGGCATGAGCCTTGGCATATGTGGCCTGTAAAGAGCAATCAATAGAGCACCAATTCCCCCAAAACTTGATGAATATCACTTCTGATGGCTAGGTAATCGGTTACATTTTGGATAGTTTTGAACATTCCACCTTAACTGGGGCTATATGCCACTCAGTATTTATATATATATCTTTCTTGTATATAGTTAATACATTTGTTGTTATATGCTTAAAGCTTTTGGTATCAATGCATGGGCAGGTGTCTGGTCATATGTGTTCCTATGTGAAAGAATTATGGGCAAGGTCCGACCAAGTATGATCTTCAAAACGGTCAGATTGTTGACGCTCGTTCGCTACACAAGGTTCGGTTTTAATGTTGTCTCCTGCTTTTATGTCTCGTCTTTTTATATCTCTGGCAATATTATATATTTTCTTGGAATTTATTAATAATATGACTATTTGGCTATTGTGGTAATCGATTTTTCAAACATGCATCAGTTAATTAAAACGCCATTACAAGGTGTATAGTATAAATAAATACCTGGGCAAGCCTTCCAGTGATAAATTGAAAATAATACATTATTACTGCACCATTGAGAAAGATCGTGATCCGAAGGGAATCATGTCACAAAGGCATGAACATGTAGCAACAATCCAATGGATCATAATGTACCATATATATATGTATATATATATATATATATATATATATATATATATATATATATATATAAATTAATGTATAAACATGTGTGAGGAAAATATGTATACACATGTTTGTCATCGGGGTGAAGTACTTGTACATACACATATAAATACATGTCTTATGCAATACCTTTACTTTAGGAAAATTACCTTTTTTTCTAATTGATGAGTCGATCATGTGCGCCAAAAGCAAAATATATAGAATGGGTGCCATGAGGAATCTTGGACTTCCCAGCAAATATGGATATACTGCAAATGCAACTGGAAGAATGTGTTAGAACGTCATAAAATTCTGTAACTTGCATTGGTAATATAGCACATGGGCTATAGTCTTCCCGATTGGTATATGAATATATAAAACACAACAGAACAGCTCTCTAGACTAAAAATTCAATCACCCGAAAGGCATATGCTGTTAAGACATTCAAAAACTAAAATATGTGTTGGCCATACCTAGATAATAAATATCTCCCCCCCCTCTCTCTCTCCCTCTCTCTCTCTCTCTCTGTGGGTAAATGGGTACCATTTTTATGTTTTTGTAAAGGCAAATTATGGAAACTGATGAATGAATAAAATAAACTCCAACTTTTGCTTTTGTCATCAGTTTATGTTTGGGGTAACCTGTGGTTACAAAATATGACGTCATAACATGGTGGTTATATGAAGAGCACGTCTAACTTAAATCAGCGTCTTGACCATATATCTGTTCGTGTCATTTATCAAACGTATCAAGGGTGTGTTAAAGGTTACCGATAAGGCCTCAATCTGGCATAAGAAACGCATTCATTTGGGGCTAACTGCTGTAAGCTTTTACCGATTCAAAAATCGGATTCATAGCAGGTCTTAATTAACATTATCGTTATCAGTAAAACATTCATGACAAGCAAATATTTGAGTAAACCCTGCTGATATGGAGAGCTCATTGCTCAGATTTATTTGCATGTTAACACATTCGCTGCCCGGCCAAATATTCCCCCAGTGCCAGGGCCTGCAACAGACTCGGGGAGTTCTGGGTGAGAAAGTTCTAGGTGTGAAATGCCGATAACGGGGGTGTGAAGTCCACCTAGTCCAGTAAGGACTTCAAAGAAAACAAGCTCGTCATCCTAATTTAAATGACGATTATTGATAGCGATTATTAATCCACATGCACCGGAATATGCTTACTTTAAACAATGCCTGTGACTTAATATCTATGAACTTTAAAGGCCAAACGTCACAAAATAGGGCGTAAATATGTGAACTAAATATATGAAATACTTTCGGCACAGCCATAAACGTGTCAGTGGTTTGCCCTCAACGACAGTTTAGGTCGGTGTCGTCGGTCAGTGATAATATAATTAAACCGTAATACTAAGTGCAAAGACCCGACAAAACAGCGCTCTATTTATCATTCTTATCTCTAAATATCAAGTGCACTCAACAAAACTGTGAACTAAAAGCACACAGCGCTTGATGATTATCTTGCAAAGCGACCGCTAGTAACGCATGCACTAGTAAAGCACACATAGACCTGACCGATCACTGAAATTCTTTCGCTGGTGACAGTCATTGACATTATCTTAGGTTGAAACATATCTCAAATAACAATCAGGTGGATGTGAAGTGCCAATGAGAAATAAGTGTCTATCATTTAAAAAAGACGGACGATGGATATCCGAAAACTGTCAAAAAATGTAACACGTCATCTTTGAATGTAAGATCATAACAAACACGCACAAACAATCGAAATAATATTGGAATAAGATATATATATATATATATACAATTTATTATATATTAAGAATTTATAGAGTACTGTCCAATAATTTGTTTGTAAGAACCATCTTGACAAACACCTGAGAGGTTTAATTGCTGAGTGCACAATGTGAGAAATAAAAAGAACTTTAATTCCTAAAAATATCTTTTTTACTCCCTTACTATCTATCAACGATAGCTATGTATAGTATATAAGATATATAATACATGTGTGTAGGTACATGTGTTATTGTTCAAGATATAAATAAATTAAAATTATTAAACATTGTCACCGCATGGCTGAAACCAAAAGGCTATTTTGAGCAATATTGCAAAACAACTTTAAAATATCATCTTGTTTACAAAAAGATTCCATAGGCAAAGAAAAGACTACAGCGCAAGGAAATGGCAATTTTCTAGTCATGTAGTAAAATAAGCCTGATAAAAAAAATACCTTAGATGTTCCATATCTTTGTATCTTTGTATAAGGAGAGAGAGAGAGAGAGAGAGAGAGAGAGAGAGAGAGAGAGAGAGAGCAGTTACGTCAGGGCCGTATCAGGGTTTAGGAAAAAGGAGGGGGGGGGGTCCATCCATGGAGGACTAAAACCTATGAAAAATGTCTGTAGGTCAATAAAGGGGGGGGGGGGGTTGTCCAGATAGCAAAATTAGGCCTTAAACCCCTTAAAGAAGGCTGCGGCAGATGAAAAAAGGGATCCTCTTCTGGGAGTAAAAATCTAGTGTTAGGGGTTATTATACAGAATCCCCATATATACTTGTATATATATATATATGTGTGTGTTGTGATTTGACATAAAAATCCTTAATTAATGCTGATGGTTAGTTACTCATTTAGATGGAAACGTTTATATGCAAAAAATTTAGGAAATGACTATAAGGGGTAGACGAGCATATTGGTGAATATGTAGACATTGATGACACAGCCTCCTGTCACGCTTACGTAACAGAGTTAAGTGCCACAAATCAAACGTATGAAAATGTGCTTTATGGTAACAGATGCAAAAGCGTAATTCGTCTTCTCAGGGCGATGAAAGGTTTAAATGAAGTTAGTGAAGAACTTATTGAAAATGATCTGGAGAATCTGGAGAAGCGATGGCTCAAGATTTGTTTAAACAAATGGTAAACATTAATGAGAAGGTCATGAGTGGAGCAAGTATCAGACCAAATTCGAATGAAACGGACAGAGGAGGGACTTCCCGTATAACGCACTTAGTGACAGATGCAGCCAATCAGACAGAGATGTCGAAGACACATAATGCAACGCCAGGTCGATGTATGGTTTTGGAAGCAGTTCCACACAAAGCTGGTAATAAGAGGACGGAACATAAGATGGAAGCTTATACATTCCTTATAGACAATGAAATAAATTACACATAAGCTTTCCGAGAACATACAGTTTTAACAGCATATGTTATCATTTTAGATTCCACACGGAATGGAACACGTCATACTCTGAATGTGAAAAGATAAAACAACCTTACCCCTTTTTATTCACTTTTTTTACAACATAATAAAAATTTTATTGCATCAATTCCTAGTAAACATACTAAATATAATTTGCAGAAATACCCTGTCTTTCCTTCTATGTATGGCGTTGAATATGTTGATTTTTTTTTGCTCTAGTGAGGCACGGTAAGCTTTGTAGTAGAGGTGAATAATGATACGGTACTCGTAATGCACAGACTATGTATCAACCCATGTGCAATTGAAATATGACCGAAGTAAAATCCTCACATTCCAGCTAATCTCGTTCTTCTTTTTTGTGTATAAGGGGGACATACGAATGAAATGAAAATAAAATATAATAGGTCCTATATGGTCCAACTATGGCTATAGCAGGTAATATGTGCATGTTTAAAAACATTTTAAATGTCGGCCTGAATGTCTGCCATAAATAACATCTGATTACGTATGTTTGAGTTGAATATGACTATCCTGTTTACATTAAACATTTATAGACTATAATGTGACATACAGCCTATAATTCATTGTGGGACTATGGAAATACAAATCGTTTACGTTGAAAATAATAGTTGTTTATTAGACTAAAAGGGTCTGCCTAATATTTTACTTGATTACATAAATAGAATGTGCCACATGACTGTGAATTTGACTCTTCACGCAAGGACACAACATGTTAATATGTTCCACAATTGCCTAATTGGGATTTAAAGGAGAATTTGCAAGAAGTTTCTTGGATAAATGAATCCGATTTGTGGTTCAGTTATGTGTCAACATGTGTTCTCCATTTGTTTTCGACATGACTCTAACTCTCTGCAAAATCGCGCATGATTACAGGTTTCCTTGAAAAATCACAGTAATATTAAAAATGTCATTTCAATTAGAGCTGAAAGTAAGTGGTACCACCTTTTCATATTCCGCATTCAAATTATAAAAAAATAATAAAAATCTTACGGTACGGTATCTCATTTTAATGCCTGAAGTAAGTGATTAGCTAGTTGGAAATGTGACCTAAGGATCGGACAACTTGATAGTCTCGGACTCAGAACTAAAGGCAAACTTAAAGTAATTTTTCAGCAACAGATCACATTAAACGCACGACATCAAGAAGTAACAGGGATGATTCACAGCTAAGAGTAATCTATACAAGGAATCATGACGAAATAGACGTAATAAGAACTTCTTGTATAACTCACCCTGCGAGAGAGTGTTGTAAATGAGTGGAATACCAGGTTGGAAGAGCTACATTCCTCATAGACAATATAGAGATAGTATATACATGTAAACTATTTCTGCCAAATGTATCGATATTTGTTTGTAATAGATTATTTATAGTCTAATAAAAGAATTATTTGACATATTGATAATAGACTAATAATAAAAATTATAACTTGTCTACAACTAAGTACCCACAATAATTTAAATTGAGTTAACCTCAGCTGATGCATGTGTATTAAAAGTGTATAAATCCTGTTATTCAAATAGAAATAATGCTTTGTCGAACTAACATATATTTAGAAAGTGTTAAACTTCAAAGCAAATCCAATTTTTTTGCTAGTCCAACGGGGATGATTTAAAGAACAGCAAATGCACAAATAGTTTTACATCTCATCGACTTTGTATCCCTAAGAAACAGAATTGACAATTATTGTCTCCTTTTCCATGAGATGAATGGTGAAAACCTGCCTGATAATAACATCAAACATTATTGCTTTTGGAAAAACAAATAAAATTGTGTTAGCTTTCACGGCATATTCAATGTCTCAGGCTAAACCGGTAATGTTGCAAACTAGTTTTAAGCAAATAAAATAGTTATTTTTTTCACTTGCCCATCCTAACTTTTTTCTGACATGCCCGTTTCGCATTCGCGCTGGATGTCATATCTGTATTTCCAAAGCACTCCAAAAGAAACAGAACTACCACACACACTATGTGAAAGGAATATCGTGTAATAACTCAATTTTGAAAGATTCAATTTATTGGTAAACTTTAAAGTGCGCCATAAAATAATATCATTCTGGGTAGGCTGGGACAAGAATTAAGTTTCCTGGAGTAATCCACATTAAAGCGTACGCCAAAGAAAGCTCTTAAGTGACACATTATTCAGCACACACTCTTACCCTGGTAAACACACATTATGATTTAGTGCCATTGTAATGGATACAGATAACTCGTATTACAACCCACATCACCACGTCCAGCTTATCTGTTTCGTTAAATTGCTACATTTCCGGTCCTGATACAATAGATCCATTGTGTTAGCATCATTAGTTACCGATAATTAATAGCAATGCTGTGAACCCTCTATTCTGTGTGGAGGCAACATATCACTTATTTTATTGAACCGTTTTTTCTACCATTATTACTCAGAATTACTCTGTCGGTGTTAGTTTCCATCCTCGTTTGTAAGTAGTTGATTTACTGTATTTCTTGAACTCTGATACAATGATTCTGAATTAACCAGAGCGCCCCCTGATGGAGAGATTTTCAACGATCATCACGGTAAAATAAGGCTTCCTCCCTTGATTAGATAATAAATTATTTGACAGATAATCCTATATGCTGTAAACTTACTATGTCAAAAATATCAGCTGCGCAGAGCTGCATAAAAAAAGGCTCATTGTAATTGACTTAATGGACTTATGCATATATATATATACATGTATATATATATATATATATATATATATATATATATATATATATATATATATATATATATATTTATTTATTTTCTAATCATCCTTTCTATGTGTTTCTGAAACAATTTAATTAAGCGTATGCAGTTAGAAACCTGAGCTATATTTGTATATCCTAAATGTCTACAGATACGTTTACCACGTTGCGTTTTTTTCAAATGTAAAGAAATACAAACACCCAGCCAAATGCTGAACTGATAGTATCGGTACAAGGTAGATGGATTTTTTTTTGTCGTAGCTTTTTAAGCCCCTCCCTATCCCATACTGAAGTCAACCAAATTATCACATAAGTCATGTTTAAAGGAGGCCGGCCTGTGTTCGAGCTACCAAGGGTTGATCTGTTGGTGACCTCAACCGGAAGCTTTGCCACCATGCACTGATGATCAAACTCGATTATTCCTGTCAACAGATGACCCTCTTATACTATGAGTGTCTTTACCTTATAATCATTGACTGATTGCAGTTTGCAGGTTGATGTTGTTTTCAAAGTTTTTACAGAGTATTTCAGAATACTTGAACTGTAATGATAATCTTCCGAAATGAGTTTTGCACAAAGGACGCAGTTCAAGCCAAATGATCTGTTCTGCAGTTGGCCTTCCCTGGTATTCTTCTGACTGATTGGCTTCTCTTTGATTCTATACTTACGTAAAAAGACACTTATCTAAGTATGATGCCTCACTTGTGGTTTGGTTTTATTATCAGAATGTATGCCTGGAGGCAGGGGATGTGGGCTAATTTGATTATAAAAATCATCATGGTATTTATCATGTCAACAAACCGTGTACATGTTATTCAAAAATTATGCTTAAAGTCAGTGATTTTTGCGAGGAGGGAACGTAAAATTATTTGTACTCTACCCCCGTCTATCACACCCACATACACATATACCCTGATTGTAAAAGACTGATTAATTCAACATCTTTCAATGAGCGTTGTATATATTTAAAAACAAGTTCAATAGTTATGTGTGATTTTTTTAAAAACATGTTTTGGCACAGTTTCAGGAGGTATGTGATGAATTGAGGAATACGCGACATAGTAACACAATCGGGACAAACACCCAGCGAATGTATTTCGTTGATTGATATACACTGTTCTTGCTAAATGTTACTATTTGCACTTTCATTTATACAATGTTAAATTATAGAATCATTATTGAAAGGTAAGTCATACCGATCTTTATTTGTAAATGAATAAAGAAGTTTGATGCCTGGATTTAGATAAACAACTTGAATTATTAAACAGGTGAACCACTACTTTTAGAAGATTACATTTGGGAGATAGTGAAATATAATTTGTGAATAGATAGAGAGTATCAGTATTTTGTGTACAACACAAAAAAGTAGTAGATTCACTTACCATACCTACAACCGTACTCTGACTCACACTCAGAGGGACGATACTGTAAGAAGCGTTTCCATTTCTTGTGTATCGTTATCTTGTTCATATACAGTGATACACTATGTGGTTGGTTCAGCCATCCCGCTGCTTGGACTAACATCCAAGAAATCTATGAGTAGTATTAGTCATAACGAAATAAAACAAAACATGACTTAATTTCCAAATTTATTGTAAATTTATCTAGATATATAATGCATCATATCTGGTTTTATATGAAAATAAACCATCGTCACCTCTTCAAATGCTCCAAACAATATTGATTTTTTGACTCATGTGACTGTTCAACTGATTTCCCTGTCGTTGGGAGCTTGGTGTTAGTCCCAATCAAGTTACTATGTGGCGCTTAGCTCACCTCGTCCGACGTACCTCCAGAAACTGTGCCAAAGTGTGGTAGTATATTACACGTGACTATCGTTAAATACATTCAACGTTCATTTACCTCATCGAGAGATGTTGAATTTATCAGCGTTTGACATCACATATGTTAAAGACAGAGAGAGAGAGAGAGAGAGAGAGAGAGAGAGAGAGAGAGAGAGAGAGAGAGTATTTAGAAGTATGTGGAATAATACGTTGCTGTTGAGATCAGTTGGGTCATCGATACTCCGCAGAATGTCGGAAAGACTTTTGTAGAAATTTATTACGTTTACGTGGAAGGAATCAGTCTTGTTATGCTTTGTATGCACAAAGAACAAAGTCAAGCATGTCAAATTACCCTTAACTCTTCGTGTACCATTAAAGGAAACATCCGTTTACATTTGTAGCTATAAAAGTGAAATATGTATGATGAATTGAGAAATTCGGACCTTGTTTATTTATATAGCTAATTATTCTTACAAAAGTTATTACTTGGAAGTGGTATCTCAATTCAACTGGACGGGCTAACAAACCATATTGTTTATCAGTGTATATGTAGATTGAACACAGCATGGACATGCACAGTAAAAAAGGACTCCTCATGCAGTTTCGTTCTTGTGGTGATGTTTTATAGGGCGTAAGAAGATATGGTAGGTTAATCTTTCTGGCCTAGTAATTTTATCTAATTATTTATCGCTTTTAGGTATGATTTTTTTAACACTTATTCCAGTAAACTGCCTACACAGGTTTCTTCATTTCATGATTTGAAATGTTTTCGGTAAAATTGTAGAGAAGCTTGTAAAAAAAAAAAGAATTGTGCTGAACCCGCCAGATCTGTGTGGCTAGATGCCGAATATCAACACGGATTCACATGTTTATGCAAATAATTATGGAAATACAACATGGATTAACACAATATATCGTTTACAGAAAAGCTTGACAGAAGTTGTCCCTGTGCCGCAGAGTTTCAGCAAAATACATTTTTGTCAGGTGTCTGACTTTGAAAAAAAGTATGAAGAGTTGGGAACAAGCCTCAGTGACATGTATTTTGGGGAAAATGTGTTCGTCACGAAAATGATTGTATTTCGCCAAATCTTCTGAACATAGTACGTTGTTTTACAAACTTTTCTGATAAAAACAGCAGCGTTTATAAGGCATATTGGCTTTTTGCAACAAACACCCTCTGGCGATGGTATGAAGGCATTTTCCTTTTAGTGTACTTAAGCAAGTCTGATTTTATGGTATATTAAATGTAAATAATTAATATGTGAGTGAATAACCCAATTAAAGGCGATATATTTATTAATATTTGTGTTGGAAAGTTGATGAAATCTCCCCATGGGACTTGTCCAAAGTAGTCTTAATTCACAGGTGGTTTCATTAGAAAGGTCAGTTATACTCACAGTGAAATGTTTAGGTTCATTCACGGGTAAAATGTATAGACAGTCGGTATCATTAGACATGTGTTCCTTCAAACAGGTTCCACTGTATTCTCTTCCGTGATGACCATGATATATAATGACATAAAGTAGGTTTTAATCTTGCACGTTAATTTGATTCCACATGACATGAAATATTTCCATACATGAAATTCCATACAAATTCTTATCATTGGTTCTAACTTAAGCCATGCACCACTGTAATGGCATGTATTGGTTTTAATTGTTAATTTGATTTACCGATTGATTATTACTTATTGTATAATTACACACGTCAAGATCATTTAAAAATTAGCATTTACAGTAACTTGTACGGGAATGATGATAACCTGGCCTGCATGTATATATTCATAGCAAGCAATCCTAGAAGCTGCATTGCGTATAGGGTGACAAGAAGGATGGTTTCAGTACTGAGTCTGCTGGGAATCGTCGTTCTGTTTATGTCCATAATGTGGTAATTTGATATTGAGAAATATAATTGACTGTAAAATATTTATAATGGTCAAAATTATATTAAAGCATAACCGACAATAAGACAAGTAATAATAATAATATTTTTATTATAATTATTAGTATTATCATATATAATAATAATAACATTTTTTTTATTTTAATTATAATTATTGTTAGAAACGCAAATGATTAAATATTGTTTGTAAATTGGAGATATTTGTGTATTCCATTCAGATTGAAACTTTTGCAGACTTCATCTGCGGAGCTAACTGCGAAGGAAAAAAGTATGATGCAGTATAGAGGTCTCGTCTGGAGAGAATTTAGACTTTGATGACTTAGAATTGTGGCTATCTAATGGAACTGAAGCATCCTTTCCTGAAGCATGTCGAAGCAGTGGTGATCTACAAGATCTACCACTTCCAGAGTGGAACTATGAAGCCAAGACAAGAGAATAATTAAAGTATGTGATAAACTTATTCAAAGTGTGATCAACGAATCCGGGGAAGCGCTAGTAAGGGGTTCGGTATAGCAGAGTACAGACATAAAGTTGAATGTCACAAGTGAATCACATCACAGGCCAGGTTTAAAATCATATTTATGACACTGATCAACGCGTACACCAGGATACAAGGTGAAATGAATGCAGCTTTTTGTATAACTCTCTCCGCGACAGATGAAGTCCATTTGAACTGAAAAAGCCCTCTCCATGATAAAATACCTGACGGCCCTGAAAAGAAAAGCACCTGAACTGGCAAAGTTGTTAATGCAGTGTCGCATGGAGCAGGTTATAACCGGAGAGATAGCCATGTTGAAAAACGATACATTCCTCGTGGTCAATGAAATATATAACATTTAATGTTTCTTATAAGCATACCAACAGGCTGTGCACAAAAGCTTTAACATTGCGAAATCAAATATAAAAATATAGTCAACTTATGTGATTAAGTTCTTTCCTTCAAATTATGACATCAATCAAACCAACTGATTCCAATATAGATGCGTGGCCTGTTATAATTTCGGAAACGCTACATGTGTTCTGATCGAGGGCGTAGAATATATACCGATGATTTATTCGGGACCAAGACAGAGACCAGACTATATGCACGAGACAAAGCCCAAGACTGGAACCAGGGACCCGAGACCGACAACTCGAGATCATATGTTAACACAGCTTCCATCAACTCCTTATAAGATAATCAATGTTCAAACAAAATTTAAGTGAAGCGCCCTTTAACAGATGTATCACCTTTCTCTTAAGTTAATCCCTCTTTTAAGAAAGCCAAAAGGGGAAAATACAGTCATGCCATATAAATATTTCTTTCTTTAGAAAAAAAACAACACGGTTTACCGAATGCATGAAAAATTGTTTGTGGGAGTGTAAAAGAAAGGAAGAAAAAAAGTGGAATATTATATGACCACATTCACATACCTTAATAATTAACCTCGGCCAAAGTGACTGGAAACACAAATTTTTACACTTCTTCTGTAACTTCTCACTGAATATCTTGCACACAAGGAAAAAAAAAACAAGCAACAAAACAAACCGAAAGACAGGCGACAACACAACCTCCCCGAATCATTCAATTAGACAGTCTTTCATGTGTATTTCACGTTTATCATTTTGCTTCCCGGATATTGTTTACTACTACAAAGATTTAGTTCTGCTCGCTGTGCTGCATAAAGCATGTTGTCCATATAACGTCACGTGTGCAATACGTGTGCGATATCATTATATGTTCCGTTCCCTATATTACGATGAGTGTTTTTTTTTAACTGGAGCACCAATCTTTACTTTCTATCTGTGTTACAAATAGAACATCTGGAAAACGTTGTAACTTTTTTTCTGCGTTACTACATCAATTTTTTCATCATTCAACTGGATCAACGGGTGTTTAAAGACTGCTATATTAAATTAAACACAAGATCATCGAATATTAGTACTTATTTATCGCCATATATCAACAAAATATGTTGTTCGCCTTATCAAGACCATTAGTAACCCGGATTCATATTTGAAAATAAATCGCACAATCGTCTTTTTACTTTCATCAGATACCTATGAATTATACATGTGCTACTGTTTCCGGCTCTGTGTCGAAGTTAAAAAATATACACGTGTTTGATGGAAATAAAAAAAAAACAAGGCAAATATAAACTGAAGCGTGCTTTTATACAGAAAGCCAGATATATGAGGAAAAGAATTCCTCTAACCTGTTGGGACAAGGAATCATAACTAATTAAAGATATTCACAGATTTCAATTTTAAATATGTACCAACTTTAAATAAGTTAAATAAGTTAGTAAATAGTGTTACAAAATATGGTGAAGCCTTTTGATAATACATATTGTAAAACATTAAGAGCTATATTCTACATTGTCCATGAGGAATGCTTTTGTTTCAATCAGGGCTTCTTAAGTCTTAGTACCCGCCATCTACTCCATGATAAAGGTGTCAACCTCATTTGTGTTTTCCGTCCTGTCTTTGCAGAAACTACAATTATATAAACGTTATCATGTACTTGTACTTGTTTAATTGGCCTGGCCGATACGAAATTCACCTGTAGGCTCAGACTCGGATTCGTTAAACATATCTCTCAAAAGTTCACCAGATAAACAAACTACAATCGAGCCTCTACAATCACTTTCTTCTGCTCGTCCAGAGCAGTTCCCTAAAATTTTGAATAATGTGCAGGCACTTCTGCAGATGAAACGTTTAAAAGTTGACGCCTGGAAAGGGAAGAGTTTTATTTACCGTTTCTATTTAAACTCGAGAAAAAAAGAGGAGTGTATAGCAAATGGTACTAAAGTACTATTAACGTTGATATCATTACTATTATTAATAACTAAGGATTGTTGTTGTGAGTAAGGATGTTGTTATTCTCGTTTGTGCCTTTTTATTATCGTATAATATATTTTACATCAGCTATTACTTTCTTTTATTATTATCCAATTTACCTGGTCATTAATTTTATCAGAACGACGACGAAACATAAAAGACTTAGTGCTCCAATCGTTCCTCCTACCGCTTTTTCCGTAATGCTTATTGGACCGTTGACCCGTAGGATTGTGGTTGTCCTGCTTCCACCTGTAATTGTACAGGGAAATATAGACAGTTATAAAAATATACTTAGACACGAAGATTTTGTTAAATAATTAAACATGAACATTAAAACTCCTATGGACTTTCCATGATGAATGTCTTGTTCCTGTGGTATGACTTTCATTCCTCCTAATACCTCACCCGTTGAGTGTTTGTAGCAGAAAGCCAATAAGATTTGTTCTTGCTGCTCCTCTCCGTCAGGAAGGTCTGAAAACTTATATACCATTGCTCTGATGTAGTCGCAAATAATAATCCTTTACGTGACGTTCCTTTGTTGTCGTCATCACATGTCTATAAAGCTTGTTTCCAATTTTTCCGAGGTCTTTTTAAAGTCAGACATGTGTCCGGGTTCCGATGTTGAAATTCTACTTCCCAGTTGAGGCAAGGTATGTCATTCGTATTAAAAAAAAAAAAAAAACACGACGTTTGAATTTATAATGGGGTTTCAAAAAACCTCAAGGATCCTGCAAGAGTGCATGAACAGCGCCATTTGAGGAAATTTCATGAAGATTATAGCTGAATAATAACAATCAAAACAATAATACGTCGACTTGGTGGTATTCTGGAGTATGCTTAACCTGAACTTAAGAACTTCAAAGAGTTAATGACAAATATTAAACATCACAGAAATCAGGGCACTATCTTCCCCTTCTGAGAATCAGGGGATATTAGGGAGCGTCGATTTCAAAAGATTGTTGTCAGATAATAATCGACAATCATCTGCCCTTACCTTGTGGTCATGTCGCAAAACATCGCCTGTTTGCACCAGTCTTTTAGTCTTTAGTATGTATCCTAAAATTATTAAACAGGGAAACACTCGTTTACTGTAAGAGGTCTAATTGTTTTATTCAATTACCATAATGAAAAGAGTTCAGATATAAAATGTTTTGCTTACCATATGTATTTACGTACTCACAAGGAAGAAACTGAATAAAGAGAATTATCATTTATTGTGAACCAATTAGAACAAAGATATGTGTTGATTATCTATTTACTGTAAATTCACGTCCGTCAGATACATAAAACCAAGCCATCGTCACGTCATAATAATGCCCCTAAATTTGGTAATTTTACCTACTTGACTTTGTTCGTTGTGGAAACAAGCCATAACTGATTTGATTTCTACCACAGAAACGTATTAACTTTTGGTAATACTTTTTACTACATTCTCTATACGCTGTGTCAAGTTGGATCAGTTAAGATTCGGAAGGAAAGTACAAAGAAAAAGAATTATGCAATGCCGTTATACGTACAAACTTCCGTATTTTGATGGAACAAATATTATCAGTTGTACACGATGCACAGTTAATGGAAGGGCGATGCGTTCAGCATATACCAGGTCGGAAACGCTGTGTCAAGCTAAATCAGTTAAAAGAATGGGGAAAGTGTGATGAAAATTATTTACGTGGTGCCGTTAAAAAGTATCCCTACTCCGAATTTTGATGGAACCAATCTTACGAGTTGTACGTGAGGTACAGTTAATGGAAGAGCCACCCTATGTTCAGTGGTAAATTATGGAACCAACTGTACGCGTTGTGTAAAATAAACGGAACAGCCACATGAAACACCGAGGCACCTGGTTTCGAGATCCCCGCGTGGACAGATTCATGTGGACATCTGCAATCTCTCGCTCTGGTTCTCCGTTAATTTTTATTTTTGTGCATGGTTGAAAAGATTGCGCGTGTCTCATATCCCTATGTCATCTATGGGAATTTCGTAAACACAATCTATGTACAGGCGATGTTTTCAATGGTGTCCCTAAGAAGTGACCCTTTGGTTTATTGTTTCGGCGTGTTCTTTTATAGTTTTGTCTGACGAGCGTGATAACGTATTTTTTAAAAGTAAACGCCGGCGTTATATAGAAGGCGGCCTTGTTTAGACGCCGGGTCAAAACAGGGTCTGAAGAAATAAACGCCCGGGCGTCTGATCAAGAAATTACGGTATGTATTCTGACCGTTTTCTCGACCTTGTTAGTTCCTTCGAATAATGTGTTTGTGCCGGTAAAGCTTACCATTTGTACCGTTTTGACATCGAAGTGGAGTCTGAGTAGCGAGCATCAGTGGAATGAACAAATATATTGATGTAGCGATTACCAACCGCGCAGTAGCCATGTTGAAACCCGAGGGAAGGAAGTTGGCAAGGGCTGAATTTGATACAGTTCTGAAATCTTAGCCTATTTCGTTAACAACAATTCGGTCAGTCTCACTTCAAAGAAGCAGATATAATTGTCCGCAATATGCTAAAATAAGATCGTCTTGAGTTTAAAATAATTTGTCATTTGTCATGTGCTTTCAGATGACATTTTTTTGCCTTATACAATATGAACATTCCGCATATATATACTACGTCTCATAATAAATGGAGGTTTAGTTTAATCTATCACTGTGTGACATAAACTGATATGTACTTTTCCAACGTGCTCTTCACTTCAGTGAAGGGAAGTTCTTACAATCAATTTGAAACAAAATAGATACAGGGAAATAAGAACGTACCCGATCTATTGTATATATATATATATATATATATATATATAAAGTATTCATCAGAGTATTACCTTTATATCATGCTGACAATGCCACGGGTCGCTGTCACATCATATTTCTGAGCAGACAACATATTCCCAGCAGCTTCCTCAAACTAGCCATAACACATGCGGGTCTGTTATTAAAACCAAGATCTCACCAGGCCTTAACAAAAAGTTCATTAAATACGAAATGCAATAGAATTATTGTTCGGCTGGTATCAGAGATGCATCTGTCGGGCTACCCGTATATCTTTATTTTACAAACAATTGGTTGCAGCTGTTTTCGTAAAGAATACTTCAGATTATCATCTTGAGATACCATAAGAGTTATATATATATATATATATATATATATATATATATATATATATATATATATATGTCCGTCCTTTAAATTTGCATGTTTCCTTCCAATAATAAATTATATTGTCCTGAAAACCCAATTGAAGTAAGGCTCGCCTGTAAAAAAAAGAGCTAGGGGACGAAAGCGACGGTTTATTATATATTTATTATATAATTTAAATATAATTACATTTAGAACGGAACTGCTATGGAACTATATGGCATGTTCCTGAGATATCTTGTACTTTGGGAAAAAAATGAACCGCCAATGGGTAAAAGTCATGAATGAAAACATGACATAAATTCGAAGTGGGGATTTAACGATTGATTTTACCGTATGCACACATTACTTTAGTTCCAGTCTGATTGTATATGGCTACAGTATAAAAAAGCAGCCGATATTAGGTCCAAACAGATGACAAAGCAGCAATATATAACTTGTAAATAAATAATACGAAATCAAACCTAGGTGTTTCCCTATGACCATGAACATTGTTTCAATATTAAATATGCAATGGGTATGTCATACTAACTTAGCACGATCCTGCACATCGATGCAGGAACAATGGTTCTATCGTATAAAGACCGAAAGAGAGGTCTTGCAGGGGTCACAGATTATATAAATCAGATATTGAAGCTACAAAGCGAGGTGATGACGATAAATTATACATGGAAATTGATACTTTAATTATTGTCTACAAAAGCTATATTAAACAAGTGGTGTTGAATAAGATAAGTGCCAAACACGCATATGGGTGTGAAATATCGAACAAATGTGGCCTAGAGCCAGGTCTGCTTGACTTTTGATGAATTTTCTGTTCAGTTAATCTTGTAAATTTATGTGCTTCGAGGCGTTGCGTAGCGAGACTCATTTAATTATTAGGGTAATTCAGATCACAATAAGGATGCGGGATAAATCCTGTCAATGGGCCAGTACATGTTATCACATTAGACCTTAAGCTTGTCAATGGGGACTTGAAACCCTAACCCCTCCCATCCACTAACAGCATGTAAAGTCATTTTCAATTATTAATGCATGCGCTTTTCTTCTTTTTTACACGATTCTGACAGATCAATTTAACATATGCAATTTTTGTTACACGGCTCTCTGACCAGCCGAAGAAATAATTGTCCACAGGTTGTATTTCAAATTTAAAATAAATGATAAGGCAGGTATTTAGGGCAGTCGATGTTTTATTTATATGCCCTACGTAGTTCAGTATATTTTATGAAAAGAAAACCATTAACTACATATAAAAGCACAGTTCAATTCATTGTGATTAAGTATTGCCTTTCTCGATGACATTTTTAATTAAAAATAATTTAAAGATTAGGTAAATAGTCTCTCTCTATAATTATACATTTAGTGTAACAAAGTTTGTGTAAAAGAGTAATGCTGTATCGCATCGTTTTAATATTTGAATTTTTGTTCCTATTTCTCTTAAAACGAAGGAAGTGATATTAAATTGATGGATATCTCTATGAACTCTCGGGTCGATGTGAAGTCCAGACTACTCGTCAAGGAGAGATGTTTATGGATCAATAGCGGTGGTCAATGTACGTCTCTTACCTGTCAAATATTTAAAAAAGGGACACATTTCATCATCTGATTTTGTTAATTCAAATTTACATTAATTTTCAGATACTGCATGATAAACATGACGCTAATGCAATGTCAGTTGAAATCTCACAACAACATTTATCATGGACCCGCTTGAAGAGCGGTGTCATATAGTGATCGCCTTGTCCGTCCGTCAGCCCGTCACTGACGCTATATTTCTCAAACATTATCGAAAACAGATTAAATTTGATCTTTCTCGAATTCATGAGGGTAATTTGTAGAATTTGTAGCAGAGTGAGGTTATGTGATGTTCAGTTAATCCTGCAAATGTATGTGTTTCGAGGCGTTGCGGGGCGAGACTCACTTAATTATAACGGTGATTCTGATCACAAAGAGCATTCGGGATAAATCCTGTCAATAGGACATGTACATGTTATCACATTAGACCTTAATTTTGTCAATGGGGACTTGAAGCCCTAACCCCTCCCCTCCACTAACAGCATGTATAGTCATTCTCAATTATTCATGCATGCTCGTGTCTTCTTTTATACACGATTCTGACGGATCAGTTTTAGCATATGCAATTTATGTTACATGGCTCTCCGACCAGCCGACGAAATATTTGTCCGCAGGTTGTATTTCAAATTCATAAATGAAAAGGCAGGTATATAGGGCAGTCGATGTTTAAATTTATATGACATACGTAGTTCAGTATATTTTATGAAAGAAAACCATTAATTACATTTAAAAACACAGTTCAATTTATATGTGATTAAGTATTGCCTTTCTTGATGACTATTTTAATTATAAATAATTAAATAATTAGGTAACATGCTCTCTCTCTCTCATTATATAAGATTAGTCAAAACATTCATGTTGACAATCAGACGTGCTTCATGACAAATAACTCATATCGGACATCAAAACCATATACGTATTCACTTTTTTTAGTGTTTTTACGTGTTAATAATTCGTTGTGGTAATATAAGTAATATAACATTTAGAATGAACAGAGCTTGTGTTAAAGAGTAATGCTGTATTGTATTAATATTTACATTTTTGTTCCGATTTCTCTCCAAACGAAGGAAGTGATATTAAATTGATGGATATCTCCAGTAACACTCGGGTCGATGTGAAGTCCAGAATACTCGTCAAGGAGAGGTGTTTATCGATCAATAGCGGTAGTAAATGGACATCTCTTACCTGTCAAATATTTGATAAAGTGACACATTTCATCTGATATTGTTAATTCTGTGCACACCCAAATTTACATTAATTTTCAGATACTGCATGATAAACATGACGCTAATGCAATCTCAGTTGAAATCTCACAACAACATTTATCATGGACCCGCTTGAAGAGCGTCGGCTTATAGTGATCGCCTTGTCCGTCCGTCGGCCCGTTACTGACGCTTTTTTTCTCAAGCATTATCGAAAACAGATTTTAATTTGATCTTTCTTGGATTCATGGGGATAATTGGTGGCTATGCGGCTCCCTTAGACATATACAATTACCGACCCCTTTGAAATCCAATATGGCTGCCAGAGCTCAATTCGTTAATTCATCTTGCATGCAATATCTCAAACAGAATGTGCTCGATTTTCTTTAATGTAACGGTGATGTTTCGTGCCAGTAAGGGCAATAAAAATTAAAAAAAAACAATACGGTCTCAAAGATAATACAAGTGATTTTGTTCAATTTGACAGGGATCATTGGTGTCCTTAAGAGAAATAATCAAGGACCAATATGGCTCCCACAGAACAATTGCTAATTTTCTTTTGAGCGCAGTATTTCAAAGAGACTGAATTCTTTCTCAAATCCGTGGTGACAAATGGTGACTATCAGGGCTCCAGCCCGATCAATTTACAAATTTATGAATATACCTAAATTGAACATGTAACATAATTTAAAAAAAAAGCATAGCGGCATATGCACCATATATAATGTATATTATATGTCTGCGTGTTTGGCTGCTAACACTCTTTTTTGTGATTGAGGTGAGAATGCCTACATCTAAGCTTACACTCTGTACTAAATAATAGCGAATATGGAGCTGTACTGAATCTATATTTCCGCAGTATGTTCATTGTTAGATTAGAAATCGCTCCAGCGCCACCTGCCGTCGAAATCTGACATCGACTGTTAAATCCGTAATAAACTATGTTGACTACTTCTACCTTATTTTGCTCATCTACGTTTCTTTCTGAAACTCTTGTTTCGCTTATGAAACCATTAGCCAGAACACTTTTTAGCACGCTCGTGAAAAGGTCTATCATTAACAAGTTTTAAAAAATGATTATACACATAATCATGACTACTGGCATGAATAAAATATATTCCCTGGGCTTGTTTGATATCAGAATATTTAAACATGTATAAAAGCAAGCGATTAACCTAACTTTTCTATTGAACTCCTGTTATTCATAGCTTAGGCTACAAATGTATTAATCACGTATTCTTGGCGGGGGAAAAGCATATGGGAGGGAGCCCAAGCGTTGACATAAATCCCGGAAGGACTGACACGGGGAAGAAAATGTGAAACGATGTCACGATAAACCAATATGTCTGACATAACTGCAGCGATAGGACACACAATATCATCAATGAGTCAGGGGACATTTAAATGCAGTCTGTCCCACTGACATAAAGCGTAATTTTCTACATATGGCAGTAGGCCCTTTAAATGTGATATAAATGGCTCTTGAGTCCCATATTTGTTCCCCGATTGGGGCAAAAGCGACACCGAGTTTGAAGGTTCAGCAAGTTTATTCTCCACACATGAGATCTGTCAATGGAAGTCCAGGATTGGTCTCATGCACATAAACATGCACACAGCACGAAACCGAGCCAATTCGCCTGAGAAGAGTACATTACAAAAGTAAGTAAATGAAGCAATTATAGAGTATGCTTCGACTACATTTATTCCAAACTGTTCAAACATTTTATATATTAATAAATCTGTGATTCTGTTTTGCAGTGTAATATCCGTGACGGGGTATTGTAAATATAACAGAAATTAATGCACGTGCAAGTGATAGTGCAGCGACACGTGTTGTGGTCTTTACAACATTATGTGAAAGGATTACCTGGAAGAATTCTGGGGATTTTCCATTTATGTGTGCTGCCAAGAGATCGAGAATCCCCTTTTGTTTACCTTTACTGGTCATACAAGTGAGACGTTGGGTCAAATGTCAGGTCAATACATGCAAACATGCTTAAAGCCGTCACTGTCAGCAGGGTTTATACCTAGTGCATGAAAGGCCATAACTCTGCGCGGAGGTTGCAAGAAGTTGATCTGACAGAGGTCATGTGTCACACATCCTCGGGCTACAAAAGGACATGTCACACACTAAACTAGGGAATTGATGAGTTGAATGTTGACTGTCACAAACGGGTCTGCTAAATCATCAGAGGAAATCATGCATCCATAAATGATGATATGACGATGAAACGATGAAGATTTAACCACTGAACGAAAAGATTGTTTTGTTATTCGACCCTATCTGGCCACGATTTATCTTTCTATCTTGTAGCCTAGACACCTTCGAGATACTATAAATACTAGCTCCAAATCATCTGCACTCACTTGATGCTCACGTCTTGAAGACAGTTCAACAGGTATAAAATTCTGATTTAGTCTCATCTTCAATTCAGTGAAGAATAATAAAAAAGACATTTTAATGGGGACTCTCACGACTAGAACAGACTCGCAAGTTAAGACTATGTTATTAACTGAACATATTCCAAGAAGTGAATCTCTTGCTCTATATGGATGATCCCCTTATACCTAGAGTTCTATGATATTTGATAAAACACTCTGGAATAAAACAATCCCCAATTGTAATACTCCATATACTTAATATACTAAGACCACAGGAAAAAATGCAAATAATACTCGTTATTTATATGTCACTCTTATAAATGATAGATGTACTCCTACACAACCCGTTTGTCAAGCCTAGAATTAGTTGTCTCCTGCATGGAATCACTTTTACCTTGTACAGAAAGCTGATAAACAGCCTCAGCGGTTAACTTGAGTGCAAAATTCTAAATAGGCTCGAGAGGCAAGCGTAATATTTTAGAGGTGATTGGATGGTCCAAATAGAAATTTACAAACGGAAATGGTACAATTTCAGTTAACAGGAATAAGTTAACAAAAAACGCTGGCCCATACGATCATAAGGTTTAGATTCTTTACCTTTAAACTTGTAACCTGTATACCCTCAAAATGACTTTTAATCGTTGGCAGAGCCTGCACTTTTAAATATAAAATAATTTCTTATTTAAGAGTGGTATAATGTGCACATATCATGATCACGCGCTGTGTCATAACAGGGGACTGTATAGAGGGACGGAATTTGAAATTCATAACTAATTGGAAAGCTAGTATAAACTAGCCCTGTAGATGGCAGCAGGATTTCAAGGTTTTAGAAAAAAACTCCTGACAGGGCATTTACTTTTGTTCGATGTGCAAGGGCCAATCAGAAAGGATAGGGTTTTGTTAAGTATTAAAGAGTAAGCAAGAGAGAAAAAACCAAAAAAAGCATATGTAGGCACCCTCTTGGGACACGGGGTGAATCTCTTAGTGACATGAGCTATCCATAGTATCACCTGGGTATCCTGACACTAGGTATCCTGACATTGGCACGGGAGTATCTTGACAATGACTCGAGGGTATCCTCACAGGGACACAGGTTTATTCAATCAGTGATAACGGGACCCCCCCCCCCCCCCCCATTTCCTGACAGTGACAGAGGGAGTATCCTGACAGTGGCACGATAGTAACCTTACAATGACACGTTGATAACCTCAAACTGGCACGGAGGTATTCTCACAGCTATACAGTGATATCCTCAAAAGGACACGAGAGAACTCTCACAGTAAGAAAGTAAAATCCTCACAGTGACAGGGTGACATTCTCACCACAAAGCAGTGAAATTTTTACAGTGACGAGGGGGTATTCTCACAGTAATACAGTGATATCCCCTCTTGACAGGGGAATTCTCACAGTAATACAATGAAATCCTAAAAATGACACATGGATTTTCGCACATTGATACAGTGATATCCTCACAGTTACACGGGGTATTATCATAATAGTATACAGATAACCTTACAGTGATTAAGGTTATTTTACCAGTAATAAAGTGAAATCCTCATAGTGAAACGGGTTTATAGTAATGGTTGTGAGTAATATACCCACAGTGACATGGGGGCATTTTCACAAAAATAGAGTGATAATCTCGCAGTTACAAGGGGTTTTACCACGATAATACAGTGAAATCATTACAGTGACACCGGGGTATACTCAGAATAATAGAGTTATCTTATAATTGACATGGGGATATTCCCGCAGTAATACAGTGATATACACAGTGAGGAACACGGGGGTCTCACAATACTATGATAGTAAACCAGTGATATCCTCACAGTTAAACTAGGTAAATATCAGAAATAAATACAGTGATATCTTTACAGTTTCAAAGGGGTATTCTTGAAGTAATAGACCGATATCAAAAGAGTCATACGGAGGCACTCTCATAGTAATACAGTGATATCCTTACAGTGACACGGGGTCATTCTCATAGTATTATTATGATGTCCTTACAGTAACACTGGGGCATTTTCGCAGTAATACAGTGATATCCTTACAGTGACACGGGGCCTCCTCAGAAAAATACAGCGATATCTTTGCAGTGACACGGGGCATTCCCATAGTAATGCAGTGATATCTTTTAAGTGACGCGGGTTAATTTCACAATAAACCAGTGAATCCTCACAGTGAGACGGGGGGATTTTTACAGTTACACAGTAACATCCTTGCAGTGTGACGGACGCATTCTCAAGGAAATACTGTGAAATCCTCACAGTGATGCGTGGATATTCTCACATATATAAAGTGACAAGGGGGATTCTCATAGTATTACAGGGATATCCTAACAGTGACACGAAGGTAGTTTCACAGTAATACATTGTTATTCCCATAATGACATGAGGGTATTCTTACAGGAATATATTGAGATTACCACAGTTACACTGGGGTATTCTCACTTGCGATGATATCCATACAGTAACGAGGGGGTACATCACTGTTATACCGTTATATCCTTACAATGACATATGGGCATTCTCACAGTAATAAAGTGATATCCTCAAAGTAACGGGTGGGTTTTCTCACAGTAATAGAGCAATACCTTAACATTGACAGAGGGGTTTTCTCACTGTATTTTATGATATCCTCACAATTAAACAGTAATACAATGATATCCATACAGTGATAGTATGATATCATCAGTGTTGCTGTGTGTTATCCTGAATAGTGTTCTGGCTTATCCTCACAGATACACAGGGATACGCTGACAGCGACATGGGGGGTATTTCTCCAATGACACGGGGTACCCTCACATGGAGCTAGGTGTTCCTTAATATAACCCTGCGTATCCTCTGAATGACCCCCGGGATATCATGATACCCATGCACAGGAATATGATAAGACCCCAATGCCCAAACGCGACGTGTAATGGCGTAGACGGATATTGTTTTCATGGGGTGATACATTAGCTGAACTGTCCCAAACGGCTGGTTTTCAAGAACTGCCTTCCGTCAGTTATAACAAAGTGTTTGCACCTGGCATTTATTTTGCATTTTAACCTTAAGTTGTAGCTAGAGCTAAACCAAAATGCCCAAAGGCTGGTACATTGTGGTTATGGAGCTAGAGGATACGGGGGAAGTTTGTATTGCGATCGAATAGCAATTACGGAAATCCATGCGTTTCCCAAATGATCCATAATGCAAACCTGTTCTCTGACCATTTCGGTCTGTGCAGGTAAAACTGCATTTTAGCTCTCGCCTGCCTCGAACGGAAAACCTCTTTATATTCAACCGTGTTGGCTGTATCTCAAGTTTTGTATTTATAGCCGATTTCTTGTTGAATTGTAAGCCCAATAGATGTAGGCAGGTACCTGTTTGCCTGGTAGGTATTTACAGCCATGTTCTCATTAGGTTTACAATGTTTTCATTGAGAAGCTATACATATAGTGTTTTCCGGAACACATGCTAGATTCGTCGTTCAATGTTCTAATGAAACCCTTAATTAAGAGCCCACGAAATAATATGTTTTTTATTAAATGTGTGGATCATTTAAAAAATGCTGTTTGTCTGTGTATGTGGATGTATACCGGTAATCGATGAGAGATCAGGAAGTCATGTAAATAGCATTTCGCCCAGGAAGCTGACCCAATTATCTCGGTTGATCTTAGTTCAGACAAAACAGCAAATTGCACAATATTGTATTATCTCATCACATATGGTCATCCTATAAACATAACATGTTATTCTCTATCATCAAGTAACAAATTAAATTAAACCCTTGCCAGGACATAACTCATGCAATAATGAACGGAATTTCATGAAATATCCTTACATTCCGGGAAAAATCGATTAGATGAAGAATCGATTCGATTTTGGGTGTGGATCCGACACATATACCGCATTCAGGAACTTAATAAAGAATATTCGCCAATGTACAGTCACTTATGCGAGAGAGAACCTTAGCATATCGGCCGAATAAGTGAATGTAGACACAAGGTTGGGGCATCCAACAATAAGGGCCGCGACTTGGTAGAAGCCTGCATTCCTCATAGTATGTAGATTTTATCGTTACACATTGTTTTAATTAATATAAAGAGAGCCTTGTCCTGTTACCTGTTTAGAAGTGACAAGAAATATATATTTGTATGTACATTGATGATATATGTATATATATATAAATATATATATATATATATATATATATATATATATATATATATATCGAAAGTTAAGATAAACAGTGACGCCTTTTAGATAGACTAACTAGTTTATTATAACAGGAGTAAACTAGTTAGTCTATCTAAAAGGCCTCACTGTTTATGTTAACTTTCGCTTCACCTACAGACTGACATGGCTATACCACTTTTGTCTCTACCACAACAGATAGGCCTACCACTCTTATATTAAAAAAAACATATTCCTTATGCATAAACAATCCATCCCGCCATGATTTTTTTATTATACCTGTTCTTCTTTTCGTATTATCGGTCATTTTTCTTAATTCGATCTCAAAGTTTCTTACCCTTATGATATAATGTACTATAGGCCCATTACGTTAACCCAATTTCAGTGACCTATGCCTATTTTCACAGGGCTTGAAAAGAAATGTTAATTTTCAGATTTTCAATGTCCATTAACTCAGAAGTCTTGTTACTTTATCCTGAGAGAAACTGATCATACCTTCATTTTAACATCTTTTTTTTAAATTTTTTTTTATTTATTACCCAAAAAAAATTACAGACAGTAATAACACCCATGATTACAAGACAATACACAAAACAGTAACGAAACTAACATACAAAAGAACATACAAAAAAGGGTACTATATACAAAGTTCATATATACATACAAAATGACCTGTTTGTTCAAAGTACAGTATGCCTAATAATATATCACCTTTTCCATCTATATATAATTTTAGAAATACATATAATGTAAAGTTAAACAAGCTCAATATTATTGTTTTCCTTTATATGTCAAATAGTGTCATACAAATTATCTATTATGTAGTAATGGATCAAGTTTCCGTTGTCCTTCTGATATTTTGCCACAAAAGTTTCCATTTTTTTGTTTTTTTCTGCAAGCTTATCTGTACATTCAATCTTCCTTTGATAATCCATGCATTTTTTAAAGTTTTCAAGGTTTATCTGAACAGAATCTTTAGTTCTATATATAAAAGCTTTTGCATGTATAAGAATTTTATTTTCCATTCTCATATTCTTTTCAGAATTTCCTAAAATAATATTCCTTTCTGTAAATAAACTAATTGGTAAACCATAAAAAATGCTTATATCTTGCCAAAACTGTTTAACAATAGAACACTTCCAAAAGAAATGCTCATACTTTTCTACCTCTGTATGGCAAAACCTACAATATGGGTCTTCATTAAAACCAAACTTATATAATCTCTCTTTAAGATATAAATAATTATGGAGTATTTTAAACTGAAACTCACTCACTTTCTTTTCTTTACATAATGTTAGACTATTGGTATATAAAAGACCCCACTCTTCATTTGTTACATCATATTTAGTACTAAGCTTTTGCCTTGTACTGGAATCCTGTGTTTTAACAAGACCAATAAAATAATCATATACCTGCTTTGCAATAACATTTTCAACTGCACCTGGCCCTTGTCTTGTTTTACAATTAAATTCATTTTGTAAAATCGACTGTCCATTATATTCCCAGTGGTTCAATATTTTACTTTGTTTAATTATTGACCTATAAACCAAATAATCTCTTTTTTTTGCTCCTTTTTCTTCCCACTCTTTAAAACTGACTGGATTCCCATTCACACCAAATAAGTGTTTTAAATATATAAACCTGACTGATAAAGTGACTTACAGAAGAACGGTTTGCCTTTCATTTTAATATTCTTATTATTCCATATGCAATAAGATAACTCTGGAATACGAACTTGCTTCCATGCAATAAACATATGTATGTATACATCTGGCATTGAACCTTTTAGACAGTTTTTGGTATAGTTACACTCTAACAATAATTTTGTGTTCCCAAATATATCACAAAATGAGTCTATAAACAATTTCCAATCTTTTTTGGTTTTATCTAAATATCTTTTAATCCACATTATCTGTTGCGCTTTTATATAGCAATCAATACCTAACATATACAGCTCCCCATTTTCAAATGGTTTTATCAGCAGATCTCTTTTAACTCTTCCCTTTTTCTGTCCCTTCCATATAAAACACCATAATATATTATTTAATCGTTTTTTATAAGTTTCCAGCATATTAAAATTAGCCAAGAGATGAGAGAGTTTAGAAAAACATAGTGTTTTAACTATTAAAATTCGCCCTTGCAATGTTAAATTTCTTTGTTTCCACATGTTTGTTATATCATATATGCTATTAATTTTATTTTCAAAATTTAATGTATTACTCATTTCTGTATTATATGATATATATGTGCCTAGCACTTTCACACATTTTGACCACACTAACCCTAAAGGTATACTATTGCTATCTTTGTTTTTTCCTAACCACGTTGCTTCAGTTTTAGCATTATTAATGTGTAAACCTGAACATTTAGTAAACTCTCTGAACAAATCTAGAACAGTTTTAAGCGAGTCCAAATCTCTTAAGATAACAGTGGTGTCATTAGCATATAAAAAACCAATTTTACCTCCTTATTTTTAATCTTTATACCATGAATGTCTTGATTATTCCTAATATTAACTGCAATTATTTCTAAAGAGATGATAAATAAATACGGTGATAAGGGGTCTCCTTGTCTAACTCCTCTTCCTATTTTAAAATATCCTGAAGAATGTCCATTATTCATAATACAAGCTTCCACGTCTTTATACAATACTTTAACCCATTTAATAAATGATTCACCAAAATTAAATCCTTTTAGCGCTGCAAAAATAAACTGCCATTCCCCTGTATCGAACGCTTTTTCAAAATCGATTGTTGCCAATAAACCATTTAATTTACATTTATCTATATAAAATAAATAATCTAAGATGGTTCTTATTGCCTCTGTCATAGATGTATTTTTTACATACCCAAATTGGTTTCTATGTATGATTTTTGACAAAACATGTTTAACTCTAAACGATAAGGCTTTAGTTATTATTTTATAATCGGTGTTTAATAACGAAATTGGACGCCAATTCTTTAATTTTGTTCTATCTTTTTCTTTCTTTTCAATTAATGTAATTACAGCCTGCCGCTGTGATGGAGTCAGGCTACCCTGATCAAGTGAAAAATTAAAACTATGCACAATTATAGATCCTATTTTATTCCAAAAAGTTTTATAGAACTCTGCTATTAATCCATCGTTCCCTGGTGATTTGTCCTTTTTAAATGTTTTCAATACTTTAAAACATTCCTCAGCTGTTAAATAGCCTTCACAGTACTCCTGATCTTCCTTTGTTAATCTAGGAATTGTTTTATTATTTAAAAAACAATTAGTTTCGAGATTTACTGAATCATTAACTTGAGAGGAGTATAGGTTATGAGAAAATTTCTTTTCTTCAGCTAAAATATTATTTATACCTGTTACAGAATTTCCATTATCGTTAACCAAGAGCTTAACATGTTTCTTATTTCCATTTCTTTTTTCTAAATTATAAAAGTATTTTGTACTTTTTTCACCGTACTCGACCCATCTTATTTTAGCTCTTGTAATAATTCCCTGTACTTTTTTATCATAAAGCTCTTATAATTCTTGATTTAAAAATTCATACTTTTCCCTTTCAACTTCTTGGTCTTCCAAAGCTTGAAGTTCACCTATAAGAATCGATTCCCTCTCTTTAGTATCTTTATTTTTACATTTAGAAAAATAAATGGTTTTTCTTCAAATTCTGTGCTTAATTAACTCCCAAAAACTGTTGAATTAAATTCATCTTTTTCTTTTAGCCATTCATCTATCTGTTTGTTCATAAAAACAATAAATTTACTATCCTCTAAAAGTTGATTATTAAATTTCCAATAGCCCTTCCCTCTTATATCCTCTGAAGGTTTCTTAAGTGTTATAGTTATTCCTGAATGATCCGACTTAACCGCGGGATAATATTAACATCTAGGACATAATCTTGTAAATGACTGGTAATGAGAAAATAGTCTATTCTCAATATAGTTTTTTTTTACTTCTGTCGCCCCGTGTATTGTTCTTTTTCTGGATATTTTATTCTCCATTTTAACATCTTACATATAGCTAATCTTTCCAAGGAAAACCAAATATCTGGTCGTACACAGTGAACCGTCGGTCACTTGCCAATTTAACCACATAATCACATATGGATATGAGGCAAACTTTCATTCATATTGTATTATGTTCACGCATATTATATTGTATATAAGCTTGTAGGTCGAATGACACGCACCCATTTGCACAGTCCTGCGATGTTGGTTGCAGATATGCAGTATGATCAGATAACTTGGCTTCTTGGTTTGAGGTATTTCGAAAGGTCCAAGAAGAACTTGTTGAGATTGTATGTTGTTGGATTATAGACTTGTTTGTGCTGTTACCATATGGTATCATCGCATTTCCCAACCGCTTCTTCCCATATTTATGCAGATTCAACAATTTTCAAACATTTCATAACCTTCCCATGTGTCTTATTTACTGTTTGTTCACCGCTCGCAAAGCCACAATGTGATTTTCGTTTGGGGTTTGAAAGTTTAGAGGATATTTTAACAAAAACAAGAAAATGGAAAGACACCACAAAGCATTTACAATCATAATGGATCATAGTCAAAGTACACAGTAACATTCACCATCATAATGGACCATAATACAAGTACACAGTAAAATTTACCATCAAAATGGATCATAATTAAAGTACAAATTAACATGGAAAAGTAGATTTGTCACAGATCAATAAACTTATTCACTTTTTAGGTCGCTGCAACCATGGTTATGGACCTCCACAGGAACCAAAGAAAACAGCCGCATGTCACAGTGGCAAGAAGCCATAGAATGGAATAAATATAAAGGTGTAGATAACTTTGGAAAGCTGATGGATTGTTCTTTTTGTTTGAATCTTACCTCTCCAAAAATTAAAAATCGTTTTAGAATATTTTACGTAAAATTACATATGAACAATTCAAATTACCAAAGATAAAACATTTTAACTCTCGCCACTTGGCAGACGTATAAAGATCGCACGCATATCAATGAATTCTGACAATTACTTGAAGAGAGTCACTACAGCATGGGTGATACCAGACCATCCAGAAAAAATCGCCCTTTTGTTGGTCTCATATTTCATTAACAAAGCGAAGCTTTTTAAATCTTATTTGAAGTATACATGTACATTCGTACCAAAGTAAACGTAAACTCTAATCTCTCTCCTGTGATCCACGCAAATTAGCGTTTTCTGTTACACGGGCCAACTTTTATTGTTAACCTATTCTATTAACTGAGATTGAACCACCGCGGGTCTAGTCCAGAGGGTCAGCATAATTCTTTTAAGTATTCTTCTCTGAATTGAAGATTAGAACATATTCTATACAAGTCATATATACACTCCGAAATTTATACCTATTTTGACTGGTAGGCAAATTGTAAAAGGTGATATCCGAGGAAACGTCGAGTAAAAGGTAAGTGGCAACAAGTAAACAAGTATAATAAATTCGTTGTAAAGTCAGCACCATTTCCGACTTTGTTAAGCAAATATTGAAAAATAATTATATGGAATTAATAGAAAATTTAATATATGGGGTATTATTGGATTTAAGAGTATTCTATTGGAATCTTTAAAAGATGGATAATAATTAAGAGATTCGAATTAAAAGCTTAGGAATCGTTTGCTATTCATATGAAAAAATAACCAAACAAGGTATACCTACTTGCATTTAGTTCCAAAGGCATACCATGATCGGACTTTCAGATACTTACCACAGAAATGGGAACCAGTTAGACAGGAATGATTGCATTTTGTAGAATACAGATCGCCAAGGGTATTCTCGCAGCAACAACCGATTGTATTTAGATCACTTGTTTGAAAATATCACAATAGACTCCAGATATGCAAGAATAACAGATTTTAAATATAACCAATATGCTTAAACATTTTGCGCAAAATATTTTAACATATAAAGACCATTCTTTTTAATTATGTATAAACTGCCAGTGGCAGTTACCTGACGGTGAAGTTCTGCAGTTTCTTCAGTGAATACCGTTCCACGTGCCTTTATTGTTTCTTATACGCAGTTACAGATATGGCATAATGACAGGATAAAAAGAAAGAACATGAGAAAATGTTTATGTCATTATCTTGTACAGAGAAAAGTATTTGTCCCGGACACATTTCTCCTCCATAATGTTAAATGTTTTGCATGTCAACATCCTTTTTGTTTTATTTGCTTCATACCATCTTTTAAAATACATTTCCTGAGCGGAACCATTAGCTAAAATCATTTATTAGACAAACATTGGTTAAATCTTATATTATAAACAAATTTACCAGTACATGCAGTTAAGTGAGATTGGTTTTTTTGCGTTATTGTTTATTCACCGGTATGACGACACAATCAATGTGCCTATAGAGAGAACCACCAAAAATTAAAACAGTATAGATTTGGGAAAAACTTCGACTAGTGATTAAGGTATCATCATACTGGCCATCTGACAGTACGACCAGATTACTGGCTGTCAGAGTGCTTGTACATCAGGTCTGAGGAACGCATTTTTAGGTCCCATGAGGATGCAAATATTTTTGTCCTTTTTGACAACAACTCATGGCCTAAAGGTACACTATCAATTAGCATAAATCAGACTTTTCATCTTCATTTATAGTACACTTCCTAACAACGCTGATTATGAGCGTGAAAAATTCCGTTTCAACCCAGTATATTGGTAATTCCGTCCGGATGTTTGTTGAATTTCTGACCGAATGAATACAGGCATGGCTCTATTGGGTTATTGGACGCAGCCAACTTGTACGCGATACAAGAAATGACTCGTTACAATAGAGACGGAGTTTCAGCTTGAATCAAATGTATTATCTTGTTTAATTCACCATTCGTAGCATAATGTTAGGATTATTGTTTACTAAAATATGAATGCAACATGATGGAAGACCACTGCGATGAATTACTCGATATTGTATGTATCAGGAATCAATATATTACCAGCCCAATTATCATTGTCTACTAAAGCTAGTGGCTAGTTGGAATGGTAATGATTGATAGGGAGAAATATATACTGTAGACCTAGGTAGAGAAATTCCAGACCACTATAAATGAGGTAGACTGAGACCAAGTAATATGTCATTTAAGCTTTTCCATGTCGGGAAATGTGGAATGGGATTGAGACAGAGAAATATATATCGGAGATGAACGCGAAGAGAAATGAATGACTTAGACTGATGCACAGGAAAACATATGGCGTAAACGGAGACCAAGAAACTTATGAGGTAAATCTAGGCTCAGAAATACATGAATTAGACTGAGGCTTAGACATGAATTAATAGAGTGAGGTTGACACATGTAACGTTGAGTCAGTCTGAGTAAGATGGACATATAAAAGACTGAAGCTGAGGCGTTTGTTACGTCAAGTGACGCGGAAACAATTATATGACGGAGACTATGAAGCAGAAATAAATGAGGCGAGAAAAGTTGGCTTAAACCCCCCCCCCCTATGAATTGCATAATATACTTCCATGATCTAACACTGTTTATTGGGTTTTATGGTCTTTTTTATATACTTCATCGATAAATAATTATACAAACTCTTTATTAAAATGAGTTAATTAGGACCAAACAGTAATAGCTCAAAATATTGTTCAATTAAGCTTACGTGACAAGCCTACGCATGATGAGGACCAATGCAGAGGATCATTCCTGCCCCGGATCCATTAATTGTCTGGCTTATTTTGTCGCCTCAATAGTCTTTTCAGCTCTCTATGTGTGCTGTCGTTCCATTGCTTCTGTCCTTGAAAGATATCCAGAGTACAGGCACAAACGTGATAACAAAACAAAACCCAGATTCAACGAGATTCCGTTTAAAAGGAATATTCTAATTTAGAAATTCCAATCTGTTTTTTGTTCCCCATGCTGATCATATTGTTCAGATTTGGCGATTTCACAATACATATTAAGTCGCTCAATCGCGAAATAGCAAAATAGGAACAAACGCGAATTACAGAAAAAGTTAAATTAAACCTTCTGAATATAAAACCAACCATACTACTTTATGACAATACATCAGCTATATTTTTTTTAACGTAAGCATGCCTAACAGGTGACGTGCGGCATAAAAACAACCACATGCATCGAGCGTGTTTGTAGTTATTACAACGTGGATATGTACGTTAAATTAAACCTTCTGAATATAAAACCAACCATACTACTTTATGACAATACATCAGCTATATTTTTTTTAACGTAAGCATGCCTAACAGGTGACGTGCGGCATAAAAACAACTACATGCATCGAGCGTGTTTGTGGTTATTACAACGTGGATATGTACAACGTGCCTAATTTGGATTAGTCTTTGTGTTGAGTTTACGTAAGAGGAATTTGTTAGCGTGTCTACAAGCCAAAGCACATTCCGCAGAAACTAACAGATGTAACCTGTGCCTGTGGGAGAAATATTTCGTTTTATGTAAACAAAACCTGGCCACGCTTAACCAACGCAATGAATTTGTAACAAGTTGAAGACACACCCGACCACATTGTGGGGAAATTAAAAAAAACTATTTGATCAAAATAATTGGGCACTTTCGTTGTTTTTTTGTAATAGAAAGATGATTAAACCGGTAAACCGGGCTTTTTACCGGGGTTGAGGAAATGTATTAAAAGAGATGAGGAATTTTTGCTTATTTTTTTTTTATTTCTAAAATGAAAAGAAAATATTGATTTTCAGCGGGATACTATTTCAATAAGATATGTAAAATTATCTTTACATTTATTTTGTTGCGTTGTGCTAGTGGAAAGAAATTCAAACATTGATATGTTTACCTTGAAAACCTGGTCATTGATGATGTTTACATTTGGCCATTAACATTTTGAAGATCTTTGACTCGTTACATATATATCATTAGAACTGTAAAGGATAGATTGATATAAGGAAGATGTGAAAGATAAATTAAATGTATGTTTTAAGGCAAGGAAGCTGTTCCTAAAGAAAGAAACTTGAATATGCATGCATTGTTGGTTAGTTAAGCGGAACGAAGTGAAGTCGCAAGCGTTTTTTAATCGTATCAGACCAATTTTGAGGCCTGGAACTTTGGCCCCTACCAACCCCCAACCGTGTTCCGGAAATGGGGACCTTGTATAAGGCGGTGTCGTTAATCCCCCTTGGCTGAACCCCTCCTTTTCACAAAGCGAGCATCATGTGTTTTTCACATTTACTGACCACGCCCGTGGGTCGGAACCTTGGTCAAATGTCAGGCTAGCTATGCTTAGATCAGAGTTATTCACAGGCACAATGGTTCTTGATCCTGCACTGGAGGGGAACAAAAGACAATCCGGTCTTTGCCGACGGCAGTTCGGCTTTTTTCGGTGGAAACCTCCATGCAGATCATAAAACACGCCAAAATTATTATTCAAAATGATGTGTACATTAAACATTATTATTTAAAATTACGAACAAAGATGGAGCGAATTCCGTTTAGACCTAGGTGTTAATATGACCTGATCATATTCATTACCCGTAGTCCCATATAATCTCAAATGTGAAATATTTCGAGGTACCATTTACACGTTTTACTAATTCGACATATGCATCGATTATTATCTCATATTTTATTTATTTATTGTCATTTATATGCCAGTGTTTGAGGAATATTCTATGGCATTTTTACTGGAAAAAATGGGTGTATTTTGTGTGCTTTCCTGGACTATTTAAATTTGTTGCTGAATCAGGCCAAGCTACAATAACATATTTTTGGTATTTGTTTTAATTTATGTATACATGTACATTCTAGTTAAAACTATTTTTATGTTTCGTGACCATCTAAATATATTGTCCAACTGAATGGATTAACTGTAACACACTGCTGTAATTGGTATGCATGTGTATCCCGATGCAGAAACACAATAACCATGGGCTGTTGGTGATGTGGTTTTTACGAATCAGATAGACTAGGCGTAGTTCTGCGTATTTATTATAAATTTTCTCGTTCAGGGAAAATAAATCACAGTGTTTTGAGCAGGACCAGTTTTAAGCACTGTTAATATTGTACAAGTGCGGCCCACAGCTGTAAAGAGAAGAAATGGCGTTTTTGTATCTGGTTGATTATACAAGACGACCCAATACCGACTGATGTGTGTGCGTTCATTGCACCGTACAAGGCTTATTCCTGTATTAAAAATAATTGTTATTTATACATATATAATTATTAGGATATATTTAGTGTTCACGTATTTAACATCATATGTCCCTACATATTTGTTTGATTACCTTTCTTGAACCACAAAAGGCTGCTCAACATCTTACACTAGTACATACATTTTATGAAAACCATGAAATATAAGATTTATTTCTTCTCTAAAAACATGATACATTAAGTATACTTTATATGATTAACCGTTTGTTATGAGAGCCAACCATAAAGAGGGTCAGTAGCTGAACTTTTCTGTTTTACAACTTGTCGTTTTGGTTCTATTTGACTAATTACTCGTGCGATAGTAACATTTATTAAAGCAGGAGTGTCTTAGGAGAGTTGACGTTATTATGTTATTTGTTTTCATTTATATCCTATAATTCGTTTACAAGGATGTTGATGTTTACGTTACAGTAACATACGTAATAAATATGCAGCGGTGTCAGCAAGGGGTTGCGTAGTCAGTTACGGAATGGCCCTCAAAATTTATGTATCTTTTGTCGCGACCCCTTATAAATCTACACCAAATACTTTTTTAAGATTGACGGTGTTTTGTAAATTTATTCATCTCTTTACAGCTTAAATAGACTAATCTTGTTATCAAGTTCTGATGAAACTAATAAATTATATTTCCTAACTTACCCCCCCCCCCCCCATTGGTCGCAATTGTTTTGGTCACTATTGTGCACTAAAACAGTGGCAATAGGTTGGTTTGTTTGTTCATTCTGTCAGTAGTCTGGGGCGGGAAAGCACGAATGTGACTGGGTAGGAGTGCAAAATTTTGAGAAAACGTGAGTGGCTGTTTTACTTGGAGGGTGGGGGGGGGGGGGGGGGTTGCATATTCAAGCAAAGCAGAGACGACATAAAAAGGCACAAAACCATCTTTACTGTTTGGACTAATAAATGGTTTCTGAGTTATCACGCGAAACAATCAATCCCATATTTGACTTGTATGTATGCTCTGTTTTTTATTACATCAAACCGCAATCCTTTTCCCCAGTCAAATATAATCAACCTGATAAGCTGTACAGCGTTCTATTATTATTGCTTTCAAAATCTCCGGCGTTGTTCTGACAAAGTTCATGAACCCGATAAGCCCAACAGTGTTTCAAATGGTACCATTAGAAGCACATATCTTAAATTGACACAACTTATGGCCCCGATAAGTCATACAACGACGAACTGTATATGGTAAATTTTAGTACATCCAATACAGTAAGTATATGCTAAATGTTAGTACATATAATACAGATATAGTACATGTATAATGTTACTACAAATACTACTGATAAAACATACCTAATGTTAGTACATATAATACAGATAGTACATGCGTAATGTTAGTGCATATAACCCAGGTGGTACATGCACAATTTTAGTACATACATTACAGAAAGTACATACACAACGTTTGTACATATAATACATTTATTACATGCATAATTAGTACATATAGTACAGAAAGTACTTGCAGAATGTTAGTACATATAATACGGAGAGTACATACTTAATCTTAGAAAATATAAAACAAATAGTACATACTCAATGTTAGTACATGTAATACAGATACCACATACTCAATATTATTACATATAATACGGAAAGTTATAATGTTTGTTCATGTCATACACAGAGAGTGGGCTACATGCGTAATGTTAGTACATATAATTCGCTTAAAATTAGTATATATGATGCAGATAGTATTGATGGTACACAATTTGAGGGTTGGACGTCAGTTGATGTCATAATGGGCACCTAACAAACACGTGTCCACTCCAGGAATTCGTCTGAGATTTTACTTTTGAGCCTATTCTTACATCAAACACCTTCATCGACATGTGTGAATCTCCAAATATCGTTACAGCTCACATGATACATTAGTAGTCCTTTATATAATACAGATAGATCATCGTTATATTAGTATAAATGATCCAGAGAGTATATGTATAATATAAGTACAGTCAATACGGATAGTACATGCATTATGTCAGTACATAATAGAAATAGTACACGTCTACTTATAGTACATATAATATATAAAACGGATAGTACGAACTTAATGTTAATACATGTTTTACCCAGAGATTACATGCAGACTGTTAGTACATATAATACAGATAGTACATACTTAATCTCAGTACATATAATACGGATAGTACATACTTAACCTTAGTACATATATTACAGATAGTGCATGTGTAATGTAAGTACATATAGTACAGGTAGTAACTGCTTAATGTCAGTACATATTATAGAGAGAGCTAATGCTTTTGAGTGTTAGAACATATGATACAGATAATAATGCCTGTACATTTAGCGAAAATATGCTTATAGATAAACTGAGGGTAAAGTATAAAACCTTGCGCCATCTTGCGGAGGTATGATAATTTTGTTCAATTTTTTATACAAGTCTACACAGACAACCAAGGCAAATAAATCAATCCACATCATAACACTGAAAAAAATTCCTTCTACATTAAGAATTTGATTAGAGTTTGGTTCGCCCGTACGCGTCCTGTTTTCGCTGTCAGCAAGCATAACAAGGAGCTACAATATTGTGTGTTATGTCGAGCACTATTCTGTGTAGTGATCACAACCTGGGGCATTGACAACTTAAAATAAAGGAAGTAAGCACAGTAAAATAAATATGTGATAAGAATAATAATGTAAGTATTTATAAGATAATTTAGGTCAATGCCTCTTTTTAACACTCTAGCAACGATATTTTATAGATTTATTACTTCCTGGACCTGCAAACAATATGCTGACTGTCATAGATTTGCGTTTATATCCTAGGCCATCATTTGTTTTTTACAGGCTACCACGAGTGATATATTCATCAGGGACGGGTCCAGGATTTTGGGAAAGAAGGGATCCAATCAAGGAAAATATATCAGAAAGCAATGAAAAGGTCCACAGAACCGGCAAAAAAAAGAAAAGAAAGAATCGGTCTGAACAGAAGTAGCCTGAAAAGAATTAGCCTGAAACCCTTGCAAAGGTTGCGGCGGCTAAAAGGGGGGGGGTTACACCGTTTTCGCCTCGCCTGGATCCGCCACTGTTTTTCTTCGTGTTACTGTGTAACTTTGTGGTTAAATTGAAATTGAAAAGCCCCTGCTTTTATTTATCACTCTATTTGTATATGTGTGTGTTTTTAAGGGAGAGGTCTTCCTCATATCCAATTACCTCCGGGGGATTCGGTTACCAGGATACTGAATTGTAAGGATTTCTGTAATAATAATTATTTTAATGAACCCGAAAATTAGAAATTCCTTATTGATTTGCCCCAGACTTAATAAAAATGGCCGTATGGATATATACACGAGGTTACTTGATAGTTATCAGATTCAGTTTGTATAACAGCACACGCTCTGATCCAAATCTGATTGTGTTCTGTCAGGTGATCTGATACATCCGGCTTATTTCAGAATCAGTCATTAATATCCAAGCCGGGGTCCCAAGATGGCCCCGGCGAGGATGTTTATCACTGTAAACCTGTTAATTCCACTGACTGTCGCCACTCAGATTCAGTTGGGATGCCAGAATGGAATAAACGGTAAGCTCTGCAGACACTTCACATCCCAGATTTGTCTTAAACGATGGACATGATAGGGCTACATGGCCTACGACTAAAAAAGATAGTAATGATCGAATATATGGCATTACACACTCTTTCAACAATAATGTAAAGGTAAAAAGATGCACAGATCATTACCGTTCCGGATACAGTCGTTCACATTTTTAATGAGAAACATACACTATTTCGATTTGCAAATGATGCCCACATGCCAGGTGAAATCACTCTATACACGTAAAAAGAAGAAGGGTGTTTGGTCTCCAGAGTAAATTCTAAACACACCAGGAACAGATTAATCGACTTTCTTAAAACCTATGCATCCGTATCCCATCTCTAGGAAACAATTGTGTATTATAATGACGATGTTATTTGGAATGGATCATAGTTACTCGGAGATATAATGCCACAAATTTACACTGTATTTACATTCTGATTGGATATTTCGTAATATTATAACCATTAACCATTAATGCGGGCTGAACCACGGGGGGGGGGGGGGCGCACTTTGGACCAAGCGACCCTTCGACGTGACGTTATAATGTGGATGACGTCGACCTTCGTGCGGTTTCGCGGAATTCCCGAGTGGAGCGGTGCGTACTGCAATGAACCACGCCCACACAGGCATCTTGGTTATAAAATTACTACATGTCTTATCAGAATGTAAATGCACTGTTTCTTGCATTATGGACTCTATATATTGTCGTTGTATCATATATAACATCTCTCTACATGTTCCCACTTAATTACCCACTGACGAAGAAGCCTGTGTGCTTCGAAAGCTCGTGTGTTAATAAAGCAGTTAGTCTAAAAAGCGTCACTCTTTATCTTTGCCTACGCTGATATATATATATATATATATATATATATATGTGTGTGTGTGTATATATATATGTATATATATATATATATATAGAGAGAGAGAGAGAGAGAGAGATAGATAGATAGATACATAGATAGATAGATACATAGTTAGATAAATAGATTATGCTTTATTTCAGACTCACGGTCAATATATATACATGCATAGTCAGTCTACACATAATATGCATACACAAAATATATAGACACACATGTATACATGTAAATATATATATATATATATATATATATATATATACATATATAACGTTATGTATACATATTCATACATTCCTACACTCGTATATATATATATATATATATACAGATGTACAGATATATACATACATGCGCATAAACATATATAAATATACACATTAACACATTATACACGCATGCATACATTCATGATATATAAACATATAAATTATCACATATACGAACATATACGCACATACTTTTTCAAATATATATGTACAAGGACTGAACAGCGACGACACATATCTCTCTCTCTCTCTCTCTCTCTTTATATATATATATATATATATATATATATATATATATATATATAAGAGTGAGAGAGAGGCTCCACTGTATATTGTTGGTATTTTTTTGAAAATTTATATTGATTCTTTCCAATGCTTTTGAATAGGTCTGGGTGAATAAAGTTTAAAACATAACATGAAAATAAACACTTTCGTCGTATCATTTAAGCACGCTTCTGCCTGTATAATGGTCAGAAAGACTGGACGTCAGCAGGGAAATACTGTGAAATGAAAGGTGGACGTTTAGCAATCGACCGAGATCGTAGTACCAATAAATTACTGGAAGAGTTGGTTAAACAAATCCAACAGAACAAGGCGGCCTGGATTGGTGGCAAGACTGTTCCAGTATACTGGTCATGGATTATGCGTGAGTGCAGAGAAACCTTTATTGTACGAAAATTCCCCATTGTTCTATAGGGTACCTTTAATTCACCATGTACAAGTATATAGTAATAGCATATATGCTTGTAGAATTAAACCAGCAGTGCTCTATTAGCGGGATGCTAAGAGCTGGTACCTAATATTCGTTACGCAAATGGTCATTATACACAAAAAAGGTTCAAATAATAACTTCGGAAGAGACAACAAAGGACCTGAAAATGCACGCATAATACTATTCCCCATATATTCCAAACTGACCATGGCTAAGGGCGTCAACGTATAATTTCATTATATAATTTCATTACTACATCAACCGTCCGTTAACAGATCGCGTCTGATGATTGTGATAGTATGAAAACACGTGTTAATGTGTACCAGACCATTTTCATAACGAATAATATTTGTATATAATTTTATATACACATCGTTAAAAACACATCCACACACCAACCAATTTATATATATATATATATATATATATATTGTTTTTTTTTCTTTTTTATGTAACACACAACTGTTAGAGGCAAGGATCTACGTAGTAGTAAAAATGTTCACAAAAATTAATTGATCATCCACATTTATACTTGTTTAAATGTATATATATATATATATATATATATATATATATATATATATATATATATATGTATATACCTATATACATACAAAATGTAGTAAAACATAACGCCTATATTGTGCGCCATATAATAATTAAGTACAAACAGCATTTGTCGTACCAGGTCACCTCTCCCAAATGGAAATATAACCTGTTTACTCCTCTTTAGCCGATAGATCTGCACAGAAAATGTACTTCCAAGGCTGTTATTCAGCTGTAGATGGAATCGAAGTCCGCTCAAGGTGTCTCAGTATTCAAGATTTAAAATCTTGTGAGCAGTTCTGCACATTGCATTTTTATTACTCACTTCACAAGGTAAGTTAGATGGCGCAACTACATGTATAATTTTCAGATAAATATTTTTTTACAGTTGAGTATATACCGTATATTTCACCGATAATTTGCATCTAATATTTTTTAATGTTGGCAATGTGTATGACAAATCAGATCGCCATGCAGCTTTATATCTTTGTATGTGTCCAAACAGGACACACATGAATTCATGTGTTGTTGCAGAGATGTGTTGGGTGACCGTTATTCTACACAATGTAGCAAACAGTCATGCCTAAACGGATCTCGTTTTTGTGGAAATAGTAATTCAAGTTATGCCTTATATTCCCGAGATGCAACGTCACGTAAGTCCCATCAACTTTTTTCTCTTTTCTTTTTTTTTTTCGATAACAGCTTTGTGATGCATTAAGTATTGGTAAACGTTCCCCCATTGATGTATTCTTGAAAATATCGGGACAGTGAGATAATATTTAAGGAAACCTTGCTATATTATTTTTAACAATTATTTATTAGTTTCATTATATTAAATTTTTGAAATCAAAGGAGTGCCCTTGTCTTTATATAATGACAGTTTCTTAAATGTCTTACAGAAATGACATCATGGACCATGTGGGAGCTTGAGACGAATGAACACCCTAACTTTCCCCTTTGTGGCTCAGTCTACATGAACATGCAAAGAAATCTCGCTATGCAAGTTCGCTCGTGTGATGCCAATGACTTAAAATCTGTGTGTAGATATGGTGGGTCGACTTTTCAGCTTGATTTGAAGCACACGCATTTTATTGAAGAAAAAACATGATTTGCTTATAGGATGTATAAATCGTTTTCATACACGATTTTAATAATATAAATTTAAATTTTCATTTTTATTTTATTTTAATTTTAAACCCACATCTTTATTTAAATCATCTAAATTTAAATTTACTTTATTTTATTTTTAAAAGTATTTAATTAGTACACATTTATCTAAAAAATATACATTCATATCTTGCATTCATTTTTAGATAAGTATGAGAACGCTGCCTGCAAAAATTGGGAAGTGGCTCCTGAGACATGTTTGACATTGCCCCGATTTAACAAAAGTTGGGACCAGGCAGTAGAATTATGCAGGAAGACCTATTGGCAAAGACATGGGTTATTATTAGCACCTTCATCTGATAAATTGTATAACGGTCTCTTTAGTTTGCTCGGGACGAAAGGCACCGTAAGTAAGGCCTACTGGCTTTCTGCAACCAATACTCGCTGGCAATGGGATTTGGGTAAGTCTTCACCTTCAATGAAAAAATACTGTCTGCAAGTCAAATTGATGATTAGCGGATTAAGAACCTGATAAAAGTGAAATTATGGTGATGTAACAAGTGAATGCATCAGTTTCACTCTTGACTGCCAGACAGAGTTCCCCTTTACTAAATATTATAACGGAGTATTTATTCGTGTCACTGTGATTCTTCAGGAGAAGACAAAAAAAATGGGTATTATTTTATGTTCATCAGAAAGATATACTATTGATTGTCATTACGAGTATGAACATCTTTTTAACATCTTTATAAATGGTAAAATTAGTTTTTATACAGATGTATATTAGATGGGAATTTATCAAATTGAGTAGATGTTCACTATTACTGTAGGTCACAGAGTCAAGATTAAGTTGAAGGAAATATCAATTAACAATTGGAAGGATGTAAAGTCCAGAGTTCCCATGGGAAATAAGTGTCTATCAGTTAATAAAGAGGGTCAATGGACATCCCAAAGCTGTCAGAGAAATGACAATGTAACACATTTCCTCTGCGAATGTAAGTTGATAGCAAACACCCTAAAACAATCCAAATTAGATTGAGAAAAAAGTTTTTATAATTTTTTTCGAATAGAATTAACACTACTGTCCAATAATATATTTCTAAGATAGTGATATTCATTAAAGAGAGTGACTCATATATAGGACGTTAATACAGCATTAGTCTAAATCTAACAATAACATTGATTCAATTAATACATTCATGTGATATTCTTTTTTTCAACTTATGTAAAAAATGGTTGAGCTTTGACCTATCTGAACCTAGCGCTAATTGTTCCCATTTATATCCGTCCTATTTATCCTCTGAATATGGGTGACTTATTTTGGGATGCCATAATGTTTTACCCACAGATGCAAAAGGCAATGAATCTGATTCAAATGAAAGAAACTGTGAGAGTTCGACGGGTGAGTTACTGTTAATCTCCTATTATTTCGCTTATCATAGTAGATGTAAAAACATACACGTATACACTATATGCAATTAATAATATTAATATTGTTCGTGTATGTACGTTTTATGTAATGCAGTTAAACTAAAGACCTTATTTGGCGTATAATATTTTTCTTCTGACGTATCTTCTGGTCTGCTTACTAAGCCGGAATAAGAAGATGTACGGATAGTTGAGGACGTAAAATAAAAAAGGTTCACTACAGAAATATCAAACTCTGATTCTTTCCGACCTTTAGGAGTCAACTTCTTTTGTTGTTTCAAATTATATGTTGTACAACATTCTTAAATATATGCTGATTTTTGCATTTAGATGAATGAGTATCATAGGAAATAGTTCCGAAATATGCATGCAGTTGTGTAAATGAGCTCGAATTCGGAAATTTGCCGTTAATGGTCCAGAGCCAACACTAATGAATATTCAAGTACTTATCCTTATGTACTTTACACATTTATTAATATATTTAATTGAATATGTATCATAAGACATGATATTTCATAATGTATATTATAATGGCATGCCTGCATGTTTGGCTGCTAACACTCTACTTTTGTCATGGAGTTAAGAAAAGCATGCATCTAAGGTTATGCTCTGCACGAATATGTAGTTATAGTAGTCAGCATTATATTAAATGTTAATACAAACCTTTTCGTCCTCTCCCGCAAAACCTGCCAGTGTGTTCAGGTCAGAAATAAATCATATTGACTACTTTTACTAAAAACTGTCACTTCAAGGTTCCTGTCCGAACTCCGGCTAGTATTTAAATTCACTTGATAAACCGATCTTGATACAATCATCTCATTGAACCCGAACACTGATGAAAATTTTCAAGCAATGGGCACTCTATAGGAAAAGGCCTATTGTATACAGGTCTTAGAAAATGACTACTCTTACATATTAACTCCTTGTACTTAATTGATTTTATTATATATACTTTTATATTAAAGCCAACAATTCACCCACATTTTCTATAGAATATATGTTATTTCTGGCTTACTCTACGTATATATTAATGAGAAATTGGAAATTCCGGTCAAGAAAAGTTCGTATAACGCATGAAGTATGAGTTTGATTATCTATACGTTGTTCGTAAACACAACAATGTTGACTAACAAGAATATGCATGTAACCAAGAGTGGTTGGTTGCATATATACAAATACTGGTAGGTTATTGGTTGCTTGAATTGAAAAAGTGTCAATGTTATATTTTTGATGGTTATTTCACAATTTTAATAAATATGAATACAGTGTTCGGATAGGTTAATACTTTATGAATTAAGAAGCGCAGCACAAGGACACCTTAAAAAAAAAATATACCTACTTGTGCGTATGTAACTTTTTATTCTAATCCTGCACAAAAAAAGTTATGGATATTACGAATAAACCAGCATCGCGCGCTGAGGTAACTTCTAATAAAAGATATCCTACACAATTGGTACCCATTTAAAGTTTTACGTAAGTAATGTTCTACATAATCTTTGAAATATTTAAAGACTTACGAACCGTTAAATGTTAATAAAATTAAAGTTCTTGTATTTGAAGATAATGTGCACAAAGAACGGGTCCAAGTCCATACATACAAATGTCGTACATAAATTCAACCAAGAAACCTAAAATAATGAGTGATCAAGGACAGCAGTAGCCAAAGGAGCTTACCAGTAATTCTTCCTTACGTCACATGGTCTATCAAGTAATATTAGGTAATGCAATGTAAATAAATAAATCTGTAACATGATAGGGAGTTTGAGTGAAACAATTACAAGGCAAATGAAACGTTTTTAAAACATTTTATTTGAAACATATTAAGTCATAACAATATGTAACTAATCAGCATATCATCGAAAACATAAGCGAATTAATCCTTGATTTTAGATCATTTATATAAGCAAGATTGTAAAAAGCCTCAACTATGAGTGTCCGGCAGTGTTTTACGAGCAAGCAATACATTAAAACTTAATTAGATATATGGCTTTTTTTATTTCTCGCAGATGGATAATTCATATTTTTGAAAAAAAAAATTAAATTCAGCCGATGGGGAGAGGGAGACGCACAAGAAGCAAAGAGGTCGCCATGACACAGAAGAAACATTTCGTGTGACGCCACTATCATAGATGGGGATAGATGGATATATAACCTCAGTGCTGGTTTCAACTGGTGACAGACAAAAATTATTGAAGTTGCAGGAAGCACCAGGAAGCCTGCTGATTGAAATCGCAACATGGAAGACGTCTATTAAAAATTCAGTGATAGACATTGCAACAACTCCGACTATACCCACAAAATTATACCAAAATAAAAGTATTCATTCTTTTTATGGACGGCATGATTCGAAAGGTAATGAATACAAATGAAACACATCTATTTGATACAGTTGCACACGTGACAGACATTGAAGATTGATACTCTTCAAAAGCCCGAAATAAGATTCATTGCATGTGGAAATTAATATCATATTATGATAATCATAATTTCGCTTAAGTAACACCTGAAATAAAATGAAAAAAGCAGTGCTATTTGTTTTTTCCTGTATATCCCACAGTTTCTGTACAAAGATGTCGATGTTTACATAATAGTGCCATACCGGGTACGTTTAATTCACCATTCGTAGCATAATGTTAGGATTATTGTTTACTAAAATATGAATGCAACATGATGGAAGACCACTGCGATGAATTACTCGATATTGTATGTATCAGGAATCAATATATTACCAGCCCAATTATCATTGTCTACTAAAGCTAGTGGCTAGTTGGAATGGTAATGATTGATAGGGAGAAATATATACTGTAGACCTAGGTAGAGAAATTCCAGACCACTATAAATGAGGTAGACTGAGACCAAGTAATATGTCATTTAAGCTTTTCCATGTCGGGAAATGTGGAATGGGATTGAGACAGAGAAATATATATCGGAGATGAACGCGAAGAGAAATGAATGACTTAGACTGATGCACAGGAAAACATATGGCGTAAACGGAGACCAAGAAACTTATGAGGTAAATCTAGGCTCAGAAATACATGAATTAGACTGAGGCTTAGACATGAATTAATAGAGTGAGGTTGACACATGTAACGTTGAGTCAGTCTGAGTAAGATGGACATATAAAAGACTGAAGCTGAGGCGTTTGTTACGTCAAGTGACGCGGAAACAATTATATGACGGAGACTATGAAGCAGAAATAAATGAGGCGAGAAAAGTTGGCTTAAACCCCCCCCCCCCTATGAATTGCATAATATACTTCCATGATCTTACAGTGTTTATTGGGTTTTATGGTCTTTTTTATATACTTCATCGATAAATAATTATACAAACTCTTTATTAAAATGAGTTAATTAGGACCAAACAGTAATAGCTCAAAATATTGTTCAATTAAGCTTACGTGACAAGCCTACGCATGATGAGGACCAATGCAGAGGATCATTCCTGCCCCGGATCCATTAATTGTCTGGCTTATTTTGTCGCCTCAATAGTCTTTTCAGCTCTCTATGTGTGCTGTCGTTCCATTGCTTCTGTCCTTGAAAGATATCCAGAGTACAGGCACAAACGTGATAACAAAACAAAACCCAGATTCAACGAGATTCCGTTTAAAAGGAATATTCTAATTTAGAAATTCCAATCTGTTTTTTGTTCCCCATGCTGATCATATTGTTCAGATTTGGCGATTTCACAATACATATTAAGTCGCTCAATCGCGAAATAGCAAAATAGGAACAAACGCGAATTACAGAAAAAGTTAAATTAAACCTTCTGAATATAAAACCAACCATACTACTTTATGACAATACATCAGCTATATTTTTTTTTAACGTAAGCATGCCTAACAGGTGACGTGCGGCATAAAAACAACCACATGCATCGAGCGTGTTTGTAGTTATTACAACGTGGATATGTACGTTAAATTAAACCTTCTGAATATAAAACCAACCATACTACTTTATGACAATACATCAGCTATATTTTTTTTAACGTAAGCATGCCTAACAGGTGACGTGCGGCATAAAAACAACTACATGCATCGAGCGTGTTTGTGGTTATTACAACGTGGATATGTACAACGTGCCTAATTTGGATTAGTCTTTGTGTTGAGTTTACGTAAGAGGAATTTGTTAGCGTGTCTACAAGCCAAAGCACATTCCCCAGAAACTAACAGATGTAACCTGTGCCTGTGGGAGAAATATTTCGTTTTATGTAAACAAAACCTGGCCACGCTTAACCAACGCAATGAATTTGTAACAAGTTGAAGACACACCCGACCACATTGTGGGGAAATTAAAAAAAACTATTTGATCAAAATAATTGGGCACTTTCGTTGGTTTTTTGTAATAGAAAGATGATTAAACCGGTAAACCGGGCTTTTTACCGGGGTTGAGGAAATGTATTAAAAGAGATGAGGAATTTTTGCTTATTTTTTTTTTATTTCTAAAATGAAAAGAAAATATTGATTTTCAGCGGGATACTATTTCAATAAGATATGTAAAATTATCTTTACATTTATTTTGTTGCGTTGTGCTAGTGGAAAGAAATTCAAACATTGATATGTTTACCTTGAAAACCTGGTCATTGATGATGTTTACATTTGGCCATTAACATTTTGAAGATCTTTGACTCGTTACATATATATCATTAGAACTGTAAAGGATAGATTGATATAAGGAAGATGTGAAAGATAAATTAAATGTATGTTTTAAGGCAAGGAAGCTGTTCCTAAAGAAAGAAACTTGAATATGCATGCATTGTTGGTTAGTTAAGCGGAACGAAGTGAAGTCGCAAGCGTTTTTTAATCGTATCAGACCAATTTTGAGGCCTGGAACTTTGGCCCCTACCAACCCCCAACCGTGTTCCGGAAATGGGGACCTTGTATAAGGCGGTGTCGTTAATCCCCCTTGGCTGAACCCCTCCTTTTCACAAAGCGAGCATCATGTGTTTTTCACATTTACTGACCACGCCCGTGGGTCGGAACCTTGGTCAAATGTCAGGCTAGCTATGCTTAGATCAGAGTTATTCACAGGCACAATGGTTCTTGATCCTGCACTGGAGGGGAACAAAAGACAATCCGGTCTTTGCCGACGGCAGTTCGGCTTTTTTCGGTGGAAACCTCCATGCAGATCATAAAACACGCCAAAATTATTATTCAAAATGATGTGTACATTAAACATTATTATTTAAAATTACGAACAAAGATGGAGCGAATTCCGTTTAGACCTAGGTGTTAATATGACCTGATCATATTCATTACCCGTAGTCCCATATAATCTCAAATGTGAAATATTTCGAGGTACCATTTACACGTTTTACTAATTCGACATATGCATCGATTATTATCTCATATTTTATTTATTTATTGTCATTTATATGCCAGTGTTTGAGGAATATTCTATGGCATTTTTACTGGAAAAAATGGGTGTATTTTGTGTGCTTTCCTGGACTATTTAAATTTGTTGCTGAATCAGGCCAAGCTACAATAACATATTTTTGGTATTTGTTTTAATTTATGTATACATGTACATTCTAGTTAAAACTATTTTTATGTTTCGTGACCATCTAAATATATTGTCCAACTGAATGGATTAACTGTAACACACTGCTGTAATTGGTATGCATGTGTATCCCGATGCAGAAACACAATAACCATGGGCTGTTGGTGATGTGGTTTTTACGAATCAGATAGACTAGGCGTAGTTCTGCGTATTTATTATAAATTTTCTCGTTCAGGGAAAATAAATCACAGTGTTTTGAGCAGGACCAGTTTTAAGCACTGTTAATATTGTACAAGTGCGGCCCACAGCTGTAAAGAGAAGAAATGGCGTTTTTGTATCTGGTTGATTATACAAGACGAACCAATACCGACTGATGTGTGTGCGTTCATTGCACCGTACAAGGCTTATTCCTGTATTAAAAATAATTGTTATTTATACATATATAATTATTAGGATATATTTAGTGTTCACGTATTTAACATCATATGTCCCTACATATTTGTTTGATTACCTTTCTTGAACCACAAAAGGCTGCTCAACATCTTACACTAGTACATACATTTTATGAAAACCATGAAATATAAGATTTATTTCTTCTCTAAAAACATGATACATTAAGTATACTTTATATGATTAACCGTTTGTTATGAGAGCCAACCATAAAGAGGGTCAGTAGCTGAACTTTTCTGTTTTACAACTTGTCGTTTTGGTTCTATTTGACTAATTACTCGTGCGATAGTAACATTTATTAAAGCAGGAGTGTCTTAGGAGAGTTGACGTTATTATGTTATTTGTTTTCATTTATATCCTATAATTCGTTTACAAGGATGTTGATGTTTACGTTACAGTAACATACGTAATAAATATGCAGCGGTGTCAGCAAGGGGTTGCGTAGTCAGTTACGGAATGGCCCTCAAAATTTATGTATCTTTTGTCGCGACCCCTTATAAATCTACACCAAATACTTTTTTAAGATTGACGGTGTTTTGTAAATTTATTCATCTCTTTACAGCTTAAATAGACTAATCTTGTTATCAAGTTCTGATGAAACTAATAAATTATATTTCCTAACTTACCCCCCCCCCCCCATTGGTCGCAATTGTTTTGGTCACTATTGTGCACTAAAACAGTGGCAATAGGTTGGTTTGTTTGTTCATTCTGTCAGTAGTCTGGGGCGGGAAAGCACGAATGTGACTGGGTAGGAGTGCAAAATTTTGAGAAAACGTGAGTGGCTGTTTTACTTGGAGGGTGGGGGGGGGGGGGGGGGGGTTGCATATTCAAGCAAAGCAGAGACGACATAAAAAGGCACAAAACCATCTTTACTGTTTGGACTAATAAATGGTTTCTGAGTTATCACGCGAAACAATCAATCCCATATTTGACTTGTATGTATGCTCTGTTTTTTATTACATCAAACCGCAATCCTTTTCCCCAGTCAAATATAATCAACCTGATAAGCTGTACAGCGTTCTATTATTATTGCTTTCAAAATCTCCGGCGTTGTTCTGACAAAGTTCATGAACCCGATAAGCCCAACAGTGTTTCAAATGGTACCATTAGAAGCACATATCTTAAATTGACACAACTTATGGCCCCGATAAGTCATACAACGACGAACTGTATATGGTAAATTTTAGTACATCCAATACAGTAAGTATATGCTAAATGTTAGTACATATAATACAGATATAGTACATGTATAATGTTACTACAAATACTACTGATAAAACATACCTAATGTTAGTACATATAATACAGATAGTACATGCGTAATGTTAGTGCATATAACCCAGGTGGTACATGCACAATTTTAGTACATACATTACAGAAAGTACATACACAACGTTTGTACATATAATACATTTATTACATGCATAATTAGTACATATAGTACAGAAAGTACTTGCAGAATGTTAGTACATATAATACGGAGAGTACATACTTAATCTTAGAAAATATAAAACAAATAGTACATACTCAATGTTAGTACATGTAATACAGATACCACATACTCAATATTATTACATATAATACGGAAAGTTATAATGTTTGTTCATGTCATACACAGAGAGTGGGCTACATGCGTAATGTTAGTACATATAATTCGCTTAAAATTAGTATATATGATGCAGATAGTATTGATGGTACACAATTTGAGGGTTGGACGTCAGTTGATGTCATAATGGGCACCTAACAAACACGTGTCCACTCCAGGAATTCGTCTGAGATTTTACTTTTGAGCCTATTCTTACATCAAACACCTTCATCGACATGTGTGAATCTCCAAATATCGTTACAGCTCACATGATACATTAGTAGTCCTTTATATAATACAGATAGATCATCGTTATATTAGTATAAATGATCCAGAGAGTATATGTATAATATAAGTACAGTCAATACGGATAGTACATGCATTATGTCAGTACATAATAGAAATAGTACACGTCTACTTATAGTACATATAATATATAAAACGGATAGTACGAACTTAATGTTAATACATGTTTTACCCAGAGATTACATGCAGACTGTTAGTACATATAATACAGATAGTACATACTTAATCTCAGTACATATAATACGGATAGTACATACTTAACCTTAGTACATATATTACAGATAGTGCATGTGTAATGTAAGTACATATAGTACAGGTAGTAACTGCTTAATGTCAGTACATATTATAGAGAGAGCTAATGCTTTTGAGTGTTAGAACATATGATACAGATAATAATGCCTGTACATTTAGCGAAAATATGCTTATAGATAAACTGAGGGTAAAGTATAAAACCTTGCGCCATCTTGCGGAGGTATGATAAATTTGTTCAATTTTTTATACAAGTCTACACAGACAACCAAGGCAAATAAATCAATCCACATCATAACACTGAAAAAAATTCCTTCTACATTAAGAATTTGATTAGAGTTTGGTTCGCCCGTACGCGTCCTGTTTTCGCTGTCAGCAAGCATAACAAGGAGCTACAATATTGTGTGTTATGTCGAGCACTATTCTGTGTAGTGATCACAACCTGGGGCATTGACAACTTAAAATAAAGGAAGTAAGCACAGTAAAATAAATATGTGATAAGAATAATAATGTAAGTATTTATAAGATAATTTAGGTCAATGCCTCTTTTTAACACTCTAGCAACGATATTTTATAGATTTATTACTTCCTGGACCTGCAAACAATATGCTGACTGTCATAGATTTGCGTTTATATCCTAGGCCATCATTTGTTTTTTACAGGCTACCACGAGTGATATATTCATCAGGGACGGGTCCAGGATTTTGGGAAAGAAGGGATCCAATCAAGGAAAATATATCAGAAAGCAATGAAAAGGTCCACAGAACCGGCAAAAAAAAGAAAAGAAAGAATCGGTCTGAACAGAAGTAGCCTGAAAAGAATTAGCCTGAAACCCTTGCAAAGGTTGCGGCGGCTAAAAGGTGGGGGGGGGGGGGGGGTTACACCGTTTTCGCCTCGCCTGGATCCGCCACTGTTTTTCTTCGTGTTACTGTGTAACTTTGTGGTTAAATTGAAATTGAAAAGCCCCTGCTTTTATTTATCACTCTATTTGTATATGTGTGTGTTTTTAAGGGAGAGGTCTTCCTCATATCCAATTACCTCCGGGGGATTCGGTCACCAGGATACTGAATTGTAAGGATTTCTGTAATAATAATTATTTTAATGAACCCGAAAATTAGAAATTCCTTATTGATGAGAGAGGCTCCACTGTATATTGTTGGTATTTTTTTGAAAATTTATATTGATTCTTTCCAATGCTTTTGAATAGGTCTGGGTGAATAAAGTTTAAAACATAACATGAAAATAAACACTTTCGTCGTATCATTTAAGCACGCTTCTGCCTGTATAATGGTCAGAAAGACTGGACGTCAGCAGGGAAATACTGTGAAATGAAAGGTGGACGTTTAGCAATCGACCGAGATCGTAGTACCAATAAATTACTGGAAGAGTTGGTTAAACAAATCCAACAGAACAAGGCGGCCTGGATTGGTGGCAAGACTGTTCCAGTATACTGGTCATGGATTATGCGTGAGTGCAGAGAAACCTTTATTGTACGAAAATTCCCCATTGTTCTATAGGGTACCTTTAATTCACCATGTACAAGTATATAGTAATAGCATATATGCTTGTAGAATTAAACCAGCAGTGCTCTATTAGCGGGATGCTAAGAGCTGGTACCTAATATTCGTTACGCAAATGGTCATTATACACAAAAAAGGTTCAAATAATAACTTCGGAAGAGACAACAAAGGACCTGAAAATGCACGCATAATACTATTCCCCATATATTCCAAACTGACCATGGCTAAGGGCGTCAACGTATAATTTCATTATATAATTTCATTACTACATCAACCGTCCGTTAACAGATCGCGTCTGATGATTGTGATAGTATGAAAACACGTGTTAATGTGTACCAGACCATTTTCATAACGAATAATATTTGTATATAATTTTATATACACATCGTTAAAAACACATCCACACACCAACCAATATATATATATATATATATATATATATATATATATATTGTTTTTTTTTCTTTTTTATGTAACACACAACTGTTAGAGGCAAGGATCTACGTAGTAGTAAAAATGTTCACAAAAATTAATTGATCATCCACATTTATACTTGTTTAAATGTATATATATATATATATATATATATATATATATATATATATATATATATGTATATACCTATATACATACAAAATGTAGTAAAACATAACGCCTATATTGTGCGCCATATAATAATTAAGTACAAACAGCATTTGTCGTACCAGGTCACCTCTCCCAAATGGAAATATAACCTGTTTACTCCTCTTTAGCCGATAGATCTGCACAGAAAATGTACTTCCAAGGCTGTTATTCAGCTGTAGATGGAATCGAAGTCCGCTCAAGGTGTCTCAGTATTCAAGATTTAAAATCTTGTGAGCAGTTCTGCACATTGCATTTTTATTACTCACTTCACAAGGTAAGTTAGATGGCGCAACTACATGTATAATTTTCAGATAAATATTTTTTTACAGTTGAGTATATACCGTATATTTCACCGATAATTTGCATCTAATATTTTTTAATGTTGGCAATGTGTATGACAAATCAGATCGCCATGCAGCTTTATATCTTTGTATGTGTCCAAACAGGACACACATGAATTCATTTGTTGTTGCAGAGATGTGTTGGGTGACCGTTATTCTACACAATGTAGCAAACAGTCATGCCTAAACGGATCTCGTTTTTGTGGAAATAGTAATTCAAGTTATGCCTTATATTCCCGAGATGCAACGTCACGTAAGTCCCATCAACTTTTTTCTCTTTTCTTTTTTTTTTTCGATAACAGCTTTGTGATGCATTAAGTATTGGTAAACGTTCCCCCATTGATGTATTCTTGAAAATATCGGGACAGTGAGATAATATTTAAGGAAACCTTGCTATATTATTTTTAACAATTATTTATTAGTTTCATTATATTAAATTTTTGAAATCAAAGGAGTGCCCTTGTCTTTATATAATGACAGTTTCTTAAATGTCTTACAGAAATGACATCATGGACCATGTGGGAGCTTGAGACGAATGAACACCCTAACTTTCCCCTTTGTGGCTCAGTCTACATGAACATGCAAAGAAATCTCGCTATGCAAGTTCGCTCGTCTGATGCCAATGACTTAAAATCTGTGTGTAGATATGGTGGGTCGACTTTTCAGCTTGATTTGAAGCACACGCATTTTATTGAAGAAAAAACATGATTTGCTTATAGGATGTATAAATCGTTTTCATACACGATTTTAATAATATAAATTTAAATTTTCATTTTTATTTTATTTTAATTTTAAACCCACATCTTTATTTAAATCATCTAAATTTAAATTTACTTTATTTTATTTTTAAAAGTATTTAATTAGTACACATTTATCTAAAAAATATACATTCATATCTTGCATTCATTTTTAGATAAGTATGAGAACGCTGCCTGCAAAAATTGGGAAGTGGCTCCTGAGACATGTTTGACATTGCCCCGATTTAACAAAAGTTGGGACCAGGCAGTAGAATTATGCAGGAAGACCTATTGGCAAAGACATGGGTTATTATTAGCACCTTCATCTGATAAATTGTATAACGGTCTCTTTAGTTTGCTCGGGACGAAAGGCACCGTAAGTAAGGCCTACTGGCTTTCTGCAACCAATACTCGCTGGCAATGGGATTTGGGTAAGTCTTCACCTTCAATGAAAAAATACTGTCTGCAAGTCAAATTGATGATTAGCGGATTAAGAACCTGATAAAAGTGAAATTATGGTGATGTAACAAGTGAATGCATCAGTTTCACTCTTGACTGCCAGACAGAGTTCCCCTTTACTAAATATTATAACGGAGTATTTATTCGTGTCACTGTGATTCTTCAGGAGAAGACAAAAAAAATGGGTATTATTTTATGTTCATCAGAAAGATATACTATTGATTGTCATTACGAGTATGAACATCTTTTTAACATCTTTATAAATGGTAAAATTAGTTTTTATACAGATGTATATTAGATGGGAATTTATCAAATTGAGTAGATGTTCACTATTACTGTAGGTCACAGAGTCAAGATTAAGTTGAAGGAAATATCAATTAACAATTGGAAGGATGTAAAGTCCAGAGTTCCCATGGGAAATAAGTGTCTATCAGTTAATAAAGAGGGTCAATGGACATCCCAAAGCTGTCAGAGAAATGACAATGTAACACATTTCCTCTGCGAATGTAAGTTGATAGCAAACACCCTAAAACAATCCAAATTAGATTGAGAAAAAAGTTTTTATAATTTTTTTCGAATAGAATTAACACTACTGTCCAATAATATATTTCTAAGATAGTGATATTCATTAAAGAGAGTGACTCATATATAGGACGTTAATACAGCATTAGTCTAAATCTAACAATAACATTGATTCAATTAATACATTCATGTGATATTCTTTTTTTCAACTTATGTAAAAAATGGTTGAGCTTTGACCTATCTGAACCTAGCGCTAATTGTTCCCATTTATATCCGTCCTATTTATCCTCTGAATATGGGTGACTTATTTTGGGATGCCATAATGTTTTACCCACAGATGCAAAAGGCAATGAATCTGATTCAAATGAAAGAAACTGTGAGAGTTCGACGGGTGAGTTACTGTTAATCTCCTATTATTTCGCTTATCATAGTAGATGTAAAAACATACACGTATACACTATATGCAATTAATAATATTAATATTGTTCGTGTATGTACGTTTTATGTAATGCAGTTAAACTAAAGACCTTATTTGGCGTATAATATTTTTCTTCTGACGTATCTTCTGGTCTGCTTACTAAGCCGGAATAAGAAGATGTACGTATAGTTGAGGACGTAAAATAAAAAAGGTTCACTACAGAAATATCAAACTCTGATTCTTTCCGACCTTTAGGAGTCAACTTCTTTTGTTGTTTCAAATTATATGTTGTACAACATTCTTAAATATATGCTGATTTTTGCATTTAGATGAATGAGTATCATAGGAAATAGTTCCGAAATATGCATGCAGTTGTGTAAATGAGCTCGAATTCGGAAATTTGCCGTTAATGGTCCAGAGCCAACACTAATGAATATTCAAGTACTTATCCTTATGTACTTTACACATTTATTAATATATTTAATTGAATATGTATCATAAGACATGATATTTCATAATGTATATTATAATGGCATGCCTGCATGTTTGGCTGCTAACACTCTACTTTTGTCATGGAGTTAAGAAAAGCATGCATCTAAGGTTATGCTCTGCACGAATATGTAGTTATAGTAGTCAGCATTATATTAAATGTTAATACAAACCTTTTCGTCCTCTCCCGCAAAACCTGCCAGTGTGTTCAGGTCAGAAATAAATCATATTGACTACTTTTACTAAAAACTGTCACTTCAAGGTTCCTGTCCGAACTCCGGCTAGTATTTAAATTCACTTGATAAACCGATCTTGATACAATCATCTCATTGAACCCGAACACTGATGAAAATTGTCAAGCAATGGGCACTCTATAGGAAAAGGCCTATTGTATACAGGTCTTAGAAAATGACTACTCTTACATATTAACTCCTTGTACTTAATTGATTTTATTATATATACTTTTATATTAAAGCCAACAATTCACCCACATTTTCTATAGAATATATGTTATTTCTGGCTTACTCTACGTATATATTAATGAGAAATTGGAAATTCCGGTCAAGAAAAGTTCGTATAACGCATGAAGTATGAGTTTGATTATCTATACGTTGTTCGTAAACACAACAATGTTGACTAACAAGAATATGCATGTAACCAAGAGTGGTTGGTTGCATATATACAAATACTGGTAGGTTATTGGTTGCTTGAATTGAAAAAGTGTCAATGTTATATTTTTGATGGTTATTTCACAATTTTAATAAATATGAATACAGTGTTCGGATAGGTTAATACTTTATGAATTAAGAAGCGCAGCACAAGGACACCTTCAAAAAAAAATATACCTACTTGTGCGTATGTAACTTTTTATTCTAATCCTGCACAAAAAAAGTTATGGATATTACGAATAAACCAGCATCGCGCGCTGAGGTAACTTCTAATAAAAGATATCCTACACAATTGGTACCCATTTAAAGTTTTACGTAAGTAATGTTCTACATAATCTTTGAAATATTTAAAGACTTACGAACCGTTAAATGTTAATAAAATTAAAGTTCTTGTATTTGAAGATAATGTGCACAAAGAACGGGTCCAAGTCCATACATACAAATGTCGTACATAAATTCAACCAAGAAACCTAAAATAATGAGTGATCAAGGACAGCAGTAGCCAAAGGAGCTTACCAGTAATTCTTCCTTACGTCACATGGTCTATCAAGTAATATTAGGTAATGCAATGTAAATAAATAAATCTGTAACATGATAGGGAGTTTGAGTGAAACAATTACAAGGCAAATGAAACGTTTTTAAAACATTTTATTTGAAACATATTAAGTCATAACAATATGTAACTAATCAGCATATCATCGAAAACATAAGCGAATTAATCCTTGATTTTAGATCATTTATATAAGCAAGATTGTAAAAAGCCTCAACTATGAGTGTCCGGCAGTGTTTTACGAGCAAGCAATACATTAAAACTTAATTAGATATATGGCTTTTTTTATTTCTCGCAGATGGATAATTCATATTTTTGAAAAAAAAAATTAAATTCAGCCGATGGGGAGAGGGAGACGCACAAGAAGCAAAGAGGTCGCCATGACACAGAAGAAACATTTCGTGTGACGCCACTATCATAGATGGGGATAGATGGATATATAACCTCAGTGCTGGTTTCAACTGGTGACAGACAAAAATTATTGAAGTTGCAGGAAGCACCAGGAAGCCTGCTGATGGAAATCGCAACATGGAAGACGTCTATTAAAAATTCAGTGATAGACATTGCAACAACTCCGACTATACCCACAAAATTATACCAAAATAAAAGTATTCATTCTTTTTATGGACGGCATGATTCGAAAGGTAATGAATACAAATGAAACACATCTATTTGATACAGTTGCACACGTGACAGACATTGAAGATTGATACTCTTCAAAAGCCCGAAATAAGATTCATTGCATGTGGAAATTAATATCATATTATGATAATCATAATTTCGCTTAAGTAACACCTGAAATAAAATGAAAAAAGCAGTGCTATTTGTTTTTTCCTGTATATCCCACAGTTTCTGTACAAAGATGTCGATGTTTACATTATAGTGCCATACCGGGTACGTTTAATTCACCATTCGTAGCATAATGTTAGGATTATTGTTTACTAAAATATGAATGCAACATGATGGAAGACCACTGCGATGAATTACTCGATATTGTATGTATCAGGAATCAATATATTACCAGCCCAATTATCATTGTCTACTAAAGCTAGTGGCTAGTTGGAATGGTAATGATTGATAGGGAGAAATATATACTGTAGACCTAGGTAGAGAAATTCCAGACCACTATAAATGAGGTAGACTGAGACCAAGTAATATGTCATTTAAGCTTTTCCATGTCGGGAAATGTGGAATGGGATTGAGACAGAGAAATATATATCGGAGATGAACGCGAAGAGAAATGAATGACTTAGACTGATGCACAGGAAAACATATGGCGTAAACGGAGACCAAGAAACTTATGAGGTAAATCTAGGCTCAGAAATACATGAATTAGACTGAGGCTTAGACATGAATTAATAGAGTGAGGTTGACACATGTAACGTTGAGTCAGTCTGAGTAAGATGGACATATAAAAGACTGAAGCTGAGGCGTTTGTTACGTCAAGTGACGCGGAAACAATTATATGACGGAGACTATGAAGCAGAAATAAATGAGGCGAGAAAAGTTGGCTTAAACCCCCCCCCCCCCTATGAATTGCATAATATACTTCCATGATCTAACACTGTTTATTGGGTTTTATGGTCTTTTTTATATACTTCATCGATAAATAATTATACAAACTCTTTATTAAAATGAGTTAATTAGGACCAAACAGTAATAGCTCAAAATATTGTTCAATTAAGCTTACGTGACAAGCCTACGCATGATGAGGACCAATGCAGAGGATCATTCCTGCCCCGGATCCATTAATTGTCTGGCTTATTTTGTCGCCTCAATAGTCTTTTCAGCTCTCTATGTGTGCTGTCGTTCCATTGCTTCTGTCCTTGAAAGATATCCAGAGTACAGGCACAAACGTGATAACAAAACAAAACCCAGATTCAACGAGATTCCGTTTAAAAGGAATATTCTAATTTAGAAATTCCAATCTGTTTTTTGTTCCCCATGCTGATCATATTGTTCAGATTTGGCGATTTCACAATACATATTAAGTCGCTCAATCGCGAAATAGCAAAATAGGAACAAACGCGAATTACAGAAAAAGTTAAATTAAACCTTCTGAATATAAAACCAACCATACTACTTTATGACAATACATCAGCTATATTTTTTTTAACGTAAGCATGCCTAACAGGTGACGTGCGGCATAAAAACAACCACATGCATCGAGCGTGTTTGTAGTTATTACAACGTGGATATGTACGTTAAATTAAACCTTCTGAATATAAAACCAACCATACTACTTTATGACAATACATCAGCTATATTTTTTTTAACGTAAGCATGCCTAACAGGTGACGTGCGGCATAAAAACAACTACATGCATCGAGCGTGTTTGTGGTTATTACAACGTGGATATGTACAACGTGCCTAATTTGGATTAGTCTTTGTGTTGAGTTTACGTAAGAGGAATTTGTTAGCGTGTCTACAAGCCAAAGCACATTCCGCAGAAACTAACAGATGTAACCTGTGCCTGTGGGAGAAATATTTCGTTTTATGTAAACAAAACCTGGCCACGCTTAACCAACGCAATGAATTTGTAACAAGTTGAAGACACACCCGACCACATTGTGGGGAAATTAAAAAAAACTATTTGATCAAAATAATTGGGCACTTTCGTTGTTTTTTTGTAATAGAAAGATGATTAAACCGGTAAACCGGGCTTTTTACCGGGGTTGAGGAAATGTATTAAAAGAGATGAGGAATTTTTGCTTATTTTTTTTTTATTTCTAAAATGAAATGAAAATATTGATTTTCAGCGGGATACTATTTCAATAAGATATGTAAAATTATCTTTACATTTATTTTGTTGCGTTGTGCTAGTGGAAAGAAATTCAAACATTGATATGTTTACCTTGAAAACCTGGTCATTGATGATGTTTACATTTGGCCATTAACATTTTGAAGATCTTTGACTCGTTACATATATATCATTAGAACTGTAAAGGATAGATTGATATAAGGAAGATGTGAAAGATAAATTAAATGTATGTTTTAAGGCAAGGAAGCTGTTCCTAAAGAAAGAAACTTGAATATGCATGCATTGTTGGTTAGTTAAGCGGAACGAAGTGAAGTCGCAAGCGTTTTTTAATCGTATCAGACCAATTTTGAGGCCTGGAACTTTGGCCCCTACCAACCCCCAACCGTGTTCCGGAAATGGGGACCTTGTATAAGGCGGTGTCGTTAATCCCCCTTGGCTGAACCCCTCCTTTTCACAAAGCGAGCATCATGTGTTTTTCACATTTACTGACCACGCCCGTGGGTCGGAACCTTGGTCAAATGTCAGGCTAGCTATGCTTAGATCAGAGTTATTCACAGGCACAATGGTTCTTGATCCTGCACTGGAGGGGAACAAAAGACAATCCGGTCTTTGCCGACGGCAGTTCGGCTTTTTTCGGTGGAAACCTCCATGCAGATCATAAAACACGCCAAAATTATTATTCAAAATGATGTGTACATTAAACATTATTATTTAAAATTACGAACAAAGATGGAGCGAATTCCGTTTAGACCTAGGTGTTAATATGACCTGATCATATTCATTACCCGTAGTCCCATATAATCTCAAATGTGAAATATTTCGAGGTACCATTTACACGTTTTACTAATTCGACATATGCATCGATTATTATCTCATATTTTATTTATTTATTGTCATTTATATGCCAGTGTTTGAGGAATATTCTATGGCATTTTTACTGGAAAAAATGGGTGTATTTTGTGTGCTTTCCTGGACTATTTAAATTTGTTGCTGAATCAGGCCAAGCTACAATAACATATTTTTGGTATTTGTTTTAATTTATGTATACATGTACATTCTAGTTAAAACTATTTTTATGTTGCGTGACCATCTAAATATATTGTCCAACTGAATGGATTAACTGTAACACACTGCTGTAATTGGTATGCATGTGTATCCCGATGCAGAAACACAATAACCATGGGCTGTTGGTGATGTGGTTTTTACGAATCAGATAGACTAGGCGTAGTTCTGCGTATTTATTATAAATTTTCTCGTTCAGGGAAAATAAATCACAGTGTTTTGAGCAGGACCAGTTTTAAGCACTGTTAATATTGTACAAGTGCGGCCCACAGCTGTAAAGAGAAGAAATGGCGTTTTTGTATCTGGTTGATTATACAAGACGAACCAATACCGACTGATGTGTGTGCGTTCATTGCACCGTACAAGGCTTATTCCTGTATTAAAAATAATTGTTATTTATACATATATAATTATTAGGATATATTTAGTGTTCACGTATTTAACATCATATGTCCCTACATATTTGTTTGATTACCTTTCTTGAACCACAAAAGGCTGCTCAACATCTTACACTAGTACATACATTTTATGAAAACCATGAAATATAAGATTTATTTCTTCTCTAAAAACATGATACATTAAGTATACTTTATATGATTAACCGTTTGTTATGAGAGCCAACCATAAAGAGGGTCAGTAGCTGAACTTTTCTGTTTTACAACTTGTCGTTTTGGTTCTATTTGACTAATTACTCGTGCGATAGTAACATTTATTAAAGCAGGAGTGTCTTAGGAGAGTTGACGTTATTATGTTATTTGTTTTCATTTATATCCTATAATTCGTTTACAAGGATGTTGATGTTTACGTTACAGTAACATACGTAATAAATATGCAGCGGTGTCAGCAAGGGGTTGCGTAGTCAGTTACGGAATGGCCCTCAAAATTTATGTATCTTTTGTCGCGACCCCTTATAAATCTACACCAAATACTTTTTTAAGATTGACGGTGTTTTGTAAATTTATTCATCTCTTTACAGCTTAAATAGACTAATCTTGTTATCAAGTTCTGATGAAACTAATAAATTATATTTCCTAACTTACCCCCCCCCCCCATTGGTCGCAATTGTTTTGGTCACTATTGTGCACTAAAACAGTGGCAATAGGTTGGTTTGTTTGTTCATTCTGTCAGTAGTCTGGGGCGGGAAAGCACGAATGTGACTGGGTAGGAGTGCAAAATTTTGAGAAAACGTGAGTGGCTGTTTTACTTGGAGGGTGGGGGGGGGGGGGGGGGGGGGGTTGCATATTCAAGCAAAGCAGAGACGACATAAAAAGGCACAAAACCATCTTTACTGTTTGGACTAATAAATGGTTTCTGAGTTATCACGCGAAACAATCAATCCCATATTTGACTTGTATGTATGCTCTGTTTTTTATTACATCAAACCGCAATCCTTTTCCCCAGTCAAATATAATCAACCTGATAAGCTGTACAGCGTTCTATTATTATTGCTTTCAAAATCTCCGGCGTTGTTCTGACAAAGTTCATGAACCCGATAAGCCCAACAGTGTTTCAAATGGTACCATTAGAAGCACATATCTTAAATTGACACAACTTATGGCCCCGATAAGTCATACAACGACGAACTGTATATGGTAAATTTTAGTACATCCAATACAGTAAGTATATGCTAAATGTTAGTACATATAATACAGATATAGTACATGTATAATGTTACTACAAATACTACTGATAAAACATACCTAATGTTAGTACATATAATACAGATAGTACATGCGTAATGTTAGTGCATATAACCCAGGTGGTACATGCACAATTTTAGTACATACATTACAGAAAGTACATACACAACGTTTGTACATATAATACATTTATTACATGCATAATTAGTACATATAGTACAGAAAGTACTTGCAGAATGTTAGTACATATAATACGGAGAGTACATACTTAATCTTAGAAAATATAAAACAAATAGTACATACTCAATGTTAGTACATGTAATACAGATACCACATACTCAATATTATTACATATAATACGGAAAGTTATAATGTTTGTTCATGTCATACACAGAGAGTGGGCTACATGCGTAATGTTAGTACATATAATTCGCTTAAAATTAGTATATATGATGCAGATAGTATTGATGGTACACAATTTGAGGGTTGGACGTCAGTTGATGTCATAATGGGCACCTAACAAACACGTGTCCACTCCAGGAATTCGTCTGAGATTTTACTTTTGAGCCTATTCTTACATCAAACACCTTCATCGACATGTGTGAATCTCCAAATATCGTTACAGCTCACATGATACATTAGTAGTCCTTTATATAATACAGATAGATCATCGTTATATTAGTATAAATGATCCAGAGAGTATATGTATAATATAAGTACAGTCAATACGGATAGTACATGCATTATGTCAGTACATAATAGAAATAGTACACGTCTACTTATAGTACATATAATATATAAAACGGATAGTACGAACTTAATGTTAATACATGTTTTACCCAGAGATTACATGCAGACTGTTAGTACATATAATACAGATAGTACATACTTAATCTCAGTACATATAATACGGATAGTACATACTTAACCTTAGTACATATATTACAGATAGTGCATGTGTAATGTAAGTACATATAGTACAGGTAGTAACTGCTTAATGTCAGTACATATTATAGAGAGAGCTTATGCTTTTGAGTGTTAGAACATATGATACAGATAATAATGCCTGTACATTTAGCGAAAATATGCTTATAGATAAACTGAGGGTAAAGTATAAAACCTTGCGCCATCTTGCGGAGGTATGATAATTTTGTTCAATTTTTTATACAAGTCTACACAGACAACCAAGGCAAATAAATCAATCCACATCATAACACTGAAAAAAATTCCTTCTACATTAAGAATTTGATTAGAGTTTGGTTCGCCCGTACGCGTCCTGTTTTCGCTGTCAGCAAGCATAACAAGGAGCTACAATATTGTGTGTTATGTCGAGCACTATTCTGTGTAGTGATCACAACCTGGGGCATTGACAACTTAAAATAAAGGAAGTAAGCACAGTAAAATAAATATGTGATAAGAATAATAATGTAAGTATTTATAAGATAATTTAGGTCAATGCCTCTTTTTAACACTCTAGCAACGATATTTTATAGATTTATTACTTCCTGGACCTGCAAACAATATGCTGACTGTCATAGATTTGCGTTTATATCCTAGGCCATCATTTGTTTTTTACAGGCTACCACGAGTGATATATTCATCAGGGACGGGTCCAGGATTTTGGGAAAGAAGGGATCCAATCAAGGAAAATATATCAGAAAGCAATGAAAAGGTCCACAGAACCGGCAAAAAAAAGAAAAGAAAGAATCGGTCTGAACAGAAGTAGCCTGAAAAGAATTAGCCTGAAACCCTTGCAAAGGTTGCGGCGGCTAAAAGGTGGGGGGGGGGGGGGTTACACCGTTTTCGCCTCGCCTGGATCCGCCACTGTTTTTCTTCGTGTTACTGTGTAACTTTGTGGTTAAATTGAAATTGAAAAGCCCCTGCATTTATTTATCACTCTATTTGTATATGTGTGTGTTTTTAAGGGAGAGGTCTTCCTCATATCCAATTACCTCCGGGGGATTCGGTCACCAGGATACTGAATTGTAAGGATTTCTGTAATAATAATAATTTTAATGAACCCGAAAATTAGAAATTCCTTATTGATGAGAGAGGCTCCACTGTATATTGTTGGTATTTTTTTGAAAATTTATATTGATTCTTTCCAATGCTTTTGAATAGGTCTGGGTGAATAAAGTTTAAAACATAACATGAAAATAAACACTTTCGTCGTATCATTTAAGCACGCTTCTGCCTGTATAATGGTCAGAAAGACTGGACGTCAGCAGGGAAATACTGTGAAATGAAAGGTGGACGTTTAGCAATCGACCGAGATCGTAGTACCAATAAATTACTGGAAGAGTTGGTTAAACAAATCCAACAGAACAAGGCGGCCTGGATTGGTGGCAAGACTGTTCCAGTATACTGGTCATGGATTATGCGTGAGTGCAGAGAAACCTTTATTGTACGAAAATTCCCCATTGTTCTATAGGGTACCTTTAATTCACCTTGTACAAGTATATAGTAATAGCATATATGCTTGTAGAATTAAACCAGCAGTGCTCTATTAGCGGGATGCTAAGAGCTGGTACCTAATATTCGTTACGCAAATGGTCATTATACACAAAAAAGGTTCAAATAATAACTTCGGAAGAGACAACAAAGGACCTGAAAATGCACGCATAATACTATTCCCCATATATTCCAAACTGACCATGGCTAAGGGCGTCAACGTATAATTTCATTATATAATTTCATTACTACATCAACCGTCCGTTAACAGATCGCGTCTGATGATTGTGATAGTATGAAAACACGTGTTAATGTGTACCAGACCATTTTCATAACGAATAATATTTGTATATAATTTTATATACACATCGTTAAAAACACATCCACACACCAACCAATATATATATATATATATATATATATATATATATATATTGTTTTTTTTTCTTTTTTATGTAACACACAACTGTTAGAGGCAAGGATCTACGTAGTAGTAAAAATGTTCACAAAAATTAATTGATCATCCACATTTATACTTGTTTAAATGTATATATATATATATATATATATATATATATATATATATATATATATATATATATATATATGTATATACCTATATACATACAAAATGTAGTAAAACATAACGCCTATATTGTGCGCCATATAATAATTAAGTACAAACAGCATTTGTCGTACCAGGTCACCTCTCCCAAATGGAAATATAACCTGTTTACTCCTCTTTAGCCGATAGATCTGCACAGAAAATGTACTTCCAAGGCTGTTATTCAGCTGTAGATGGAATCGAAGTCCGCTCAAGGTGTCTCAGTATTCAAGATTTAAAATCTTGTGAGCAGTTCTGCACATTGCATTTTTATTACTCACTTCACAAGGTAAGTTAGATGGCGCAACTACATGTATAATTTTCAGATAAATATTTTTTTACAGTTGAGTATATACCGTATATTTCACCGATAATTTGCATCTAATATTTTTTAATGTTGGCAATGTGTATGACAAATCAGATCGCCATGCAGCTTTATATCTTTGTATGTGTCCAAACAGGACACACATGAATTCATGTGTTGTTGCAGAGATGTGTTGGGTGACCGTTATTCTACACAATGTAGCAAACAGTCATGCCTAAACGGATCTCGTTTTTGTGGAAATAGTAATTCAAGTTATGCCTTATATTCCCGAGATGCAACGTCACGTAAGTCCCATCAACTTTTTTCTCTTTTCTTTTTTTTTTTCGATAACAGCTTTGTGATGCATTAAGTATTGGTAAACGTTCCCCCATTGATGTATTCTTGAAAATATCGGGACAGTGAGATAATATTTAAGGAAACCTTGCTATATTATTTTTAACAATTATTTATTAGTTTCATTATATTAAATTTTTGAAATCAAAGGAGTGCCCTTGTCTTTATATAATGACAGTTTCTTAAATGTCTTACAGAAATGACATCATGGACCATGTGGGAGCTTGAGACGAATGAACACCCTAACTTTCCCCTTTGTGGCTCAGTCTACATGAACATGCAAAGAAATCTCGCTATGCAAGTTCGCTCGTGTGATGCCAATGACTTAAAATCTGTGTGTAGATATGGTGGGTCGACTTTTCAGCTTGATTTGAAGCACACGCATTTTATTGAAGAAAAAACATGATTTGCTTATAGGATGTATAAATCGTTTTCATACACGATTTTAATAATATAAATTTAAATTTTCATTTTTATTTTATTTTAATTTTAAACCCACATCTTTATTTAAATCATCTAAATTTAAATTTACTTTATTTTATTTTTAAAAGTATTTAATTAGTACACATTTATCTAAAAAATATACATTCATATCTTGCATTCATTTTTAGATAAGTATGAGAACGCTGCCTGCAAAAATTGGGAAGTGGCTCCTGAGACATGTTTGACATTGCCCCGATTTAACAAAAGTTGGGACCAGGCAGTAGAATTATGCAGGAAGACCTATTGGCAAAGACATGGGTTATTATTAGCACCTTCATCTGATAAATTGTATAACGGTCTCTTTAGTTTGCTCGGGACGAAAGGCACCGTAAGTAAGGCCTACTGGCTTTCTGCAACCAATACTCGCTGGCAATGGGATTTGGGTAAGTCTTCACCTTCAATGAAAAAATACTGTCTGCAAGTCAAATTGATGATTAGCGGATTAAGAACCTGATAAAAGTGAAATTATGGTGATGTAACAAGTGAATGCATCAGTTTCACTCTTGACTGCCAGACAGAGTTCCCCTTTACTAAATATTATAACGGAGTATTTATTCGTGTCACTGTGATTCTTCAGGAGAAGACAAAATAAATGGGTATTATTTTATGTTCATCAGAAAGATATACTATTGATTGTCATTACGAGTATGAACATCTTTTTAACATCTTTATAAATGGTAAAATTAGTTTTTATACAGATGTATATTAGATGGGAATTTATCAAATTGAGTAGATGTTCACTATTACTGTAGGTCACAGAGTCAAGATTAAGTTGAAGGAAATATCAATTAACAATTGGAAGGATGTAAAGTCCAGAGTTCCCATGGGAAATAAGTGTCTATCAGTTAATAAAGAGGGTCAATGGACATCCCAAAGCTGTCAGAGAAATGACAATGTAACACATTTCCTCTGCGAATGTAAGTTGATAGCAAACACCCTAAAACAATCCAAATTAGATTGAGAAAAAAGTTTTTATAATTTTTTTCGAATAGAATTAACACTACTGTCCAATAATATATTTCTAAGATAGTGATATTCATTAAAGAGAGTGACTCATATATAGGACGTTAATACAGCATTAGTCTAAATCTAACAATAACATTGATTCAATTAATACATTCATGTGATATTCTTTTTTTCAACTTATGTAAAAAATGGTTGAGCTTTGACCTATCTGAACCTAGCGCTAATTGTTCCCATTTATATCCGTCCTATTTATCCTCTGAATATGGGTGACTTATTTTGGGATGCCATAATGTTTTACCCACAGATGCAAAAGGCAATGAATCTGATTCAAATGAAAGAAACTGTGAGAGTTCGACGGGTGAGTTACTGTTAATCTCCTATTATTTCGCTTATCATAGTAGATGTAAAAACATACACGTATACACTATATGCAATTAATAATATTAATATTGTTCGTGTATGTACGTTTTATGTAATGCAGTTAAACTAAAGACCTTATTTGGCGTATAATATTTTTCTTCTGACGTATCTTCTGGTCTGCTTACTAAGCCGGAATAAGAAGATGAACGGATAGTTGAGGACGTAAAATAAAAAAGGTTCACTACAGAAATATCAAACTCTGATTCTTTCCGACCTTTAGGAGTCAACTTCTTTTGTTGTTTCAAATTATATGTTGTACAACATTCTTAAATATATGCTGATTTTTGCATTTAGATGAATGAGTATCATAGGAAATAGTTCCGAAATATGCATGCAGTTGTGTAAATGAGCTCGAATTCGGAAATTTGCCGTTAATGGTCCAGAGCCAACACTAATGAATATTCAAGTACTTATCCTTATGTACTTTACACATTTATTAATATATTTAATTGAATATGTATCATAAGACATGATATTTCATAATGTATATTATAATGGCATGCCTGCATGTTTGGCTGCTAACACTCTACTTTTGTCATGGAGTTAAGAAAAGCATGCATCTAAGGTTATGCTCTGCACGAATATGTAGTTATAGTAGTCAGCATTATATTAAATGTTAATACAAACCTTTTCGTCCTCTCCCGCAAAACCTGCCAGTGTGTTCAGGTCAGAAATAAATCATATTGACTACTTTTACTAAAAACTGTCACTTCAAGGTTCCTGTCCGAACTCCGGCTAGTATTTAAATTCACTTGATAAACCGATCTTGATACAATCATCTCATTGAACCCGAACACTGATGAAAATTGTCAAGCAATGGGCACTCTATAGGAAAAGGCCTATTGTATACAGGTCTTAGAAAATGACTACTCTTACATATTAACTCCTTGTACTTAATTGATTTTATTATATATACTTTTATATTAAAGCCAACAATTCACCCACATTTTCTATAGAATATATGTTATTTCTGGCTTACTCTACGTATATATTAATGAGAAATTGGAAATTCCGGTCAAGAAAAGTTCGTATAACGCATGAAGTATGAGTTTGATTATCTATACGTTGTTCGTAAACACAACAATGTTGACTAACAAGAATATGCATGTAACCAAGAGTGGTTGGTTGCATATATACAAATACTGGTAGGTTATTGGTTGCTTGAATTGAAAAAGTGTCAATGTTATATTTTTGATGGTTATTTCACAATTTTAATAAATATGAATACAGTGTTCGGATAGGTTAATACTTTATGAATTAAGAAGCGCAGCACAAGGACACCTTAAAAAAAAAATATACCTACTTGTGCGTATGTAACTTTTTATTCTAATCCTGCACAAAAAAAGTTATGGATATTACGAATAAACCAGCATCGCGCGCTGAGGTAACTTCTAATAAAAGATATCCTACACAATTGGTACCCATTTAAAGTTTTACGTAAGTAATGTTCTACATAATCTTTGAAATATTTAAAGACTTACGAACCGTTAAATGTTAATAAAATTAAAGTTCTTGTATTTGAAGATAATGTGCACAAAGAACGGGTCCAAGTCCATACATACAAATGTCGTACATAAATTCAACCAAGAAACCTAAAATAATGAGTGATCAAGGACAGCAGTAGCCAAAGGAGCTTACCAGTAATTCTTCCTTACGTCACATGGTCTATCAAGTAATATTAGGTAATGCAATGTAAATAAATAAATCTGTAACATGATAGGGAGTTTGAGTGAAACAATTACAAGGCAAATGAAACGTTTTTAAAACATTTTATTTGAAACATATTAAGTCATAACAATATGTAACTAATCAGCATATCATCGAAAACATAAGCGAATTAATCCTTGATTTTAGATCATTTATATAAGCAAGATTGTAAAAAGCCTCAACTATGAGTGTCCGGCAGTGTTTTACGAGCAAGCAATACATTAAAACTTAATTAGATATATGGCTTTTTTTATTTCTCGCAGATGGATAATTCATATTTTTGAAAAAAAAAATTAAATTCAGCCGATGGGGAGAGGGAGACGCACAAGAAGCAAAGAGGTCGCCATGACACAGAAGAAACATTTCGTGTGACGCCACTATCATAGATGGGGATAGATGGATATATAACCTCAGTGCTGGTTTCAACTTGTGACAGACAAAAATTATTGAAGTTGCAGGAAGCACCAGGAAGCCTGCTGATTGAAATCGCAACATGGAAGACGTCTATTAAAAATTCAGTGATAGACATTGCAACAACTCCGACTATACCCACAAAATTATACCAAAATAAAAGTATTCATTCTTTTTATGGACGGCATGATTCGAAAGGTAATGAATACAAATGAAACACATCTATTTGATACAGTTGCACACGTGACAGACATTGAAGATTGATACTCTTCAAAAGCCCGAAATAAGATTCATTGCATGTGGAAATTAATATCATATTATGATAATCATAATTTCGCTTAAGTAACACCTGAAATAAAATGAAAAAAGCAGTGCTATTTGTTTTTTCCTGTATATCCCACAGTTTCTGTACAAAGATGTCGATGTTTACATTATAGTGCCATACCGGGTACGTGGTAAATATGCAGGGGGCTGGGTTTGGGTCGACCGTGAAAAATCTCACTGCCTCGGTTGAGATCCGAACCTAATTACTTAGTTATATTTCTTACTTTTTGCTTGACGGTGTTTTGCAAATTAATCTATCTCTATACAACTCAAATTGACTATTCCTTTGGCCATGAATATCGAAGCTCAGCAAGTTGTGATAATCGAAGGACAAACCAACAGATAGATAACATTTTCTAAATCCACCCGAAATAATTCTGCACAAAGAGATACTAGTGGTCCCCATCGTTTCTGGTCACCACTGAACACTGAACACCGTGGGAATGGGTTGGTGTGAATGTTCATTCTGTCAGTAGTATGGATCGAAATGCACAAATTTGTGACTGGGAATGAGTAACCACGTTTGGAGAAAAATGTGACTGTGTGTTTTATGGGGGTGGGGGCTGGAGGTGGTTTGCACATTGATGCAAAGCATAGACGACAAGACGAAGGGACAAAGCCGTCTTTACTATTTGCACTGAACAGGTGGTTACTGAGTCATCACACGAAACAATTAATCCCTTATTTGACTTAATGGGTGCTCTATTTATCATTACATTTAACTGCAATCGTTTTCTACAGTCAAAGATAATGACATTGATAAGCTTTATAGCGTTCTATAATGATTGCTTTCTAAATCACTCACCTTCTGACAAAGTACATTAACGTGATAAGCCCAACAGTGTTAAACTATTACAATTAGAATCGCACATGTCGTACTGACCCCGATAAGTCAGATATCAAGAATGTGTAAATGCTAAATGTTAGTACATAAAGATAAAATACAGATAGTACATGCATAATTTTAGTATATATAATACGGATAGTACATGCATAATGTTAGTACAAATAATACAGATAATACAAATAGTACATGCACAATGTTAGTACATATAATACAGATAGTACATACTTAATGCCAGTACATATAACATAAATAATACATGCTTAATGTTTGTACATATAATACGGATAGTGCATACTTAATGTAAGTACATAATTTGCATACATGCATAATGCTAGTACATATAAGACAGAAAGTAAATGAATAATGTTAGTACATATAATACAGTAAGTACATACTTAATGTCACCACATATAATACCAATAATATATGCTTAATGTTTGAACATATAATACAGATAGTACAGCGTAACTTACAGCATCTCGTGATTAATCTTGGGACTTCGAAACACTCTCCTCCCATCCCCAAACATCCATGTAACAGGTTGTTTCCTTTGTTCTAACTGTACGTTCAAATCTGCTTGCATCACAGGGTCATGAAAAGTGACCATACAAGTGAAGTTGCATAGCGACTTTCCAAATATGACAAAGAACTGGTGCGTAGCCAAAAAAAATGACACGTGTGAACTTCGACCAAGGAGGCGGGGCATGAGGGACAGATCAGTTATAGTCCAATGAAATGTAAAGCAAGCCATGATTTGCTCGGCTTGTGTAAATCATGGCAGGCTCGCCTAAACGGCCTGTATATGAAGGTTAATTGAAAATATATAAAAAAACCTCTCAGAAAATATAGTTAGATATTATAATTACCTGTTAGGACACGGTAGTTAATGAAGGTACACTTCGCGGCTGTGATAATGAGAGATTGTGTTAGTTAAAATAAAAACATCGTTGATTGCCAACGGTAATTGAAAATGGCCGGGCCTCTAAAAATTCGTCATTCAACAAAAAGTACCGCCAGTCTTAAACCGCTACTCCTTAAGTTTTTATGTCTAGTCCTGAACCTTATGTTATCCAGTGTGCATTACCTGTGAAATTCCATATATATATATATATATATATATATATATATATATATATATATATATATGCCACGATTACATGTTTTTGGGCTGTGTGAAGTGATATATAGTTTGATTATTATCTTATCAATCATGGTCCCCACAGGACCTGGGACGCTTACAACATCTTTATTGACTCGTAGATTAGAACGGCGTATAGTTATGTTGAATGATCAGTGGTGCACGTGTTTATTGTGATATACGGGCTTTTTGCTACTGCGTGGGATTAAGTATAAGACTACGGCAATGTGAGCAGGGCCGAGGATAATAAGGCGCTTTAATTTAGCCGTTGATGAAACGTGTGTAAACGAATTAAGATCATTCCCGGACATCGGTTGTTACAATGATGATATATATTTTCTTACAATAATAAGGGGTTTACTGTCAGTAAAGCCCCTTTCACATATTCACGGGTAGCAACACGTATAATCCGTGACTATGATTCGTGGTGTTCCGGGGCACTCTGCGCGATTTCATAATGGGGCTTTCACAATTTACGGGTAACGTCACGTACCATCCCGGCCTTTAATCCGTTGTGTTCCGGGGACTGCAGTGTGATTTCGTTTATATGTGAAAGTATCAATTTACCGTGAGGTTGGAATTGAACATTATTGAATATATTTTGGATGTATGTAACCCCCTCCTTGTTTATTCTAGGTTAATAATATGCAGAATTCAATTCTGGGCTCGGACTTCGTCACATGGCGGTAGCATATGTTTCCTCCCCCATTTTATTTCCTGGTTTAGCCAGCCCGATGACTTCTGCACCTGTGGACCTGGGTGTGTAATCGTCCCCATTCCTGGGTCATACTACTGAGGAACCCCTGAAAAGGCGCGCTCGTTTGCAAGTGGAACTTAGGTCATATACATTTTTTTTTCACATAAACAAATTGTGTCTCAGTCAGTTTATATAGCCGTAACAACAGACTCAGATCACATTGATAATTGGGCTTGTAAGCTTACTCCAGTGAGCTGGTCCTTCACTCTCTAACGTCAGATGGCCGGAAAGGCGCTTCCAATGTATATCGATCCTGTGTTTTTTCTACAACGAACGAGACAGGTAAGTTGCACTATACAATTAGGATAGTGTAAAGGTGTGTATTGTGACATGGCTATTGTAAGAAATCAGGTACACATACAGGGAGCCTCTTAAATGTCTGTGATTAAGTATCAGGCTGCGGCATATATCAATGTAATATGTAAGTAATATTTAAGTGCATTGAGGAGTGGAAATTCGTTATACCTACCAATGGAGTTGCCACAAAATTTTTCAGCTACATAATTTCCCAACAACATTTACCTGATGATCGGGTCCCATCCGGTGAAACAGTCTGTAGTGAATTTACAGTGTCGCTTTTCTTCACTACATAATTTAAAATGTTCCTAACGATATGAAAGGGGTTTCCCCTTCCGACATCATTCCCCGATCAGGCGGTATTGGTTCTCTCTCTCTCTCTCTCTCTCATTCTCTCTCTCTCTCCCTCCCCTCCCTCTCTCTCTCTCTCTCTCTCTCTCTCTCTCTCTATATATATATATATATATATATATTTATATTTAGCCCCGTTTAGTCTGCACAGTCGTGCTCATTGGCTTTGAAATCAACATTCTGATTTTCAGTTGCTCCAGTAGGGGTCACTCTATACTACAGGTTAGAGACGAATGATGATTCTTGATTATCCCTTATGAATAGATCTTGTTATCTTTAAGATTATAATTTGAGGTTATTTTTTAAAGAATTTAAAAGGAGTTTAAAAATGTACATACAGTTGTATATATTTATATTTAATATTTGATATTCATTTTCATGTCTGTGTATTTGTGATTAATTATACCACCAGCAGAAGCAGTTGCAAACAGAGTATCTCTTTTTAGGAAAGATTCAATATTTGTAACTTTTATAATTTCATAAGTGTCTTTATTTTTCCCCGATATGTCGTCTACTTTAATGTCGAGATATGAAAAATGCCCGTTCAAACTTCCACTGAACTAGCAGCAAATGTGCTGTCTTTATTGCCTCCGCTAGGAGGGTATGTATTCATCCCTGTTCGTGGGGGTGTTTTTGTTCACAACAAATCTCAACAGTCATAAACGGAATCTCATGAAATTATCAGGCTACCGAGGAAATGGGCCAATGAGGATTGGATTAGAAATTAGTGTGGATCTGCCTCATGATTTAGATCCAGGAAGGACGTCCAGGGATGAACAGAAATATGCAGTCACATATGTCCGATTAAACATGGAAATATGGCCAAAATATAGCCCAAATAACTGAATTCATACACTTTGTGGGGAGAACATATGTACCAATGCACCTGGGAATGTATGCCAATAAGTGAATGAAAACATTCGTTGCGGAGTACCCCGCATTTGGGACCGTCCACAGGCGGAGGCCTGCATTCCTGAGAATGCATATTTCTAATTGGCGATAACTTGTATTCCAACATTTTGTGACCAGAGAACACATGCTTTATGCGGAAACGCTCCTTGTTTCTCTGAAATATAAACAAGATTTGAACAGAAAAACAACTGGACTCGTCTGTATGTGATTAAAATACCTTGTTCTAAACCCCCAGACAATTATACAGACTTTGCCTGAGAGTCAGGAGTGAAAATAAATCAACATCAACACGACATTTATGTAACATTAATAGATAAATCGCTCCATAAGAAAACAGCAGATGTACGATTTATTTTAAATACAGGGAAATTAGACAACATTTTTAAATCTAATATACGAGTACCCCCCCCCCCCCAAGGTTATTTTCACTTCAATCATATGATCTTTCACGTGACACACCAATGTAGGAATACTGGCTCACTATACCGGACCAACAGTGGTGGTGTTGTGACAGATTTTACAGTTAAGCTATAGGCGTAGTGATATGGTTAGTACTATGATTATTGAAATTTTCAACGTCCTGGTACAGTCACTCTAAATCCCAGTGTGTTGAAAAGGATCAATGCGATGACGTGTGTATGTGTGTGTATGTTAACATTTATAAGTCAAGATGAGGTTTACCGAAAGTCCATATGTAGCGTATAAGATTTGACGCATTGTCCAATTTCCCACATGATAAGGCTGAACGACGTGCGAAAATGGCGCGCATTTTACGTTATATGCCCAAAATGGGTGTCTCGTAATACTGTGGATTCAGAAAATTTCGTTTGTCTTAAATTTTGTGGTTTTGACATGAGGCACTATTTGTGGGGTTAAACTATTCGTGTATTTATCGTTCCTGAAAAATTTCTAAGAGCAAATCTGAGTTACCAGTGTATAAATGCAGGCAAGTTTTAATAGAAACACATGTATGTTCATTCAGTAAATTTAATCTGTACATTTATTCAAATAAAAAGGTAACATATCATTTGCGTATTATTAAAAACTCAACAATTGGTCATTGTTAACCCGGACGGTAATGTAGTCCCACACGAAGATGTTATTAAACTGCTATAATAAACTAAGTGATCATGTGTTTTATAATGTCGTGGGGAAAGGCCACGAATTCCTCGAAATTAAAACACCCATGAAAAATCAGCTTTTGTCCTGCTTCCTAATTGATCTCACTAACTGCTTTAACATTGATCTCAATTATAAGTGAAAATTCATATCAAATGATTATTTTTGACAGTATTTTAGTCATCATGCTACCTCATCTCAAACCTATTTTCTGTGAATGTGTGTTTGTACCGCTTTTTATAATTAATTTCTTTACCTCCCTGATGTGAAGTTATAAATATGTGTATAATCTGAAAAATGAACGGCAAATTAATTATCTGATCAGGGATTTCAAGGCTGATTTTCTTGTTTTATTGCCTCCGCCAGGAGGGTATGCGTTTATCCCCGTTCGTGCTTGTGTGTGTATTTGTTCACTATATAAAACACGAGCGGAATCCCATTAAATTTTCAGGGTATTTTGGGAATGGGCTCCCTTAAGAATCGATCAGATTTTGGTGTCGATCCATGGCATGATCCGGATCCAGGAACGTCATCAATGAATAGTCACATAATTACAGTCACTACGCACGAATGAACCTATAAAAATACGACCCGTTTCAGTGAAGGGCTCGGGCTTGCCATTTTTAGAATGCGAATTTCTATTTGCGTATAAATCTCTCCCAACACAATCTTATCGTACAATAGTATTAGTTTCGTCGACTCATTGGGATTATTATTTACATTATTACATTTATTTCAAGTGCTTTGTGTGTTTTAACTGATAATTTGCTCAAATAAAATGCCTAAGGTTATTCACGGCGGTGGTTTAAGTAGGAAATACTTCACCGATGTTCGTCCGCAAGTCGAAAAAAATCTCCTCTCTTCATGTTATTTTAATGTGATTACAAAAAGTGTACTGAAAATAAATCATAAAAACTATTAACCTGAAAAAATGACACATCCAGATATTCTGTGACTAAATGACAGTGTAGAGGAATATAATTAACAAATATGTTACACCTGTCAAAATGACACATACAGAAATTGTTTGATCAAATATGTATGCATTGGGGTTATTTCGTGCAATGATTCTTCACTTTGCGCCTGTGTGCATAAATACAGCAGATATATTATAAAACACTCACCAACAAGGATGTTTGATACTTATCTCTTACATTTAAGCTGCGTGTCATACAGCTGATTATTGCAGAATCATGTGACCCCCTGGGCGTGATCTCCATGGACACACAGGTCAGCTGACGTTACAGCATAGAGGATCAACATGGCCGTCGCACGTTTCCTCCTGACGTCCGTTTTACTTTTGACGTTGTCAGTATTTGTTGTCAAAACATCTGAGCCTAAATGTTTGAAAGTATCAAAGGGTAAGAACTTTCTTTGTGTATGATCCAAGTCATTACCATATGATTGGGCAAGCTTCGAAAATAAACCAACAGATGTTACACCATTCCAAATAAAGGAGTTGTCTTTTTTAAATGTTAATAGCGTATTTAAGCTGGAAACAAATATTTATTAAACAAAAAAATCATGATATAAGTAAATATCAGCATGAATATAATCTCAGTCCTAAGTGATTTATTGATAAATGTATGCACTTATTTACATAAGAGATTAACCACCGCTGCCAATGCATGTATATGTTTGGTGTAAATTATTTAAAAATTTCATACGTTTATTTAACATATGACATAGGTTGCTCCCAGTTGTTTCGTTATATCTATATACGTGTACGGACGCATTATTTCAGGAAATATAATGTATTTGTTTGCCTTAATGAGTGACTAGATAGAGTTGTAAAAAACCAAACAATCAATAGTAAACTTAATTCACGGGGCCTGAACATACTGATAATTAGCTAAAACGAATGTCATCACTAGATAAATTGATCATATGAACTAGAATTGAGTAGTAACAAGAGTTCAGAGACTAGTATGCTCAATTTTATGAGTTCTCTTAACTAAGTTAAATTTAATAAACAGTGTTACCGAATGCACCACAAATGTGAACAAGCAGGCCTACACACACGGTACAGCCAAGAGATACATTGCAGACAAGAGACAGTGCTGCCTAGAGAAACATACAGTACAGCCAAGAGACACACACAGCACAGCCATGAGACGCACTTACAGAACAGCCAAGAAAAACACTCACAGTACCTTCAAGAGAAACACGGTACCTTCAAGAGACACATTACAGCCAAAAGACACACACAGTGCTGCAAAGAGACACACACTGTACAGCGAAAGCAACACGAAATACAGTGAAAAGACACATTACAGCCAAGAGACACACACAGTACTGCAAAGAGACACACAAATACTGCAAAGACACAGTAAGGCGTGTCCATGAATGCGCCAGGTTTTTATTGACTCATAATTTCCGTTTGGACGTTCAGCTGTTTGATGTTTATAGAAGTTGTTATTGAATATACTTCCTGAACAGAGTAAAACCAGCTGGGATAGTACCGCATTTCACAGGGCTCGTCTCATATATTAGTATGACCAGAAAAGCCTCTATATATATGCGGCTTGTATATCTGATCAAGGGCGTTACCTGTGGGTAACAGGATTATATTTATTCTATTATGTATGCACGGCTAGAACATAGAGAGCGACACATCGAGTGAACATGAGTTAACATCACTCTTTCACAGGAACTTAACTTGTTGAATAGATAGTCAATGCCTCCGCGCGCTTCAGGCTATATGCATTTTCTTTCTTTAAGCGTGCAGTCGTGATCACCATTCAAATGTTTTTCACGTAGCTTTAAATTCAGACCAGGAACAGGATTTATTCTAGTTTCATGTATACAACAAGGGTAATGGTTTAAACATGACTTGCTGCACATAAAATCAATTTATGAAACCTGGATTTTAGCTATAATTTTTCCAAAATTTCGTAGGCCGACTGACAAATATAGATAATTGTTTTGCTGAGGGTAATGTAATAATAGTCGTTAAATGATCAATACATAAAACTTGCTTTTACACAACACACACCGACACGACCCTAAAGGGAAAATGCACATACAAATTTATTTAAATAGTTATTATGTTTGAAAAAATTTGTTTTGGACAAAACTAATTACTCCATTGTCAAAAGCATTAGCAAGAAAAGTAAAATTCCATTAACTTCCCTGTATCATTCATAACCATAATAATCCATATATAAACCATAATATAATAAAGAGAACCTATTTATTTAATGCTTCACAACGGACTAGTGACCCTGCTAATTTTTGCAAAAATGCTTTATCCCTAATGATTGTCTCAAACAAAGTGTCCGAGTGATTTCGCAAGGTTTTTAGAACAGACAGTTTTGTAAATTGTACAACAAAATATTAAAAATAATAATGATCATAATCATAATAATAATTATTATTTTTGTATTTCTTCTTCTTCTTCTTCTTATTATTATTATGACAGGTATATTCTTAACAAGACTCATGCTCCCTATTGATTCGACGCAGGTAAAACGTTCTGCCTTCATAATGGAAATCTCAGCTGGTCCAAAGCGAGAGAGCTCTGCAGGAAGAATGGTGGTATTTTGGCCATAGACAAAGACAAAGTTACCCATTCAGTGCTGCTAAGCCTGGTGAAAATGGAAACTGGGATGAACCAAGCATGGATCGGCGGCAAAGCTGTCCCTCTGTATTTGTCCTGGATTCTGCGTGAGCGATTTATATATTGTCTTAATTGCATCGGGTATAACGGGCACCCCGATAATGTTTATTCACGGTTTATATTAACCTGATACGAGGTATTTTCCTTCATTCTCTCTACATATTCTTTGAATAATTAAATACTGTAAATTTCAACTGAAAAATAAAAAAAAGGGTTTATAATATATAGCATGCCTGTATTGTGTATTATATTTCAGCTGACGGATCTGCCCAGAAAATGTATTTTCAAGGCTGTTATGAAGAATCTAATAAGACAGCTGTGAAGCAACACTGTCTAAATGTAGAAAATTTTGCACAATGTGAGAAAAACTGTGATGTCTATGGCTACTATTCACTGCATAAGGTAAGCAAACAATGAGTACGAAATAAAGTAATTACAACATTTCATACTTCATTCTCGACTCAGACCAGGCATCTCTGAAGTGGGGAATGACGGGAACTAAGGCTTTTGATTGAAATAGTTTATTAGTGACCAAGCCATTAAAATTTGGGAACTTTCAAGTGTTTAAAACTAAGTAAAACCAGAAGACCGATTCATACGTTGTTTTGCTAATCAGGACACATTTAATATTTAGCATTCCATTTTTCATATTTTTGTTGTCAAGGTATCTCCTTCAAAATTGGCCATGTGTTGTTGTGGACGAGGTCTTGGAGATACTTATTCTGAACACTGCAGCAAGAATGGGTGTATGCAAGGGACACATTTCTGTGGAACTAACCAATCAAATCGAGCCTGGTATGCCCTCGACACAAAATCAAGTAGGAAAAACATCTTTTCAAATTTTATATGGAATAACATTATGTGTAAATATAACATACATTATAATTGTAGCTTTGCATTGATCACTTATTTTAACTAAGTGATACAAATCAGTATATTACATCATAACATTAAAAAAAAGATAGAGGGTTAATTGTTAGATATAGTTAACCTTTTGTCTGTCCGTAAAAGTAATGCAATTCATATCAAAGAAGTATACCCTGAAGTATATCACTGGATTTTCTGCTAAGATCTTTTATTTTATTCACATTATCTGGTAATCTTTAGCTGTAGTTAAATATTCAGCCTAATGTTTGAAAATGTAGTGTTTTGCGAGGGTATGTAGCAAATATATATATATAGGCTGTAAACGTGGGAGTATCAGGGAGCATATCAGGTATATATGATTCTCAAGGAAGCGTAAGGATACCATAATGGGTTTACTTTTCTGGTATAAATGCGAACCTTTACCTTCAATTTAATTTTTAATTATTCAAACCGTAGTGAGGAAAAATAACCATTTGTGATACCGTGTTATCAATCGTGCTAACGTAACTCTGGTCACAAGCTTGCCTTGGTTGCCGTTTGGACCAGTGCATAACTTTTGTGTTCAGTGCAGTTGCACTTTTTTGTATCAATCCGGGAGATACTTAAAACAGTTTCATTTTTTATATGTCGGGCTTGGTGTTTCTTTCTGACTTTTTGCAGGTGAATCACTAACGAAACAATGACAATATGCATCATGTAATTCTTAACATGCAGTGAGGTAACCTACCTGCATGCCGGATGAGCCTCGTTCCGAGTATTCTTTGTTCATAAAAAGTCATATCCTAGTCTTATAATGTATAGTAGTTGTATAAAGTATCCCTGTCATATAATGTATCTCACTGATAAATCTATCTTAGCTGTACCTATGATGTATCCCATATACCCATATTTTCACCAGATTATTGCATGTTAGTGTTGTACACACGATTATCATTTTTATGCCGTGATAAAATATCTCATAAAATCTGATTTATTTCACAATTCACATTACCCAAGCCTACGTGTTTTCTTTCAGATCAGCTTAACCAGAACCCAGTTTAGGTAAAAAAAACTGGCGACTGAAGGGATGGTGGGTTATTTTATGGTCGTTTCTGAAAACGTTGGACATAAAACATTTTATATTTTATGATAAAACATTTAACAGATCGGTTCATTATTTAGTATTAAAAACACTAAATATAGCATACTCACGCACAAATTTTTTGATACCCCGATTATACCAAGCGACGTACACAACAATGAGGGTACTCATAACTGAAAGTTTATTCAATTTGTGAACATGTACAATGACTGTGCTTATTTGCCGGCGAAGTATGGTTTGTTTCATATTTTTTTTGAGTCTATCATAACAAATATTAGAACGCATTGATGGCATAAATGAATACAAGGAAAATATATGGCTTAACACAACACATCTTTACACTGTAGAGATGATAAAGTGACATGGAAACCTCCTACAAATAAGGACTACAACCAGTCGCTTTGTGGTTCGGTATCATGGAATAATCAACGCAACTGGTAATGGAGGTTCATCCGTGTTATGAAAAGAAAAGATCTGTTTGTAGTGAAGGTAATGTGTTTTATACAGACCGTATGTTTCAAAATGTTTAAAAGAAATATACCTAATTTTACAAATGTATATACCTCAGAACGGACATTTCAACTAGATATAATAATATAAAATAGTTATGAAGAATTCAGTTTCAAAAACATATTTTTTGTGATCATGTTATCAGATAAAATGCTCATGATTATTGTAAAGAGTACACTACCTATTGGAAGGCATGAAGTAATCAGAGCAAATCATAACATTACCATATAACTGTTGTTTAAGGTGGATACCATGGAAATATCTGCAAATTGGGTGAACTGTCCACAGGAAGTCAGACCCTCAGGAGATGCTTGATAGTGGTGCACAGTACGAGAGCATGGGAACAAGCAACAGAAACATGTTCTTCTGTTATAGGCATGACAGGCCAAAGAGACCAGTCACTGGTTATACCTTCCTCTGTGGATGTTTACGAGAAGATAGTAAACTTCCTAAGATTAATGGCAGTTAATAGGGACTATTGGATTACTGCAACCAATAATGTCTGGCGATGGTACAGCCGTAAGACGAACAGTTCCCCTTCTGGAAAAAGCAACTATTTGTGCTATAGATTAACACGCTTTAATTAGTTAAAATGACAGAATGTTGATCACATTTCCACGTGAATAAGATATCATTGCCTCACAAAAAGCTTTTGATTCCTGTTTAATGTCGACAATTTAAATAATGTAGTTGAATGATAAAATGGGGTTTAATATTTTATATTAAACAGCTGCAAGTTTTTTCATAATGTTTCATGGTATTTCTCTTCATAATACTTGCATTGAAAATAATACCACATTAAAATCTATATACACCGCCTCACATTTTCCCAAATTATCCACATGCAGATGGGTATAAAAATAATGTAAACCTATGTATATTCTATGCATATGACAGACCAGGAAAGACTTACTGTATCAGAAGACATCAAATCCAGTCACTGGAAGGATTCGATTTCTAGAGTCACACGCAGTGATCGTTGTCTGGCCGTCAACAAACAAGGAGAGTGAAGAGCAGAGCCCTGTGAGGTAAACAGAGTGGAGTCCATAAAGGTGACACACAACATCTGTGAATGTAAGTTAAAATCCTTCCTTATCTTATCATTTTCTCATTTAGGGTGGAAAATACTGAAGTGCGAATGTTAATATGTATGCTTGTTTGTGTTGAGGAATTACGGAAGAATCAACATGTTCGGTTTCACAAGGTCCGCTACACTCTCAGGGTGCCACGATTATGCAAGTGAAAATGTTCGTTAATGGTATTGAAAAGTCGGAATTGTAGCCAAGTATTACCTAAGGGGTTTAAATTTCATATTTTCTGAGTAAATCCTTAGAAATTTGACATTTCTGACAAATTAGCTTTGCCACTTTTATGAATAAAATAATCGTGAGTAAATTCCCTCAAAGCAATCCTCTGAATATATGACTTATTTTGGGATGCCATTATGTTACACCAACAGATGCCAGAGGTGATAAATCTTATATAAATGAAGGATATGGTGAGAGTTCGACAGGTGAGTTACTGTCAACCTCTTTTCATTTTTTTTCAAGTATATGTAAACACATACAGGTATACACATTATTCGCAATTAATAATATGTAATTGGTCCTGCATGTACGTTTTATGTTTGCTGATTTGTTCCGACACTTATTCACTTGCAAAAAGTCTGATCCGTACAGGTTGGTAACCCCGTTGTCTTTCGGACGCGAACTCAGAACCGGGCGTCCAGAGCCAAAACTAATGAACCAATTTCTCCAGAGTATTTACTTACTCCTATTCACGTTACACATATATTAATATATTCAAATTTAATATGTATCATTAGATAATATTTCATATATAGGATAACAGCATATGTACCATATATCTTGTATATTCTTATGGCATTTCTGCATGTGTTGGCTGCTCACAGGAATTTTGGATGGAACCGAGAAATGCATGCATCTGAGGTTATGCTCTGCACTAATTATACGTAGTTATAATAAGTCTACATTTTATTAAATGTTAGAACAAACTTTTCCATCTCACCTGCTAGCGTGTCCGGATCAGTAATAAATTATTTTGACCACTTCTACCTAAACTGTCACTTCGAGATTCCTGTCCGAACAACTGGCTTGTACTTAAATTTACTTGAGAGACTTATCTCGATCTCATTGAACCCGAACACTGATGAAGATTGTTACGCGCAATGAGTTTTTTTCTTTGAAAAGGCCCATTATAGAATATAATAAAAAAGAATAAATTGAATACAGACAAGACTGAAATTATGCCTGTCGGATCTAAACCCTTTCTAAGGATGACTGACAGTGAGTCTATTAGCATTGGGGGCTGCACTGTTCCTTTTCAAAATACAGTGAAGTATCAAGGTGTTAAGATTGATCGTAATCTTTCAATACATGATTATATTAGTAGTATATGTCGTGCGGCATTTCTCGAGCTCCGCCGTATATCTTCAATCCGGCGTTTCCTCTCTATTAATGCGTGCTGTCGGCTCATTTGCGCCACAGTAATATCTCGCCTGGATTATTGTAATTTAGTTTTTGTTGGGTTACCTGCAGAGCAAGTCTCGCGGCTACAGATGGTCCAGATTAATGCAGCGCGTCTCATTCTTAAGAAGCGTAAGGCCGACCACGTCATCCCGCTCCTCATACAGCTCCATTGGCTTCCCGTCAAGTACCGTATACAATACAAAATTGCTGTTTGTGTTTACCGCCATTTTGATGACTCACTTCCATCATATTTGACTGAAAAATAATAACCTATCGGCCTTTGCTCACGCTGCGTTCGGCTGGCGGAAATCTTCTTAAAGTACCAAAGTGTCATATGAAAATTAATGAACGTTCCCTCCGTTTCATAAACCCAAAAGTTTGGAATTCACTTCCCATTATACTTAGAAAATCTCCAACTCTTGTATCATTTAAAACTAATTTAAAAACGTATCTCTTTCGTCAAGCTTTTGGTAATTAATATCCATTTTTTTCTGGGTCAGGCACAAGGAGTAGATTTCCATGAAATTGTATGTATGTGTGTGTGTGTGAACTGCGCTGTGAGTCCGACCATCGGAGAATTTGGCGCTATATAAATACTATATATTATTATTATTTATTATTATTATAGACAGGTCTAAGAAAATGGTTACTACACATACTTATGACTACTGTTATATATAAACTGTGCTCCTTGTGCGTATTTGATATCAAAATATGTATTCTTTTACATCAAATCCAGCCTTTTAATTACATTTTCTATACAATCCATGTCATTACTGGCTTAGTCTGTGTACATGTTAATGAGCTATTGAAATTTCATGTTAAAAAAATTCGCATAACGCCTCTGTGACGGATGTATGAGCCTATTTATCTACAAGCTGTTAGTCAACACAGCATTGTTGACTAACAGAAAAAAATATGCATGTAGCCTGCAGTGACTGATTGCATATGTGCAGATATTGACAGGTCACTAGTTGCTTGGATTGAAAAAGTGTCAATGTTTTACTTTATATGGTAAGTTCACAATTTAATGATTGTGAATACAATGTTTGGTTAAGGTAATACTTAATCTAATCGTGCACATAAAAGTTATGGTTATTACGAATAAACCAGCATCGCGAGCTGAGGTAACTTCTAATAAAAGACATCTAACGCAATTGGTACCCATGGAAAAGTTTACGTAAATGATGTTCTGCATGGTCATTGAAATATTCAAAGAATTAACGAAACGTTTAAGTGTGACTAAAATTAAAGTTTTGTTCCTGAAGTGAATGAGAACAAAGAACTGGTCCAAGACTATACATACAAATGTCATACATAAATTCAACAAATAAAATCGAAATCATGATTGATACAGGACCGCAGTAGGCACAGGAGCTTACCAATGATTTTGCTTACCTCAATTGGTCATAATGACACCCAACGGGCATTCAAGTAATATCAGGTAATGCAATGCAAATACGTCTGTAACCTGTTTAAGTATTTGAGTGAAAAACGTATTAGGCAAATCAATAAAACATATTTTAAAACATGTTTATTTCAATCATATTTAGTCATAACGATGTAAAACTAATCAGCATATCATCGAAAACAAGCATATGGTACATGGTTTTAGATTATTTAACACAGCAAAGGCATACAGGAATGTAAATAACTTCAACTATTAATGTCCGACAATGTTTTACCATCAAGGAAATTGATTTTTAAAATTTGAATTAAGAAGATGGATTTGTTTGTCTTTTCTCTCAGATGAATAATTCATAATTTTGAAACGTTGAATTCAGCCGATGTTTGAGACACTAAAGGAGCAAAGAGGTAGCCATGTCACAGAAGGATCACAGAAGGAACACCACTGCCATAGATGGGGAAAACAATAATGATGACCCGAGTGCTGGTTTCACTTGTCTCACTCGATACTCGTCACACGGGGACGGTTAACGCCAAAATCTTGCAAAACTTATATAAGTTGCGGGAAGCACCAGGAAACCTGCCGATGAAATACACTGAATGGAAGACGTCTAGTCAAAAGTCGATGATGCATGTTACAACAACTTCCACTGAAACACTACCCACAAAGAGACACCCAAATAAAAGTTTTCTTTTTTTATGGACAGCATGATTTGAACGGCAATACAGATACCTGTGTTATAGACGCTGAAGCTCATATGACTCTGCAAAAGACCGAAACAAGACTTTCAGTACACACGGAATTTGGTATTATAATATGATTATCATTAATTCTGAAACAATGGTATATCCTGTATATCCCAAAGTTTGTGTACAAGAATGTCTATGTTCATGTAAAATGACATACGTGAATATGCATCGGCGTCAGCAAGGGTTAGTAACCCATTGGCCCCAAACTTTTCAGTGTACCTTTGTCACGACCACAATAAATCTACACCAACTACTTTGTTTATTTTTCTTATATTTGATTACCAGTGTTTTGTAAATTTATTGATCACTTTACAGCTAAAAAAAACTAACTGTATGGTCAAGAATAAAGATGTTCATCAAGCTGTCATAATTGACGGAGAGACTGACAGATAGATTGTGTTTCTAAAACCACGCCAAAACAATTCTGGACAAACACATACAAGTGGACGCCATTGTTTTTGGTCAGTATTGCGCACTAATGGGTTGTGTGAATGTTCATTCTGTCAGAAGTCTGCACGTGTGTGACTGGATAGGAGTGCAATTTTTTTTTAGAAAAAAAAGTGTGTTTTATTGGGGGGGGGGGTTAACGACAAAGACCCCGAAAGGACAAAGCCGTCTTTACTGTTTTCACTGAATAGGTGGTTACTTACTGATCACACGAAGACTCATCAAGGGGAGCTGACAGTGACACCTGGGTAGCTGACAGTGGCAAGGAGAGCTGAAAGTCACATAGGGGTAACCTGACAGTTAAACGGGAATATCCTGACATTGACAGAGGGGTATGGTGACAGTGACATGGGTTAGCCTGACGGATACATAAGAAATGCTTAGAGTGAGAAAGGAATATTCTGACAGTGCCATTGGGGTATGCTGATAGAGTCATTGAGTATTTACAAAGTGAAACTGGAGTATCTTTACAGTGACAAGCGGATATCCTTAGAGTGACACCATGGTATCGTCACAGTAAAGGGGGTTTTCCTCATAGTACTCGGGGTTATTCTGACAGTGACACAGGAGTAGGGTGAAAGTGACAAGGGAGGATATCTTTATTGACATGAGGTATGATCAAATGGAGTCAGGTGTTTCCTACAATGACCCGGGCGTTTCCTTGAAGTGACCCCTAATCAAGTGTAAGGAAATACCTATTTTCCTGACAGGTATTTTACACCCATTCTCTGTTTAGTTTTTAATGTTTTTATTGACAAGCTATTCATATTATGTATGTCTGAATACATGCCAGATTCCTCGTTCACATTTCTCATACTCATCATTAAGAACACACGAGTTTACTGTTAATATGTTATTTTACAACATGCAGATGATTCGAAAAATGCTGTTTGTCTGTGGATGCGGATGTATGTCGGTAATCAGTGACAGATCAGGAAGTCATGTAAATAACGGCATGCCCAGGGGGCTGACTGATTTATCTCGTTTAATCTCAGTTCAGACAAAATCAGTAAGCTGCACAATGCACAGTTATACCATAGGACGTGATAAACTAATAGACAAAACATGTTATTCTCAATCACCACGTAACACGTACTGGAAGGTAATGGTTCATCCCCGTTCGTGTGCATTTGTGCGCGAGTGTGTGTACGTTTGTGTATTTGTTCACAACATAAATATCATGAACGGAATCTCATGAAAGTTTAAGGGCATTTCAGAAATGGAACAATAAAGATTCGCTTAGATTTTGGGGTCGATCCGGCGCATGAAACGCATTCAAGAAGTCATCAAGGATTATTAACAAAAATACAGTCACGAATGAACTTCCAAATATGGCCGATTAAGAGAATGCAAACATGGATCTAGGAGCATCCTACACTATGGATACCTCATGGCGGAGGCTTGCATTACTTAACATGCAGATTAATTGTTAAACCATGTGTTTGCACAAATGTAAAGAGAGTTACCTGTTTAGAGGTGACAGCAATTTTTATGTATAAAAAGATTCATGTCGAATATATATCGATGGTTCAAATGTCCGGCGTTCAAACGCTTCACTGGAAAAGCAATCTTCTAAGCGAGACGGTTCGGTCCGCTTCAATATGCACCCCGTAACCCCCCCCCCCCTCCCCACCGCCCCTTATGTGCGTTCCTCTCTCAGAAGCAGATTGATTTACTCAAGAGTCATACTTTTTAGTGAACTTTGGGGCGGCTAATACTCCATAGCTTCAAACTACCGTTCTCCGGGCCCCAAAGTTATTTTGGACTAGTCCCCATTTGTATGTATGAAAGTTAAAAATATACTTGTAATAAATATAATGTTCATTAGGCGGACTTGATGTTCTGATCTTTCATCCCACGCATGTAATTTAGACCTGTTCCTCTTATGCAAACACATTATTTGAGCAAACACAAACAACTGGTACTTATAGGCTATACTCCCTGACGCTCTGCACTTTGTCACTAAGAGGTGCGAATAGTCCATTTACATGTTTGTTGATGTTGGGAGTGTTGACACCAAGTTGTTTAAGCATTAATATGTTTCAGACTGACTATACGGATTAAAGTGTGTCATATTTGTTGCAGCTGCGTCATTATAATTGCCACCGCGTGTTTGCGCAGTCGTGAACGGAACCTCACGTACATTTCATTGCATTTAGGAAATGGGCCAATGTTGAATCGATTTTTATGTGGATCCGGCACATGATCCGGATCCAGAAACGTCATAAAGGAATAATCACAAATATACAGTCACTTATACATGAATGAAAATGGGAATATGGGTCGAATAAGCGAATGCCTGTGTTCGCTAAAAATTATAATCAACAAAACTGGAATTTTCTTTCCTCATTTGAGCGTTTATGGGTTGAGTAGGGCAGTGTCGTGTAAACAAGGGAATCGTATCACATTATCAGCCATTCCCTATTTCATTTATTTCTGAAACACTGCATTTCATTGATTTTTTAGGGAAATTTGCGACAATGTGACACATGTTTGTCAGCAAATTGAATATTTTTATTAATTGTAGTTAGAGCCTAAATTTGATTTTAATTTCTTTTAAATTAGCAAAAACTGAGGGGGGGGGGGGAGGGGCATAATATGGTATATGTCCCCCGGTGTTGATGAAGTGGGAAGGATGTCTCCCTTGTCCCCACCAAATTACGCCCATATGATTAACTGGTTCCACCAAGCAATTACAGACACTGCAGGTTATAAACTGGCATGGCCGGTATAGCCAATAAGACCTACCGGTAGTCTCGTTATACATGGAAGGCTTTATATAGGAACACCTATATAAAGGACGGGTACTACCACCTCATTCAGCACCGAAGTGCTGGTCTTGGTCTACCTATAGGCATTCAATTAAGTTCTATTGACATATTTTAGTTAATAAAATAATTACTGACGGCCTGTATAGGTAGGTTAATTGAAAATATATTATAATACCTCTCAGAAAAATATGGTAAGATATGCTAAATACCTGATTAGGACACGGTAGATAATGGAGGTACACTTCGCGGCTGTGATAATGAGTGATTGTGTTGGTTTAACTATAAACATTGTTGATTGCCAACCGGTAATGAAAATGACCGGTGTCTAAAAAATCGTCTGTCAACAAAAGGTACCGCCACTCTTTAACCCCTGCTCCTTTTTATATATTATCCAGTGTGGATTTCCTGTTCAATACTATATATTTATATATATATATATATATATATATATATATATATATACAGAGATATATATATATATATATTAATATAATGTTTTACTGCAATAAACGACTGCTAGAGAGCTCTATGGTATGACACCAGAGTTTTATAATTATACAAATAGAGGAATCAAATGTCTGAAAAAATTTGATTCCACTATTTGTATAATTATATATATATATATATATATATATATATATATATATATATTTATATATATATATATTTGTTGTTTTGGACAATTCTGTACCACGATTATATGCTTTTGGACTGTGTGATATGATTGTTTGATTATCATCACGTATGGTCCCTACATGGGTCCCCTACCCAGGGACGCTTACAACATGTTTTGATGAATTAACTGGTATGAGCAAAACTGCAGCAAGACAGAAATCTAGGCGTCTCGTAGATTTGAACGGTGTATAGTTATGTTCAATGATCGTTGGTACACATGTTTATTGTTATATACAGGCTTTTGATACTGCGTGTGATTAAGTTTAAGGCTACGGCAATGTGAGCAGGGCCGAGGATAACAACAGAGCCGTAATTTAGCCGATGATGAAACGTGTGTAAACGAATTAAGATTACTCTCGGACATAGGTTCTTGCAATGTCAATATGTATTCCCCGTGAGGCGGTATTGGTACTCCCTCCTTCTCTCTTCCTCTCTCTCTCTCTCTCTCTCTCTCTCTCTCTCTCTCTCTCTCTCTATATATATATATATATATTTAGCCCCGTTAAGTCTGCTCAGTCATGTTCATTGGCTTTGAAATCAACATCCTGATTTTCCATTGCTCCAATAGGGGTCACTCTATTACAGGTTAGAAACGAGTGATGATTCTAGATTATCCGTTACGAAATGATCTTGTTATCTTTAAGATTAACATTTAAGGTTATTTCTAAAGAATTTAAAAGAAGATTAAAAATTTACATATATATATTAAAATTTAATGTTTGTTATTCATATCTGTGTGTTTGTGATTAATAATACCACCAGAAGCGGTTTTAAACACAGTTTATAAGATATATTTGTAGAAAAGATTCAATATTTGTAACTTTGATAATTTCACAACTGCCTTTATTTTTCCCGATATGTTGTCTACATTGGTGTAGAGATATGGAAAATGCCCGTTCAAACTTCCGCTTAACTAGCAGCCAATATGCCGTCTTTATTGCCTCCGCTAGGAGGGTATGTATTCATCCCGGTTCGTGGGGGTGTGTTTGTTCACAACAAATCTCAACAGTCATGAACGGAATCTCATGAAATTATCAGGGTACCGCGGAAATTAGCCAATGAGGATTGGATTAGAATTTAGTGTGGATCTGCTTCATGATCCAGATCCAGGAAGGACGTTCAGGGATGAACACATATATGCAGTCACATATGTCCGCTTTAACATGGGAATATGGCCCAAATATAGCCCAAATAACTGAATTCATACACTTTGTGGGGAGAACATATGCACCAATGCACCTTGACATTGACATTCCCTGAGAGTCAGGAGTGAAAATAAATCAACATCAACACGAAATTTATGTAACAATAATAGATGAAACGCTCCATAAGAAAACAGCAGATGTACTGCCAACACATTTTCCAATAGAACAAGAAGTTATTTATAAAGATGAAAATAGAATTGCGAAATAAAGAAATCAAACAAAATGCACCTACACAATACTGTGTAATTAATTCTAAATACAGGGAAATTAGACAATGTTGCAGATGTACTGCCAACACATTTTCCAGTAGAACAACAAGTTTTATAAATATTAAAATAGAATTGCGAAATAAAGAAATCAAACAAAATGCATTTACACCAATACTGTGTGATTAATTTAAAATACAGGGAAATTAGACAAAGTTGAAGATGTACCGCCAACACATTTTCCAGGAGAACAAGAAGTTATTTATAAAGATGAAAATAGAATAGCGAAATAAAGGAATCAAACAAAATACATCTACACCAATACTGTGTGATTAATTTTAAATACAGAGAAATTAGATCAGGTTTAAAATCTATTATACGAGTAACCCCTTCCCCCCCCCCCCCCCCAATAAAGTTATTTTCACTTAAATCATATGATCTTTCACGTGACACACCAATGCAGGAATAGTTGCTCACTATACTATATACGGGACAACAACAGTGGTGGTGTTGTGACAGATTTTACAGATAAGCTATAGGCGTAGTGATGTGGTTAGTTATATGAGTATTGGTATTATCAACGTCCTGGTACAGTCACACTAAATCACCGTGTGTTGAACAGGATCAATGCAATGACGTGTGTATGTGTGTGTGTGTGTGTGTTAACATTTATAAATCCAGATGGGGTTTACCTAAAGTCCATATGTAGCGAATAAGATGTGACGCATAGTCCAATGTCCCACATGATAAGGCTGAACGACGTGCGAAAAAGGCGCGCATTTTACGTTATATGCCCAAAATGGGTGTCTCGTAATACTGTGGATTCAGAAAATTTCGTTGGTCTTAAATTTTGTGGTTTTGACATGAGGCACTTTTCGTGGGGTTATTCGTGTATTTATCGTTCCTGAATATTTTCTAAGAGCAAAGCTGAGTAACGAGTGTATAAATGCAGGAAAGTTTTCATAGAAACATGTACGTTCATTAAGTAAATTTAATCTTTACATTTATTCAATTATTGGGTTACATATCATTTGCGTATTATTAAAACTCATCAATAGGTCATTGTTAACCTGGACGGTAATGTAGTCCCACACGAAGATGTTATAAAACTTCTATAATAAACTAAGTGAACATGGGATTTATAATTTCGTGGGGAAAAGCCACGAATCCACGAAATTAAAACACCCATGAAAATTATGAATCCATACTTGACAGCGTAACAGTTTACTTGTGTGCTATATAGGTTCAGAGGTCCTGCTACTTAATAGAAAAGCATGTGCTGTAAGAAACATTTTAATCTTTCCTTGTTTAAGGTTTACTCATTAAACATATTAAATATACGAGTCATCTCTTTATATCCTGAACAAGGGCTAATTAAGATATGAATATTCAATAAATTATGCGGGCAGCTGATAATTAAACAGGGAAGCTTTTGTCCTGCTTCCTAATTGATCGCACTAACTGCTTTGATATTGATCTCAATTATTAGTGGACATTTATATCCAATGATTATTCTTGACAGTATTTTAGTCATCACGCAACCTCACCTCAAACCTTTTTTCCTGTGAATGTGTGTTTGTACCGCTATTTATATTTAGTTTCTTTACCTCCCTGATGTGAAATTATAAATATGTGTATAATCTGAAAAATGAACGGCAAATTAATTATCTGATCGGGGATTTCGTGGATGATTTTCTGAATTGTTTAATTGCCTCCGCCAGGAGGGTATGCGTTCATCCCCGTTCGTGTTTGTGTGTGTATTTGTTCACTATATAAAACACGAGCGGAATCCCATGAAATTTTCAGGGCATTTTGGGAATGGGCTCCATGAAGAATCCATCAGATTTTGGTGTCGATCCATGGCATGATCCGGATCTAGGAACGTCATCAAGGAATAGTCTCATATCTACAGTCACTACGCACGATTGAACCTGGAAATACGACCCGTATAAGTAATTCCTCGGGCTTGCTACCGTTAGAATGCGGATTTCTATTTGCATATAAAATCTCACCCAACACAATCTTATCGTACACTAGTATTAGATTCGTAAACTCATTGTGATTATTATTTACATTATTACATTTATTTCAAGTGCTTAGTGTGATTTAACTGATAATATGCTCAAATAAAATGCCTAAGGTAATTCATTGCGGTGGCTTAAGTAGGACACACTTCACCAATGTTCGTCGGCAAGTCTATCTTCATGTCTCCCTGTTATTTAAATGCGATTACAAATAGTGTACTGAAAATAATTCATAAACAAGATTAACCTGCAAAAATGACACATCCAGATATTCTTTGATTAAATGACAGTGTTAGGAATATAATTAATAAAAACGTTAGACCTGTCAAAATGACACATACAGATATTGTTTGATCAAATATGTGTACATTTGGGTTATTCGTGCACAGATTCTTCCCTTTGCGCCTGTGTGCATCAATACAGAAGATGTATTGTAAAACACTCACCAACAAGGATGTTTGATACTTATCTCTTAGTATTAAGCTGCGTGTCATACAGCTGATTATTGCAGAACCATGTGACCCTCTGGGCGTGATCTCCATGGACACACAGGTCAGCTGACGTTACAGCATAGAGGATCAACATGGCCGTGGCACGTTTCCTCCTGACGCCCGTTTTACTTTTGGCGTTATCAGTATTTGTTGTCAAAACATCTGAGCCTAAATGTCTGAAAGTATCAAAGGGTAAGAACTTTCTTTGAGTTTGATCCAAGTTATTACCATATGATTGGGCATGCTTCGAAAAGAGACCAACTAATGTTACACCATTTCTAATAAAGGAGTTGTCTTTATAAATATATTAATAAATTATTTCAGCTGGAAACAAATATTTATTTAACAAAAATATTATTGTATAAATAAATATCAGCATGAATATAATCTCAGTTCTTAAGTGATTTCTTGATAAATGTATGTACTTATTTACATAAAAGATTAACCACCACTGCCAATTTTAATGTATTTATACGTTGGTGTATATTTTTTAAAAATTTCACATGTTTATCTTACATATGGCATAGGTTGCTCCCAGTTATATCTATATACGTATAGGGACGCATTATTTCAGGAAATATTATGTATTTGGTTGCCTTAGTGAGTAAATAGATACAGCTGGTCCTAGCAGTTAAACCAAACAGTCAACACCATACTTACTTGATGGGGCTGAAAATACTGATATTTAGCAAACACAAATGTGTTCATAACTAGGGAAATAGATTATATGATCTAGTAGAGAGTAGTAATAAAAGTTCATAAACTGGTTTTCTCAATTAGACGAGTTCTCTGATTTAAGTTAAATTAAAAAAAACAATGTTACCCAATGCGCTATAAATGTGAACAAGTAGGACTACACACACAGTAAAGTTAGAAACGCACAGTAAAGGGACGAGAGACAAACAGTAAAGGAAAGAGAGGCACATAGTGAAGCCAAGCTTCACATAGAGTACAGCCAAAAGATACTCACAGTACAGCCAAGAGACACACACAATACAGTTAAGACACGCAAACAATTCAGCCGAGGGACGCACACAATACAGCCAAGGGACACAAAATACAGCAAAGAAAGCTCACAATGCAACCAAGAGACACTCACAGAGTAGCCAAGAGACGCACTCACAGTACATTCAGGAGACTCTCACAATACTGACAGGAGACACACACACACAGTGCTGCCAAGAGACACACTGTGCTGCCAAGAGACACACACAGTACTGCCAAGAGTCAAACACAATACAGCAAAGAGACGCACATAATACAACAAAGTGACGCACTCAATACAGCCAAGACACACATAATACACTCAACACACACAGTACAGTCTAGAGACACACAGTACTGTCAAATGACGCACTCACAGTACAGTCGAGGACACTCACATTACAGACAACAGGAACACACAGTGCTGCCAAGAGAGACTCACATAACAGCCAAGAGACACACAGAGTGCTACCAAGAGACACTCGCATAACAGCCAAGAGACCCACACAAATACTGCAAAGACACACAGTAAGGCATGTTAATGAGTGCGCCAGGTTTTTATTGACTCATAATTTCCGTTTAGATCTACAGCTGGTTGGTGTATATTGAAGTTGTTATTGAAGTTACTTTATGAGTAAAGTAAAATGAGCTGGGATAGTACCGGAATTCACACGGTGGGTTTTAATTATTAGTATGACCAGATAAGCATCTATATACATGCGCTTGTATTTCTGATCAAGGGCGTTACCTGTGGGTAACAGGATTATGTTTACTCTATTGTGTATGCACGGCTAGAACACAGAGTGCGGCACATCGAGTGTACATGAGTTAACATCACACTCCACAGGAACTTAACTTATTGAATAGAAAGTTAATGCCTCCGCGCGCTTCAGGCTATATGTCATTTCTTTCCTTAATCGTGCAGTCGTGATCAACATTCAAAATTTTGCTCACGTTGCCTTAAACTCAATCCAGGAACAAGATGTATTCCCATTTCCTGTATAAAAAAGGGAAATGGTTTACAACATGACCTATTGCACATAAAATCAATGTTTGAAACCTGGATTTTAGCTATATTTTTCCAAAATTTCGTAGGCCGACTGACAAATATAAATAATTGTTTTGATGAGGGTAATGCAATAAAAGTCGTTAAACGATTAATACATAAAACTTGCTTTTACACAACTTAACACACACCAACACGACCCTTAAGGGAAAAGGCAAAAAGCACATATAAATTATTTAAATAGGTATTATGTTTGAAAATAATTGTCCTGGACAAAACTAATTACTCCATTGTCAAAAGCCTTAGCAAGACACCTAAATTACAATAACTTCCCTGTATCATTCATAACTATAATAATCCATATATTAACCATAATAAAATAAAGACAACCTATTTATTTAATGCGTCACAACGGACTAGTGAACCTGATAATTTTTTGCAAAATGCTTTCTCCCTAATGATTGTTTCAAACAAAGTGTTCTAGTGATTTCGCAAGGTTTTTAGAACAGACGGTTATGTTAATTCTACAACAAAATATTAATAAAAATAAAGATAATAATCATAATAATTATTATTATTGTTACTTTTATTATTATTATGACAGGTATATTCTTAACAAGACTCGTGCTCTCTATTGATTTGACACAGGTAAAGAATTCTGCCTTCATAATGGAAGTCTAAGCTGGTCCAAAGCGAGAGAGCTCTGCGTGAAGAATGGTGGTATTTTGGCCCTCGACAAAGACAAAGTTACCCATTCAGTGCTGCTTAGTCTGATGAAAAACGAAACTGGGATGAATCATGCCTGGATCGGCGGCAAAGCTGTCCTCTGTATTGGTCCTGGATTCTGCGTAAGCGATTTATATATTGTCTTAATTGCATCGATTATCATGGGCACCTCCACAAGGAAAATCGCAGTACATTAATCCAACCTGACAAAAATCTCTGTAGAGATTCATTGAAGAATTTAATACAAATATATCCCAGGTCAAATGCGCTTAAATACGCTATTTCAAGCAGAATCATTCAATAGTCGGCAGTGTCATGAAAATAAATTGTGCAGTGCCGTTATTTGATCAAGCTCCTGTATTCTGATGGAACCAACATGTCTAGTTCTACGTGGTGCACAATTATTAGAAGAGCCACTTCATGGTCAGATGGAAACCATCTTGTCAAAATGCACACGGTGCACTATAAACGGAACAGCCACATGAAAAACCGCGGTACCTGGCCTCGAGAGCCCTCGCGGAAAGATTCCTGCGACATCCCCACCCCTGTGTTTCCCCATAAATTGTTGTTATCAAATGCAATTGCGGAGACTGTGCGTGTCCCATATGACATTTAAGGATATTGCGTAAACACAATCCATTTACAATCAATTTTCTCACTGGGTCCACAAGTACTATTGAGGACCCAGCGGGTTTGTTGGTTCGGCGTTTGGTGCGGAGCCAGCCTGACAGTGTATTTTTTATTGAATGCCGGCCTTGTATAGACGCCCGGGCGTCTGATCAAGGAAATACGATATATATATATATATATATATATATATATATATATTATGTATTATATATTATATTTTAGCTGACGGATCTGCACAGAAGATGTATTTTCAGGGTTGTTATGAAGAATCTTCAAGGACATCTGTGAATCAAAACTGTGTAAATGTACAGAGTGTTGATCAATGTGAGACAAACTGTGATGTCTATGACTACTACTCACTGCATAAGGTGAGCAGATAATGAGTACGAAAAGAATATAAACAAAGTTTAAGTTATCAATTAAGATAGCCGGTGTTTTCTCTCCGTACTTTGCAGGTTATGTGCCTCCTTTCGAGAGTCAGGTATTAACTAAAGCTACTGTTTCAAAAGGTTTACCTCACTTGTGATGAAGCGCTTAAACCTTGGCACCTATCCAGTGAATGTTTGTAAAACAGTATTCAGGTGTTAAAATTTTTTCCAACATACTGGAAACTAATTTTTCCATATTCGGTTTTTTATATGATATGTTGTCAAGGGACCTGACAACTTGGCAATGTGTTGTTGTGGAAGAAGTCTTGGTGATACTTATTCTGAACACTGCAGCAAGAATGGTTGTCTGCAAAGGACACATTTCTGTGGAACTAATCGATCAACAAGAGCCTGGTATTCCCGACGCACAAAATCAAGTAGGGAAAACATCTCTTCAAATTTATATGGAATAGCACTATGTGTACACATACAACATACTTTTACATAGTATCTTTGTATTAATTAATTTAACTAAAGCTCTGTATTAATAACTTAATTTAACTATAGCTTTGTATTAATAACTTAATTTAACTAAAGGGTACACCTACACTCTATATATATATATATATGACATTTGCGATACAGAGTTTTTTTATTGAAACAATAACATTATATCTTGTTAACACTTACAAACATAGACACATACAATTACATACACAGGTGCTTGTAACACATACAAGTTGCATAGACAGAAATACACTAACACAAAAACGTTACTTACAAGCCTAATAAACATAACATGCTTAAATTACATATCCTCACACAGGTGAAATTTCATTAAAGATGAATTGAAGATTTCAGTTATTGTCAGTTAATATAAACAAATTATTTAGTGCGCCCCATTTGCGATACAGAGTTTGCGAACACCCAACACAGTTCCGAGTAATTTTCTCATAATTAATACTTGTACATTCAGATCACCTTGGAATCATTCAACGTAGAGTCTTTGATACTGTAGGCAAATGTTGTGTGTTTATTAAAAAAATTAGTTTCCTTGATATATACTAACACGGAAACTGCATACTTCGCACTGTCTGTCCTACCCGCACACACACACACAATTGGCGACAAGAATGAACAAGAATGCTGACCCTATGTGTTCATCAAGAATACATTTCTGATTGTTTACCTTTCTTGGGTACATGTTTACCTCTTGTGGCTTAGGGTCCTCTTGTCTGTATTATAAATTTTATACTTTTCTGTTTTACAAAAGAAAATATATAAAGTTGAGGCAGCATATGATCGACAAACAAATGGTGATGCTAAGTGTCTTATACGGTGTTTGTATGGCTAGTACAGCTGATAGTGTGTTTCAAACGTTCACGGGTCCGTTGGGCAAATGTGTCTATGTATATAAATATTCAAACCAGAACGATTTTACTTGGTACAATCGGTGCCCTCTGTGATCAACGAAAAACTCCGAAACATCGCGACGGTCGAAATAATCAATGAAACGTTTAACGTTCAGGTAACTTCTTTTGCAGACGGGGACTAACGGGATACATTAAGTCACTGGACAGTTAATCTCTAGGCATAAGTTCAACATTCTTCACATGAAAATATGTCATAGGTCTTACCTCAAAATAAAAAATAAAAAAAGCCATCGTCCAATAGACCAAAACATCAGACCGTGAACCTATTAGTTCAAATAGCTTACGCATGCCCGTCCTAATCATCGCGATATCTAGTCAACATACAGGTCCCATCTGGAACGTATCAAGTTATAATCAGGGCACGAACCTCTAAGTGCCAGATGGAACCTCTATACGGAGAAATGAGTTGTAGATGAAACCATGGTTCTACCCAGAACCATATGGGTTCTTAAAAGAACCAACAAGAACCATTTTTTCTTAGAGTGTAAGTATTTTACATCATACAGTAAAAAGTTGATAAAGTAAAATTAAGATAAAAGAATTCCCAAACTTTTCTCTTTTTTTCTATTTGTAGGAATAATGCAATATATTTCAGAAATCATATATATATATATATATATATGTGTGTGTGTGTGTGTTACGAAGACAGATTGTTTAGGGGAAATATTAGGCCGATCAGGGATTCGAACCCATGTCGGTCGCGCACATATCCGGCGTTCATGCAAGTGTCACTAGCGAGACAGTTCGGTCCGTTTTTATGTCACCCGTAACAATATATATATATATATATATATATATACATACATACATACACACACACACACACACACATATATATATATATATATATGTACTCTGCATGGATAACCGGAAGTCCTTTAGTTTCAATAGCTTTTTAGGTTTTGTACGAAAATCTTTGTTTCGTTGTGGTTCAGTATTCACACTGACATTTAAAATGGTGTGTACTGAGACGAATCAATGCCCGGGTACCTTGGCTGTAAACATTAGTGAGCATATCAGGCCTATATACCTCCCAAGGAACATTATAGTTTGTGTTTTCAATCCTTGCATAACTACAAACTTTTATTTCCAGTTTCAAATTGTTACATTTGCATAACCTTGGGAGGTTAAAATAATGCTTTACATCCATCGCTGTTATCTTTCCAACATGACTCTTGGACAGGGCAAAATCCTGAACAATTCGATAATGATCACTACCAAACTTTTTTTTCATTCGACGCTAGGGTAATTTTCCCTTAGACTTAGAATCGATAATTGCATAGTTTAATAAATTGGCAGATAATATATATATATACTAGACCCACGGATCTATAAGATAAATAGTTATATAATGAGCTGGTAGGAATTGAATGTCGCATATTTCAGTCCTGAGCTTTACGCATGGACTTTTTATGTGGTTCACTTACATAATATAAGCTATATATATTTCAATATAAAAACCTTGAAATTGTACCCTCATTTTAGATGCATTGATTCATGAATATGTTAGAATACACTTGTCTCATTAATAAACATACGTTTTCCAGTTTGCCTCAAATCTTTTTGAGAACATCCAGTGTTGGAAACTATTCCATACTATGATAATATTAGTATTGCTGAAAATAACAGTAATATTAAGTAAGATTAGGAAGGCTCTCCGTGATAGGTGATAACATCTCCAGCTACGTATATGAATACGACGAATACATTATGATTTTGCAACAATTAAGGAATCCCAGGTTATTTTAAATTTATAGAACTAATGTATTTACAATTATAAATATGCGTGGCTAGTTTATCTAAAAAGTTGTGAAAACGAGGGTCCTGGGATTGTCTTGAGAATACCTAATTAAGGATTGTGTCGTAATTAATGCGATTAATATGGTTATGCGATTAATAAGTTAGTACCGTAAAATGGAATATGGAAATTCCAGATAACAGTGTAAGATCGTCATTCATTTAACACAAGGTGAAGAGAAGAATCGATTGTCCGAGTACACTTTGAATTATATAAAAACAAATTCCCTTGATTCATCATGCAAGTGTCCTTTATTATTCCTGAAGCCAACCTTAGATTGTTTACCTGCTGTTTAAACCAGTCTTTGGCTGTCATTATTGAAATGTGAGATGAAGGAATGTGGTTATATTCATAATTCATCCAGGTATTTTAGAATAAAATATATGAATGGCATATATGAATGACGGTGAAAGATAGGGCTTTATAGACGATTAAACCTTTACACTGTAGAAATGATTAAATGGAGCATATGGAATCCTAGAGGAGCGATGAAACACGACATGTCGCTTTGTGGGTCGGTTTCAAGAAATCCCCAGTCGAAATTAGTCATGAAGGTTCACCCATGTAACGTTAGGAAAGGTTATGTCTGTAGTGGAGGTAATGTCATTTATTTACATATGTTGAATTTCCAAATTATTTTGTATAGAAAATATATTCAAGTTGAAACATTTTTAAAATTGATTTTACTATGTGTGAACATTTTAATTGAAGCTCCGAATAATGAAATAATTGTCAAAAGGAAAAGCAAAACCATTATTCAAGTATGTAGATGCGATAAAGCCCATTATATCTGATTTGCTTATTTTACATCATATATCATCGACTGGTCCTTATTCTGACTTCAAAAACTATTATTCTTATACAATGCTTTTAAAAGGTAAACATCATGGACATGTCTGCGATAAAGATGCAGGGGAGGTAGGCACAAAAAATGAAAAATTCAGGAGGTGTTTAAAAGTAGTGCATTTCGAGAAAGGATGGGAAGAAGCAACAGAAGCCTGTTCTTCTGCTGCAACAGGCCTGCTAGGGAACAGAAATCAGTCCCTGGTGACGCCTTTCTCGGAAGACGTTTACGAGGCCCTAGTTACCACCCTCTTCAGGTATAAAGCTAATTTAGACTACTGGATCTCTACAACCAACAACGTATGGATGTGGTATACGGGTGAGTCCTACATTTCCCCTGTAGTAAAAGCAATTATTCTGGTTTTTATTCATGTATTCTTAAGCTGTATAATTTTTTTTTCTAACCTTCTTTCGTATTTGTAAAATGTCCAGGTAATAATATAATAATAATAATGATTATATTTATATATATATGTGTGTGTGTGTGTGTGTGTATACCCTGCATGGATAACCAGATGTCCTTTAATTTTATTAGCTTTTTAGGCTAAAATAGTAACATATATCCTTACTGCGTTGTAGTTCAGTATTTACACTGACATTTAAAATGTTGTGTACTGAGATGAATCAAAGCCTGTGTACCTTGGCTGTAAACGTAGGATTATAAGTATATGTGTGTCTGTGTTAGCCGCTGCACCACGCAGAGTAACATAGGGAGCACTATTTGCATTTTTATATTGACAGCAATAGTAATATAGTATATTAGTTTACCCGTTTGCGGCGCGACGACACAATTTTATAAATATCATCCTTCATTAATTTCCCACAATAATATTGATCGTTACTTGTCGTTAAAGCCACAACCATGCATTCATAAATGATTATCTCTTACTTAAAAGACCAGGGGAAAATTTGTGTATCCGAAGACAGCTTGACCGGTTATTGGAAGAAGAAAATTTGCAAGATCCGCCGCAGTGGACGTTGTGTGGCAATCGATATGGACGGCAACTGGACAGCAGAATACTGTAATAGTCTGTACGTGAGACATTACATCTGTGAATGTAAGTTGAAGGTTCACATTAAGCTATTTTCTTCTTTACATGGAATGGAATACAGTCATTGTGTATATTCCTTGAATGGTTTCCCGGCAAGTCTTGATTGTGCTATAGGGGTAGTCGCCAGACGTGTCATAAAATACTCCATAGCAGGTTGCTGGGTATTGGATAAATTAACAGGTGCAATTTCTTTGAATATAAGAAATAATTGCCAAGATCATACAAGAAGCATCAGATAACTTCAGTTTAATGCATCTTAGCACAATTAACAATATAAAAAAGCAATAATATAAGGAAATCCGCATTCTAGTTAAATGAGTAAATTTACGAAGCTTTAGGATGTCATTCAGGGAAGATAAGTTTTGACCGCTGCATAAACAGAGCCGTTTGTAATTCACCTCACCATGAAACATATCATTCACCTGCTACTATAAAATGGCATTACTCGCTAGCCTAGGTTTCTTTTTTCTCCAATCATTTTTGCTTATATGCTTTTAGAACACATTTGCCTGAATATGACTTCATCGTTCTGGGCAGAAAATGTTTGGTATATTATAATGCTCAGTTCAATCGTTTAATAGATAAATTACTGTAGATTGAGTTAAGCTGACTTCTTGATATAAAAGAAAGTAAGGAAGTTACCTTCTCTGTCCATTTATCACCCCCTCTCTCCTGCATTTACCATTATTGTTCATCTCTCTCATGTATATGGGTATGTGTGTGTGTCTGTAATGTTGCATAGTTTTAATAATAAAGTGATTATTTTCTCGATTACATAATCTTGCAATTTGATTGCGACGTGCAGGGAAATCATGTTAAAGAAAAATAACTATAAAAACTGCGAAATATTGTCCTCGAAAATCTTAACAGGAACATGTTTGTCCTAATTATCAATGTAGAACAAACAGCATGGCCCCAATTAATTAGTTTTGTTATATGTAAAAAATGACCTATATATATAAAATAAAAAAGTTAATCCATATGTTATTGTCCTGATAAAAGATAGCAAAGGAAGGGAAACGACAACCACTTGGGACCAAGAAGAGGACAAGACAGGTTAGCAATTAACTTCTTTACTGCATGCTTTGAAAATTCCTATACCATGTGGCGCTTATGGGCGGAGAGCTAAGTTCACTGTATGTTCCATAGGATTACACTAATTCCAGACATTTCTATTCTTATATCTCTTATATCTCTTCTCCTCTACTATTTTTAGAAACGTTGGGATGGGTCTAAGCGACCATAGCAGGAAAATATTACATTATGCGCACTGTTCAGTACATAATAATGTACTTAAACATTATTTCTATATTGTAGACATTTAGATTATTTCAAGGATAAATTAATAATTTATTTTATCAACTGTATTTTATTCACTAGCAGGGGAACATAAGGAGAGCAAAACGGAGTCACGAAAGGTCGTAACTACACTTAATGGTAAGAATGATTAGCTCAAATTATACAGTGGACTCCTTTCTGTTTAAGTATAGAACACTAAATTTTACAATTAACAGTACGTATCTTTGCAGGGCAGCAAACAAACTTTATGTTCAAGGTTGGATTAGGAATAGGCGGATCAATACTTCTTGTCATCGCAGCTGTGGTTATATGTTTAATCAGGTAAGAGTCAATGATCGGTTTTGCCCCAAGGTTAATATGTTCAGTTAGGGTCAGGTAAACCTTCAATCTTTATTTGATCGGGTATGATCTAATGGTGCCAATCATCCCGGCTTGACCTCCTGTCATATTTATAAGATCTGATTAGCCGAACTCTATTCGTATAATAATGTCCTTGTATATTTAATAAGTGAAAAACCTGCAGGAAAAAAGTAGTAAAGGCCTTAATATTTTCGAGTGGTACACAGATGATCATAAGGCTGAATGTCAACATGAACAAAAAGTTGCGCTACCAAGAATTCTGAAAACCAGTTTTCTTGCAGTCTGGTTGTTTACTGTAATATTGATTTTTTTTTCAAATTTATATTTTAACGTGTTTGCAGCTTAATGTTTTGGGTATTGAGTATCATATGTTTCTATTTCTGTATTGTTTGGATACATATGGGTAGTTTTCTGAATGTTAGGAGCAAAACATTTATTAAAACAAGACCGATTTTGGCTTGAAGCTGGGTTAATAAGGTGGGCATTATGGCTTATAAACTGAGGGTTGCATGATCTCATGGTTTCCACCAATGCCTATTGTCATATGAAAGTAAAAGAAAAAAGTTGAACTTCATTTCAGAGGGAAATTGTCCAGTGCGTCGTCAACAGGAAAATCCGTACAATACGCCGCCAACACGCAAAATGTACATACAGCGGATGGAGACAACCAGAATTATGAGTACACAGAAGCTAAAGAATTCACCATGTACACGTCACTTCCGGGTACTGACAATAGCTGTGAATGCGTTGATCGAGAAACAAAGACTGATACGGAAGTTAGCGCGTCCAACGGCATGATAGAGAACATCGTCTTTGAATCTGTAGGTAAAGAGCGTATTGGTTATGTCTCCTACGGAACAGACGCCAGCAACCCCGATGGTACTTATTCAGAATTAACTGTAAATGACCCAATCATCAGTCCTGATACACCCCAAAGCTCTAGTACACAGGACTACATATACTCAGTGCCAATCAAAACAGCAGGCAAAAACAAAGGCAATGTTCCAGAACGGGACACAGTAATGATAGAAAATGAAATCTATAATACATAACTATCGATCCGTCATCCCAGGGGTGAATGTTATTGTTGATAATATACATACTAGTGTGGGGGCATATGTCACCGAGTAATTTTTCCCTGTAAAAAGCGAACATCCTACATTTTGTGATCCTTAGACCTTAACCTTTACAAAAAAATATGGTGCCAATTTTTCTATAGTGGTTTTGTCATTTTTTCAGGACAAATTTGATTTTAGAGTAGAAATTTAGGGCCAATATATATAAATATTTATTACAGAGGGAAATTTAGCAACAAAACACCTCAAAATGGTTGGTAAGACATATTACATCACAATAAACTAGACTAGATACACAAGGACTGCGTTAAGAAATTTATTCCAATATTAGAGAGCACTCGTAGAGCGTATACCTCCGCCTACTCATGGATCCGCATCAAGATCCATCAGACTAACCAGGAAAAATAAATCAGCTGTTGTATGGCCACCGGTATATTGTTTTACAAAATTTCATTGATAAATTCATTAAAACATTCGTATATAGACACCAAGGTATTCTGGGGAAGTTTGTGGAATGTGTTTGGCGGACCACTTGCTCATTTCAGATCTGTATCGTACACAGTATATATGGCTCCGTTTTCCCTGATTTTAACCATAGACTATACAGAGTTGCTTCATTCATACATCTGAAAATTGCCCTGTTATTCTTCCATTTAATTTGATTTTGCTATTGCGCTATCCTATTGTTTGATTATTACATCACAAACATCACTATCCGCATGCTAATGGTGAAGGTATATAGAATCCCGTCTCTTACGGTTAGTTTAACCAAAATATAACTAAAGCTTCCTAAGGAATTCTAAGGAGTATTTTTATGTTTCGGTCGCGATCAAACACACAATTTATAAAAATTTTTATATTTTTATATAACTGATTCTTTTTAGATATTTTGTGAGGAATAAACAACAGACAAAAAGGACAAATTTGACTTGATTTATTGCCAGATCGTCACTAACCCAAGCCAAATTTTTAGTAAATGCTACCTAGTCCAACATTCATACTGAAATGAAGTACATATTAAGAAACAAAATAATAATAATAATAATAATAATAATAATAATAATAACCGTGATCATATAACCTCAGCTTTGTGCGGGCAATATCATATCATTTGGAAGCAATTATACCTTCTTTGGAGTAGCTATTCTCATCAGTTATTTTACTATTCATTGCAAATCTTTTGTAAACTGGGCACATAAGGCAGTTTACAGCAGACAACTATTTACAGACATTTACAGTAGAATGAGACATATAAAGGGCATAATTAACATTGAATGAAATGCATGTTTTGCTGATGAATTCATTAAGGAGAGTGTTTCAAGAAAAAAAAACAAAGGGACCTTAGAAAATGTAGAATATTGAGAAAAGTCCTGTTGAAGGAAACAAATTTGAAATTAAATATCAAATCATAACAAAAAAAGTGTCATCAAGAGTCATAATGTTATCGTTCGTGTTTCCAAATGTTCTTCTATCCCATCTCTCCCCCCCCCGAAGGTCTATTTTTAAAACGATTTATGGGAATATCAAACCAAGGCATTCAGGATATACCAGTACAATTACAAAAACGGACAAATTTTAACATAAACTATGGTAAAACCAATGGTAAAGTTTAAATAAAACAACGGTAAAGTTAAATGCTTTTTATTATTGAATTCTTGTCGCCTTTTTCATTATCTTAAATTTAAATAACTTGTGATGGCACAATGGCCACAAAAGCTTCATCTTTCCAAACAAGATCACTGGTACAACATTTTTTAAATGAAAATTGTAATCTGTAGATAATGATAGTACTCAGTTCGTACTATCTATATATAATGCTAACTATGAAATGAAAAATGAAGAACAGAACTATTCTGCATGATATTTATAAAATCTGATTGGTTATGTCATTAAATGCAGGGTATGTCAGATGCAGCAGCGGAATGTACATCTCTGATTGGAGCCCATGTTCTTTTTATCATTTTTATAGCAAATAACTCCAGACAAAAACTAAAGAATTGTATGCCTGCTTAACTAATGCTTGTTTCCCTTAAATCCTGATTAAGAACAGTGCACAAGCTAACAAAATGACATGTGCCTTATACAAGAAACAAACGCCTTGCATTTCTTTTTTTTTAATATTTAGTTATTGTAATTTTTAATAAAATCCATGAAAACAATAACACATTGTTTGGGCTATATTATGGGGGTCGGTATAGAGGAAGTCAACATTAAGGTTGTTTAAACAGCACATAAAAACTCCATTTTAAGTACATTTAACTTGTCAGATATGGCACATTTTAAAGTAATGTTCAAGTACCTAAACCTCAAATAATCTGAACTTAGTTCGGGTTTCTTACTGCTCGTCCAACTTACTACTTAATGATCTCACCTAAATAATAAATTGTTAAAAAGTAGAAATAATTAAATTATCATTTGTATGTTCATTCTGCAAATGTTAAAATTAAATATTAAAACGTGTCTTGTAAAACAATATTTTATTTTAAATGATTTTGGAAGAAAAAAAAAATTTATTGTATATGAAGATATCGAGGTCATTATCTCTCTCTCTATCTCTCTATCTCTCTTTCTCTCTCTTTATACATATATATATATATAATATTATATAATATACATATATATATATATATATATATATATATATATATATATATATATATATATATATATATACTAATATAATGATTAGTGGTATAGCCATATTAGTCTGTAGTCGAAGTGTGGGTTTGGAGTAAGCGTGACGCCTATTAGATATAGACTAATATTAATAAACATGTTACTATCTAAAAGGCGTCACTCTTAATCTACATATATATATATATATATATATATATATAAATATATGTTTGATATATATATGTATATATATGTGTGTGTGTGTGTGTGCATGTGCCAATCATTTTTACCTCAATGTATAGGAAAATAAGTGTCTAGGAAATTATACGGGTGGGAGCTACCTTCCCGGATAACCTAAATGACTAGAGATTACCACTGCTTATAGAAAAAAAATAAGACATCCCCTGAAGAAAACTGTGAAGGTACATACACATTTATAACACTTAAACAGTATGTGCATTATCTCACGCCATTAGTTCATTTGTTTGGCTGAATGCAACATTTTCCTGGCGAAACCATCCCTGTACACTGACAATCTCCAATTCACCTGTGTCATTCATTGTTATGGTTCTGTGTGTGAGTAAATACAGTCCATGTGTGTCTGTCTACCATAACAAGACTGTAGACCGTAACTAGAATTCTGATCTTGCGCTTGCACAATTCCAAAACTAGGGAAATTTTATGACAGAAAAAAAACTGAGAAACACTGTGTTGATGCTTGAAAAAATCTTGATTTGAAAAGTAGCGCGGTATGGCCACCAGTTGGCGTGCGCACTATGTCTATATTTGTACCACTGATCTCGCAAACCTTACATCACTTATGTAAAGGAGTACTCAAACGGTTTACAATGAAATATTTGCAGAAATGATCATATTTTAAGGAGAAAAATTCAAGCTATATATATAAAGCATATAACACCATATGTGTATATTAAATATACTTGTTATGTGAATAGGTACATTTAATATAAACAAAAAAAATAAGACGATCCCAAACTGTTCAGAGAAATTAGTTTGTGTGTTTAGTATGTATATACAATTAAAAAATAACCTTTCTTATCCTCTTTTCCCTTCTTACTTTGTTTATGTTTCGGTCACAGTTTATTCATTCAACGTTTTAAATAGCATTTTAATACAAGCTGAAAGACATGTCAAAACTGAATAAAAAAATTGGCACCATGTTTTTAAGGCTTCATAGAAAGGTGAAGAACAAAAATGGATGGGGTGTCACATTTTTACAAACAAAATTTACTCAGGACGAATTTGCTACATATGCCCCTACACTATACACGATATACCTATTTGAAAATACATTGAAGAAGGAAATTTGTTTTCTGTCACGTTATATTGTGCATATTGATGATGTTATTCCAGTGTTACAGAGTGGTAATTTTTAATATGAATGTATAGTATAAGCATGCATTTGTCGATATAACTGCTTGAAATATTTCTGACTTATACCTGTTATACCATTATCTTAACATCTTATTTCCGATTTTATTCTTGTTTTACCCTTAGATACATCTGTACATTTCTATGTCACATTGGGATATGAATAAGTATGCAGATTTCATTTAATATTACTTTCCGGGAAAGCAATGTATAATACTTATGCAATAAACTTGTCTAGCTGAAGAACTCCCAGGTTTGGTTTGATTTTATTCATGAGATTAAGAGAAAAATGGCAGCATGTTCAATTAACACTGTTAACCTGAAGAGCAACATGCCTTAAGTAGCAGCGGGACATGTACAGTGACATTCATGGAGGAAGGTGTTTTATGAAGCAACGTTAGTCCAATTGTACGCTCTCGTTACCAGCAGTAGATATTGGATTTCATGGCCATTGAGTATAATGGGGTCTCATGCTACAACCAATCCTTGAGTCAAGTGTCGGACTGAAGAGTACATAGTTTGGTTATATGAAGCATGCCAGTGGCCATGGAAAGCAAAGGTTGGTTTTTAAGTTGATTTGCCGTGTACGAAGGTTAATTGAAAAAAAAATATTATGGGGTCCCTCTAACACGTGTTAGCTTATGTCGTCAGAACCCGAAACCCGAAGTAGTGGACATTTTGAAATTAATGTTTATAGGGTTTAGTATATGACGCAAATACAGTTATTGTTTATAGTCAGGATCGAGCCATGTGTGATTTGAGATTGTATGTTCGACTATCGATTCACTTGACTTTTTATTCTGGATTCTCGTGGGGCCTGACCCAGCCCCACGACCCCCAGCTTCGTTCAGCAGCCGACGACCAATCTTCTCCGCGCCAACAGCTGACGACCGATCAATCAGTTACCAAGTTCAGGTCTGGCCCCAAAACACACCTTTATACAAGCCTCTGTCCCGTGATGGATTACCAAAAAATGGTTACTGGAACTAGACATATACTGCCCTACAGATCATTCCTGTTAGTGCTAAAGAGGGTACATGAACTTTACTATACACAACATTCATATTACCTGAATAATAATAATATATACAATGACAAATATTTTTACTTGAACAACGAAGCTACATAAGTAACATCTGTGTGATCTGCTGCTTATAAAATAAAATAAAATGTATTCTATCTGCTTGCCTCGTGACTCGCGCTGTGTACATAGTACAACATGTCCACATACAGATACACAGAGATCCGACCACCCACAGTCTCACGCTGAAGTATCCTTGTTTACCAGACGAGGCTAAAATCACGCAACACGCACAGACAGTTCTTTTTTTTTATTTAGAACCAATGTCTTTCACAGCTGATGTGTCCTAAATCATCCAATGCTAGGTAATTGAATATGCTTCCACCCAGAGATATCCAGTTACGCGTTTGAATAAAGTCCTCAGTCTGTTCCTGGAAGCGTCCAACACAGGTATAAATTCTTCAGAATGCCAGTCCGTCAGCAAAAAGCGACACTCACTCGCTTTTAGACATAATCTCTCAGCTTTTTTGACTCTGATGCACGCAGGCCTGCCCTTGGACTGTAGACCTTGTCAGGCTTTACCAGAACTATCATAGTGACTAGGCACTTCTTGAATATCGTCGACTTCACGACTTATTTTTGCTTGCTGACGTCACAACCGCTCGTCTTCTCACAACTTCTCACTATGCCAACTGTCAAAAACAATGAGTTCTAATATACACGTCTAAAGAGATGCACCCTAAGAAAAAGAAAAAAAAATTTAACAGGTGCTTTGCCTTTGAAATCTACAACAAACATTCGTTACTATAGAGACGATTCCGACGGAATCGGACTGCACTGAAATTACTACAAATGAGACACGTGTACTCCCTAACCACTAAACTCCTTTGAAAAAAACATCAAATGAGACAGGTGTGTTCTTAAACTATATCTTCTCACGCTTATATCGAAATATGATACTCCATATAAATGTACAATAAAATATCAAAACACGCATCTGGTTATATTCCCTACTAGAATATGCTAAACAATGCCTATGTCACAATTCTCTGGTGACTTTATATATATATATATATATATATATATATATATATATATATATATATATATACATATACATATATACACAAATACACACACACATTTATATATATATATATATATATATATATATATATATAAGGGAAAACACTCCCATTCTAAAATGGAAATGCTTAAGGTTGATCAAGCCCGTGCTTGGAAGAATACTTTCCAACATACAGACAGATGGGATCGGTTTTTGAGGTTATCCTATTAACCCACGATTGATTATATATATCTGTTTCATGTATTGTCCGTGCAAGATACAAGCGAACAGCCATGGATGCCAACTGCACTTCTATTCTAGATGGAACATCGCTTACTTTTGCCGGGGATAAAAAACAAACAAGAAAAAAACATGCGCGGCCTTGGTGGAGCCGTGCGCCTTCCTTGTCCCCTTGAGTGTACAACCGCCAACTGAACCTCGATAAAATGGTCGTCTTTTCGAGGCGGTCGTATAAGCGGGCTCTGATAATATGGACAAAAAGAATCAGGACGGTGAAAATGTGGCCATTATTTTGAGGCGGTCACTAAACCTAGGTAGCCTTTGGTGAGGTTTAACTGTACTTTACAAAGGAAATTACATTCTGCATGATAAGTGAATTTTTAATATTGGAATAAAAGCTCATTGCAGGGATTTGACTTTAAAGTGTTGTTTAAAAGATAACATGACGAATCGTGTTATATTCCACTCTCGATCTAACATTCACAGAACATCTCTTTCTTTCATGTCTTATTGACGAGCAAGGTAAATCTAAACAATGTCGAACCTGCCAAAATGACAAGTACAGAAATTCTGTGATTAAGTAAAAGTGTACTTGGGGTTAATGCATGCACAGATTCTTCCCTCTGTGCATGTACCCATTATATACAGCGGATGAATTGTAAATACACTTCACCGGGAAGGATATTTGGTGAGGATGTTTGATATACTTATCTACTTCAATATCGCAAAAACAAATGTATTGGCACCGGCCGTACAAGTCCTTATTAAAGCACCATGTAACACGCTGGGCGTGATCTCCATGGGCACAAAGACCCGCTGACGTCACAGCATAAGAGATCAACATGGCCGTCGCACCCTTCATTCTGACCTCTCTGTTATAGGTTACACAGTCAGTATTGGATGCAAAACATCTGAGCCTAAATGCCTGAATACAACAAGTTGGAAGAACTTTTTTTTATCCAAGCCATCACACTTTAACTCGGCACGAGTGGAAAAATAGGTCACTCAAATAAAAAGTGACACCATCCCTAATGATATATTTTCTTTTAAAATATTTATAGCGTATTTTAGCTGGAAACAAAAATGTTTTTAAACAGTTAACTATTATGAAATAAATATTTTAATAATCTCAGTTCATAAGTGATTTATCGATAAATATTAGACATTGACCAATCGCTGCCAAAGCACGTACATATTTGTTGCATTTTTTTAAAACATATGTTTATTTTGCATATGACACAGTTTGCTCCCTGCTTTGCTTTAATGAGAAACTATTATAACACCTGACAATCAGCTGAATAATTAATTGATGGGGTCTAAACATACTGATATTTAGCAAAAACGAAAGTCATCACTGTGGAAATTGATTATATGAACTAAAATAGAGAAGTAACGAGAGTTCAGAGACCAGTATGTTCAATTTTATATTTTTTTTCTCAATTAAGTTAAATTAATTAATAATGCTATCCAAGGAAAGGTGAACATTATAAAACCACAGTAAAGGGACGAGACACACACAGTATAACCAAGAGACACACAATACAGCAAGTATTACATGAATTTATCATCTTGAAAGGCTTGCTCGTCTCCATATATCCACGCACTAGATATGAGAATAACACCATACAATATTCACTGGAACTGGAAGATAAGTATAGATACATATACGTATTAATCCTGTTTCGTGACGTTTCCGGCTATGTTTCCCATGGTATTTAATGGCATTACCACTATCACAACCACGACCTCCCACTTTAATACGTTGCTCGCCGTAAACGATATAGTTTCTTTTGTGTAGGCCATATCATGAAATTAAGTAACTAATGCAAATCTGGTAGAACAAATATAGCAAGGATTATGGATGGTATATCAAACAAAAATTGCAGAAGTTCTGGGCGATACTAATTATTCAATTGTCATAAGCATCAGCAAAACAAAAACATAACATAAACGTACCTGTATCATTCTTTCATTATCATAAGAATTCATATAGTAAACATAATCAAATAAGGAAAACCTGTTTATGTGTAACAACTGACTTGTGAAATTGACAAATTTATATCTGATCGGAAAATGCTTTCTCCCTAATTGCTGTCTAAATCCATTGTTTTCACCGTACTCTTTCGATAATGTCTTAGTGATGTAGCAAGTTTTTTTTTCAGTTAACAGTCCTCTACATACAATCTGCAACAAACTTATTTAATAAATAACTAAAAATGTTCTCAGAAAGCGCAGACCTTCTCCATGCAGCTCTTTACTATATATGGCATTGTGAGGAATGCAACATCTTTCCTTATAAAGAAGTCCTTATGCTGTACGTTGATTTACTTACACCTTTTGTGGAAACGGCACGAACACGTGGAGTGACATCATTGATTGTTCTCTGTGACGTCAAGACTCGCACACCCAAGATGACAATATCGTCGCCTGCTACACTCCCCGTATAAAGAAATGTGCTATATAACCCAGAAAGCACGAGCTCATTGCCAGAATATCATGAAAATTTCATCAAAATCGGTTTATAACTTTTTGAGTAATACTGCTAACAGACAAACAAACACATAAAAAACAACTCCTCCAAAACATAACCCCGCCGCTTAGGGGAGGTTATAATTATTGTAGTATGAAAATAATAATAACAACAATAATAATAAGAAGAAGAAGGAGAAGAAGAAGAAAGGTATATCTTTAATTCTGTTGCTCTGTATTGATTCATCGCAGGTCAATCATTCTGCCTGTATAATGGAAGTCTCAGCTTGTCAAAAGCGAGACAGTTCAGCTTTAGGAATTGTCTTTTTTGGCCATCGACAAAGATCAAGATCCCAACACAGCTCTGCGAAGCCTAATAAAAAAGGAAACTAGGATAAACAATGTCTGGATCGGCGGCAAAAATGTCCCTATGTATTGGTCCTGCATTCTACGTGAGTGATTTGTATTTTTTCTTAATTGCATTAGTTACAATTCAATAATTACAATATATATATATATATATATATATATATATATATATATTTACATTTTTACTGATGGGTCTGGCCTGAAGATATATTTCAGGGCTGTTATGAAGAATCTAATAAGACAGCTGTGAACCAAGTCGGTGTAAATGTACGGAGTGTTGAGGAATTTGAGTCAAAGTGTGACGTGTATGACTTCTTAAATAATACGATAAAATTATTAGATTTATCATCAAGACAGTCCCCCTGTATTTTCCAGGCCTTTATTTGAAAGCAAGGTCATAACTAACTGATTTTAAAGGTACCTCACTTGTGTTGATTTTTTCTTATTTGAGAAGCTTTAATGTCAGTAAAAGTAAAACCAGTAGACTTAAGATGTTATTTTACTCTTGTCTTCACCTGTAAATTATTTTCACATTAGATTTTATTTCTGTTGTCAAGGGGTCTCCTGTAGACTTGGCCTGAATGGGTGTCTGAATGGGATACATTTCTGTGGAACTGGCAGATCAAATAGAGCCTGCTTTGCCCGAAGCACAATATCAAGCAGGTGCAAACATCTTTTAAATTATGTAAATTTAATGTGGAATATCACTATAAACTATTACAATTTATTATTGTAGCTAATATCGGTCACATAATTAAACAAAAGCATACAAATCAGTATATAACAACATAAAAGAAAATGATGAGGGATTAAATATAAGATATGTTTTACCAAAGGAGTATACCTTGGAGTACCTGACTGGATTTTCTGCTACGATTATTTCATTTTATTAGCATTATATGGTTATGTTTAGCTGTAGTTCAATATTCAGCCAAATGTTTAAAAGGGTTGTGTACTTCACAGATTTACAACACATGATGTAAATGTGGAGGTATCAGTGAACGTATCAGCTATATATTCTTCTCATGGGAGCGTAAGGTTAGCTTAACGTGTTTACTTTTCTAGTATAAATACAGACCTTGGATTATCCAGTTTTAATTTCTAACTATTAAAATCGTAGTAAGGAGAAATAACCAATTTTGCCACTGCTGTATCAATCGTACCACTGTGACTCTAGTCACAAACTAGTCTTGATTGCCAGTTGTTTCAGTGCATAGCTTTTGTGCTTAGTGCAGTTGCGCTTATCTCTATGCTACATGATTAAAACATTTATAATTTTTATATGTCGACTTGGTGTTTCTGGCTTTGCAAGTGACCCAAAGATGAAGTAATTACAATGGGCATAATGCATGGCTGTTGAGCCATGTGCTGAGTATTCAATTTTTTATGATGTGAAACACTGCGTTACATGTCATATCGTGGTCATATAACGTATAAAAGTCGTTTACCATATCCAAATCAATTATTTATTCTTATACATAAATCAGTTTTGTTAACGTTTTGATTTGTCACACATACACAAATTATATACCAGCATATTTTGTGCCAGTGTTGTAAACTCGATAATCATGTACATCTGATATTTTAGACCCAGACTCATGCAATGGACTTTACCCAAAACCAAGTGTGTTCTTTAATAACAGCTAAACCCGTGTTTTGCATACAACGTGACATGTATTTTACGAAAGTTAATCTCCACAATTTGGTAACCAACACAAAACTTCATTCTCAAATGTGTTAATTTACGCAGAGATTCGCAAAATTATGGAATATTTATTTTTACGCTTGGATTTGGAACTGTTATAACATGAAATCATTCTTTAACAAACCATTTATCTTGAAACTAACAAGACTTATCGAAAAAAGATCACATTTTTTATAAACAAAATGTATCTATGTGTTTAATCCATTAATTTCGCTTACACTTGTATTCATATGCCTAGGGAATTTTTGATTTTATGAATATAAGCTTTATTATAAAAAATGACTGCTACACTGAATACGGACGAGCTCTCATGTGTTAAAAGGGTGATCATTGTTTTGTAAAACTCCCTGCATTCCGCATCCGTAGGTACGAGTTCCGTACAAGATCTTGTTTTAGGAATCTTGTCATAGTAAGTCTGTTGGACAATAGCATAAGGGGAAAATACGGCTAAGATGGAGGTCAGTTCTTACTCACTCCAACTGCTCTAATATGAGGGTTATATCAATAGTTTTGCTTTGTTTCTACTTGATTTAAATTTTATTTATTTAGCTGTCCTCCATCTTTCCTCAAACCAATCTTGAATGAATTTTGTCATAAATGTTGGCCTCCAGGTACTCATTTAAGCCTCAGTGTTTATTCTGAATAGATGACCGAGGACGGCGTCTGAATGGATCATGGGTTATTCAATGGATGTATTTAAAGACGTTGAATAGTTAAAATTTCATATTTTATATAACACAATTTACAGATTTATTCATTCAGTAATGGCAAAACCTCTAAATATGGCAATATGTTAACTCACCAGTTTTTCTGACACCCTAAATATGCCATACGACGTGCACATCGAAGAGGACACCCATAACTGATACTTTTAGGAGTAAAGTACGCTTCATTATATTAAGAGTTTACTATAAAAATGTGGAATACCGAAATGGCATGCATGGATACCGCAAAACAGACGACTTAATAGAACATGTCTTTACACGGTAAGAATGATCAAATGGCCAATGTGGAAACCAGTCGCTTTGTGGGTCGGTTTCACTTAACAATAAACAGAAAGTCGTCATGGAGGTCGATCCTTGCAATGTAAAGAAAATATTTGTTTGTAGTGGAGGTAAGATGGTTTTCATACAGACCATACTCTTCTAAAGTTTTCTTAAAAGATCATATATCAAGACAGAAAGAAAATATATGATCAAAATATATCTAACTATATAATATAACTCGATATTAAGCTAATGAAAGCATGTGGCACTCAGTTTAAATATATAATACATACTTTTTTGTTACCAATTTATCCACAAAAATGCACGTTATTGTTGCAAATAGTACTCAGTCTGTTCGAAGGCATATATGGTAATATATATAGTATATGTGATTCAGGTGAAGTGTCCACAGGAATTCAGACCTTTAGAAGATGCTTAAAAGTGGAGCACAATACGAGAGCATGAGGACAAGCAACAGAAACATGTTCTTCTATTATAGGCATAATTGGCTACAGAGACCAGTCACTGGCTAAACCTACCTCTGCTAATGTTAACCAGACACTTGCATAGGTCCTAAAAGGTAGGAACATTAATGCATTAATGTAGACTACTGGATACATGCAACCAATAATGTCGAAAATTTCACCTTCTGCAAAAGAAAATACAGTAAAACCCGGCTAACGCGACCACCTGCAGGACCAGGCAAATCGGTCGTGTTAGCAGGGTGGTCGCGTTAGCGGGATGCATTAACATTAGTCTGCCAATATTATCGCAGGCGATAACATGGGTATTTCAAGTAAATGTTAAGTTGTTGTCCCTGTTTAATTTAAAATCCCAGACGGAGTGGCTAGTTTTCTTTGACTTGTACCGAGCTGAGTCTCAGCGGTCTTGATGAGTTCTATCTTCTCCTTGAGCCTGAACTCTCAAGGTTTTTTTTACGAGTCGGAGTTGAAGTCATTCTTACAGCATTGATCTTAACACGAAGATGGTCTGCTGTCGAGCACGTAGTGAGAACAGAATGAACACAACAAGTTCTAAGTGTTATTGATATGGTTCCTGCTTGATCATTGAAATGTGATTTTTCACAGTTTTACTTTACTCACCTGAATGTATGCGTGTTGGATCAGTTATGTTTGCCAAAATCCTTTTTGATCAGTATGTTAAACGCTAATCCAACAGCCGTACTCAACAAAAAATGTAACGGACCATGGATTCCAATATCTTTTGATGCGTATAGTTTGGCTAACAGGTTGTGTTACCAATCTCAACCACTTGAGTCCAATTTGTTAATATGTCTAGGATCCATTAACACATGTTAATATTAAGACCCAGTTCTGATAGTTTTCCGATTAATTTATGGGAAAGGATAATGTTAAAGGCTAAGCTGAAATCAATGAATGAAACTCTTGCATAGGTAGATTCTCGTTAGTGGAGATGTTTTAAAATAACGGTAAAGTGTGAATGATACAGCGTCATCTGTTGACCGGTTAATATTATAGGCGAACTGAAAAGGATAAACAGTTTCTGAAATACAGCATTTCAGATAATTTAACACCAGCCGCTCAAAACTCTTGGCAATTACAGAAGTTAATGCAACAGGGCGATAGTCATTCAAACATGATGCATGAGATTTTTTTGGGACAGGAATAATCAATGATCGTTTAAAGGGGTCTGGCACACATAGGTCTTCTCTCGATAATCGCCCGCTTCCTAGTTCTGTACCGGTTTTTGACGGTCTTGACTGTTCTAAATCTCTTTAATGTCAATATCACACAAACAGGGAATAGAATGAGGGGTTAATTCAGTAAATTCATAAAAATAACTAATCTTTCACACGACCTATACATTAATTATTTTTTAAGGTGTTAATGTAATTGTTTTTCAAACATATATATCATTTATAGAAATATAAGTAACTCTGCTGCCATGAACACTATAAGCCACACATCAAAAACCTTTTAAATATAACTGTAGTAATAAAACAAAGTACAGATAAAATAACCTCTGAGTAATAGCGAAAATCGTAGAAATAGGAAATTTAAACTTTGCTTTTGTCTTCGAGCACATTACTATGAAAGACAAAAGTTTGTTAAACGTTTTTACCCTTTTAAAACAATTTCAGTTTGTCTAATACCCCTGGGGGCAGCCGCTATCAAAAGGGGGGGGGGGTCTTCCTGGCCTTGGGGGAGGGGGGGGGCACCCGATATTTCTTAGGGGGGGGGCAGTTGTCATCCCTTGCCAAGGGCAGGGCCCTGATATTTTACTCCTGAAACTAAATACAGACCAAGCTGGAGAGTTATGCAAGAAAGCTATTGGCCAAGGAATCTAATACTTACAAAAGGAATTAGGTTCACGTCTGTTCGCAATGTTCGCAAAGGTGCTTATGCCCGCAGTGACAAAGGCCATATGAGAATAAATTATTTTTAATGAACATAAATTTTGAGTGATTTTTCCGTTTTAAATGACTTGCACAGAGGTAAGACCGAGGACAGCCGAACTGCCTTCGGCAATGACCTCCAACACTACCATTGTTCTAATGAGTAATGCTTGCTTTCAGTGAGGGATTTGAGCCTGTCGGGCCTTTCATTGGAAAGCGGCTCTCACCCACGTGCGTGGTCAGTAAAAGAGAAAAAAACACGTTTCACGCTTTATGAAATGCATAGAGTACAACCCAGGAGGAATAATGACACAACCTAATTCAAGGTCCCAATTTCACGAACAGGCGTGGGTTGGGGTGGCGTGGTGTGGAAAAGTGTCAAGGGTTTTAGGCCTCAACATTTGTCTGATATGATGAAAAAAAAAGGTTGCGGCTGTTGAAAATGAATACGGACCCTCTGCATGGAGTGCCCTTGGGTCCGCTTCTGCTACTTACGAGGTATGCATATTTCTGTTTCTTTCTTCAGGAACAGTTTCCTTGCAACGTACATTTAATAAATCTTTCATGTGTTCCTCACATAAACCTAATCCTTATACATCCAACGATAGAATCCAGTCAAATATCATCAAAAACCTGAATGCCCCCGCATCTCATTCCGGTAAGCAATGTAAACACCATCACTGACCAGGTCTACAAGGTAAACATACCAGGCTATGAATTTCTTGCCACAAGGACAGCCCCATAAAATAAATGTTGAAAATATTGGAGCGACTGCAGGATGACTCGAGCAAAATTAAGATACAAGCAGCTGGACATAGAAACGTTTTCTGTTCACAGAAGTGTTTTGCCTCACTGAAGTGCGTGAGTTATTCTGTACTCGTGCAAAAATGTTTATACATATCTTCTTGCGACAGTTTCCCACTGAAAACCTATATTTTCTGTAAACTTTGAGAATAAAAAAAATGAGCCAACATTTCACATCTCAGTTAATAAATCTCCCCAACCCCGGTAATAAGCCCGGTTTACCGGGTCCATCCGCTAGTAGGTTATAATTCGCATCTTCATCTGATCAATTGTACATCGGTCTACAAAGTCTGGTCAAAAGGAGTGGGACCGTGAACAGGGCCGACTGGCTCTCTACTACTAATACTCGCTGAGAATGGCATGTGGGTAAGCCTTCATCTGTAATGAAACAATTCTGCCTCTTTGCAAATCAAATTGATAATCAACGGATCAAGAACTTTGATTTGCAAAGAATGTCGATGCATACACATTATATATCGATAGAATTTCACTTTTCTAGATGGATAATCAACGGATCAAGAACTTTGGAAAAGTGAAATTCTATCGATATAAAATGTGTATGTATCGACACTGTCTAACTGAAATTAAAGTTCTTGTACTTGTGAATGTGAGCAACAAACAGATCCAAGGCCCTACCTGCAGATGCCACACATAAATTCAAAAATGAAACTTAATCAAGAAAATGAGTAACCAAGGACAGCAGTAGGCACAGGAGATCACTATTGATTCTTTCTTAAGTTACATGGCAAATCAGATAATACCAGGTTGTGCAATGTTAAAAAATACATCTTTAACCTGATTAGGGATTTGGGGGAAACTAGTATTGGGCAAAGCAATAAAGATATATTAAGCGTTCTAATAATTTTAAGCCTTAACAATGTGAAAGTAATCACCATATCATCGAAACAATATATTCGCATGCGTACCTGGTTTAGATCAATTATAAAGGCAAAGACATACGCCAATGTTGAAAAACTGAACTATAAATGTCAAACCGTGTTTTAGGTCCAAGCAAATTAATTTTGTTTAAATATGAATTAAGGAGATGACATTTTTTTCACTTCTCTCAAATGGATAATTCATATTTGTTTAAAAGCTGATCTGGGCCGATAGAAATGGGGAGACAAACAGGAAGCAACGAGGTAGAAGAAGCCACATTTTGTGTGACGCAACAGTCATGGATGGGGAAAATAATAAAGATGACTTAAGCGCTGGTTTCAGTTGTTCCACACCAAACTTGTGAGAAAGAGGAGACTGACCTCGGAACGTAGAAAAACTTATGCACCACGAAACCTGCTGATGGAATAAACAAAATGGAAGACGTCTATTCAAAATCAAGTGATGTACGTTGCAGCAGGTCCGAATAAAACAGTACCCACAAAGAGACATCCTAATCAAGGTATTTGTTTTTATGGACAGCATGTTCACGCAAAGCATAGACGACAAAAAAGGCACAAAGCCACCTATACTGTTTGCACTAAAAACTTGGTTTCTGAGTCATCACGCGAAACAATCTATCCCTTATTTGACTTAATGTATGCTCTATTTTGTATTAAAACAACACTCCCTTTCCACAGCAAAAAATAGTCACCCTGATAAGCTGTACAGCGTTCTATTATTATTGCTTTCAAAATCACCGGCGTTTTTCTGAAAAGAGTTCATGAGCCCGAAAGGTCAAGAAGTGTTTTAAATGGTACCATTAGAATCACATATCTTGTACTGTCACAACTTATGACCCCGATAACCAGGTATTACCAGGACCTGTATATGGTTAATTTAGTACATATAATACAGATGTAGTACATGTACAATGTTACTATACATACTACGGATAATACATACCTAATGTTAGTACATATAATACAGGTACTATATGCTTAATGTAAGTACAAATAATACAGGCTGTACATCCATAATTTTAGTACATATTTTAATGAAGTTCATAGACAATGTTTGTACATATAAAGCATATAGTACATGCTTAAATTTAGTACCTATAGTACATATAGTACTTGCAGAATGTGAGTACATATAATACGGGTTGTACACCTTTCATCTAAGCACTTGTAATTGGTAAGCACTCACTCAATGTTAGTACATGTTAGCACACACTTAATGTTAGTACATATAATACGGATAGTTATAATGTTTTTATATGTTATACACAGAGAGTAGGCTACATGCGTAATGTTAGTAAATATTATAAGCATATTAAATACTTGAAAAAAGTAGATATGATACAGATAGTATTGATGGTATCAATTTGAAGTAAAAATTAGGAATACGAGCCATGCAATGACACCGCATGTTAGCACCATTAGGAGTTTGACGTCGGGTGATGTCGTCATAGTTACCTATCAAATAAAACACGTACCCATTTCAGTGTTTCGACTGAGATTTTACTGTTGAGCCTATTCTTACATCAAGCACTCACTTTTCTTGTACTGTTTATTATTAAACATCTGTGACTGTTCGTAGGAGAAATGTACATAATTGTCGATAATAATAGTGATAGACACCTTAATTAAAATAAATAATTATTGTATAGCCTTTTGATAACCACTAGAAATAAATGTTAGATTGAGAGAAAAAAACATACATATTATTAAGAATTATAAAAATTGACGATGCAGCTTGATTACTAATCAAACCTAACATCAAACTGAACAAAATCATAATTGTGCAATAAGCCCTTTATTGTGCAATACTAAAGGATATAAGTGAAAATAATAAGATGCCGGATGGCTTTCAAAATTCGGTCGTGTCATAGGGACGTAATAAACTAGTCTTTCACCACAAGATAAAAATGTTACGAATTTATCGGATTGTGTTGAGAAGCGAAATAAATAAGACAAATTTAAATCACGAAATCAAATTATGTATACAAAAAATAAGCTTTACAGAAGAAGCCTTCATTACGAACACACGCTCTTATTTTGAGTAGTGTAATGGTTCACCCCTGCATTGACCCCTTTGTCCATTTCAGGTGCTACATATACATGTATACATGAAACATTGTATCCATTAAGCAGAACTCCTTGATATTCGTCCATTTCAGCTAAGTCTAGGAACAAACCATTTTGACAGTAAACAATATTCTTTAATTTTGGATGTTAATCTAAATAAATAATAACTTCCAGCCTCGCTATATAGAATATATATATATATATATATATATATATATATATATATATATAAATATATATATATATATGTTACGATAGGACTATATATGAGTTCGCACGCAATTCCTATATACTAGGTCTGTGTTTTAAATATATGTCCGTTGGATCTGATGTGATGTAGTAGTCACACACACATACATATTTAAGCAACATGACATTGTTTCACACATTACAGACTTAGGCCTATTTGCAAGACCAATCTGCGGTCCACGACTGACAGTTGTTATTTAATGCATAGTGGAAAATAGTACAAACCTTAACTGCATTTAAAAGATCGTAGATTACACCGTAGTCACACACACATACATATTTAAGCAACATGACATTGTTTCACACATTACAGACTTAGGCCTATTTGCAAGACCAATCTGCGGTCCACGACTGACAGTTGTTATTTCATGCATAGTGGAAAATATTACAAACCTTAACTGCATTTAAAAGATCGTAGATTACACCGTAATGGGCTAAAATTGTTATATTGTTATGGGAAACTGATGCCGTTCGTTTTCCACTAAGTATCCTCATTCGTGCACTTGTTTGAATGATTCCGGGTATTGGCCTTGTATAATACAATAACTATGACGCCATAGAATTGAAATAAAAATATGCGGGCCGTTTGCAAAAGTCTAAAGCTAGGTGGCTGAGGCCGCCCGCCTCGATAAACAAAACACTTTCTCATTTTAAGCATTTTTTTCCAAAATATCTTTCAATGGATGTTGCATAATTGTAAATAAAGCCATCCTTCAATGACATGTGTGAATTCCCCAGAAATCTAAAAATATCGTTAAAGTTCACATGTTCATTAGTAGTCTTATATATAATACAGATAGTACATCGTGATGTTAGTACATATGAATCAGTTAGTATATGTAGAATATTAGTACATATAATACGGATAGTATATTGCTTCATGTCAGTAAATATAAAACAGAAAGTACACGTCTAATGATAGTACATAGAATACGGATAGAACGTCCTTAACCTAAGTACATATAATACAGATAATAATGCCAGTACTTTTTTTCTTAAATATACTGACAGATAAACCGAGGGTTAAGTATAATACTTTGTGCCATCTTGAATGATAACTTTGTTCATTTTTATACAAGTCTACACAGACAACGTCGGCAAATGAATCAGTCCCCATCATAACACTGAAATAAATCCCTTCATAAAGAATTCGATTAACGTTTGGGCCCTCTGGTGGCGTCCTGTTTTCGCAGTCAGCACGCATACGCAGTCCTCTCCCTAGCAAGGAGCTACAATTGTGAGTGTAATGTCGAGCACTATTCTGTGTACTGATCACAACTTGGGGCATCGACAACTAAACATAATGGATGTAAGCACAGTAAAATAAATATGTGATAATAATAATAATGTATAAGCATATATAAGATAATTCAGGTCAATGCCTCTTTTTTATACTCTAACGACCATTTTATAGATATATTACTTCCTTGAACAGCAAACAATATGCTGCTGTCATAGATTTGCGTTTTTATCCAAGTCCATCATTTGTTTTTCACACGAGACTACGAGTGATATAATCATCGGGGGCGGTTTCCAGGATTTTATGAAGGAAGGGATCTCCAGAGAAACCAAGGAAAATGAATTAGAAAGTATTAAAAACGTCGTCAGAGCCGGCAAAGAAGAAAAAGAAGGAATGTGTCTGAAAAAAACCCTTAGAAAGGTTGCGGCGGCTGAGAAAAGGAAGGGGGAGGGTTAAACCCCGTTGACGCCTCGCCTGGATCCGCCACTGTTTTTTCTTAGTTTAACCTTGTGTTTAAATTGATATTGTATGGCTTCCTGTATTGATGCTTTAATTCAGTCACTCTATATGTATATGTGTATGTTCTTAAGGGAGAAGTCTTCCTCATATCAAATTTACCTCCGTGTGGCCTAGGTTACCAGGATAATGTATTGTGAGGATTTATGTTACAGTAATTATTTAAATGAACCCAATAATTATAAATTCCTTATTCATTTGCCCCAGACTAAAGAAAAACGGTCGTTTGGATATATACACGAGGATGCTTGCTAGTTAGTTATCTGATTCAGTTTGTATAACAACACACGCTCTGATCCAAATCTGATTGTGTTCGGTCGTGTGATCTGTTACATCTTACTTACTTCAGAATCAGCCACTGGTATCCAAATCCGGGTGCCAAGATGGCCGCGGCGAGGATGTTTATCACAGTTAACCTGTTAATTCAACTTACTGTCGCCACTAAAACTCAGTTGGGGTGCCAGAATGGAATAACCGGTAAGCTTTGCAGACAATTTACATCCCAGATATTCTTAAACGAAGGTTATGATAGGGCTAAATAGCCTACGCCTAAAAAAGATAGTAATGTTCGAATATATGACATTACGTACTCTTTCAACAATAGGGTAAAGGTATACAGATACACAGATCATGACAGCTGCACAGACAGTCGTTCATATTTTAAATGACAAAAATGCACTGTTTGGATTTCCAAATGATGCCCACTAATAAGGTGAAATCTCTCTATACACGTAAAAAGAGGAAGGGCGTTTGGTCTCTAGAGTAAATGCCATTTTCTAAACACATCAGGAACAGATAAATATATATACTTATATATACAATTGAGCCTGTCTAATGCGGACAGTCTAATGCTGATCGTGTCCGTATTTGCCAGATTGATTTACCGTGAAACCACTGCCATGCGCCAGCATCAGCTGTCCGTTGTCCGCATTAGACAGGTGTCCACCCTAGATAGGTTTAACCTCTTCCTAATATAGAGGGAAATTTCAAAGGACTTATGTATTGTGTCCGTAATAGCCAGTTTTCCGCCTTAGAGGGCTGTCAGCAAGACCAGATTTAACTGTATATATATATATATATATATATATATATATATATATATATATATATATATATATATATATATATATGCTTTATAATATGTCTGGGTGAATAAAGTTTAAAACATAACTTGAAAATAAACACATTCATCGTATCATTTAAGCACGCTTCTGCCTGTACCATGGTCAGAAAGACTGGACAGCAGCAGGGAAATACTGTGAAATGAAAGGTGGACGTTTAGCAATCGACCGAGATCGTAATACCAATAAATTACTGGAAGTTTTGGTTGAACAAATGCAACAGAACAAGGCGGCCTGGATTGGTGGCAAGACTGTTCCAGTATACTGGTCATGGATTATGCGTGAGTGCAGACAAACCTTTAATGTACGACAATTCCCCATTGTTCTATAGTGTACCTTTGATTCACCATGTACAAGTATATACCAATAGTATATATGCTTGCAGAATTAAACTAGCAGTGCTCTATTAGCGGGATGCTAAGAGCTGGTACCTAATATTCGTTACGAAAATGGTCATTATACACAAAAAAGGTTCAAATAATAACTTCGGAAGAGACAACAAAGGACCTGAAAATGCACGCATAATACTATTCCCCATATATTCCAAACTGACCATGGCTGAGGGCGTCAACGTATAATTTCATTATATAATTTCATTACTACATCAACCGTCCGTTAACAGATCGCGTCTGATGATTGCGATAGTATGAAAACACGTGTTAATGTGTACCCGACCATTTTCATAACGAATAATATTTGTATATAATTTTATATACGCATCGTTAAAAACAGATTCACACACCAACCAATATATATATATATATATATATATATATATATATATATATATATATATATATATATATATTGTTTTTTTCTTTTTTATGTAACACACAACTGTTAGAGGCAAGGATCTACGTAGTAGCAAAAATATTCACAAAAATTAATTGATCATCCACATTTATACTTGTTTAAATGTATATATATATATATATATATATATGTATATACCTATATACATACAAAATGTAGTAAAACATAACGCCTATATTGTGCGCCATATAATAATTAAGTACAAACAGCATTTGTCGTACCAGGTCACCTCTCCCAAATGGAAATATAACCTGTTTACTCCTCTTTAGCCGATGGATCTGCACAGAAAATGTACTTCCAAGGCTGTTATTCAGCTGCAGATGGAATCGAAGTCCGCTCAAGGTGTCTCAGTATTCAAGATTTAAAATCTTGTGAGCAGTTCTGCACATTGCATTTCTATTACTCACTTCACAAGGTAAGTTAGATGGCTCCACTACATGTATAATTTTCAGATAAATATTTTTTTACAGTTGAGTATATACCGTATATTTCACCGATAATTTGCATCTCATATTTTTTAATGTTGGCAATGTGTATGACAAATCAGATCGCCATGCAGCTTTATATCTTTGTATGTGTCCAAACAGGACACACATGGATTCATGTGTTGTTGCAGAGATGTGTTGGGTGACCGTTATTCTACACAATGTAGCAAACAGTCATGCCTAAACGGATCTCGTTTTTGTGGAAATAGTAATTCAAGTTATGCCTTATATTCCCGAGATGCAGCGTCACGTAAGTCCCATCAACTTTTTTTCTCTTTTCTTTTTTTCTTTCGATAACAGCTTTGTGATGCATTAAGTATTGGTAAACGTTCCCCCATTGATGGATTCTTGAAAATATCGGGACAGTGAGATAATATTTAAGGAAACCTTGCTATATTATTTTTAACAATTATTAATTAGTTTCATTATATTAAATTTTTGAAATCAAAGGAGTGGCCTTGTCTTTATATAATGACATTTTCTTAAATGTCTTACAGAAATGACATCATGGACCATGTGGGAGCTTGAGACGACTGAACTCCCGAACTTTCCCCATTGTGGCTCAGTCTACATGAACATGCAAGGAAATCTCGTCATGCAAGTTCGCCCGTGTGATGACAATAACTTAAAATCTGTGTGTAGATATGGTGGGTCAACATTTCAGCTTAATTTGAAGCACACGCATTTTATTAAAGAAAAAACATGATTTGCTTAAAAGATGTAGTAAACGTATTCATACACGATTTTAATAATATAAATTTAAATTTTCATTTTTATTTTATTTTATTTTTAACCCGCATCTTTATCTAAACCATCTTAATTTAAATTTACTTTATTTTATTTTTAAAAGTATTTAATTAGTACAAATTTATCTAAAAAATATACAATCATATCTTTCATTCATTTTTAGATAAGGATGAGAACGCTGCCTGCAAAAATTGGGAAGTGGCTCCTGAGACATGTTTGACATTGTACCGATTTAACAAAAGTTGGGGCCAGGCGGTAGAATTATGCAGGAAGAACTATTGGCAAAGACATGGGTTATTATTAGCACCTTCATCTGATAAATTGTATAACGGTCTCTTTAAGTTGCTCGGGATGAAAGGGACCGTAAGTAAGGCCTACTGGCTTTCTGCAACCAATACTCGCTGGCAATGGGATATGGGTAAGTCTTCACCTTTAATGAAAAAATACTGTCTGCAAGTCAAATTGATGATCAGCGGATTAAGAACCTTATAAAAGTGAAATTATGGTGATGTAACAAGTGAATGCATCAGTTTCTCTCTTGACTGCCAGATAGAGTTCCCCTTTATTAAATATTGTAAAGGAGTAAGTATTCGCGTCATTGTGATTCATTAGGAGAAGACAAAAATGGGTATATTTCTTATGTTTATCAGATAGACATACAACTGATTTTCATAACGTGTGTGATCATCTTTTAACATCATTCTAAAATGGTAAAGAGTTATCATACGGATGCGCATAAGATGGGGTTTTATCACATTAATAGATGTTCTCTACTACTGTAGGTCACAGAGTCCAGATTAAGTTGAAGGACATATCAGCTAACAATTGGAAGGATGTGAAGTCCAGAGTTCCCATGAGAAATAAGTGCCTATCAGTAAATAAAGAGGGTCAATGGACATCCCAAAAATGTCAAAGAAATGACAAAATAACGCATTTCATTTGTGAATGTAAGATAATTGCAGGCATGCACAACCAATCCAAAAAATATAAGAAAAAGACATTATTAATACTGTCCAATAACTTATTTCTAAAAACCGTCATAGCAAATACCTGAAAGGTTTAATTGCTGTGTGTACAATATGAGTTAGAACAGTATCACAATTTCTAAAGAGGCTCTTAATACAGTTTACTCCATGCTTATGTATCTACGATAGATATGTTTAGTATATAAAATATATATATTAACAAATCATGTATGTACAAGTATAATTATTCAAGTTATCAGGAAACGGATTTTTTATATTGAAATTATTAGATATTGCAGTCGTCACGAGACGGCTTAAATCTAAAGGGTATTTTGAACAAAATTGCAAAAAAACTTGGATATCATCTTGTTAACAAAAAACATCCCATCAGTGAAGAAACAATTACAGCGCAAGGAAATATCAAGAGCTCTGCAGGTGAGTTATATATTCATGGGTGAGTAATATGCAATTTTTCTAGTTATTTGGTAGAAAAGTCTCATAAAATTGCATGTATCATAGATGCCTGTACCATTGATGTTCCTTATATTTGCATCATATATGCAAAGAAATTGAAGTGATGTAAAAATCTAGGTTGGAGAAATTCCATCAAATCAGTACGTGTCCTTCTGTTTGTTTCATCACAGACCCAAGCTCTAACCAAAGGCCTACAAATCCGCCGAATGACAGCAGTTTTACTGGTGAGTCGTTCTTCACTTTATTTTTTAACGCATGGTTTACATTGCATATAGTTGGAAAGTGTTTCTCACTTTAGTATTTAAATGCCTCAGGGACCATGCTGGGTAAAGGAAAAAGCAACAGATAAAACTAAACCTAACTAGAATTCTTGTAACTGTCATAAAACAGTCAAGGATAACCCTAACCCTTACCCCCTATTCTCCGACTGATTTTTATCCACCTCTACTAGTTTGAGAAGAACTAAAGTTCTGTATAACTGAAATAAAAAGTTTTCATTGATTAGCTGAAAATGATGACGTCACATTTTCGTAATTTGCATTTTTCAAAAAACTTTTTATGTCATAATTGTTAAGTTAAAACACTGCTTACGTAGCACAAATGTCCAACATAATAAACGCATCAGAGGTTCAGGTGACATAATATGTTAATGATAAATAATTATTGTGTATTTGTACAGTTATAACAGTTAGGGGAACACCTGATTTTACCACGGGCATGTATTCTATGACAGGTAAGATATTTCTGCAGCACTCACACAGAATTATATCGTAGAATGTTGGCCCAAGTCTTGAGCCATCATGATAAGTTGACTTTCAGCGATTTACAACCGCAGTGTATTTGTTACATCATGATTTATTTGGCATAAAAAAATAAGCACTCAAACATGATTAAGGTTTGATTAATGATGCCGGGGTATAAATATAGGTATTTTCGCTATAGCAACAACCATAATAAAATGATTAGCAAACTGAATCTTAAAATAATATAATATAATAGAAACAAGATGGTAGTTAGCAATAATCAGGTGTGCACTTAAGAAGCTCAGAAGAACGTGTCTCAAGGTTCACCATAACTGCATCGAAGATCAGCTCTAAACATATTGTTTCTTGGGTATCATCCTACAACCAACGAAATTTCATTAAATGAGTGAATAAGCAAACTGATAACACATAAGACCAACCAGTCCAGGGGATAAAACACATTATACCTCCAGCCAGAAGGAGAAATAGCAACAAAACTATAATATGTAAAATAATATCGTGATCGTTTATTTTAGGCCAAGGAACAATCGGCTTGGGCAATTTAGTTGGAGGAACAATAGGAGGGATATTAGTACTATTTGGAATCGTCGCTCTGATAATGTTCATCCTCAGGTGAAATATATTTAACATAAGAAGGGCTAATACGATATGATAAATAACAATTATAATGATGATAATCATAATTGAATGAAATGGATAAAGTTTCGACAGTAAAATTATGTTTCCTGGATATTCCTGTAGAAAGTCGAGAGAGTAATGTGCCGATAACGAGGTTATAATACATTTATCCATAAAACAGTATCCCCATTATATATATATATATATAAATATATATATATATATATATATATATATATATATTGTTTAAAATTCCCTTTATCAATACTGTTGTTTAAATCACCATTTAGATGGAAACGTTCGCACGCAAAACAGTCAGGAAATGGAAATAACGCAGGTAATGGAGACGAGCATATTGGAGATTATGTAGACATTGATGACACAGCCTCCTGTCCCGCTGATGGAAAAGAGTTCAGTGACACATATCAAGAGTATGAAGATGTGTATAATGGTAACAGATACCAAAGCGGAGCTCGTCAGAATATGGTGATGGAAGGTTCAAATGAAGTAAGTTATGAACTTACTGAAAATAAGCTCTACGAATCTGGAGAAGCGATGGCTCAAAATTCGTCAGAACAAATTGTAAACATAAATGTGAAGGTCATGAGTGGAGCAAGTAGCAGACCAAATGCGAATGAAACGGACCGAGGAGTTTCCTGTATAACACACGCAGCTAGAGATGCAGCCAATCAGACACAGCTGTCGAATTCACATAATGCAACATCAGATCGCTGTATCGATTTGGAGGTAGGGACACGGCAAGATATGTATGCAGTGCCTTATAAACCCGGTAGTAAGAGGCAGGAAAATCAGTTGGAAGATGATACATTCCTCAAAGACAATGAAATATATAATACATAATGTTTCTGAGAAACATTTTATACAGTATACAATATACACAATATACAGCTGTAACAACATCTGTAATCATTTGTTATCATGCAAAAAGACAAAACAACCGTACTCCTTTATATTGACTTTACTCACAAGATAGTTAAAAGTGTAATGTTACATGCACCCACTCTTAATAAAACATGCTGTAAATAATTTGCAGAAAACCCTGTCTTTTATTCACTGTATGGTGTTAAAAGAACTAAGAATGATATTATTCCCTTTATTTTGCTCTTGTGAGGCGCGGTAAGTTTTGTAGTAGAGGTGACTTATGAAACGGTACCCATAATGCACATCGCATGTATCAACCAATGCGCATGGAAATACGACCAGAAGATAAAATCCTAACATTCTTACTCATCTTATTATTTTATTTGTGAAAAAGGGGAAATGCGATTTAAATAAAAATTAAGCATAATAGGACTTATATGGTCCAGCTATGGCTCCATCAAGTACTATGTTCATGTTAAAAACATTTTAAATGTCGACCTGAACGACTGCAGTGAAAGGCATCTGATTACGTAAGTTTCAGTCGAATATGGCAAGCTTGTCTACAATGAATATTTTAAGACTGATGTGACATATAGTAGACTGGCTGCCTATGACAGTTAACGAATCGTTAACGTTGAAAACAATAATTGTTGATTGGGCTAAAAGGGGTCTGCCTAATATTTTACTCCGTTTACTTGATTACATGAATGGAATGAGTGCTACATGACTCTTAACGCAATGTCTAAACACATTAATATATTCAACAGTTGTCTAATTTGGAGTTAAAGCAGAATGGACAAGAAATTTCTGGGCCAAATGACTACAATCTGTGGTCCTGTAATTTTACAAAATGTGAGCTCTATTTGTTTCCGACACGACACACACACGCTCTCTCTACAAAATCGTGCATTTTACAGGCCACATAAAAAGATGTAGAAATAATGAGGCAATCAGACCTGAACGGCTGCTTGCTTGCTGCTGTAGCATATTGTTTTCGTCTGCCCTTGCACGGAAGTTTTCAACCCAAATACATTTCAGTAGACGGAGGTTTTTAGGGGAACCCTTTTACCCCAGAGGTCCCTTTCACCCCCACCTCCCCCCCCCCCCGTGCTCAGAGTATTCTTAAACATATTTGGACTGCCTTGAGGGGTATTTTGCCTCCACTGCCGTCTGACCAGAACTGTGTTTAAACTGGACAAATAAGCCACAGTTTCTTTCCTCCTGTCACCTTGCATGGACGGATAGATGATCTTATAAAAAAAAAGGGGGGGGGGGGGGATTACACTCCAACGCAAGTTGTACTGGAGCATGTATACGTCATTTTATTTTATAAATTAAAACAGGGAAGAAAACCGTGCGAGACGCACAATTATTATATTTCTCAGATTAATTAGTTCTGAATTGAGTGTGCGCGCGTCCCCTGCCTCCTATGATTTCCACCCCCTGCCTTGCGCATGTGTTACGGTAACAAATTCTCAAGTGGAAATGTATTTAATACCAGAATTCAGTTAACGAACGAAAAGATAAGAAAAAAAAAATGGATTGGTTGTACGAGCCGATCACGTTGACTCCAGCAAGCCGGGCCTGAATCTTCTCCCTACAAAAGTGCATATTTATTTAAATGTGCTAGCTAGTTTGTAACTGTATTTGCCACTGAAATGTATATCTCCGCCAAGTAAGATAGTAATCTAACATCCTTGTGTTTAACATATTTGATTCATGTGTGCACGATGCTCAAGTGCTGATCCATGATTTTGGAAAGTGTGTGTGTGTAGGGCGGGGGAGGGGGCTATGATGACAAATGAGAAATCATTTAAAAGGTCCTATGGGCATGAAACGGAGGTGTCGCGGCCGCAAAAAAAATATTTTTTTACAACGCAACCCACTCCTCCACACACCCCGATCGGCTCCAAAAAAAAAACACAACCTGGCGTAGGCTTATTCAATACTTTGCCTAATCAATGCCTTGATAGACCTCGCTATGGAGGACTAAGAAGCATGGGCCTGATCTGCTGAGTAAATCCAAGGGAGTACCGACAGTACCCGCTCCCCTTAATATGGACACCAGCTCAAAATCTCCGGAGACACCCCCCCCCGAGCTAGATGTATGACAAAAGGACAAACCCTATCTCCAAGAATATCAAAATCTAATCATACCCATTACATATTGTCAAATTCATATTTTCCTTATACAAAAATAATTTATTGCCAAATCTTTAGCACTGTGTTATTCATTGTTTTCATTCGATTTATTTATGGGCATTCATGAAAATTTAAAGACGCTATTTGCACAGCCAGTACTTGCACATCCAGAAATTATAAACGGATTGACGGAATCATCTCATATTTAAAAAATGTGTGCATTATTCCTAGAGAAATGTAAGGGGACAACGTGTCTGGCCGAACCGTTAAAGCAGTACACTCCCTTCCCCATCCCCCAATCTCCCCCGCTCTGAAAAAAAACTATTTTTTTTCTTTTTCTTTTTGCATGTGTATAATGCATCCGCTATGTTTCCCATAATTCATTATAATAAAAAAATAAAGTCCATCATGAATATTCACATGAATTTAGAACAAGGCAGTAACACCAAATGTGACGTGTCTGATTTTTTTACACTAGTTTTATGAGCACGAATGTTCGGTTACACATCCTTGCTCCTTGTGGCTCAGGAATTCGAAATGTAATATAAGGGCCTATACAGTTAGACCCTGTTCATTTTAATTTTAAACCTAGTTTGGCTGATTTCTGTAATTATGTTATTTATATATTATTAAAATAAATATATTCTGTTTTTCTTTATAAATAAATACCAATACATTTGGAGGAGTAGAAAACTGTCCGAATATTTTCCTACACCCATCCCCCAGAGGTCGTATCTAATCAGAATGAACCTCTTCCAGTAAGACAGTGTCGCACGGCCGGGACTACTTGTCTTAACTATCAACCTTTAAAATAAAAAGTTCTTACATTTTAAATGAACACCTTTATACATTTCACATGTGTACTCACAAAATATTACTTTTTCTGTGAAGTCATTACTACAAAAGCATCCATGTTTATGTACGTTGCCTTGAAACATTTCTTGTGCAACATATTTGAACGGACATCAATACCCTCTTCACTACATTTATTACTACGCCGCTGATGTATGTAAAAGCTCCGGTGCATTATGGGTGGCACATTTCGACGCCCACAATTCCTAACAGAGCTCAGGTGAGGAAGCAGCTGCTCCGAGTTAACCGGACCAAAAAAAGGAACCTTTCACTGACATTCAGTGTTTTTCTAATTTTTGTTTGTTGGAGGCATCCGTCTGCATTTGTTTTAAATGATAGTGTAACTAGGTATATGTACATATGCAGGATTCTATTCCGGTTTCGGACTCACTGACAGGACAGTATCAGATGCTTCCTCTCTTTATATATCCTGCTATTAACCAGTTCTGGTAACTACTGCACCTGTTTTATCGCCCCCATTGCTCGGTCAAACCACCGAGGTACCAACGAAAGGCGCACTCGTTCGTGACTGAAGCAGGGCCGTTTGGCACGGCCTTCCCATAAAGCCTGCACAGCGCTAGCCCCGGACTGCTTGCCGCCTCCACAGATATTCGAACCCACGATCTCCCGGCTGAGAGTTTTTTAAATGTTTGACATCCCACATGCGAGCAATTTAAGGTTTTTCATTCTAACACTTCTTACAATTATAACAACTAATTTATCCATCGGCCATATAAATGAGATCTTTAGTGGTATTTTAATATAGTGTAGACACTTTAACAGTGTTTACAAATCATATTTCTATACCCTTCCCACGCTGGAGGACCTGCACATCCAACCATCCATGTGTGTCTGTGTCTTTGAAATTGTCTACAACCCATGTGTCCTTCGGAGCATATATATTCGATTGTAAAATCGTATTGGACGACTGTAAGCTAAAAAAAATACCAATGATTTTTTAAATCGAATTTATTATGTAACTTCATTACTACCAGGAAACCTTCTTTATAGAATTATACCTCAGAAATTAACCGAGCAAATTCAGTCTAACCTGTACATCATACAAGGTCATTCTTGTTGATACCTATTTATTGCACAGGGTTCCGTTTTTAGTGCTGTTCGCTATTCTGTGCCCCGTATTTCTAATTTTTCTGACAGAATTAAAATATTTTATCTTGATAATATGCCTTTTTTGGATGTGCATACATAATCGTTTATGATCGATTATGCAAATATTAATTAATTACACACACACATATATATATATATATATATATATATATATATATATATATGATTGTGTGTGTATGTGTCTCTTATCATGCGGCATATATGCCTGACCCCTATCATAAATCGTAGCTACGCCCCTGTGTCACCAGATAAACGTTGCCCCGTACCATTGCGCCAAGTGACCCAACCGGTTGCCTTGCTTTTTTTTTGGCGCACTCAACATATTGGCACTCAAAGAAAGTATTAACAGAAAATTACAGAATTCAAACCCATCAACCGGTTTACGCCTGTTACGCCTTCAAGAGCAGGAATGACGCCCATGTTATAAGTATTGATCGCACTGGTCCACGACTGGCGGCACAGGTGCCCGACCGGCAGCACTGGACCCAAAATGGCGGGTTTTGACTGGCCACACTGCACCGTGGGTTGCGACACTGATCCCCATCTGGCGGCACAGGTCCCTGGCTGGGGCCTTGAACCCCCCCCCCCCCCCCCCCCCGCGCCACTCTTCCCCAGCTGGCGGCAGTTGTCCCCGACTTATCGCAATAGACCACGTCAGGCGGCACTGGACCCCTTGGTGGCACTAGACCTAGAATGGCGGCACAGGTCACCGATTGGCGGCACTGTAACCCGACAACGCATGAGACCACGTCCGGTGGCACTGGACTCCCTCTGGTTGCACTGGACCTAGACTGGCGGCACAAAGAACAGAGTCAAGTATGTCAAATTACAATTTTCTTTTCGTGTACCATTTGAAGAATAAACCGTTTATAATTGTAGCTGTAAAGGTAAAATATTTATGGTAAATTCAGAAATCCATATAAAATTTTATTCTTTTAGAAGTTATCACTTTGGCATGGGAGAACAAAGCAAAAGGACGTGCCAACGAACCACATTTTTTATCAGTGTATATGTACAGGAAAAACAACACGAACAGAAAGAGGAAAAAGAGCCTCCTCATGCAATTTCATCCTTGTGATGATGTTTTAGAGGGCGTGTGTAAATTGCTGTATGACATCTGGCTTAGTAATCCTTATTATTTAAAGGTGTTTTGTAACTATCTTCAACATTGATTCCAGAATAAATGGGGAATGGTTTCCATGCTTTAAGATTTGAAATATTTACATAACATAACATAACATGTTATTCTCTATCACAACGTAACAAGTAATGTATAATAGCCCCTGCCAGGAGGATATGCGTTCATCCCCGTCCGTGTGTGTATGAAAGTGTTTGTCTTTCTGTGTCTTTTCATGACATAACTCATGCAATCATGAATTGGATCTTAAGAAATGTCCAGGGCATTTCGAGAATGGACCAGTAAAGAATCGATTACATTTTGGGGTAAGGATCCGACACATAATCCGTATTCAGGAACGTCAATAAGAATATACGCAAATGAAGGGTCACTTATGGAAGAGAGAACCTTGGAATATGGGCCGTATAAGTGAATGCAAACATAGGTTTGGAACATCCGACAATAGTTGCCGGGACACGGCTGAGGGTTACATTCCTTTGAAATGCAGATTTTTTTTGTAAATTATAGGTTTATGATAATCTTAAAGAGATTTGCCTAGTCGGAAGAGACAGAAATATATATATTTTAATGTACATATATATATCTACACACAAACACAGACACATTTATATATATTGCACTTTTTTGTCTCCACCACAAAAGATACAATTCTTATGGGGCCTGGACAGTAAAGCGGTAAAACACTCCGCTTCTCCGCTTGCGACTAGGGTTCAATCCAGCTGCCATGAATATCCAGCTGCCACGGGACTGGGTTGTAGTGGCCCGTCAAAGGTCAGTGGTTCTCTCCGGGTTCTTCCACCTCTCTCACTACGATCTTGAACTCTATCAGTATCTTTTATTTTCGACTTTAATATCTAAATGAATACCGACTCAATCTGTCAAAGTTTTTTGTTGCTGAGGGAGACAGTGCGGGCCGGATTTTCAGGAGATATGTGACTGACTCGAGCGCCGACTTCACTTTCAGTCAGTCAGTCAGTCAGTCGTATATTTAAAAACATAGTCCTGATGCGAAAACAAACCAGCCAGCCATAATATTTATATTTTATTCATTTTTTTCAAAAATGCTTACGCTTATGAGGTACTGTACTAAAGGCCTTTTACTTTTACCCAGTTTAAGTTACCTTCACCGATTTTTCATGGTCATAGGGCTCAAAAAGTATGATGGTTTTAGAGCTTCAATGTCTTTTAACTCTGTGATTACTTTTCTCCTGAGCAAAACTGATTATACCTTTATTTTAACATCTTATGTATAGCCAACCGATTCGCTCTAAAAAAAGTTACCTGTGACTTCTATCCTTTCTGCATTAAGACCTAATTCTGTCCGCTTTCCTACTCTAACCTTTCTCAATACGTAGTCTCTGGGCCTCATGCTCACCGATCTAGGCCTAACTCTGACTTTAAGCCTAAGTCACATACTTCGCCCAACAAATACGACAGGTCTGGGACAGAAAATTGAGAAAATTCCTAGGATAGTCACAGGGGCATATTCATGGGGGATGGGGGGGGGGGGGGGACACAAAAGGGCGCGCCTTCTCTTTCCTGCTAACTCTTATGCCAGTAAACAACTAGACAGTTAGGTTTGTAAACTGAGATTTATTTGATGTTTGATTATTTAAGTAAAGCACACATTTATTTAATATTTTACATTTTATTTATACAGGGTCTACCTTGCTGCACTGAACCATTTACAAATAAAACATATATTAACTTAAATACCAATACCATCCATTCATAATGCCATGGCTAAGTGTAAAAAAACATTAACATTATAATTAAGTGAACCCTTAAACGTATTAGCATATTTGGAAAATATATCATATTTATACTTATATAAGCAAGCAGAGGAAAATATGTGAGGTACGAAACAACTATCATTAAGTATTCTGTAACATTGATAGACTTGGCAATAGCAATATTCTGAATTAGTAAGATTGAATGAAGTTAATTATTATTCTTATATATTCAATGATTGCTACTTAAAAAAGAGTAAAACACACATCAACACAAGAATATGCAATTGTACCATATATAATGTATATTGCCTATACATTTTCTTAAATTTATCGTTTAATTCCTTTCTTAAAAAGAAGCACATATGATGTGGCTGGTATAGATTCTCTTGATAGACTATTATAGACTTCTGGCCCAGAAAATAGTGAAGACTTTTCAAATATTAATTTAAAAAAATGTCCATGGCAATATATGATGACATCATCTGCAGTACGATCAGTATTTAGCACAACTGGAAGAGCATTTATGTATATTAAAAACATAACTGGTCCAATAAACGTAGTCTGAGAATACACCTTTCCTTCACAACTAGACATTATTATTATTGTATATTACTATATGTAACCGTTTATCAAGGTGTGAATGAAACCAGACCACTGTGTTACTAGCAAAACCAAATGTATGCAGTTTTTCTGGTAATCTTTTGTGATTTATACAAAATCCTTTGGTTGGCCCGATATTTTTATACATATACCATTAGAAAATTTGCAAGGATTGTTACTTTTGATCTTCCACATATATGAAATATGGCATTTTAAGTAAATAAATATATGCATGCCTCTCTATAGGTGTGGTAATGTTATTCACAGGGTAAAATGCATCGTTCAGTTGTATCGGAATAACTTTCTCATGAAATCAATCATACATTAAAACATTGTTACTAGTTCTGGTAATTTAACTATGATTAAAATAAATCTAGAAACGTGGTTGATTTGTTTCTATTATTATTTCTTTGTACTTATACAACTCTCTAATTAATATTTTCTATGGATTGTTTGACAAGAAAAAAAATAATTTAGCCACGAGACCATTCCATCTCTCTTTGTCTAAGTGCAATAAACATTTAACAGGACATGGTCCAGAACAGTGTTTCTGGTCCTGGGTACAGTGGAATTAGTCATATATATATATATATATATATATATATATATATATATATATATATATATATATATAAATAATTTACTATATAACTTACTATCAGAAAAGAATTGAAGCTCCTCGGACCGGAATTCGGTGCTGCGCCCTCCCCCCATCTTCAAATCTTGGATACGCCACTGAGGCGTGGGTGTGTCGTATAGAAATCAGGTGTTTTGCGACGAAAAAACTGTCGTAGGCCCTTGTTTTGGAATTTTGAACATGTTTATTTTTTTTTTTCAGCGTTACTCTATGTTTTCCTAGGTTACTCAATGTCAGGCTGATCTCTTAGATCTGTTGTACGATGCCTTACGACTGTGTTACGATATAGAGGTAAACCAACCTAACGCCTCTCGACACGTCACAATACACAGATGACGTCTATTGTGTCACAACGTTCACTTGTGTGGTGGCAGTTGACCAGGTCACACAACACGTCGTGGAGAAACACACGACACGAGAAGAGTGTTGGCTTTGCAATCGCCGGCCGCGCGACACGACCGAGCATGTTTGATTTATAGTCCAATGGAAGGCTGTGTCGAGTTGAGTCGGCTTTTTCCCGATACAACTCGACAGGGATCCTGCAGTGGGATTTGACGCGCGACACTCTTTACACACTACACGACACGCAAGGCGACGCAAACCGACGCAACTTCCGGGCAACACATGACAATTTCCGTGTTGTGAATCCCAAGTGTGTCCCAACTGTGCTATTTTGGCTGCACGACACCCTACATGACAGGCTAGACGACGCAAACCGATAATAAAAAAAACAAGTGTCGGTGTGCATCGCCTGATTTCTGTGTCAGTCCGCTTGCTGTTGGCTTGTTGTAGGCTTGCTGATATCGTATAAAAGTTAAAATCGTAGGTTGTTTTGTTATGTCGCTTACAAAAAAAGATTATATATTCTCAAAGGTTCACTGAACCATATTACATGAATACCTGTGTATAATTGCTAAAGGTATCTTTAGAGATGTTATACAGATGATTTGAACTTGCAATAACCACAACTATGCTTTACTTACCCTAGTCATAAAAACAAATCTGCTTATGGAAGTAAATGTTCATACTAATGTCTGCCCGAATGAGGTTCGGTAAACCAATTTTCCACAATAAAGATTTAACCTTGGTTTGTAACATTGTAAAATGTACATAATCTGTACCTTCTCCAGTACACAATCATTGGCTTCTTTGAATAGTCAGGCGCCGTGTACTCTTCTGGACCATTAAAACACTGAGCCGTTGCATCCGCGGATTCGTATGTGATGTTTCTACCATTATGGGCGCTTGACATAGGCGAGTCATGTGAGTGATATGGGGCATTTGCAATCAGAACCTTTGCTTGACCATCAATCCCTGGGGTACGGTTTCCGAGGTTTCCTATGCTATATTTTCTATCATATCTACGCAGAACTCATCCACAATTCGGATGTTAGAAAAGTCATATATGTCACTCAAAAAAATGGTTTTCAGATCTACCCGTTTATCTACCATTGACCCGATCTAACGCAATTCGTGGTATCTCCAAATTCGTAAATATCGTTTTCCATCAAGACGTCACACACCTAACCTCTCCCGCTGTATATGGCCATCCTTCTATCATTGGTTATATTTGATCGAATTTGGTGAAAATAATTCTCGGCGAATTCAGAAAAAAAACTTATATCGTAAACTTAGACTGATTAGTGTATGATGTAAACTGGGCACAGAAATGTATAAATTAACCTAAGGCTTAGACATGAATAAATGGAGTGAGGTTAAGACATGTATAACGTAGACTAAATCTAAGTAAGATGGAAATATGTATGACTTAGACTGAGACTCAGACATGTATGAAGTCAAGAGACGCCTAGATATGTATATAACGGAGATATGACGCAAAATTTAAATGAAGCGAGAGAAGTTTGCTGATTGTATGCTGTTATCTAAATCGATGGTTGAACGACCGTCCCCTTTTCTGCATTGTTCCATTGCTTCTGCCCAGACAAGATGTCCTGGGCACTGACAAAAGCGCGCTGCTAAAACAAAACTTAGATTCAACGAGAAAAGTAATATAATCAGATATACACTTTCATCTGCTCCTGGATGATTTATCCTACGTGAGAGATACAGCCTGAATATATAATCTGTAATAAGATTAATACAGGAAATTGGTAAAACGTTAAGCCCACCAGAATGCCTCTGACGCATCTGCATATCACCATATCACAATAAATTGTTGTAAACAGGCACTTTTAAGGGGTCAGTAAATTTCAGCTTCTACTAACCCCTCCCCCGCTGCACAGTAGCTAAAGGTCCTCAACAGAAAAGTAGAATCGAATGCATTTTGAAACAGGCAAATAAGCCCATTGGCCTTCTTTTAAAAAAAGGCGTTATTATGGTTGTATGGCAGATGAAGTTATTGGATCACTTGTTTTATGTTACAAAATCAAGGTTGTTATCAGTGTTTCTTGCATATGGTATTTCTCTGCGTTTCATTACGTACAGTACAAAGAAAAAAAAAAACAAGTGAACCTCGTAAAACGTACACCTTTATTGAATGTGTTTCAGTCAAACCTAAGACGCTCTAGTTGTAAAAGAATGCAACGCTAAATTATGTATGAGTAGAACATGAGTCTGTAAGTCTTATGTTATCTGGCAAAGGTTAATGCAATATTTTCGAAAACACATTTGTACGGCGCACATATGTCGCACATACCCGAACCTGTACTATACAGATATACAGACATACGTTTTTGTACATGTTCCATCCCCTGTTGTTTTAGGATGGCTCCCTTTGATGCGGGCTTTCTGGCTTGAAAGTGCCCACGAGTTTGTGAAAATCTACTCCTATAACAATAGGCTCGTACAAACAACCCATGTGTTCTAGATCAAAGAGAATGTTTTCCCTACCTGCAAAAATTATAAAAGATTTCACTGATCTGACCTAATCACAAATATTAGTGACACTAAAAAAGATGAACATTATCAATTTGCTTAAGCGAGGACCGTCTCTAAAGAGGCCCAGAACTGAAGGTTTGCCCGACCGGCGTGAATGTTCGACATTTCGCATTTAATATTTACAGTTTTATGACCAATAAAGAGAACATTGGAACCGCTATTATCATTCTATTGTTGTTCCTTTGCTGGAATCTTGAGATGTGAGATTTAGTTGACGGAAATCTCACCTATCCACTCGAAGTCCAGTATGTCAATGAAAGATGAATGTTTATCGGTTAATGGAGATGGTCAACTAACTTTACAAACTGTCAAAGGCGTGGCAAGTTTACATATTTCATCTGTGAGGGTAAGCTCTATATATACACAGACATACAAAATAAATCTTTAAAAATGGAAATTCCATACGAATTCTAATCATTGGATCTAACTTAAGCCGTGCACACCTATAATGACATTTATTGGTTTAAATGATAATTTGATTCACAAATAAATGTATAACTTATTGGATTATTACAAACGTCAAGACCAATGTAAAATTGAGCATTTACAGTGACATGTACAGGAATGTTGGTAACCTGGCCTGCATGTATATTTTTAGATGCAAGCAATCCTAGAAGTTTCATCACGTATAAGGTGATAAGAAGGGTGATTTCAGCACTGAGTCTGCTGGAACTCGTCGTTCTGATTATGTTCATAACGAGGTAATTTGATATTGAGGAAAATAATTAACTATAAAATTGTCACAATATTTATAATGGTCAAAATAAGGCATGAACGGCTCCAATAGTATCAATATTGTAATTATTATTATAATTATCATGATATGTAATAAAAATAACATTTATTATTATTCAGATGATAATTATTATTATAATCATTATTATTATCATAATAATAATTATTATTAATATTATTATCAACGCAGTTCATGAAATGTTGTAAGCAAGTTGGAGATATTTAGTGTATTCCATTCAGACTGAAACTTTCGCAGACTTCATCTGTGTTGCTAACTGCTAAGGAAAAAGTATGATGCAGATATTGAAGGCAAGCTTTGAGAGTATGTAGACATTGATGACGTAGAATTGTGGCTAGCTGATGGAACTTAAGCATCATTCCCTGTTTCATGTCAAAGCAATAAATCTACAAGATCTACAAGATGGCAAAGAATGCTCCGGAGTGGCATAAGGAAGCCAAGATGAAAGTATATTGAAGTAATTTAAAATGTGATCCACGAATCCGCTGGCAATATTTGCAAGTTTGGCAGAGCAGAGTACAGACAAAGTTGAATGTCACGAGTGAATCACGTCACGGGCCAGGTTTAAATAGTCATATTTAAGACGCTGATCTACAAGTACATTACACCAGGACACAGGATGATATGGAAGAAGGAGCTTCTTCTATAACTCACCGAGCGACAGATGAAGTCCATTTGAACTGAGCAAACCCTCCGTATGATACAATACATGACGGCCCTGAAGGCGAAAGCACCTAAACTGCACAAGTTGTTTATGCAGTGTCGAAAGGAGTAGGTCTTAAACGGAGTGACAGCTATGTTGAAAACGATAATTCCTTGTGAGCGAAACTTAATATTTATACTAAGTATACCAACAGGCTCTGTACAAAAGCTTTCACATTCCAAAATCAAATACGTAAATATAGTCAACTTATGTGATTTAGTTTTTTCCTTCAAATAATGACACCAATCAAACCAACTCTCTCCGATATAGATCGGTGGCCTGTAAAAATTTGGGAAACCCTACATGTGTTGAGATCGAGGGCGTAGGTTATATATCGATGATTTATTCGGGACCAGTGCCGAGACCATACTATATGCAGGAGACAAAGATCCAGACTGGAGCAAGGGATCCGAAACCAAGAACTTGAGATCATATGTTTACACAGATGCCTGAACTCCTTATAAGACAGTAACTATATAAAAAATATAAGTGAAGCCTCCATGAGCAGATCTATTACCTTTTTCATGATATAATTCCTCTTCGTCACAACGGAACCGTAACCTATTTTTTTTTATGGCTAAGCATTAAAAAAAAACCGTGATTCTGATGGTGCAAGTGCCACGAAAACGATTCCTTGAAAAAAAATGTATGTGTGAGTGTAGGAGAAAGGGAGAAAAAAAAAAGAAGTGGAATATTATATGATCACATTTACATACCTTACTAAAATACCTCGGCCGAAGAGACTGGAAATACATTTTTTAACTACTTCTGGAACTTCTCTCTGAATATCTTGCACGCAAGCAAATAAACAGAAGCAACAAAACAAACCGACAGACAGGTCACCACACAACCTCCCCGAATCATTGAATCAAACAGCCTTTCATGTGTATATCCTGTTTATCATATTGCTTCCCGGATGTTGCCTACTACTATAAAGATTTAGCTCTGCTCGCTGTTTTGCATAAAGCATGTTGTACATGTAACGTCACGTGTGCATTACGTGTGCGATACCATTATGTGTACCCTATATAACATTTAGTGCATTTTTTACACACGGGGAGCTGGAGACCCAGGCTTTACTTTCTATCTGTGTTAAATAAGGATCATCTGGATTATACGTTTGTGTCTGCGTTCAATTTATCATCTGTCAACTGGATCAAAGGGTGTGTAAGGACTGCTATTTTAACTTAAACACAAGTTCATCGATTATAATTACATCTTTACCTCCATATGATGCACCCTCAGGAGGTCCGCAGATAATATGTTGTTCGCCATACCAATACCTTTAGTAACCAAGATAAGGACTTTCCGCAAATTTGAAAATTAATCGCACAATCGTCTTTTTACGTGCATCAGATACCTATGAAATATACGAGTGGTACTGTTTCCGGCTCTGTGTCGGAGTTTCAAGGTATACATGTGTAGGGTGGAAATAAAAAACAAAGCAAATATAAACTGAAGCGTGTTTTTATACAGAAAGCTGGATATTTGAGGAAAATAATTCTGCTAAACTGTTGAAATATAATAGGAATCATAAGTAGTGAAAGCTATTCACGGATTTCAATTTAAAATATGGACTAACTTTAAATAATTTAAATAATTTTGTAAATATATTGTTACAAAATATGGTGAAGTCTTTTGATAACACATATTATTAAAACAATAAGAGCTATATTCTACATTGTCCATGAGGAAAGCATTTGTTTAAATCAGGGCTTCCTTAGTCCCAATACCCGCCTTCAACTCCATGATAAAGTTGTCAACCTTTTTGTTGTTTTCCGTCCTGTCGTTGTTAAAGTTTACACGTAAATAAACGTTATCATGTACTTGTTTAAATTTGGCCTGACCAATACGAAATTCACTTGTAGACTCAGAGTCAGAGTCGTAAAACATATATCCAAAAAGTTCACCAGGTAAAGTAACTACAGTCGAGTATCCACAATCGCCCTTTTCTGCTCGTCCACAGCAGTTCCCTAAAATTTTGAATAATGTACAGGCGCTTCTGCAGATGAAACGTTTGAAAGTTGACGCCTAAAAAGAGAAAATTTTTTATTTACCAGTTTTGCCTGAACAGAAAATCTTTTTTATTTAAACTCGAGTAAATAAACCAAGGAGTGTATAGTGAATGTTAGACTAAATAACTGTTAGCGTTGATATCATTACTACTATTAATAACTACGTATTGTTGTTTTGGGTGATGATGTTATGATTCTCGTTTGTGCCTTTTCATTATCATATAATATATATTACATCAGCTAATACATTATTTTATTAATATCCAATTTACCTGATGATTAATATAATCACAATGACGACACCCGTAAGACCTAGTGCTCCAATCGTTCCTCCTACCACTTTTCCCGTAATGCTGATTGGACCGTTGACCCGTAGGATTGTGGTTGTCCTGCTTACACCTGTAATTGTGCAGAGAAATACAGATAATTCTAAAAAATATACTCACACACGAGAATTTTGTTAAACAATTAAACGTGAAAATAAAAATTCCTATCGACTTTCCATGATGAATGTCTTTTTCTGTGATATGAATTTCATTCCTCCTAAAACCTTACCTGTGACGCTTGTTGGTTCGCTCCTCTGTATGGTAGTACTATTTACATCTGCAAAGGCACAACCAAAACACCCAATAAACAAATACAAAAGCTTTATTTAAAAATTCATTATAAAGCCCCTTACAAAAAATTCTTTGGAGTTTCCAGGTTTAATTTTGTAAGCCTGCGTTGTAATTCAACTTACATTCACAGATGAAATGTGTCACCTCGTCATTCAATTGACAGTTTTGTGATTTCCAATGCCCGTCATAGTTGACCGATAGGCACTTTTCCATCATGGGAATTCTAGATTTTCTGTCCTCCCAATTATTTAAATTTTGAAACTTGATCGTTCTTCCGTTTCCTGCAGGCCAAAGAACAAATAAATAACTTAATGCTGTATAAATATTCATGATAATTAGCAACACATATTAAAAATGCATAATGTGAAACAATATCATATATTTATTCATTTCGAATTTAATGCGTTATTGACTTATTTATTATTTACGTTTAATAAATCATACTTCAATACCTTCATGCCATCGCCATAGAGTGTTTGTTGCAGAAAGCCAATAAGATTTGTTCTTGCTGCTCCTCTCCCTCAGGAAGGTTTGTAAACTTATATACCATTGCTCTGATGTAGTCGCAAATAATGATCCTTCACGTGACGTTCCTTTGTTGTCGTCATCACATGTCTCTAAAGCTTGTTTCCAATTTTCCCGTGGTCTTTTTAAAGTCAGACAGGTGTTCGGGTTCCGATGTTGAAATTCTACTTCCCAGTTGGGGCAAGGTATGTCATTCTTATCTAAAAAAAAACACGACGTCTGAATTTATAATGGGGTTTATAATGGGTTAACCTCAAAACAAAATCTTGCAAGAGTGCATAAAAAGCGCCATCTTTTGAATAACATGAAGATTAAAGCTGAATAAAAACAATCAAAACAATAAAACGTCGATTCGGAGGTATTCTGGAGTACACTTAACATGAACTAAAGACCTTCAAGAGTTAATGGCAAATATTGAACATAACAGAAATCAGGGCACTATCTTCACCTGCTTGAGAATCAGCAGATACTAGGGAGCGTCGATTTCAAACGATTGGTGTCAGAAAAAAATTGACAATCATCTGCCTTATCTTGTGGTCATGTCGCAAAACATCGCCCATTTGCACCAGTCTTTTAGTCTTTAGTATGTATCCAAAAATTATTAAACAGGGAAACACCTTTTTTGTAACAGATCAAATAGTTATATTCAAGAACCACAATGAGTAGAGCTCAGATATGATAAATGTTTTGCTTACCATATCTACATACGTACTCTATCTCATCCTCACAAGGACGAAACTGAATGAAGAGATGCTTTTTCTTGCGTCTTCCTTTCGTGTCCACATGCACCGAAGCACAGTGTGGTTGTTTAGGAAATCCTGCTGTTCTGAGATCCCACGTCCCAGTGATCGCTTCTTTAAGAATTATCATTAATTGTGAACCAATTATAACAAAGATATGTGTTGATTATCAATTTACTGAAAATTCACGTCCGTCAGATACACAAAAATAAACCATTTTCACGTCCTAATAAAGCCCCTAAAATTAGTAATTTTACTTACTTGACTTTGTTCCTTGTGCAAACAAGCCATAACTGAATTGATTTCTACCACAGAAACGTGATAACCTTTGGCAATAATTTTTACTACATTCTGTGGAGTAGCGTTCACCCAAATCATCCCTGCAGCAACATATTGGTCCAATGTCTCCCTGAAGCAAAATAATTCAGAAAAGCTGAAATTAACACTTACAATATACCGTGGTTATGGCAAAATATGGTTTCATTACTTCGTAATGTCCGTCCTGTGCATGTAACATGGATAACTCACTACATCATGGATTTGTGTTCACCCGTGCTTGACTTAGATTGTTTTAAAACGGTCTACGATACAAGCCCTCTATAAGATTCAAGCCCTCTAAAGTGGCCTTTGAAACTATTTTTTCTTTTTTTTTGTCAAAAGACTTGTCACGTTACATGCCGTTTGTACATTTTTTAAAATACAAGTAATCTAATACAAGAAGCACCAAATATCGATCCTTTAAATAATTATATCAGATTAATAAAGAAAATAAAGGAAATACATCTACATACATGCTACATTTATAAAGCCTATTATCTGTATTTACTTTGTGCAGGGAATAATAGGCGTGGGATCTGCAGAATTTTTCACATGATGTAATACGCTCAACACCGAGACAACGATGTGTTTCTTCCATTTCATTCGCAGCTTCATAACATCCTTGGAAGTACATTTTCTGTTCAGATCCATCAGCTGAAAGAAAAATAGATGTAAAATAGTATTCTGTTCTTCAGACCTAAATGTTTAGCAGTTTTTCTTCAAAGTCATCATTTTTTTCATTTTCGGTCTGTCGCCAATGATCAAATGAAAAAAACAACAAATGTACTTGTTGTCGTTATATTGTCTCTTGAAATATGTAATCATGAACAACAGAACATTATTGCATGCGTCACGGGTATATGATTTATTATCATATAAATTGGAAAGTAAGGTGCCAATGTATTACTTGAATATGAAAGGTTCACGTGGTTCATAATCGTCCATGAGTTTACACATAACACACACATCGCGAATGAATACATCTTACACTTTTGTAATAGAGGACTATACACTTTATTTATGCATCATCTTAGGAATATGTAGTACAAAACTCTTTGTCGATTTATATACAACTGCTTAAATATCTTACGGAGAATCCAGGACCAGTATAGAGGGACCGTTTTGCCACCGATCCAAGCGTGTTTCAGTAGGTTAAATGACTTCACTAATTCTTTCAGAAGATCGTGTGTATCCTCATCTTGGTCAATGGCTAAACGCCCATCTTTCTTCCTGCAGTAGTTTTCTGCATCTGTCCAACTAAATTGTCTCTGGTACAGGCAAAAATGTGCTAAATAAAAAAACAGTAAGTATGAACACAGTCAGTATAAATGCGTGTGTGTATATACGCTCACCTGGGTGGTTGTATGTCCATGGTAGCTGGGTTTTATAGAAGAGTCACATCGAAGTGATTTTTTTCTACTTGGTTGTGTTATACACATAGTTTATGCTTTATATGGATATTCAGTCCAATAGTTCTTGCTAGCCAGTAAACTGTAAACTGTGTGTGAAAAGTCAGTTCACAAACACAGAGGCCTTTTTGGCCTAATTTCAAGGCCTGTGGTACTGATTAAGAACATATATGCTAATATCAACGATTTTAACCCTCACTTAACAAGTATTTTGCGAGAGCTAATGCTGCTCTTTCGAACCCAGATACGTCTACTGGAACACAGAATAAAGTTTCATCTTACACATATCTTACATATCATGTTAAATAAAATATAATTACTATCATCCGGGAGGTTCTCTACATGCTCGGTGCATTAAACACACATTATAACGTATTGGTGTCAAGCCAATAATTTTCAATATCATAGCATGCAGTAAAATATTATGTAAAGACTCCGCTTCAGTTTCACGTGTTAATGTCATGTTTATCTCACCCGTGTTGAAATAATAAAGATGAATGTTACCTTCATTTACATTTGATTAAATAACGCATCTACTTTATGTATGTTTTGTTTTTAGAAATACCAGTATTCCTCTGGGTATTGATTGACAAATCAGAGTTATATAACTGCTAACCGAGTGGTAATTGTATTTCTCTTTAGGCATTATCTTGATCAGACGCCGGTCCCTAAATAATCGCATGCCTTATTTAGTCGACGGGGAAAAACAATGTCTCACAAAAAATTAATGCAGGCCTTTAATAGCCGCCGGTATTGTTCAGAGAACGAGTGTCAAAGTAGATTTCATGTTAGCCGCCAGATGTTTTTCTGTCACTATAATTGGTACATTTACCGGTCAAACTGAACGGAGATTGTTGTAGGAATTTCAGTTTGTGTTTAAAATATGTGTAATTCCTCTGTAAATCTTCCGTTTTTCTTACGTGCATGCCTGTTTCCATAAGGGCCATACATATTCCGGATTAGTCCATTATTATGAAAACCGATCCCCGATCACTATAGACACTACACAAATACGTCAGAGGTGAGAAGGTTTACACTTTCACTGCTGTCAAGCTTGTTAAAAAAAAATAAACCTCTTGACACAAGCGGTACAATTTGGTACGGTGAGTCTGTCTCACATATGGTTAAACAGATCTTTTCAAAGACATTTAGGCACACATTTTTTGTGTGTGGCATAATGATACCAAATGGTGATGTCAAGCGGTACAATTTGTAGCTACTGTCAAGCCAAATTACACTCATTGCTTTCATTTTAAAGCACATTTAAATGCGTCCTAAATGTTACCAAAACCACGCTTCTGGGATAATCATAAAAGTTACAAATAGTATTTACTCTTTTCGACAACTTTCATACAATGGAATATTCCAGGCAGTAAATGTCATATACCAGTGTATACCAAGTAGGAAACGCTTCTATACGCTGTGTCAAGTTGAATCAGTTAAGATTTAGAAAGAAAGTCCCAAGAAAAAGAATTACGCAGTGGCGTTATTCGTACAAATACCCTGTATTTCGATAGAACAATTATGATCAGTTGCACGCGATGAACAGTTAATGGAAAGGCGACCCCGTGTTCAGCATAAACCAGGTCGAAAACGCTGTGTCAAGACGAACCAATCTTACCAGTTGCACGTGGTGCACAGTTAATGGAAGAGCCACCCTATGTTCAGAGGGAAATTCTGTTTCCAACTGTACGCGGTGTAAAATAAACGGAGCAGCCACATGTAACACCGTTTTACCTGGTTTCGAGATGCCCGCGCGGACAGATTCATGTGGACATCTGCCATCTCACGCTCTGATTCCCCGTAAATTCTTATTATGGAACGTAGTTGAATAGATTGCGCGTGTCCCATATCCCTATGGCATCTAAGTAAAATTCGTAAACACAATATATGTACCGGCGATGTTTCCAATGGTGTCCCTAAGTAGTGACCGCTGGGTTTATTGTTTCGACGTGTACTTTATTTTAGTTTTGTCTGACAAGCGTGATAACGTATTTAAAAAAAAAAAACGCCGGTCTTAAATAGAAGCCCACTTTGTTTAGACGCCGGGTCAAAGCAGGTTCTGAAAAAATAAACGCCCGGGCGTCTGATCAAGAAAATACGGTATGTAATTTGACCGTCTTCTCGACATTGTTAGTTCTTTCGAATAATGTGTTAGTGCCGGTAGAGCTTACCATTTGTACCCTTCTTACATCGAAGTGGAGCCTTAGTAGCCAGAATCAGTGGAATGAACAAATATATTGATGTAGCGATTACCAACCGCGCAGTAGCCATGTTGTAACCCGATTAATAGAAGTTGGCAAGGGCTGATTCTGATGCAGTTCTGAAATCATAGCTTATTCCGTTAACAGCAATTCGGTCAGTCTCACTTCAAAGAAGCAGATAGTTGTCCGCATAATGCTATAATGCTTGAGTTTAAAATAATTTGTAATTTGTCATGTGCTTTCAGATGATATAATTTTATGCCTCATACAAAATAATCATTCCGCATATACATACTATGTCTCATAATAAATGGAGGTTCAGTTTTATCTATCACTGTCTGACATGAACTGATATTTGGAAATCCAAAAAGCTAGCTTTGCGTGTCTTTCATACTTATTTTTCCAACTTGTTCTTCACTTCAGTTAAGGGAAGTTCTAACATACAATTTAAAACAAAAAAGATACAGGGAAATAAGATCATACCCGATCAATTGAGTATATATATATAAAGAAATCATCAGAGTATTACCTTTATATCATGCTGTAAATGCCACGGGTCCCTCCCAAATCGTATTACTGAGCAGACCACATATATTCCCAGCAGCTTCTTCAAACTGGCCATAACACATGCGGGTCCGGTATTAAAACCACGATCCCACCAAGCCCTAACAAAGGGTGCATTAAATACAAAAAGCAATAGAAGCATTGTTCCATTGGTATCAGAGATGTATCTGTCGGGCTACCCGTATATCTTTATTTTACAAAAAATTGTTTGCAGCTGTTTTCGTAAAGAATACATCAGATCATCATGAGATACCATACGAATAATATACATACATATATATATTTATATATATATATATATATATATATATATATATATATATATATATAAATCCCATAACTTTGCATGTTTCCTTCCAATAATAAATTAGATTGTCCTGAAAACCAAATTTAAATAAGGCTCGCCTGTAAAAGAGAGCTAAGGGACAAAAACGACGGTTTATTTTACAATTATTATATAATTTAAATATAATTACATTCAGAACGGAACTGCTATGGAACTATGTGGCAGGATTCCTGAGATATCTTGTACTCTGAGAATAAAATGAACCGCCAATGGGTTTAAAGACATGATTGAAAACATTACCTGAGTTCGAATTGGAGGCATAACGATTGATTTACTGTATGCACACCTTACTTTAGCTCCAGTCGGATTGTAGATGGGTACCGTCTAATAAAGCAGCCGATATTAGGTCCAAACAGATGACAAAGCAGCAATATATAAAGATATCGGTAGTAATTATTAATAAATAATATAAAATTAAACATGGATGTTTAACTATAGCCAAGAACTGTGTTTCAATAATTAGTGTGCCCTGGGTAGGTCGTATGATCTGTGCACGATCTTGTATGTCCATGCATGAACAATGGTTCTACCGTAAAACTACAAAGCGCAGTAATGACGATAAATAATACATAGAAAAACTGATGCTTTAATTATTGTCTCACAAAGCGATATTAATCAAGATGTGATGGGTAGGATAAGTAAAAAGCACACAAGTGGGTGTGATATATCGAACAAATGTGGGTCTGAGCCTGGTCTGTTTGACTTTGGATGAATTTGCTTCCTTTTAACTGCTTTAAAAAAATATGTAGAATTCGGTGTAGAGTGAGGTTATATTATGTGCGATATAATCTTGCAAATGTATGTGTTTCTAGGCGTTTGCGAGCGAGGCCAACTTAAATATAACGGTGATTCGAATCATAATGAGGATGCGATATTTATCCTGTCAATAGGACATGTACATGTTATCAAGTTATACCTAAGTTTGTCAATTTGGACTTAAAACCCTAACCCCTCCCTCTCACCAACCGCATATATAGTAATTCTCAATTATTCATACCAGTGTCCTCTTTTATACACCATTCTGACAGATTAATTTTAGCAGATGCACTTTTTGTTACACATTGTGACACCGCTCTTCAACCAGCCGACGAAATAATTATCCGTAGGTTGTATTTCAAATTTATAATTGAAAAGGAAGGTATATAGATTAGTCGATCTTTTAATTTATATGATATACCCAGTTCGGTATCTTTTATGAATTAAAAACCCCACTAACTACATATTAAACACACTTTTATATGTGATTAAGTGTTTTATCATTTAGAATAAACAGTATTTGTGTTCAAGAGTAAGGCTGTATTGCATCGTTTTAATATTTCAATGTTTGTTCCTATTTCTCTAAAATTAAATTGATAGATATCTCCAGTAACTCTGGGGTCGATGTGATGTCCAGAATTCCAGTGAAGGAAAGGTGTTTATCGACCAACAGCGGTGGTCAATGGACATTGCATACCTGTAAAATATTTGATAAAGTGAAACATTTCATCTGTAAATGTAAATACACACTCAAATTTAAATAATCATTTTAGATACTGCATGATAAACATGACGCTAAAGCAATCTCATTTGAAATCTCACAACTGGTTTATCAGGGACCCGCTTATAGTGATCGCCTTGTCCGTCCGTCAACCTGTCTCTGACGTTTTATTTCACGAGCATTATCTCAAACGGAATATTTTTGACCTTTCTAGAATTCAGAAACTCTTGTTTTTAAATTGGCTTGAGAAACCATCAGCCAGAACACTGCTGAAGATTTTAGCTCGCTAGTAAAAAGGTCTATTATAAACAGGTCTATGAAAATGGTTTATACACATAATCATGACCTCTGCCATAAGTAAAATGAATTCCCTTGGCTAGGTTTATATCATAATATTAAAACATATATTAAAGCAAGCGCGTCAGCTAACTTTTCTATTGAATTTATGTAATTTATAGGTTAGGCTGCTGCGCATATGTATTAATGACGTAGTCTTGGTGAAAAAAGCATATTGGAGGGGCCCAAGCGATGACATGAAAATACAGTGATGTCCCGTCTTGGCAGTTGAATTCTCACAGTGATACAATGAAATCCTTAAAATGACACCTGGATTTTTGCACATTGATATAGTGATAATACTATACTGATAATCTCACAGTGATTAAGGTTATTCTCACAGTAAAAAAAGTGAAATGCTCATAGTGACACCGGGGTTTTTCTCACAGTTATAAAGTAATATACTCACACTGACATGGGCATTTTCACAGAAATAGAGTTATAACCTCGCAGTTACAGGTGGTATTACCATGATATTGTTTTGTATGTATAGCCGATTTCTTCTTGCTTTGTAAGACAAATAGGTGTAGGCAGTTACCTGTTTGCCTGATTGGTATTTACAGCCAAGCTCTCATTAGGTTTACAATGTTTTCATTGACAAGCTATACATGTGATGTTTTCCGGAACACATGCTAGACTCATCGTTCATGTTTCTAATGAAACCCTTAATTAAGGGTCATGAAATAATATGTTTTATAAATGTGTGGGTCATTTAAAAAAAAATGTTTGTCTTTGTATGTGAATGTATACCGGTAATCAATGAGAGATCAGGAAGTCATGTAAATAGCGTTACGCCCAGGTAGCTGACTCCTTTGTCTCGGTTAATCTTAGTTCAGACAAAATCATCGAATTGCACAATACGGTTTTATACCATCACATATGGTCATCTACAAACATAACATGTTATTCTCTATCATCAAGTAACACGTCATAAATAAAAGCCCTTGCCAGGAGGGCATGCGTTTATCCTTGTTCGGGGTGTGTAAGTGTGTGTTTTTATGTGTGTGTTTGTTCACAACATAGTTCATGCGATAATGAACGGAATTTCATGAAATATCTTTACATTCCGAGAAAAATCGATTAGATGACGAATCGATTTGATATTTGGTGTGGATCTGACACATATACCGCATTCAGGAACTTAATCAAGAATATTCGCCAATATACAGTCATTCATGCAAGAGAGAACCTTAGAAAATTGGCCGAATAAATAAGCATACACAGGATTGGGCATCCAACTATTGGGGCCGGGACTTGGTAGAGGCCTGCATTCTCTATAGAATGTAGATTTCTCGTTACACATAGTTTTGATACATATCAAGAGAGCCTTGTCCTGTTACCTGTTAAGAACTGAAAGGAATATATATTTGTAAGTACATAAATAATATATATATATATATATATATATACACATATATATATATATATATATATATATATATATAAATACTGCACACGTTTATCTGTACCACAACATATAGGCCTACCAATCTCATATTAAAAAAACTAGTCCTTATGTATAAACGATCTTCTAATGTCATGATATTTTTTCTTACCCGTTGTTTTTTTTTCTTATCATCAGTCATTTTTCTATTTCCAATCTCAATGTTTCTTACTCATAAGATGTTATGTATTATAGACCTATTTTTCAAGGTCACATGGCTTTAATTTTTTTTTTATTTTAATGATTTTTAATGTCAATAACTACGTGACTGTCGGATGACAGTAAGGCATCAGGATGCCTTGTTTCTCTATCCTGAGCGAAATTGATCATACCTTCATTTTAAAATCTTACATATAGCCAATCCTTCCAGGGAACACCTAACATCTCGTCGTACTCAATGTAACCGTCCAGTCACTTTCCAGTTCACTCACATACCCACCCATGGATATGAGGCAAACTTTCATTCATTTTGTATTATGTTCACGCATATTATATTGTATATAAGCATGTAGGTCAAATGACACGCACCCATTTGCGCTGCCATGGAATTTTGGCTGAAGATATCCAATATGATCTAGCGAGGAAGCCATAGAATTAAGAAAATATGAAGGTTTAGACAGACTTGAAAAGCTGCAGGATTGTTCCGTGGGTTTTATTCAATCCTCTCCACAAAATAAAAATCAGAACATTTTACGCAAAATTACAAAAGAACAAAAGCAAATTACCAAAGGTAAAACATATTACCTCTTGCCACCTGGCAGAGTAAGAAGATCGCACGCATAACAATCAATTCTGACAATTAATTAAGGAGAACCACAACAGCATCAGTGATTGAGTTCCAGAAAAAAAAACCCGAACTTTTGTTGGCCTCACATTTCATTAACAAAGCGAAGCCGTTTAAACCTTATTTGAAGTATACATATACATTCGTACAAAAGTAAACGTTAACTCTATTTTCTCTCCTGCGATTTACATGAATTTTCGTTTTCTGTTACAGGGGCCAACAATCCTTGTTAACTTAATGTTATTAACTGAGATTGTACCACCGAGGGTCTGGTCCAAAAGGTCAGCATTAATTGTTTAAGTATTCTTCTCTGAATTGAAAATGGGAACATATTTTTATACCAGTTATTATTACACCTTTTACATATTATTACAAAATTGCGAAAAATTAAACAAGTACAATAAATTTGTTACAAAGTCATCACCATTTCCAACTTTGTTAAGCAAATATTTAAAAATAAATATATGGAAATAAGGTCAATTCAATGCAGGGTGAAGTATTATATTGGAACCTTAAAAATATCGATAATAAGAAAGACATTCGAATTAAAAACTTAATAATCGTTTGTTATTCAAATGAAAAAAAGTAACCAACAGAAATATACCGACTTGATTTAGTTTCAACGGCAAAACATGCTCGGGACCCACTTAGGAAATATTGCATTTTGTAGAATACAGATTGCCCAGGGTAGACTTGCTGCAACAACCGATTGTATTTGGATCCTCGTCTAATAATATCACAAGGGACTCAATATATGCAAGAAGAGATTTAAAATATAAACATTATACTTGAAACAAGCTTGCGCAAAATATTTTTTCATCTAAAGACCATTCTTTTTAATATGTATAAACTGACTGTGGCAGTTACATAACGGTCAAGTACTCCAGTTTCTTCGGTGAATACCGTTCCATGTGTCTTTTCTTCGTTTTCTCCACTAGCTGTTACAGATATGGCATAATGACAGGATAAAAAGAAGGAACATAAGAAAATGTTAATGTCATTATCTTGTACAGAGAAAGTATTTGTCCCTTACACATTTCTCCTCCATACTGTTAAATGGTTTGCAGGTCAAAATCCTTTTTGTTTTGTTTGCTTCATAGGATCCTTTAAAATACATGTTCTGAGTGGAATCATTAGCTGAAATCATTTATTAGACAAACAGGGGTTAACCCTTATATTATAAATAAATTTACCAATACATTCTGCTAAGTGAAAATGGATATTTTGCGTTATTGTCTATTGACCGGTATGACGACACAATCAATCTGCCTATAGAGAGAACCACTTAAATATATAAAAATAGTATAGACTTTTGTACAACTTCGACCAGTTGATTTAGGAATCGCCATATTGGTCCTCTGACATTACGTCCAGATTACTGGCTGTCAGGGTGCTTGTACGTCTAGGTCTGAGGAAAGCATTTTTAGGCCCCATGAGGATGCAAATATTTTTTTCATTTTTGCCAACAATTCATTGGCCTGAAAGTACACTATCAATTGACCTAGATAAGACTTTTCATCAGCATTTATAGTATACTTTCTAACAACATCAAAGTTGAGAGAGAAAACTTCCGTTTTAACTCAGCAAATTGGTAAATCCCTCCGGATGTTTGTTGAATTGCTCACCGAAAGAATACAAGCATGGCTCTAGCGGGTTACTGTTTCCATAGAGACGGAGTTTCGGCTTTGGTTGTGAGTTCACATTTATTATCTTGTTTCATTCATCATTTGTAGCTTATGTTATGATTTTTGGCTGTTTACCACAATATGAATGCATCATGATGGAAGACCACTGCATTCCTTGATATTGTCTGTATCACGAATCCAGTAGGCTTGCCAGCCCAATTATCATTGTCACACTGAGTTGATTAGTGATTTAGTACGAAGACAGAGAATAGTAATGATTGATAGGGATAAATACACACTGTAGACCGAGCTAGATGAATTCAAGACTACTATATATGAGGTAGACCGAGATCAAGTTATATGTCATTTAAAGCTGAATTTGGGAAATGTGGGATATGATTGCAACAGAGAAATATATATCAGAGATGAACCCGAAGAAAAATGAATGACTTAGACTGAAGTACAGGAAAAAATAAACTGGCATAAACTGAGACCGAGATAAATCTAGACTCAGAAATACATGAATTAGACTGAGGCTTAGACATGAATTAATACAGTGACGATGACACATGTAACGTTGAGTCACTCTGAGTGAAATCGGCATATGCATGACTGAGGCTGAGGCGTGTGTGACGTCTAGTGAAACATGTAGATGATGGAGACTATGACGCAGAAATGAATACGGCGTGAAAAGTTTGCTTAACTTCCCCCCATTATGGATTGCAAAATTTACTACCATGATCTCACACTGTTGACCGATTCCTACGGTCTTTTAATTTTGGTATACTTCATTGGGAGATAATTATATTAACTCTATATATAATAACTTAATTCAGAACAAACACTAATAGCTCAAAATATTGTTTTACTTAATTCACATGACAAGCCTACGCATGATGCAGGATCAATGCAGAGGATCATTCCTGCCCTTATCCAAGAATTGTTTGCCTCATTTTGTCTTCTCGATAGTCTTTTCAGTCTATGTGTGCTTTTGTTAAATTTTCTGTCCAGGAAAGATATCCAGAGTACAAGCACAAGCGTGCTACCCACACAAAACCAGATTCAACGAGATTACGTTTAAAAGGAATATTCTTATTTTGAATTTGCATTCATTTTTTGTTCCATAGGCTGATCAAAATGATCATATTATGCGCTTTAACGAGATTTATATTTTGTCGCTCAATCTGGAAATAGCAAAATAGGAACAACCGTTAATTACAGATAAAGTAAAATTAAACCTTTCGAATAAGAAACCAACCATACCTCTTTATGACAAGACATCAGCTATATTTTTTAACATAAGCATGGCTATTAGGTGATCATTGCATGCCTATCATTGGATTTTTCTTACAACGTCTTCATTACTTCTTAAAATATTTGTTTGCTTCTTTTCCAACTGTTTGCTATTTTTAACATCTTGTCAGGCCCGTCCATATTCACATTGATTACTGGCATGATCTGTCCTCTTTTACTGATGGGTATTTTGGTATTTTGATATGTGGATTCAAATACATGTGAATTGCTTGCAACATCGTATTGATTGAACTTATCACTACAAACTTCAAAATTCACCACACAATTAAAGTATTTGTTCCTTTATTGTTTCTGGCCTTTCCACATGACTCGTTAATTGGACTGTTTGTGCGCTACACGAAAAAGGCGTTTTTGGTAACCTTTTGAATTTTACAATACCATATGCACTTTATTTCATGCTTCTAATCTATTACATCAGCTGAATCGAAGAAACACCTAAAAGCCGGATTTTTACTTGGCCTGTTATTGCATTTACCTTGTGCAAGCAATACTAGGAGTGGGATCTGCAATATGTTTACTTGATTTTGAATGTTGAACCTTTTGAAGCGATCCAAGGCCTGAGGTTTACCCACTGTTGCATAACGGCCTTCTGTTTCAGAATCATCAGCTGAAAGTAATGTTAACATTTTAACACTCTTAAAGCGGTAGAGGGATTCCGAAATTCATATAAGATTACTCATAATTCTTTTCGTTTGAAAGAAAATGAAATAAAAAGCAATATAGTGGAAGGACATTATGTATATATTATATTAAAATAAGCTGTAGATTATTATAACGGCTGTAACCTTCTCACGCAGAATCCGGGACCAGTAGACAGGTACAGTCTTTGCCCCTATCCATGTTTTTTTTGTGTGGGAATAGATATTACGAGCACTTTAAGTAGTTCGTGCGTGTCCACGTCTGCGTCGATGGCTAAACGCCCATGTTCATTTTTGTAGTACTCTCCTGCTTCTGTCAAGTTTAGTTTAACGCGATGCAGGCAGCCGTGCTTTATATAAATGAAGATGAGAAGGAATACAGGTAAAGATACATATCCAAAAATGTGTGTGTATGTTTGTATACCTACGTTTTGTATTTATATGGTAGCACGGCATACATGGAATAACAAACTCAAGACAATAACCGTGCTACAGAAAGTCCACATTAAGCTTACGGACTTGGCCCCTTAAACTGTATTATCAGATAAGCATTTCAGATCGAATTATAAATAGTGGAAGAAAGATCAGTCTTTGTGGAAACTCCGGTACATAAAACACATAGAGGGTGAAAGTGGCACCATCATTGGAGCATTAATATCAAAGTGACGGTTAAAATGCCCACTCATTGGTCATGCCTATTTGTACTGAGTATCATGTGTTTTAATAGAGTGTGATAATGCCTGTCTCTTCATTTACAATTTCTTAGTTTGTTCACAAATTGATATTTAAATATTTATGTTATTGTTATTAACACTTATTGACCTCCTTGCAACTCGTGTTGCAGGGAGCGCCGAATTTGTCTACCTTTAAGACGGATCATACAGTTTTTCTGATGTGTTTATCATATGAAGTATTTGTAAAGACTAGTTTCAACAGAGAAGGAAAATACTGGCGTTTAATAATCTGACCATTTGGGGAAGCTTCACCTTAAAATCACTTCAAATGGTGTGTTGGTATAGAAGAGCCTGCCGGGCTTACCATTTATTCCCTTACGACAACCCAGAGGAGTCTGAGCGGATACAAGGACTAATAAGAGATTGTATATTGATGACGTGATTGCAACTCTCATCCGAATGTTACAATTCCACACTCAGTAGTTGTGTCTGAAGAAACCCGGTCATTCTAAATAATGAAAACGGATCGAGTGCATTTTTAAACATACTCATATTAACTATATATACTTATGAAAATTTTTTGTAAATTTTGCATTCAGAAAAGTTACTTTTTTAATTGTTTAATATAAGCTACACGATGTCCAGGGTATAGAGCATCAGCGTCTATTGAATTGCTCTAGTAAAGAGATAAATTGCGATGGTTTGAAGTCACCACAATGAAAACCAACCAATCACATGTAAATTAACATGTCAATACCAGAAGCATACCCCATACAAATACTGAAAACCCTGGCAGCATTAAGGCGTTTAGAACACGACGTAACATAGCAGGTTCTTCTTTATCAAGGAGTAATATCTGTAAAACAGAATTTTTATATCTGTAACAAGAGATTCACGATACTTTGAATTGAAAGGTGTGATTTCTGTAACCATGGTCCTATTATTAAATAAAATTTTGGCCTAGCAACAGTCTGCTTTTAGAGGCAAGTGTATGAAAATTTCCGCCAGGCACGTTTTGAATCGTCTCATCTGAAAGAGTTGTTTGAAATCAATCAGAACCCTTTTAAATATTTAGTAATACAAAAGAGAATACTCTGACAGGGCTCAAAATAAGGATAATCTATCAGTAGATGCCCCTGTTAATTCAGAATATATGTATTACAGTTAAACCGATACAAAGACACAACGATGGAAAGTCACGAGTAAAAAAACTCAACCACCATTTAATAAAACTAATGATAATAATAATAATAATCATAATAATAATAATAATAATAAAAATAATAATAATAATAAATACAACGGTTTAACTTAGTTGTTGGTAACTGCTTAACAGGTCGACCTTTACCGGAAAGCTACCACCAATTGAAATTGGAGACGCAAGAACAATGGCTTTAATATATAAAGAACGAATAAGTGGTAGCGGTGGTGCTTTTTGGGGATTTAGATAAAATAGACGTGGATATGTGGTTGTAATAAAGCTAATGATTCAACTTACACAAAATAAAATTATGTCTGATGGTGAACTTGAAGGAATCGCTTCTAAAATACGAACCAAAAACATAGCTAAGGAAATCGTGCTGAATTGCACATGGCATTCCGTACTCGCTTGGACCAAGACCCGGGTTTTTATTTCTACATGCGCAAAATAAAATGAAATTTTGAGTTCAAATACGGGGCAGCAGTCCCGTTTATCTTGCACCGCGTACTACTAATAAGATTACTGATAACATGACACACAGGACGTTAGACACATCTAACGGCACTAGACGTAATACATTTTCGTGACCTGATCAACTGTTGTATTTATCATAACCAAGGGATTTGATTTCTACAAAAAGTATATTTTGACAGATTAATATTCCGTTTAATAATATTTTTTTCATTTCCTTTTAATTAGTCCATCAAGGGCCTTAAAACGTCTTATCGGGTCTAATCTTGTATAAAGAATATAAAGTTAAAAGTGACATACAGCGACCGGGCAGAGACATTTGGCCTCAACCGCAGCAAGAACACTAGAAGGGGGTCTCTAAACAAGACAGACGTCAATTAAAGGCAGGTGTTTATTAAAGTTCCCAACTTACCGCTGGTTTGCTACATTACATATTACTTATGTAATACTTATGCATGCGGTAATATTACATATTACCGCATGCGTGATTGAGTCTTGAATATGTACATTGACAAACAATATATATATATATATATATATATATATATATATATATATATATTTGTATGCTTTGCAAAGGTTGTAAATATATTTAAATCAATACTTGTTGTTACAATGATGTCAGTATAGGGTATGACGGAAACAATTTCCATGTATAATTTATGTAATTTAAGTGTTATATATCTCATTGTCTATGAGGAATGTATCTGTTTCGACCTGGTTTTCCTCTACTTCACAGCATCCTTTCTGTGGCACTGCATACATATGTTGTTCTCCTTCTTCATGGTTGGTACAGTGATCTGATATTTTATCACGGGACTTGTTTGTCTCTACAATGGTGACGAATTCTCTCGCTTGGGGAGTTATGTCACAAATTCCTTCTTTGTCGATTTCATCTTGTTTCTTAGTGTAAATTACACTCAGCTGCACAACATCTTTTCCAGTGTTTAAAGTTGACCTGTCAAGTGATTTTCTGCTGATCTCTAGTGCTGACATGTCTGAAGCTATAGCGTCACCAGATTCGTATATCACATTTTCAACTAGGTAATCACTTACTGCAGGCATCCCTTTCATGTCCAGATCACCATGAATTCCTCTATGACTTGTGGCAGAAAATGACGTCACAAACTCTTTTCTTTTAGCTGAACACAAAGCTACGTCATCAATTTCTACATATTCTCCTAGCTCCTCGTCCGTAGTAGTAACATCATATGGTCTAGTCTGTTCTGCTGATAGAACATGCGAATGCTTCCATCTGGAATCGAATAAAAAGGTTATAAATTGAGGTTTGCACAAATATTAAGAAGCATCATCCTTATTCTTCTAAACATACAGAACAATGTGGATATGAGTGCAGCAAGAGTTATTTTCTTCAGTTATGCCTTAGCAGGTACCCACACTATGATACGCACTGTGTTAATAATGATAATAATAATGAAAATAAAAATGATAATAATAATACATGTAATAATATTAATAATAATAATAATAATGATAATACATGTAATAATAATAATAATATTTACTATTGTTATTTTTGTAGAATATCATTCAAAATATTATTATTGTATTATTACATGTATTCTTATTATTATTATTGCAAAATATCATACAAAATAGTAATATTATTGTTATTATTATTATTATTGATATTATTATTTTAACTATCATACAAAATATTGTTATTTTTGTGCCAGATTATGAGTTTGACCTCAATCATATAAAATCAGAATCATCTCTATAAGATGATTTCACCTGATGATGAACGTTATCAGAGTGACAATTCCAAGCAGAACAAATAATCCCCCAACCGTTCCTCCTACCACCGCATTCTTGAAACTTGTTGAATCCCTTGTCGGACCTAGGAAAATATTTTACGAAGGTATTTTATGAAGCTTATTGTTATACTTATTGCATAATAACTTACGAAAATTTGTAGACGTATACAAGATGTTAAATTTATTAACACTTCGCTTTTCAGATTAATGGGAGATTTGGTCATATTATGAAGCTGTTTATATTTACATCACAGTTAATATAAAAAGGAAAGGAAGTCTTTCTGAAAATAAGTTTAGAATAATGCTGACGTCAGAAAATTTAACAAAAGGAGAGAGTTCTAAATGTTGGTCTAAAGTTAGCCTTTAAGCATCATATGATGCATTTATTTCTTACTACATTAGTCTTTTGTGCTGCTACATGAGCTGAACGATTATGTCAACAAACCTGCAGGCTTATCAACCCACCAAAATCCGAAATTGGCATCATTAGTAAACAAATACTGGAAAGAATAAACAACAACGTCAGAAAAACACTACAGCTGAATCAATGGAAAACACGGATGATGTAATAGACTGGTTCAAAATTATCAAAGAGAAAAAGAATGCAACTTTTATAGGATTTGATATATGCGTATTCTATCCATCCATAACCGGGAATCTGCTCCACAAAGCTATCAATTTCGCATCGAAAATTGAAAATATTTCTGATGATACAAAAGAAATAGTCATTCAAGCCAAAAACATCTTTATTATACCACAACGGCATCGCTTGGAACAAAAAGAACAATGAAAAGACTTTTGACGTAACCATGGGAAGCCATGATGGAGCAGAGACCTGTGATCTAGTCAGACTGTATATACTATCTGAGAGGTCAGTGTGGGACTATACAGAGACGATAGGCACGTCGCATGCCATTTACAACCAAGGCAAACCGAGGGGGTAAAAAGAGAATTTGCCAGATATTCAACAAGCTTGGCCTAAAAATTACAATCGAAGCAAACAAAAAAAAAAAATAATAGACTTTATGTTTTCAACAAGGCTGCCCCACCATATCAGGAGGCATTGCGCAACAGTGGATACAGTTTTGAACTCAAGTACATCCGCTCACAACAACCAAACACTGACGGAAAGAAGAGAAACAGAAGGAGCATAACGTGGTTCAACCCCCCCCCCCCCATACAGCGCCAACGTGAAACCGAACAAAGTTTCTACAGCTTCTTGACAAATGTTTCCCCCTGACCACAGATTACACAAAATCCTGGACCGAAACAACGTAAAAGTCAGCTATAGTTGCATGACTAACATGAGTCAGGTCATTTCAGCACACAACAAAGGACGACTTAACAATGAGAGAATTAAAGAAAAGAAAGCAGAAAGCATAAGCAAATACTGCAACTGTAGAAACCCGAAAGAATGCCCAATCAAAAAAGGATGCCTCACTCAAAGCATAATTTACCAGGCCAAAGTTACCAGACAAGACAACAAAAACAAGTGGAAACATATATCGGACTGACAGAAAACGCATTTAAAACGAGATACTATGGACACATCAGCAGTTTCAGGAATGAAAAATACAGAAATAGCACAACACTAAGCCACTACGTGTGGACTCGGAAGGGAGAAAAAAGATACCCTATTCGGTCAAATGGAAAATCATGGCTAAATGCAAAGCTTTTTCCAACACGTCCAAAAAATATGTAATTTATGCACCACCGAGAAATACTACATACTTTGCCGACCTGATCTGAGTTCACTAAACAATAGGAACGAGCTGACATCGTCATGCAAACATAGAACTAAATACCTCCATTGTAACCTTAAATAATTTTTAGGCCGACAATAATAAAGTTAAATGTGCAGTCTCAAGATCCCAGCCAACGTATGCAGGAACAACCAAATGGACTGCTAATTCACTGATCCCCTGACTAAACCAATACCTGGGGTCTTGATTAACTTTGAGCAAACCAACAGATCCTCGAGCGCTTCATAATAGTCCTAATACAGTACAATAGCCACGCACCCAGTAACCCTTTTTCACAAACATAACAAAAACTTTTAAATACATGCCTCACCGAACCTAGTAACCACAGATTAATCCTACCTATTATGACAAAAATTCACCCAGATATCCCATCACTCCAGATTGTACCTGAAGAGTGAGCCGGCTTGAATGCCGCTCTCACGAAACAGAACTGTCGCACACTGATGAAGTCAAACTAACTGTACTCAAATTATTTCTAAACGCTCCAATATGGTAGACCACTATCACCGAGATGTATTGAATTCATGCTATGCACCAAGTAACCCCTATTCACCAACATAACAAAAAATTTTAAATACATGCCTCACCGAACCTAGTAACCCCAGATTAATCCTACCTATTATGACAAACTTCACCCAGATATCTCATCACTCCAGTTTGTACCTGAAGAGTGAGCCGGCTTGAATGCCGCTCTCACGAAACAGAACTGTCGCACACTGATGAAGTCAAACTAACTGTACTCAAATTATTTCTAAACGCTCCAATACGGTAGACTACTATCACTGAGAAGTATTGAATTCATGCTACGGGAACAATAAAAATTATATATATATATATATATATATATATATATATTGTCTACAAGGGCTAGTATAAAATGTGATTAAAACTGGCTACCTATGTTTCAACATAACTTACATTCACATATGAAATGCGTTACATTGTTATTTTTGTAACAAGTTTGTGATGTCCATCGTCCACCTTTGTTAAGCAGTAGACACTTGTCCCTGGTGGGAACCCTGGATTTCACATCCTTCCAGTAGTTATTTAATATATCCTTGTTCCCCGGATCTAGATAGTATAGAAGCAAAGTTAAAAGAAGCGGTGAAACATAAATCACTCATTACCAATTAAACTTTCCTCAGTATGTGCCGCTGTTAACATTTATACCGACAGATGTTAAGATAATGACATCCTTTCGGTTTGCACACAAACCATGTCAAATCATTAAGGTACTCTTAAATTCATTAAATTATTCATTTTTCACTATTTCAGGCCTTCAGCAAAGAAGTACGCACTTTCCTAAATCGTGTTATTTACTGATTAATCATTTAAAGTTCATGCATCATTATTTTAGGAATGCCATCTGCAACAACTACCTATGTGCCATTGCCAGAGAATGTTGGTCAAAGAGAGCCAGAAGGTATCATCAACACTTCCATTCTGTCTGAGGAAATTTTGTATGCCAATGTACCATTATTCAGAAGAAGCAGCGAACAATAACAATAATTATCTTCATTACATGTCTGTAACGCATGCTCCCTAGTTTTCGGTGATATTTTCATAGTCAGACACGTGTTAGAAATCCCGTGTTGGAATTTTACTTCCGAGCAGGGGTATATTTTATCATTCATACCTACAAAACAGAGAATGAGTTACACCTCTTTAAATAAACAACCGAAGTGTATTTGGGTATTTTGTGCAATTGAATGAAAAAAGTCCTGTGTATACTTGATCAAAATGTATTATGGGGTCAGTTGTAGACCATGCACATATGACTGTCTAGATTGCGCTGCGGATCGGCGTTTCAGATTGTACTCGTGACTTTTTATGAAGAAAATGGAAACTATCTGGTGTCAAGAAGTTTCTAAAGTCATGAAAACATTATCAGTGGCAACATTCTCATCGATCCCATGACACTGAGCAGAAAGGTTTGCACGTGCGGTACCGTAGGGTTTGCAAGTGTGTACTAAACAGGATTTATCACCTTCAAGGACGCAATGTGTCATTTGCAAAATACGTTGATCGCAAGTGGTTTACATGCCAGATTGAATTTGTTAATATTCTGTGATTCACGTGGGATGAATCAGCAGGCCGTCCATCTCTTTGTGGCTTTAGTCAAGCAACGTCACAGGAAGGGTCATCAATATGTTCGAGGGTTTTTATAGTATAACAAGATTACTCATAGAATATATCACAGGAATCCCCTCCGTTTTGTACTAGAGTTAAACGAAAGCTTGTTTATTACATATATAGGTACAGAGGAGTACCAAGTCGAAAACCATGCTGCATAGAGCTGACGATCAGCAAAAATGGTTGACTTACCATATCTACACACGTAGTGATCATCACACGGTTGAAACTGTATGATGAGTTTTTTGTTCATATTCAAATACACTGCTCCACAATGTCGTTGGTTTGGCCTTTTTGTTTTCGTTAGATTCAACTTTGACCAAGATATCATTTCTAGAGTTAATAATGTAAATTAAAATGGCTTGTAATTTAATAAAGGATTGAAATTCGAAATTATGAATGTTTTAACTTGATTAATTACAGGTGAACGGTGGAACATACTTGACTTTGCTCTCTGTGCATACACAGTGTAACTGGATTGATCATTTCCACAGAAACGTGATAACTTTTGACAACTTTGTTTGCTACATTCCGTACAGTAGCGACCTCCTAGTTTATCTCTGCAGCAACAAATTGGTCCCTTCTTTCCCTAATAAAAGAAGAACCCGTACGCTTTGGAAAACCGTAATTTGCATATGCTATATTGTATTTCGTCGCCTGTGTGAGAAATGGTGACTTGTTAGTAGTCTTTCATGCTGGCCTTATGGCAGCGATTTAGTCATAAATTTCTACTTGATAATAGGCCCGTGTGTAAGTAAAATAGCACTTGTAATCCGTAGCATTGAAACTTATTTCTCCTTATTAAATGACGGGTCAAATGTTTAGATAGTGTATTGGTCGGTCGGGTATGCGGTACATATTCATCATGTTCATGATTACATAAGCATTTCGTAAACATTTTTTATGGTGATTGTATCTACCTTGTGCAACAAATAATAGGAGTGAACCTTGCAATACTTTTCGCAAGACTTCAAGTCTTCAACAGTGCAACATTTTTCGGGACATTCCATTTCATCTGAAGCGTCATGACAGCCTTGAAAATACGCTTTTTGTCCAGACCCGTCAGCTAAAAGAAAGGTAAGAATGATATCCATGTTATACTTACATCTGTAGGGAGCATTCTCTTTTTTAAACTGACCATTATATAATACTTTACTTCATAAGTGTCAGATACCATCTTTGTTCAATTGCCCATTGGTACATAAAATCACCTTCTTCATAAGTATCCGTGTAAAGAAGCCTCAGGTAAAATGTATCATACTGTTATCTGAAATTTTCAATGGTCTTGCATTATACAAATACATTATACATTGAGCTAATACATCTTACGATAGCTATTTTAATAATTGAGGCTCATTTTAATTTACGGATGTTTTTCTTGTTATATGTTGCCACTCCTCTTATCTTTTTATTGTTAACACTCCTCACGCAGAATCCAGGACCAATACAGCGGGACAGTTCTGCCACCGATCCAGGCGCTGTCGTTTAAATGTAGTGGTTTCAGAAGTTCTATCAGTATTTTATGTGAGTCCTCACTCTAGTCTAGGCCAGTTTGTTCGCCCTTGGTACAGGCAAAAGCTTGCTATGAATAAAGACAATTGCAAATATTTGCAAAAGTGATACCATTATATTATTTACAGAAGATCTGATGCGTTCACAAATATCAAATATCAAAGTGTATGAATCTATATGGAAGGATGCAGCTCACATACAAATTAAAAATGTAGAGGCAAGTATCTGTTGCTATATGAATATCGTGTACTTTACAACCAGAATTTAAAAATAATCAACTGCAAAAATACGAGCAAGTATAAAGACATAATGCTAACACAAGATCCCGGTCTCGCCGCTCACTGTTTGTATACCTCATACACCTTATAATTTGACACTGGAGATTATTAAAGGCATTGCATGCAAGACCTGTGGCAAAAAATGTAAAAGCAGTGTTATTTTTTATTATATACGATATTTTGTTATAAAATGATATATCTTAATTAAAGAGTATTTAGGTCATATCTCAGTCATATTTTGTATATCAGTTTTATCGTAACATGAATTAGACATCAACTTGTATTGTAACATATCTTTATGTTGATTCATACAATTTATTTGGTTTGATTAAATGTTTTTATCTTTGTCTATCTCATCTTATTAAATTTTAAAAAGGCAGTATACATGCATTAAATTTGTTATTAAACTATTGATTACTTTGTTCTCAGACATATCTTTTATTATACATTTGGTCATTTTAGATGACACAGTCCAGAAAATAAAGGTCATCAGAGGATTTTCTACACATATCTTTAGCTGACTGCACGTTGCGCAGAAGTGAGCCATATATGTTATTTGCTGCCGGACGACAATATCTGAAGCCCACAATTTGCCCTAATGAACAGGTCAAAATTAGCCGAAATTCTAAGAGTTCTTTGACAAACCTTGATTTTTTTCAAAGTTCTTTCCACACTCTATCAATTGTGCTACAATTTTCCGTTTAGATATCCCTCTTATTCATTAAAGCCTAGTAGATGTGGCTCATTTGATGCGAAGTCGAAACATGAGGACCATTTGCATTAAATGATGACGTCACTTTTTTTTATCTGTGCAGTCGTCGAATTTATCGGACATTCATTGACATGGAAAATAATTTCTATACGCCGATTGTGTACGATAGAGTACAAATGTTGTCAGAAACTATTTCATATTCATGTTCAAAATTCATTTAGACTCGTAGCAATAAGGTTATGTTATACTAAATGTACACGATAGGTTTTCTTTATATTCTTAGAACACCAAATTGCAGCTTTCTCTCCGTAAAAGACATAAACACTATTCTTTACATCCATATGGATCATGACCATTTGATCAGGACCTAAGGGCTAGTAAAACCACTTTTTTTTAATGATCACACATTTCTTTCTCTAAATTTGGGACCTTTCAATGAAGCAGTGCTTCCGTTAACAGGGCAAAAATCGTAACCGTTATACCTAGAAACTTTTTACTGTACAGTCTAGAAGGCCCTAGGCAAATCTTATTGGAAACCTTAAATTTAGCCATGGTGGCCTACATATTTTTAGCTCTGGGTCGAAAGCATGGTTTTAAATACCCAGACAGTCAGGAGGTTCTCAAATTGTATACATTAATTGATATAATATTCAGAAGGGCCCTGGCAAATAAAAAAAAAACAAACAAAAAAATCAAAAACAAAAAAAAGGTCACGTGACCTAAATTCTGGTTAAAACATGATAAGAGCACCCAGACAATCAGACAACACACACACATTGTATACCTTAGACCTAAACACTTTTAACTCTCTGGGAAAGTTTAGGCCAAACCTCCTTGGAAATTTGGTCAAGGTGACTTCCATCCTCCGAGCTCCTGTCCAGCAATATGATTGCGAGCACCCAGACAGGCAGGCAAGTCTCAAATTATAACGGTTAGGCCACGATTCCTCTGACGAAACATCTAAGTAGGGCATAATGCCTACTTCTGGGCACCAAGAAAGTCATACCGGGCACAAATCTTAACTGTTTGATCTGGAAATGCCTTTCTTTATAAAAAGGAGGTCAATAAAATATTTCCTTTGACATTCAAAAGAATTTCACCGTTATCTATATTGTGTGAGCTATATGAACGAGTACCCTTTAAGCCATTTAGACAGAAGTTGTAAACCCAAAATAAGATCGCTGTTACCTATTCTCTAAGGATTCTGGGCAGGAAAGAGAAGAATTTAGAGCACTTGGGGGGAGGGGGGATCTACCCGTTGTTCAAGGTTCCTTAACAATTTTTTTTCACCAGATCATAACATCAATAATTAATACATGCATTATCTGTACATCAAATTAAGTTGTGCGTCGTGACCCATGGTTCAGTTGTTTGTATGAATAAATCCGTAGAATCTGTTTTGACTTCTAAACTTGGTACTTTCATCCCTTTAAAGAAATGCCAATTTTTATGTGCAGATGTCATCGTATCGCGCTGATACAATAAAAGCGCAAAAAATGACTGCATTTAAATTTCACAGATAATCAGTAAGCTAGTAGAAGCCCTGTAGATGGGAGCACAGTAGCACAGAAGAATCCAAAAGAAAACAAAAAGGCAGGGTTTCAGGTTTAATATTCATCACCAAATAAATATACGGGCCTCTTGTGACACGGGGTTAACCTCACATTGACATGAGATATCCTCAGAATATCACCTAGTTATCCTAAAGGAAACACGAGGTATTCTGACGGTGAAACGGGGATATCCTCACAGGGACACAAGTTTATTCTATCAGTGATAACGGAATATCCTCCCAATATCCTGACATTGACAGAAGGAGTATCATGACAGTAGCACGATGGTATCTCTACAATGACAGGGTGATATCCTCCCAGTGACATAGGGGTATTAAGACAGTAATAGAGTGATATCTTCACAATGGTGAGGCTTTTCCCACAGGGATACAATGGGATCTTCAGAGTGACAATGGAGAACTCTCCCAGTAATACAATTATATTCTTCAATTACACCGCTGTTTCTCACAGTAATACAGTTATATCGGCAAAGAGGTGTGGTATTCCAACAGTAATACAGTGATATCCTCACAATGACACGAGGGTTATCGCATAGTAATACAGTGATATCCCTACAGTGACACGAGGGATTCATCACAGTAATACAGTGATAACCTCGCAATAACATGGGAGAAATCTCACAATAATACATTGATGTCTTTAAAATGACACGAGGGTATTCTCACCGTAATAGAGTGATATCCCCAAACTGACACAGGGCTATTCTCAAAGAAATATAGTGATGTCCTCACAATAACAAGGGGAGTATCTCACTCTAATAGAGTGATATCCTCAGAATGACACTGGGCACTCTCACAGTGATAAAGTGATATACTCACAGTGACACGGGAGTTTTCTAAAAGAAATACAGTAATATATTGTCAGTGACAAGGAGGTATTCTCACAGTAATAACATTATATACTCACAGTGACACTATGATATCGTCAGAGTGACTTGGTGTTAATCTCAATAGTGTTTCCTCAGGTATACAAAGTGGCATGCTGACAGCCACACGGGGGCATTCTCACAGTAGCACAGTGATTTCCTCAATAGTGTTCTGGGGGTATCCTTAGATATAAACAGGGGTATGCTGACAGCGACATTGGGGATCCTCACAGTTACACAGTGATATCCTCACAGGAACAGGGGAGCATTCTCACAGAAGTACAGTGATATCCTCGTAGTTACAAGGGGAATTCTCAGAGTAATAAAATGATATCCCGACAATGACGAGGGTTTTTTTTCATAGTTATACCGTGATATCCACACAATGACACTATGATTTCGAGAGTGTAACTGGGGGTTATCCTCAATCGTGTTCTAGGGTATGCTCACAGAAACACAGGGGTATGCTGACAGAGACAAGGGGCATTCTCATAGAAATACCGACAATGACGAGGGGGTTTCTCATAGCTATACCGTGATATCCACACAATGACACTATGATTTCGACAGTGTAACTGGGCGTTATCCTTAATGGTGTTCTAGGGTATGCTCACAAATACACAGGGGTATGCTGAGAGAAACAAGGGAATTCTCATAGTTATACCGTGATATCCACACAGAAAGACAGGTGAATTCTCATAGAAATACGGCCACATTCCCGCAGTTACACGGGGAAATTCTCACAGTCATACAGTGATTTCCATACATTTTAGACTGCCCAATTCCCAGTAAAGGTGTCAGTTCTTATCTATGGTTCCATTTAGTGTCCTGAAACCTCATATGTTTACTGCTCATGACTTATGTTATCAGTTTAGGAAGACTGGTGGCGCCACCTGTATTGTTTTCTATTTTTACGCATTTCTCTTTATATTCTTAGTCAACCAAATTACAGATATATCTCCGTAAAAAGACATAAACACCATTCATTACATCCATATGGATCATAAGCATTTGATCAGGACCTAAGGGCTGGTTGCACCACTTTTTTTAATGATCACCCAATTTTTCTCTAAAGTTGAGACCTAAAAATGAAGCAGTCATGCCGTTAACAGGGCACAAACTGTAACCGTTATATCTAGAAACATTTCACTGTACAGTCCAGGAGGTTTTAGGCAAATCTCATTGGAATTAAGCCATGGTGGCCTATATATTTTTAGCTCTGGGCCGAAAGCATGGTTTTAAGTAACCAGACTGTCAGAAGGTTCACAACTAGCACACATTTATTGTAATATAATATTCAGAAGGGCCCTGGCAAATAAAAAAAATAAGGTCACGTGACATATATTCTGGTTAAAACATGATTACGAGCACCAAAACAGTCAGACAACACACACATCGTATCCGTTAGACCGGGGCACCTTTAATTCTAGGCCAAATCTCCTTGAAAATTTGGTCATGGTGACCTCTATCCTCCGAGCTCCTGTCCGGCAACATGATTGTGAGCACCAAGACAGGCAGGTCACAAATTATAACAGTTGGGCATAGAATCTTCTGACAAAACATCTAAGTAGGGCATAATGCCTGCTTTTAGGCGCCAAGAAAGTCATACTGGGCACAAATCTTAACTTTTGTATCTGGAAAAACCTTTCTTAATATAAAGGGAGGTCATTAAAATATTTCCTTTGACATCCAAAAGAAGATCACTGTAATATATATTCTGTAAATAATATAAAAGATTTCCCTTTAAGCCATATAGGCAGAAGTTGTAAACCCGAAATAAGATCGCTGTTACCTATTGTCTAAGGACTCTGAGCAAGAAAAAGAAAAGAATTTAGAGCACTTTGGGGGGCATTCTACCCATTGTTCTAGGTTACTTAACAATCATTTGTCACCAGATGAGAACATCAATAATTAATACATACATCATTTGTTCATCAAATTCAGTTGCGCGTCGTGACCTATGGGTCACGTGTTTGTGTGAATAAATTCGTGTAATCTGTTTTGACTTCTAACTGCTAACTTCATGTGCAGATAGCATCATCTCGCGCTGAGTCAATAAGAGCGCAAAAAAAAAGACGGTAGTTAAAGATACAGTGGTATCTTCAGAATGACAATGGGGAACTCTCCCCGTATTACAATTGTATCCTCCAAATACACGGCTGAGTCTCACAGTAATACAGTTATATCGACAGTAACATGTGGTATTCCAACAGTAATACAGTGATATCCCCACAGTGACACGAGGGATTTATTACAGTGATACAGTAATAACCAGTGAATACCGTGGTATCCCCACAGTGACACGGGGGCATTCTCACAGAAATACTGCGATTTCCAAACAGTTACACTCTGACATAGGTTACCCTGACATCAAGCACGGTGTTCCCTGAAATGACCATGCGCATCCACAAAATGACCCAGGGATATCCTGATGACAATATCCCCCTCAATGGGACTTATAATTACATAAACGGTAATTCTTCTCATTGGATGATACATAGTGTGCTCTGTCCAACGCGGCTGGTTTTTAGGAACTTACAATCATTCAGTAATAACAAAAATTGTCACAAATACATGTAATATATTTACAGCTGGTATTTATTGTAGATTTTAACCTAAAGTTAAATCTACATATATCTCTCCTATTATATGACCGGCAATTACGGACATCCATTGAATTTCGAATTTTTCGAATGAACCATTATCCGATCTAGTTTGGTCCATCGAGGTAATAATGTAATTTAGGCCTCGCGTGCCTCTTATGGTAGATACTCTTAATATCCAACCGTGTGGGTTGTTTTTCAAGTTTTGTTCAATTTTCGATTCCTTGTTGCATTTTAAGACTAATAGGCGCAAGGAAGACCAGTAGGTGCAGGGAAGTACCTATTTGCCTGAAAGGTATTTACAGCCATTCCCTTATTAGGTTTGCAATGTTTTTATTGACAAGCTATACATATGGTGTCTGTCGGAATACATGCCAGATTCATCGTTAATGTTAGTGATAAAACCCATAATTAAAATCAAAAGGGATAAATCTGTTATTTTAAAATGTATTGATCATGCGAACAATTGCTGTTTGTCTGTGGATATGGGTGTTTGCCAGTAATCAGTGACAGATCAGGAAGTCATGTGATTAGCGTTACGCCCAGGTAGCTGACTTATTTATCTTGGTTCATCTTAGTTAAGACAAAATCAGTAAATTGCACAATACAGCATTATACCATTACGTCTGGTCATCCTATAAACATAACATGTTATTCTCTATCACCTCGTAACACGTAATGTATAATTTTCCCTGCCAGGAGGGTATGCGTTCATCCCCGACTGGTGTTTATTTGTGTGTTTGTATATGTATGTTTTACATGACATAACTTATGCTATCATAAATGGATACTCATGAAATGTTCAGGGCATTTCGGGAATGGACCAATAACGAATCGATTACATTTCGGGTGTGGATCCGACACATAATCCGCAATCAGCAAGAATATTCGCCAGTGTACAGTCACTTATGCAAGAGAGAACCTTGGAATATGGACCGAATAAGTGAATGCAAACATAGGTTTAGGAATCTCAAAATAGTGGACGAGACACGGCGAAGGCTTGCATTCCTTAGAATGCAGATTTCTTGTTAAACATTGTTTTTTTATAAACATTTTAAAAATATTTTGTATGTATGTATGTATATATATATATATATATATATATATATATATATATATATATATGAATATATATATTAAATATATTGCCCTCTTTCATCTCTTCCACAACAGATACAACTCTTTATCTTTTAAACATACTCATTATTCACAAACAATCCATTCTGTCGTTATATATTTTACCGATTCTTTTTATTCTGATTTTTTAGCCATTTTATCTATTTTCAACGATGCTTATCCTTAAGAGGTACTCTACTAAAGGCTTGTGAAAGGTGAATGTCGTATGCTACTTATAAGAAGTCAAGTTACTATTGTCCTGAGCGAAACTGATCTACCTTCATTTTAAGATCTTACATATAGCCAACCGATCCTGCTGTACGTTACGTGTGGCTCCTATGCTTTCTGCACTTAAACCTAACCTCAGTCCGCGTTTCAACTTGAACATTTCTCAACACGTAATATGTGAGCCTCACGTTTACCGATCTAGGTCTAACCTATGACTTTAGGCCTAAGTCATATACAGTGAAGAATACATATACGACAGGACTTCGACAGAAAATTGTGATAATCCCTTGGGTAATCGTGGATGTGTTGTAGAAAAAGGTGTTTTGCGACGGAAAAACTGTCGTAGACCCTTGTCGTAGAATTTTGACAGGTTGAAAGTGTTTTCAGCGTCGTAGGTTACGATTTATGTCAGGCCAGTCTCGTAGGTCTGTTGTACGATATCTACAACAGGGTTACGATAAACCTATGGCGCTCGAACGATATTTTGATTATCTGAGGCCCCAAGAATCGTAGGACTTTCCTAAGACAGCCCAAAGACTTACGCACGTTCTAAGTATGACGGTCCTACGAATGATTTACCGTGGTATGTCATTTATGCGACCACAGAGGGTTTGTCTTTAGCCTGAGTCACATACATCGCACAACACATATATGATACGTCTACGACAGTAAATTGGGGATTTTTTTTCTTTTTATTACGACCATCGAAGGGACCTTATACGAATGTCATAGGAAGAGAGTACGATTAGACTTGGACAGCCCTGGCCAATTTTCCAACGACCGTCGTACAACATATATTTTACATGTGAACGCTTCCACGAAATTAAAACAAACTATCTTACGACGGTTCAATCTGTGGTAGCCCGACAATCAAAATTGTAGGTTGTGACTTAGGCCCTTTGCTTCTACTTAGCTGTTTGCCAAATCTTCAAACATTAAGGTTCAGGTATTTGTGGGTTGTTTACTCGCGTATTTACTTAGCAACATATTCTCGGAGGTTCACTAAACCAGTTTAGATGAATACCTGTTTGTAATTACTAAGTTGTCTTAAGAGACGTAGTCAACATGATTTGAACTTGCAATAACCACAACTACACTTAACTTACCCCATTCATATAAAAAATAGATCTGGTCGCGGAGGTAAATTATAACAACAATGTCTGCATAATTAGAATTTGCAACGAATGTTCAATATAAAGATTACATTAGTTTCTCACATTGTAAATTGTACATAATCTGTACCCTCTCCAGTGCACGAGCATTGGTTTCTTTAAATTGTCAAACGCCGTTTACTCTTCTGGCCCATTATGACATTTAGCCGTTGCATCCCCGGATTCGTATGTGATGTTTCTAACATACCGTCTGGCACGCCTGTGTTATTATGGGCGCTCGACATTGTTGAGTCATATGAATAATATGGGGCATTTGCAATCAGAACCGTCTGCTCGACCATCCCAGAAACAAAGAAAAATGTCATTTAATTCGCACAAGAATTGCCGCGCATCAGTACCCTCATGATTCAAAATTCACATGACATAAGGTTTCACACTCTCCTGAAATATAAGATCGGTTGAATTCCAGGCTCACTCGGTTCGTCTTCAGTACTGAATGTTTAATGATAGGAGTGCGCTGACAGACAATTAATCTTAAATTCTAATTACCCACATAAATACGTAAATATCCAATTTATCCGCTTTGTTTAAAGTACATTCTGTAAACCGCAGTATTCATAATATATTCAACAACGGATCACCTCACGATCATTCGCTGTGTATTGAAGAACTATCATTTTTCATATATATTAATATCTTATTCTTTTTTTTATTTTCATCGAAAAAAATAGCAAAGGCATAAAATAGCATCTGAGCGTTACTACGGTTATCCATAGCCCTATACACAATCAGCCAAACTCGAAGGCAGTTATCCTTTATATACTAATACACTACAACAACATACAAAGCAGTAAATCATTGGGACCCGAGTGTACGACGAGAGCCGGTTATCACTAAGGCATATTTGTATCTTTATGCATAATTTTATATAATTAAAATATGAATAATATAATATAATTTTCTACTTGTCTGTCACATACCTATCGGTATGAACGACCAGGTTCTCTAAATGATAAACAAACTGGCTGAAGCTAATACTCTCCAAAGGATGTTTTAATCACTGCACAGGGGAGTCCTATGTTTACACTGCTCTAATTGTGTACCTAGGGGTATCAGTTTAGTTGTATATACACAGGACTCCGACAATCAACTGAACGAGGTAACTAAATATGTCCCCGTACAACGATATTCAGTACATCTAAAGTTTGAGTGTAAAAATAGTCCTTGGCCTGTTACTGGAAACGCTCACACCAGATACAAAATAGCCGGAACACCAGTCCGACGGCAATTGCGATATCCGCTCTGAGGTCCGTTACAGAGGTATCAGCGTAGCCCTCCTCTGACACTGTTTTTTACGCTTACAGAGATCGTCTCCTATCTGTCCAGACTATGATAAACGCAGACTTGCAGAAAATCGTCAGACTACTCCAAACGGGCAGTTGTAGCCATTTTCCTCTCAAACAATGCTTATATATGCTAGCTGACATCACAAGGGCCAGTAAACACACCGACTCTAACTAACTACATGATTATAAGATGGGCACGCCTCCAGAGACCAAACCCTGAGAAAAAGTAAACTAAGCAGGTGTTTGGCCTTTGAAGTCTACAATAAACAATGTTCCTATAGGAACAGTCTAGACATAAAGGGGTTCCCATGGAAATAAACTGTACTGAAATTATTATTAAATGAGGCACTTGTGCTCTCTAACCTTACATCTAAACATGATACTCCACCTTAATATAAAATTAATTATAAAAACAATCATCTGGTTAAATCAGTATTTAAATATACAAAAAAACAACTAAGTCACAGTCGTCTGGAGATATTGTCCTTTATATAGCATATGCGTCTCGTGTAGTTGTGCATTATGAAGAACAAAGAAAGACATATACATTAACTGATAACCCTTAGAAGATATTTGAAAACTTATACATTTTTAATGAATGTACACGTTTATTTAATTATATATTGGGGTACGTCGCCATTTCAACCTCTTTCGATACAAGTAGAATGTACAGGACCTGACCTCCTCGACCATCTCTGCAACTCAGCAGAACCAGATCTGCTGTTCTTACAGGAGGCAGGAGGATTGTGTAAACCGTGACTATACTGAAAGTCAGAACGAATCTTGTCAAAGCCATGATGACAACCAGTCTGAATATTACATGATACGCTGTGTATATATCAATTCTATTGACAGGCCGATGACTGGGAAGTTTGCTCATGTTGGCCAAAGAAAGATAATTAACATCCTTATTAGCACTGTACCTAAACCACAGGCCTGGTGATTTCCCAGATAAGGGTACACGGAAGCATTAAGGAAATTTTCCCTATGCTAAATTTAATATTAACAGGCCTGGATTACGCGACCGACATATAAACAGACCACGTATCAGGAGAAAAGTATTCATAGCAGGAAATTGTAAATAAAATATCGATCACTGTGTTTTTTGTTGTTCGCGAGGGTTTCGAATTAGTGATATTCGCAAAAACGAAATCATGAATAAGACGCCATGCCTACACAGTTGAGCATCCATACTGTATAGCCTCATCAACTGACATATACGTCATCGGTGTGTGTAGCTTCAATGGTCGAAAGGGCAAAGATTAATACTGTAAATTTCAACATCTTGTACAATACCCTTACTCACAATTGATGTTGCGAATAATGATAAAGAGGATTTTGTTCCTTTGGGGTCATCACCATATTTTAAAATTTTTACGCTTTAAAATACCTAAATTTAGTGACTCAATCGTGAAATAGCGAAACAGGAACAATATTGAATTACATAAACAGTAAAATTTAACCTTCCAAGTATGAAACCAGTCCTGGTATTTTATGACATTGTATGACAAGACATGAGTTATATTTGTTTACATAATCACGCCTATCAGGTGATGTACGGCATTAGAACAACTACATGCTTTGACTGCATGGGATTGCCTTACAATGTCATCATTACTTCTTAAAATATTGTTTTTCGTCCATCATTTTTTGTTCCATTCCGAATAGTCCGACGACCTGTCAGATTTGCTTTTTTAACTTCTCTTGTCAGTGCCATCCATATTCACATTGTTTGCTGACAAAATCTGTCCTCTGTTACTGATTGGTATTTCGGTATTTTGTTATATGGGACCAGCCTTTCAAATACATCTGTTATGCGGCAATGACGTTTCGATTTAACTCACTACAGACTTCAAGCAGTACACTGCAATTCATAATCAGCTGGATCTCGACCAATGAATTGATATGTGTACTCGAGACCCATCCACTGGTTTCTTATGTATCTCTGAGGGACAAGAGGATGACCGGGCAGTTCAGGCAAGAATAAAACGTGAAACACAATTAACAAAAGACACGTATATACATTTCTTTTCGGAAATCATTTGAGGTTATATTTCAAATGTAAGGCTGAGAACAGTAAGCATACATAATTAAAAAAATTGCATAACTATGAGTACGGTTTTCCTAAAATAATATCCAGTGTAAAAGTAATTATATTGAGTATATGGAAATATATATGATCTGACAAAATAAAATTTACTTGTTTAAGTGAACTGCGTATAAATGAGCCCACCTATCAATCACGTGCGGGAAGGTCTGACCATTGAGGTCCATATGTTATATATATATACTATGATCGGACACTTGATCCTGTGATATCGTCGCTATATCATGTATTCGACCAGGAACATGACTCCCTTTATGTCAGTTTACATTCTCGCACTACATGCAATCGTTTTAGTATCACTCGAATGCCATTTTGTTGGGCGAGATATTTGACAGTCTATATCAGTGCTTTTCTCTCGCATCTGCATAAATTGGTCCTCATATAAAGTTCAAGTTATAATCAATAATCCGGCTAAATGTAGTACACGATGCTGTAGCTTTTTGAACAAAGAGCTATTTATATGATGCATTTTAGGGACGTACACTAATTGAAATCCCCAGGTAGTTCACTTATCTGGGGGAAACTATGATTATATATGTGTAAAGTATATGTGTTTATATTCACACACACACAAACACACACACACATATATATATATATATATATATATATATATATATATATATAGAGAGAGAGAGAGAGAGAGAGAAAGTATTGTTCCGAAGTCGGAGGGTGTGAGCGGGGGACACCCCGAACCACATTGTGGGGAAAAAAAATGTAGTCTGGAAATGAAGAATACTGCACTTCCCTTTGTGTGTATAATGAATTCCGTTAAGATTATCATGTTAATATGACCTGATCATTCTATACACCAGTAGTCTCAAATAATCTGTTATGTCTGTTAATATTACACGTAAAATAAATAAAATTGTCACATATTTCCATAATTCCAGCTAAATTCAACATAAACATAGTTTATTATTTCCTATTTTTATCATTAGTTGTCATTTATATGCCAGTGTACAGGATATAATATTATCTTATGCCATATATATTATATAATGCTTGTCTTTGTTAATAATGATGCTTACTTGCCGCTCTCTCGCTGAGGACTTATGTATCCTAGACTATGGTGTTGTGACATATCTTATCAGCAGCGCCCTTTACTGCCCATATAATTAGTCAAGGGTACTCTTTTCTATTTTAACTCCATATTAACCGATGTCAATATTACATACAAAAATAAAATAAAATAAAAAGCCGCCCGACCGTATATAAAAGTATATCGGGCAAAGGACCTAATCAGAAATGAGCTGAAATATTCGCTAATGTTGTTGTTTGAATCTTCTGGACAGGAAACATTATTCAGCCGCTTTACTTTACGAGGTCTCTCTTTTCTTCAAGGAGTAGAAAAAGATTATTCATGAACTGTCTTGATTATCATCAAATAACAAATTAATTGTCTGTATGCTATACAACATAAACTATTTTTCCTATCTTACACGATTATTGGTTTGTAATTTGTAATGTTTTTGTATCACTTCTGTTTTGACATTTTAAATGTTGATCTGCGCTTTGTCGGAGAAAATAAAGGTTAACAACAACAATATTATATAAGTAAAATAAAAGGCCGCCCGAAAGTATATGAAAGTATATTGGGCAAAGGACCTAATCAGAAATGATCTGGAATATTCGGTAATGCGTTATCAAAAATTAAAAAAAAGTTTGTATTAAGGGTCGTATATATGTATATATATATATATATATATATATATATATATATATATATATATATATATATCGAATCAGGGTTTTGTGTGATTGTGCTGCAATAAGTGATTTATTACCTTCAGTTTGGAATCTGGGAAATTGGATATATAAATATGTAATATAAAGCGACTAGGCTTTAAAATGCAGCTTATTGGTATACTGTGACAATCAATATGAGTTATATCCACTCGCGAGTGCGTTAACTGGCCCTCACATAACGCATGCTTTATAAGCAGTAAGAGCTATGCTTGAGGAGACCTTTGACCAGCAGATTTTAAGAGGTCCGACATTGAGTTGTCTAATATTGTAAAGGCTGAGATCTCTAAATAGCAACACAGTGGGGGATGGGTATTTATTCATACAAGCGGTTTGACCTTTGGTGTGTTTCGTTAAGTTTAACAGTCCCAGAATAGGTTTGGCAAAATTTAGAAATTGTTCCATGGAGTTATCATAAGGGTATGCACACATTCTACACAATATATAGATGGGTTTGGATGATGTATATGTTCAGAGGAGGAACATGGGACGATTTTATTCTCTCCTTCTCTTACGCAAATATATCCACTTTTGATCAAGCATACACTTTTGTAGTATGGTTTACATTTCCGGCGAAACGTAATACATGTACTTTCGGTTACAAGATATTGTTGCTATTTTAATTATCTGTTTATTTTTTTATTACATTATCTCTTTTTACTATTTATTTTATGCATGTTTTGGCCATACGCTCTCTAAAATTCCCATGTAGTTCATTCATAATATATATATATATATATATATATATATATGTAGAGAGAGAGAGAGACAAGTGTCCGTGAGTGGGAGGGTTTGCTAGGGGAACACACCCAACCACGTTGTGGGGAAATTAAAAAATGATCAAAATGAAAATATCTGGGACACTTTCCTTGGTTTTTATGGCCTTGATGATAATCCCGGTATACCGAGCTTTTACCCGGGGTTGTGGAGATGCATTAGAGCAGACAAGGATTGTTTTCTTATTTATTATTTTAACGTGAAAAAATAATGATTTTCAATGGGATACTGTCTTAATAAGAGATGTAAAAATATGTTTACATTTATTTTGTTGCATTGTGCTCGTGGCAAGAAATTCATATATCGATATGTTTACCATTAAGACCTTGTCGGTAATGGATTTAACTGCGAACAAGAAAGGGACGCGGGGCCATCAGCTTTCCTAAGACCTTAGACTAGAAACATATATTATTAGAACTATAAAGGATCGATAAATGTAAGGGAAATGTGAAAGATGAAGTAAATGCATGTTTTACGGCAAGAAATCTGTTCCCAAAGAAAGAAACCGGGGAATGCATACCATTTTAGTTGCTTAAGCGGAACCAAGTGATATCGCAACCGTTTTTTAAACGTATCAGACCAAATTTCAGGCCTGGAACTTCGGCACCCACTCTACCCTACCTCTTTTCAGGAAATCGGAACCTTAAGAATTTGTCATTAATCTCCCATGGTTTAACCCCTCCTTTCCATAAAGCGAGAATCATGTTTTTTTTCACATTTACTGACGAAGTGTCAGAGCCCGGGTCAAATGTCAGATCATACATGCTTTGATCCCTCATTAAAGCAGGGTTATTCATAGGCACAATAGTCCTTTATCCTTCACTGGAGGGGAATGAGAGGCAATCCGGTGGAAAATTCCCTGCAGATAATAAAAGACGCAAAAATTATTCAAAATGATGATCACATTTAACATTATTGCTTACATTGCAAAAAAGGTGGACCGAATTCTTTTTATAAGTATTTGATTCCGTTTACACTTTGGTGTTAATATGACCAGATCATTTTGCACACCGTAGTCCCAAATAATCTGACATATTTCTAGGAATCGTTTAAACGTTTAACTAATTAGACATATGCAACTTTATTTTTTCATACTTTAATCATTTTTTTGTCATTTATATGCCAGTGCATAAAAAATGGTTTTTGGAGTTTTTACTGTAGAAAAGTTATTTCACATTAGGATATATTTTCTGAACTATTTAAATTTGTTGCTGAATCCCGCGAATCTACAATAACATTTTTTTTAAAATTTTTTTTTAAAGCGACGAAGAATTGTACATCTAGTAAAACCATATTGAACAACTAAATGGCTTGATCTTAACAGTGCAGTAATCGGTATGGATGTGTATCCTCGATGCAGAAGCACTGGCTCTCTTCAATAACCATTGGCTGTTGGCGATGTGGTTTTTATAAATCAGATAAACTAAGCGTAGTGCTGTGTATAAATTTATAAGACTTAGTGTCATCAATTTTTTCGTGCAGGGACAATAGATAACAGTGTTTTGAGCAGGACCAGTTTGAAGCACGCATGAAGGTGTTATATTGTAAAAGTGCTCTACACAGCTGTAAAGAGAAGAACGGGGGTTTATGTATTTGGTCGATTATATAAGACGAACTCATACCGACTTATGTGTACGTTTATGTTTGCGTACAAGGCCCATTCCTCTATATTATGATTTGATGTTATGAATTTTCTCGTGCAGGGACCATAAACAGTGTCTTAAGCAGAACCAGTTTGAAGCACCAATGATGGTGGGATATTGTATAAGTGTGGTAAACAGCTGTAAAGAGAAAAACGGACGTTTATGTATCTGGTTAATTATATAAGACGAAGTAATACTGACTTATGTGTACGCTTATTTTTGCGTACAAGGCCCATTCCTCTATTTAAAATAATCCTTATAATATATATTATTAAAAGATAAATTTATGTATTTAGCATGGTTTGTTGCCTACATATTTGTTTGATTACCAATCTTGCACCACAAAACCTGCTATAAAAATTACACTGCTAACTACATTTCATTAAAACAATGAACAAAGAGATTTACTTCTTTTCTAAAATCACGATACATGAAGTATACATTTTGTGATTTAACAATTTTGAGAGCAAATCATAAAGAGAGGCAGTAGCTGAACTTTTCTGTTTGTTTATATTTGACTAATTACTCGGGGAATAGTAATATTTATGAAAGTACGAGTGTCTTCAGAGGGTTGACGTTACCTTGGTTGTGTGTCTCGAGGCACAGGTAGAGTGCTAATTTAATTTCTACTGAGGAAATGTGTGAGTTGTCGTATCAACATGCATGGCATATGTTATTTAACAAAAAAGATTATTGATTTTTTTTGTGGCGAAGAGGGAGCGTCAATTTATTTGTACTTTTTCTCTCTCGCACACTTTCACGTACACATATATCCTAATATGAAGGACTGATTAGTTGAAATTCTTCCATAAAGGTCTAAGAGGGTATAGGCCCCGTTGCCTGAATCAAACATGTTCATTAGTTGTGTGATACCTCCAAATGCTATCGCACAGTTTCAGGAGAGAAAGTACGCCGGAGGAGGTGTACTATACACCTAACAGTTACCGAACCGAATCCAAGCCCCCACAACATACCAATATGCACGCATTCTCAAATCTTCCGGAATGACAATGTTTTTCTTTGTATGTGATATATAATTCTTGCTAATGTAATGGTAGTTTATGCACAAAACTTTGACAAAGATTTTTCTTTTTATAAATGAGTTACGTTATTTTGATATCACATACATCTGCTTTTATTTAGTGTCAAATAAATATGGAATCACGACTTAGTGTTCTACTGTTCGAATAAACTGTTCTAATCTGATTTAAAGTGGATTGCCGTTCGGATATATAACAAGTTTGTAAATACATTTTTTGTAATATATAGATTTTGCAAAACAAATATTGGTGGATATTGCAGAGACATGATGAGTATTATCGTTCATTGCCTATGAGAAATAAATGTGTCAATTTGGTTTTCAGGAGACCTGCATAGGGCTTTATGGACACCAGCTAAAAAGTTTGTCAAGTTCTTGTTTTCTCAATTTCCCCAGCCGTCAGGTATTTTGTCATGTGGCCGTGTTTTTTTTTAATATATGTATTCCTGGCTTCAAGCTCTTTCTTTGTCCATTAGCTTATCACGTGATTCATTATTTACCTGTATCTTTAGGTTTCCCGGTGCCTTGAAGAAACCGGAGCAATTGCTTCCCCGGCTTCTTCCATCATATTTTCACATGGTTCGTCAGATTCTTCAGTTATGCCTTCTCTGCTGTGCAGTGTTGTATCTGGACGGCTTATGATACCCCATTCACATCCATGACAGTGCGACAGGAAATGGCGTGACAAGATCTGTTCCTTTAGTTAGACCCAAAGCTTCGTCATCATTACCTAAAATTAATGCGTCCTCAGGTGGCGGATCATTCTTTGAATGGTAATATTTCCATCTGAAAGGTATAGATAGGATAGAGAGAATGGAAGAGAGAATCGGAATACAATAAAGTGCACCTTGATAATAGTATCTTGATTTCATAATTTATATGATATAAAATACTTAATAGTAATGCTAGAAGTGAATAATATTACATTATTACTTTTAGTTTAATTATTATTCAATTTGTAACTTGCTATTGGTGTTATCAATATAAACAATTATTTAATAATTTAAATAGTTTTTATTTAAGTAAAATTTACCTATATGCCACCGCCAGAGAGTGTTTGTTGTTGAAAGCCAGAAGGCCTTTTTAAAGCTGGCCTTTTCTCTGAGATAATTTTGTAGTTGCTGGAACCAATGTTCGGAGGAAACGTCGAATAATCGGCCTTTTCTTGACGAACCATTATGATATATTCAATACAGGTTTGTAAAGCTTTTCCCAACTTGCGCTGATCGTTTCAGAGCTAGACATGCATAAGATGTTCTAACGTGAACTTTAACTTCCATGTAGGAGCAAAGCATGTTATGGTCATCTGAAACGACATTACTTGCAAGTTAATATGTGATTGTACATGTTCATGAGCTTTGGCGTCGAAACTGTAAATAATATATACGTTTTAAGTTAAACAACAGAGAAAAGAGGCCCTTGTTTAATTACTGATATCGCTGCTCTTGACGCCAATGCTTTATGGGGTTATTTCCAGACATAGGAAATCTTTTCTGAGTATCCTCGAACGGAACTAAACGATTCCATTATTTCTAAGCAACCTTTAAATATTATTCAATTGTAGATATTGTTTGTTTGTAACTCTTAGAAGTAATGACATGATATTGGCATGTTGCCATTTGTTTCCTTTGCAAAAAATTATGTTAAATAAGGCAGGGAGTACCGAATATGTACAAGCAATACCGAGATCTTTGATTCCAGGCGACAAATATGTGATAATTATAGACGCCGGACCGTACAGATCTTGTGATTTGAGTCGCACCACATCAGGCAAAATGGCCAGCTGGCAGATTCTTTAAGGAGTGAATTGGAGAAATTTTCCACTGAGAGAGACTATAAAAATCAATGATAAGTAAATGGAAATTATTATGTCAAAAACCATACTCCGTAAAGTTGACACAGGTAAAACTGGGTCACTTACCTTATCTACATACGTACTCTGCAACCTCATCTCACGGACGAAACTGGCAGAATCGGTTCGTTTTCTTGTTTGGTTTTGTCTGGCTCATATACAGCGATGCAGAATGTGGTTGGTTAGACCATCCTGTTGTGTTGAGTTCGTACACCCAAGAGATGGCTTCTACAAGGATCAGTTTAGATATTAATAGAGAAAAATGACAACAGGGGCTTGCAGTTGTCAACTGAATGTGATTATTTTTTTAGCCATTTACACGCACATATATGTATCATTACCTCTTAAAAAACTGCGTAAAATGAAAATTAGACCGCCTTGACTTTGTTCTTTGTCAATACAAAGCGTAACTTAACCGATTCCTTCCACAATAACGTGATAACCTGCGGCCAAATTTTGCTCTACATCCTGAAGAATATGTACGACCCACATGATCTCTCTGCAGTATCAAATTCGTCCCCTCTCACCCTGAAAATGAGAAGTGTATCGTTAAAGGAGATGTATTCTTCAATAAGATAGCCATCACTTCTGCTGTTTCTTTGTATGGAGCCTTCTTTTTTCTGTTATATTAATGAAACACGGTGTGTCATAATACACCAGTTTAAAAAGCACAAGAAAATGGTGAACGGTAAAAGAGTGGGTTGAAAGTATTTTTTATTCTTTATTGTTTCAGGCCTTTTCACATGACTCGTTATTTGGACTGTTTTTGATCAAACGAACATGTGCGTTTTGTAAATTCCCAGCAACATGGCTAGTTTTAAATATAGTTTTGGAAACGTTTTGAATTTTATAATGCCATATGCACTTTATTTCATGCTTCTAATCCATTACATCAGCTAAATCACAGAACACCTTAAAGCATGACTTTACTCTACCAGTTAATTGCATTTACCTTGAATAATAAGGATCTGCAAAACGTTTCACATGATTTTAAATGTTGAATTTGTTGACAGCGACCTAAGGCCCCAGATTTGTCAGCAGTTGCATAACAGCCTTGAAAGTACATTTTCTGTTCGGAACCATCAGATGAAAGAAAAGTAAAAATTTTAACAGTGTTTAAAGCGGTAGAGGGAATTTAATTATTCACATGCAACTAGTGTTGCAGGGTGTACCGATTATTGTTTACCTTTACACGGGGCAAACAGTTTATCTAATGTGTTTATCCTTTGACGTATTGTAACGATTAGTTTTAATAGAGCAAAAAAAAAAAAAAAAAAATACTCGAGTTTGATTTATATGACCTGAAGCTGCACCTTTAAATCATTTCAAATAATGTGCTGGTATGGATGAGCCTGCTGGGCTTACCATTTGTTCTGTTACGACAACCCAGAGGAGTCTGAGCGGTTACAAACAGTGGGAAGAAAAGGTATATTGATGACGTGATTGCAACTGTCATTCTACCCATATTACAACTCAGTAGTTGTTTCTGAAGAAATATATACGGTTATGTTACTTAATATATGAAAAAAAGGATCGAGTGCACTTTCAAATATACTTATAATACTTATATATATTTCAGGAAAAGCATTATTTTGCATAATCAGTTCATCTTCGGCTTTATTAGGCCCAGTATTGTTTAATATTGGCCACACGATGGCCAGGGTATATTGCATCAATGTCTATTGTAAAGTGATACCTTGAGATGGTTTGAAGTCACCAAAATGATTTAATTCAGGATGGTTCATAGTTCAGTCAACAAACAAATATAAGTGAGAACATATCGCCTTGAAAACCAATTTAAAAACGCAAAAGCAGAGAGAGTGTATCAGATGCTGCATCCATGAGACATATTGATTAGAGCACGAGAGAAAACCTGGTGCTAAGGTATTGTTTAGTAAATTACCCTTTTCCACGATGCCAATATCAGTATCCTCAACCCGGAAAAGCTCTCAGTATTCGAGACTTAGTTGCAACTCGTTTCTCTCAACAAACACCAATCCGCACGTTAGTTGTTAAGCTACTACGACACTAGCGGATTAACAAAGGTTATATGTATAAATCATAATGAATGATATGTAGATTGATATAATATTTTTGATTGTATCTGCACAGAATCTTCTGGATGCCCGTACATCTTTGCCATAAGGGATCATTAGGTTATCTATACGGATATTCAGTATAACCATCTGTAGGTTTTATGTTAAGTCCTTACAATGAGCCTTTGAGTTTTACATTTTTTTCTTGCGTTTGCTGTCAATTATATAAGAAATTATTGTTTCCTGTTAAAGAGATACTTCATTTTGCACATTAGGGTAGGTTGTGAGATTTCTAGACCAAGAGCTAGGAAAATAAAACGATTCTGTATCTTGCTAAAAATTATTACAACGGAACACAAGTACACCTTTTCAAATATGTTCCACATGTACCACAATCATACCCCGTGCAAATACGGAAAGAGTTGTAATATCAGTAATAAAATTTGCACGATACTCTGAACTCTGAACTCTGAAAGGTGTGATTTTTCAACCATGGTCCTATGATAATATAAAATGTTTGCCTGTTTCCCTGTATTTAAAAGCAAGTGTTTGAAAATGCACGTTTTTAATCGTCTCATTTAAAAAAGTTATTTTGAAATCAATCAGAACCCATTCAAATATGTAGTATTACAAGAGAGAATACTCCGACAAGGCTCAAAAACCAATTCAGAATCTATGTGTTACAGTTCAACAGACACAAAGACTATGATGGAAAGACACGAGTAAAAAAAGTAACCACCGTTACCAATAATAATAATAATAATAAAATAATATTAATAATAAATAGAAAGGTTAAATCAAGTTAAGAATGCTACCACTAATTAACATTTGGGATGCAAGAACAATGGCTCTAACGTATTAAGGACGGGTAAATAGTAGCTGTGGTGCTTTTTTGGGATTTAGATGAAATAGACGTGGAGATGTGGTTGTAAATTGACTTATGATTTAATCACCTTCCTTGTACAATGAATCAAAGGCCAGGTGTGTTGACAAGGAAATGTGTCTGTGCTGATGTGTGTGGCGCTTCCCCTTAGGTTTGCTACTCTGGGGGTACCCGGTAACTCAATTCTTGTCACAGCGTACCTAACATAAAAAAATATATCTGATGGTGACCTTGAAGAAAGTCATCTGAATACGGACCAAAAAAATAGCTAAGGAAATCGTGCATAATTGCGCATGACATTCCGTACTCATTTTGATCAAAACCCCGGGTTTTTATTTCTACATGCGCAAAATAAAATGTGTTTTTGAGGGCAAATATGGGGCAGCAGTCCCGTTAATCTTGCACCGCGTACTACTGATAAGATTACTGATAACATAACATACAGGACGTTAGACACATCTAACGGCACTGGGCGTAATACATTTTCGTGACCTGATCAACTGTTTGTATTAATCATAACCAAGGGATTTTTTTTTCCTACCAAAAGTACATTTTGACAGATTCATGTTACGTTCAATAATATTTTTTCTTTTATTTTTAATTAGTCAATTATGGGCCTTAAAAGGTCTTATCAGGTGAAAGCGAATGTACAATTAAAAGTGACAGACAGCGACTGGGCAGACACATATGGCCTCAGCTACGGCAAGAACACTTGGATGAGGTCTCTGAACAAGACAGGCGTCAATTAAAGGCAGGTGTTTATTAAATTTTCCAACTAAGCGCCGGTGTGCTAAATTACATTTTACTTGTGTATAATGAGTGTCCGCATGCGTAATTAAATCTTGAGTATGTACATTGGCATAAAATATATATCTACATATTTGTATGCTTTGCAAAGATTATAAATATATTTAAATCAACAGCTGTTGTTACAATGATGTCAGTATAGAGTATGACGGAAATAAATTCCATGTGTAGTTTAGGTAATTTAAGTGTTATATATCTCATTGTCTATGAGGAATGTATCTGTTTCGACCTGGTTTTCCTCTCCTTTACAGCATCCTTTCTGTGGCACTGCATACATATGTTGTTCTCCTTCTTCATGGTTGGTACAGTGATCTGATATTTTATCACGGGACTTGCTTATCTTTACAATGCTTACGAATTCTCTCACTGGAGGAATGATGTGACAAATTCCTTCTTTATCGATTTGATCTTGTTCTTTAGTGTAAGTTATACTCAGCTGTGCGTCATCTTCTCCAGTGTTTGAATTTGACCTGTCACGTAATTTGCTGCTGATCTTGAACTTCGTGTTAGTCTCTACTGCTGGATCTATAGTCTTACCAGATTCGTAGATCACATTTTCAACTAGGTCATCACTTACTTCAGGCATCCAATTTATGTTCAGATCACCAGGAATTCCACTATGACTTGTGGCAGCGAAGGACGTCACAAACTCTTTTCTTTTACCTGGACACAAAGCTATGTCATCAATATCTACATATTCTCCTAGCTGCTCGTCCGTAGTAGTAACATCATATTGTTTAGTCTGTTCTGCTGATAGTACATGCAACAGCTTCCATCTGGAATCGAATACAAAGGTTAAGAACTGAGGTTTGCACAAAAATTAGGATAAATCAACTTTATTCTTCTAAACATGGAAGATAATGTGGATATGAGTGTAGCATGATGAAAATTTATAACACATCCTTTTTTCTCTAAGTGATGCCTTAACAGGTGTTTACACTATGTAACGCAATGTATTGATAAAAATATTAATAATAATAATCAAAAATAAATATAAAAATATGTGAACAGATTATAATAATAATATTATTATTACTATTGTTATTATTGCAGAACATAATTAATAAGTATTACATGTATAATTATTATTATTATTATTATTATTATTATTATTATTTTCTTTGCAGAAAATCATACAAAATAGTATTATTATTGTTTTTATTATTATTATTATTATTATAAAAGTTCTCATACAATATATTATTATTTTTTTTGCCCGAATATGTGTTTGACCTCAATCATATAAAATAAGTATCATCTCTATAAGATGATTTCACCTGATGATGAACGTTATCAGAGTGACAATTCCCAGCAAAACCAATATTCCTCCAACCGTTCCTCCTACCACTGCATTCTTGAAACTTGTTGAATACCTTGTCTGACCTAGAGAAATATTTGTGAAGATATGGTGGCTTATTGGTATGCTTATTGTTAAATTATTTACCAAAATGTTTAGAAGTTTACAAAATGTTGAATGTATTAACACTTACCTTTTCAGATTAATGTTAGATTTCGGTCATATTATGAAGCTGTTTATATTTATATTACAGTCAATATAAAAAATTGAAAGAAACCTTTCTGAAAATAAGTATAGATTAATACTGACGTCAGAAAATTTAACAAAAGGAGAGAAATATAAATGTTGGTCTACAGTTAGCCTTTAAGCATCAAACGGATACTAGAGCGTGAACGTTCTCTTGATAAGCTCACAGCCTTCAGTGAAGACACTGGAAAAATCCACTCGTTTACTTTTGCAATCCTTATGCCAACAATCAAATATAAAATATTGCTGTAATGTTCTTTCATATGTCAATTTCAAAGTGTTCCTAGCGGAAATAATTTCATTATATATATATATATATACATATATATATATATATATATATATATATATATATATATATATATATTACCATATGATGCATTTATAACATTAGTCTTTTATGCTGCTGCATAAGCTGAACGAATGTGTCATAGATGATAGAAATCGTTAGCAGATTAGTTGAAAACAAAAAGTTATATGGGAATTATAAATAGTGTGAATAAATGTATATATCCCCCATCATTATTTGTGATGGCAGGACGATAGGCAAAATGATATAGCTAAAGAACAATGTACCCTCAAAATGGCTACTAAATTCAGAAGCTGTGGTCATAGCATTGTCGTCTTTGTCCCCACCTCTTTCGACAAGAAAAGCATCCCATATTAAGGCAAACCTAGCTATATATCTGTACGTCAGTTACATTTTATCTAAATGTTTGTCCTCTGCCTACTTGTTCTACCTGTTGTATCCTAAAATCTAACCATAACATTATCGTATTATATGAATTTCAAATTAGCCATACATAACATCGTAACCATTATAATGTAGACGAACTACCATCGCACAGAGATGGAGATATGCAAATTTATATTCATGTATTACAATGATGGCTCAAAACACCAGAAAATAAAATAAAAAATAGTCTATAAGCAGCTTACTGGTAATGCTGTTGTCGACTACAGTAGGTGAAGACTCTGTATTTGTTTGCATTGGCTGTTATATACAAATGGCATGACATGCAAGAATAACTTACAGCTGTCTCCCTTTCTCTCTTATGTCTCGTTCTTCCCCCCTGTCTTTTATTTGAATATACACATAGCAAAATTACTGCACGTCAGTAACATTTTATTTGAATGTTTGTCCTTTGGCATCTTGCACTAATTGTTGCTTATTAAACTCTAACCAGAACATTGTATTATATAAGTTTATAATAAGCCATTCATAACATTGTAATATTATAACTAAAACGAACTACAATCGCATAGAGAAGGGCATATGCAAATACATATTCATATATCACTATGGTGGCCCAAAAAGCCAGGAAAGAAAAATACAAGCTAGTCTATGAGCACTTTACCGGTAATCTTGTTGTCGACTGCAGCAGATGAAGACTGTTCGTGTTTGCTTGCATCGGCTGTTATATATAAAAAAAATTACATGAAAGAATAAATTTCAGCTCTCTTTCTCCTTCTCTCCTTTGTCTCGTTCTTTCTCTCTCCCTCTCCCTCTGTCTCTTATATATGATTAACTTATATTAACTTCATCTGCTGACATTTTCTCTTTATATTAGGTGCAACATTGTATAGAAATTTAAAATTTTTATCCTAAAATCTAATCGGCCAGAGAGGGGTATATTCAAATATATATATTCATATATATCAATGCTAGCCGAAAAAAAGAAAGGAAAAATACAAAAAAATAATGAACAGCTCCCTGCTAATATTGTTGTCCATTGAAGGAGATGTAGAACTTTCGTATTTGCTTGCATTGGCTGATATATACAAAAAGCATCAAATGAAATAATATTTCACAGCTCTCTCCCTCTCTGTCTCTCCTATGTCTCGTTCTTTCTCTCTCCCTCTCCCCCTGTCTCTTATATATTACTTACTTACTTACTTATTTTTACTTACTCTACCTACTTCTTCTGTTTTTATTAGGTGCAACATTGCATAGAAATTTAAAATGTTTATCCTAAAATCTAACCATAATATTTTTGTATTATATAAATTTCAAATAAGTCATAAATAAAAGTGTCATATATAAACTTAGACAAACTACAATCGCCTAGAGAGGGGTATATTAATATATATATATATATATATATATATATATATATATATATTCATTTCTTACTATAGTGGCTCAAATCACAAGAAAAAAAAAAACGCAGGTCACCGGTAATGCTGTTGTTGACTCCAGGAGTTTGAGAATGTTCTTGTTTGCTTGCATCGGCTGATATATACAAAAAGCATCACATGAAATAATAAATTACAGCTCTCTCTCCTACTTTCCTATGTCTCGTTCTTTCTCTTTCCCTCTGTCTCTTATACATGACTTACTTATATTTACTTTCTCTACTTAAATTTTCTGTTTATATTAGGAGCAAAATTGCATAGAAATTTAAAATGTTTCACCATAAAATATAACCATAACATTACTGTATTATATAAATTTCAAATAAGCCATTTATAAAATCGTTATATATAAACTTAGACGAACTACAATCGCTTAGAGAGGGGCATGCTCAACTCTATACAGTCGAACCTCTCATAGTGGGTACCTCTGTAAAGTGGACATTTTTGGGCAGTCCCCTTTTTTTTTCTCTTTATTATGTTTAGCTAATATGGGCACCTCTATATTCTGTAAAGTAGGCACCTTTCCCAAGCTAATGTTGGCACTTCCTGGATTTTCCCAGTTGAAGTATCATCCTATTTAAACTTTTCTGAGTTTTATTATTGTGAATTTGTAATTATTAGCAATCAGAATAACTGTTAATTATTAAATATTTATATTCCAACTGTTAATGATAATGATCATACAGATGGGCAAAGGTCAGAGGTGTATTACTGTCTAATTGCATAATCATTAAAATAGTCTTCTTGCCTCAAGGCTAAGCATGGGATGTTAGAGCGATGGTTTACAGCCAGCAATGAAAACACCACTCAGTAGCAATTCATATTTGACTGATAAGTATACCTTGATCTGACAGTCACTGGACTTCTTATGTCAGCGAAGCAAACAAACTGCTATAGTTAATACCATGAGTGGCCGCCCCTGCTCATTCACTTAGTTACTAAATTGGTACGCTGAGATGAAGGGACAGGTAAAGGTTCCCCCTGGCCAAGAGTAATGCTTACTCATTAGCCGTTGCACTTATTATCAACACCAAACACTGATCATTCGCATGCATTTTGTGTCATATTAACTCTTACTGTTCACTTAAAATGTCAACCCCCAACCTGAAATGTACTAGTAAAGGTTGGAACAGACCTAAACGTGTACCAGTTCAAAGATTCTGAGAGCGGCTTGTCTAAGAGGAAGTTTTATAGAACAGTATGGTATTTCCAAGGATGACTTGGGTAACTTATTAACATATTAGCAGATTTAGAAGATACGTTCAATACTTGTAGGTTATGTCCATCGATATATGTTATAAAACACACACACACATACATATATATATATATATATATATATGTATATGTGTTTTTTACTTGTTAACCTATATGTTTAAAAGCAGGAAGAAAATGCATTAATCAATTTAAAACGTTTTAAAACTATGAATATTTTTCAAAGCAGGTGGCATCACTGAAAGTGGCAGCTATTACCTCTATATTGTTGGCACCTCTATAAAGTGGACAGTTTGGCCCAGTCCGAAGGGTGCCCACATTTTTGAGGTTCGACTGTATATTCATATATAACGATTTTGACCAAAAAAGCCAGAAAAAAATACAAAATAGGTTGTGAAGAAAAAGTATATGAACAGCTCACCGCTAATGTTGTTGTCGATTGGAGGAGATGTAGAACTTTTGTATATGCTGGCATCGGCTGTTATATACACATAGCATCACATGAAATAATATTTTACAGCTCTCTCTTTCCTTCTCTCCTTTTTCTCGTTTTTTCTCTCTCCCTCTATCTCTAATATGTTACTTACTTACTTATATTTACTTACTCTTCTTACTCTTTCTGTTTTTACTAGATGCAACTTTGCATAAAAAATTTAAATGTTTCATCTTAACATCTAACCATAATATTATTGTTCTATAGAAATTTCAAATAAGTCATAAATATATAATCATCATATATTAACTTAGACGAACTACGATCGCCAAGAGAGGGGCATATTCAAATATTTATATTGATATATTGCATTGTTGGCCTAGAAAGCCAGAGAGGAAAAAATTCAAAATAGTCTGTGAACAGCTCACCGGTAATGTTGTTGTCAATTAAAGGAGATGTAGAACTTTCGTATTTACTTGCATCAGCTGTTATATACAAATAGCATCACATGAATGAATACTTTTCAGTTCTCTCTCTCTCTCTCTCTCTCTCTCTCTCTATATATATATATATATATATAAAGATGCATGGTAAGGTGATTATTTATGGGGGGTTTGTATTTGTTATTTAATACCTTCAACTGTTAAAGAGCTTTACTCCAGGAGCAGCAAATACACACGTATAGCATATTCTTTACAGGATGGAGTTTTAATGAATAAAAGGAACAGCTCATGTTGACTAAGCTTGACAAATTACCTTTAATGAATAAATGAATCAACTCTTTTATGTACATGACGGCATAACATTTTTCACAATGCGCTTAATGAGTTATTGCGTGATATGATTAGATCGTACAAATTGATATTAAATCATTACATAATATTTTGTAAGGTATTACTGCCTCGGAGGTGATTAAATTGTTCTAGAGATAATTGAGCATTTATGTCATGGTTAACATGTTAAGAACAATGCTTTTAATTAGATGTCATTTATGAGTATGTGTAAAATCTCTGTGATGTTTATCATTGCTTCATAATTCTTGAATAGTCAGTTAAGCTTATAGGGGATGTTTGCATTACAAATATCTTAATTTTCTGTCAAACAAATTGAACCAAGATTATCCAGATATAAACAAAAAAACTTACGATTTTCCAACGGTGCTGTATTCCTACTGTTGCTTGTATCTGTTGATATATAAACATATCATCTTACAAATATTGAAAAAAAACACAACATTTTGTCAAAGCATCATCTTTAGCTATTATATTTAATATTATGTCCACCTACATGTGCTTATTTTCACAGATGTATTATGCCTTATAGCTCTCAGCTGCTCTGATTGATACACATTTTACTCATTTATTGCTATCTAAGTATTAATCAAACTTGGCAAGACCTTCCTGTAAAATACATTTATTTGCAGTAAACTGCCAAGCTGTCAGCACAGAAAGGACAAGGAAAAATAAGCTAATTGTTCACTATAACTCACCCGTTAACGTGTTATCGTTTCCAGGAGTTACACTGCTCGATGTGTTGTTTGCATCTGCAAGTGTACAGGCATGATATCGTATTAGTAGAAACATTTTGCTATGACAATTAAGTACTCACACTGACTTGTATTCATTAGACTTAAAGAAAATGATCGCTTCAAATCCGTTATATATTTATATATTGTCTACAAGGCCTAGTATAAGTGTGATTACACCTGGCTACCTGTGTTTCAATATAACTTACATTCACATATGAAATGCGTTACATTGTTATTTTTGTGACAATTTTGTGATGTCCATCGCCCGTCTTTGTTAAGCAAAAGACACTTGTCTTTTGTGGGAATCCTGGATTTCACATCCGTCCAGTAGTTATTTAATATATCCTTGTTCCCTTGACCTGGAAGCAAATTTAAAAGAAAGGAAGCGATGAAACATAAATTACGCACTACCAATTAAACTTTCATCAGTATGTGCGGAAGTTAATATTTATACCAAAGATTATAAGATAATGGAAACTGTTCGGTTTGCACACGCATCATGTGAATTCATTGATGTACTCTCAGATCCATTTAATGGTTCCCTATTCAAAATATCAGGCCTTTGGCAAGTAAGTGCACACTTTCGTTAATCATGTCCCTGATTTATGATTTTCATTTTATGCATTATTATTTTAGAAATGCAATTTGCAACATCTACCCATATGCCATTGCCAGAGAATGTTGGTCGCAGAGAGCCAGTAGGCCTGATTCACGCTGCTCTTCTGTCTGAGAAATGTTTGTAGGCCAATGTACCATTGTTCAGATGAAGCAGCAAACAATAACCCGTTGTTATCATCATTACATGTCTGTAACGCATGGTCCCAAAGTTTTGGGGCCCTTTTTAAAGTCAGGCAGGTATTAGATGTCTGGTGTTGAAATTGTACTTCCCAGAAGGAACAGCTTTTGTTTTGCTTACCTATAAAATACATTTTGTGTAAATTACGTTAAATATGTAACAGAAGTGTATTCGGGTTTATCATACAAAGGAATTACAAAAACCTCGTCGAACCTCTGAACTGTGGACTAAATAAGTAATGAGGATTCTTTGCAAACTGTTTACAGATAATTGTCTGTTGCTATTTGCCGCCTTGGACTGGCGGTTCAGTATTATTTTCGACACTTTTGGATGAGAAAATGTAGACTTTCTGGCATCAAGAGGTCGTGAAATCAGAAGCTATGGCAATATGTCCCATAACATAATTTATCACCTTCAAGGAACACATTGTGTCATTTACAGAATAAGTTGACCGCAAGTGGTTGTCTGCCAATTTTGGGTCGTAAACACCCTTTGATCCATGTACCATGAATCTGCAGGCCGTCCATTTCTTGTAGCTTTTTTCGGTTTAAGACACAGGGAAGTCATCAATTGGTTCGAGAGTAATTATACGATAAGAGTTACACCTATATAATATTTAAAGGGAACCCTGCTGATTTGTTACAGAGACAATACGAAAGCTAGTTTTATTAGATATATAGGCATAGAGTAGTACCAAGTCAAAAACCATGCTGAATACAGCTCATGATCAGCAGAATGGTTGACTTACTATAGCTACACACGTATTTTATGTCATCCTCGCACGGACGAAACTGTATGAAGAGTTTTTGTTTCATGTTCATGTACACTGCTCCACAATGTCGTTGGTTGGGCCAGTTTGTTTTCTGAAGATCCCATTTTGTCCAAGATATCATTCCTTCAAAAAATAATGTAAATAAGTATGGCCTAAAATCACATAAAGGCTTGAAATTCAAAATTATGTTAAATTATTTAACTTGATTAATAAAAAGTAAACATGGAACCTACTAGATTTTGCGCTTTGTGCATACACAGCGTAACTCGATTGATCATTTCCACAGAAGCGTGATAACCCTTGGCAACTTTGTTTGCTACATTCCGTGGAGTAGCGAACTCCTAGTTCTCTTCTGCAGCAACACATTATTTCATTCTCTGCCTAATATTAGAGAAAACACCTGTGCTTTGGAAAGTCGTAAAATATCTATATGGCATTCTAATACAATGTCTACTCGACACTAGGCCTGCATGTAAGCCAATATCCATGGTAACCGTACCACTGAATCTAAAAGCACCCGATTAAACGTAAATGACGGGTAATATGAACTGTCCTTAAATATTGATCTGTCGGTTATGCAGTATATATTCAACATATTCTTGTTTACGTATGCATAACTAAAACAATTTTTATGTATTTTGTATCTACCTTGTGCAAGGAATAATATAAATGAGCCTTGCAAAAGTTTTCGCAAGATTTAACATCTTTAACATGGCGACAGCCTTCGGGGCATTCCGCCTTATCCGAAGCGCAATAACAGCCTTGAAAGAACATTTTCTGTCCAGACCCGTTAGCTGGAAGAAAAGCCAGAAAGGTAACAATGGTAAACTAACATTTTTAAGGAGCACTCTTAATTTCGCAATTCTTTAACTGGTTATTATATAATATTTCACTTAAGATACCATCTTAGTTCAGTTGCACAGTTTATAAAAATCAGGATAAAACAGCGTCAGGTCAAAAACTTTCATTATGTAGTCTGAAGGGTTTTAAAAATTGTCATTGGTCTTATGTTATAGAAATACAAAGTTAATTATCAAATAACAAAGACAGACTTATATTAATTTACGGATATGTTTTTTTTGTTATATGTTAACACTACTCACGAAGAATCCAGGACCAGTACCGAGGAACAGTCCTGCCACCGATCCAGGCCTTGTCCTTTTTCTCCAGTGGTTTCAGGAGTTCTAAAAGTAGTTTATGTGAGTCCTTATCCTGGTCTAGGGCTAAACGCCCACCTTCCTTAATGCAAAGCTCCCCGGCTTCTGTCCAGTTTAGTCGCCCTTGGTACAGGCAAAAGCTTGCTGTGGATAAAGAAAATTAGTATTAATACAGTTAGACATGTGTCACATAGATATTCAATGGTATATATACATATATATGTATATATAGTGTGCCGTTCAATCGATTAAACCGATGATTGGTCGTTTTCTTTCAAAATCGATTTAATCGATAACATTTTACATAATCCAATAAAAAAGATTATGTATGCTCATGCAAACAATCTAATTCTGTCTGAGATATACAAACTCAAAGTAACGAAAATCATTAAAATGGAACCATTGCATCCAACAATCATCAACGATTTTATTAGTCTCATTATGAATACCGCTGCACATAACAGACTATTAACTGGGGTCAATATTTTAGGTTTAAGTATACAGCAGATTTCTAGGTAATAATGAAAGTACATAAAATCATCAATTGATAATCGATCATCTGCCGTTTTTATTTTTCAATTATCGATTATGATTTCAAAACCAATTCTACCATTAATATATATATATATATATATATATATATATATATATATATATATATATGTTTTTGTAATATGTGGTATTTTATTTTACTTTTATATAGCTATGTCATATTTCCTACGCTTATTTTTATTTTATTCCTTTGCATACCAGCGGCCTTGCAAGGAACATCTTATGGGTTCGATGGCCAGGGCGGGAGCGTCAGCTCCCGGACCGGAAAGAACACTGGGAAATCGAACCTCCCTCCCTCACAGAGGGAGCAGGGTTAAGTATCCGGCCAGCGGCACACTCTCGTCCGTTTAAACATACCGATTTTGGCATTCGACAGGCGACTTGAATAGAATCTACTTTTTGTTATGGCGGGCTGTACCAGGGAGGGTCGTAGTTTGGACAAGCGAACCTTCGAATTGACGTCATCATGTGGATGACGTCGACCTTCATGCGGTTTCGCAGAATTTTCAAGTAGAGCGGTGCGTACTGCTCTGTACCAATGCCCACTCAGGCGTTATGGTTATAATATCACTAAATATCCAATCAGAATATAAATACACTGTTTCTGGATTATGGACTTTATACATTGTCATTCCATCATATATAACATCTCTCTTAACGTTTCCACTTACCACCTGAAGGAGAAGCCTCTGCGCTTCGAAAGCTCGTGTGTTAATATATAAGTTAATCTACCTAAAAGGAGTCACTCTTTATCGTAACTTTTATGTGTTTGTTTACTTATGTACGCTACCTACACCCGTAACAAAACAAATATTTGCAACCTTGATGCCCTAATATCACAATCATTTACGGAACATTAGGTACTTCTACAAATATCAAAACGTACAATAGACCTCTCTTTGACCTACCACAGCTACAAAATCATAACCACTTTATATCTAAACGGAAAATGTAAATAAAACCTAAGATCTTTGCGGAACAAGACTCAATGTGACAAGACTCAACATGAATCAACATGGCAGGATGCAGTTAGTATTCAAATTAAAATGTAAAGGGAAGTATCTATTGCTATATGAGAGTTGTGTACTTCATAACGAGAATTAAAGTATAATCAACTTAAAAAAAACACGAGCAAGAATAAAGATTTGCCTTAGAATTTGTCACTTTAGATTTTAAAAATGTATTACTAGCACGACCTGTGACCCAATATGTTATACAAAGTTCTTAGTGCTCTTTTTTTATTATGAACAATATTTTGTTATAAAATATTACATCTTAATCACAGAGTATTAGACATCTTAGTATCTTTAAATGTATTAGGCATATACTTGTATGTATAACATATCTTCATACTGATTAATACGATTTATATGACTTCATTCAATGTCTTTATCTTTTCAATATTATATATTGTTATCTTACAAGGCAGTTAATGTGCATTACATTTTTTCCTACCAGATTTCCCGTGAACTGGAGATTGTAAACTGGACTTGTCTGCACATGCACAGAAGTTCGGGAATAACGAAGAAAGAATATGAAAGGCACTGAAACTGTTCGTATTCAAGCACCCACTACAATCATATATATTTAGACCACAAATGACCACCGTCTAAGGCTTACCATTTGTACCAGTCTGACATCTGAAATGATCGTGAGCAGCGACCATCAGTGAAATTGGCAGGAATACAAATGAAGTGATTATTGCTCTCGCCAAACCCATATTGTAGTCCTAAAGAAAGCGGTAATCGTGAAAAATAACGGACCCATATTTCTCTCACTCACGAATAAGTGTGACCACATATCACTAAAATTGTTTTTGCATGATAAAGTTGACGATCCGGCGCAGCTAATAATATCATATTTTTGTATGTTATTTATATATTTATTTTGCTACAAACTGTCGAAAAAGGGTAGTTTGCCGAAAATACCCAAAATGACGTCGTGTCAAAGACGTTCTGAGTCGACGTCATGAATCCACAGTAATATACATATATACCATGTTAAACATTTAGACGATGTCTTATAACATTTTACAGTCAATATATAATATTACCCATATATGTTTATACTTTTTTACCACTTTTTATCCACATTTCACTTGATGTACGTTCAAGGTGACGACGCCTTTCCGCCAGAAAGTAAACAAATGTCGAGTGTCACGTGACAAGTCATGCACTTAAAATCAAGAGAGACACGGGAGAAACACGTTCGTCCGCATTATGTTACAACATATTTTGTTATACTAACATAATAATATCCTTATTTTAATAAAATAATTATAAAGTGTGACAACATTTATTAGTTATAATTAATGACATTATTAAGGTGTGATCTCTTTTTTATAAAATTGTGTGACCACATATAGTAGTTAGAAAAAGTAAAAAAGGTGGTGTGACCACATTTAAATATATTCTTACATCATCATATCCCTTATTTTTTTCTAAATTTAATCCTGAATTTTTTTCAAACCAAGAGACCATATTTTTTACCAATAAGAAATTAAGTGTGACCACCTTTTATTTGACCAGCCATATAAGTTTGTATTATATAAATAATATTATAAAATCTGGTTACATATGGTGTTACCACATTTTTAAAAATAAATTTTGCCAAAAATAAGTTGTGACCACATTTTCTTTGACCAGCCATATAAGTTTGTATTATATATATAATATTATAAAATGTGGTCACATATGGTGTGACCACATTTATTACCAATAAATATTAACAAAAATAAGGTGTGACAACACTTTGACCAGCCATATAAGTTTGTATTATATATATATATATATATATATATATATATATATATATATTATAAAATTTGGTCACATGTGGTCCGACCACATTTTTCAAAATAAATTTTGCCAAAAATAAGTTGTGACCACATTTTGTGTAATAAATATATCATTTTTAGGATGTGGTCACATATGGTGTGACCACATTTTTTACAATAAATATTAACAAAAATAAGGTGTGACCACATTTTATTTGAACAGCCATATATGTTTGTATTATATATATAATATTATAAAAGATGGTCACATATGGCGTGACCACATTTATTACCAATAAATATTAACAAAAATTAGGTGTGACCACATTTTATTTGACCAGCCATATAAGTTTGTATTATATATATATAATATTATAAAATGTGGTCACATATGGATGATATGCCCAACATGGTCCCGTGTTTCTCCCGCATTCGTCTAGATTTTAAGGGCTTCCGGTCTGTTACTCATGGGGAGGTGATGTTCCCATCTGATTGTCCTTACATAAAGTAGTCTAACAGGACAAAAAAAATAAATAAGATAAACGACATGTCTAAAATGTAGTCTTAATACTCTGTCAACAAAAATGACTGTTTATTACACAATTTATATTTATTTGACATATAAAACGTACATAGAAATAAAGCTGAATAGAGCAAGAGTTAACGTGATCAGTCGAATACATTCACAGACGACAGTTGCATGTTTATGTTTTTTCGGCACGACGTCGTCAACTTTGATTAAATCTTGGGAAATATGGATATTAAGAGGTAAAATTGTCTCTCTATCTATGCATAAAAAGATATATTGACTGTATTGACTTTTTGTTAGACATCATCCTTTTGTTTAACATGGTATGCACGTACAGTACTGTGGATTCATGACGTCGGCTGAGAACGTCTTTGACACGACGTCATTTTGGGTATTTTCAGCAAACTACCCTTTTTCGACAGTTTGTAGCAAAATATATTTGTATCAAACATACAAAAATATTGTATCATTAGATGCGCCGGATCTTCAACTTTTACATGAAACAGTTTTTCTATTGAAATGTGGTCACACTTTTTTGTGAAACTATGTAAGATGGGTCCGTTATTTTGCACGATTACCAAGAAAGCAGATGCTGGTGTTAGACCTTGAAGATATAAATATGAAAATAAAAAAAAAAAACAAAAAAAAAAAAAAAACAGTAGTTATCTTAAAAAAGATTAAGGGCTGCTATACCAAAAGAGAGGGAAGGTATCTACTCGCATGCATATACCAAACCATATATATATATATATATCATCAGACAATTTATCATGATATCTACAACGTAGTTTAATATGATTTAACCTTTTCAAATCATATTGCTCCACACAGTACTGTAAAAGTCAGGTAATCAGACAAACTGCTATAGACAGAAACAAACACGGTTGAACGCATAACCTCCGTGCTTACGATAATAAACGATATCGATCCAAGAAAGAGGTATACCCTAACACATACATCACATAAAATTTCCTTGTTGCGTACTCGTGACACATACAGTCAGTTTGCTTCTATAAATAAATCAGGGAAGTACTATACCCACAAACTGATCAATACATTAAAACCAAAAATACCTGGACTTTAATTGCAATACATAATAATCCATTACATATCTAATCAGTTATATGCTTATGGCTGAAGAAGTATGCAGGGAACTTGAGGAAGGAATTATTATATATATATTACCTTTATTTTGAGTTGCCCAAGTCACGACACAGAATAGCCCTAGGCATCCCATGCATCATCGTAGTTTCCTGTCTGGGAGAGGACCAAATTTCCTACGTGTGCATGCTGTCTACTGACACCCGCCACCACTGCGTGTCCAAAAGATTTAATGCGCTACACATCTAGGATATAAAACATCCGTGTTGCGTGCGTAACACACGGGACGGTTATTTTGCTGCTCTCATAAAAACATCAGGGAAATAATATACCCAGAAAATGATTGTTACATTAAAACCAAACAGCGAATGTTTGCCTGTGTGCCTGTTAGCACGATAACATAACAAGTCCTCAACGGAGTTTGATGAAATTTTCAGGATAGCTCGACAATGATACACGGAATAACTGATTAAATTATGGGGGTGATCGAGGCAAAAAAACCTACGGAATGAGCTCTAATGTTTTATGGGGGTCTATTGCACATTTGTTTATTTACACAGGGACGAAGCAGATGACGGTATGGCCATATTTAGAGTGCGAGTCGTGACGTCATAGAGGACAATGTCGTCATTTTCACGTGTGCGTGCCGTTTCCCTGAAAGTGTTAGTAAATCAACAGGGGGGCACGATTGCTGTTCGTTGTTTTTTATAGTCCTGGGCCCTATTGTAATAAAAGTTAAATGACTTAAGCTCCCCAAACCCCCACACCCACGGAAGATGGGCCAGAAACCCGACTTTGGCAAGCCCGAGATATGGCTGTTGGAGTACTCTGTTTACCTTAGACTTAGAAATCCCACTTTTGAAAGTCTGTACCACCACAAGTGATACCTTTAAAACGCACGTAGCAATAAAATCTTTTTATTTTTTTGCTGAGTATATACAGTTATTATCATATTCATTGAACCGGTTTGGTAACATCATCTTACAATGAAAATAATCAATAAATGTGGTAACATCTTTTTTTTTAAACGAGACAGAAAGATGCAAAATACGCACCTTTTGACAATGTTTGTGATATTTGATACAACCAGGCATAAATTATACTGTATAGCCCATACATGAATATAACTGAACATAATTTTAGTAAAACTACATAAATTTTAACATGAAGTGGCCACATTATTTTTTTATGTTGTGACAATGGTAGTTGTGGGTATCACGTTCTGCCTTTAACATTTTAAGGATTTTTTGTGCATTATAATATTGATACGCTGGATTCTAAGAATCAAAGAACTATACATTTGCAGGTTAGTCTGTATTTCTCATGCATTTAACTGATACTCCATTTAAAGCACAACAGTATATCTGGTTATTTCATTACAAATGGACATCTTCATTTTTTATATATATAAACGGTACACATACATTTTCTCTCCTTTCGAGTACCCTTTTCACGTGCAGACGTAGCATGGATTGTCAGATGTTCAAAAGTAATACAAAACATTGTTTCGTTCAGGTTCACACAGCTTCGCCTGGGCCTCGAGGGCTCATTTAAGTCAATTTATTCAGTAGTAACGTGAAAAATGCATTATGAACGGAATGCGCAATGCGTGATGAGAGATTTCTTATGAACCTGCACGGCGGCATGCATTTTTTTTCTATGTATAGCCCTGTATAACTTAAAAAAATCGCTACAGGTAGCAATCGTTTGGCCGGATACGCATTCGCATGCCGGATCCGTACATGAGGAATCTCGCCTTCTTTATTTCTCAATACGTGTGCCGATTTTATACGCATTTCGCATCCCGAACATAAGCAATCTCAGCTTTAGTCAGCAAATATATTTGACTTTACCTGTATATTACCTGCGCTAAGCAACAGGGGTTATGTTTTTGCGGGATTTTGGTTTTATTGTTTGTCTGTTAGCAACGATGGTCAACAAGTTATTGTCGGATTTTGATGAAATCTTCAGGATAACTTGGTAATGATCGAAGGAAAAATTGATTGAATTTTTATAAGGATAACATTCGTGATCCAGCAATATTTTAAAGGAAAAATGCTGGTATTCTGACAGTTCCATATGGGGTAATGAGCTGCCTTGGCCGAGGTCTGCGCTCTCTGAGCTCTGTTCTAGTTGCAATATGTAATAATGTCTTATCCATTATATGCTATTGCCTCCTGAAGTATGCAGGAAGCTTGTAGACAGAAAATGTTATGTTTATAACCTTATTTCAATTAATTTCACAACATAGAATAGTCCCTGGCGTACTGTTCATCATTGTGGTGAATTACACACACGGCACTAAGGGGTGTCTAAAATGTTTTATGATCTACGTACCGATAACATTTAGACTCAAGTATGGTTTTCATTGGTTTGGCTGTGGCAGTGTATACTTCCGGCTGGTAAAAACAGAGCTTTATAGAGCAGCATAGATCTTACATGGCATTATATAACATACATTATGTTATTCTTTTAGCACGCTTGCGGGCGCGATGATCATCCCGTGCGCACGCCTTAGTATGTCATACTAACATTAGCCATCATTTTATCGGACGAAACGTATTTTCGCGGTTCCTATGTTCCTATGCAACCTTATCTTCATAAAATTCCTTGACAGGGGGAATTTTTTTTACAAACTTCGCCTCCCTTTCATGCAATAAAACGACCATTCAAATCAATCGCGTTTGCACACTTTTAAACTCCTGTTTCCTATTCGAGCCATACGTCATATTTCCTTTCCACGTTATTTTAGAAATATGGCTAGCGTTTAAGAGGTTTCCACCTACAGGATGTAGTTGTACAATATGCTTACTGAAACACAAGCGTAAAACGTCTTTAAAAGTGTAAAATCGAAAACATTATTGTAAAGAAAAGCGGTTTAATTTCCAAAATGTAAAATAATTCTTTGGAATTAAATGATAGCTACTGTATATAGGCAAGACAAGGATATATTTCTCAAAATAACGTAACAACTAGATTTAATTTAAATTTATATCGCACTATTAGAGGAATAGAAAATTGAAATGTTGCTGGGAAAAGAAGAGGTGTGAACCTATGGAGAGTAATATCTTCTCGAGAAAATTAGAAGACTAAGTCTAGCAAATATGAGAACCACAAATCGTAGTCACCTGTGCTACAGGTTTTAAGCAGGTTCTTGTAAATTCTTTTAAATTCAATATTTTTTAATGGTGGCGTGTATTTGTATGCAATGACCGCAGGTAAAGAGTAAAATTCATAGCCCATTAGGCTCTATTTATGTAATAAGGTCCACGCACATATATCCTATCAGCCCCCTTTTGTATATCCTTGAGTAGACATATCTTGGTTTCCAAAAAAGAGTTTTTTTTTAAACTGTCAAATAGAATGTTATAGAAAGATGTTCAGTGTAAACAAGCTTGCCGTCTTTTTCTGGAACGCATGTAATTAAATGTGTTTTGCTTCAGACGTTAAGACTGAAAATGATTTTTAGCTCAGCTGACTGAAAGTCATCTGAGCTATAGCGATCACCCTTTGTCCGTCGTCTGTACGGCCGCCCGGCCGTCCGTTAACAGGCCAAAAATTGTAACCGCTGGACCTGGAATCTTTTCACGTGACATCCAGGGAGGTTTATGAACAATATCCTTGGAAACATGAAATTAGGTCTCTGTTACTCATATCCTTTTAGCTATGGGGCTCCAAAGTACCCCCCAGAATAATGCAAATTTGATACAAAAGCTGAAGTATCTGAATAACTACTGCATTGATCACCATGATTCTTTGCATGAATATTGATCATGGGATGTTTCATCACTTCCTGCAGACTGGTGGCACCACCTGTATTTTTTCCAATTTTTACGATATTTTTCTTTCTTTTTGAGACTTTCACAGAAGCTGTCATCTGTTAACAGGGCACAAATCGTAACCGCTGTACCTGGATTCTTCTAACTTTATATCAAGTGAGGGCAATGAAAAGTCTCTGTGAAAACATGAAATTAGGTCTCTGTTACCCATATCCTTCGTATTGAGTACCCCTCAGAATAATTAAAAATTTGATACAAAAGCTCCAGTATCTGAATAACTACTGCATTGATCACCATGAATCTTTGCAGGCATATTGATCATGGAGTGTTCCATGAGTTCCTACAAACTGGTGGCGCCACTTGTATTTTTTTCCAATTTTTACAAATATTTTTATTTATTTTTGAGACTTTCAAAGAAGCTGTCACCTGTTAATGGACATTCTGTGGGATAAAGCAGTGGATACAGGTTCACTGCAATCTACTAAACTTCGGAAACCTTGGAAACCTAGTATTTTTTATCCTCGTTTGCATCGCATCTACTTTTTTGCCCCGCAAGGCAGATTCATGAGAATAACAGAAATAGGGTTTAATCATTCTGGTCATATTTCTTTTGAGCGTGGGTTGACACATAGGTGGTGCACAATGAGTAACGTATAATTACAACAATTACCACCCTAAACCAAGCACACCTGTTACTCATGTATAAATTAAATGAGTTTAACAAGGGGCTGTGTCATTCATGTCTACAAGTTATCTTTTCTGTCCAGTTAACATGGGACTGTGCCACCAATGTCTACATATTATATTTTCTGCTATGTACACAGAACTGTTTATCAGGGAGTCAATTTTTATTTGATCTGTCGGAAGTACGTAGATAAATGGCTTAGGGGTTCAGCAATAGTCACATCAAGTCTGAATATAAAAGGTCTTTTTGGTTACGAGAGACTCAGTCTCAAAGAAAGTACAAAACTCAGCCGAGAGGCGGTGAGATAATTCAAGGTTCGGTCGGCCACACTCAGAAATTTTCCCAACAAGAAACAAGTGTGCCTTTCGGATATTGCTCGGTGCTACAAACCGCAGGACTGTTTACAACGAAACTGATTGATTCCAGGAAAACCCTGTGTCACCACCCTGTCACTTGGTCCGAAACCGAAAGTGAAGATGTACATAGGGCTTAGGTAAGCCTCATAAAATATGAAGGCAGTTACATCAACAAAAATTTGATAATTTTTGAATAATCTGTTGATGATGTCTCAGAATATACTCCGCTATGAGTCAATAAATCACACAAAACAAACCTAGCAATGTTAAACATGGCATGCTAGGACTTACCTAAAAGGTTATACGTTCTATGCTACGTTGATATTTAACATCACCTCTTTTTATCAAGAGCACACATATTCAACAGAACTAAGCCTCCGCTAAGCTATATAGCACGCCCATTAAATTTGATAATCACTATAGCTACATTCACACCTATTCCTTGCCCTTGCAAAGACCCGCAAACCTTGCGTCTACACCACCACTGGGTGACCAAACCTCGAAACAAATTGTTTATGCCAAATGAAGTGATATTTTGGTGTTATGATATGATCGATGCATGTTTAGCCTGCCCAGCCTTATATCACAAAATGAAAAAAATAATGTCTTTTGTGTGTGTTTGATCGATCTTAATGTATAATATTCCGACAGTCTTTCAGTCCCTATTGATTTGGCCAGCACAGACACATCGACATTCCCCTTTTAATATGAAGGGTAATATTGTTATGGGCGATCTAAATTTACATAATGATGCAGGTTCCCCCTGTTTCTGACCCTTTAATTAGATGTATATATATATATATATATATATATATTTATATATATATGGGGAACTGTTATATACAGAATAGTTGTTTCACTACTGGTGAGATTCTAACCCACGATCTTTCGATTTCCGGTCGGCTGCTTTTACCACTACACTACGCCAGATCCCCAACCCCTCTTGTGTATTTGCACACATTTCACCCACTAAGTAACATGTGTCAGCACGGCGACTTTGCATGCAGCAGGGAGAGCTGATGCCCTTATATGGTGTGCAGCATACATTGTATACCGTGATGTCACTTCGCTGGATCCATATATATATATATATATATATATATATATATATATATATATATATATCGTATATCGTATATCGTTTCTAACCTGAAAACTTCAGGCAATTTTTTTCAGTAACAAACTGTGCTTAAAGGCACAGGTTCATATAACAGGTATGTTAAGTTTGCAACAAACATATTGTTTTCTCCTTAAATTATAATGATATCTGCCAATATTTCATTCACGAATTATGTGCCTCCTCTTGTGCACGAGCAGAAATAATCTTCAACTTGCGCAAACATAACAGGACGCCGAAAATGCAAAAAACAGAGTATAACTTCCAATCAATTGATGAAAAAGATATTTCAAATGAAAAATACAGTTTATTATCAAAATGATGTATAACTTGATCTACTATATATTCATTCCATGATTGTTTAGTTCTATATGTAGATACCAATATATTATTCAAATGAACCTACGTATGAATGAAATTTGCAGGAGGCCCTTTTGAATTGTCATATATTAAACCGTTTCCTGTTTGAATCCTGCACTGCAGACATGATATCGATTAATGAAAATTTTGGAGCAGTGACTGTCTTTTAATCCATGGCCAAACAATACAGCATATATCTTATATAGCAACGATAGCGTGATATTGAACTGGATTTGTCTCATGAAACACGATCATTTAGGAATATGATCTTACTTTCCGCTGCAATAAGGCACTTTTCTATTTAAAATTCACAGTATTAATTCAACAATTTGTCTTCTGATCTTCAAATAGACAAGTAGTGTATAATTGATTTACATAGAATGTAATATTAAAAATAAATGGAAACGTATTAAATTGCTTATGTGACTGACAGATGTAAAGATGGCTAAAACATCAGCATGAAATCAAATCATTATACAATATTCATATGATGCCACAATAAACAAATCTGCTTCATCAACATGTTATCATAAATTTCTAATATTAGAGAATTCTGTAATATTTTAAAATGGATTAAAACACGAATATATGTGTATTTAACGACAGTTGCATGTTTATCTATACATTAATATTTAAACAAGGAGCATTTTTGAAATCCTGGAGTAACTTCATCAATATGCATATGAAAGGTACATATATTATATATATATATATATATATATATATATATATATATATATATATATTTATATATACCAAACCAAATTTACATTCCCGTCTTGAATTTCTTTCCCAATAGGAATTAGGTGTATGTATAATCGACAATAACGTTCAACCCTGGGGATTATGGATCGACAGTTAGGTGTTATATATGTCATTTTCTATCATTTCTGTCATTGTGTCCCGTTCAGGAACATTCCCTTTGTTGTTGCCAGCAGGTTTATTTGGCAATGAGTTGATGTACTCCTGTGTATTCGGGCTTGGGATTTTATCAGAACTGATGATTTGATTATGTTCAGCGATTTCTGAATAAGTAGCATCGGGGTTGCTGGCTTCTGTTTCTTTGGCGACGGCCTTACTTTCATCAGATTTATTTAGCTTTGTCTGCACGCCTCCTTGTGGTGACCTGTGCGGCACAGAATATACAACATCAACAGCAGCTTGTCCTTCCTGCATATCGTGAGACGCCGGTTGGTTTTTACGTGACTTTCGCTTATTCTCCCTCAGCTCCTGAATTTGATTTGCAATCTCTGTTTGCACGGATTCATAAGCAATGTTGTCCTCCATATCGGTATTTATGTTAATTTCAGCATTCGCCTTCGTTGTTTTTCCAGATTCATAGACAATGTTGTCTACCATTTCAGTATTTACCTTAATTTCTGCACTCGCCTTCCCCGTTTTCCCGCCCCCTTTTCGTGTCTTTTGAGGTACAGAATACACACAGTCACCTCCACCTTTGCCCGTTTCGTCCTTTTGCCATTGTCCTTTAGGCTCTGTATTCACCGATTCATAGACAATATTCTCTATCATGTCGTTAGACGCGCTGAATTCCGTACCAGCCTGCTTTTTTTCTTGATCGACGCATTCATAGCTATTGTCAGTATCCGGAATTGGCGTGTAGGTTTCTATCCCCTCACCTGGGTACACGGAAACATCATTGGCTTCTGTGTACTCATAATTCCGGTCGTCCACATTAACTGTATTTACAGTCTGCGTATTGCTGGTATATTGTACGGATTTTACTGTGGATGATGCACCGGAGTATGTCCTTCTGTAAACAAGCATTGCATAGTTGCTTTACGTTCATTTACGTACAAGTATCGAGTGAAACCTTGAGGCTATGATAATTAATCAATAAGGCCATAGGTATCCATACATGTTAAGACCGAAATCAATCGTGTCCATATATAGTGCATCGGTCGGATTTGAATTTGTAGGTTTATATCATTCTAAAATATTCAATATAACAACGAAAATCTACCAATAGAGTTAGTCTATTCTACCATGACAATATAAATACGACAGGGCTTAAACAGTATGATACGACATCATTTGATTATAAAAGTATTCGATTAAGCACACACATATTCACTTTGTAGATGTAGCAGACATCGCGATCGACAGGTTTACCTGAGCTTACCTTTTTTTTAACAATTAACAAAAAATGAAACTTTGCCTTATTAAACATATCACGACAGCGACAATGACAAGAATTATTGATCCCCCTATTCCTAATCCAACCTTGACCATGTTCTTCTGCTGCCCTAAAATGATAAGTATAAGTAATTGTTACACAAACGTTTGTAATAAGATATGCAGATTATACATTTTTTTTTATCGTTTAATGAATAACAAAAGTTCTTCAATATAGGAACTAACAGTCTTATGTTAAATTGAAAGTCTGACTTTCAGAAGAGCTATATTATGTACAGAACAATTCTATATTTATTTAAAACGTAGTTAAGACCAATGACATCATCAAGTATACTGTCCAATGTGTGATATATATATATATATATATATATATATATATATATATATATATATATATATATATATATATATCAATCTCTTTGCTCTGGAATCCAACCCATGTCGGTGGAGCACATGTCCGACATTCCAACAGCTAAGCTAGAAAAGCAAGCTTTACTAGCGATATAGCTCGTTCCGGTTTTTTTGGTCCTCCATAAATCGCCCCCTCCCTCTAAAGAGCGTGCTGCTATCAGAGCAAGATTCATTAACCCATGATTCACACTCTTCGTGAACTAGTTTGCGGTAATGACGTAATTTCTTCAATCTACTTTTCCCAAGTCCCAACGATTGGTGTCATTTTAGAAGAGCCCCCATTTCTTGCGTAAACAATTAGCTCAGGGAAAAATGTACGGCCGATCCGGTATTCAAATCCATGTCGTGATTCGAACCACATCTCCAGCGTTCCAGCCGTTTCGGTAGAAAAGCAAACTTCATTAGTGATACAGTTCGGCCGCTCTTATATATATATATGTGTGTGTGTGTTCGGTATAGGGGGCCATAAATAGGGAGAAAAGTGAAGAGCCTGGGACAGAGTTTGGCTCGTCGGAAAGGGAATGGCCTATGAGTATACTTTTGAACATTTAAGTATTTTCGTTATCATCGTATCATAATACGGTTATATGTAATGTCAATTTATGATTATCCAAATATAGCGAAATTTAAGTCGTCGTTTTGACTGACAGGTATGCTTGAGGCAATTGTCTTCTTGGTCCGACAGTCAGAAAGTATATATATGTATATATATATATATATATATATATATATATATATATATATATATATATATATATATATATATATATATATATATATATAACACATGATTTCATATTAACAATTCCGTTCAAGTGATTGAGAAATACTATAACTTAACATCAGGTGGTGAATATTTGCCAGTACTGATCGAAAACGCTACTGAAAAAAAAGTGTGAATCATAAAATAATTTATTAGTATTTAAATGCTCAGAATGAACATTATTCTTTAATTAATTCTACCTATTAACATGCGTTTTCCAATGAACGTTGGCTAGAACTTGTGTTTTACTTTATTTTGAAGTTGCCGGTCTATTAACTAATGTCTACAACTATGCTTACCAAATCACTTTTTGATATTTTTATGTATTTATGGGGGGGGGGGGGTTCTAATTGTTTATTTAAATAAGTATAACTATTTCCCAAGCGATAACTCTATTTTCAGTTGCTAGATTCTATTGAAAATGAAATGCAGATTTTAAATTTAAAGTGTGCATTCTCTCGATCTTTATTACTAAATTAGACATAAAGTATAATTCCCGTCGAACACCGAATGTGCATCATATGTTTTTGAGTCGATTCACACGGTCAACATATCGAGTCATCAATATATTTAACACTTTTTAAAATGTTACTATGTGGTTAATATTCCGGTTTGAATGTTTTTTTAAATGAAAATCTCACGACAGATATATATATATATATATATATATATATATATATATATATTATATATACCTGAAATTTTCTTAATCCTTTTGAACATAAAGTGAATTAAGCTCTCAGTCCATAAGTGTCATTTATAATGTGAATTTTCATAATTGCTCACCTGTCATGTATTCTTCTGGGGCCAAAGTAGTTGTCATTTGCCATGACTGGCTATCTGTAATCATACAAATTCTTTTTTTTATATAGCGCTACTAACACTGTAAGAAACTTTCTTCAGGCGCTTAACAATGTGTATCACATATAAGATTAAACTTACAAAACTCACACAGACAGAAAATCATAAGAAGTGGTTGATAGTAATAGCAGAAAGAAAAACCTAAGACTAGATTATGTCATTCATTTAAAATCAATCATATGACTGAGTGACGAGAAGTGTTTTTAGTTTTCTTAAAGGGATCCATTGAGTCTTCATATTTGATTTCGTATGGCAAATTATTCCATAACCTAGGACCAACTACTCTAATTGTACAATTTGATATTACAGACAAATTTCAATTTATACTGGAACGAAGGTTGGAGCGACCACAGTTCTGATCAATACGTTGTTTTTAACATTCAGGGGCAGTGCGATTGATGAACTGAAAAACAATTGTCAGCACTTTAAATTTAATTCTTTCAGCAATCATAAGCCAATGCATTTTCTTAACGTAACCACTAATTCTGTCTAACTTTTTTTTCAAATGGAAAATGTCACGGCAAGCCATGTTCTGTACACTCTACACATAAAAAAGTTCGGCGCCAAAATATTTGCAGTTATCACATTAATATTTCTCTTTATTCTGGATATTTTCTATAATGAAATTTCCGTCCATATGCAGGTCAAACTTTAAGCCCAAATTGCTAACATTTACGAATGGAGTAATCGTATCCTGTCCAATAATTATTGATGGTTCATGTATGATAGAGAGAGTATGTCTTATTCAAAGAGTTATAAATTATGTTTTGTCAACAATTCTGCTGCAATGCATTTTTTAATATCTGAAGACGGCATTCAAGTCTGTATTAACATACAGCCTGGTCATTTGGTATATTAGGGGTAAATGAAAGTTATATCTGATGGTCATCAGCAAATCCTTTCATCAGTATGCTGTCATACACCAGACGCAAACTATTGGAGCTAAATTCAAATTTAACAAAATGGGGCCATGTACTGATCCCTGAGGCACACACCCCCCCAATTCAGTGTGAGAAGCTCTGATTTTGCACCATCTTGTCCATGATAAAACAGTCCCTCCTAAATCATATCTAAACTTTAATTTGTTGGTCAAATGCATCTAAAATATCATTTTTAACCTTCAACATTACTGACTCAGTGCTGTGATATTTCCTGCACGCACTTTGATGAAGACCTGTTTTTTTTCTGAATGAACTGTGCAATTATTCAACAGTTCACAAACAGCAGCCTCAGTGAGCTTGCGAAGTATGCTATATTAGAAACATGTCTGTAACCGGAACTCTGCAAGAGCAGCTTTTTACAAAAGTGGTCTCACTGTGGCTGATTTACAAGTACTTGGAAAATTTCCATTTTTATTTGATTCACTCACCATGTGAGTGATTGGATATAGAAGTACATCAAACTGTTCCCTTTGAACTGATGTTAGAAGTGGGTCTAGTTCATATGATTTTGTTGTTATTTTTTTTTATCCTTTTTTGGACATCATTTCTGGTCAATTTTATGAAGGACCCTGCACTATAAAATATTTTATAATCCTGTTCTGTGTAAGTTTGGAGGTTTACTGTCAATGGAATAATTTAAATTATCCATAATCTTGTTCATTTTACTGTAGAAAAACTCATTAAAACTGTTTGCCAGTTCTTGACAACATATTTTGTCACTTGTAGTGAGTCATTCCGGAAAAGTAGTTTATTTACATGTTAGAACACTTCTCTATAATTTCCTCTATTCTCTTCAATAATTCTTTGTAATGATGCGTTGGAATCTTTATCTTATAAGCTGGCAAAATATAGCATAGTCACAATCAAGTTGTGTCCTTTGCCAAATACATTCTGTCTGTCTGCTAAACCTTATCTCTGATGCAATGTTCTCATCTGTCCAAGACTGTTGCTTCTCTGTCCTAACTCTCTTGATTTTTTTATGTAAGCATGAGCATAAAGAATAAATAAATTAAAAATAGTATATATTCTGCCCAAATTTTAATAAACAATGTCTATAGGAAAATTAAATTCACACAACTATGTAGACATAGCAGTTTTCAGAATAAATTGTTATTTCAGCTTTATTTCCATATGTTATATTTGAAATGTCTTCACGATATGGATTTTTCATATCACGAAACAAATGGTTTGCATAAATTATTATAATGAATGGCAGTTAGAAAGATATTTCGACAGATGTTATTGTTTTAGTTCTAGTATGTTTATAAATGTTAGGTTTATTTTCCTGAATAAGTAAAAAATGCCCTTATTGTGCAAAGAAATAGATTTATACTGCAATTGTACTGCTTTTTGCCATTAGATATTACACCTCAAACAAGAAAATATACATTTAGAATCCCTGCTGAATGTTACAGAGCTTTTATATTTCGCTGCTGTACATTTATATTTGCTGTATTGAATCTTATTGAAACTTACTTGTTGATACAAATCTTTGTCCAATTTCGGAAGTTGTTTCAAATCTATGAGTATCTATTATCAGAAAAGTAATATATTGCATATATAGTATACTGTTATATCTGGTAGATATTAAAGTAAAATATCCAATGGTTATATGAAACAACTTTTTTTGCTGAGAAATGAATGGGATTCGGGTGTTCATGTGGATACATATGTTGCGTGTGTTAAACATCATTATTTGATGTTAAAGAGATCAATCTTGTACATGCGCAGAAATACACCAACTCCTTATGTGCCGAGATATTTTCTTTCTTACCTAGTCATCTATGTAGACTTGTATAATGTTGTCCTTTTAACATTTGCTTCATGTTAACGCGCGCATTTTTTTGTTCAAATACAGATGATTGATAGCGCAGTGTATCAAAGTATATATCAAGAATTTTGTTAAAATTATAGACATTATAATCCTAAAATAGAGTAGCTTTTAGGCCGGATGTAAATTCACAATAACGGAAAAGAATACAAAAAGAACTCACCTGGGGAGCCATAACTCTGTACGATATTGGTAGTTGTTTTATTTTCCTTGGGATCTGTTGTAAGATTGGTAATATATATTTTTATCACACATTGTTTTTCAGAAAAAATACATTGAAGTATGGTAAGCATGGACCTATGAATACAACAATAATGTATTTTGATTATATCGACGATAATACAATATTTTCAACGATAATAGTATGAATGTAACCAGCAATATAGGCAATTACACACTTAGGCTACATAATGAAAAATCAGCGCAGTTTCGTTTTGCCGTTAATGAGTGGGTCTGGGTTGGGTGTCCCCCTCCATCAGCGCGGTAAAATTGGAACAATTTTCATTTAAAAATTCAGCAAATTTGATATTGAAATAACATAAAATAATAATTAAAATGTGTTTTGCCTTAAAATACTAAGAACGGGAAAAGATCTTTCAGAACCCTTCCGATTTCTTTTATCCATCGCTGTTTTTTTTCTCCAAATAAAACAATATGTCCTGGTTGTGAGTTATCAAAATCTACAGTAATTTTTGTCACACATTTTTCTAAATAACTCCAAATTCACAGATAGAAAAGAAAACCAATTATTTGGCAACCCCCCCCCCCCCAATTCCTACCATAGCCCACCAAATTGTACTTATGTACGGCCTCATTAAAAGGTTGCTCCTCAACACTACCAGTTCGGGGCCACTCAAAGAATGTAGACAGCAAACTATTTACGTCATCCGTGATTTATGACATTAATTTACGTCAAACTATGAGCTTAGCATTACTTGTATCTTTTAATCTTCGGTAACCAAAGTTACGAAGGCAGAAAGAAGTCAAGTTTTAAAGCAAATTTAATCGAAGGAAACAGATAAACCCTTGAAAATTACGTTGTTCATCGGTTGCTACGCTTAAGAGTACTTTTCCTGTGCATAAAGCCTTATAAAAGAGCTGGCACATAATAAAGTTGACAATGAATCAGAATAAACTTGTGAAACTAAAATGTTTTAGATGGATTATTACATTTATGAGACGGTCTGGCTCAAAATCTAGAAAAAATTAATGCCTTCAATGAAGTCTTTTCTTTGTATTTCAAATAGATGTATTTAAGAAATGTAGATAATAGCCTTTTAAACTAATGTTTCTTCCTAGGCCTTCGGCACATGCTTCCTCAATATTTCGTTATAATTCATCAGAAACACTTTTAAAGGTATTATGTGGCCAAACAACCAAGAAATAAACGAGTATCTCACAGATGCAAGTGAAGTAATAATTTTACCATGGTGACGGATAATAATAAATCTATAATGTAATAAAAGCAAAGGCGTCATGGCTATCCAAATATGAAAATGGAAGTTTAAAAATGTAACGTTCACGTGATCCAGTTTTCGTTTGCAGGTATGAAAGAAACGATCTGCCTGGTCGTTGGGGAAAGCATGGAAATGTACTGTGATGCAAGATGAAATCCGGCAGTAGCACGTGTGTCTTATTTTGTCTCCAAATATTCCGAATATTCCAATGAATTATAAAAGGTACGTGGCTGACCTTATAGTATCGGATACAGGATCTCAATTAAAATAGGGACTCGACACCCTGGCGCGTGTAAAGAAGAAGCATATTAAGGTAGAATTCATTCCTAAATCTGGTTTGAAGATGAATAGGACGGTAAACGAGTTGATACGCAACATGCGGAAGTGTATTTCATTATTCAGCGTATACTACTCTGACATTAATAACAGGTTAAAGAGGGTGTGAGCGCTTTTGAGTGATTATTAGTTATAGTATGTACGTCTTGTCATTTGGAATACTTGATCGGAATAATTGCACTTTTTTCCTATAAAAAATTGTTCAGCTAGACTGCAAGGTGATCTCACAATATAAATGCTTTTACATAATGAGGAAAGTATGTTGGCCGTGGACCTGTGGCAATATGGCACAAGCACGTGTCAGAACGGTGTCCGTACTGCCAACTTGCGTGTGTATTCTGTCATTCCCGCGGGCATGGAGCGAGGTATACGAGGAACGTGAAGGCTATTTACTGCCTTCCTACTGGAAATCTGAGGGCTGGCTGTGGGCAAGTTGCTGGCGTTGTGAGACTACCTCCGCCGTATGAATAGTCCCGCTACTGGCATGTGCAACTCTCGCGCCTTGCAGGTAATTCCCCCGTATGTGGCCCGGAGCTGGCACGTAGGTAGCCCACAGTGCCCGTATGTGGCCCGGTGCTGACACGGACCTGTTTCTAAGCTCTCACTCTCCTGGCTCGCATGTCACACGGAGCACACGCAAGGCCCAAGCAGATAACACGCACCCAACAGGCAAGTTTCACGCGAAACCTACCCAAATCTTGGCCTGCCCGCAGAATTTTCCAAAGTGCAACAAAATTCATGCACGCAACAAGCCCTTACGGCCCATGCAGTACTAACTTGACAGAGCCTTTAACATCGGAATCACTGGACGGGTAGGAAATTTAAATACTAACCCGTGAAACCGGAAACGTCACCGACGTTTGAATAAGGGAATTGATATACCCCACGTAAACAAGTATCTTCTTTATAAATAATATATCTAAATTTTTTTCTAGGAGAAACATGTCTCAGTAGTAACACATTTATTATTCAGTCGCCAGCCCAGCGATGGTTTAACTGCTGGAAAACTTACTATAGAGATTAAGACCCGTACTAGGATAAAAAATAAAGCATTAATATATTCTCTTTTTTATACCAACACAACTCAACCACGATTGTCAAATAATTTATGTATTAACAGAACATTTAACAATAATTAAAGCATATTCAGTTTAATTTTTTTGGACGTGGTGTGGCGCAGCTTGTGAATAATTTGTGATCTTTCACAGAAGGACAGCCTGCAGCAGCTTCGTATAAATATTATAAATAAGATATCACCTTATAAATATTTATTATAAAATATTTATATTCAGGTTGTATTTTTTCCTTGCAGGCTCCTAATGACAGTAGACATATAATGTGAGCTGCTACACCAAGAAAACCTCGCATGTTGATTATTCTTATTTCGTGTATAACATATAACTTTTCTCGAATGTTTAATACCACCAACCTTTTTTCATTGATCTCGGCTACCCGTCGAGGATACTTTCCTTAACGTACGAGTACCCACAGACATACTTTCCCACAACTTACTACACATTCAAGAATAAAGACATAAGTAATGTTGAGTAAGTGTCAACTTACATTCACAGATGTAATGTGACACGTTAACGCTATTGTCACAGTTTAGTGATGTCCACTGCCCTTTACTGTTCGCAGCTAGACACGAACTATTACGGGGGACTCTGGAGTTCTTATCGACCCATTGATTGGTTTCGATGTCTTCATGTATTCCTTGGTCTGTCGAATAGAAAATACCTATTGGATTAATACATCTTTATGACTGTCTGAATCTGAGTTCAGTCAATCGATGGTGCATATAAACATTGTTATGTGAATTTGGAGAAGGGAACCATTTAAGAATGTACACCTCTACAAACAAATGTATAATGCTTCCTGTCATACCCTGCGTGGTACACGTAAAAATTTTAAATATACAGTTTTAATTTATATGAAATATATAACACATGACAACAATACTGAGATATATTGTTTTGTAAGAGGGGAACTGCAATATTTAGACTCACTAGTGTACCATCGCCAGACGTTGTTGGTTGCGGAGATCCAATAACCTACATTGTTCACTGTATTTATGGAAGTAGTATTAAAGAGTTTTTCTAGTGCTTGATAAACGTCCTCCGAGAACGGTGAAACCAGTGACTGATTTCTGTGGCCTGGAAGGCCTGTAGCATCAGAACAGGCTTTTGTTGCTTCTTCCCATATTTTCTTGTTATGAATAAGTTTTAAGCATCTCCGGAAGTTAATATTTTTGGTGGCTACCTCACGTTTTCCACATATATTTCCATGGTGTTTTCCTGAAAAAAAGTATTGTCAAACAGGAATGAATAGTAAAATCTTCAACTTTCCTCCAAAGCTACAGGTTTATTTTCTTTAAACTAAATGCCATGTACATTTCTTAATGGAATGAAAATGTCCGTACGAAAATATATGAGGTGTGTTCATTTGTAAACGCTTTCTAACGCTTAATAATGTTTATTCAAATAGCAGTTACCTCCACTACAGACAAAACTTTTTTCAAGATTACAGGGATGAACAAACATGAATAATTCCTTTTCCTTTGGTGAAACGGATCCACACAGCGAATTGTTGTGTTCCATGACTTCTGGCTTCCACATGGACCATTTGATCATTTCTACCGAGGAATATGCAAGGCTTATAATCACATATCTTTTTAAGGGTATCCATGAGTTTTCCATTTAACAAAATAACTAGCCAATTGACCATACGTTTCACCTTTGAACTGTGGCTACTGTGGTTTGGGTTATTTTGGATATCAGGATAAGGTGAACATCGTGAGTGCATTTCTACTATTATCCAATTTACGAAACCGAACCATCTGATGTGACAGAATAACTAATAAGCACTCTTGTGACCGTCCTACTTCTGAATTCTGACTACTTTTATAACAATATAACACCCTGACCTATCAGCCAACATTCAATGCGACTCTGTTCATTAAAGATAGACACGTGAAAATATTTTATACCTTTGCGAATGGATGATTAATCAGTTGAATATGTATTTATACTAAATATTTACATTGTTAAATGTGACTAGGTTATTATAAAGCATTATTGTAATTTTAAGTATTTACTGGATTCACTTAGTATCACGCAAAGTTCTGTATGAAGCAGTTTTTAATTGGAAGTCCATTAAACGGGCAATATAATAATATTTATCATTAAGTGACAATTGATAACTAAATAATTCCTTGTATGAAAGGAACGCAAGGTTATATACCATTGTGCGTTTAAATATGTGATGGTTCTGTTATTTAATTTTCTGTAAGATTAATGCATGCATTTGAATCTGAAATGAATATATTCAATAAGTCAAAAATTGCATCGGTAAGAGCTTTACGACTGTATTAAAGTGACTGCGCAGAGTATAGAAGGTTAAATCATAAAGTTAGTGATTAGTTTCCTTTAAACAAATAGAAGTTCCGATAATTCGAAAGTACAATGTAAGAAAAGTGATACTGATCAGCCGAAAACATAATCCATGACAATTCTAAGAGGAAATTTTGGCAGTAATACTATAAAATACAAAATGATATCCCAAGTTATGTGGTACATGCTTGGTATGCTGATTAAAAGCCCAGTTTATTTTGACATGTGTTGGTAACCATTATCACGAGTGCATCATTACAGGGATTTAGAATACAGAACAACTCATCAAGCATATTTTATGTACCATATCAAGCTATTTTGAAGAGCCAACGGGATATCCAAGGGATCAATTGAGAATACTATCAAATACTTTCTGAAACGCATTTCAAAATTTGTGCAAGTAGAAAAGGCCCACAAGGCTTGAATACCCAGGAAACCAAATAAAAATGACACAAATCTAAAAGTACATAGCTCTAAACCAAATCTTATAAGCTGCTCACCTAGATTGAAAAAGAAATGACTGTGAAAATATGTATTTTTGCAGTAACACATAAAATATAGAAAAGGTAAGTTTTCCATTTACTTGATCTTGTGCGTCGTGCGTACCAGGCTCGGACTGAACTGTTTTTCCCACAAAAATGTGTCTCATTCAGGCAATCCTTCTTTGTACATTTTGTCGAATAACGAACACCAACACTTTTTCCGCAGCAACACTTAGTCAAATTTCGATCTGATCCCTTGGTGAAAAGACAACATTAAAATTTAAAGTCAAGACAAATGTATCTGATATAAGTCAGAAAATTTAATATTACAACTGATATCTGTCTTCTGTGTTACGTATAAAAAGTTCCATGCGCCATCTTCCGAGAAATAACTTTGAACAAGCCAGTCAATTCATTTTTACCCTATTCAAGTTGGTTCAGTTCGTGGGTTTCTTCGTAGAACAAACGAAGAAATTAAAGCATATAATGTGAAACATAGACTAAAGGTTCCTCTGTATTTCACATTATATGCTTTAATTTCTGCGTTTGTATTTTTTCTTTCCTTTTTTGGATGGGCTGAGAGGTAAATTCAAGTTTTTAGTCACCTTATACAGTGAGTAGTACTTTTGAAGATCACATTGCTCCTCACACTCTTTGACATTTTTTACATTGGCACATAACAGATATTGATCCACCTTAGTGTTTTCAGTATGTTCATAACATCCCTGAAAATACATTTTCTGAGCAGATCCGTCAGCTGAAATGAAAACATCAGACAGTTACTCAGATATTGATGATTTGATGAAAATGCAATTTCTGTCGCTGTTATTATTATTATTATTAATATATATAAATATATATATATATATATATATATATATATATATATATATATATATATATAGACACACACATGTATTATGTCTTGTCTCAGCAACATAAAAAAACCATCACAAAGCCCCAAGATTATTTAATATCCGTCATCTTTATATCTTAATCACGTAATCCCTGATTAACAGAAAGGTGGTTTATAAATGTGGTATAATGAAACTTTTCATCAAATCCATGGAAAATGTTAAACATTGCTTTGTTCATAATATCCAATTTTGTTTACAGTAGTGACGAAAAAATAAACTATTTTCAAAATATCCACCAAAAATGGCTTTATTCTTATTATTTTTATATCTACATGTAAACGGTCCTCACGCAGAATCCATGACCAATAAAGAGGAACAGTCCTGCCACCGATCCACGCGTTCTTGACAGAGGAATCATTTTTCAGGAGATTATTCAGTATTTTGTGCATTTTCTCATCTCTTTCAGCGGCTAGCACACCACCCTTCTCCTCACAGTAACCTCTTGCTTCTGACCATCCATGGTTTCCACGGTACATACAGAATGTTCGGATTCCTTGCATTCAATAAAAAAGAAAATGAACCTGATCACGATTTTCGAATATTCTATTATCTGCAATAATTATAAATAGCTTTGCTATTATATGAATGATTATTATTGTAATAATAAAACTCTTTGTATTGTTTTTATATCGCAAATAAGAAAAAAAATATTAAAAAAAACCGCCGTACGTCTAAGATACCCTCCATTAAGTACATATGCTTAACAATTAGCCAGCCTCTGTTATAAACACATACCATGATTATTTCTGCTCACTAATGTAAAAAAATGTCTCTGGTATGATCTAATGATCAGTCAGTATGATCTAAATGTGTACAGGCATTATATATTTGAAGTAACAACAGTTGTCTCCTTTCTGTAAAGTGATACAGCTGTACCTTTTATCAGTAAACAATATAAGTTCTTACCATCATTTGTACCCAGGCATATTGACTTCGATTTGTCTGTAACCGATATCGAGTGTGTCCACAGTAACACGGAGGTTCGAAGGAGAAGTGCGACGGCCATGTTCATCCCCTCTGTTGTGATGTCAGCTGGTCTCTTTGTAACACGTTTCTATAAATATTAACCTATAGAACACGAAGTACGATTGTTTTTTGCGAGAATTCAAGAAGATACGGATCATACATCCAGGTTGGTGAAGTGCATTTACAATTCATCTCTTGTATTGAATATGCAACGACACAGAGGGAAACATGTGCGTAACCACATCATTCACTACGCTTCGGCTATTTGAAATAAGTTTGGCAAAGTCAAAACAAAATGCCTCACACCGCCTGGGGTGTCTTCAGGGGCTGGCCTAAAACACGTAACGGGGCGGAACATGGAACGCGGAACAGGGGCCTTATTTACGGAAGGGAACGGAACAAAGATATAAAAAAGTGCCATAACTGTTAAATGGGTGAATGTTTCATGACATAATTTATAGTAATAAACGTATTTTAACATTCCGTGTTTTCATGGATGACAAAATGAGATCACATGATGCATGCTGTGAGGCCAGCTGCTGATAAATGCGCGGCTGATTTGGAATGACCAACATATTTTCCTTTATATTGTGGTTGTTTTTTTTTGTTCACGAGGACATCAAGTTCGCGATATTCACGAAATGGGAATTATCAAGAAAATAAAACCGCGAATAAGAAGCCCTATCGTGGATGGCAATTTGATAGGATTAATGATTAATATAAATAATAGTAAATCTATTATATTCAAATTGACATTTAATATTTACATATCAGATCTTTCATATTTTATGACATTGATGAACAATATCGTTCGATGCTACCTTGGATCCCCGTGCAGTTATTAAGAATTTGCCACATATGATTCGATATAATTCATCCATATAATATTTGATTACTTTGTGTAGATTTTAAATCGGGCGAGATCGCGAAAATGATACCTTCGCAATTATTGAAAATGTGGAAATCACAAAATTTTGAACAAGCGAAAATGAAGCCATCAACAGTATTTATGTAGATATACAAACATGAAGTGCACTCTTTTTGTATCTAATGCCAAATTAAAGATCACCATGTGAACACAGGTACGTCTTTATTCATATAACCAATTATTATATAATTATATTTATTATATTTATATTAAATTAGATTACTTTTGTCATTTTCTCACTCTCGTATGATAGACATTGTTAAAATGTAAATGTGAAAATTGCCGCCATGACGGTTTCAACCTTGTTTTGGTCAACTGTGTTGTTTGAGGTATGTGGTTGTTAATATTTATGTATATATTAATAATATAGATATATATATATATATACATATATATATATATATATATATATATATATATATCATGGTACAGATGGCAATCTCGTATGATTGGCAATTGTACCAGAACAGATCGCAATAGTGACTTTTACTGGTACATATCCGAATTGCGATCTGTACTGGTACAATCATTTAAATATATGTACTAATTGTACTAATTCCAATTGGACCTATTGTGCAAGATGAATAAATAAAAAAATATATAATTGCATTTGCTGTGTAGAGTTATCAATAGATTATATATTCATCACTGCTTGTGCAATGCGTACATGATTTACACACACCTCAGCCCTCTTATAATGGGGGTAAAGTTTCCTGCGATGTCTCCTAGCAAACTCCGATATGTAGCTCAATGTATCTGCATGTGAACTGACATCACTGCAACACCAGAGAGTCGTCTGTTCCCAATAAGGATAATAAGGATGGTAAAAATAAAAAAAATATAAATAAATGTCGCTTTTTTAGAAATCTTTATTCCAGTCACAGGAATTTTATGATTAGACAAACTGAAATCCTTGGGATTTCAGGTAGTACCCAACGGGAGGACCGGGGGGGGGCACGGCTGTGTCACACAGGAACACTTAGTTCTCAGCAGCATTTAGCACGCTGTCAGCAGGGTCAGATGACCATCTGCTGAGATGTCGGGTTACCGCTGGTCACCACTGATACAACGTGCAGCTGACCCGCTGTGTGTATATGATTTTATATAGGGAGAATGTGTTGTGTGTTGTGTGGCACTGGAAATACAAAACCTTTGTGTTAAAACACTAGGATACACAAAAGACGACACGTAAAAAATTGTCAGCCCTTTGTAAGTAACTCAAAGGTTTCATCGCACCTACGTCTACTGATTCAAGATCTCCCACAAGAACCCTCCTCTCTGCTTTTAATTTCTTTATTTGTCTTAAGTTAGCAACATATCTATCAAATGTACTGTCCCCAGTTGCTTTATCAGTCTTGGCATAGTCTTTGGCCAAGATGACATCAAGCTCATGGCAGGCACTCTCAAGTAAATCATGGTGCTTCTTTATGAGCCCCAGCAAAATATGAAGGTAAGGTGGACAAACATTATCAATTGGTATATTCCACATAGGCTGGTGAATCACATTCATATATTTGGCTGCTGAGGGTCTCTTTCCCTTTCCTTTTGACAGGAATCTTTTATTGTCATTTATCATATCAGCTATGGATCTTTGTACAGCCATTCCCCTACTTGCCCTATCAATGTGCATATCATCTGCTGTAATATTACACCACAAACAAAAATGAGTAGCATTTGCACCAGATATTCCATATATATATATATATATATATATATATATATATATATATATATATATGACTGAGTAAGGCATAGTCACCAAAAGGAATAATTTAATATGTTTATCTTGCCATACCATACTTTGTATTGATTCGATCTGTTCTTTTAATGGCAGTTTAACATTTTCAAGATTAATATATTTCATCACTGGGTATAGCTTTATTTTCCCATGTTAGCTGACCTGTCTGAGTATACTGATTAAGTATATCTGTAACAAACTAAGGAATATTCTTCACTTGTACAACGGATGCGAGTCTTTGCGGGTAAACACCACCGGTCTTCTCAATCTTTGCATCCAACAGAATTGAAGAGTAAGTTAAATGATCTCCCAAAATATATTGCTGTTCATACCTTTTAAGTTTTCTCGGATTTAAAATTGACCCCATGCTTCTTTAGGAACCTTCGCTGTTTTAGCATTTGACTCCATGTAAGTCCCAGGCTGGTCTTAATAGCTAGATTTCTTTTTTGGATATATATGTTTTTGAATGTACCCCAGCTTTTGAACAAATTTTAATTCTGGTAGATTTACTTAACAGTTTATGTTCTGCTGACTGCTGACTGGCGTTCAACCCTCCAAAAAACAGTTAGAAAAAAATAAAAATTATTTATTACTCACCCGTTTGAGCACTGTTGCATTGAAGTAACCAAAATGTTTCATTGTATCAGAAAAAAGGAATAATAATAATAATAATTATAATAATGATGAAAATAATATTTATAATAAAGGTAAATATTAAGGAAAAGCATAATAAAATAAGCAAATGTGACAAAGTGCAAACATATACATCTTTTACTGATGCTGTAGTGTCCTTGGACTCCGAACATACCATGCATAAAAGCAATATTCTATGCAAAATTAAAAGCTCCTTTTTGTGCGTGTTAAAAAATACCTGTCGACATTTTTTTCATTAGGGATGATACTTCTTAGGTTAATTTCCTTGTTTTCCTTAGCTTTTTTTAAAACCAAGGGCTGAAAAACAACATAAATTAGTATTAGCTTTCAATAATCATACATATGTGCAAATAGTACAGTAAATGTTTATTTTCATACAACAGCTATGCCTGTTATATCGAGGGTACCGTGAAGTGTTACATTTGGTATTTTTAAGTTATATAAATAAAGGCGCATAAATAAATAATTTTGTGTGATTAAAGAAATAAAAAAAATCCGATGGTTCTTACCTGACCTCCTGTTTTGCAGGTGATTGTAGTTTTGTCACAAGGGAAGTTCAGCTTACTTTTTGTGAGAATTGTGTGAAGTTTTTATTCAGTTTTGCTCAGTGGGCTAGTAATAGATCTTTTTAGACAAAGCTGAACACTGATGTCCACAGCAGCTGATTCCTCAGTTGAAAACACTGAAGTATGTTTTACGATTAGGGACAAAGCTGGAAGAGCGTCTACTTCAGGTGAATATGTCGAAGTTGGTGTAGAGGTAGACATAAAGGTTGATGGTATACAGCATATATGTTGTGCCATATCATTATAAAACTCAAGCCTGTTGCATTTTGTGCGTTTCACGTTCATGCTCAGTATGTGTTTGCCAAATCTTTCATCTACTGAACTTATCTCAATTAATGCTACCGATGTTTCACATACAGGACAGTTGATTGTATTTCTTAACCTTCATTAGTACACGTCGGAAAACTTATCAATCCGTACACCTGGGGTCCATCTGAACCCCAGTAGTAATTGATGCATATTCAATGTATACTACATAAATATCATGATTATACCATAGTTAATGTAGGTTTTTGGACAAATGTAGAACAGAAAATTCAACATATGAGTGAAATACTTTAAATAAAAGTATCAATAACATATTTTCCAAGAACTACATAAATTTTTCTTCTTTGGCAGTGTTTTCTCTCAGTTTGTTCAGGCAAGCATATCAATACTAATTATTATTGAAATTTTAAGTGCTGCCATATAAAATAAAACACAATATATCCAGATTAAAAATCAAAGTCCAGAGATGTGACTTGGAATTATAAAAAATGGTATTGGGGTCCAATTGGACCCCGAACACTGCAATTTCAAAGAAAATGATTTCAAAAGAATTAAAGACATAATTTTATTTTACAAACTGAAATTAAAATAGGCAGAGCTGCTTCAAGTCCTTTTTATATATGGTATTAAGAAACTCATTAAAAGTCTCAAAGGAAATTAAAAATAAAACCAGTCTACCAGTCTTGTATATCTGTAGCTTCATCGACAATCATTGCATTGTATGCTAAGGATAAAGTGATCTGCGCATGCATGATTGTCACAGATGGTGTAGCATTGGCAAATTTTCTGTCTGTCTGGTCTGGGAAAGAAGTAGCAACGCTTTTTGGTTGCTGAAGTTCCCCAGACAGTGTGTTGGTGAACATCAAGCATGCTAAGGTCTATAAATGCTGATTTCACAGATTTCTGAATTGCCCAGAGATTTTGCAAACGTTGGTGTAGAAGGCCATCATAAAGGTCTTACATAAGGACTGCAGGAAAATCAGAAGTATCTTAAGATAGGACTTCAGGACAATCCGAAGCATCTTTAGAAGTAACTTCAGGACAATCAATATGATCATCGCCATCATCTTTGCCCACATCAGATAATTCACCATCTGAAGGGTCAAATTATCGCCCATGAATTATACTAATCGCCTGAAATGTAATGTAACTTGACTGATTTCTATGTTTGAATAGAAATAGAAATCAGTCAAGTTACATAACATTTCAGGCGGTTAGTAAAATTCATGGGAATTTGAATAGAAATATGAAATAAATGCAAAATATTATATCCCCAAGTGGATAACAGTGCCAGAGATGTAGTATTTAAAAAAAAGTAACACAAGAGATAAAAATTACACATTAATATTCTGTTGTGCATTGGTTACCACTAGGGTCCACTTGGACCCCAAGAGAATATTTTAAATACAGATCATATGGTTTAATGGAACCACACTATCTTAAACCGTAATCACGACATCAATATACCTGACAACTACCTGAAAAGAGAAAAGACAACAACTGATCAATAAAAAAGTATCGCCAGAAATACACCCCTTGGGTCCAAATGGACCCCCAGGTGTACTGATTAAGGTTAATTTGGCTTTGAACTCATCAGAGAGACAAAGGGAACAAAAGTAGTGGCCGCAAATAGTCTTGACAGCTCTTGTGTCATATATTATATTGCATGAACTGTAAATATATGTTGCAGCCTGATCATCAGTCGTCCCTACTATTTTACAATTGAAATGTTTAACAGACTGGTTGACATGTCCTATATGTTGAAAAATATCATCGGCCTTCCGGTCAAATAACAAGTCATCAGGAATGGATTTTGTTCTTAATTTTTTAGCTTTAACATGGCTTATCCCCTTGAACTGATTGATAAACAAATTGCAAGCCTCACATGATGTGCCACCTCGCTTGTGTGGCTGCCAAGAGAAATCTTTATGTGACAAGCGGCTGACATTTGCCTCCTGTTTAGCTCGCACCATTCTGCGCTAACAAGAGTCACACATTTTATTTGCATGGACTTCTATTGTCTTTTGTATTGACAATCCCAAAGATATTAAATAAATTCATGCTGTTCATGGCCCTGTGGGCTTACTTGGCTCACCCCCTAGTTGGGTCATTAATATCCCCGCCGGTTATATGTATATTTAATGACGTCAGAGTGGATTACAACATTTGGAATACTATAATTCCGCAGCATTTTACACTTGAATACAAATATAAAACAATGCTGGCACTGTTAATTGTAATAAATATTGTAATAAATTTCATTATCTGTATAATTAATGACGTCAGCGTCGATTATAAAGTTTGGAATACTGCAATTCTGCAGAATTCTCGACTTAAACACAAATATAAAACAATGGTGGCATTTCAAAATGGACGAAGGGGGAACATATTTCTTCAATGGTGAGAAAAAAAAATTGTTTTATTACAATATTGACCGTTATTCAATGGTGGTTTCTCGACACGTCCACTAATGTTATAAAGGTCACTGATATATCAAACGTTGTTATAATACAAACAAATAGGTGGACCTTGGCAAACGTACATGCTCCTTCATCATTCATTAACCATCGGCCAAATTATCTCATTTATGCATATTAAACTCAAAACAAGCTCTTAATATAACAGTTGTTTAATTGTTAAGAAAAATGTTAAAGGATCAGTTATTGGGTAAATGTCTATATATAATTTGGCATTAGGGAAGGCGTATGTGTGTGGGAAGAGGGAGAGAATGTGCTTTGTGGTTATCAAGTTTCTTATCAAATTTCTTATTTGTAAAATATTAATAAATACAATCAGTTAATAATTAAGAAAAAGTAACTGTTGTGCAACAAAAGCATCCCTGTTGACTTTATAGCTGCCCACATAATTATTTAAATGTTCATATCCTAACGTTTTCATGTCGCGGAATTTAAGATTATATATTAATGAATAATATGCATTATAAACCTTTGCCAGTCACATCTGTTGATGTGCTGCATAGGTCACTGACCCACACATGTAGACCTACGAACACACACACACACACACATATATATATATATATACACACACACACAAAGAGATACTTGTGATTGTACCAGGACGATTATAACACCATCTGTATTATAAACCATCATCATCTGTTACTTAACATATTAGTAACTTTGAAGGGGATGAAGCATAGTGGGATTTCTCTCCTTAACTTAAAAAAAATAACACTGACCTTATTTCTATACTTCAAAGAGGACCTGTTCGGGCCTATCAGCATATGAAATCAATAACCTGCGTGCTTTTGGGAAAAAATCGTCCTTCTGAAGACTGGGTCAGTGTTTGAAATATAAAATTCTTGGGGTGCAAATAAAATCGGTAAAGCTAAAGTTATTGTATGTAGCACTGCCAGCCTTGTACAGCAATTGAGTAAAATGTGAATACATTTCTTCCATGCTTTAAATCAAAGGCAACATAGTACGAAAATACGTATCGTCCACTGCTGTGAATCCTTTGCAATATGATTTTCACCTATCTAGAACGACATGCGAGCACACTGTATTAATACCTTAATAAATCTGTAAGACACATACTGCCTGATTCTGAGTTGTTTAAAGTAATAATTAATACTATTAAGAAAAGAATCATCACCTCTGCGCCTTCAAATAGCAGACATTACATTGCTGACCTCTTCTACACTTCCTTGGCATTTAGAATATGTAAAATTAAATCTTATAACAAAAGCCTCTCATCCTGTAGATCTTGTTCTCAGCGTTGCATACTGATGATAACCTCATATATATATATATGAGGTTATCATCAGTATGCAACGCTGAGAACAAGATCTACAGGATGAGAGGCTTTTGTTATAAGATTTAATTTTACATATTCTAAATGCCAAGGAAGTATGTATAATAAAATATAAAGAAGCTACTTACTCATTTGCCGCAGTGAAAGATGTTATCAGTGCGGCGAGTTGCCCGAGGATTGCCGCAGGGATAACAGCTGCCACTATGCAAGTGAAACCGTACAGTAGCTAAAAAGAAAAAAAAAACAATTGTAAGAAACGTGTTTATTTGATCTTGGTATTCTCCAAATTAAAGTGAGCATTTTGATTCGCTTGGTTGGATGAGCAATTCCGCACACACACGCCCACACACAGACACCCACACGGGCACACACATTCAGGAGGTATGAAGACATATTACGTCACACTGGATTACTTCCGCTTTCATAACCATATCATATCTCAGGCATATTTCATCAGCGGCTGGCTTCATCAGATTATCTCTTGGGACAATGGTTGCGTATACAAAATTACCAACCAAACTATCTCAAGCTATGTCAGTCTCTTGCAAACTGAAAATATGACGCTGCACACTGGGCACATTGTCTGCAGATTCATGGATACAGTTGGATTGGTAGGCATTTTTTAAGGTCTCAAAAATAGAGAAAAAATGCGTAACAAATAAAAAAATACAGGTGGCGCCACCATTCTGCAGGAACTGATGAAACATTCCATGAGCATTAGGCATGAAAAGAATCTTGGTGATCAATGCATTATTTGTTCAGATACTGGAGCTTTTGTATCAAAATTTTCATTACTTTGGGGGTACTTCTGAGCCCCATAGCTCGGAGGATATGGGTAACAAAGACCTAATTTCAGGTCTCCCAGGAGACTTTTCATGGACCTCTCTGGATGTCCAGTTACAAGATTCCAAGTCCGGCGGTTACGATTTGTGCCTGGTTAACGGACAGACAGGCAGACGGACAGACAGACGGCTTGACGGACAGATGGACAGACGGACAACAGACAAAGAGTGATCAGTATAACTCAGATGACTTTCAGTCAGCTGAGCTAAAATGTATAAATGGTTTGCGTTAAAATGAACAATCAGTGAAGGTTATCAGGATCAATATAATATGCTTTTATTTTATTAAATACAGACGCGGATCCAGGCAAGGGGTCCAGCGGGATGCGGACCCCCCCCCCCCCTCTTTTTCCACCACCGCAACCTTTTTAAGGGAATCATACCATTTTTTGCTTCTTAGATCCCCTTTTCCGGATCCTGGGGACCTTTTTTTAGGTTTTGTCATAAGTCCTCTTGGGTTGGAGTCCTCCTTTTTCTAAATCCTGGAACCGCCCTTGAGCCAGTATGACAAAGGACGATTCCTTTGTCCCAGTGTAGACGCTACCGATTCATATATATTTGTTCCGCCATTCACCAGTTAACCTGTGTTACTAATTATTTATATTTTTTATATTGTTTATATTTGAGACAATGTAAATATGACTACATTAATGACAATTAGATTCTGACGGAGGTTTGTAGGTTCCGACATCAGAATCTAAATTGTTAATGAAATTCATATCAGTATTGGAGATATAAACTATTAACATGTTTTCATGCTTGGGAGATTGTGGATCCTCCCAAAATATGTGTGCGTGCCCCTTCCCCTTTTATATTTTAGTTATAGGTCTTCCTTTTGAACAAACCAATAAATTGCCATACCTATGAACTATTACCTATTAAAACCATGGTTATCATGGAAAGATTCCTATGACGGAAAAGAAATTAGCATACCTGTAAACCCAAATATACCAACGGTGATCGTGTAACTGGTCACTGGTAACCCAATGCTGGCCAAACTGGAAAGACCTCATACTGAAGGCGGAGTCATGCGATCTTTGTTTAATGTTTTAATTAAAAATCTTTACTTTATTTGAGGCGTTATAATGGATATTGAGATCAATGGGGATTGTAGACGATATGACCGCAAATTCACAAAGCCATTCACAGGACCCCTGGATGGACATGGCATGCAATGTCACCATTGAGATCGAATGCAGGAAAATCCATTAGGCGCCTCCTGAAAAAAAAAAGCGTGACAGGGGTGGAGGTTCATAAAGCGCAAAAGAAATAGCGGCACGTATTGCTGTAATGTATAAAGGATTATTAATGCAGTCTAATATTAAATAATCCCGCAAAAGAAAACAAACTTGTCCTAGAAGAGTGCACTGACGATACGTGTGCGGAATTTGGAGGGTCAAATCAGAGCGGCAACAGGTAAACCATTCTGTAGAAATAATCCAAATGCGTATTAATGATATATATATATCAATTCTTTTTACTTCAGTATGTAACATGGAAGATCATGTGGTTCGACCGAATGGGAGGTGGTAAGAATATGATGATGTACATTCCATGGAGTTTTCCATTTCCTTGGAAGCCTGAAATGAGGCCACGGTGACCTATATTCTGAAAGCTATTGTAAAGGAACATGATTCCAGCATCCTGAACATCAGCTTTGGACAAATTTTATCCGTAAGGCCTAGGACCATAAAAAAAATATCTCCTTGGAAACCTGATATTATATTATTGTGACCTATCTTTTGAGAGCTGCGGACCAAAAACCAGGAAATTAGGTCACTGTGACCTAATTTCTGCGAGCTATGGGGAAACACATATTTTAAGTACCGTGAATGTCAAACTGGCACACATCATAACAGCAATAGTTAATGCATGTATCACCGGTATGTGATATTCAGTTGTTTATCGTACAGTTTGCGAAAATATATGTTTGAACTATTCATAAGCAATCCATTGACAGTCCATGCACGCCCAAACTGGAACAGTTAAAATGCTGAACCCCTTAGCCCAATATTAATATTTGATATAAACCTTTCCTTCAAATTGTGATGAACGCTGTTTTTCAGAATATAATTAAAAAAATAAAGTTTAGGAGAGAGATCATTCTTCGTGGTTGGAAGTTTTGTAATCTATAATGTAAGCATTTGATTTTCGCTGGTCGAACACATAATTCTCGATCGTCACTCAGATGTGACACTCCGTGAACACAAGATTTTCACCTGCTGTCTATATGTGACACGAGTGTGATCGGTTGTGATCAGTTGTACACACACACACAGACACACAAACGCGTATCTATATATATCTTAATAGGCTCTACATTGACACATCGTTACATGGATTACAACATCTTCTTTTCTATGATGGGCATTTAGGTCAGTCAAGACACACAGATATATGTTTTCATACAACTCATTTTTGTTATTGACAATCATTTTCGGTTCGGAAATCGGATTATACTCACGTGCTTTACTTTCAGATATGGCCCAACAAAAGTGTTATCTTTTTTAGGAAATAAATGAACTATGGGTTAATTTTTTTATATACCTATGCCACCTAAGCAAGTACACCTTATCATGAGGTACGTTGTATAAGATGTGTTATGTGCCACATAAGGCGCATCAGAAATACAGCACGTGTACACACAGATATACCTCTCACTGATCCTGATCATCGCACTGATTTAGTTTTACTGTACGAGGAAGTTGATAATATCAGCAGTCATATTACTAACAACATGCTCACACATGGCTTGTCTGATCTGATTTGTAAAATCTGTCAAAACAACAGCACCAGTATTCCGTTGTTATTTACCGGGCCATTCTTTCGCGTGTCATGTGAAAGTGCATATTTTTTTTTAGCTGCATGCAACGCGATGTGTGTCTGAAGGGGGGGGGGGGGGAGTATTGATGTAATGGCTGGCGAAGCAGATTTCTGTGTTGTCAGTATTTGAAATATGTAAAAAAAATCCATTTTATTCTAAAGTATTTGTAATGTTCATTCCCGTTCGTGTGTGTGTGTGTGTTTATTCACAAAATGAACGGAATATCAGGATTTTCCAAGGCATTTCGGTAATGGGCATGGAAAAAAATCGGTTTGCTACTGGTCTTTGTCTAGCATATGATCCGATTTCAGGACTGTCATAAAAAAAATAATCTGCGATGTACAGTCATTTTTGATGTATGAACCTGGGAATATGGGCCAAAGATAAGTGAATGCGTACAGCCCCGTGTGCTTCGCAGGCTTACCCACCTGTTTAGGTCAAAGCCGAGCGCCAAGAATTTCGAATTCAGACCCGGTCTATTTTACTTAAAAATCGGCCATTCGCTCCAGTAGGCTGGTAAGAACGTGTCTCGTCTCCCCCCCGCTGCAGGAATATCTTTAGCGTCCGTTTCGGTCGGTATGCCGTTTACCGTTCACCCCAAGTTCAAGTGAATCCCTCAGTATAACATTTTACCAAGGAATGAGTCCATTTGAAATATTATACAGTCCTGTTAAACGATGCTGCCGGTGCTGCCATCTGACCGCCGAGGTTTGTACTAATCCGCCTTCCAGCTTCCCTCATAGTGAAATATCACTAAAACTTTCAAATCCGTATATATATACGGGATATAGTTAACTTAAACCATAATAATAAGTGGTATAATTCAGAAATATCTTATATTAAGAATTATCAGTTAAGTAGTAACAGCAGCGTTACATTGCTATTCTTCTACGTTCATTTAAGAACAATAACATTACTGATACTTCTCATTGAAGTGAGTTTTACAAGTGTTACGATAGATTTACTATGACAGCTCATGGAAACCCCAAATCCATGCTAGATGAGGTATTAGGCTTATTAAAGATAGTTTTCCTACATGATAACGAACTGTCAATAATTTTAAAACAATTAAGACTGAAATTACTAGGATATAACTTACCTCTCGCTCATCGCCATCCAGTTGAGAACTTTTTTCTATTTTGTTGATGCTTTTTTGTTTACCTCCCGCCAACCAAAGTAGTGCGCTTAAAAGAGCACTGTACAAAGTGATGCCGGTTTAGCTGTTTGGATTCACGCCTCTAGCTCGCTTCCACGCCTCCATTTCACCTCGATTAGTAAATCTTTATCCATATTCCATACAATTCGCTCAGATCCTGATGTGTTTACTTTTGGGGCAACTTAACTTCTAGCACGATACCTCCGCGTTCAGCCCCCTCACTGCACGAAGTACGCGCCAAAGACAGGTGTGTCAAAACCTGCTACCCAGATTAATATATTTAATGTGTAATCATGATGTTTACATCATGCTAAGCCAGGAGTTTTTCCATTAGACTAATTTCACAGGGAATTATGAGACCCTACGTTTCTTTAGGGTCATGATCTAAGTGGTAGAGAGAAGATAGTATACGCCGCGGTTGAGTGCATTTAACAGACATTCTCCCTGACGGGCCCGCCATCTAACCTCCACGCAATCATTCATATTCGCTATAAATATTATGAAGGCACCAAAACCCCATCTCCTTATTTAGATAGGCCCGTGTTAAGATAATTATGATGTGAGGTCTGTATTAATGCAATGTAGAAGGATTAATTGTGAATTCATGTCATACTGAGATGCTTGCATTAATGGATAAGAGTAAAGCTATTATATGCCATATAAATATATTCAAATCCAAGTGTATCTATGTAAAATAAGTGTATCTATGTATAATCTATGTATAATGAGTGTATGAACTATCTATGCGATTTAAGGTTAATACGTATGAGATAAATGGAGCTTACACTACACATTCAGTCACAAAACTTAAAACTAAAATATTTGTAGATTAATATACAGATTAATTGTAAAGTGTAAAGAGCAATATATCATATTGTAACCTATAATATCTGTTATATACAAAACATACGCAGTTTATATAATTCATTTAAATGTGGAGTCACGCCTTGCTCCTCTTGTTGGCAACACACTGACGACGGTCTTTCTTCTTCCAGAATTAAAGCTTCATCCATCCACTTTCTTGTCTTGGGTTCTTACCATGACGTGGGGGCCGACCTGCCTTACTCCCTGTCCGCGACACACATATATATATATATATTATCACTGGGTCCCCTAGTAGGAGGCTGGCGACAACTCACGGGATCATAACTTGAACGTATGATGAACCTTGATGACGGTTTATTCTGTTAATCAACATGTGTCCGGCCAGGCTTCTATAGATACAAAAGTGGCGTGGCTTTTTCCTTCAATGATCTAGCCCCACGACCATTTGGCAATCTCTGTTTAAATAGCCAATGACCCCACGAGAAGGTCACTGGTTACCCAAACATGGCATTGGCAAACAGGTAACCTCTCTTACATGTTGCTGTACACTATTGTAATATTGGGGAAGAGAGATGGTTACCTTAGGTCACTTATTAAATTAACTAAATTGCACATGTATCGAAATATATCGTCAATTAATGTTAAGCTATATAATGTTTCTACACTTTATTATCAGTTGATAATAACTTCATATACTACAGATTACTAGGTTCATCCTGATCCTAACACCCCTATCTTAGGTGATTCCGCTAAACTGTTCTAACCTGGTCAGCCACATTCCTAGAAGTTTACAACTATCCCGATCGACCTCACGATTGAGAAATACATGTATACTGACCCTGAACTGAACCCTAAATAACCTGCTAATCGCCACTGGCTCCTTGAATGATCTTGCAGCTGTCTTTCCCATCACCTGTTAGACTGCTTTCACCCCTGCTACATATGACAGCTTATTCCCGCATGATTCTTAAATAATCCATTCTATACATGTAATATATATAGACTAATGTTTTATTACATTTCTCTTTAACTGGTGATTATATATATATATATATATATATATATATATATATATATATATATATATATATATATATGAGAAACAGCACGCCCCACAATTAAAGTAATATTAATATATTCTATGGATTTATGAGGTATGATGACATATTATGTCACATTAGATTACTTCCGCTTTCATAACCATATCATATCCCACTAAGCGGCTGGTACAATGGTTGCATATACAATATTATCAACCAAAATATCGCAAGCTATGTAAGCCTCCTTAAAGCCGAAAATAAATCCGTGTACAATGGTCACATTGCACATTCATGGACAAAGTAATCTTTAATCACATTACAGACTGGGTCGCCATCTGTCGGGGGCTGGTCATATTCTGGTGTAGCGTTCTCTTGATATCCAGAAGCCGAAGAATAAGGGGTGTGTTTAGATATCTGGAAAGATAATGTGTGCTAATGTCTTCGATCTCTGCATAATCTGAGTCCAATAGTGGATCCTGTCGTTCAAATATTTAGGGTTTTTTTTGTGTTATTATCATAGTTTTAATTTTTCGTCGTCTTTTCCCATAACATATTGTGTCATTGGGTTGGATATTCACATGATGATATAATGCACATATATACAAAACATACTTGAATATTATGTATCAGGAATTAGAAAAACAATTAGTATTAATTACTACATAGCCCTTGTTGATTAACTTTGATAAGTTAATGACATAATATTAAAAAATATATTTTTTTCATTAATGTTGTTAGTTGAATAGACGGAAGGCATTTTAAATGGTGTGTACTCAGATGGCAGGAGATATGATTAATCGAGCTGTGTGGATGTATATGACAAGAAAGGGGTACAGAATCTACAGATACCACAGGATATATGCATGAAAGGGCTAAAGAAAGTACATAATCGAATAAGTGTATGGAACTTTATTTATTTTATGCGGCGTTTGTATTTCACGGGAACATGTTGATCTGTTAGTTCAACATGTAATTTTCTGCAACTGAGGCATAACGCCTCGACCTCTGAATATGGTGATGGAGCCATAGCTCCACATTGTGGACATCATTATTAAACCAACTTACTCTGATGAAATCAGTTGGCGTTGACAGTGACTGTGTATATATTAAGTATTTGTTCTGATTCGGGGTTGGTTTTAAAATACTCAGTAAGTGCTGCAATAGCGTATATGTCAATTCCTCTATAATAGCGTATTTTGTGAGAAGGCATTGGCATAGTGCTATCTGCCTGCCTTTCCTCTAAATATCCTTGTGATTCAATCAAAGTATCAAGGGACGAACATTAACAGGGCTGTATGACCCTAGGTCTACAAATATATTACGTTAAACATTTGAGTCGAAAAATCAGTGTATAACAGTATATTATTAACCAAACTTGACCTTCATAAAGTATTTTTACTAGAACTGAATATTAACAATTGTTAAACGGGCTGATTTTCTAAACACATAAGCTATACTTTAAATAAATTGTCTACATAATCTATGGATACAAAACGTACACGTTTACATGCATCTTCCCTGCACTCACGTAGCAAACCATAACGTATCTTTTTGGCATGGGGCAGAACACAAGTCTCAAAGCCTGGAAGTTGTGAGTTCAAAGCTGACCCGAGGATCAGTGAGCTTTTTCACGGTCAACCCTCAACCAGGTAGAGCGTGCAAGGCTGAATTGGAAGGCTGTGTCATACAGGCGTGTATTACTGACAGACTTGTGATTTTTAGAGTGACTCATGATCTTTGTATTACCATGATCTTTAAACGCATAAATTCCCATTTTGATAAGCAGTCTCGTCAGCCATAACATTATGACACCGAACTGGATCTCCCCTGTTTTCCTGATTGTTTCCTTTCTACGTCGCCTCTTCCTAAGACCCAACATATTATTATATTGGATAGTTCTATAATGATATCAAAGATTTATGGTAATAGTTATGTTTCCTTCCTATAACGGCCCAGGTAATCAGTCTGATTATCATCAGTAGTAATAAAATGGATATTTGGTAAAGAAAAATATCAGATTCCTTTCCTGTCTATGATAAATAATTTTCATTCTGATATTAAAACGCACATAATGCCCAAGATTAAGAAGCGCCGACAAGTTTCGTAACAGGTCATGTGTATTTTTGGGATTTTGAAGTGTGGGCTTTTTTTTTTTAAGAATTTAATGTTTTTTGCACAGCTTAAATATATATTATGAACACATTTATTAAGTAAATGTAATATAAGTGACAGGAGAAATTAAAATTAATTACTCACTTGACAAAGCACGCGGCAATAATAGTAACCATAACAACCAGGAGAGTTCCCGCAACAGCCCCGCCAACCTTTCTCCAGTCCACTACTGGGGCTATATGAAAACCATTTTACAGGATTGTAGGTAATTGTGAAATTGAAAACACAATATCAGTAGTATTCCAACAGGGGTGGCGCCATCTAAAGATTACATCGTCCTCAAAGTAATATAAATTTTGACTGCACCTATGTATCACATATGAGGTTGCAGTCATTATACTAAATATGCATTCATAAAATATGGTAAATATAAATTACCATTTATGGAGATCTTTGAATTTTTACTCATTCAATTTCTCTTGCTAATATCAGATCATCGCAAAAATTGCACTTCATGTATTTTATATAGAGAGCACTGAAGGAAAAAGACAAATATTTAAATTTGGTGCTGATACTTGACTGTTTTGAAATAATTTTAAAAGTCATTAAATGCGTTAGAAAATAAGGGTTGGAAAAAGCTGATACTTGTGAATGTTTTTTAATAATTCTAAAAGTCATTAAACGTGTTAGAAAATTAGGGTTGGAAAAAGAGGAAATGTACATGTCAATATAGCTGGCTCGAAAGTAAGAAATGCGGAACCAAGGAACAGTAAGAAAGTATGAAATTTACCTTTATTTGTGTCACCCAAGGTTATCGTCTCTGCTGCAAAAGTTAATGGAGGATTTGCATCCATCACATTTGCAATATTTAAAAAGATTTTAAAACTATATCAACGAGAATACGTGGATAAAAGACTAGTCTACTTTTTGACTTTACGAGAACTAGTCACTCTTTTTCAAAGAAGTAGCAAAATAAATGTCATTAGGACGCCAGTCGATTTAATTACAAGGCTAAAGCATTAACAATAACTGGACCCTTGAAAAACACAGATGACTGTGAACATTAATTTTTCGGGATGATAGATTTTTCTAGATATCTTCCGAAGTTAAGGAGTAAAAGGTTTCACAGTAAAAAGGTAGTTATTGTTGGCTCTTTAGGTGTATCTTTTATTATTCTGAGTTAGAGAGAATATTTCAAAGGGTATAGGTAGTGTATATTTTTATCCGTTATATAGACTTAGGCAGATAAGGAAACAAGGTTATTGGAGCATTCTGTATAACATGGTTCGTGTATTTTTAAGACATGGACATTGGTTTCAAATCTGTCAGAAATGGAAATACAGAAACACTCGCCCAACGACCCCCGCAGGTTATCGACCACCTCGAAATAACGACCATATTGAATGGTCCCGGTTATTTCAACTGTTTATATCAAATATCTAAACCGTCGCTGTAATGGACATCTAGTTTCCCGTTTATTTGGGTCAAAAGGGTGACCTGAAACCTCAATTATGCATGGTTAAAACTGCATCTATAGTCATCTGATCGGCTTCAAGTGTGAATATCGAATGTGCATATGTACACATGTTCAATATACATATTGTAGTATTTAAAATAATCAATTTGAACTTGGCGCTCCGGATGAGTTTGGTTATGAATTTCCAACTTATTTTCCTTTTGACTGTAAATCGTTTGGCATTGCCTGTCAGGAAATGGATCGTGTCGTTTTGCTTAATTCTTTTATCTTCATTTCTCTGGTAAGCTATATCTCAATATTGGTTAAGAATAGGCCAGGGTCGCCAGTTAGTGTTATTGTGTCGCATTACAATAGGGATATTCAAAGTGCTCTGCAGGTCAAGTTATTCAATTGTTATGGCAAGCGCTTTGGTGGATAGCATGTTATTGTTCCTCGCCTATTTGATATTCAGATTTGTCAAGAATATCGACGGGCTATATTAATAATAGCAGGTCGAGGGTTTTGCATTAGACTTAGGAATATAAATGAGTCTCCAGGGTAGAGATGCATTTACAGAGAGTTAATACTCAATGAGGACACACACCAGAGGTTTGCCCGCCGGTGCCTAGAGATGGTGTCAGCTGGTGTCCGGAAGTGTTGTCAGCGGATGTGCAGAGGTACTGCCAGTTGGTGTCCAAATGTGTTGTCAACCAATTTCCAAAACTGTTGTCACCCGATGTCTAGAGGTGCTGTCATCTGGTGCCTAAACGTGATGCCAGCCGATGTCCAGAGGTGCTGCTAGCCGGTGTGCTGATATGATGCCAACAGTTGTCTAGATGCTCTGCCTTCTGGTGTCCGGAGGTCCCTCCAGCTGTGCTGTCAGCCTGTGTCAAGAGCTGTTGTGAACTAGTCACCAGAGCTGTTGTCAGCATGTTTCAAGAGGTTGCGCCAGCCGGTGTCCAGATGTGCTGTCAGCCGATGTCAAGAGGTGCTGCCAGCCGGAGTCAAGAGGTGCTGATAGCCTGTGTCCAGAGGTATTGTCAGGCGGTGTCCAGAGGTGCTTCAACCTATGCCCAGAGGTGATGCTAGCCGGTGTCCAGATATGCTGCAATCCGGGTTCCAGAGGGAGTACCTTCTATTGTCAAGAGGTGCTGTCAGCCGGTGTCACGAGGTGGTAATAGCTTGTGCCCAGAGGTGTTGCGAGCTGGGGCCCAGGGGTTCTGCCATCCTGTGTCCAGAGGTGTTGTCAACCAGTTTCCAGAGCTGTTGTCAGCCGGTGTCCAGAGATGTTGGTAGCCGGTGTCTAGATGCTATCAGCTAGTCCGGAGGTGCTGCCGGCTGGTGTCAAGATTTACTGCCAGCTGGTGTCCAAATGAGTTGTCAACCAGTTTCCACCCGGTGTCTAGAGGAGGTGCAAGCCGATAGCCAGGTGTGCTGCCAGACGGTATCCAGAGGTGTTGTCAGCCGGTGCCTAGAGGTGCTGTCAAACTGTGCCAGAGATGCTGCCAGCCTCTGTCAAGAGCTGTTGTCAACAGGTGTCTAAAGGTGCTGTCAGCCTGTGTCCAGAGGTGTTGTCAACCGGTTTTTCAGAGCTTATGTCAGCCGGTGTCCAGAGACGATACTAGCCCGTGTCCCAAGGTGTTGTCAGGTTGAGAGGTGATGTCAACGTTTCCGGAGGTGCTGCCAGGCGGTGTCCAAAGGTGCTGCCATCTGGTGTCCAGATGTGTTGCCAGTCTGTGTCCAGGTGTGCTGCCCGGCCTATGTCTAGTGGTGCTACTAGCCTGTGTGCAGAGGTTGCGTCAGATGTGCTGCCATCCGGTGTCAAGATGTGTTGTCAGCCGGTGTCCGGAGGCACTGCCAGCTGGTCTTTAGAGGTGCAGCAAGCCGGTATCTAGAAGTGGTGTCAGCCAGTGTCTAGTGGTGCTGTCAGCTGGGGTGCATATGTGCTGCCAGCCGGGTGACATTAACTCATTTTTAAATATTGTTAAAAATAAAATTGATTGAGACCTGCTGATCAAACCTCTCGCTTAGACGCCCATCTAGAAATTGGGGTCGGAATTTCTCTGTTTTCCTGTGTCCCTATTTCTGCAATTGCAAAATGCAAATGCTCTTCTTTTTCCTGGGTTAAGATGATTCACTGTTGTGTTCGCTAATAGATTTTAGAAATTATAAATGTAAAAAAAAATATTTGATGAAATTTGAAATTTAGGGATAATTGTAAAAGCCTTGTTCTGAAGTATTAGCGACATGATATGACTTTTGAATTCCTCATCACCTGCATATAACGTTGAAATACAAACGGCGTAAAAATGACATATTTATTGTTGTTTTCAAACCTTTATCGTTGTTAAATAAAGAAACCAAAAACAATCCATGGACTTATCCTTTAAAATGGTAAAATACAGCCTACTCACATTGGCAAATAAACTCTCTCTTTTCCTCACAGGGGAGTCCTTTCCATCTATAATTTTTGTTTATCATCATACATCTCTTAGCGCGGGGAATACGATGCTTTCTATTTAACCAATGATCTGCCCTGATATTGAGAGTCTTAATGTCTTCTCCAACTGGAATATACATGTTATAACATGTAAAATAGGACTGTAATACTGTGGATGATCGACTCTGATAATAAAGACTCAAAATAACGTTGTTTCATACGCTCATGAAAATAATCTCGTGCATTTGTAGGTGTTCCTGCTGACTGAAGCCCTGATTTGGAAGAGAACTCTCATGTGCATACGTCACGCAGCCATCTAAATTAGAGCGTTTCCCTATGCGAAATTTGTATGTGGGTATAAATTAATAGTGTTTTTATATTTACCCACTTCATACGTAATAATTATTAGATGCGAATGAGAAACATTTTGCATTTGTGTTTCCTATCCCTGTTACCGTGTAACAATACGGAAGAAAAAAAAAACCTTGGTTTGTTGCTTGTCGAGATACCAGATTCCGCGTTTAGTCTTTAAGTCTATTTTACAATTGTTCATCATTTACATGTATGTAAGTCATGTTCTCCTCCATGGGATCAACGCCCTGATAATAACGGCTGTCGTAACTTAGATAACGGCAATTAAACATGATATTTCACATTTGGTATAAAAGGTAAATTAAAATTACCAACGTTTCCAATGGCAATGGATTGGTTTAATGGAAAGTCACCACATATGGTACTACATAAATAAAACTTGCATCTTGTAGGCACCCGGTAGGGATGGGCGTATATAAATTGCCAAGGAACTATATAGGTTAATATATATATATATATATATATATATATATTTATTTATGAATATACATATATGTATGTGTGTGTATAAAAAAGAGAACAGGGTACGTATGTGTGACTAGGCCAAGTGCACATTTGAACATGTGCTCTATTTTCTATGTGTTATTGGAAACTCACCTTGGCCTACCTGCCATTGCCAAGTATTAGTTGTTGCCGATACCCAGTAATACTCATTAACCTTAAGGATGTCTGTCTCATTCAGGTTATTGTTATTCAGAGACGCCAATGTTAACAACACTCTGCCTGTTGGGCATTTTAGATGCGACATGGCCCAAGTGGTTGAATCCTGATGCACGGTGAATAGCTTCCCCTCCTCTACAGGTCAATGAGAAAACACATTTATAAAAAAACATTTTGCGTATATGAAAATGATACCTATGTTTATGTATAAGATGTGATCTGGACCAGACAAGTTAGCGTCTGAGAAAGCGGCTATGCTCAACACAAGAATTGTCATCCCCAATGTGGTGCAGTATCCCATTACATAAAGTGTCTGAAGGAATATTTATACTGAATTGTCAACGTACCATGAATATATACAGTGGAACCTCTCCTAGTGGGAACCTCTATAAAGTGGGTACCTCTATAAAGTGGGTACCTCTATAGAACGGGCACTTTTGGGCAGCCCCGTTTTTTCTTCCCGTTATTATGTTTAGCTAATGTGGGCACTTCACAGATTTTCAAGGTTGAACTATCTCCTTACAGAAACTTTGTTAGCCTTCTTTATAGCGCTTTTAAGTTACTAAGATAATATTAATTCTTAATTATTTATTAATAATAATAAATCATAAATATTTATAATAAAAATCAAAACATATGAACCAAATTTAGAGGTGTACAAGTTAACATTGCATTATAATGGTTATAATCTACATGACTCAAGACTTAGCTTGGGATGCATGCATACTAATTAGATTAACATCCCTGCACCGGCTCAAGTCAGATATCACCCCAGGTTAGATTGCCCTGTGCAAATAAATTAACATTTGTTTGTTTGGCTTCCAAGAGTGGAAGGAAGCCCTGCTTATTCACCCAATTAATACTCTGTGATGAGGTGACACAGCTAAATGGCCCTCTGGCTCATCACAGGTAGTCAGGTACATACCCACTAGACCAGGGCAGTGTTTATTTAATAGTTGTTACATAACGATTCATACTGTTGAAATGGTGTTCAACCTGAACTTCCTAAAAGCATATGCACAGCTACAACGTGCACTTTGCTCCAAAGAATATACAATCACAGACTTTTTCACCAAAAAATAAATTAGAATTGTGACGATTTAACACATTCATTCAAAGTGTATCACACACGTCAAATGTTTTATGGACTTCCAGTGACTGGATTAATGTTTTTGTTTTATCTACTTGTCAACTTGATATAGAATGTTTTCATAAGATGATAGTATTTAGATGAGTGACGTACTGTTTTAACTGTTTTACTTATTTTTTTTATCAGAATGTGACAAGATTTAAAAAAATATATGATTAAGAATTATTCCTTCCCATGGTAATGCTAAAAACAGCATGCTGCTTTGCCATTTTGTGCTTATAAAATATAAAAAAAATAAATTAATATATATATATATAAATATATATAAATATATACGAGTTTAGCTAACTTACAGACCATCTGCACACAGCTTCCTTTTATTGTGCTCATTTTATGTCCATACTTTTATGTTATATACATATTTTATAACAAATGTCTTAAAAATTAAAAACACTTGTCACTGACAAAGGTATCATTAAACAAAGAGAGATGATAGATGAAATAAGTTAATTTAGCAATCTCAGAACATGAGTAATTATAGCAATATATCATACTAGGGGGCAGCACTCTATGTGCTGGCCATTACCTCCATTTTGTGGGCAGCTCTATAAAGTGGGCACTCTGGTCAAGTCCCAAGGGTGCCCACATTATAGAGGTTCGACTGTATATATATATATATATATATATATATATATATATATATATATATATATATATACGATTGGTACATTTTACCTCTGTTGTTTCTTGAGTCACAAATGGCTCTAAGTCTCTTCGAGCAATCCATTGACTTGAACATTATGCAATTCATGCTTTTTCGTAGCGACAGAGCAATGCAAAGTGGGGAGCCAGGTCGGCATGTTTCCATTTCGGCATCACGGCTCCATGCAAAAATGCCTGAGCATGACAAAAGGTTACGTACGTACCTTAATGTAATTTTTTTAAAATATGAATGTTTATTATTTGAGAAAATATGCTGATATATGTGTGTAACATATTTTGTTATAAATCAAATAAAAAAAAATCTTCGCAAACAGTACATGATGCAATATTCTACATATTTTCCTACAACTTAAGAAAAGTTATATATTCCTACAATTTAATGTAAATGGCCCATATACATTATATGAATATATAACCATTTAACATTTGGTATGAAAGGAAATTACCATTTAAAGGCAAATACAATGAGCCAACGTCATATGGTTATGACAGGCTGAACATTTTCCATGGCAAATATATATCATGTATATATTTTCCTACAACTTAAGAAAAGAACGACAGCGGCCTACATAGAAACGTTACAGTTAGCTTTTATGTTCATATGGCAAGATGAGAAAATAAACTCACTGCCTCTAATGTTAATTGCAAATGTAGAATTTCCTTCCTCACTGCAGCTTAAATTTGTCTTTAAAAAACATATTTTGTCACAGGGTTTTCTTATTTCATGGTATCCATATTCACAACACCAGTCGGTCCTCTTTCCCTCTCTACCATTCATCTGAAATGTGAAGCAAAAATAAGATTAAGATAAATGTTAAAACTGTCTTAGGTATGAGGCTTTCTATATGAACTATATTTAACATAACGACAAACTAATTTATGTAACATAATGTTGCCATTAGATATTTTACTACAAATGCGGCATTTACAGTCTAAGTTACGATCAACACGCATTAAGAAAAATACAGGCTACGATTTTCCGTGGCAATTTAGAAAATTAAATGTCAATAAAAATGATAATAGTTCCATGCAATTAATCATCTGTAAAGTGCGATCATGCACAAGGGCCATATCCCATTCTGTGCTGAATGTTTCGATAGAGAGCAATATTACTCTCACATTTCTCATTAATTTTACTACCTCTGACCACTACTTAAAAGTACCATGTAATTAAATATGTAAAGTATCAAGCGTTCAATATATTTATTTTGTAAGCGTAACCAACTCTGTTACGGAAATATAAAGGTTACACTTGTCTTATTAGTTCATGCGGTGGTCACAAAGAAAAAGTGATTTACGGGTTGGCTCATAATATTTGCCTTTTTTGATAATTTTCTCTCGTTACCAATATTGCAGGAAAGCTTAACTCGACTCGAGCAGTGTCACTATTTAAAGGCCATAACCATGCATGTTTTTAAAATTATCAAAAAGATATTTTGATACAGTACCTTTTTCTTAAGATGATCTAGCTTTGATGATTCGGATTTTCTATTTTCTTGACAACAACTTTGTATCTGTTTAACCTTCCCGTTTGCTGTTCGGAGTGCACAAAAGAACAAATTAACACTTGTGACACGTATCATCACAAACGTCTCAATTAATATATCTATACAGTGGCGTGCGCATATTCCTTCACACGAGTCTTTTACTAAGCTTCGCTCCGAGATACCTTGCTGTGACATCCATTTAATAAATTATGAAATGACAATTCAACCAGTCTATAGAATCCGGTAATCGGTAAGTATCGAAGAAAACCGATCTGTTGCTATTTGGATCACAGCCTAGGTATGCCATAATCTCATCGATAATCTGACAAGCTACATAAAGTAAAAGTAGAGTTTCAGGTTTTAAGTTCCCTTCTGATTAACTGGTCCAGAAGGCAAAAATATACTTCCAGGTCGTACTTCTTGATGACACTACAGAACCGACGCACGGTATTTCGGTTGGCCGGGTCAGCCATACACAGATGTACCCATTTGTAATGCTGGGTAGACATCAACCAATTTAAGGCTGAGGCCTTGCTTAAGCGTCTCAGCGAAAACGTGAGAGGCCACAGGATTTGAACCCATTACCGCTGGATAACAAGTTCGACACCTTTGCCATTACATCTCATCCACTCCATATATCTGTTGTCAACCTATCCAGTATCAGGTAAATATACTCTTGTTACTACAATGTCACTATTTTTTAATACTGTGCACTGTTTAGTTTCATTGCATTGGATTTAAATTGAAGTTACACTTTTAGCCGAATCAAGTGCTAGTATGTTCATAAATTATGATAAACTTACAGACGACTTCGAACAACGAGGTTTCCCCAAGAGCCATTCGAGAGAAAAATGTTTTAGGTCAAATATCGGTATGATAAAGAAATATATGTACAAATACGGTTTATTTTCTTTTCTTTTTGTAATTTGAATAACTGAAGCCTACCTATATTTATCCATGTATTCAATGTTGCAAATCATGACCATAGCAAACTAACATCATATTATTAGTTTTTTCAATCATGGGATTAAACTAAATAAAACACATTGTTCCATCCATTTCGTAGTTCCTAAGCGGGTCATCGGGGAACCTTTACCTAGGTTTTTGTTCAACCGCTAAGTTTTTAAAAAAATATTTGGCCGGCTCCGCATTAAACACTGCTCAAGAACCTTTAAATGCCATCCACTCAAACCACTTTGAAAACCCTAAAGAGTATCTAGCAGGAACTCTTGTAGTTGCAATTTGTTGAATCATCTCCTTCCTGCGAAATGTGATTATTTGACTGGTTTATATAATATAGGGAATTACATATGCGATAAATGAATTAACTTAAAAAGTACTAAAAGAACTAATGTTTCTTTTAGAAAATACCCTGAATAGAGATTAAGCGTTATTACCATAGAGACATGAAACATATTTTTGTTAAATATAAATATAACGTGTTCCATTGTTGTTAACAAAACAGAGAAGCATACCCTGGACCGAGTTCCATCGTCGGGGGCTACTTCTTCCGCCTATCCAGGAGTTATTTAACTTCGCCTCGTTAACAAGAATTGTAAGCACCCTGTGGACATCATCATTGTCATCAAACGCAAGGTGACCGGAGTTATTTATGCAGGTAGCTTGTGCCTCATCCCATGACACTTTGTATCTCATTAAACAAAACCTGCCTGAAAGGCAAAATATCCTTGCAAATCACCATTCTAATATACTTCTTTATTTTTATAGTGCATTATTTGACCATTGTATTTTAAAGTCTTATATCAAGCAGCAAAACAGGATAAACAATATCAAATTTAGTTCTGCTGTATGGTCGGCAAAATGTTCATCATTAACATACAGGGAGTAAATAAAAAAGATATGTCATCCATTTCCTCATTTCATGATGCATTTTAAAGTTACACATACAACCTATTAAAAAATATTGATCACATGGTTTCTTCTGACTTCGCTGGTTATATTAAAAAAAAGTGTTAATCTATGGAAAGGTACAGAGCACCATTTACCACGGTGACATTAGACAGGTTTGGACTCTGGATAATTCGAGTAAAATCGTAATCAGATTATCGTTGCAACGCCTCGGACTGAAATCCACAATCACGTGACGTGACTTTGCCCAATGAAGCACGACAGATTGATGAAATCTACAAACAACCCTTTACAAATCAAACTGATTAAATACAACAACAATGGATTCGTGAATGTGTGCCATTGAGGTGCGAGACCCTTAATAAAATTAACTCTTTGAAACTGTCTTCCTTTTTATTGGCCTTCTGACAGGCGTATCGTCCCTTGCCCTACGAAGGCAATATCGAATAATTCGCTTAATAGCATGCACACTCACTATATATATATATATATATATATATATATATACATATATATATATGTTTGTATACTTACATAACGGTCCTTTCCGCAACCATAAGTGTGTGAGTATGTGTATGGGCATCGTGGTATGTCATACTTACCTGTGCCTACATCCTTGCATACTTTATAGGCAGCTGCTATTTGTGAACCACCCAGCAATATTCTAATCGTCATGATGGAGAGGCGATACATGAATGGAACATTCATGTTGGATTATACTTTATACAGCGATGTTAAATGAAGTATCTCCTGGCTGAAAGCCTAGTTGAAAAGTGAAACATAAATGAGGATGTATGTACTCATTATACACAATTTATGTTTGCTTATGGCTCATTTTTGTACAGATTCTGTTTATCTCCATGGTTCTATCAGATCATATCATCAGGTCAGCTTTCATAACAGCGAGGATTCTAACGAGAAAAAAAGTTGTATAGCACGTTTTTTTTTGTACTCTGTGTAGCTTTATTCCCGTTACCATGCCTGTAGTCTTCTTTCATATATCGATAATCCTATTCATTGAAAAGGGTATTGCAAGGTATCAAGATGACTAAAATCACAAGTTTTAACACTTCCTAATGTATTATTGATTTGCCGCTCTACTTCATATAGTCAGTCATGACGTACATCAGAGGTGGTCATGGCGATGCACGGTTTCTAGCCAAAGCAACTTGGGTCACAGGATAGATCTCAGTGCAATGATTATTTGCCGATTTTGGTGTTAAGATCCAATCAAACCGTTGATGATTCCTCTGCTCATATATATCGCAGATAAGATTTATTGCCATCTATTATGGGCTCATGCCGACACGTAAATCTCTAACTGCGTGCATTTCGAAAGTTATACTGTCGATTTAACCACACACATTTGGGGAAGGTATTGTTGTTCTGGTGAGAGTTGGAAGGGCGCTTCTTGATAGAACACACAACATGTCCACATCCTTGTCCCACATTATGTACATTTGACATGAAAATACCAAATTGAGATGCATTTATAACTAATTTCGATAAGATTAGTGTTCTGTACATGAACACAATCGTCAAATAGTTATAAGGCCTATGGTTATTCTTATCGTGCGCAACCACGCAATTTGCCGTGACATCACGCTTTATAGAAAGCCATATATGTGGTCTAAAGGCCAAAATAAATTCTATACACTGCAAATGAAGTTTGGTACCATGGCTAAGACTTTATTAGAAAAAGATTGTTAAGGTGACGAGGATGAAAAAAGACATGAGGGCTTCAGTACACTGACACATATGCAAAACACAACTCGGACTGGGATGCGTGTTATGTGAAATGGACTAATTTTGTACATTTCTATACTATTCCTACTGGAACAACCCCAATCTATAACAAAAAATCATTTTGCTAAATCCTTAATTCATTCACTAATATATGAGTCTTCTTATGTCCGAGACCGGATTTGAAATAGACTAATTTTGTACATTTCTATACTATTCCTCCTGGAACAACCCCAATCTATAACAAAAAATCATTTTGCTAAATCCTTAAATTCATATACTAATATATGAGTCTTCTTATGTCCGAGACCGGATTTAATGGGCTAGAATAATATATATTTAATATGACTATATTTAGTTTCAGTTTGTGAATATGTTTGTCATCCTAATGTAATGTTTCAAATGTAAGAGTAACATATTTTAAGAGAAACACAATATAAAATAGGCCTTCAAAATATTGAATGCATCCATGTGGTGACATCATGGTGAGACATATCCCAGAGCAGGATATTCTGAATGTAGCCCAGTCATTATCGGTCAACCATAGCCCTATATCATAGTATTAATATTTGGTGTGGGACATATGTGGCACTGTTCACACTCTAAACACTAACAGTGGCAATGTCTGCGACCGTTCATTGTATTTTCCGTAGTTTCTAAGCGACAATAATCTGTAGTGCATGGACTGACTGACTGTGGTAACCTCCTTTAACACTCTCCACTAAACCTTTAAGCTGTATTCTACTTCACATGACGTGCCATAAAATAAATGCCTATCGATACTCTGCACTGGTAACTATATGTACTATGTGAAATATATAAATTAGAATAATTGAAGTCTACTTTAAACGGACCCTCTTTTAAGAACTCCTACATTTTGTTCTTATAGTTTGAGGATGTACATCTTAAATATGTAAATGTAGTCATAACTAAGAACAACTCGTTCTCTCGAAACCGCCAAACCGCTGTTTACAACTTGATGTAAATCTGCTGTCTCTGGAGATTTCAACTTAAAGAACCCGTTACAACCTATAGAACTCGTGTATAAACGCATCAAATGAGAGAGATTCTAAATCCGAAAGAGTTTACTATTATCTGTGAAGGATCCTGAAGTATATTTGTAGGACATTTGTCATCCCTACTTCCAGTCATTGCCTGACCTCATCTACAACCGGATCTGTGTAGCGGATCATACCTTGAGGATGCTCGTACATTGATAGATTTTTCATCCAGCTAATTTAGTTTCTTTCTAATTTAATTTTATATGTTATGTGTCGAGATTTACTTCCTTTTGTGTTCCACACCATGTATATTGCTTACATTAATTTGTTGACTGGTCCATGGTAAATCCCTTTTCGGCGGCAGTGAGGAATACGAATCAGTTAATATGTCCGGTCCGTCTGATATTATAGTTCAATTTCTTTATGTCTATGTTCTATCAGTTTACAAGTAACAGGGTACTAGTCGCGAGACGCGAACCCTGCTCAAACAAGCTCAGTGCACATGCTCGTGGAAAAGGTCTACAGTGCAGAAATCCAGAAACTGCTACCGTTGGTGATCTTATGCTGCCTTCACCTGTCTGACAAGCGTGATTCATCCTGCTTATATTTCTGAATTTCTGGTAAACCCTGCTGAAACGTACGGGATATTTATATAAGTGCAACAATCACAAGGTTTGATAATAGGGCACAGGAATCATACTACGGGAATCGGCTGTGTCATGAATATTCATTAACTCCTACACCGCTTGCGCCTTGTACAAGTTGAATGCCTTTGACTGTACCCTCTGAATGTATTACGCAATGGCTCAACACGCCTGCTCTCGCCTCACAGTAAGCTTTCCCTTAACTAGAACAGGCACAACAAACGCTCCCGTCAGTACACATGATACTGTGAATTGTTGTATTTTTACTTAGTGACCCATATTTTCAAAGCCGCATATCCTTTGATATTTTATTTTTTTAATTTTTAAACAGATAAACTAGTATATGTGTGTGGCCTGCTACTGTGACGTCAGATACGTAAGCGTGTAATGTTTACTCGCACGGGTTAATTTGAGATATAATATGATATTCTGATGTTTATTAGTAACATTGTCCTTCCTTCAGTCAATACACAAGTACATATATATGAATCATATTGGTGCAACAACATATGTGAGTTATCATGCATCAAATCGGAAACCACATTATCACTCCTAGCTAGCTTATCAGATTTGTAAAATCCGTCTCCACAATATCAACTCTAGCCGTATAGTCCAGTGTTATGAAAGACTGGTATTGTTTCTGTATTGGCGTGTCACGTGAATGAACATGTGACACATCTAAGGGGCGGGGAGGGGGAGAGAAGAAATTAACGCTCAATTTTGGAATAGATAAATTTGAGATCAGAACTTGAGTGATGAGATTATGCGTGCAGTGGCTCAACTTTTTTTTCCGAGAGCGTTGTGGATCACATGTGGGCAGTGCCTCAGCATTATTCCGAGAGCGGAATGATATCGCAAATGAACCATTTTTTTTAATTTTCACTAATTTATGTTAGTTATTGGTTGTATGGTTGGCTGTTTTTTTTTAAAGACAGGATATCTTAATAACATACGGGTGGATTTGCTTCATATGTGTTCATAGCTGTATGCTTCAGAGTGAATATTAACTCTTATGTGGAATGTGTTCTCCATTCCTTAAATGCAGGCGTAAACGTTATCACAAATAATCTTCTAAAGCAGGTAAGGAATTAAAGATTAATTGGTACACCAAATATCACAACAACAAAAATTCGTCAAGCTCATAGGAATCCTACTATTTTGCATATATTGATGGAAAAGACTTGATTTTAGGTGTTCTGAAAACAATGGTCCCGGAAAAACTTAAAGAATAATAGATCACCTAAACTCATTTCCCGATTTATCACATGTCCTGTAAAGATTTTCCCACATGCGAGGTTTGAAATTCCCAGAACATAAAGACAGGATTTTTTGCCATGCTAAAGACACATAAATACATACAAAACAGATATACGTCTATCGTATACTCAGTGGATATCATAGAAGTTTCTCATACAGCTGATTAGTTGGCACAGTAGCTTCATACACAATGTTATCCACCATAAAATCGCATTCTATGTCAGTATCTATCTGTAAATCTGACCCACGAGGCACCACTCTGGTTACATTGTCGACAGATTCATAGACAATGTTTTCTGTTATAACATGACAGCCTATGTCGCCATCTGGCGACGTCTGCTGATATTCTAATGTTGCGTTTCCATGAAAGACGGTAGAATGTTTCATTTGTTCAGATGTCTGCTCACCATCTCCGTTGCCAATGTCTTCAAGTTCTGCATAACCCGGGTCCTTGCTTGTTTCCATTCTAAATTCTTTTCCCGGGATTTCATCTGATATTTTGATAGCTTCAATTCTTCTTCGCCTCTTCCTACACAATAATGTATACAGATGAATAGTCGTTACAACCTTTATAGATAGTGTGCACAGGGTATAAAATATTAATGTGTGTAATAATGAACTGGCTTTAAGGAAAAACATATTTGATATTTCAATCTGATAGTGGATTCTAAGTTAAAATAAACATATTTTTCATTTTCAACATATTGTACTTTCTTTTAAAATCCTTGATACCCTTTTTCCTAAAGAAGGTAATTATGCACAATAATCTCGCCTATGCTTAAGACGATTTATGATGAATTTATTAAAAATGAATTAACCATCTATATAAGTAAAGACTCGTTACTTACACAACACAACAGACCAACGTGGTGGTAACCATAGCAACCAATATTGTTCCTACGACAGCGCTGCCGAAATTCCTGAAAGCCAATTCTGGCCTTTTTCCACCTTACTTTTTATGTGTGCTAATAAATAAAACTCGTTTTACAGTCAGAGTAAGAGCCAACACTATATGTTAATCCCGCCTTACCAAACACTCTTGTTTTTAAATATGTAAGTGTCCAGGATTCATCATAAAGTTTATATTTACAATCAAACTACCAACGTGTCATGTATTCCATGTTTAGGGCATGTGTTCTATATATTAGATTTTATCATGCACACAAACTTTATTCTCAAAGAAACGTTTACACCAAATCGCTTATTTTAAATTAATTTGGTTTCTATATAGGCGGAACCTAGCAGTTTACTTGCGCCCCTTGCTGATGACATTGCAAAGCAAGCATTTCTTGTTAAATAATATTATGATCAGGCTATCAGGTTTGTTGCCACGAGTCACGTTATCGCTTCAGCGCGGCATTTGAGAAAGGTAACTGTGACGAATATCAAATTATTATTCATTGCAAATATCAAATTATTATTCATTGCAGGAACTTTCGGAGAGTAATGTTAGTTACATTTATAACAAACTACACATTTCTACTGCGGAATTTTTAAACACTAAATCAACATTAGAGTCTGAAGTGCAATAAACCAACTTCCGACCGTCATGCAAACTGTCATTTGCAAAAGATGGAAAAATAGTACACACACATACATGCACATACACACACATTCATATATATATATATATATATATATATATATATATATTTCAAACAATACCATTATCATTAACACAAATGGTGTTAACGTAGAACGATAATTAGCTTGTGTCTATAATATTGAGTGCTTACAACAGTATTTTTTAATCTGATATTTTAGAAGTCCTTTAAGAATCGATTTAATATTGTTGGCCCAAAAAGCCTTGCATATGAAGAAAGGTTCCCTAGCCAAGAGATGTCAGAAGACAATGATGAAAATTTTAGTGATGTTGTAATTAATAAAATTCACTCTCAACCCAATGGACACTTACAGTTCTATCATTAAAGATTATTATAATCGATTAAGATTTATATTATATTCAGCTGGTCTGTGACGAATTTCATGGTTTCTAGTATAGTAATATTTTTTAAGGTTCACTACAAGTGTCTTCATTGCAAATCAAGCAAATTGAATATTAACTTAACAAAGCATGCCGTGTAGGTACAATGTACAAAATAACAAACGATTTCTATTGACAGGCTTATTTGACTTGCTGCCAGATGCCCTTGTTGATTGTTTTTTATTTAAGTGTTATAAACACGTAGATATTAACAACAAACAGCCTCTGTTCGGTGATCTCCTTATTTTCTGGCATAATTTTTATAAAAGCTCCTTTCGATTACCTTTCGAGTATAAAGGTCAGATAGGTTGTTGGGCCCCATTAATAACCATGTACCTCCAAGTCTTACTTTGACAGATGTAATTACTTTCCCGCTCACAGTCCGGTGCTTTCCACTTTCCTTTACTGTTGATCAACAAACACCTGTCAGTTCTGGGTATACGGTGTATGGAACTGTCCCAGTGGTCTGTGATAACTTTTCGTGTGTTGAAGCGACCTATATTTTCATTTAAGTTGACCATCAGTTTATTTCATTTAATTTTTATCAAATGAATTAAAAATTTATTATTTAAATAAGTCTGCAGTCTTACGTTTTTCAACTAATCCTTACCATTTCGAGTAAAATTGTTAGTGCACAATAGTGCACAATAGATCGAGAATTACTTGCAGATACAATTATCCGAAAGTGATATTTTATACATACATTCTGGTATATTATAATTATAACGGTGAAAGCCAATACAAAACAATAAATGTCATAGAAGTATAGTTAATATATATATGCAGAAATAATCTGCGGGAATGAAGATTTGCAACAAAGCATGATATGCTAAGGTAAGTGATGTATCTGAATCACCACCGTCGGTTTCTCATCATCGGCTAATCAGGTGACTTGAAGAACCATTAGGCCAAACCGAAGGTAGTAATTCAGATTCATCACATGCCTTAGCATATATATATATATATATATATATATATATATATATATATATATGCTATTGTTTCGTTATACTGGTGTAAAAAATACCTGACCTTGAATATTGTTCCACTGCCATGCATTAGTTGTTGCTGAAACCCATGTATTCTCATTTGATCGTACCTTATCTGTTAAATTACCGTTAGCTTGATTCAGATATGTCAGCTGCATCACGGTGCTATTTTTTGGACATTTCAGGTGTGACATGGTCCAGTTAGTCAAAATGTGCTTCACGATTAGGGTCCCATCATCTGAGGAAACATTAAAAGAGTATTATTATTGCAAAAAGCTTAAGATGTATGTTATAATTAAGTTATTGCTATCGTTGAACATAATAAACAAAATAGGAGAGACTCATGCATGTGTAGTGTTCCTGATGAAACGCCTCCGACAAATGCCTCCTTTTCTTCAAATGATGTTATTCAAATGTCAAAAATGTTACTTAAAATATTATAGGTTAATGCTTTGTCTATCAAATTATAATTTTTACCAACACCAAGCACTGAGCACTTGCATATATATCCGGTGTGACGAAGTTTACTTTAAATACCTGTGTTATCCCTGGGTTCACAAATGGTTTTTAAAGTCGAGGAGCATTCGATCGACTTAAAAACAATTCTCTGGTTCCTGGGTCGCGTAACGTCCGTACGTGAAACAGCAAGACAAATCGGCACGCGAAAGCGGTCGTTTGCTGTTTCAGCACCACGGTCCAATGAATAAATACCTACGCATACAAAATTAATCTACATGAAATATCACATATGAACACTTTCTCCGGTTCTTTCTCTTTTATAAAAACCAATATTATTGTGGACCTTTCTATTAATATATCAGTACATTCGTTCATAACTTGACTTTTCTTTATAAGAATCTGTCACACCTCTGCATATACCAAATCATTTTGAGTTCCGTATTAGAATTTTTCAATACGCAGCCATACGCGCAACCTGAATTTTAGTGCTTCAAATGCAGTGCTTATGCCAAGCGTGTATCGGACGCACCCAATGTTGCCCACCGGATGTCTGACGCACATCCGGCGTATTCCTTGCGTACACCCGCGGCATTTATGCCCCAGTTAAAGTGTGCTAATCATGAAAAGCTTCCTCCTGTCAGCTTCACCTTCTCTGACCGACCGAACTACACGAAGTTGTGTCGTTTTTCAACAAATGGAGGACGAATGCTTGTCCACATTAAATCATTTCTCAACTAAATATAATGTTTGCTCTTGGAATCTGTACATAACGTAATGTTAACGCATGCAAACATAGACCTTGCGTCCCCCATCAGAAGTAACTCTGCTTCCGGTAGTTGTGGTATTTCATTTTTATTCAATATTATTTTTCAATGACCAGGACATCATATCGTTCATCAGGAACTTTCCCCGATATTACTGATGAATATATGTGCGATCGGTTTTCAAGCGCAACATTTGTCTTTTCAGGAAAATCACCTGATGTTATCACGTTAATTCAGAAAATAGAGTGGTCTCCTGTGAAACTTTTTTTCAAAGTAAATTTGAAACTGGTATTATTATATAATGGACGACGAAACGCCGGAGGTATTCAAAATTGGGGTGCGGTACATGCCAACCGAAACATTAGTTTAGGATCAGAATTCCAGTTAGAATCACAATTAAACAATGAGATTTTCTTTTTATGTGAACAGTTTCATAAATTACGTGCTCATGTTTCTCCTAGATAAAGCTTGGGTGGATTAGTCTAGATCTGCTTTGAATATACAGTAGACATTAGAAATAGCCGACAAGAAGTACAAAAGACTGACTGACCCTATAATAATGAAATATATGCAAATTCAAATGCAAAATTGAGACAAGCATTTAGGCTAATTTGACACTGGCAAGGATAACAAAAGAAATAATCAATGGATGTCAACACACATTACTATTTAACAAATCACACTATATTACTTTTTGCATTTTTCTCGTCTATAATTATGGAAAATGATTTAGAAAATCGGTTTGAATAAATATGCAAATTAGGCTAACCGTATATGTTTTGGAAATCTGTATATTTCTATAAGATACCGTTTCTGGTGGTTATAGATTGGTCATTTTCAAAATACCTAAATGTTAATCGAAATATTTTAAAGGATTGCTTTACCTAATAACCTATAGGTAAAACATATGAATAATTCGCAAGCTATTTCATTAAAAATGTAAAATACGAAAGAACCAATCACCGCACCTATGAGATTTCTATCGTTGAATACTTTCAGTATTTTCTTGGTCTAAAAATAATAAATTTTACATATAGATTTAATTTATATGCAAATAAGGTTTATTTAAAATGTTTTTAATACAAAATGATACGAAATAATTCGTAATATCAACTAGTTTTTTTATTATGCAAATATGCAAATTATCCTGTTTGATTATACAAGGTACGGAAAGGCCATAAGCCTTATTTGATCATACGGAAGGAAGTAGAGGACCGTTGACTTTTCTTTTAAGTTTTAACAGTTTTACTTTTGCTCCCGTCTAGGAAAAAAAGTTTAAATTTCGATTGATTAAACAAAACTGCTAAACGCTCAAATAAAGACTAAAAAAGGACTTACTTCCTCTTATGTTTATTGCATACGACGAATTTATTTCTTGGCATTGTTGATCAATTTTGAAGTAGCATATTTCATTGCAAATGTGGGTTATCTGGTAAGATCCGATAATATTTTCGCAGCACCACTTCTTCCCTGTTGGAAACCTGCCATTTATCTGAAACACACATGGTTAAATCACAAAAAGATAAATTTCCGACAGTTTTATATGCTTTATGTATTTCATTACTGTCTATGAACATTATTATATATTGCACTGCATCGCGACTCAACAACACGTGCTGCAAAATAAGAACATAAAAGAGTGCATTTGTCACCAAAATGTGAGAGAGAGAAATGATAAAAACCGATCGCAAAAGTTAAACTTCAGTCCCTTTATTAACCGATGAGGCGAAACTTGTGATTATGGTTGATATCCCTCACATACTTAACATATCATGCTTTGTTGCTGAATACGTGTATAGAGCGCTAATTGACCGCGGAAAAAGCTCAAGGACCATATCGAGTTTTTGTACTCGCTATTAATACAGTGGCTATGAATCTCTTGATTCGTACCTTCTTCTGAAGCTGTTGTAGCGTTGGTGCAGAAGGGTTCCTCCTCTTATTAAAACAACCTCGATCATGTATTTTTTCTGTGGTTCCGTTGGCTGATCACAAAGTACATGTGAATAAAAACAGGGAAGAAATAGAAATATAGATTAATGAAAAAAGTAATATTAAATACACATCACCTGATTCCAGGAGAGGTAATACCTATATTTCATAGAAAAGATACTCCAAAGCCAAAATCCATTGGTGATAGGTCAAACAAAGATCAAGAGGATGGAAATGTGACCATGGATACAAAAAACTTCGCTGTCTTGGTCATACTAGAATTGACTAATTTATGATAATCTGGCACATGGCGGCAGATCTGATCATCTCAGTGTAACGCCTGCGCACAGCTCACCGATTTAAAATAAAAACTGTGACCAAGTCCCGGTGTCTCACACGTCCACACTTGAGTCAGAGAGTCACCACTGCGATAATCTACCTATTGATCTACCTCCCACAAAATATATAGAAAACGTTTACTGAGTGAAGTCTATGTTGAGGGAGTACTTACAAGGATTATAGATTGTACTCCAAGAGTTTTGAACATTTTAAATTTGGACATAAGTTTCAAACAGCCTGATACCCTTTCAACAGAAGTAATTTCAGCTGACAACGAACTGTTTCCAGTTAGATAGTAGGGGCTTAATACCAGGGTATGGGCTTCCTACCATAGAACGGGCTACTCACCAGAGTACGGGCTACTCAACAGAGTACGCATTGCTCACTAGAGTACGGGCTACTCACTGTAGTACGGGCTTCTCACCAGCGTACGGGCTTATTACGAGAGTACGACTACTTACAAGATAACGGGCTTCTCACCAGAGTACGGGCTACTTGCCAGAGTACGGGGTACTTACCAGAGTATTGGCTACTTGCCAGACCACTGGCTAGATACTAGAGTAGGAGCCAATTGCCAGGGTATAGGTTACTTCCAATATGCAGTCCACTTTACCGTGTATGGGTTCTTTATCAGAGTACACGTCATTATTTCCATGAGTAGGGGTTACTTACAAGAGTAGGGATAACTACTAGAGTAGGGGCTTCTAACCAGAGTGCGGGCTTATCACAAGAGTACGGGATAATTACCAGAGTACTGGCTACTCAGCAGAGTACGAGCTGCTTACCAGAGTAAGGGCTATTTACCCGAGTACGGCTTCTTACCAGAGCACAGGCTACTTACTAGAGAAGGGGCTTATTACGAGAGTACGGGCTATATACCAGACTACGGGCTACTCACTTTAGTACGGTGTACTTACAAAAGTATGGCTACTTTTTGCGGGCCAATTACCAGAGTACGGGTTTATTGTCAGAGTACAGGTTACTTCCAGAATGTAGCCCACTTTAAAGTACATGGACTCTTTATCTTATTACACGTCACTTCGATGTCATTGAGAAGGGGCTATTTACCAGAGTACGGACTTTTTACCTCCGTAGGGGCTACTTACCAGAGTACGGGCTACTTCCAGAATGCGGCCCTTAGAGTATGGGATCTTTACCAGAGTACTCGTCACTTCCCAGAGTAGGGGCTACTGATCAGGGTAGTGCTCCTTACCAGAGTATTGGCTATTTGCAAGATTACCTGCGACATATTTGTGGATGGCCTAGTTATAAGAGTATGGGCTACTTATAGTTAGTTTCCAGTTTATGGGCTCCATACCAGTGTATGGGCTACCTTGAAAATTATTGGCTCCCGACAAGAGCGTGGCCAACTTAACATAATTTGTGCTGCTTTCTGTAGTACGGGCTTGATACCAGATCGTGTATTTATGATTGCGAGGAAACAGGTTATCGCTTATAGGGACCATGAGTTCTCAATTTATAGGGGCTGGTATGAAGGGCAGAATTTTTAAACATATTTTGGTACACTTGAATGCCAATAAGATAACATGTAAAGGAAAACACGTTAACATCTCCGTATATTTGAATACTCATGGTGAAAATCCAGCATAGCTTATGCCACATTGGTCCCTAAGCTTTTGCTTTACCAGCTCAATACACGTTGTGAACGATGTACAAGCGATATCTCACCAGGATGGCACAGGGTGAATAATTAATGGGGAAACAGGAGAGTATATCTTCATACCCTCAAGCTCCTGTCAGCTACGTTTTCATGGGCCTTGATTCAACCAGCCGCTCCAGCTGAACAAGGCAACTGAACCAATCAATATCGAACCTTTTATACGGGGCTGCTTGAGTCCGTTTAGTGCAATTTTTTTATAAAACGTGTAGCATTACCGTTAGGGCATGGGTAATCTGACAAATCAAGTAAAGTCATATAACCCTGTCCCGTTTCTGGCGTATGTTCTTGTTCAAGTTTGCGTAAAAAGTGTATTGTTTACATTTATCTCGTGAAATTAGGTTCGTATTCGTGATTTCTGTCTAGGCACTTGCAAGCTTGATCATTATTCATGGAATAGAGCTTTTCCATTAAGCAAGGCATCTAAAAGTGTAGGTTCCAGAAGCTTGATAGTATTAATTGTCATAACACGGGTTGGGTATGTCCAAAGAAGGGGTGGCTTTAATTCGGATAAATAAGGGGGATCGTTTGTGGACTGTCAGATCATTTGAGTACAAGAAAGTCTTTTGTATTGAACTTGCGCCTAATAAAGAATAAAAGAGTCAAAATAAAATTTTTAAAGTGTGGCCAATTCCCTTTTTTATTTTTGAATTTTGAAAATGAAACATTGAGCTTCATATATCATATATATTCTAAGGAGTCTCACCGTGTATCCAGTTCCAGCTCAGTGGCCTACTTTTACCACCGAGCCAGGCGTTATTGAAATTTTTTTATTTAGGAGATTGTTAGAACATCATGGACATCATCTGTTTCATCAGATGCAAGGCGTCCGTAGTTCTGTTTACAAACCGAGTGTGCTTCATACCAGGATACTCTTCTTCGGAACAAACAAAACGTCTCTAAAAGAAGAATGCACATGCACACACACACATATATAATATATTATATATATTTCAATACCTGCATACGTATATAGTTCAAATAAACATATTGTTGTACATTCTACTAACATATTCTTTTTTGTATTTCTTTGTAAATTCATTTTTTATGCAAATAAGGAAAATGTTTTAAATAAAAATTGCAGGGTTATGTTATTTCATAAAAGATATTAACTAGTCAATAGTCATGTGTCATTTATCAATCACTAGGCCAGTGCATATATTATGTCCATTTTTTTGGAAACGTATTTATGTGTTTTATAGTATCATATAAAAAGTACGAGAGATCTATTTTTATCTTATATTTTCTTTTTTTTTAGGGGGGGGGGTCAAGTTGATGACACGCAAGAAACGAATACTCTGCTGGAAATAACAGTGATAGAGCACCTTTTTTAAGTCTGAACTTTGGTGGAAGAAACTGCCATAATTTTCATGCTTGCTTAATTATGTACTATGTATGCATAGTGTGCACAGCTGCAGAGTCGAATTCGAGTTTCGGACTACGTTACAGGGGCTTATACTAGATTATCCTGGTATCACTAGGGCTTGGTTTAGTACTCCTGTGGGCCCTGGGTATCTGCCAGTCCCATTCGAGGGTCATAGCATTGAGGAATCCTCGTAAAGGCAGGAAACCGGCATGTAACTGTTAAATGGAATCGACCGTAAATAAAAGTGGATATAAATTTTAATGTTCCCTGAAATTCCAAATTGTGTATGTATGTTTTGTGCCAACGTTGAGTACACTTCTACGCCCGCGCCCCCCCCCCCCTACCCACCATGCCCACCATTACCAGTCATTTAGCCACCGTGCGAGTCCCCCCCCCCCCGGGGGAAGATAAATTGACGCCACTGAAGTAACCTTTTTACGGCAACTGTATTAAGTATATGTTTTGAAATTAAACAAAACAGACCATGAAGACCTTACGGATGCATGGTTAAAGGGTGTATGTAAAAATCTGTGTGTATGTTTTCCTACCATTTCCAACGTTCTGGCAAATTCTGTCAGTAGCAGCTGCCAGTGAAGCTAACAACAGTAGCAACTGCAGAATACTTGAGCCAAGATTCACCAGCGGTTTATTCATGTTGGTCGACCTGTCTTTACGGTAACATTGTGAAATAATAATGATCAAGTGTTCAGGGGACATACGATAAACAATAAAAGGATATACGTGTTCTGTATAACCATAGTGCGTTAACGTCGGTCGCATGACGTACATCTGCTGATTAGAGGCTTATCGTACATCCTGTATAAGCATCACGTTATCAGGTCAGCTGAGTATCAGTCTGTTCATCTGTTGGGATGACCATCACGGATTTCAAACTCATGCGAGCAAGTTTTGTAAATATTGACCCGTAACTCCTTGTGAATCGATATGCTTCCCGAACAGGCATATCTTAACCTCCTTCTAGTTATCCAGAAAACGAATCTCCTTATTTATGGTATTTCTTCCATAATTCTATGAAATGCTGTTCCATTGTGCACATATCAGGGATCAAAAGCAATATTTATGTTAATAAATCACTTGATTTATTTCTTTCACTCCGTATTGGTCCTCAATGCATACACATACGTATCCATGTAGATGACGGCATAAGATTTATACTTACCATGATATTATTGTTAATGAATCGACAGACGCAGGTATAAGTCACATCCGTGTAGCAGTAAGGGCGTTCCTTGTATTTTATACGCGCTGTGTTGTATGGCGACGAACGCAGGAGAGCACGTGATATATATATATATATATATATATATATATATATATATATATATATATAGTGAAACCTGTCTAAAGCGGACAGTCAAGGGACTCAATCATTTTGTCCTTAATAGTGAGGTGTCCTTGGTTGGCAGGTTGGCCTTGGTTGATAAATGAGGGATTATAAATAAAGACAACGAACAGCTGAAAGAACGTGTTTATTGTATTATATAAGATGTCATGTATATATACAACATATTTATGCACACGTCATGCATTCAATATTCATATACAAACTACGATTATTTTTACTTATCTCAAGTAATGAATAATATGAAGAGAAAAGTCTATGAAGACATCCGTAAAAACAATGTTCCTATACTCGCGTACGCTCTTTTTCCCTGATTCATCATGTCGAATAAGCTTGACTTTTCTGATAGCGTAAGCTCCCGCCGGGGAGTACCTGTGGTGACACCTTGCAGCTTTTCCTAAAACCACCCTTGTTCAGCTGTCCAAGTGCAATAATCTCAAAGATAATGACGACGTTAATAATGCGAAGACTGTAATGGCTGCGAACCTGGAAACATTCGTTTTTATAGGTGAATGTAGCTTTAGCCTAAAATAAACTTTCTTTGATGATGGTTGTTTGGTTTGATTTGCTTTAATGCTGAAGGCACCCGAGATTTAACGAACCCCGAGGAGCTTTTGTAAGGATGGCACGGTACAAACAGCTAGGTATCGAGCAGATGGTTGACACTGAGCTGATCAGTTTGAGATATATTGAGCAATGCCGATTAATTAATATCAAACAGCCAGCCCGGGGCGAGTGATCAGTGCCGCCGAAGGTGGCATATCGTGTCCGCATTCGTCAGGTTCATTTACTCTTAGAATGTTAGTTTGAGAAATCTTCTGTCAGTTGTCCGCAGTATTGAGATGTCCGCCTTAAAGAGGTTCCGCCTATACATAACATATAGAGAATGTTGAAGGGACTTAACTATCTTGTCCGTCACAGTCAGTTGTCCGCCTAAGTGAGGTGTCCGTTAGACCAGATTTCACTGTATATAAATATATATTATTAAATGCGTGTAGATAAAGGATTATATACAAGCACTTACATGCAAATAATCTATGGAAAATGCGTAATTGATTTAGATTAATTAATGTTTATGACCATAGTCCGCATTATTCAAAGTGACGAAGTGTCTGTATCCAGTTTGTTTTCCTCTGTTGCCTTGGAGTATGACGTCACAATCACTGAGAACAGGAGGACGTCTGCAGCTGGCATCGTGCCAGTACAGGTAATTTGGACGAGGACTTCTTGTTTGTACACACTGATAACAGCATTCCGTCAATGCAATATCATATTGTTTTGATCGTTTTTGCACTCCGAACACCCGGATGCCTAAAATACATGAATAATTACCATATCAAAGAGTGATTACATTAAAAGGTGAAGATGCGGCAAACTGGGATTCGGCAAACTGAACTCGGCATTCTAGAGGTCGGCAAAATGGGAATCTGCAGACAAGGAGGATACCCAACAGGTTAATGACGTTGTCATAGGGATTTCACCATGATTGAAGAGCAGTGCATAAGCAGCGATCATTGGAACGCGATGACTTAATAAATTGAATATAAAATAGGTGGGACGGATAACCTGACTGGAATTTCCATTAGTCAGTTTAAATTAAACAAACTTTCTCAAAACGACAAAAGGTGTGGCCAATGTATATTTGTTTCCGATTTCTCTAAAATTATCGAGGAGTCAGAGTCCAATAACGAATCAGTTGTCAATGCTGGCCATTGGCGGTCAATTTCACGACAGACAGGTTAATTTGTGGGGCCGGATTTGAGGTATGCGCTCTCTGTTGATTGTCAATGCGTTTATGTCTCATTCATCACTACAACAATTAAATATATGTAACATCTATTTGTTAGTTAGTATTATCAAATCACCTGGAAATAAACTTGCTTGGTTATTTTATAGGTATACCGCCATGCTGGCTATACCACTAATTATTTACAATAAACCCTTTGCCAAAATTTATAATGAAGTGCTAAACTCAAAAGGGCTGGGTATCGCCTACATGTTTTATAATGCAATATATATGATAGCTTATTGCCATGCGTATTGCGATATTCTCATTACATGAAATTTACACTGAATCAGTGTGTTTTTTATAATATATATATTTTTTATTAATAGTTTTGATAATAATAATTTATTCTTTATCAAGTTAATATAATGACACAATAAAAGCTTATGCGGATCAGTCTATTCTTAAAACGAAATATGATAATGTTACTTTCTATATACTTATAAAAGCATGTCCTTGTTGATCCAAAGAAAGATTTAAAATCTTTTCTTTTTGGCCTTACATGTGCGAATAACTTTGCAAATAGAGCAGTCTGGACTGCGGTTAAGCAATTAGAGGGATAAATGGTTAGCACGATCACAGCTATGTAACACATTACTAGGCCATTTTCCAAAATAATAATGCTGTTAACATCATACTTGATCTTCTTGCAGTTCTCATAATATGTAAGGGGAGAGTATACATGTAAGATTAATTATTATGCCCGTGTTCAAATAGTCTTCCTTTTTGCTATATGGAATTATTTCTCGTATACCAATATAATATCGAGCAGACATGCACATTTCATGTGACTGACAAGTTATCAAGATTGTAACAAATGACATGTGTAATATAAAGCAGTTACTAAAACAGCCAAATTAAATTAATACCAGACCTGCTCAAGTTCCTTCTCAATTTACCATTCAATTTTTCTCATATATATATACATATATATATATATGTATATTTATATATTTATATATATATATATATATATATATATATATATATAGAGAGAGAGAGAGAGAGAGAGAGAGAGAGAGAGAGAAGGAGAGAGGGAGAGAGAGGGAGAGTACCTGCGTAACATTTATTAACACTGCAAAAGGTCTCACACTATCATATTTCTACCAACAATATTAAACACAGACGGCCCACGCCCATCAAGACCTAATTAGGTCACGCGCCTATCCAGACCGCGCGCATTAGAACCACGCTCAAAAGCAGCACGCCCATTCAGACCCCGCTCATTAAGACTGACACCATCACATTTTATCAGATACGTTCACTAATACATAGTAAAATGAGAATCGGCAGACTCACATGTAACCCCTTGTAGGGTTTTTCCCGCAAATAAAACAACAAATTGGTTTAAGTTTCAAATCACCAAATGACCGAAGTCTTTCCGAATTTGGAATGGTTGTTATTGCTAAGCCTAAATATACACAGCCAGTCTGAGGGTTATCCATGATGGTTAAAGGGCTACACCTTCGCGGCTACTATCAACAGATTATTTAAAATATGTCGATTAAGGTGTAGCCCATTAGCACGTCATAGTGAATTGACAAAATGCCGTCTTAGACCTGGGCCGCTGGGCCTGCGTTTTGTATCATTCAAGCGCTAGAGAAAAGTGAAGTTCTTCTCCTGTCCTGACCCCAAGACAGCCAAAGTTGACAAAGTACTTAAACTATTGCTTCAGCCATGCCCATTTAGCTGATATATAATTTTAGTTATAAATTTTATAGAAGCAACTATATTTACCATTGTGATTTTTAATGTGAATAATATAATTCTGTCTCATTTATTTTTAAAACTAAACTTTATAGTATTTTCTTTTACACCAGACAAATTTGAACTTTATCCGTATAATAAAAAAAAAGTCCGGTAAACTCAATATACAAAAAATTAGTTTTCATTCAACGACCTAAATATAATGCGAGGATGTCTTTATCTCCGTAAGGCGGCCACTCAGATAGCCATTTTGGATTTTTAAGCAGGTCTTTCTTAAATTAAACTTAAACATCACTAAAAGATGGTTGCTGATAAAAAAAACATCTTTGTACGCAACTACCTGTTATATAGGATTTTTTAAGGAAGAACATTGCTCATGACCCTTATATTGGCCACCATCTTAGATCTCTTTACTCTGTTATCATCCACATGTTTTAAAGGAGGAAAATTTAAGAGATAGACTGGCCCAGTCCAAGAAATGGTTCAGACTTAATTGTTGCTTCTGACAGGGAAATCAAAAGTTCTCTCACGGTCTTGTAACGCTAAGTGTCAGTACTGCCACCTTGCGGCAAATTATATAACTATTTTCCTAACAAGCCCTCCTGTTTCATGGACTGGTTAAGTACGGTTGGTCCGGGTATTCAGCGCCACACATCACCGCCTCGGTGAACTAAGGTCTTTCCCAGTGACGTCAGGACTTATTGCGTTCTTTCCAAGAACCAACGGCGTTCATTTAGTCGGTGTGTTATTATACCTCATATATCGTTTGCCACTACTGTTCGATATCATATCTGCTTTACTTTTGGAGCGCGAAAATAAAATATGAAATCTCTGTCAATTTTGACTTTTCATGGATATTTTTTTCTGAATATCTCACTGAGACCCGTACATAGACCTACTGTTTGAAATATGAACGACTCGCGTTTTTCTTTTTGTTGCGGAATCCACAACTGTGATAAGTTCATAGTTGTGCCCCCGACCTGTACACTTATGTGGTGTAATGGTGAAATTGTAGAAGGCACCAAACAACTCTTAAAGTGCTAAATATACACACCAAAATACATCTGTGTTTGTCATTGGTAGTAAATTGTAGTAAATTGGTCTTTCTGGCCATATTTCCACATTCTTCCCTTAATATTTTAATGAAACATTGTCCCCTAAGATCTTTGTAAGCCCGCCCTGATTAAAACATCACAGACTTTATTCACTTGTTGTGAGCAGACGTTGATCAACTGGTACCCTGCAAGGTCCCCTATTAACGCTCACTTTTTCCAGTTCCAACAGCGATAATATCGGAGCAGGGTCCCACTCTAAATCACGTAGCAAAGGACTGGGGGACAGTCCGTTCAATCATGGCGACATCTTATCGATGTAAAAATTAGATTTCTTGGTTTAATTATGGATGTGAAGGCAACTCAGAATTACATTGGTGAGAGGACCTTTTAGAATTTTTATAAAATACCAGCTGATAAACCCGGCATACCGGGCTTTTTACCGGGTTTGGGAAGATATATTAACTGAGATATGGAATGTTGGCTCATTTTTTATTTCTCAATCAGATATGTACAAATAATTTTTAAATTTATTTTTTGGCGTTGTGCTCGTGGCAAGAAATTCATACCCCGGTATGTTTACCATGAAGACCTTGTCAATGATGATGTTTACATTGCAAACCGGAATGAGACGCGGGGGCATTCAGATTTTCGATGATACTTGACTGGTTTATATGGTTGGACGTATAAAAATTAGGTTGATGTGAGGAACCCTTGAAAAATCAATTAAATGTACGCTGCAAGAAAACTGTTCCTGACAAAAGAAACATAAATATGCATACCTCGTAAGTAGCAGAGGCGGACCCAATGGAACTCCACGCAGAGGGTCTGTATCCCATTTTCCGCCGCCGCAACCTTTTATTTTTTATCGTATCTGACCAATTTTGAGGCCTGAAACTCCCGCCACCACCCCATCCGACCTCACATCACCTCTGTTCCTAAAATTAAGACCTTGAATTAGGTTTTTTTCATTTAACCTCCTGGGTAGAACTCTCTATTTCATAAAGCGACAGACATGAGTTTTTCACTTTTAATGACCACGCAGGTGGGTGAGAACCTGGGTCAAATGAAAGGCCAGACATGCTTAAATCCCTCACTGAAAGCAAGCGTTATTCATCTTGTCATCCCTACTATAAGATATAAAAACATTACACTGCTCCTCCCTTGAAAGAAAAAAATGCGTCCTCGCATTCAAAGAAATAAAATTATGATTTGGATATAACCATGATATAACAGAGATCTGAATGAATATAAACTTATGTACTTACAGTCACATTTCAGTTAATTGAGGGAAATTTACTAAACAACATTTCTGTGAAACCAAAGAGGTGACCGCTGTAGTCTAACTAATATTATACTCTTACAAAGTTGAACCCTTGAAAAAAAACATGACAAGTAGCTCCTGTAATATAACCATCCACCTGAAACTAGAATAACAACATAAAAAAAAAAACTAATAATATAAGTAAATATTACGCTGATTACAATCTCAGTAAAACTGAATAATAATAACTTGATACATCAGCCTGGAACCAATCAGGTTTGTTTCCACCTTGATATGGCTTTAGCCTCTCAACATGAACCACTTAAGGAGTGGCTCGTTGATTGTTCTTTATTCTATACACTACATCACCGAGTTTATTTATTATGACATAAGGGCCATCCCATGAACACTACAGTATTGACGTTTGTCCTCTATTGCGTTGCGGGATAAATAACAACACAGCATCACCTGTATTGTAACACACAGAAGTAGCACGATGATCATAAGTTGCTTTCCTTCTTTCGGCACAAATTCCACACTGTCTACAACACTTTTCAACATCTGTCCGCAGACCAACACAGTGAAATCTTTTTCTGACCTTGGCTAATATTCTGTTAACACCAAAATGACCACCGGTGATGGAATTGTGACACATTTTAATATGTAGGCCTCAAGTCCAATGGAACAACTAGTTTGTAGGTGATGCTTTGACCAGATACAGACTGCGCCCACGATATAACACGCCATCCCTAATAACAAGCAGCTCCCACTGTGACCAGTGCGACTTTAACTTAGGGCCAGCTGAGGACTCCTCTGACCATGCTGGTCTCTCTGTGTTAACCTCTTTCCAAGCAATCTTGACACAGCTCAGGTTCATTTAACGTGGCATCTCGTAGCTCTATGTTAGTCCATGTTTGGACCCACGAGTTCCTGTAAATGCAGCACATTTATTTTCTTCATCAAGACTGACATGTCAAGTGTTCCTGCTCTTGCATGTAGTAACAGCTTACAATGTATAGCCATGCGAATATGAAATATTGTTAAATATTTGTAAATATTACATACTTTCAAGTTGACGCTGCAGGTTTGTAAACCACCCGTGCTTGCATAACTGGCACCCCATTTCTTTTTTCGTTTGTCTCAGCCCGCACACCTATAAAGTCTAGGGTACTGGTTTTTGCAAAAGTTGCTTTAGGCCTAAATTCAGGCACTGAAGGATTTAATGACTTCCGTCCTGCCAAGTTTCGGCATGTGAACTCGGCATTTTGTTGTTTCCCTGCTGCTCTTGTCTGTGAGTCTATGTCTTTGTATCTGAGGGCAATTACGACGAATATGGCCAACTACACCACATTCCCAATAGGTCACATTACTATCTGCAGTGTCTCTAGTTCTCATACTTCTAAGTTCTTCTTGTGGTACCTGCCTTATGGTGGCTTTGATGTCGGGAGTGTTTGCTGTAAGTACTTGATGATGTGCCGTTTGGATTTGTCTCCCACTTTGATTTTCTGCTTGCTGGAATGCCTCCGACTCCATTGCAATTTTTAAAGTTTCCTAAAGTTTCCTGAACTGGGGCGAGATTGTTTAATCTTTCAGCGTGTATCCCTGTCATGTATGACACCAATAAAATAGGTTTAGGCCAACGTGTCCCGAAGTCTGTTAAAGCCATCCTTGTTAGTCTTTTTTACACTTTGTGCCAGCTCCTGTAGGCTTTCGTCCCTTCTCCTGACAAGAGTTCTCAACTGTGCACGAACAGTTCAGCCTGCTGATCTACTCCATACCTTGAACGCATGGCGGTAACAAGGCAATCATAATTACGCTGACTAGGCTGATCTCAGTCAGCTAAAACTCCACGAGCTGGACCTGCTAGACTTGCAGCTAAATGCATGGCTTTTTTTCCGTTTTCCAGGCATTTACGTCCGAGAGTATAGCAAACTGTGTTTCGTAGTCCTCCCATGGGCTACTCCCATCATAAACAGGTGGTCTTACTGTAGTTTTGACTATGGGTGTTTGTCTGAACTACAACAGGATGTTTTGCATCAGTTCTGTCCTGACCTGTTTTACTACAACCTTGTTGTTCTCCTATGTGTAGGAGTGCATCATGTTGCTCTGACATCATCCTTGCTACATTATCTACTTTCAGCCACATGTTTTCAAGTTGTTCCCCCACCTTATCACAGAGTCTTTCTTCCAGTCTATCAAGCCAGTCCCCTGACACTTTGGGCTCATGTGTGTCAACCATCTTCTTAAACCCAACTTCTTCATCACTAGACATGTTTTCTGGGTTTTATATCCAACCCCTACATATGCGGATATATCACACATACAAGCCCCCTTATCTGTCATGTCAGCAACAGGCCTGTTATCCTCTGGGTGACCACAGCGAGCCTTGGGCACCAGTACACAAAAGCTGGTAACTGTCACCTCACAGCAGGGGTTCCCAGCTGCCTACTGTAATCAATTAAGACTACTCAATTATCTACTTGTATACAGACTCCTCTCTGCTATAAGATATAAAATCATTACAATATGAACAATAGTCCTATTCGTGTGTTTCAGGTTGAGTGACCACGATGCATGCATTCTGGTCATTGCCGAAGGCAGTTCGGCTGTGCTCGGTCTATAAAAGGGAAAAATCACTAAAATTAATGTACATTTAAAATTAAATATTCTCATTTCACCTATGTCACTGCGAGGATAATAACCTCTAAAATGAGATATGGCACAGTGTCATACGCAATGCGGTTTCAGAGAACATTGAGGACATAGGTGGAGCGAGTATTAGATCCATAAGCAAGGAAAAAGTAATTATCTTATGTTGACACCGCCTAAAAGGTCACGTATACGATTCCGAAGGGTGCCCCTATTCGGAACCATAAACGGCTTTTTCATTAGGGTCCACCTCCAGCGTTTTTCTAACTTTAACAACTGGAAGGGCAACAACTTTAATCATGTAGGTAAGTAAAGATGACTCTGATTGATACTGATAAATTAATCGCAAGCACTGCGACCTGTCCAGCTTCCCTGAATACATGATTTCGCTGCGAACGTGATCAAGCACGAGCGCTTGATTGGATCTGTTGATTGCTTGTCCCTCTGCACAAAAAGCGTGATGTAGTAATTTGTAAATGAGGTCGTCAAAGAGCCTTGTGACGCTCTGCTATGCAAATAACAGGGATTCATTCACCGAAGCTTACAGGGCGTTAGCTATAAGTGTCACGGATAAGATCCAGCCATATTTAGGTCATCTCCGGACTTCAGGTTCGTTAAATATTGGACTTAGTATAGGACCAATTCGGTCAGAAAATTGAGTTATAGGATTATAAAAAGGGGATTTCATGTACTAAACAAGCATTCATCACCCTCTCATATCAGCATGGATATTTCAGCAAAGAAACAAGTCAGAATGATACTTAATACTAGTTTATTCATACTGTACACAAACTTAAAATGGAATAATAAAGATCTCCTGCACGGCGAATGTCCCACGGTATCCAGAATCAGTATGGTAATAATAGAACCCTCGACAGGTAAAAAGGCGAACCAACACCTGAAAAAAAAAAAGAAATATCATTTCTTAAAAGGATTAGACAAGTTTAACCCTTAGAACAAGCCTGTTTTTCCTCCCCAGAAGGATTTTAAAAACTTGACAGCCCCAATCCATACTTTTAAGAACATTACTGCTCCAATACATGCATCTCTATGAATTTTTCTGGTCTCGACATTACCCAATATGAAACACCAGACAAATATCCCCTCCTATAATGGGAAACATATATATGACCTATGACGGAAAGTCTATTCAATTATTGGGTTCATACCCCTTTGAAGTTAACAACCTATACATAAGAACACTTTATCCGGTTATTTAAAAAATAAGAAATAAGACAGTATTAGGAAATGAGGCTGTATTTTATGAGGTTTGTCTGAATTGGTTTGGTGCTCACCAGGTTTACCACTGGTCCTGTGTTGTATGGTGTCCTCTACCATGCCCTCCAAGGGGCCACCACACGATCCGCCCCTCTTGGTTGTCGGTGAACCGCTGATAGCAACACCCTTCTTGGCATATTCATCCCCAGGAAAACCCAAGCAGCCACAACCAGACACTTGTGCATGTCGACAAATCGATCACAAATGAGAACTTCTGAATATATTAATGAATAGTCCCACATGTATATATGCAATGTCCATGCACACCGTACATTGTGCTTGAGAAATAAAACTCAAGGCAGATCACTGGTTATCCCCGCTTCAACTAAACTGGGCCATCAGGCCTGAACTAGAAATGTCCATTCTGCCATGTAGTTATCAAGAGCGTCCAAGAGAGCCTCTTGCCAACTGATTTTCCCAGCAGTGGCCAGGATGCCTTTGCAAGACCACCTAAAACAGCAAAACCTGAATCTCAAGTTTATAAATACAGCCTCAGTTATTTACAGCCAAAAATAACTCCATACTGAATGGCCTTACAGGACCAATAAACCCTTTTTGAATAGTCCGGCAGCAATAAGATGGGTGACTTAACCAACAGTGATTTTAGCAACTGAGATGCTTTTTCCTGTGGTTCCTCCCACTTTACCTTGTTACTGTATGCCTTACGCGTTAAATCAGTCAGAGATACTGCTATTGCTGCGTAGTGTGGAATGTATTTGCGATAATAGCCAGTTAGACCTAGGAATGACCTCACCTCTTTCTTAGTTGTAGGTCCTTCTCTGCTATGGATTTTCTCCAAGAGACCAGTATCAGCAGCTAACTGGCCAATACCTACCTTATGCCCCAAGAAACTCAAACCCTGGAATCCAAAACTACACTTTGACGGTTTTGCGGCCTATTGTGCATAAAGGCATAATTTTGAACACCCAGAATGTGGTCAATGTAAGAAACTACTCCACTGAAGTCTGTAAATAGCTAGCGCATCATGCCCGTGAACACAGCGCCAGCTACGGCTAAACCAAACGGCATCCTTTTGAATTGGTATTGCCCTTCTGGAGTAACGAAAGCTGTAATCTCTTTAGATTGATTTGACATATGAATTCGCCATTACCTTTTAGTAAAGTCAATCTTTGAAAAGTACTTACTATCATGGAGTTTTGCGAACAGATCCTCCGGATTAGGCATGGGTTCTGGGTAAAAAAATAGTAATTTTGTTTAACTTACGGTTATCAATGCAGGAACGGACTGAACTATCCGGTTGACGAACCATGACAACCGGGATGCGCAGCTAGAGTCTGGCCTCTCTATGACCCCGAAATCTAGCATATCTTTGATCTCCTTACTCATAGTTTCTTTCAGAGCATGCGGCACCGAATAAGCTTTTGAACGAATCGGATGTGTGGATGTTAAATGGAGATCACATTTGATCACATTGTTTTCTTTGTCGACATCAGTGAATATGTGTTCATAATTTTGGATGAATGTTTTAACCTCAGCCTCTTGTTGGGGGAGAGTTTTTCACTTACCTGAACATTCTCTGGTCCTTGACAGCGTATTGCGCTAGGTGTGGGAATGATAGACCTCCCATCATCTACCTCATTCGCATCCTTACCTGGACAACAATCGCCTTCAAATGGTTGACCTTCAGACGGGATGTGTTGTAAATAGCAGCCTGTTCCTATCCGTCGGCGAGATAACAAGTACTTGATCACCTGTTTCCAGCGACCTGGGTTTCTTACCTTTGTCATGATACTGTTAGTATCTCTTTGCAGACTTTCTCAACATTTCCTGGGTTAACTGACACGTTTCTACTCGTCTCTCTTTGAGGTCAACTACATACGGATAAGTTGTTTTGATTTCTGAACTATCTCCATCTATGGTAAAGAGTTCCTTTAGCACCCTAAAAGGGCCCCTCGCTGCTCTGCCATACAGTAATTCGAATTGGGAAACCCTCCAAATGATTCATTAGGAGTGTCTCTATAAGCGAATAGCACAGGTGCTAAATACCTATCCCAGTCTTCAGGTTGCTCAGCACACATCCTCTTTAGCATCATCTTCAAGCGCCCATTAAACCTCTAGGTCATACAATTGCTTTGGGGATTATATGGAGTTTAGGTCATCTGCTTTATGCTAAGTAATCTACTCACCTTCCGCATGACTGCTGATGTGAATTGAGATCCCATATCAGTTAAAACCTCATCTGGGATACCTTACCTGCTGTAGATACCTAGCAAGGCTTCTGCAACTGTTCCAGTTTTTATGTTCTTAGGGATACTGTTCCGGGATATCTAGTCCATAACGGTGAGAATGAATCTCATACCTCTACTAGGAGCTGGATAGATTGGACCAATAATATCCAAAGCGAGCCTTCTTCAGGCTACATTTATCAAGGGTACCTTTCCCAGTGGATGTTTCGGTATCTTTCCCTTAGGTATTGTCCTTTGGCAGATGTCGCAGGATCTGTAGAAGTCTGTAACATCAGAGTACATACCTGGCCAATAAAACTGAGGTGACACTCTTTCAGAATCCTCCCGACCCCTTGGTGACCGGACATTATACCGTCGTGTGCTAGCTTGACGATCTCATCTCTGTAACATTTAAGCACCACCACTTGTGTATAACATTTACTTTCGAAACATTTGTGTCTATGTTCTCGTACGAGGAGTTCAAGTTTTATTTTGAAGATGTACTTACCTTGCTGATCAGTTTTAACCATGCTTCATAGGTAATCGAGTGATAAATCTGACCTTTGTGGCTGTGAGAAAGTCTTTCCGATTGATACTGGCTATTGGACTAGGTACCTTAAGGGGTTTTGGAGCATTAACCTTTGACGGACTCTTAGTCTGTACCATGCTTATTACTGGCTGGCTTTTTCAGTTTGGATCAGGTTCTTGTGGCTCTCTTGTTCCTATGATGTTACCTATAATCAAATCATATACTGATTCCTCATGCATAATGCATCCATATCACCAGTACAAAAAGGACAATCTACATGTATTCTAGCTATTGGATATTGTCTGACCGTGAGGTTTGGCAGATGGTTTTACAATTTCCCCACAGCAGAAAAATCACCTATATGAATTTACTGATCCCGCAGCATCAGTCCTCAATCAGTCCGCAGATCTGACAAAAATGTGATATTTGCTCCTTAAAACTTGAGCATCTATGATCACAATCTCACCTGGTACCGCAGTACCTGTTAATTAATCCACAGTTGACAAATTGCTTAGAATGTACAGCCTATCACTTAGGATTATCTGGCAGTACTCATTCGCAGCACCAAGCTTCCACAGGTATCTTACCTGACTTTGAGGAGTTGGCTCTCAAAAACGAATTCCCATGCGCTAGGGCACAAAAGTAACATGGCAAAATACTCAAGGATTTCAAACCTGCTACAAATGACACGTTGGGATAGACCAGCTCTCTGCTATCACAGTGCTGATATCAGGACAAAGTAATCCTGTCACGGATAAGATCCAGCCGTATCTAGATCATCTCAGGACTTCAGGTTCCTTTAATATTGGACTTAGTATAAGACCAATTCGGTCAGAATAATGAGTTATAGGATTATAAAAAAGGAGATTTCATGGACTAAACAAGCATTATTCGCCCTCTTATATCAGCGTGGATATTTCAGCAAAGAAACAAGTCAGAATGATACTTAATGCTAGTTTATTCATACTGTACACAAACTTAAATAGAATAATAAAGATCTCCTGCACGGCAAATGGCTCAAGGTAACCAGAACTAGAATGGTAATAATAGAACCCTCGACAGATATTCCAGCTTATGTATCAATTTTTTTCATTTTTCTAGGGGATACTACTGAGCCCCATAGCTCGGAGAATATGAGAACGGTGACCTTATTTCAGGTTTCCTAGGAGATTTTTATGGACCTCCCTGGATGTCAAGTTAATGTATTCCAGGTCCTGCGGTAACGATTTGTGCCTGGTTAACGGATGGAGGGATAGACGGACGGACACCGGAAAAAAGAGTGATCGCTATTGCTCAGATGACATTCAGTCAGCTAAGCTGAACACTTTTGGAGGTATGGTTATTTTAATGTTCCCCTACCCCATAACACTCAGTTTCCTACGAAATGCTTATTATTGCACTGATATGATTTACATGACGTTCTTTCATTTTGGATAATCCTTGAACATGCATGAGCCAAAAATGTCTGAATATGTGTTATAAATCCATTTTGGATCGTAATTTCCTCATTTGATCCCTTTCAACCGTACAGAGTGATGATGAGTCGCAGCTGTCTAGATTTTGACCGAGGCGAAAATTTACTGACCTAAGTTGCATATTTTATATATCAACTACAGCCAACGAACTGATATGATTAGCACAGTTTTGCTTAAGCTAACAAACTGCCGTGACATTAACCGAAGGCGGTGATGTGTTGCATACAGTGAACAATGCGACACAGACAGAGCCTTATTTGGATTCACGAGCAGATTACTAGATAAAGTTAAATAAAAATATGCCATCACAAAAAGTACTGTCGGCTTATATAAAATTTTACCCTTGGTCAGACTGGAAGGATTTTGGTAATCCAAACGTTGTAAAAATCTTGGTGATAGCTTTATCAACACTTTTGGCATTATTTTGCGCAATGGTATTGCCTCAGGAAACCCGGTAGATGCGCACATAATTGTCAGCAAGTATTCATGTCCAGATTTTGTTTTTGGCAGTGGTCCAATATAGTCTATAATAATCCTACTGAATGGTTCCCTGAAAGCAGGAATAGGCCTACGTGGGGCTTTAGGAGGATTCTGGTTGGACTTGCCTACCATCAGGCATGTATGGCATGATTTACAATATTGTACAACACTTTTATTGGGGTGAGGCCAATAGAAGTGTGTAATAACTTCCTGATAAGTTTTATTCATACCTAAATGGCCAGACAAAGGAGCTTCATGTGCCATGCTTAGAATTTCATTGCGATAGCTTTTGGGCATTACTATTTGATGTTTGATGGCCCACTCATCATCAGCACATACATCAGGTGGTCGCCATTTACGCAGGAGCACTCCATTTTTAACATAGGTTTTAACTGGGTTCTGTGACATTTCATCTTTAGAAACTGTCCTGGGAAACAAACATGAAATATCAGGGTCCTTATGCTGTTCTGAGATAAGTTCTGACCTTGAAAATGCTGTATCTTGTACGGGCGGGTCGTTAGACGAGTCACTAGTGACTCCCAGAGTGTTATTAACTGGACCATTTTCCTCATGTGTGTTTTTCTTGGCCATAGATCTAGTTACAGCACATAAAAGATTTAAAAACCAGGAATTTCCTGACTTTCAGGATCAATGTCTTGATCAAGTGACGGCTTTTCTGTCACTCTTGGTTCAGGCTGTACTTTGTCACCTGCAACATCATTGCCAAGTAGCAACTGAATTCGCTTAAAGGGTAAAGTAGTTCTTATGCCCACAATAATATTCCCAGAAATTAAATATGACTTTAAATGTGTACTGTGAAGCGGAACTGAAGTTTGCTTGTCTGAAAATTCACCATAAACAAGTGCATGCTGTTGCCTGGGGACTCACCCGGACATCATAAGATGACTTTACTTGATGTTACCACCCCCGTTTCCAAGTTTATGGATCCAACCCGCTATCAGTGACTACTGACGCGCTTTGAGAAGCATAAACACTATTCTTGGACCATTCAACACTGGTTTTGCAGAACTGACGGTGCTATCGTTTCTCTCAAGCAAACCCATAAACTTCTGCGGTTTCCACCTATCGTTGGAAGCTTATAAAACGAACTCGCCTGCAGTACGAGGCGGGACTATCTTGCTATTTTGCTACGCCACGTTACTGTTTTCCCCGGGGACCGTGACCGTAGGATCTTGGTCCTGAACTTTATTATGTAGGAGGAAGAGAGACTTTATGTTTTATGGTGCCACATGGATTAATACAGTTTTGTGTGTGCCCGAAATATGTGTTGAAGATGAACTTTAGTTTCTCATATACCGGATTCAGTTAAGTATTTCCTTGCAGTTCGTTATTTAGAGACTCAGTTTTTCTTCAGAGACTTTGTTATAAATGCGGTTATGTATTGACTATTATATAATTTGTGTACGAATGTAAATATTGCAATATATTAATATAGCACTGTTTTTGCACCAATATTTTGGTTACGTGTTCATTTGAAGAGAACGTGTCTGAGCATGTATGTCACGGTTCGAGTTGTTTGTTTGGTGTGGAAAGGCGACCGCGACGAGACCCTGTATTTCGTAATAACGGCTATATTTTGATGTGAAATTTCACAGTGATCTCTCTAACTTCTTGTACTAAATTGTACTAGTATTTTACTACTATTGAACTCTTATATTTCTTTAATTCGTATATTTCTCAGACACGTTATTTTGATACTTTGCTAAAATATGGGTACGGAATTTAAACCAAATGAAATTATACCACAATTAAAAGAGAACAGGATTTTATTGTACACGTTAAAGAAAAATGAACTTGAAATTATTTCTCTACATTTAAATATTGACATCATGGATGTATACACTGTAGAGGATTCAAGAAATGTACTTAAGAAATCATTATATTGTGATGTAGAAAGTAAAGAGGAATCTGGTTTGGAGGAAAAACCTATTAAGGAACCTCTTGGGGCAACAGCTATTGACCCTATAAGACTAGAGTTGAGAAAGTATGAACTTAAATTAAAATATGAAAAGGAAAAAGAAATTGAAACAGAAAACTCGAAATTGAAATTGAAAGAGAAATTAGATTGAAAGAACAAGAAACTCAAATTAAATTGAAAGAGTTGGAGGTACAACATCCTCAAAATAGTAGAGCAAATGGGCAGTCTGAATTCCTATTCAGAAATTCGACAAAAAGTACCTCCCTTCAATGAAAATGAGGTGGAGCGTTATTTCAATTACTTGGAACGTGTCGCCACTTTAATGGCCTGGCCTAAAAACCAGTATACACTGTTGTTACAAAGCGTTCTGGTTGGGCGCGCCCAGGACGTATACACAGCGCTAACAGATGAACAATGCATGGATTACGACACTGTAAAACAGGCCATTCTGAGAGTCTATGAACTAGTCCCCGAGGCGTATCGCTTAAAATTTAGGAATGCCACTGAAAGAGAAAATCAAACTCATGTTGAATATGCTAGAGACAAGGAAAATGCATTTACTAGATGGTGTCAGTCAATGAAATTTGGTCAGGATTAAAAAAAAACTCAAACAACTAATTTTGATAGAAGAGTTCAAAAAGCATATCCGTAGAGACATTAAAATATTTTTGGATGAACATAAAGTAAGAAATGTAAACGAGGCTGGTGTCCTGGCAGATGAATTTGCCTTGACGCACCGCCCTAGTTATACCAGTCACAGGAGGAGGTATGGTGAGAAAAGAGAGGGTAGTAAAAGCCCAAAACTTGGTCAGTGAAATGGTAGTCTATCGGGGTCACTCCGGCTCAGGTAAACCACGGTCCGATAATTGAAATTCCCAAAATAAAAGTCAATCTGACTCTCCTGCTCAAATAAAAAGGGACAACCTAGTATTGGACCCAAATATTGTACATTCTGTGAGTTCAAGGGGCATACAGAATCTGAGTGTTATAGAAAAAGGTACGGTCAAAGTAAGTCTTAACCTAATGCATTAACTGTTACGCAGTGCATGAAACTGGTAAGAGAGCCCAGTAACCTAGAGACTAAAGGTGAAACACAAAGCCCTGTCCACGAGAGCTTTCAGCCCTTTGTGTCAGATGGCTTTGTTCAGCTAGAGGGTAATTATGCAAGAAAGGCCCCTTTTAAAATCTTAAGGGATACCGGGGCAACTCAAAGCCTCGTTTTAAGATCTGTTCTTCTCTTCTCTAAAGAAAGTTACACGGGGTGTTCAGTTCTAGTCCAGGGCGTTAATTCGGAAAGTTTAGAAGTTCTATTACACAGAGTGAAACTAGAATCTGATTTAGTCTCTGAATTTGTAACTGTAGGAGTTTGTTCAAAGTTGCCAGTAGAAGGCGTTTCGTTCCTCCTGGCAACGATTTAGCTGGTTACAGAGTGTGAAAATTGTTTCCAGAATGACAAAATCGCCGAGCACTGATTAGGACACAGACCTGCTCCAGCAAGAGTTTCCGGGCGTATTTCCAGGCTGTGTAGTGACTCGAGCGATGAGTAAAAAGGCAAATCTGAAACGAGAGAGTTCTGTACTTGGCATTCAAATGATGACGTCAGTGGCTTAAAGCCCGATACGCGATGTAAAATGTTTTAAATGTAAAATCGCCCACAAATATTGCATGTGACACAAGTGGCCCACCCAGTCCAAAGGACTCAACTAAAAATGTAGTAATGTAGTACAGGGCAAACAGACCATGAATCTCCAAGGGAGTACGAACGGCGTGAAATCGCCAGATCAAAATGGGCATGAACAGTTAAAGAAGGATAGGAGTGTAAAGAATGTAGAAGTTAGCATGAGAACTGATGATATGATCGAAATGCAAAAGAAAGATCCTCACATTGCCTCCCTTAGAGAAAATGCATTGACTAAAGAGGAAGCAGATAAAGTTACTACTTGTTTCAACTTACAGAATAATGTACTAGTTAGAAAATATAGACCTCCTACCATACCAGCGGACGAAACGTGGAAAACTCTTTATCAAATTGTAGTTCCCCCCGAGTATCGCTAAGAAATCTTAAAACTTGCGCATGATCATCCTTTAGCAGGACATTTGGGTGTCATGAAAACCAAACACAAAATTCTCCAACACTTCTATTGGCCCAAGTTAAAACGAGACGTGGCGAGATACTGTAAAACTTGTCATGTGTGTCAGATGATTGGAAAACCATCCCACCAAATTAGTCCTGCGCCACTCTCGCCCATATGATGCGTTTGAATCAGTACTACTTGTCTGTGTAGGACCGCTAAGAAAAACTAAACATGACAATGAATATATTCTAACAATCATGTGTACTTAAAAATCTATTTCTAGAACCTAATCCTCTTAGAACCATATTTACAAAGAAAGTTATTGAAGCTCTGGTTAAATTGTTTATTACTTTTGGCTTACCAAGAACAATACAAACGGATCAAGGTTCAAATTTCATGTCAAATATATTTTCCCAGGTTATGGCAGAGCTCGGCATAAAACATTACAAATCCAGTGCCTACCATCCTTGAATCAGTGTATGGGCACTGTGTAAGAGGCCCCCTGGCGGTGTTAAAAGACACTTGGATGGAAAAGAGTAGTCAAAGTAGCTTGTTAAATATGTTCAGGAATTCAAGGAGAAATTAAGTAGGGCAAAAGAAATCGCCCAAGAACATTTAAAGAATGCCCAAAACAAAATGAAAGTATGGTTTGACAAAAAGACTACAAAAAGAGAATTTAAACCTGGTGATAAAGTTCTGCTTTTATTCCCAATTCCAGGACAGCCCCTGCCAAGCAAAATACTCTGACCATACAAAGTTGTTGCGAAGAAATCAAATTTGAATTATGTGATTGATACTCCTGATCGTAGAAAGTCGCAACAACTTTGTCATATAAATATGTTGAAAGAATATCATGCCAGATCAGCGGAAACATCTCAATCTAGTCCCCCCCCCCCCCAACCGATTTGGTACTCATTAAAGAAACTGAAAAGAATGCCGAGGATGTTCTCATGAAGAAAACTGAACATCCTGTAAAACTGAACAACTCTGATATTTATAATAATTTAGTTCAGAAATTGTCACATTTGGATTTCGATCAGTTATCAGAATTGAAGGAATCCTGTTAAATCATGACTCTTTATTTCCTGATGTCCCCAGTAGAACTAATGTAATACAGCATGATGTAGACGTAGGAGATGCTTCCCCTATTATACAGGCACCATATACAGCTGGTCCCCAAAAGTTACAAGCCAAAAAGAATGAAATCAAGTATATGATAGAAAATGATATTATTGAAAACAGCAGTAGTGCCTAAGTTTCCCATGTTTGTTGGTAAAGAAGCCTGATATGACCTATAAATTTTGTAGAGATTATCGAAAGGTTAACACTGTAACAAAAACAGATACTTAGCTTTTGCCTAGGGTGGAAGATTGTATTGATAGGTTTGGATCTGCTACGTATCTTAGCAAGTTACATTTGCTTAAAGGTTATTGGCAGGTACCTCTTACCAAACGGGCTAAGCAAATATCTGTGTTTGTAACGCCAAACGGTTTAGTTCCAGAGTTATGCCCTTCGGAATGAAAAATGCGCCTGCCTGCTTCATGAGACTTATGAATAGTGTATTATCTCGCTTAGATAACTGTACTTGCTATAGTGATGATGTTGTTGTATACAATCACATATGGGAAGGTCATAAACAAAGTTTGGTAGAACTCTTTGAGAGACTGAAAAAAGCTGGATTTGGTAGAACTCTTTGAGAGACTGAAAAAAGCTGGATTGACAGCTCTTGCCAAGAGTGATTTTTGTCGTGCAACTGTAACATATTTAGGGCACGAAGTAGTTCAAGGTTGTGTAAAACCAGTAAAGTATCTGCTATTGTAGAATGTCCAGTTCCTACTAATCGTAAGGAACTAATGAGATTCCTAGGAATGAGTGGGTATTACAGGAATTTTTGTCAGAAATTTGTAAAAGTTGTAAATCCATTAACGGATCTGTTGAAAAAGAACAAAGAAATCCCATTGGAATAAAACTGTCAAAATGCTTTTAAAAGAGCCACAGCTATATTACAAAGTGCATCAGTGTTACAATCTCCAAAGTTTGATAAACCGTTTTCACTCATGACGGATGCCAGCGACTGAGGTGTAGGCGCTGTGCTCATTCAAGACGATGACTTTAACATAAGTCATCCGGTTTGCTACTATTCAAAGAAATTGTTTCCTCATCAAATGAATTATTCTACTATTGAAAATGAAACTCTGTAACTATTGATGACGTCACAGCACTTTGAAGTGTATTTGGGCTCTACGCCTTACAATATAACTGTCTATACTGATCATAATCCAATGACATTTCTTCACAAGATGAAGAATAATAATTAGAGATTAATGAGATGGAGTCTAGCCCTGTCAGAGTTTAACCTAGTTATCAAACACATCAAGGGCTCTGATAACAAAATCGCTGATACGTTATCCAGACGTCATTAATTTTGATCTGATGATTGACTCTTGTTATAGCCTCGGAAATGTTATGTCCTTTTGAAGAGCTGTATAACATATATTTCATGTATTAAGATATTGATGATTATTATTTTATAATAAATATTGAATGATACTATTTGTAATGATGATTAAAAATAGTCTATAAGATGTCAAATTACTTATATGCTCGTGATACGTGATACAGTGCTAATGCTTTGCTCTCCTTACCTTCTGTCTTTTAAGGGCGGCGGTGTTGCCTGGGGTCTCACCCGGACATCATAAGATGACGCCACGAAATGATGTAACCACCCCTGTTTCCATGTTTATGGATCCACCCCGCTATCAGTGAATACACTATACTGGGACCATTCAGTCATGGTTTTGCAGAAGTGACGGCGCTATCGTTTCTCTCAAGCAAAACCACAAACTTCTGCGGTTTCCACCTTTTGTTGGAAGCCTATAAAACGAACTCGCCTGCAGTATGAAGCGGGACTATCGATTTTGCTACGCCACGTTTCTGTTTTCCCCGGGGACCGTGACTGTTGGCTATTGGTCCCCAAGCCCACGGGAAGCCTTTGTTATAAATTGCGTTATGTATTGACTATTATATTATTTGTGTGCGAATGTAAATATTGTAATAAATTTATATAGCACTGATTTTCACCCATATTTTGGTTACGTGTTCATTTGAAGAGATCGTGTTTGAGCATGTATGTTACGGTTCGGCCTGAGTTTTTTGTTTGGTGTGAAAAGGGACCGTAACAATGTGCATGAGTAAAAGACCTATTAGAAAATGGCAAAGTGTTTGTTAACATGAGAGTTTGGCCAGAACCAGTGTCCCACAAAATTCTAACAGGGGAAGAATCTGAAAAATCACTTGAAAGTGATACAAAACCAGCATGTATGAATGGCTCAAATAACTCCATTTCAGAGTCAGGAGAGGAATTTACTTCCTCAGCTTCATTGACAGTGTCAGTCATAAACTCTTTTTCAGAGTCATTAAAGAAATCTACATCCTTTTTACAATCAAAATCCTAATGGGAGTCAACAGAGGAATTTTCCTCAGCAGAAACAAACTTCTCTTTGTCATAAGAGAACCTGGTCTCCTTTGAAATACTCTCGCAAGAGTCATAAAAGGACTTAGCCTTATTAAGGGAATACTCCTCGCAGTCTTGAAAGGACCTAGCCTCATTACATTCCTCGCAGGAATCAACTGAGGTTTTTACCCCACAAGCTACGGATTCTTCCTTGGATTCAGACGGCACTTCGGCCTCCGTAGCATCAACCTATTAATAAGAGTCAATAAAGGAGTTGTACCTCTTATTTACATGAAAAGAGCCTGGCTCTTGTACTATGCTTTGCATAGATTTTGAAACAAAACCAGAAGGTTTGCTATTTGGTTTATTCGTAAGTTTCCAGCAGTCAGATATTAGATGACCTTGTGTTGTCCCGAACGCAACAACTGTTCCTTTGTAAACTGTTCAAGTTGATCAGGGTCGGGATCGTCAACAAATGTCGCAGGTATAAAATCTGCCATGTTAAGATATTACAACAATAACAGAAAACCACTGAGGTAAATCCTGTGAACAATGTATTGTAAACAATATGTAATCTTGTAAAGATTGTATGATAAAACAATGTGTCCAGGTCAAGGCCTAATAAATTTTCAAAACTATTAAGCATCACGGACGGACCCCTAATTTTTATGTTACGGAACCTAATATCAATAGATCACGTAGGCGTGATGAACATAAATTTTGTAATAGAGAAAGAAAAAAAATAGATTCTGTATAATTTAAACTGGATTAAACATGAATATATGTGTATTTAGCGGAAATTGCATGTTTATCAATACATTAATATTTAAACAAAAAGAAATTTTAAAACCTGGAATAACTTGATCAATATTCATATGAAAGGTACATGTTCATATAACAAAAACAAATATACATTTCCTTCTTGAATATCTTTCCAAATCAAAAAGGAATAACGTGTATAAATAATCGACAAGGACGTTCAACTTAAGGGATTCGGGATCGAGGGTTAAGTGTTATATATGTCATTTTCTATCATTATTGTGTCCCGTTCTGGAATATTTACTTTGTTTTTGTCATTTGGTTTGTTTGGCATTGAGTATATGTAGTCCTGCGCACTAGAGCGCTTGACTATATCAGAATTGAAGATTTGATTATGTTCCGTGGCTGCTGAATAAGAAGCTTCGGGATTGCTGGTTTCTGTTTCTTTGGAGACATCCTTAGTTTCGTCTAATCTATTAATTTATTTAGCTTTGTCTGGCCACCACCTTGTGGTTTCCTGTGTGGCACAGAATATACAACATCAGCAACTGTTTGTCCTTCCTGCATATCTAACGAGAACGGTTGGTTTTCACGTGACTTGCGCTTATTCGCGCTCAGTTCCTGACCTTTACCTGCAATCTCTGTTTCCATGGAATCATAAACAATGTTGTCTACCATATCGGTATTCACGTTTATTTCTTCATTTTCCTTCTCTGTTTTTCCGCCATCTTTCCGTTTCTTTTGAGGTACAGAGTACACACAGTTACCTCCAGCTTGGCCCTTTTCCTCCTTTATGCCATCACATAATTTGCCCTTCTTCTTCTCACACAGATTTTGACCATGACCTTTAGGCCTTTTATCAACTGATTCGTAGACAATGTTCGCTATCATGGCCTTAGACAGGCTTTGTTTGGTAGCACGATTATTTTTTTCTCCATCGACCAGTTCATAGCTACTGTCAGTATCCGGACGTGACGTGTAGTTTTCAGTCCCCTCGGATGTGTAGATGATTACATCACTGGCTTCTGCGTACTCAAAGTTTTGGTCATCCCCATTAACTGTATGTAGAGTTTGCGTATTACTGTGAATGATGAACCGGTTCGTTTCATTCTGAAAGTAAATATACGTTTTTTTTATATTCATATACTGACAAATAAAAAGGGAGATAAATTATCCTTGAATTATAACCGTCCTTGTGCCAGCAATAGATCGAAACAGATATTTAAGATAAATATTGCACGAGTAGATTGTTAATTTCTTGAATTCTTAAGGAAATATAACTTCAACATACCAACATATAAAAACAACTAATTTACAACAGGAGTTGCCTACTCAGACATGATTCCAAGAAACTCAGACATGATTTCAAGAATATGACAGTGGTACTCGAAAGCATATCTCCGAAATGAGGTTTGTAGAACGGAGTCCAAACTTAGGACTTCCCTGTTAGTCTATTCCTCGGTGCAATAAGGGGCAAACAGCTCAGTGATTCTTATGTTCAACTATTGTGGTCGGGTATAAAGGACGTGGCACGATCTGTGATCTAGTCCTGTCGACGGATGATATTCAAGCAGCGCGCTGTGGCATAGTAGCTGCACGAACAAATGCTCTAGCTCTTTATCAGAGGAACAACATCTATATAAACTGGAAATGCTCGCACACTTTGTTTTATTTGAATTATTTGCGAAAGATACTTTTAGATAGAACACACGCTGGTAACTTATTGGGTCGAGATTTGGACAGATATGGTCACTCGTCAAAATTTGTGGTGATAATTGATAAATCACTGGTAAATAATAACCTCACTTTTTAAAAGTGAATGTACGATCTGTGTAATTTGTAACGTACGCTATTAATTTTCAAATACTGTGTCATGGTTATAACTCATGTAAAATCGCCCATGTTTACCGTATCTTACCTAAGGTTCAGAGGTCTGGAATAAGGACAATTTCTTACAGGTAGGCTGCGACATGATGTTGGAATGAAAATGTTTAGTACAATCGCTGTAATATTGATTGATTGAACAGTTTTCTTCTATTTGATGCGCAATCGAATTTTTATTTACAACAATACACATTTAAGATGTTTGGAGAGTGCTTCCGGAATAACGCCATGGGCAGGATTCCCGTGTTGTACAAATTAGCTTCGGCCTTTCCAGCGGCGGCGACTCAGATCTACAACTCTCGTTAGCAACGTGCGACACGGTCTCATGCGAAGACGGTGTAGGTGGTTTAACCGATATAGCCTGATTACGCAGATAGAACAGGCAAAACCGAGAGGTAAAAAAAAGGTAAAAGTTGTTGCCTTATGCCATAATAAGACGAGTGACGCCGCTACAATCCGCCTGATTATATGAACATTGACGACAGGAAAATTTAACGGTTCCATGGTGTAATATGTGTGTGCTGAGTCGGACATGTATATCCAGCTTCACCAGTTTATATAAACCGTGATAGTGAATCTGGTAATGAACCCTTACCTGATTAAACATATCATGATAGACGCAAATACAAGAAGTATAGCTCCGCCTATTCCCAATCCAACCTTGACTGAGAGGCCCATCGAGTGTTTCTGCTTGCCTGAAGCGATATACAGGAATAGGACACACGTGTGGCTTTCAGAACATGACTATGTACATACTATGTAACTGAAATAAAATAATTTTATATATATATATATATATATATATATATATATATATCGAATAAACACCATATTGGATTTAATATCTACAGGGTGCTTTACGTATTGTGTATGTTTCTCTATATAATTATATATACATGTGTGTTTTAATATTTTAATCACATATACAAATTACATGGAATTCGATAATGCATTGATTGGTAATACTTTCATTAGCAATACTTTTTTTCATTTATAAAAACTTGCTGAGAAAGATTTTATAGTAGAGATTGCTTTTAAGTGTTACGCAGTAACTGTATTTACGCACAATCAAGGACATGACTGAAATATTCTACAGTATAGGCAGGTGGCATTGGTAAGATATATTTGATAAATTATCAGGGTTTTCCATGGGGCATCATTTTGAAAAGTCCAAAACAATAAAAGGCCCTGTAACAAGAGCTCGCTTTTGTTAGTGGTCAGTGCAGATACACTTTTTTACGCTGAGGGCTCAATAGTCGAGCAACCAAAACAGGTTTCGCAAAATCCCGCTTTCCTGAAATTCCCACATTATTATCATAAAGTAAATGATATATAAAAGCAAGCTTATTTGGCCAAAATCAGTGGCCATTTCCCTCATCGGTCCATCTAAAACCACTATAACAACTTATTCTTATACTCTGTATTTAAATACTTCTAATCTTACATTTAATATTTCAGGCTAAAATATCCATGGAAAATAACCAACATTTCAGTCATTGGGGTTTATCTGCACCTTCTCAACATTCACGGACCCGTCTTTCAATATATATAGAACAAATCATTCAGACACCCTTTTCACATTTTCTTTCATAATACCACTTAACTAAGCATAATTCCCTATTTTAATGGAGGGAATACAAAAGACCAAGGGAAAACACTGAGAGAGAGAAGCCCGTTTTATTAAACAGTTTACTTTCATCTACAGTAAAGTTATTATGGAGGAATATCATTATGCCCTTATATATTGGACTTGATCATACATGTTTATTATTTGCGTCACTCTACGATAGCTTGTCCAGTGTAGAATTGTAAATGACTATATATATCTCCCCATTAGTTAGAGAGGGGTTTCTCACGCAATGTTTACGCTTATTCTAAGAATTGTGCTCATTTAAATTCATACATAATGCTAGTACGGAATTTGAACCGTTACGAAGACAAAATGCTCAGGGGAAATTTCTGGGCCGATCCGGGATTCGAACCCATAACGGTGGCACACAGGTCCGGCGTACCAACCGCTTCACAAGAAAAGCATGCTTCACTAGCGAGACAGTTCGGTTCGTTTTTATGTCACCCCGTAACACACGCCCTCTTAAGAGCGTTCTTCTACCAGAACAAGACTAATTATCCCAGGAGTCACACTTTGGTGAGCTTATTTCCTGGACCACACAGTGTACCGTATAGATGGACGAGCCCCCATTTTGTCACGAAGACAAATTGCTCAGGGGAAAATAATGGGCCGATCCGAGATTCGAACCCAAGTCGGTGGCGCACATGTCCGGCGTACCAACCGCTTCGCAAGAAAAGCAAGCTTCACTGGCGAGACAGTTCGGTCCGCTTTTATGTCACCCCGTAACATAACTAACCCACCTGCGGATACGTAACTTGATCCAGTATACGGAGATGTTTGCTGTTTCTGTACATCTGCTGTCAGATTAGTAACATATTTTATAAAACAATTCAAATATACAAATAAATAAATTAAATATACGATCTTGGTTAAAATAATCACTGTATAATGACCTTACTGATATAACTTTATTTTCTACAGATATAGACTAATTTTGACAGGAAAAAAATTAAATATAAAAATAATATAAATTTAATATACGATTTTTGTTAATATAATCGAAAATATAATAATAAAGGCCTATCTTACTGATACATCGTATTCTTTCTACAGTTATAAGCTCATTTTGACTACAAAAAAATATTAAAATAACCTACCCGTGGAGACATAACTGTTTCCAATGTCGGTCATTGTTTTACGTCTGAAGGCATCTATTTCGTGGAAATACGATATATAATAATTGTTTAACATTACATTTCGTATAACTTGAAAAGTGTCAGATGAGTGAATGTACGAGACACCAGCATGTTAATAAATCTATATTCATATCGATACTACATGAAGTAACCCATCGCGATGTTAATATTGAAATATGTTAATTGTGTAAAACGTATAAAGTCATATGTACATAGAGCATGTGTGAAATATTAGAATAACGCACCTGTGGAGCAATGACTATTTCCCGTATAGGTGGCTGATTCAGCTATGTCCGGATCTGTTTTCGGATTGACAACATATTCTCCGGATACTAACCCATTGTATCAGGTATGCATTTAAATATGGTGTATTTGGAAAAATAGTAAACAAAATATGAACTGGTTTTGTTCAGTAATGTATAATATTTGGCAATGGTGAAAGCAATTCTATTATACAAATATCTGAAATCATGGTATTCTTGTGTTTAATTTTAGTTCACATTTATTTACAGACACTAATCGCAACATTGATGAAGCCTGGTAGCAAAGTATTCTTGAAATTAAAAAGTAAAACAGATGTATTAAATATCAGCCATAAAACCCGATTTTCTGGTTACGACTTGTTTTTACCCATCCCATCTTTAAATTTATTGACAAATTTCATGGGGACAAGAGCTGTTTTGTTCAAAATTCGTAGATGTCATGACAAATGAGACAGGCCCCCTCTTGCCGGACAGACTGGAGTGATTGGATGTGTGGGTGCAGTTGTCGTAAAAGGTAGGAGTAATCTGCTTTTTTAGTGAAACAGATTTGTCGTACAAACTGATGAAGGCGAACTAACCGAACTTTAATTATGAACGCTTCACTATATTAAAGCACTATCACCGGGGATGTATTGAATTAATGTTATGTGAACAACACAAATTATATATATATATGTATGTGTTTGTTCGATCTATGTTTGTGTGTGTGTTAAGGTAGAGCAGTATCACCGGGATGTTTTGTATTCATTTTATATGAGCAATACACATTATATATGTCTGTGTGTTTATATATTCGCAACTCATTTAAAATTATAAAAAAAACAAGCCGTGGAGGTATAACCATTTCTTATATAGGTCGCGGCAATTCCCATGGAATTTGTCATTAAATTTTAAAGGTGGGATGGGTAAAAACAAATCGTAACCAGAATATTGTGTTTTCTGGGTCGAATATAATATAATTGTATATATCTGTTTTCTTTTCACATTGACATGATATAATTAACATATGTTTTCGCCGAAGGAGATGAAGACATGGTTGGCATATCTGGTGGTATAAAACAGTTTACAACGCAGTCAGAAAAATTGCAATTTAGAGTAAAGTAAAAATATAAAAAATAATAAGAGACCGATTTCTGTTTAAAATATTTTGATTTTCGAATCTGTCTCTTCGAGAAAAAAAGGTACCTTTGCGTTGTTTGTCAAAATGAACAGAGATAGAATAATCTATATTTTATGTCCCTACTTTTCTTCAAATCATGTATGGTGACATGATACACACCTTGTTATCTTTTTGTCTAACTTGTGACTATGGCATGATGTAGAATAATATGTTAAATGCTTGCTGCTTGTAAATGTTTTCTAAAAAAAACCTGTTAGCTCTTATCATGAAAGTGGAAAAGACAAAAAAGCAGACAACCAATATACTGCATGGTATTAAGTAAACACAGACTTAAAGTAACTTACATTCACATATGTAATGCTTCACAAGTATCTTCTTTTCTATATCTATGTTACAGTATCGAGCTGTCCATTTTCCTTCCCTGGTGAGAGCCAGACACTGGTCATTGATGGGGACTCTGGAATTCCTATCTTTCCAGTGACTGGTCTTGATGTCTTCGGATAAGGTATATGTGCCATGACCTGTCGTTATGAATAATGTTGTTTTAACATTTTTCATTTTAGTCTTTGTATTGGTATTTGGAATGAAAAGATCTCTTTAACAGATACTGATGGGCAATTACGAGGCACGAACAGCTAAAAAACCTGCTTGTAGGTATATACCTCTAGAAAGAAAGGAATGAAAAGAAAGCCGTCTATGAAGTAACATAATCACGCTGTTTTCAAACGGCACTTGTGTGTTGCTTGAATAGCAAGTAGTTCTCAAAAAATTAATCAAGCATTTAACAGGATGTGTCTAAATTTTTAAGAACATTTTCAGAAAAAAAGGAAAGAACTATATATATCTGAATGATCAGTTTAATAATCACCTGATGGCAGTGCTAAATTCAAAATAAACATCTCTGCGTTTGTGCTCTTTGGAAATATATCTCAATTAAGACCAGAACGATGAGTGCGAGAAAGTAAAAGTTATGGTCATTTAAGTTTGTTTCTTACGCCATAATTTGTAAAATATCATTCCCTTGAGATTTTTTGTCATAATTTGGTAATATTGTTGAACAATGTGTAGCACACACGGAGAATTTGAATTTATCACTGGTTGTATGTAACCCTCACCCTTGATCCATCTCCAAACGTTGTTGGTTGTTGAAATCCAGTACTTTTCACGCAGATTTATGTTGTATCTGAAGTGCTCTGCCAGTGCCTTGAAAACTGTTTTAGGAGTAAGCACAGCCAATGACTGGTTTCTTGTTCCTTGTATGGTGTTATGACATGGGCGAGATGCTTCTTCCCAATCCTTGTGGCTGGTCACAAGTTTTAAACACTTTATAGGATTTTTACTGTTGGTAGGTATCTCCCCAGTCTTGCAGATATGTGCTCGTTCCCACCCTATCAGAAAAGCTGTTATTTTATAACAATTGAAGATCCAATGATAATTAATTTATATTTTTTATTGACCCATGTCGCTGTAATCAACCTTTTCTCTAATTTTTCCCTATTCAACTATTAGCTGTCTCATTAGAAAGTGTTCAAATCACAAGTATAAGACATGCCTACGAGAATTCTTTCATACCAGGTTACGTAACGTTCAACTAAATTTGTTTGTCATCACAGTTTATAACACCTTGAAAAAAAAAACATAATGTACATATAAAAAAACAACATCACCTCCGCTACAAAAAGATGGTTTCTTCTTAGCACATGAATCAACCTCTATGGCTAATTTTCCTTTTTGGGTTCGGTAGATTGCCCCACATAGCGAATCCTTGGGCTGCCTGGTATTTGGAGGCTTCCAAATAGGCCATTCTATCAACTCTGTAAAATAAAGTGTGTATTCTTCTCCAATACAGTTAATCCTGTTATTTTAATAATAAAATACAATATGAAAAACCAAGAAACTGAATTGTGAAAGGTTCAAGTCACAAAAATAGATAATTATTAAGAGTTGGCAGCAAAATGACATTGTTAAACATAGTTCGCCAAACAAAATATTATTTAGGTTTTAGCATACAATCTTGCATAACGGCTGACCTTAAAAATCAATTTGTTAAATTGCTTTGCCGCATTAAATATTCTCAATATTCTTAAGGGTTTTATTTAGTATTCCATCCCACTGTTCACGGACGATAAAAATATCCAGTTAATGGTGACATTCAGAACAGGGTTGGGTATTATGCTATAACGCTAAATTACGAATCTAGTTTTTATTAAAATAGCTCCGTCGATAATGAGAATGTGGTCATGGTTAGCATGGATTTCAATATTTAAAGAATTCTGCTATAAACCAAGAGATAATTGCAAACCGTGAACATTCAATTACAGTCAATCAGTTAAACAAACTTTGGTGATATGATGCATCTCTGAGATTAACTAAACTTTAAATCTACCGTATACAAACGTATGTTTCTTTTGTATGTTGAAGTGCAATGCAGTTTCAAAAGCTGACGTGACTTCCACAAGTATAATTTTATGTAGAAGTGCAAGACAACCTCAAAACAACTGCGTCTAAAACAAAGAGTTATACTTGACTAGATATATGAATAGATATTAACATGCAGACTGGTTGACAAAGATTGCTATTCCACCCACTAGACTTTGTTTTTGCGGCATACCAAGCTCGAGATTTCTCTTTTGTTCCACAAAAATATGTTTTGTTCAGACAACCATTCTTGCTGCATTCTGTAGAATAACTATTACCCACACTCCTTCCACAACAGCACATGGGCAAGTCCTTTAAAAGACAATATTAAATATAAATGTCAGAAAAGACGAACAGGAGAGTCAAATATAACTGAATTGGCAGCCTACCTTCTTGCCGATAAGAAACATAAATAAACATAGGTACAGCATCAGGAACCTCGATACGAGTATTGAGAGTATGTGTTGTAATGATGATAAAGTAATGTTTCTTTTATTTATTACTCACGGTTTTGCTGTTGATCACCTTATGCAATGAGTAGTAGCCATACACATCACATTTAGCCTCACATTCTCTTACACTTCTCACTGTTACACAGGGTTCCTCCACATTGGTGTTATCGTTCTTCTCATAACAACCCTGGAAATACATCTTTTGAGCCGACCCATCAGCTAAAATATAAGATTAAAATCGCCATTATAGCCGAGGAAGATCTCATAAAATATACATTTACAACATGACCCATTATGTATATACATATATCTTAGAGCATTATAGAACGTGTTTTTTTAACTATTTTTACTTTAAGTCGTGCTGTACTATGACCTTTATTATCAAAGCTTGCATTTTGCTAATTTCACATTGATTATTAGATGGTGTTTATTGCATTTACTTTATCGGTTCATAAGATGTCTCTGTAATGCCCATCTTAGGATCGCCCTGGCTAGAGAGATATAGGTGTAAGTTGCCCTTTGGTATTGATAATATGATATGTTGAACAAATAGTATGTTTAACATAAAAATGGTAACAATGACACGTAGTTTTGCATAATAAAGAAATAGTATTAATTATAAAACACTCGGAAATACCCTATCACGTTATTAATATTATGTTCAGAGCAGTGTTAATAATTAGTAATGAAGTGCATAAAGTAGCCCTCCTGGGCTTGATTGTTATGGTTTATTATCGTATGGTGTTTTATATAGACGTGTATACTAATTTTGAGGGTATCATGATTTTGCTACCATGAGAATTCTTGCAATTTATGCATTAAAAGGCCGGAAAAACGTTGCATTAACGCGTTATTATTATTTAATATTATTCACACGTTAATTATTATTCAAACATATGCTACAAACATACAAACACAAATCATGACAAAATAAAGAAAGTGACAGTTTACAAGTTAATATATACATTGAGACATGAATAAAAAATAATGTTCATTACAGTGATAAAAAAACAAAAACTTCTTTTAATTGCTATATGAGTTAAAGTTGTTATTCCATTTATATAGCATTACTCGTTTTCTGTGTGTAGGATTTGAAAGTTTTCCCACCTTTGTTTATTTGTAACCATATTACCTTTGATCTTAACAAAGTGTTTTCCATTTTATAGGATGTTTAACAAAACACTTATATATGGAGAATGTTGGTAATCGCCCTCTTGAAAGATATATATATATAAATATATATATATATATATATATATATATATATATATATTAATATAGCAGCAGAGTACCTAGTAAACTATAATAAAGGCGTTTCTGTTTGATTGCTTATGTTTACGAATTGTAATAGATATATCTCATAGTCATAAGATACATGTAAATAAATTTCCTTTGCGTTTCCATCTTAGTTTCACTTTATTTTATTTTTAAAAAGCGGATAAGGTGGTAAAGTCCTATGTAATTTTTAGATGTCCCTTTTTTCACACCAGATTGTATTTTAATGCCTGCCATATATAATGGAGCGTCGACCCCGGAGTGAATAGTTACCGGTGTATGCTCCCCAGGCAGCCTAGAAAAGCTAAAAGTCTGCTTATAAACAATTACTTAATCTTAAACTTTATTTGAGAATAACATAATGGTGTTCATATTTGCACTTCATCTAATTTAACTTAATCATATAACAATTATATTTGCCATAATGGCGTGAAACATCTTTCCCGAATTGATCGGATTAGTCTCTAACTAAAACTATGTACTTCATATCTTTTACATTACATAAAATATATGAACTAATGTGTCAAATTGTATATTATATATAATAATCTGTCTCCAGCCATCTTTTCAAGGGCCACTGGGTAACCGTTCAACCCATGACATTTATAAAAATGTACCTTTGATGACTCATATTCATTATTTTTTTGCTGCAATGATTGTGGATCTATTTCGTTTTAACTGGTTGGTTGCTCCAAGTCAATTTAAATATTACTTATATACTTACAATATCTTTGAAACAATTATGTGGACTTGGTAATACTAGGAATAAATAGGTAAAAGGTGAGAAAATGCATATTTTTACAAAAATTATCCATCCATACAGAGACAAATATTAATAATATCACCAAGGATTTTTTCATAGTTGATCTCTATTATTTGCTGACATATTTACTCGATTGGACACTAATGTATACCTAAAGGCTGGCCTGGACAGTCGGAGGGTACAATGCTCGGCTCCCCCCGCTGGCGACCCGGGTTCGATCATCGGCGTGTCTATGAGGGTAGTTTGTAGTGGTCCTTACGGTATCAACCAGCTTTAAACACTAACAAACACTATCAACAGAGACATGGAGTGTGCCGAGATCAGTCATTATCACTATTTTTACAGTCCATGTTAAATAAATATGTTTATAAACAAGGTTGCATGATTATAGTATAAGTTGTTTCTGTATTTACTTTGAGTCCTGAAATTGGTTCAAACTCTGAGACTATTATTAAGTTTTCTTTTACTGACAACCCCCCCCCCCCGGTTAGGGTCAAAACTCTATCAGGGGGATATTGTATTATTTTACGTTCCCTCTAATATATTATCACTGGTTTATTTTACTGGTGTTCCTGATTTCAAATGTTAAAGTCTCCCCTGCCAGATTAAACAGATAAGGAAAAAGTGGCAGCCCGACCTAACACTTTTAATGACTGAGAAGAATTATATTGACTAACTTATACTTGGTACAAGATCTAAATGTCTCTGTATAATAAGTTGAACCATTTCCTAAATTTGGTCCTTAAATTGAATATTGAAGCATGCCACGGAATATGAAGGCAATTCTAACTGACGAGTAAACATTTCATAATCGACTTATATCAAGTAACTGCTTTAATTAATATACCTATTTTTTATGAATTCAATTTCATCAGAGTGTATTAAAAATGCTAAAACTAATTTAAATTTATTAGCTAATGTTATGCTTCTATTTCGTTGTCTGTAATAAGGAGTATAAAAATAGGAAAGTTTCTTTTTGAAATAAAAAACGGTAATAAATGTAAGCTCACACAGAATCCACGACCAGTACAGAGGAACAGTCCGTCCACCGATCCAGGCGTTGTCCAGGGAACTTTCGTTTTTCAGCAGGCTTTAAAGTATTTTATGTATTCTCGTATCTTTGTCGAGGGCCAATCTACCCCCATTCTTCTCGCAGAGCTCGCCTGCCTTTGTCCAGTTGACCCTTCCGTTATACACACAGAATGTTCGATGTCCTTGGTCTATTCAATATTTGGAAATAGATAAAGACTTACCGATTGGTCAGGTGATTTAATCTAGTATTGCTGTTGCGTTCTATATTATTATAGTACAAATAAATATAAATTTTTAGTAAAAATAATAATGATCATCTTCATTACCATTAATAGTATTAGTTGTAGTAGAGATGGTAATAATACAACTGCAAGAGTGGCCTATAATATTGATGCCCTATTTGTTAGAGATGTAAGACTCTTAATAAAATTCAGTTCTTTTTCATATATATATATATATATATATATATATATATATATATATAAGTATATAGAAGGTAGTGTTACCCTCCGTTGTAATTTGGTCTGTGGGCTACAGACTAGGCCAGGGCGGTATAACTCTGAAGAAAAACAACACTGTAAATTCACAATAGTCTGTTTAACGGGATGCGACCCGTTCATCAGGTGAATGTGGTTAGAATGAAGCTAACGGCGTGGTTTGAAAAGCCCAGACTTTACGAGATTACGAGAAAGCATAATCTCGTAATTTCGTAAAGTTAGCTTTACCGGAGTTCTTTTAATATTGGCATTAGAATGAAATCAGACATTCTGGCTTCTTATTTATTATTTATATTAGCATTTTGCTTTCAGTAAGTCTATACTAAGTTCCTGTTTAACTTCTTTCGTTTGAATTTCGTCCCTTTTTAAAAAGAGTTTTTTTTTGGTACACATGTCACACATAGAGTCATGAAAACGCACTAGATACGCATGTATCGGGGAAGGTAATACGCATATGCGGGTATTGTAAAGTAAATAAGGACTAATGTGTTAAGTGGTAGTTTGATCTCCATATACGTCGAAGATGTTGTACTAGACATCAACCTGCCGGTTAAAAGTTCGAGACAAGCAGATACAATCTGGCTTATTAACCCATATATAAGCTGTGTACTAGCCATGCATGACATCCGTAGGTCTGGAAATATGTTCTGTCACACCCAGCACATCAGCTGTATATATACATCGAAATCAATATATATACATCTTGACATATTTTTATATGTTTTAGGCATTATGTAACCAGATACCCTAGTTACATTATTTTCAGAGAATCAGAAAAGATGAACTAATAAACTCCAAATTACGTCTAACTATAACATCCAAGAGCAAACACATGCCTTGATTGTTCCGTTGACTGCATTTATACGTGTTCATCTTTCTAGCTCAATGGTTAATACAGTACACATTATATTCTATCAAATTTAACTTCGATGAATGACTCCACTTAAGCAGAGGAAACCGGTCTTTTTTACTACCCCATGCTTGTACATATTTAATATGTAAATTTGTGTCTCTGAAACTACAATATATTCAAATATCACAAAATACACTGCTGATTATGTACTCGGATTACGTTATACATATTTGCTATAATAATGCTGTCTGGAAAGGAGCATGTCTATAATGTATATGTGTATAAAAACAGGCCCAATCCTGGAACAACCTGCGCCTCATGCTATGTGAATATATAATGCTTAAATGTATGCTGAAAATATGTACAACATGTCAAATAATTATTTTCCACAGCTGAAATACAGTATTGATATTTGTAAATGGTATTGTTAGGGATGGATTTACATTAGGTTTACCTTAGCATTCCAGCTGGTCACTTTATATTGCCGTCACTTTGACCAGAAACAGAGCATGTCCTTACCAGTAATTGTGCCCACGCAGGTAGATTTAGATGTCATAATAATAAACGATATCGAGAGTGCCAAAAGGAAAACGGAGGTCAGAAGGATGCGCGCGATGGCCATGTTTATCCCCTCTATTGTGATTTCAGCTGATCTGCGTGTAAGGGAGAAGCGTCACACGTTTCTCTAATTATTAACCTGTAGGACGCGGAGTGTGATTGTTTGGTTATTTATTTTCGAGCATTCGAGAATATCAGGATCATTTACGCTCTTTGTTGAAGAGGAAGTATAGTTCATATATTTAATTTTATATGATCCGATATACAGGGAACTTTCGTGAACATAATCAAATATATTAACCAAATACTTACACATATGTAACACTCACTATCAGATAAACACAACAAATACATACATGTAATACTTATTATTAGGTGTAGGTCTAAGTATATATTAGGCGTCAACAGAAAACACGTATGAATAGGTATTGCCTTGACTATGTGTACTTGTTTACCTATGTAACGCGTAAAAGGTAAGTTTGTACGTTGTCTTTAACTTTCTTTTTAGGAAACTCAAAGTTCAACTTGATCTAACAGTTCTTACTTGTGACTACTCTGTTCGAATCCATATTAACAATAGTGATAACAAACAAATTATGTTCAGACCCCTTTCAAAAATTATATTACTTATTTAGATTCCACAGCTCTGGCCAGCAGGATCCTTGTGACACCTGATTTATACAAATTGAGTTTGTCTGTGTATATAAAACTTCATTAATTGAGAACAACCTCTGCAGTACATAACATTTAAAAATGCACTTTGAGGTAAGTAAAAATGCATGAATCCACTGTCATTATAAATATACTAAATTTATTAAGAATATAAATATACATGATGTACGGCACTAGGCGTACAGTTAAAACAAATATAACTTGTTTTCAGCTGAAAAACATTAGTCTATATATCAATAGCGTAAGGCGACTTTGTGATTTTCCGTATCTCCTCTAATACCACTGTACGGATTGCTGTGATTTTGGACATACATATGCTTCGAATTTGTCCGAAGGGATGCCACTGACTTTCATTTGCAATATTTGCGTATTACGCGCATAATAAATAAAATGAATATTTGCCTTCCCGCGGGCGCATGTATTCTTTGTGTTTAGGCTTGGTAACAAAACAGCCATGGAGTGTGAAGGGCCAGGAGAACTTTTTTTTCTACGGGGGCCCATCTGGGGTTTTCGTGCAATTCGCGGTCACTGGCCGGAAATGATCCCAATTGGTGCTCCCTTCTCAAAAGACAACCTCCGCTAGGGGCAGGGTCTAATGTACACAAGAGATCTTGCCTGATGAGAATGCTCAAAAGATGGGTGGGGGGGGGGGGGGAGGTAGGTTGAAAGAATCATAATTACCCAAATGGTATTGCAGGGGCGGATCCAGGATAGAGGGAGGGGAGAGGACCGTATTCGATTTGCTGATCTAGAAAATCGGGGGTGGGGGTGGTGGGGGATGGTGTGCGCTAATGTTAATATATAAATTATTGTTACATTATGTATTTCAGTGTATGAATATATATATATATATATATATATATATATATATATATATATTTATATATATATATTTCATTTCATTTATGAACCATATTGATTGCAGGTAGACAAGGGAGGGTATGAGAGGGGTATTCCCATCCTTATGATATAAAATGTCAGTTGTTTTCAACATGCAATGTGAATGGCGATAAGGTGCGTCCACGTTTATTGTTTGTAGAATATTATCTTTTAAATGTAATGCTCGGGTTATGATATATGGAATTTTTATGTCTAATGCTAAACTTTGCATTTTACTCTGGCCCGTGGTGTCAACAGCACACAGGACTCAGCAGAGCACACATCGTGAGTTCGAGTACCGGCATCAGCAGGGAAGGCTAAAGATTGCTCAGGGTCGACCCTTAACAGGGCCTGGCACCCTGTTCTGCGTTGTTTATAAATATCCTCGACTAATGAATTTGAAAGTTATCAATTGTGGCTACCTTAAATAAAAACTTATTGCTAATTAATAAACAAAACCCTGAAAATGAAAATAAATCACGAAAATTGGGAAAATTAATAGATAAAATAAAAAATATTGCAGCTCAATGGGGAGGTGCTTGTCGCGTGCGTCCCCTCAGGATCCGCCACTGGTAATACATAACAAAGCAATTAGGTACATATACATGTATATACATATATATATATTATGTGTGTATGTGGGTTTGTGGGCGTGTGTGTGTCCCTCAACCTTGACCACGCTCCTATAGTGAATCTATTGCTGTTTCACTGGAAACCATTGGCCCAGCTTACAAACAGGAACGGTCTTTAGGGATGCGTAATACTTGAGAAAAATATACAGCCATTAAATGTACTTCATACTATTAGGCCACCACGATTTTCTGCGCATCGGGATAGCCGGACCATGTGATTTCTCTGTTTTTGTGAGTTATAATGGGAATGCAATTATTGAGAACACGTCTCAGAGCTACTGTATTAAACTATCCTTTACTGGAAGACTGATGGGCTCGGAGTTCAGGGCCTAAAAGATAATATATATTTTCATTATATAAAATTAATTTCATGTATCATATAAACTTCACCAAAAAAATTCTCAGGGAATTAAACCTTTTATCTTTGATGTGATGTTTATGCAAAACACCATACAAATAATGGATCTATATATCAATATATATATATATATATATATAACACCGTACGGATTGCCGTAATTTTCTACAACAATATGTTCCGAGTTTGTCCAAAGACATTTCACCATTCGAACCGGAACGTAATCGCCCAGGTCATCCAGACTCAGACACAAGGTCAACTCAAAGACAGAACACTTACACCAAATGTCGGATTCAAAGAGATCGTTTTGATGGTTACCTTGTACAACCAAGACGTTCAACTATGAAAGATTATTTGACATTCAGAACTAACTGCTCGACCCAAGCCGTGCGTAGCATGGATAATTGCTAGTAATAACTGGAGGGGTTTGCTTAGATCTGAATTATTCCCATGGTGGCCAGGTAATAAAACCCAAAGAAAGTTCTTACCATCCGTTGTATTCAGGCATTTTACCTCGGATGTTTTGGCAACCTGTATTGAGAATATCAACAGTAAAACGCAGATCAAAAGGAAACGTGCAGTGGCCATGTTGATCCGCCGTAGTGTAATGTTAACTGATCTATGTGTCCATGGATAACACAGTGAGAGCGTTGTGAGCATCTAAAACGATAAGTATGAAACATCCTGGTTGGTGAAGTGCATTTACATTTCATCTGTTTAATTGAATATGCACCTACACAGAGGGATATCTTTAGTCGTTATTAAAAGTACCTCATGCCCGGAATATATACCGTGTGACATATTGACAAGTTCAAGATTTTGCATGTTTTTACATGCACAATTTGCTAAACTAGACGTGCTGAAATAAATCTCGTTTAATGAAAGTCGGTTCGAGACCGGAAGCTTAAACCCAAATCATTGAATTAAATTTACTGAGCAACTCTTGATATAAGCTCTCCTGTAGTCTATCGGTGTCCTAGTTATTCATCAATCATGCGTTGTGTTATCTTTACAACATGGGACCTGGGTAGCTGAGTGGTAAAAAGCTCGGCCCTATCCGCTGGCGACCTTGGTTCGATTCCCGACGTGGCCTTGAGAGTGGGTTGCGGTGGCCCGACCAATGTCGGTGGTTTTCTCAGGGTCCTCCGGTTTTTGCCACCTTTATCGACTACCGAGCGCCGCATCCGAGCATTGGAGAATGCCTAATTTTAGTTATTATAACAAGTTGTACAATCCATGTAAAATAAATAGTTTATACAGTGCAATTATGTAAAACGTTTTTAATCAGAAAGCAGGAAAACGGAGTTTACCTCCATCAAGGTTTGACACCAGCGGGAAGACCGACACAACGTCTCATAATTGGAAGCTATACCTGTGTTAAAATACGATTGAAATTTGCTTTAACATTTGATAACTTTAACCGGGTAACCTTACACAGTTCAATACAGTCAAATTATGTGATTAAGGAATATAAAAACGCATAACAAGTAAACTGTATAAGTTTTTACTTGTAAAATGTTAAGGCGTCAGTTATCAGGTGACTGTCTTTGATATATTTCAAACTTTGCATTAGGGAATGAACTGTCAAAAAACATTTACCAATAGGCAATCTTAGAAAAAAAGGTTTTGACATAAGGTGATTAAAAAATTGATATAAATTTGAACGTTTATTACAGAACACAGAGTAAAAGTAAATATTCAAACTAGGAGAATGGGGTATACGGAGGTAGAGAGAGATTGTGTTTTGTGGTTATTATGCATTTAAGATATATATATATTTATATATATATATAGTGTGTGGGGGAATTTGCGGTGTGGATATCAAGTTCGTTATTTGTAAAGTATTAATAAATACAATTAGCTAATAATTAGAACAAAGTTACTTTTGTTCAACAAGAGCTCTCCTGTTGACTGTATAGCTGCTCGCATAATTATTTAAATGCTCATATCTGAACTTTTTTCATGATCTGGAAATGAACTTTTACTGCAAAAGTTTTTAACTTCTCCTGCATAGATCATTCAGCTAAACTAACACAAGCACACACATATACACAGAGATACGCCTAACCCACTATCCTTGTAGACACGTTGTGACTCGTATGATTGCACCAGGGCGCTTATAACATCATCAGTATTACAAACCACTTCATCACGAAAATCATGTTTATCTCATTCATATATAACAGATCCATTCTTTTAACATGGGAGATCATGTGGTTCGGCTGCGGGGGGGGGGGGGGGGGGGGGTAACTCGTAATATTCGGTTGTATTTTCCAGTGGTGTTTTACTCAAATTTCGTTGACAATCTTAAATTAAGTCATGGTGACCTATATTTTGAGACCAATTTGATAAGGAACATTCTTATGCAACCAGACTATCAGCTTGGTATATATTATACCCGTTAGGAGTAGAATCTTCTAAGGTAACATTCAGGAAATTCTTAGGCAAACCTCCATGGAAATTTAAAATTAGATCACTGCGAGCTACATAAAAAACATGATTTGAGTACCCTGAACGTTAGATGGGCATGCATTGTAACCCTGAATAGAGTCACTGTGACTTTGTGAAAGTACATGTTGTGATTCCACTTTAATTAGATATGCATAACATATGTATATATGTATATTTATATATATATAAATTGGAATACGCCTTACCCATATCTTGGTAAACACTATGACGTGGTGTGATGTACCAGGAAGCTGATAATACCATCAGTTTTACTTTACACCACATCATCATCTGTGAAACCATAAAAACAACAGCATCACCAAAGTCTGATGTTTATATAATAGATCTATTGTTTCCACATAGGCGTATCTTTACAGTTACCAAAGATCACATAAGTCATATATTCTTCTACATAATGATAATAAATAAAATATTCAAATTCGAATATCGTTAATTGGTGACACTGCACAGTTCTAAAGCTTAAGGGTAGAGTTTATATTACATAACATTGTGACATATTACGTACTATAACGTGTTAATACTCATCAATAATCCTAATACTCATCAATGAAAACGGTCTGGCCCATTTCTAAATATTGTTAAGAAATTTCTAATTTCAGATTACCGATAAAATTTATTAGATGATTTCTTCAATGTTACCCTTACCCTCTGCACGAACATTTCGTGAAAAAGTTCAGGAACTTCGGTCTTTATATTTTAATTTTATATACGTTACTGTATGCTATAAATATGGCGAGGATATTGATCATCCTGAAAGATGGTATAATTGATAAAATATATAGATGTACCAGAAATAAAAAAAAATATATATAATAAAAATTATATACTATTTTTGTAGCATTTACCCAACACTATATATATATATATAAAGATGTATGAATAGCCATGCTGGTTCATTGTTTTTTTTTATTGATGGAAAGGGTATACACTGGTATAAATTGGTTCACTGGCAGGGAACCTTCTGTGTATACCCTTTCCATCTCTCTCTCTCTCTCTCTCTCTCTCTCTCTATATATATATATATATATATATATATATATATCTGTGTGTAGGGTTGTCCGTGTGTCTGTAAACTTTGACGTTTAAAATGTACATTTGAATTTTATTTTCGTTTGCATAAATGTATAACTAACAGTCCGTCCGTCCTTCCGGAATATGATATTAGCGCAAAAATTTGAAAGAAGTTTAGGGCGCCGTCACCAAGCTCACTACCTAGATGAATCTCATGATGGGTTATAAAAGGTTCAAATATGGATGACGATGAGTGGGATTTGCCACACATAACCTACCCCACGACGAGATTACTGTCAATATTTTTTTTAGCTTACTCATTATTCAATATCCTTGAGAATTGCCCTAATCCTGTTCTGTATATCGTCAAAACCCTTTCATATTTGTTAAAATACATATCCTAACATACAAACTAACTAACCATGTAACCTAGGATTTTGTATGAGTTTATACTGACAGGGGTTTTAGCGTCTGATGTGCTCCAATACGCTTTTTCGGCATGAAATTTAAACTTATATATTCAATAAGTTTATGATTTTCGGGGATCTCTAAAATGAAACATTTCACTAACGTTGGTTTTTCGATAAACAGGCTACACTCTTGATGGTTCTTTTAAGAACTCACATGGTTTCTACTGGAACGCGTTTTTCGGTGAATAGGTTCGGATATCCATGTTCGGATAACTTGAACACCAAAGGTCCAGCAGGAATAAGGTTTTGGTCGTCCGACATTTAAAGACTGATAATATTCTCGAGGTAAGACATTTATGTATATGTTTATATTCATGTGAAGAATGATAAGGATGATCATCTAATATAATCAGTCTCTGTAACTGCCTGCACGAGAGTTTTTATTCACTTCAGCTAAATGTGGGACATGGCCGGTGACAAACTTTTGTGTGCGGTAAAATCGGAAAGATAGAGGAACAGTCTCATATGTGTAATAGATATTGACCACTTCTATTCAACAGCTACCAAACAAATTGGCTATCTGCCTTCAGTAACGAAAAACAAACAAGCCATACCATGATATAGCTTACCATTAGCCTTGCATGGTTCACATTTATCATCGTACATTCTGTTGTGGTACTAGGTTTGCAATGTTACTAAAAATCCCTTTATCTGTTCTCAACATTATCCCACAGACCGTGCACGAACGCAAGTTCTTATTCAACACTATACATTTCGGGTTTAGTCGGTCAATATGACAGATTTTTGTGTAGCGCCTGTTTTGAAAACATGGGAAAGAGGGGCGGAGTAGAGTCTTTTAAGGCCTAATGTCCTTAATTACACATCAACAAATGATGGCCTCCATTTAACTCGGGGGGTTTAAGTGACTAATTAGCATCAGGTAAAAAGTAACCCATGTATTCCATCTCTTTACAGCACACAGATACAACGAGAGTACAAAGAATGACAAAAACAATGGATACTTCATGTGAAAACTGGTGATGATGCCTGATGGATATATGGTGAGGTATTGCGAAGTTGTTTCTAAATTATGACATGTACATAGAATTGTGCATCCAAGTGCAAAAAATTGCACAATTTTAGTCTCTATTCGCCACAGGAGTGAAATAGCTATTTCCTTTATATCCACACACACATATATATATATACAAAATTATATATATATATATATATATATATATATATATATACTTTTTACGCCCTCATGCAACCACTTTTTCGTACACGTTTTAGTATTTTAGAGAGACAGAGAGAGAATGAGGGAGGAAAATGAAGGCTGCTAACGAAGGGGTTCAAAGGGAAGCTTCTCATATTAGTCATGTGTTAATTATCTCCCAAATAGCATAATGAACACTGGGGCACTGCTGTTGCCGTCCCTCTCTCTCTCTCTCTCTCTCTCTCTCTCTCCAGCATTTTGAAACATTTTCAGGATCAGACAACGAACAACGCTTAGTTTGCTTTCATTATTGCAGGCCATACAGGTGTCCGCTTCCACTGTATTGTCGGATAATATAATTCACAGGTAAAGGAGCAATACATGTTCTATATCCCATCTACATAATTTTTCCTCATTGTTAAAAATGACACTCTGGATTTTCTAATATTAGCCTTCTTTAAAGGTTCTATAAAGAACCACATACCAAGGGTTCCATAGAGAAAAACCTTTGAAGGTTCCTCCCTCAGTCCACTGTCAAGAAATATGAAGGATTCATCCCGGAAACTTTAAACAGGTTCTGGATGAAACTTGTAAAATTCCAGAAAAGAACCCTCGGGAGGTTCCAAATAGATACATGTGTTTAAGGTTCCAGAAAAAACCCATTAAAGTGTCCCACTCGGCAAACTGCATAAGACCAATTTGGGTTCTACCGGAAAGAAGAAAATTCGGCTGAGAGTGTGTCAATCAATCAGTTACTATTAATCTTTATTTCATGTCCAATTAATTTGAAAGTTTTATAATAACACATTTATGATTAAAATCTTGAGTATAGTGTGTTAGCAAATGGAAGCAACATGTTTGCTCCTTTCACCTTAACAATCGGAAGTACTATGATGATACTCGTGTCAGGTAAAATGTGGTTAAATACCCTTAAGCGTCTGCAAGAAAATATTTCAACCAAGGAAACATTCGGTAGTCAGCCATAATGGGTCGTTCCTTAGTGTTGCTCTAGTTTGTGCATATCGTACAACATCAAATATGATTATAATTTATTGAGTAATGTCTATTCGATCATTGGTATTTCAGATCAGAGTTTAAGAGAATGTAAAATGGTACTTTTCATCCGAATAACGTAAGACATAGACCTTATGCATGGTTCAGTTAAAATATATAGATTCTGGCCTCTTTTGGTCGCCAACCTTGGGACTGGGAGAATTATTGGCGGTAAACGAGTGTGGCGGTTGATCGAGGGGTCCAAATGGCTAAAACAAGGCCATGCATTTCTTAGGTTTGTCTTTAACTAGTCATATTAAAAAAACAAATTTTATTTATTTATTTAACTTTATTCACATGGAAAGAAAAATTAAAAAATAACTACAGAAAAATTTTTTTGTACAATTTATTAACAAAGATAAATATTTATAATATATCCCGTCAAAATATAAAATGCTCGTTGTGCCGTTGGAATCAGGAAGTTGGCGTATGATCAAGGATAATGTGGCACATTTGGGTAAAACACACCTGGCGGATGAAGGATTGCGAGACTGGCAAATGAACGAGGTTAAAACGTAGTAAGGAAATCGGAACTTTTTCATTTGCTGACGATAGGCGAGGGTAGCGGATGAACAAGGGGCGAATGAAAGAGGCTAGACTGTATATTAATAGGTATTTCTTTAACACATCTTAAAATTGCTTATAACATCTATTGCTCTGAGGTGGGCATTCCAGGTGACTCATTACACACACACACAGAGGCACATATATGCCCTCATAGAACTCACAATTGACAACCATTTTCGGCTTCGAAGATCGATTTTTACTCATGTGTTTTAGGTATGGCCCAAGAAAAGTGTTTTAGTATCTTTTTATTAGGAAATAATCACGAGGCACGCTGTATAAGTTGTCATTTGCCACATAAGACGTATGAGACCTAACCAAATATACCTTATGAGGTACGCTGTATAAGGTGTCATTTGCCAAATAATGCTCCGTGGACCTAAATAAGTACGCCTTATCATGAGGTACGCTGTATAAGGTGTGTTATATGTCACAAAAATGCGCACTAGACCTAACCAAGCACGCCTTATCATGAGGAACGCAGTATAAGGTGTCATTTGCCACATATGGTGCAGCATACCTATCCAAGAACACCTTATCATGAGGTACGCTGTATAATGTGTCATTTGACAGGTATGGTGCAGTATACTTATCCAAGTACATCTTATCATGGGGTACGCTGTACAATATGTCATTTGACACATAAAGCGCATTAAACCTAAGTACGACTTTTCATGAGGTACGCTGTATAAGGTGCCATTTACCACATATGCTGCAGCATACCTAACCAAGTACACTTTGTCATGAGGTATGCTGTATAAGGTGTGCTATATATCACAAAAATGCGCTTCAGACCTAACCAATACGCCTTATCATGAGGTAAGTTGTATAAAGTGTTTATGCCACAAGACGCATCAGGAATACAGCACATACATACACATATATACCTCACATTGATCATGATCAACATTGTAACTGAGTGTAACTTACGAGGAAGTTTATAATATCTATTGCCATATTACTAACCACACGATCACACATTGCTTGTTCGGTCTGGTTGATAAAATCTGTCAAAATAACAACGCTACTAGTCCGGTGTGAATAAATGGGACATTGTTTCGCGTATCACGTTGAAGTGCATATTATTTATCGGAAACGGAATGTTTGTGTTGGTGGTGAAGGTTGGGGGGGGGGGGGTACTGGGGGATGTGTTAGCTGGAGAAGCAGGTCTCTGTGTTGTCAGTATTTGAGTAATGTCAAAAGTATGTTTGAAATTCCATTTTAATCTAAAATTTGTGATTTGTTCATTCCCATTCGTGTGTATGTTTGTTCACAAAGTAACTCTCGCAGTCATGAACGGAATCTGTTGAATTTTCGAGGTATTTCGAGAATCGGCCGGGGTAGCTATTGGTGTTTATCAAGCGTCTTCTCCGGATTCAGGAGCGTCATCAAACAATATTCTACGATGTACAGTCACCAATGATGAATGAACCTGGGGATATATGCCAAATAAAAGTGAATGCATACAGCCCCGTGTGGTTCGCAGGCTTACCCACCTGTTTAGGTCAAGGCCAAACGCCCAGAATTTCGGAGTCAAGTAGGTTAAGTGGTTCTCAGCAATACGGCTATGCACCCCCGCTTTTTCAGTGAAGGAACTTCCCCACCGGTATTTCAATGTTCGCAGAGCCTTTTTGAAACTTGTGCCCTCAGTTCCGGGATAAGTGGTCGTCTGATCAGAGTATCAGACAGTTGGCCTCTCTCACGGAGCCCCCATTAAAAAAAAATCTGACCAATTTAAAAAAGATATATATCGTGGTCCCCATGCCGCTATTGAGGCAAAGCGTTCAATCCCGTTTGTATTTCTGTAAAATTCTTCACAGCATAACTCAGGAAGTCATTAACATGATCACCTGAGTCGACATTTGGTAAGAATCCCTCACATGATCCGCATGCAGGAATATCATCGAGGTATTCAAAAATGTACAATCACTTATGCACGAATGAATCTGAGAATATGAGTCCAATAAGAGAATGCAAACACGGGTTGGAGGGCATCCCACAATAGGGACACCCACAATGCGGAGGATTGCATTCCTTGGAATGCCAATGTCATGTCAGCAGTACATCATCTACATTTTTTTCAGAGAATGTTGCGTCAATTATCAATACACACTTTTAGTTAGGACGTTGACGTTGTCTTTCTGTTTTTTAAAGAAATACTTTCTTGATATAGATGATTTCATTTCCTAAAAGCTGCACTCTAATATCACTCCACACATTTCTGGAAGGAAAGGTACGCCCCCTCGTGGAGAACTAATTTATTAAATGAAACGGTGGTACTTACTGTTTTAAGTCCACAGAAAGTTTTAACATACATTTTCATACAGGGGGTTCTATACAGACCATGGTTCATAAAAAAGTACACAAAAAAAGTCATTCTCATTTTGACCTAGCAGATCGCCCTTGGTCGCCATCAACAGCCGCAGCGCCCTGTGATCCCACTTGGCACAGTGAGGGCGCAGCTCTGACGTCATAAGCGCAGCGGGAGCACCGCGCATTTAAAGAGTTCATTAGGGTCGCCGAGGTCTCGGTAGCAGCGTGGTAAGTGCACTGGGCCAGCGCCGTGGCACGGGAAGGTCGATGCTACCCCGTACACTGGCGCTCGACCTGCGCTGTCAGGAAGCTGGTACTGCGCTGCTAGGACGCTGATGGCGATCGCATTTATATCTAACTGCGCAGTTCTATCAACAGCGACCCCGCGGCGTAAATTGTGTCCATGTTCAATATTGGTCGCCGCTCATGGCACTCATGGTGACCATATGACGACCAAAGGCGACACTATCTCGCTCCTATGAACCTCATAAAGACCTTGGGGCACCCTAGCTAGCTGCGCCCCTCTGCGATATGGCCCATTTTTGGAAGCGCAGCGAGATCGCCTTACAGTGTGATGGGGGTTTAAACACGCAGTTTCCAGGCCTACGGGTGTGGAGAATTATGTACCGCAGCCGATTTATAAATATGAGCTCTACCACAAGCACATAGTCAAAATGTGCTTTGGTCAATCATTTTCTTCCTGAAACCTTAGGTTCCGTATATTCACTATAATTCAAGTGGTTAAAACGACGGATATGTTGCTGAATCGATAAGTCTTACGTAAATTCGGCCTGATATTTGTAGCTACGGGACAATGTAGTAAGCCTATTTTAGTGGCCTGACTTGGCTAGCAAATTGTCAGCTGGCTTAAACTGACCTGAAAGTCCATTCATTTGATGCTATAACAAAGTCCTCGTTTTATTTAACAAAGTTGACGCATGTGACCCCTAAAATGTGACTCACAGGCTTGACCATGTATTATGATGCGGGGAACTGTCAGTCAGTATCAAAATCAACAAAACTGACTTTGTATTAGTCTGTATATGTTTCGGTGAATTTTTAATAGTAAAAGATATATCACATTGTTAGATTTTATGCTCTGTTACGGGTCAGACTTCTTAGCTTCTGCTGATTTTCCCCGAGCCTGGAAAATAAAGGTCACAACACATTCCATTCAAGTTTCCAAAGAAATCTCTTCTGACGATAAGCTGGAAATTTGTGTTACTAACAGCTATGGTTTATGCCCTACCAGACGATGGACAATTATATATTATTAAATGTTTATTAAAATATATTATAGGTGGCGCCACCGGTCGTTTTCACCAGTTAAAGTACTTCTAGTTCAATAATTACACGGACAGGCCTATTACTGGAAACCTATCAAGACTTCCCTGAAAAGTTGGTCTTTTTTATTGTAGTAAACATATTACTTACTTTGAAAGGGCTGAAACTTGGAGGTTTTCTCTCTTTAACTTAAAGAATAATAGTGAATTTATTGCTAGAATTCAGAGGGACTGTCCGGCAGAGTTGGGTAAAAAAATACTTGTGCTCGAAGTACTCGTACTCATGAGTACTATTTAGAGTAATCAGTTATCATATTTGAGTACTTTCTCCTAATGAACTAAGTACTCATACTCGTACTCGAATACTATGTTTGTACTCATAAAAAAGAGTACTTTTATGAGTATTTTTGAGTACTTCAGTATATGCACATATAATAATAAACATATAATAATATTTATACACAAATGATACAAATATTCATTCATCAAAATTAAGGAAACATGGGAATGTGATTGCTCTCTATGGTTAATATTTTTTTTTATCAAACACTCTAATTTCATGCACATAGCATTGACACAAGATTGGCAAACCGGAGCAGATCACACAGTTGCTCATCCATTCAAAAGCTGAGAAATGAGAACCAAAAACTAAAATCGACTTGTGTGTTAGAGCCCCGTCCTGATGCATATAAGATGAAAACCACATCAAAATTAGTGTTAGATAATTACAGGTGTTAGGTGTGCATGGTTGTTGGGTTGTTGGGGCAGAGAGATTACCAACATGAAGATGAAACCCCTAATCACTGCTGGCTGGCCAGTTATAATAGACTTCATCAGGCTAATGTCCATTACAAGACCTTCAGTATTCCTCCTGGTGTTCTATACCCTCTGCCCTTCTCGGCCTTGTTACTTGTTACATAATGTGTGAGACTTACTCTCTGTACATTAAGTCACCCTCATAGCCAGTGGCCCCAGCTGTTATGTACTCTCTCGTCTATCACGACATCTCTCTCTCTCTCTCTCTCTCTCTCTCTCTCTCTCTCTCTCTCTCTCTCTCATCTACGGCTATAAGGGATGCATTAGGATAAAGGAACTCATAAGGGATCATTACCGCCATTCGCATTGAATATATCAGCTTATTACATGTGGGCTTGCGTTATAGAATAGTATTTTTTTTTAAATGAAGCCTTTTTAAATATCACCTTTTAATAATTAGATAGTATTCCTACTGATTATAAATCTAATAAGACGATATCAAGTATGTTATTTGATTATATGTTATTGCAGAACTTAACACTGACAAAAAAAAAAATAAATTATCAACTAATCATATATTTGATAAGTTATAGTGACATGGTCATCACCATGACCTGATTGCAGGTTCTCAAGGACACTTAACTAGGACCTCCGTGAATTTATGTCAAAAGATTTTACGCCCAATGGATAAATTTTGTGCCATGTCTAACTGTCTGGGTGCTTATATGACATCTTTTCTGATATATTGCAAAATATAGGTCATCGTGACCTAATTTCAGTTTTCCAAGGACACTGACCAAGGATGTCTCAGAAGGTTACCTTAGAAGATTCTGAGCTAACAGATACAATGTGTGCCATGTCTGACTGTCTGGGTGCTTATATGAGATCTTTTCTGATAGGTTGCAAAATATAGGTCATAGTGACATCATTTCAGTTTTCCAAGGACACGGACCAAGGATGTCTCAGAAGGTTACATTAGCAGATTCTAGGCCTAACAGATGCAATGAGTGCCCTGTCTGAATGTCTGGGTGTTTATATGACATCTTTTCCTAAAGGTCACAAAATATAGGTCATGTGGACCTAGTTTCAGTTTTCCAAGGACACTGGCCAAGGACGTCTCAGAATGTTACATTAGAGATTCTAGGCCTAACCGATACAATGTGTGCGCCGACTGACTGTCTGGGTGCTCAAAATCATGTTTTCAGCTTGTCGGTCACAAAATATAGGTCAGCATGACCTAATTTCAGGTTTCCGAGGAGATTTGCCTAGGACCTCCCAGGATGTTGCATTAGAAGATTTTTGGCCTAACATATATGATTTGTGCCAATCTGACATTAAGGAGGGTCAAAATCAGGTTTTTGTCTCGTAGGTCACAAAATGTAGGTCACCATTACCTAATTTCAGGTTTCACAGGCGATTTGCCTAGAAACTCCAAGGATATGTGTAAGAAGATTCTAGGCCAAACAGATACGATTTGTCACCATCTGACATTCAGGGTGTTCATACGACGTCTTTTTTAAAGGTCGCAGAATATAGGTCACAGTGACCTAATTTCAGGTATCCAAGGACATTTGCCTAGGACCCCCTTTAATGTCATGTTGGAGGATTCTAGGCATAATGGATACTACTTGTGCCCCATCTGACTGTCTGGGTGCTCAAAATCATGTTTTCGGCCTATATGTCTCAAAAATATAGGTCACCATAACCTAATTTCAGGTTTCCGAGGAGATTTGCCTGGAACCTCCCTAAATGTCACATTGGAGGTTTCTAGGCCTTATCGATTCAATTTGTGCCCCGTCTGACTGTATGGATGCTAAAAAAACTTGTATTCGACCTGTAGGTCATAAAATATAGGTCAGCATGACCCAAGTTCAGGTTTCCAAGAAGATTTGCCTAGAAACTCCAAGGATATTATGTGAAAAGATTCTAGGTCTCACAGATACAATTTGTCCCCATCTGACATTAAGGGTGCTCATATGACATCATTTCTCTATAGGTGGCAGAATATAGGTCACAGTGAACTAGTTTCAGGTTTCCAAGGACATTTGCCCGTGATCTTCCTCAATATTAGGTTAATGGTTTCTTGGCTTAATCGATACAATATGTGCCCCGTCTGACTGTCTTGGAGCTCAAAATCATGTTTTCGGTCCGTAGGTCACAAAATATAGGTCACCATGACCTAATTTCCGGTTCCCAGAGAGATTTACCCAGGACCTCCCTGGATGTACAGTTAGAAGTTTCTAGGTCTAACGGTTACGATTTGTGCCCTGTTTACGGACGGACGGCCGGACGACCGGACGGATGGACAACCGGACGGACGCCGGACAAAGGGTGATCGCTATATCACAGATGACTAACAGTCAGCTGAGCTAAAAAACTGTATGAGGGGCTTAGGTCTTCTGTCGCAGTTAAAGTCCCACAAGATCAACACCCCTATCCTAGGTGATTCTACTAAACTGTTCTAACCTGGTCAGCCAAATTCCTAGAAGTTTACAACTATCCCGATTGACGTCACGAATGAGAAATACATGTATACTGACCCTGACTGAACCCAAAATGACCTGCTAATTGCCACTGGCTCCTTGAATGAGCTTGCAGATGTCTTTCCTATCAGCTGCTTGACTGATTTCACCGCTGCTACATCTCACAGGTTTTCCAGCATGATTCTTTAATAACCCATTCTATAAATGTAATATATATATATAGTCTATTTATTATATTTCTCTTTAACTGCTGATAATATATATATATATATTTATATATATATATATATATATATATATATATATATATATATATAGAAAAACGACACTGTAAATTCACTACAGTCTGTTTCACGGGATACGACCCGATCATTAGGTTAATGTTGGTAGAATCTTCATAGTTATACCGCTCTGGCCTAGTCTGTAGGCCATAGAGCACTTTACATCGGAGGGTAACACTAATTTCTATATATATATATATATATATATATATATATATATATATATATATATATATATATATGAGAATCAGCACGACCCATTAACATTAACATTAATATATTCTATGATTTATGAGGTATGATGACATATATTGTGTCACATTAGTTAACTTCCGCTTTAATACTCATAGCATATCCTACTCAGCGGCTGGCTTCATCAAGCTATTCCCTGGTTAAATGGTTCCTTTTACAATATTATCAAACCAAAATATCGCAAGCTATGTCAGCCTCCTCAAAGCCGAAAATAAATCCCTGCATTATGGGCACATTGCACATTCATAAACAGTGTTCTTTGATCACGTGACCGACTGGGTCGACATCTTACGGTGGCTTGTGATATTCTGCTGTAGCGTTCTCTTGATATCCAGAAGCCGATGAATAAGGGGTGTGTTTAGATATCTGAAAAGCATCTCGTGTGCTAATATCTTCGAACTCTGCATAATCTGAGTCCATAATTTGATCCTGTACTTCAAACAATTACTTTTTTTGGTGTTATTATCATACTTTAATTCTGCGTCGTCTACCCCATAACATCTTGTGTCATTGGGTTGGATATTCACGTGATGATATAATGCACATATATTCACATCATACTAAAACATTATGTATCAGGAAATAGAAAAAGAATTAGTATTAATTAGGGCATAGCCCTTGTTAATTAACTTTGATACGTTAATGACATAATATTACAAATATTTTTTTTTATTAATGTTGCTGGTTAAATAGACGGAAGGAATATTTTAAATGGCGTGTACTCATATGGCAGCAAAGATCTGATTAATCGAGCTATGTGGATGTATTTGACAGGAAAGGGTACAGAAACTACATATATCACATTATATATGTATGAAGGGGGTAAAGAAAGTACAGAATCGAATGAGTGTATGGAACTTCATCTATTTTATGCGGGGCTACTATTTCACAGGTGCATGTGGCTGGTTTTAAAATACACAATAAGTCCTGCAATAGCATATATGTCAATTTCTATATAATAGCCTACCTTGTTTGAAGGCATTGGCATAGTGTTATTTGCCAGCCTTGCCTCTAAATATCCTTGTGAATTTCAGTCAAAGTATCAAGAGACGAGCCATAGGTAACATTAACAGGGCTATATGACTCTAGGTCTACAAATATATTACGTTAAACATTTAAGCCGCAAAATCAGTGTATTACAGTATATTATTAACCAAACCTGTCCTTCAGAAAGTATTTAACTTTTTTAGAACTGAAAAGATATTATTGTTAAACGAGCAACAACGCTAAGCTATACTTTGAATAATTGTTTACACGTTTACATGCATCATTCCCTGCACTCACGTTGAAAACCATTACGTATCTTATTTTGGCATGGGGGCAGACCACAAGACTCGAAGCCGTGAGGTTGTGAGTTCAAAGCTGACCCGAGGATCAGTGAGCTTTTTCACGGTCGACACTCAACCAGGTAGAACGTGCAAGGCTGAATGGGAAGGCTGTGTCATACAGGCGTGTATTAAACGCATAAATCCGCATTTTGATAAGCAGTCTCGTCAGCCATAACATTATGACACCGAATAACTTCACGTGGTTATAGTTACTAAATGCAAACAATAAAACACAATACAAATTATATATATATATGTATATATATATATATATATATATATATATATATATATATATATATATTGAGTCAAGGTGCACATCAAAGCGGACCGAACGGTTTGAAGCTTACTTTTCTAGTTAAGCTAAAATAAGATGTAATGTGCGCACCGTACTGGACAGTTACAAATAGCTTGCTATATGTTAATGAAGAATTTAAAAAAAATTAAAAAGAATTATGTATTATATATAACATTTGTTATCATAGGCTTATCTTATCTCTCATATTCGTATAAAAACGCCCCCATTCTTCCAACTGAGGTGGGGGGGGGGGGCAATATTGAATATTCTGTAATTCTATGTCGCATTTCAAGTCGTTTCTCAAACAGCTGACTTCATCAGGCTGTCTTTTCGTACAGTAGCTTCATACATATAGATACCAGTCATTACTCCATATTTCCTGTCAACCTGAAACATGAAACGCCGCCCTGGCAATTTGGTCTCCTGATTCATAGACTATGTTTTCTTTAATGATGAAACCTGTGTCGACTTCTGGCGGCGGCGGGTGATACTTAGCTGAAGCATCCTCTGAATTTCCAGAAGACCCAGCCTGAAGGAAGTGTTCTGGGATCTGCAAAGCATCTCCTAAGTATAGGTCTTCAAGCTCTGCATAATCTGGTTCCATGATTTGAACATTTCTTTCCTTCATTTCGTGGATCTTCTCTGTTTCGCTGATGGTTTCCTTTCTTCGTCGCCTCATTCTAAGACACAACATATTTTTATAATATTGGATAGTTCTATAATGATATCAAAGATTTATGGTTATAGTTATGTTTCCTTCCTATAACGGCCCGGATAATTAGCCTGATTATCATCAGTAGTAATTAAATGGATATTTGGAAAAGAAACATATAATATTCCTTTCTATGATAAATAACTTTCATTGTGATATTAAAACGCACATAATGCCCAAGATTAAGAAATGCTGACAAGTTTCGTAACAGGTCATGTGTATTTTTGGGATTTTGAAGTTTGGGCTTTTTTATCAATAGTTTAATGTTTATAGCACACCTTAAATATTTATTATAAGCACATTTATTAATTAAAGGTAATATAAGTTAAAGGAGTAATTAAAATTAATTACTCACATGACAAAGCAGGCGGCAATAATGATAACCATAACAACCAGGACCGTTCCCGCAACAGCCCCGCCAACCTTTCTCCAGTCCACTACTGGGACTATATGAAAACCTTTTTACAGGATTGTAGGTAATTGTGAAATTGAAAACACAATATCAGTAGGATGGGATTGCGCCATCTAAAGATTACATCGTCCTCCAAGCTATATAATTTTTGACCGCACCTATGTATCACATATGAGGTTGCAGTCATTATACTAAATATGCATTCATAAAATATCGTAAATATAAAATACCATTTATGGAGATCTTTGAATTTTTACTCATTCAATTTCCCTTGCTAATATCAGATCATCGCAGAAAGTTGCAATACTCGTAGTTTATATAGAGAGTACTGAGTGAAAGGCAAATATTCTTTTGAAATTTGGTGCTGATACTTGACTGTTTTGAAATAATTTTAAATTTCATCAAATGCCTTAGAACATAAGGGTTGAAGAAACTGATACTTGTGACTGTTTTTAAATAATTCTAAATGTCATTAAACGTGTCAGAAAATTAGGGTTGGAAAAAGAGGAAATGTACATGTCAATATAGCTGGCTCGAAGGTAAGAAATGCGGAACCAAGGAACAGTAAAAAAGTATGAAATTTACCTTTATTTGTGTCACCCAAGGTTATCGTCTCTGCTGCAAAAGTTAATGGAGGATTTGCATCCATCACATCTGCAATATTTAAAAAAATTTTAAAACTATATCAACGAGAATACGTGGATAAAAGACTAGTCTACTTCTTGACTTTACGAGAACTAGTCACTCGTTTTCAAAGAAGTACAAAATAAATGTCATTAGGACGCCAGTCGATTTAATTACAAGGATAAAGCATTAACAATTACTGGACCCTTGAAAAACACAGATAAGTGTAAGATTAATTTTTCGGGATGATTGATTTTTCTAGATATCTTCCGAAGGTAAGGAGTAAAAGGTTTCACAGTCAAATGGAAGTTATTGTTGGCTCTTTAGGTGTATCTTTTATTATTATATTATTTTATTTAGAGTTAGAGAGAATATTTCAAGGGTGTAGGTAGTGTATATTTTTATCCGTTATATAGACTAAGGCAGATAAGGAAACAAGGTTATTAGAGCATTCTGTATAACATGGTTCGTGCATTTTTAAGACATATGGACATTGGTTTCAAATCTGTCAGAAATGGAACTACAGAAACACTCGCCCAACGACCCCCGCAGTATATCGACCACCTCGAAATAACGACCACATTGAATGGTCCCGGTTATTTCAACTGTTTATATCAAATATCTAAACCGTCGCTGTAACGGACATCTAGTTTCCCGTTTATTTGGGTCAAAAGGGTGACCTGAACCTCAATTATGCATGGTTAAAACTGCATCTATAGTCATCTGATCTGCTTCCAGTGTGAATATCAAATGTGCATATGTACACATGTTCAATATACATATTGTAGTATTTAAAATAATCAATTTGAACTTGGCGCTCCGGATGAGTTTTGTTAAGAATTTCCAACTTATTTCCTTTTGACTGTAAATCGTTTGGCATTGCCTGTCAGGAAATGGATCGTGTCGTTTTGCTTAATTCTTTTATTTTCATTTCTCTGGTTAGCTATATCTCAGTATTTGTTAAGAATAGGCCAGGGTCGCCAGTTAGTGTTATTGTGTCGCAATACAATAGGGATATTCAAAGTGCGCTGCAGGTTAATTTATTCAATTGTTATGGCAAGCGCTTTGGTGGATAGCATGTTATTGTTCCTCGCCTAGTTGATATTCAGATTTGTCAAGAATATCGACGGGCTATATTAATAATAGCAGGTCGAGGGTTTGCATTAGACTTAGGAATATAAATGAGTCTCCAGGGTAGAGATGCATTTACAGAGAGTTAATACTCAATAAGGACACACACCAGAGGTTTGCCCGCCGGTGCCTAGAGATGGTGTCAGCTGGTGTCCGGAAGTGTTGTAAGCGGATGTGCAGAGGTACTGCCAGTTGGTGTCCAAATGTGTTGACAACCAATTTCTAAAACTGTTGTCAGCCGATGTCTAGAGGTTCTGTCATCTGGTGCCTAAAGGTGATGCCAGCCGATGTCCAGAGGTGCTGCTAGCCGGTGTGCTGATATGATGCCAACAGTTGTCTAGATGCTCTGCCTTCTGGTGTCCGTAGGTCCCGCAGGCAGGTGTCCAGCTGTGCTGTCAGTCTGTGTCAAGAGCTGTTGTGAACTAGTCACCAGAGCTGTTGTCAGCATGTATCAAGATGTTCAGCCAGCCAGTGTCCAGAGGTGCTGCTAGCCGGTTTCAAGAGGTTGCGCCAGCCGGTGTCCAGATGTGCTGTCAGCCGATGTCAAGAGGTGCTGCCAGCCGGAGTCAAGAGGTGCTGATAGCCAGTGTCCAGAGGTATTGTCAGTCGGTGTCCAGAGCTGCTTCAGCCTATGCCCAGAGGTGATGCTAGCCGGTGTCCAGATGTGCTGCAATCCGGGTTCCAGAGGGAGTACCTTCTATTGTCAAGAGGTGCTGTCAGCCGGTGTCACGAGGTGGTAATAGCTTGTGCCCAGAGGTGTTGCGAGCTGGGACCCAGGGGTTCTGCCATCCTGTGTCCAGAGGTGTTGTCAACCAGTTTCCAGAGCTGTTGTCAGCCGGTGTCCAGAGATGTTGGCAGCCGGTGTCTAGATGCTATCAGCTAGTCCGGAGGTGCTGCCGGCTGGTGTCAAGATTTACTGCCAGCTGTTGTCCAAATGAATTGTCAACCAGTTTCCAGCCGGTGTCTAGAGGAGGTGCAAGCCGATAGCCAGGTGTGCTGCCAGACGGTATCCAGAGGTGTTGTCAGCGGGTGCCTAGAGGTGCTGTCAAACTGTGCTAGAGATGCTGCCAGCCTCAGTCAAGAGCTGTTGTCAACAGGTGTCTAAAGGTGCTGTCAGCCTGTGTCCAGAGGTGTTGTCAACCGGTTTTCAGAGCTTATGTCAGCCGGTGTCCAGAGACGATGCGAGCCCGTGTCCCAAGGTGTTGTCAGGTTGAGAGGTGATGACAACGTTTCCGGAGGTGCTGCCAGGCGGTGTCCAAAGGTGCTGCCATCTGGTGTCCAGATGTGTTGCCAGTCTGTGTCCAGGTGTGCTGCCCGGCCTATGTCTAGTGGTGCTACTAGCCTGTGTGCAGAGGTTGCGTCAGATGTGCTGCCATCCGGTGTCAAGATGTGTTGTCAGCCGGTGTCCGGAGGCACTGCCAGCTGGTCTTTAGAGGTGCAGCAAGCCGGTATCTAGAAGTGGTGTCAGCCAGTGTCTAGTGGTGGTGTCAGCTGGGGTGCATATGTGCTGCCAGCCGGGTGACATTAACTCATTTTTAAATATTGTTAAAAATAAAATTGATTGAGACCTGCTGATCAAACCTCTCGCTTAGACGCCCATCTAGAAATTGGGGTCGGAATTTCTCTGTTTTCCTGTGTCCCTATTTCTGCAATTGCAAAATGCAAATGCTCTTCTTTTGCCTGGGTTAAGATGATTCACTGTTGTGTTCGCTAATAGATTTTAGAAATTATAAATGTAAAAAAAAAAAAATATTTGATGAAATTTGAAATTTATGGATAATTGTAAAAGCCTTGTTCTGAAGTATTAGCGACATGATATGACTTTTGAATTCCTCTTCACCTGCATATAAACATTGAAATACAAACGGCGTAAAAATGACATATTTATTGTTGTTTTTAAACCTTTATCTTTGTTAAATAAAGAAACCAAAACAACCCATGGACTTATCCTTTAAAATGGTAAAATTCAGCCTACTCACATTGGCAAATAAACTCTCTCTTTTCCTCACAGGGGAGTCCTTTCCATCTATAAGTTTTGTTTATCATCATACATCTCTTAGCGCGGGGAATACGATGCTTTCTATTTAACCAATGATCTGCCCTGATATTGAGAGTCTTAGTGTCTTCTCCAACTGGAATATACATGTTATAACATGTAAAATAGGACTGTAATACTGTGGATGATCGACTCTGACAATAAAGACTCAAAATAACGTTGTTTCATACGCTCATGAAAATAATCTCGTGCATTTGTAGGTGTTCCTGCTGACTGAAGCCCTGATTTGGAAGAGAACTCTCATGTGCATACGTCACGCAGCCATCTAAATTAGAGCGTTTCCCTATGCGAAATTTGTATGTGGGTATAAATTAATAGTGTTTTTATATTTACCCACTGCATACGTAATAATTATTAGATGCGAATGAGAAACATTTTGCGTACAAACATAACGAAAGTTCACCAAGAAATCATTTGTGTGTCCTATCCCTGTTACCGTGTAACAATACGGAAGAAAAAAAAAACCTTGGTTTGTTGCTTGTCGGGATACCAGATTCCGCGTTTAGTCATAAAGTCTATTTTACAATTGTTCATCATTTACATGTATGTAAGTCATGTTCTCCTCCATGGGATCAACGCCCTGATAATAACGGCTGTCGTAACTTAGATAACAGCAATTAAACATGATATTTCACATTTGGTATTAAAGGTAAATTAAAATTACCAACGTTTCCAATGGCAATGGATTGGTTTAATGGAAAGTCACCACATATGGTACCACATAAATAAAACTTAAAATACAGCATCTTGTAGGCACCCTGTAGGAATGGGCGTATATAAATTGCCAAGGAACTATATAGATTAATATATATATATATATATATATATATTTATTTATATTTATGTATATACATATATGTATGTATATACACACATATATGTGTGTATAAAAAAGAGAACAGGGTACGTATGTGTGACTAGGCCAAGTGCACATTTGCACATGTGCTCTATTTTCTATGTGTTATTGGAAACTCACCTTGGCCTACCTGCCATTGCCAAGTATTAGTTGTTGCCGATACCCAGTAATACTCATTAACCTTAAGGATGTCTGTCTCATTCAGGTTATTGTTATTCAGAGACGCCAATGTTAACAACACTCAGCCTGTTGGGCATTTTAGATGCGACATGGCCCAAGTGGTTGAATCCTGATGCACGGTGAATGACTTTCCCTCCTCTACAGGTCAATGAGATAACACATTTATCAAATAACATTTTGCGTATATGAAAATGATACCTATATTTATGTATAAGATGTGATCTGGACCAGACAAGTTAGCGTCTGAGAAAGCGGCTATGCTCAACACAAGAATTGTCATCCCCAATGTGGTGCAGTATCCCATTACATAAAGTGTCTGAAGGAATATTTATACTGAATTGTCAACGTACCATGAATATATACAGTGGAACCTCTCCTAGAGGGAACCTCTATAAAGTGGGTACCTCTATAGAGTGGGCACTTTTGGGCAGTCCCGTTTTTTCTTCTCGTTATTATGTTTGGCTAATGTGGGCACTTCACAGATTTTCAAGGTTGAACTATCTCCTTACAGAAACTGTGTTAGCCTTCTTTATAGCGCTTTTAAGTTACTAAGATAATATTAATTCTTAATTATTTATTAATAATAATAAATCATAAATATTAATAATAAAAATCAAAACTTATGAACCAAATTTAGAGGTGTACAAGTTAACATTGCATTATAATGGTTATAATCTACATGACTCATGACTTAGCTTGGGATGCATGCATACTAATTAGATTAACATCCCTGCACCGGATCAAGTCAGATATCACCCCAGGTTAGATTGCCCTGTGCAAATAAATTAACATTTGTTTGTTTGGCTTCCAAGAGTGGAAGGAAGCCCTGCTTATTCACCCAATTAATACTCTGTGATGAGGTGACACAGCTAAATGGCCCTCTGGCTCATCACAGGTAGTCAGGTACATGCCCACTAGACCAGGGCAGTGTTTATTTAATAGTTGTTACATAACGATTCATACTGTTGAAATGGTATTCAACCTGAACTTCCTAAAAGCATATGCACAGCTACAACGTGCACTTTGCTCCAAACAATATACAATCACAGACTTTTTCACCAAAAAATTAGAATTGTGACTATTTAACACATTCATTCAAAGTGTATCACACACTTCAAATGTTTTATGGACTTCCAGTGACTGGATTAATGTTTTTGTTTTATCTACTTGTCAACTTGATATAGAATGTTTTCTTAAGATGATAGTATTTAGATTAGTGACGTACTGTTTTAACTGTTTTACTTATTTTTTTTTATCAGAAAAAGACAAGATTTAAAAAAATATATGATTAAGAATTATTCCTTCCCATGGTAATGCTAAAAGCAGCATGCTGCTTTGCCATTTTGTGCTTATAAAATATAAAAAAATAAATTAATATATATATATATATAAATATATATAAATATATACGAGTTTAGCTATCTTACAGACCATCTGCACACAGCTTCCTTTTATTGTGCTCATTTTATGTCCATACTTTTATGTAATAAAATACATATTTTATAACAGATGTCTTAAAAATTAAAAACACTTGTCACTGACAAAGGTATCATTAAACAAAGAGAGATGATAGATGAAATAAGTTAATTTAGTAATCTCAGAACATGAGTAATTATAGCAATATATCATACTAGGGGGCAGCACTCTATGTGCTGGCCATTACCTCCATATAGTGGGCAGCTCTATAAAGTGGACACTCTGGTCAAGTCCCAAGGGTGCCCACATTATAGAGGTTCGAATGTATATATATATATTTATATATATATATATATATATATATATATATATATATATATATATATACGATTGGTACATTTTACCTCTGTTGTTTCTTGACTCACAAATGGCTCTAAGTCTCTTCGAGCAATCCATTGACTTGAACATTATGCAATTCATGCTTTTTCGTAGCGACAGAGGAATGCAAAGTGGGGAGCCAGGTCGGCCTGTTTCCATTTTGGCATCACGGCTCCATGCAAAAATGCCTGAGTATGACAAAAGGTTACGTACGTACCTTAATGTAATTTTTTTTAAATATGAAATGTTTATTGTTTGAGAAAATATGCTGATTTATGTGTGTAACATATTTTGTTATAAATCAAATAAAAAAAATCTTCGCAAACAGTACATGATGCAATATTCTACATATTTTCCTACAACTTAAGAAAAGTTATATATTCCTACAATTTAATGTAAATGGCCCATATACATTATATGAATATATAACCATTTAACATTTGGTATGGAAGGAAATTACCAATAAAAGGCAAATACAATGAGCCAACGTCATATGGATATGACAGGCTGAACATTTTCCATGGCAAATATATTTCATGTATATATTTTCCTACAACTTAAGAAAAGAACGACAGCGGCCTACATAGAAACGTTACAGTTAGCTTTTATGTTCATATGGCAAGATGAGAAAATAAACTCACTGCCTCTAATGTTAATTGCAAATGTAGAATTTCCTTCCTCACTGCAGCTTAAATTTGTCTTTAAAAAACATATTTTGTCACAGGGTTTTCTTATTTCATGGTATCCATATTCACAACACCAGTCGGTCCCCTTTCCCTCTCTACCATTCATCTGAAATGTGAAGCAAAAATAAGATTTAGATAAATGTTTAAACTGTCTTAGGTATGAGGCTTTCTATATGAACTATATTTAACATAACGACATACTAATTTATGTAACATAATGTTGCCATTAGATATTTTACTACAAATGCGGCATTTACAGTCTAAGTTACGATCAACACGCATTAAGAAAAATACATGTTTATGACAGGCTGAAATTATCCGTGGCAATTTAGAAAATTAAATGTAAATAAAAATGATAATAGTTCCATGCAATTAATCATCTGTCAAGTGCGATCATGCACAAGGGCCATATCCCACTCTGTGCTGAATGTTTCGATAGAGAGCAATATTACTCTCACATTTCTCATTAATTTTACTACCTCTGACCACTACTTAAAAGTACCATGTAATTAAATATGTAAAGTATCAAGCGTTCAATATATTTATTTTGTAAGCGTAACCAACTCTGTTACGGAAATATAAAGGTTACACTTGTCTTATTAGTTCATGCGGTGGTCACAAAGAAAAAGTGATTTTCGCGTTGGCTCATAATATTTGCCTTTTTTGGTAATTTTTCTCTCGTTACCAATATTGCAGGAAAACTTAACTCGATTCGAACAGTGTCACTATTAAAAGGCCATAACCATGCATGTTTTTAAAATTATCTAAAAGATATTTTGATACAGTACCTCTTTCTTAAGATGATCTAGCTTTGATGATTCGGATTTTCTATTTTCTTGACAACCACTTTGTATCTGTTTAACCTTCCCGTTTGCTGTTCGGAGTGCACAAAAGAACAAATTAACACTTGTGACACGTATAATCACAAACGTCTCAATTAATGTATCTATACAGTGGCGTGCGCATATTCCTTCACACGAGTCTTTTACTAAGCTTCGCTCCGAGATACCTTGCTGTGACATCCATTTAATAAATTATGAAATGACAATTCAACCAGTCTATAGAATCCGGTAATCGGTAAGTATCGAAGAAAACAGATCTGTTGCTATTTGGATCACAGCCTAGGTATGCCATAATCTCATCGATAATCTGACAAGCTACATAAAGTAAAAGTAGAGTTTCAGGTTTTAAGTTCCCTTCTGATTAACTGGTCCAGAAGGCAAAAATATACTTCCAGGTCGTACTTCTTGATGACATACAGAACCGACGCACGGTATTTCGGTTGGCCGGGTCAGCCATACACAGATGTACCCATTTGTAATGCTGGGTAGACATCAACCAATTTAAGGCTGAGGCCTTGCTTAAGCGTCTCAGTGAAAACGTGAGAGGCCACAGGATTTGAACCCATTACCGCTGGATATCAAGTTCGACACCTTTGCCATTCCATCTCATCTACTCCATATATCTGTTGTCAACCTATCCAGTATCAGGTGAATATACTCTTGTTACTACAATGTCACTATTTTTTTAATACTGTGCACTGTTTAGTTTCATTGCATTGGATTTAAATTGAAGTTACACTTTTAGCCGAATCAAGCGCTAGTATTTTCATAAATTATGATAAACTTACAGACGACTTCGAACAACGAGGTTTCCTCAAGAGCCGTTCGAGAGAAAAATGTTTTAGGTCAAATATCGGTATGATAAAGAAATATATGTACAAATACGGTTTATTTTCTTTTCTTTTTGTAATTTGAATAACTGAAGCCTACCCCCCTTAGGTACGAGGATTGTATGTTTATTGATGTGTATATATTTATCCATGTATTCAATGTTGCAAATCATGACCAAAGCAAACTAACATCATATTATTAGTTTTTCAAATCATGGAATTAAACTCAATAAAACTCATTATTTGTTCCACCCATTTCGTAGTTCCTTAGCGGGTCATCGGTGAACCTTTACCAAGGTTCTTGTTCAACCGCTAAGTTTTTAAAAATATTTGGCCGGCTCCGCATTAAACACTGCTCAAGAACCTTTAAATGCCATCCACTCAAACCACTTTGAAAACCCTAAAGAGTATCTAGCAGGAACTCTTGTAGTTGCAGTTTGTTGAACCATCTCCTTCCGGCGAAATGTGATTATTTGACTGGTTTATATAATATAGGGAATTACATATGCGATAAATGAATTAACTTAAAAAGTACTAAAGGAACTAATGTTTCTTTTAGAAAATACCCTGAATAGAGATTAAGCGTTATTACCATAGAGACATGAAACATATTCTTGTTAAATATAAATATAACGTGTTCCATTGTTGTTAAGAAAACAGAGAAGCATACCCTGGACCGAGTTCCATCGTCGGGGGCTACTTCTTCCGCCTATCCAGGAGTTATTTAACTTCGCCTCGTTTACAAGAATTGTAAGCACCCTGTGGACATCATCATTGTCATCAAACGCAAGGTGACCGGAGTTATTTTTGCAGGTAGCTTATGCCTCATCCCATGACACTTTGTATCTCATTAAACAAAACCTGTCTGAAAGGCAAAATATCCTTGCAAATCACCATTCTAATATACTTCTTTAGTTTTATAGTGCATTATTTGACCATTGTATTTTAAAGTCTTATATCAAACAGCAAAACAGGATAAACTATATCAAATTTAGTTCTGCTGTATGGTCGGCAAAATGTTCATCATTAACATACAGGGAGTAAATAAAAAAGATATGTCATCCATTTCCTCATTTCATGATGTATTTTAAAGTTACACATACAACCTAATAAAAAAATATTGATCACATGGTTTCCTCTGACTTCGCTGGTTATATTCTAAAAATAGTGTTAATCTATGGAAAGGTCCAGAGCACCATTTACCACGGTGACATTAGACAGGTTTGGACTCTGGATAATTCGAGTAAAATCGTAATCAGATTATTGTTGCAACGCCTCGGACTGAAATCCACAATCACGTGACGTGACTTTGCCCAATGAAGCACGACAGATTGATGAAATCTACAAACAACCCTTTAGAAATGAAACTGATAAAATACAACAACAATAAATTCGTGAATGTGTGCCATTGAGGTGCGAGACCCTTAATAAAATTAACTCTTTGAGACTGTCTTCCTATTTATTGGCCTTCGGACAGGCATAACGTCCCTTGCCCTAAGAAGGCAATATCGAATAATTCGCTTAATAGCATGCACACTCACAATATATATATATATATATATATATATATATATATATACACAATATATATATATATACACAATATATATATATATATACATATATATATATATATATTATATATATATATATATATATATATATATATATATATATATATATATGTTTGTATAGTTACATAACGGTCCTTTCCGCTACCATAGGTGTGTGAGTATGTGTATGGGCATCGTGGTATGTCATACTTACCTGTGCCTACATCCTTGCATACTTAATAGGCAGCTGCTATTTGTGAACCACCCAGCAATATTCTAATCGTCATGATGAAGGAGAGGCGATACATGTATGGCACATTCATGTTGGATTATACTTTATACAACGATGTTAAATGAAGTATCTCCTGGCTGAAAGCCTAGTTGAAAAGTGAAACATAAATGAGGATTTATATACTCATTATACACAATTTATGTTTGCTTATGGCTCATTTTTGTACAGATTCCTATCAGATCATGTCATCAGGTCAGCTTTCATAATGGCGAGCATTCTAACGAGAAAAAAATAGTATAGCACGTTTTTTTTTGTACTCTGTGTAGCTTTATTCCGGTTACCATGCCTGTAGTCTTCTTGTATATTTCGATAATCCTATTCATTGAAAAGCGTATTGCAAGGTATCAAGATGACTAAAATCACAAGTTTTTATACTTCCTAATGTAATATTGATTTGCCGCTCTACTTCATATAGTCAGTCATGACGTACATCAGAGGTGGTCATGGCGATGCACGGTTTCTAGCCAAAGCAACTTGGGCCACAGGATAGATCTCAGTGCAATGATTATTTGCCGATTTTGGTGTTAAGATCCAATCAAACTGTTGATGATTCCTCTGCTCATATATATCGCAGATAAGATTTATTGCCATCTATTTTGGGTTCATGCCGACACGTAAATCTCTAACTGCGTGCATTTCGAAAGTTATACTGTCGATTCAACCACACACATTTGGAGAAGGTATTGTTGTTCTGGTGAGAGTTGGAAGGGCGCTTCTTAATAGAACACACAACATGTCCACATCCTTGTCCCACATTATGTACATTTGACATGAAAATACCAAATTGAGATCCATTTATAACTAATTTCGATATCATTAGTGTTGTGTACATGAACACAATCGTCAAATAGTTATAAGGCCTATGGTTATTCTTATCGTGCGGAACCACGCAATTTGCCGTGACATCACGCTTTATAGAAAGCCATATATGTTGTCTAAAGGCCAAAATAAATTCTATACACTGCAAATGAAGTTTGGTTCCATGGCTAAGATTTTATTGGAAAATAAAAAACCATTGTTAAATAGAAAAGCAATACAGGTTTTTCATCGTAATAGATGATTTCATAATTTAAGGTGACGAGGATGAATAAAGACATGAGGGCTTCAGTATACTGACACATATGCAAAACACAACTCGGAATGGGATGCGTATTATGTGAAATAGACTAATTTTGTACATTTCTATACTATTCCTACTGGAACAACCCCAATCTATAACAAAAAATCATTTTGCTAAATCCTTAAATTCATATACTTATATATGAGTCTTCTTATGTCCGAGACCGGATTTAATGGGCTAGAATAATAGATATTTAATATGACTGTAATTAGTTTCAGTTTGTGAATATGTTTGTCATCCTAATGTAATGTTTCAAATGTAAGAGTAACATATTTTCAGAGAAACACAATATAAAAGAGGCCTTCAAAATATTGAATGCATCCATGTGCTAACATCATGGTGAGACATATCCCAGAGCAGCATATTCTGTATGTATTCCCGTCATTTTCAGTCAACCATACCACTATATCATGGTATTAATAATTGGTGTGGGACATATGTGGCACTGTTCACACTCTTAACACTAACAGTGTCAATGTCTGCAACCGTTCATTGTATTTTCCGTAGATTCTAAGCGACAATAATCTATAGTGCATGGACTGACTGACTGTGGTGACCTCCTTTAACACTCTTCTACTTTAAACGGACCCTATTTTAAGAACTCCTACATTTTGTTCTTATAGTTTGAGGATGTACATCTTAAATATGTAAATGTAGTCATAACTAAGAACAACTCGTTCTCTCGAAACCGCCAAACCGCTGTTGACAACTTGATGTAAATCTGCTGTCTCTGGAGATTTCAACTTAAAGAACCTGTTACAACCTATAGAACTCGTGTATAAACGCATCAAATGAGAGAGATTCTAAATCCGAAAGAGTTTACTATTATCTGTGATGGATCCTGAAGTATATTTGTAGGACATTTGTCATCCCTACTTCCAGTCATTGCCTGACCTCATCTACAACCGGATCTGTGTAGCGGATCATACCTTGAGGATGCTCGTACATTGATAGATTTTTCATCCAGCTAATTTAGTTTCTTTCTAATTTAATTTTATATGTTATGTGTCGAGATTTACTTCCTTTTGTGTTCCACACCATGTATATTGCTTACATTAATTTGTTGACTGGTCCATGGTAAATCCCTTTTCGGCGGCAGTGAGGAATACGAATCAGATTTTTTTCTTAGTTATATTTAAGATACTCTGCAGATAATCTAAATAGTAGTGTGTTAATATGTCCGGTCCGTCTGATATTATAGTTCAATTTCTTTATGTCTATGTTCTATCATTTTACAAGTAACAGAGTACTAGTCGCGAGACGCGAACCCTGCTCAAACAAGCTCAGTGCACATGCTCGTAAAAAAGGTCCACAGTGCAGAAATCCAGAAACTGCTACCGTTGGTGATCTTATGCTGCCTTCACCTGTCTGACAAACATGATTCATCCTGCTTATATTTCTGAATTTCTGGTAAACCCTGCTGAAACGTACGGGATATTTATATAAGTGCAACGATCACAAGTTTTGATAATAGGGAAACCTCCCGTTGGTTACTGGCGCATACTGAATATTTGTATTGGCACAGGAATCATACTACGGGAATCGGCTGTGTCATGAATATTCATTAACTCCTACACCGCTTGCGCCGTGTACACGTTTAATACCTTTGACTCTACCCTCTGAATGAATTACGCAGTGGTTCAACACGGCTGCTCTCGCCTCACATTAAGCTTTCACTTAACTAGAACAGGCACAACAAACGCTACCGTCAGTACACATGATACTGTGAATTGTTGTATTTTTACTTCGTGACACATATCTTCAAAGCCGCATATCCTTTGATATTTTATTTTCTTTTTTTATTTTTTAAACAAATAAACTAGTATATGTGTGTGGCCTGCTACTGTGACGTCAGATACGTAAGGGTGTAATGTTTACACGCCCGGGTTAATTTGAGATATAATATGATATTCTGATGTTTATTAGTAAGATTGTCCTTCCTTCAATCAATACACACGTACATATATATGAATCATATTGATGCAACAACATATGTGAGTTAGGGGCACTGTTCGACGATATTATCTACATCATGCATCAAATCAGAAACCACATTTTAACTCCTAGCTAGCTTATCAGATTTGTAAAATCCGTCTCCACAATATCAACACTAGCCGTATAGTCCAGTGTTATGAAAGACTAGTATTGTTTCTGTATTGGCGTGTCACGTGAATGAACATGTGACACATCTAAGGGGCGGGGAGGGGGATCGAAAAGATTAACGCTCATTTTTGGAATAGATAAATTTGAGATCAGAATTTGAGTGATGAGATTATGCGTGCAGTGCCTCAACTTTTTTGCCCCGAGAGCGTTGTGGATCACATGGGGGAAGTGCCTCAGCATTATTCCGAGAGCGATGTGTAAATGATTTCGCAAATGAACCATTTTTTTAATTTTCAATAATTTTTGTTATTTATTGGTTGTATGGTTGGCTGTTTTTTTAAGGACAGGATATCTTAATTACATACGGAAGGATTTGCTTCATATGTGTTCATAGCTGTATGCTTCAGAGTGAATATTAACTCTTATGTGGAATGTGTTCTCCATTCCTTAAATGCAGGCATAAACTTTATCACAAATAATCTTTTGTAGCAAGTAAGGAATTAAAGATTAATTGGTACACCAAATATCACATCAACAAAAAATCGTCAAGCTCATAGGAATCCTACTATTTTGCATATATTGATCGAATAGACTTGATTTTAGGTGTTCTGGAAACAATGGTCCCGGAAAAAAACTTAAAGAATAATAGGTCACCTAAACTCATTTCCGGATTCCTCACGTGTCCTGTAAAGATTTTCCCACATGTGAGGTTTTAAATTCCCAGAACATAAAGACAGGATTTTTTTGCCATGCTAAAGACACATAAATACATACAAAACAGATATACGTCTATCGTTTACTCAGTGGATATCATAAAAGTTTCTCATACAGCTGATTTCACGGAGCTATTAGTTGGCACAGTAGCTTCATACACAATGTTATCCACAATAAAATCGCATTCTATGTCAGTATCTATCTGTAAATCTGACCCACGAGGCACCGCTCTTGTTACATTGTCTGCAGATTCATAGACAATGTTTTCTGTTATAACATGACAGCCTATGTCGCCATCTGGCGACGTCTCCTGATATTCTAATGTTGCGTTTCCTTGAATGACGGTAGAATGTTTCATTTGTTCACATGTCTTCACACCATCTCCCTTGCCAATGTCTTCAAGTTCTGCATAATCTGGGTCCTTGCTTGTTTCCATTCTAACTTCTTTTCCCGGGATTTCATCTGATATTTTGATAGCTTCAATTCTTCTTCGCCTCTTCCTACACAATAATGTATACAGATGAATAGTCGTTACAACCTTTATAGATAGTGTGCACAGGGTATTAAAATTATAATGTGTGTAATAATGAACTGGCTTTAAGGAAAAACATATTTGATATTTCAATCTTATAGTGGATACTAAGTTAAAATACACATATTTTTCATTTTCAACATATTGTACTTTCTTTTAAAATCCTTGATACCCTTTTTCCTAAAGAAGGCAATTATGCACAATAATCTCGCCTATGTTTAAGACGATTTATTTGCCTGGAAGTAATATCGTCTTTAAGTGAGTGATATTGCCGATCAAAAATTATTTTAAATTCATTTTAAACTGTAGCTCCAAAATAAAAATGAATTAACCATCTATATAAGTAAAGACTCGTTACTTACACAACACAACAGACCAACGTGGTGGTAACCATAGCAACCAATATTGTTCCTACGACAGCGCTGCCGAAATTCCTGAAAGTCAACCTCTGGCCTTTTTCCACCTTAGTTTTTCTGTGTACTAATAATTAAAACACGTTTTACAGTCAGAGGAAGAGCTAACACTATATGTTAATCCCGACCTACCAAACACTTGTTTTTAAATATGTAAGTGTCCAGGACGCATCATATCGTTTATATTTACGATCAAACTGCCAACGTGTCATGTATTCCATGTTTAGGGCATGTATTCTATATATTAGATTTTATCATGCACACAAACTTTATTCTAAAAGAAACGTTAACACCAAATCGCTTATTTAAAATTAATTAGGTTCCTATATAGGCGGAATCTAGCAGTTTACTTGCGCCCCTTGCTGATGACATTGCAAAGCAAGCATTTCTTGTCAAATAATATTATGATCAGGCTATCAGGTTTGTTGCCACGAATCACGTTATCGCTTCAGCGCGGCATTTGAGAAAGGTAACTGTGACGAATATCAAATTATTATTCATTGCGAATATCAAATTATTATTCATTGCAGGAACTTTCGGAGAGTAACGTAAGTTACATTTAGAACAAACTACACATTTCTACTGCGGAATTTTTAAACACTAAATCAACATTAGAGTCTGAAGTGCAATAAACCAACTACCGATGGTCATGCAAACTGTCATTTGCAAAAGATGGAAAAATAGTACACACACATACATGCACATACACACACACACTCATATATATATATATATATATATATATATATATATATAAATATTTCAAACAATAGCATTATCATTAACACAAATGGTGTTAACGTAGAACGATAATTAGCATATGTCCATAATATTGAGTCCTTACAACAGTATTTTTTAATCTGGTATTTTAGAAGCCCTTTAAGAATCGATTTAATATTGTTGGAACAAAAGGCCTTGCATATGAAGAAAGGTTCCCTAGCCCAGAGATGTCAGAAGACGAGGAAAAATTTAGTTAAGTTGTAATTAATAAAATTCACTCTCAACCCAATGGACACTTACAGTTTTATCGTTAAAGATTAATATAATCGGTTAAGATTTATATTATATTCGGCTGGTCTGTGACGAATTTCATGGTTTCTAGTATAGTAATATTTTTTAAGGTTCACTACAGTGTTATAAACACGTAGATATAAACAACAGCCTCTGTTCGGTGATCTCCTTATTTTCTGGCATAATGTTTATAAAAGCTCCTTTCGATTACCTTTCGAGTATAAAGGTCAGATAGGTTGTTGGGCCCCTTTAATAACCATGTACCTCCAAGTCTTACTTTGACAGATGTAATTACTTTCCCGCTCACAGTCCGGTGCTTTCCACTTTCCTTTATTGTTGATCAACAAACACCTGTCAGTTCTGGGTATACGGTGTATGGAACTGTCCCAGTGGTCTGTGATAACTTTTCGTGTGTTGAAGCGACCTATATTTTCGTTTAAGTTGACCATCAGTTTATTTCATTTAATTTTTTCATATGAATTAAAACATTATTTAAATAAGTCTGCAGTCTTACGTTTTTACAACTAATCCTGATTGTTTCGAGTAAAATTGTTAGTGCACAATAGTGCACAATAGATCGAGAATAACTTGCAGATACAATTATCCGAAAGTGATATTTTATACATACATTCCGGTATATTATGCCAAGTTATAACGGTGAAAGCCAATACAAAACAATAAATGTCATAGAAATATAGTTAATATGATTTGCAACAAAGCATGATATGCTAAGGTAAGTGAGGTATCTGAATCACCACTGTCGGTTTCGCCTCATCGGCTAATCAGGTGACCTGATGAACCGATAAGGCCAAACCGAAGGTAGTAATTCAGATTCATCACATGCCTTAGCATATATATATATATATATATATATATATATATATATATATATATATATATATATATATATACATATATATATATATATATACATATATATATTGTTTCGTTATACTGGTGTAAAAAATACCTGACCTTGAATATTGTTCCACTGCCATGCATTAGTTGTTGCTGAAACCCATGTATTCTCATTTGATCGTACCTTATCTGTTAAATTACCGTTAGCTTGATTCAGATATGTCAGCTGCATCACAGTGCTATTTTTTGGACATTTCAGGTGTGACATGGTCCAGTTAGTCAAAATATGCTTCACGATTAGCGTCCCATCATCTGAGGAAACATTGAAAGAGTATTATTATTGCGAAAGCTTAAGATGTATGTTATAATTAAGTAATTGCAATCGTTGAACATAATAAACAAAATAGGAGAGACTCATGCATGTGTAGTGTTCCTGATGAAACGCCTCCGACAAATGCCTCCTTTTCTTCAAATGATGTTATTTAAATGACAAAAATGTAACTTAAAATATTATAGGTTAATGCTTTGTCCATCAAATTATAATTTTTACCAACACCAAGCACTGAGCACTTACATATATATCCGGTGTGATGAAGTTTACTTTAAATACCTGTGTCATCCTTGGGTTCACAAATAGTTTTTAAAGTCGAGGAGCATTCGATCGACTTAAAAACAATTCTCTGGTTCCTGGGTCGCGGAACGTCCGTACGTGAAACAGCAAGACAAATCGGCACGCGAAAGCGGTCGTTTGCTGTTTCAGCACCACGGTCCCATGAATAAATACCTACACATACACATCTAAATGAAATATCACATGAACGTCTCATTCATACAAACCAATATTATTGTTAACCCTATTCAAATATCAGTTCATTCGTTCACAACTTGACTTTTCTTAATAAGAATCTGTCACACCTCTGCAGAGGTCCTTATGAGTTCCGTATTAGAATTTTTCAATACGGAGCCATACGCTCAACATTTCTAAAGCTTTTTTTTATTACTTTTACTTAGGTGTGACGCTTATCGAGCGTATAAGTAACGAATTAAGCGCATCCATTGTATATGAGATGCTTATGAGTTGCATATGCAGTGCGCAACCTGAATTTTTGAGCTTCAAATGCAGTGCTCATGCCGAGCGTGTATCCGACGCACCCAACGTTTGCCCACCGCATGTCTGACGCACATCCGACGTATTCCGTGCGTATTCCCGCGGCATTTCTGCCGCACGCCGCGGCGATGTAGTCATCGTACTTACTCCAAATCTGGAGTGAAGCTTGGATGATCTGCGAGTACGCTTTCTGTATGCTACCTGTGCATTTCTCATAAGTTACAAAAAAGTAACTTGTTCGGTACTTGTTCGTGCAATACGTCGGCATTCGCTATGCCTTCGTTCGGCGTGCGTTGTATCTTCGCTGCAAGTACGCTATGTACACGTGCAAAATACGTACGTAGTTCATAGTCTGACGTGATGCGTGCCGAGAGGTCAGCATATTACCGCGCATGATCCTCTTATTCCGCACAGATACATGGCGTACTCGTGCCGCTCGACCGATGAGGGACCGATGCGCTACGTCTTTATAACTTATGACCTGCGTAACAGCGTGCATGCACAATTTTTTCCGGCGTAAGGTAAAATAAATGTTTAATTCACTTCTAGATCATCAACAGTATATGTGTGCTTATCAAGAAGAACTTCCTCCTGTCAGCTTCCCCTTCTCTGATCGACTTAACTACACGAAGCTGTGTCGCTCTTCTACAAATGGAGGATGGATGCTTGTCGACATTTAATCATTTCTTAACTAAATATACTATTTGCCTTGGAAATCTGTACATAACAATGTATATAATGAATATAATATTTGCTTTGTAAATCTGTACATTACGTAATGTTAACGCATGCAAACATATACCTTGCGTTCTCCATAAGATGTAACTCGGCTTCCGGTAGTAGAGGTATTTCATTTTTATTCAATATTATTTTTCCATAACCAGGGCATCATGTCGTTCAACAGAAACTTTCCGCGATATTACCGATGAATATATGTGTGATCGGTTTTTAACATTTCCTTTTCAGGAAAATCACCTGATGTTATCACGTTAATTCAGAAACTAGAGTGGTCTCCTGTGAAACTTTTTTAAAGCAAATTTGAAACTGTTATTATTATATAATCGACGACAAAACGCTGGATGTATTCAATATTGGGCTGCGGTACATGCCAACCAAAACATTAGTTTAGGGTCAGAATTCCAGTTGGAATCTTTTTTGAACAATTAGCTTTTTTAATGTTAACAGTTTTTCAAATTACGTGCTTATATTCCCCTAAATTAAGCTTGGGTGGACAAATCCAGATCTGCTAAGAATATGCAGCAGACGTTAGAAATAGCCGGCAATAAGTACTAAAGACTGCTTGACCCTATAATAATGAAATTTATGCTAATTTAACACTGACAAGGATTACAAAAGAAATAATCAATGGATGTTAACACACATTACTATTTAACAAAACACACTAAATTACTTTTTGTATTTTTCTCGTTTATAATTATGAAAAATGACACCTAGAAACGGTTTGAATAAATATGTAAATTAGGCTAACCGAATATGTTTTAAGAAATCTGTATATTTCTATAAGATCCGTTTCTAGTGGTTATAGATTGGTCATCTTCAAAATATCTAAATATTAATCGAAATATCTTAAAGGATTGATTTACCTCATAACCTATCAGTAAAACAAATAAATATACACAAGCTATTTCATTAACAATGTAAAATACGAAAGAACAATCACTGGACCTTTGATATTCCTATCGTTGAATACTTTCAGTATTTTCCATTATCTAAAACTTATAAGTTTTACATATAGATTTAATCTATATTCAAATAAGTTAATTCAAAATGTTTTTAATACAAAATGATACAAAATAATTTGTAATATCAACCAGTTTTTTTTTATTATGCAAATATGCAAATTATCCTGTTTGGTTATACAAGGTACGGAAAGGTCTTAGGACTCATTTGATCCTACGGAAGGAAGCAGAGGACCGTTGACTTTCCATAAAACAGTTTTACTTTGCTCCCGTCTAGAAAAAAAAAACGTTTAAATTTCAATTGATTAAACGATACTCCTAAACGCTCAAATTAAAACTAAAATGGACTTACTTCCTCTTATGTTTATTGCATATGAAGAATTTATTTCTTGGCATTGTTGATCAATTTTGAAGTAGCATATTTCATTGCAAATGTGGCTTATCTGGTTTGATCCGAAAATACTTTCGCAGCACCACTTCTTCCCTGTTTGAAACCTGCCATTTATCTGAAACATACATGGCTAAATCACAAATAGATAAATGTCCGACAGTTGTTTATGCTTTATGTATTTCATTACTGTCTATGTACATTATTATATATTGCAATGCATCGCGACTCAACAACACGTGCTGCAAAAACAGAACATAAAAGAGTGCATTTGTCACCCAACTGTGAGAAAAAGATATGATAAAAACCGATGTCGCAATAGTTAAACTTCACTCCCTTTATTAACCGATGAGGCGAAACCTGTGGTAATGGTTGAGATCCATTACATACTTAACATATCATGCTTTCTTGCTAAATACGTGTATAGAGCGCTAATTGACCGCGGAGGATAGATTGCATGCTCACGGACCATTCCGAGGTTTTTGAACTCACTATTAATAGAGTGGCCATGGATCTCTTTGTTTGTACCTTTTTCTGAAGCTGTTGTAGCGTTGGGGCAGAAGGGTTCCTCCTCTTATTAAAACAACCTCGATCATGTATTTTTTCAGTGGTTCCGTTGGCTGATCCCAAAGTACATGTGAATAAAAAAACAGGGGAGAAATAGAAATATACATTAATAAAAAAAGTAATATAAAAACACATCACCTGATTCCAAGGGGGGGGGGGGGGTCATACCAAAATCCATTGGTGATAGGTCAAACAAAGATCAAGAGGATGGAAATGTTGGAAATGTAACCAGGGAAACAAAAAACTTCCCTATCTTGGTCAGACTAGAGTTTTCTAATTTATGAGAATCTGGCACATGTTGGCAGATCTGATCATCCCAGTGTAACGCCTGCGCACAGCTCACCGATTAAAAATAAAAACTTTGACCCAGTCAAGGTGTCTCACACGTCCACATTTGAGTCAAAGAGTCACCAATGCGAAAATCTGCCTGTATATAAGGTCTTCTTCGGACGTAATAACTGCCACAAAATATAAAGAAAACGTTTACTGAGTAAGATCAATGTTGAGGGGGTACTTACAAGGATTATAGCTTGTACTCCAAGAGTTTTGAACATTTTAAATTTAAATGCGGATATAAGTTTCAACCAGCCAGGTACCATTTCAACAGAAGTAATTACAGCTGACAATGAACTTTTTCCAGTTAGATATTCTCGGACTACTTATCTCAACTATCAAACCTAAAATTAATTGTTGTAGTAATCCAATAAGCTGTTTACAATGCACATACCAGATATTCCTCAATTCGTCTATATCACAAAAATAACATGAAACAAAATGTGACAATTAATGTTATTTGTTGTTGAACAATTATCTTACCGGATGTTTTAATTAACTAAATCTATTCTCGCGATGACACACGCCCCATGCTATATGCATATATGGCTATATAATAACCACCGTACATTGTTGGGAAATGATTCATGTGACAATTACCATCACTTGACGGTGTAATCGCTACTCTTTTGAATATTTTACAGCGCAGATTTAATTTTTAATATTGCACTCATAGCTTTTATGATAATATGTTAGAAGGAGTGTCAGCTTACCAGAGTTTGGTTAAATTGTAAAAATTGTAAACGTACGGACTACTTAACAGAGTACGGGGTTGGTTATTAGAGAGTGGGTTGCTGACCAGGAAAAAGGCTGCTTTTCACAGAATGCGCTACTTATCAGGGTACAGCCTAATTAGAAGTGTACGGACAGGGATGACTTTCCAGAGTACGGGCTGCTAACCAGAGTACGGCCTACTCACCAGAAAACGGGCTACTTACCCGAGTACTAGCTACTTGCTAGAGTACGGTCTCCTTACATTAGGGGCTAATTACCAGGGTATTGGCTTCCTACCAGAGAACGGGATACTAACGAGAGAATGGGCTAATTACCAGAGAACGGGCTACTCACCTGAGTACGGGCCACTCAACAGAGTACGCGCTACTCACAAGAGTACGGGCTAATTACCAGGGTACGACTATAAACAGGAGTACGGGCTACTCAACAGAGTACGAGATACTCACCAGAGTACGGGCTACTTGCCAGAGTACAGGTTATTTCCAATATGCAGTCAACTTAACCATGTAGGGTTCTTTGTCAGAGTCCACGAGACTTCCTGGAAAAGGGACTACCTCCAAGAGTGGGGGCTTGTTACCAAAGTTGGGAGTACCATCCAGAGTGCGTGCTAATTACCAGAGTACTGAATAATTACCAGACTATGATTACTTACCAGAGTACGGAGTACTCAGCAGAGTACGAGCTGCTTACCATGGTAGGGGCTACTCACAAGCGTACGGGCGTATTACGAGAGTACGACTACTTACAAGATTACGGGCTACTCAACTGAGTATAGGCTACTTGCCAGAGTACGGAGTACTTACCAGAGTAGGGGCTACTTAACAGACCACTGGCTAAATACTAGAGTAGGAGCCAATTGCCAGGGTATAGGTTACTTCCAATGTGCCGTCCACTTAACCGTGTATGGGTTCTTTATCAGAGTAAACGTCATTTCCATGGGTAGGGGCAACTTACAAGACTACTTGAGTAGGGGCTTCTAACCAGAGTGAGGGCTGATTACAAGGGTAAGGGCTATTTACCCGAGTACGGCTACTTAGCAGAGCACGGGCTACTTACTAGAGAAGGGGTTTATTACGAGAGTACGGGCTATATACCAGACTACGGGCTACTCACTATAGTATGGTGGACTTACAAGAGTAGGGGCTACTTACCAGACTGCGGACCAATTACCAGAGTACGGGCTTATTGTCAGAGTACAGGTTACTTCCAGAATGGAGCCCACTTAAAAGTGCATGGGCTCTTTATCTTAGTACACGTCACTTCGATGAGCAGGGGCTACTTACCAGAGTACGGACTTTTTACCACAGTAGGGGCTACTTACAAGAGTACGGGCTACTTCCAGAATGCGGCCCACTTAACAGAGTATGGGCCCTTTACCAGAGTACACGTCACTCCCCATAGTAGGGGCTACTGATCAGGGTAGTGCTCCTTACCAGAGTATTGGCTACTTGCAAGATTACCTGCGACATATTTGTGTATGGCATAGTTATAAGAGTATGGGCTACTTAACGTTAGTTTCCAGATTATGTGCTCCATACCAGTGCATGGGCTACCTTGTAAATTATTAGCTTGCCGCTTCAGACAGGAGCATGGCCTACTTAACAAAATTTGTGCTGCTTTCTGTAGTACGGGTTTGTTACCAGATCGTGCATTTATGATTGTGAGGAAACAGGTTATCCCTTATAGGGATCATGAATTCTCAATTTATAGGTGCTGATATGAAGGGCAGAATTGTTAAACATATTTTGGTACATTGGAAGGCCAATTAGATAACATGTAAAGGAAAACACGTTAACATCTCCGTATATTTGAATACTCATGGTGAAAATCCAGCATAGCATATGCCACATTGAACCCTAAGCTTTTGCTTTACCAGCTCAATACACGTTGTGAACGATGTACAAGCGATATCTCACCAGGATGGCACAGGGTGAATAATTAATGGGTAAACAGGAGAGTATATGTTCATACCATCAAGCTCCTGTCAGCTACGTTTTCATGGGCCTTGATTCAACCAGCCGCTCCGGCTGAACAAGGCAACTGAACCAATCAATATCACACCTTTGATACGGGGCTGCTTGAGTCCGTTTAGTGCAATATTTTGATAAAACGTGTAGCATTACCGTTAGGGCATCGGTAATCTGACAAATCAAGTAAAGTCATATAACCCTGTTCCGTTTCTGGCGCATGTTCTTGTTCAAGTTTGCGTAAAAAGTGTATTGTTTTCATTTATCTCGTGGAATTTGGTTCATATTCGTGATTTCTGTCTAGGCACTTGCAGGCTTGATCATTATTCATGGAATAGAGCTATTCCTTAAGCAAGGCATCTAAAAGTGTAGGTTCCAGAAGCTTGATAGTATTAATTGTCATAATACGGGTTGGGTATGTCCAAAGAAAGGGTGGCTTTAATTCGGATAAATAAGGGGGATAGTTTGTGGACTTTGAGGTCATTTGAGTACAAGAAAGTCTTTGATATTGAACTTGCGCCTAATAAAGAATAAAAGAGTCAAAATAAAATTTTAAAAGTGCGGCGAATTCCCTTTTTTATTTTTGAAATTTGAAAATGAAACATTGAGCTTCATATATCATATATATTCTAAGGAGTCTCACCGTGTATCCAGTTCCAGCTCAGTGGCCTACTTTTACCACCGAGCCAGGCGTTATTGAAATTTGTTTTATTTAGGAGATGTATTAGAACATCATGGACATCATCTGTTTCATCAGATGCAAGGCGTCCGTAGTTCTGTTTACAAACCGAGTGTGCTTCATACCAGGATACTCTTCTTCGGAACAAACAAAACGTCTCTGAAAGAAGAATGCTCATGCACACACACACATATATAATATATTATATATATTTCAATACATGCATACGTATATAGTTCAAATAAACATATTGTTGTACATTCTAATAACATATTTTTTTTTTGTATTTCTTTGTAAATTCATTTTTTATGCAAATAAGAAAAATGTTTAGAAAAAATTGCAGGGTTATGTTATTTCATAAAAGATATTAACTAGTCAATAGTCATGTGTCATTTATCAATCACTAGGCCAATGATTGAGTCAATAAAGGTAATAATGCATATATAATGTCCCTTTTTATAGAAACGTACTTATGTGTTTTATAGTATCATATAAAAAGTACGAGAGAGATATATTTTTATCTTATATTTTCTTTTTTTTTTGGGGGGGGGGGGGTCAAGTTGATGACATGCAAGAAACGAATACTCTGCTGGGAATAACAGTGTTAGAGCACCTTTCTAAGTCTGAACTTTGGTGGAAGAAACTGCCATTATTTTCATGCTTGCTTAATTATTTACTATGTATGCATAGTATGCACAGCTGCAGAGTCGAATTCGAGTTTCGGACTACGTTACAGGGGCTTATACTAGATTATCCTGGTATCACCGTGGCTTGGTTTAGCACTCCTGTGGGCCCTAGGTATCTGCCAGTCCCATTTCTGGGTCATAGCAACTAGGAACCCTCGAAAGGGTAGGAAACCGGCATGTAACTGTTAAATGGAATCGAACGTAAATAAATGTGGATATAAATATTAATATTCCATGAAATTCCAAGTTGTGTATGTAAGTTTTGTCCCAACGATGAGTACCCTTCTACGCCCTCCCCCCCCCCCCCCCTTCCCCTCCCCCCCCACCTCCCACGTCCACCATTACCAGTCATTTTGCCACCGTGCGAGTCACCCCCCACCCTCACCGGGGAAGATAAATTGACGCCACTGAAAGAAACCTTTATACGGCAAATGTATTTAGTATATATAATGAAATTAAACAAAACAGACCATGAAGACCTTACGGATGCATGGTTAAGGGTGTATGTAAAAATCTGTGTGTATGCTTTCCTACCATTTCCAACGTTCTGGCAAATTCTGTCAGTAGCAGCTGCCTGTGAAGCAAACAACAGTAGCAACTGCAGAATACTTGAGCCAAGATTCACCAGCGGTTTATTCATGTTGGTCGACCTGTCTTTACGGTAACATTGTGAAATAATAATGATCAAGTGTTCAGGGGACATACGATAAACAATAAAAGGATATACCTGTTCTGTATAACCAACGTGCGTTAACGTCGGTCACAGGACGTACATCTGCTGATTAGATGCTTATCGCATATCCTGTATAAGCGTCACGTTATCAGGTCAGCTGAGTATCAGTCTACTCTTCTGTAGGGATGACCATCACGGATTTTAAACTCATGCGAGCACCTTTTGTAAACCTTGAACTTTAACTCCTTGTGAATCGATATGCTTCCCGAACAGGCATATCTTTACCTCCTTCTAGTTATTCAGAAAACGAATCTTCTTATTTGTGGTATTTCTTTTAAAATTTCTTTGCAATTCTGTTCCATTGTGCACATATCAGGCATCAAAAGCAATATTTATGTAAATAAATCACTCGATATATTTGGCTTATTTTTTTTACTGTGTATTGGTTCTCAATGGATACATCCACGTATCCATGTAGATGACGGCATTAAATTTATACATATCATGATATTATTGTTAATGAATCGACAGAGGCAGGTATAAGTCACATCCGTGTTACAGTAATGGCGTTCCTTGTATTTTATAAGCCGCACAATTAATTATCATTTAACCACAGATTCAACGGCCGCCCTGTTGTATGGCAAAAAAACGCAGGAGAGCCCGTGGTATATATATATATATATATATATATATTAATAAATGCGTGAATATAAAGGATTATATACCAGCACTTACATGCAAATAATCTATGGAAATTGCGGAATTAATTGAGATTAATTAATGTAAATGACCATAGCCCGAATTATGCAAAGAGACGAAGTGTCTGCATCCAGTTTGTTTTTCTCTGTTGTCTTGGAGTATGACATCACTGTCAATAAGACATGGAGGATATCTGCAATTGGCACCGTGCCAGTATAGGTAATTGGGACGAGGGCTTCTTGATTAAACACACTGATATTAGCATGCAATATTATATTGTTTCGTTCGTTTTTTGCCCTCTGAACACCCCGATGTCCAAAACACATGAATAATTACAATATTAAAGAGTGATTACATAGTAAAAGGTTAAGATGTGGCAAACTGGGATTCGGCAAACTCAACTCAGCATTCTGGAGGTCGGCAAAATGGGAATCGGGAGACAAGGAGGATACCCAACAGGTTAATGACGTAGTCATAGTGACTTCACAATGATTGAAGATTAGTGCATAAACAGCGATCATCTGAACGCGATGACATAAATAAATAAAGGGAATATAAAACAGTTGGGACGGATAACCTAACTGGAATTTTCCGTAGTCAGTGTAAATTAAACAAGCTTTCTCAAATCGACGAAAGGTGTGGCCAATGTATATTTGTTGTCAATATCTCTAAAAATTATCAAGGATATCCAGCAAAGAGTCCAATAACGAACCACTTTTGAATGCTGGCCATTGGTTGTCAATTTCACGACATACAGTTTAACCTGTGAGCCGGATTTGATAGCAACCAGGCATTGACGGAGGTATGCGCTCTCTGATGATTATCAATGCGTTCATGTCTCATTCATCACTACAACAATTGAATATCTATTCCACCATGCTGGCTATACCACTGGTGATTTACAATAAATCCGTTGCCAAAATTTATAATGAAGTGCTATACTTACAACATGCACCATAAGGGCTGGGTATCGCCTACACATTTTATATTGCAATATATTGCGATATGTGATAGCGTTTTGCCATCACGTTATTCCCATCACATGAAATTCATATGGAATCAGTGTATTTTATATTGTATATATGTTTTATTAATATTTTTAATAATAATAATTCATCCTTTATCAAGTTAAATATATTTACATAATATAAGCTGATGCGGATCAGTCTATTCTTAAAACAAAATATAATAATGTTACTTTCTATATACTAAGAAAAGCATATGAAAAGAATGATTTAAAATCTTTTCTTTTTGGCCTTACATTTGCGAATAACATGGAAAATAGAGCAGTCTGGAGTGCGGTTTAGCACAGAGAGGGATAAATGGTTAGCACAATCACAGCTGTGTTTTTTTTTATTGATCAATTGTTGTATTTTCTCTTTTTATGTAGTTGGCACGTATATTGATGCCGTTTTTACGGTTAAATATTTTGTGGTTCCATTTAACCTTGATTCATATGATCTGTATTGAAAATATTCCATTGGGTCCAAGTGGACCCCAGTGGAAAACAATGCACGACAGAAGATTATTGTGTAAATATTGTCTCTTGTGTTACTTTTGATTTAGCAATTCTTCATCTATCATATTGTTATTAACATAGGGATATAATATTTTGCATTTATTTCACATCCCATTCAAGCACAGTTAGAAATCAGACAAGCTACACCATATTTCAGACGCTTAGTATAATTCTTGAGCGCTACAGTGACCCTTCAAATGCTGAATTATGTGATGTGGGCGAGAATGATGGCGATGATCGTATTGGTTGTCCTGAAACTGATTGTCCCAAAGTTACTTTTGAAGTTTCTTCTGTTTGTCATGCCTTCCTTGTGCAAGACCTTTATGACGGCCTTCTTCTTCAACGTTTGCAAAGTCTCCAGGCAATCTAGAAATCTGTGAACTCAGCGTTTTTTAAACCTTAGGATGTATGATGTTCTCCTACACGCGGCCTAGGGAACCCCAACAGCCGAAAAGCGTTGCTACCCCTGTCTCACACCAGACAGGCAGACACAAAAGTTTGCCAATGCTGCACCATCTGTGACAGTCATGCCTCCGCTGATCATTCTATCCTTAGCATACAATGCGGTGAGTGTCGGGTAAGCTATATGTAAGACTGGAAGCAGTTTATTATCATTTTCATTTCCTTTGAGACTTTTGATGAGTTTCTTTAATACCAAAGATAAACAAGACTTTAAGCAGTTCATTCCTATTTATATCTCACTTTGTCATTATTTTTAATCAAAGTCTTCGGACAACTGGAACTGGAACCAGTGAATTTCTCCTGTCCTTTATAATTTTAGTTATACATTTGATAGAAGCAACTCTATTTATCATAGTGTGTTTTAATGTGAATAATATAAGCTTGATCATTTACTTTTAAAAGTAAATTTATAGGTTTTTTCTTTTACTGCAGAGAAATTTCAACTTTATCCGTATAATAAAAACAGTCCGGTAAATTTAATATATATATATATATATATATATATATATATATATATAAAATAGTGTTCATGTAACGACCATAACATAATGAAAGGAAATGACTTTATCGCCATTAGGAGGCCATTTAGATAGCCATTTTGGATTTTAAGGCAGGCCTTTCTTAAATTTATCTAAAGCATCATTTAAGATTCCCAGATATCCACAGCTAGCTGCTGATAAAAACATCTTTGTATGCTACTACCTGTTATATAGAAGTTTTTAAGGAAAAACATTGCTCATGGCCCATATATTGGCTGCAGTCCTAGATTTTTACTCTGTTATCATCTACATGTTTCAAAGGAAGACAATTTAGGAGATAGACCGGCCAAGTTCAAGAAATGGTTAAGACTTAACTGTTGCCTCTGACAGAGAATTCCAACGTTCTCGCACAGTCTTGTGACGCTAAGTGTCGGTACTGCCACCTTGCGGTAAATTATATAACTATTGTCTATCCTTTTATTTCTTGGACTGGTGAAATAGGGTTGGTCCGGGTATTCAGCGCCACTTATCACGGCCTCGCTGAACTAAGGTCTTTCCAAGTGATGTCAGCACTTATTGCGGTCGTTCATTTAGTCCGTGTGTTATTATACCTCATATGTCGTTTGCCACCTCTGTTCGACTGGCTTAGCTGCTTTACTCTTGGAGCGAGTAAATAAAACATGAAATCTCTGTCAACTTTAACTTTTCATGGATATTATACATGTACACTTATGTGGTGTACTGGTGAAATTGTAGAAGGCACCAAACAACTTTCAAAGTGCTAAATATACACATCAAAATACACCTGGGCGTGTTTTCGGTAGTAAATTTGACTAGCTGACCCTATTACCACATTCACCCCTAAATATTTCAATGAAACATCATCCACTACGTTACTTGTAAGCCCGCCCTTATTAAAACATCACAGACTTTATTAACTTGTTGTGAGCAGACGTTGATCAACTGGTACCCTGCACTAACGCCTACTTTTTCCAGTTCCAACGGCGATAATAGCGGAGCAGGGTCCCAGTCTAAATTTCATAGCAAAAGACTGTGGGACAGTCCATACAATCATGGCGACTATTTCTCGATGTAAAATTAGATGTCTTGGTTTTATTATGGATGTGTAGGCAACTCAGAATTACATTGGTGCTTGGACCTTTCAGAAGTTTTATAAAATATCCAAAGGCAACGAAAAGGTAATTATCTTATGCTGACACCGCCTAAAAAGATCACACGATTCCGAAGGGTCCCCCATTCGGAACCATACACGACTTTTTCATAAAAGTCCGCCTCAAGCGTTTTACCAACTTTAACAACTGGGAGGGCAACAAACCTTAATCAACTCTATTTGATACTGATAAATTAAACGCTAGCAATACGACCTGTCCAGCTTCCCTGAATACATTATTTTCCTGCAAATGTCAAGCACCAGCGCGTGCTTGGATCTGTTGATAGCTTGTCCTTCTACACGAAAAGCGTAATGTAGTAATATGCAAATGAGAGGGAATCGCCAGGTCGTCAAAGAGCCTTGTGACACTCTGATAAGCAAATCGCAGGGATACCCCCCCCCCTCCATTATGTTAGGGCGTTAGTTAAAAAGAGTAAACACGGAGCTTCGTGTAGCAGTGAATTTAATCACGTACTATTTACGTATTAAAGTAGAAAGAAAAATTCTTACACCTTGGCAGGGCTATGCAGGAGATTACATATTTGGTTTCGTTTCGCCTTGGGGTAGTGCAGGGAACCACCTTATAAGCTGATCGTGTACCTATTCAAGGAAACAGTTGTAATATGATTTCTGGACTTCAGTTGGATTTCGGACTACTCGAACATTCCATGACCTCACTACCCCTTGCACATTCAGCTCACATGAGCTTAGCATAAGCAATGATTTGTAAGGTAGTGTATTAAAATAGGTTATTTTTTTTTAAAACTTGCCATTTTATTTAACCTACCCCGGATAGGGAGCTTTTATCACAAAATAACTTACAATTGACTGACCTGATATGTCCAAGTTCTCTTATTTTTAGATATTAATGGCCATGTGTAAGCCGAAACTGTCAGAATATATGTTAATAAACCGTATTTTTATATATCATACGATTATATGATCTATTTCTACCCTTTATATTGATGATGAGTCATCAGTTTCTTCAGTTTGGTAGAGGTCTCATGACCTATTGTCACCTGATAACCTAAATACTGACCTATTTACATATTTTATAAATCATCTAAACATGCATGGCAGAAGCAAAAGTTGGATGAGAACCTTATTTTCAAAATTAATAAGTGACCAAGCTGAGAAGGAAGACATTCCCAAAAGGAATTTCATCATCTGAATGCCAAATTTTGTAAGTGGTATCACAATTCAACTGAAGCATAGCACAGAGGATAACATAGACCTAATTTCTGGTTTACAAGAAGGTTTTGTACGGACCTCCCAGAATGTCAAGTTAGAAGATTGCAAGTCCAATGGTTACGATTTGTGCCTTGTTAAGGGGCGTCCGCATCTTTGAAGATCTGAAGATCTAAAAAAAAAAGAATTTAAAGAAATTTTGAAAAATCCAGTTGGTGCCATTAGTCTACAGGAACTGATGAAACACCTCACGATTAATCTGCATGTAAAGAATCATGGTGATGAATGTATGAGTTCAGAAACTGAAGATTTTTGTTTTCAATTTTTTATTATACTATGGGTACTCACAGGCCCTATAGCTGAAAGGATATGGGTAATAGAGGCTTAACTTTAAGTTTCCTAGGAAACTTTTTATGGACCTCCCTGAATGTCAAGTTAGAAGATTGCAGGTCCAATGGTTACGATTTTTGCCTGGTAAAGGACGACCGCATCTTTGAAGGTCTCAAAAAGGGGAATAAATGCGTAAAAATTAGAAAAAAAATTAGTCGGCGCCACCAGTCTGCAGGAACTGACGAAACACTGAATGATGAATATGCATGCAAAGAATGTTCATGCAAAGATGTTCAATGCATTAGTGCACAAACCGGCATATGGTCCCACAAAGTACGGCAAAGACATAGGCCGTCTTGGCGAAACACCCGCCACCAATCGAGAGCACAGGGGCGTAGCCAAGGGGGGGCCGCAGGGTGCCATGCCCCCCCCCCGGCCACTCGTAACCAGGATTCGCCGTCATTTCGATATTTCACTTAATTTAATACAAATATATATATATATATATATATATATATATATATATTTATATGCATTAATATAGTGGCGGATATATGCTATCAGTGGCGGATCCAGAGGGGACGCCTTCGGCGCGCAGCCCCCCGTAGAGCTGCAATATCTATCATTTTATCATATTTTCGATTTTAGTGATTAATTTTCGTTTTCCATGTTTCTTATGATTATTAAGGAATTAGACTTTATTTAAGTTATCTGCAGTTACAATTACTTTCAAATTTATTTACTGAGTATAAGGATATTTATTAACAGCTGCAGAACAACTGCAGATCGATCGAGCACCGGGCCCTGGTTTGGATCGACCGTGAACAATCTTACGGCTCCTCTGGTGATACCGGTACTCAAACTCGCAATCTGTGTTGAGCTCTTAGGAGTCCCGTGTGCTGTCGAGACCACGGAACCCGGTAAAATGCAAAGTCTAACATAATAATTCAGTTTATCAGTTATTTCACCACGGGAATTACATTTAATAGATAATATTTTGATAGTTACAGACGTTATTGCGCTCTTGCACCATTGACTCGTTTGAAAGCGATTGAAATTTTATATCGTAATTTTGAAGAAATATTAAATATTGAACCTCTCAACAGTTTGACTACATAACGCAATGACATAAGGGAACAGTTTTTCAGGAACAGGAAACCCTGATTTTTCTGGTGAAAATTGCCTCAAAATGTCCTCTTTATATTGTATATTCAAAAATTTCCCAATATGTGAGAAAAACCTCCCCATGTATCTGTAACTAACCTTAATTACACCATGGTTCATAATTGAAAATAAAAAAATATATATTTTCATACACGAAAATATATAAAGTATAGTAAAAATTTACATCGGAGGGTAACACTACCTTGTATATATAACCGTATGCCAATTGCCCATACATGCAAATTAGCGCCCCCCCGCCACTACATTAATTTAACATTAGATACATACACCACCTTTTTATCATAGCTATATAAAAAAGGATTTTAATCCATTATCAGGTATCCTATGGTTATTATGATTAAATAAATCTTAACAGTGCTAAGGAGATTGATCATAAGTGTTTATATAACACTTAAAGCAAATACGAGTGGTTTCATGGTTCATCAAAGAGAAAACTAGTTTGCTTATGCGCCTGGTCAAATGTTATTGGGCTAGAATGAACGTAGGAGAATAGCAGGTTTACTCTGCAATTAACACTTAATTATTAGTAATGTTTCGGAAGGAATTTACCTGAACCTTCTGGGTTTATTTAAAATACATCTTATATACAAAGAGCGGGGATTATTCATTAGTTTTATTCTCAAGGGCCAGATGGCAGCACCAGTTTAACAGATCTAGTTAGAGCCCTGCGCGGTCTGGAATTTCGAGCCCGCACCCGCCATGAAAAACAAACTTTTTGCCATCAACCGCCCTGCCCCGCAGTTAAGAAAAACCCGCCCAACACCGCTCCGCACCTATAAAAAATATATAGCCCCGCAACCGCCCCGCAGGTTAAGCTTTCAGCCCACATCTGCCCCGCCCGCAGTTTTACCAAGAAAGTCAGCCGCATTCAACCCGCAAATAAAAACAAGGGACAACCAAAAAGGTAGCCGACTAAAGAAAAATAAAATTTATTTTCATTTATTTATAATTAATGACCATCTTTTGAAGCAGACAGCATCACCATGTTTGTTGATGGTATGAACGTTTCAGTTTTTTTCGCTGGTAAGGACAGAGTGTCACTTGCACAAAATTAAGGATTTTTATTTTATTTTTAAAAATGTTTTAAAAATTATTTGCTGGAACGTAAGTGATATTGTTAGACACACTAATCAAATGCTGCCTTTGTGTTTCCTTTAAATATTTCAGGCAATCATAAATTCAACCAATTCAAATGTTTAGCTACCAAAATTTACATAATTAAAGTGTAAACATATTTACGCTGCATATGTTGCCATACACGATAATATAAAATAGAATTCAACCATGAAGCAATCAATTTCTATAAAGTACATATACTTAAGACTAGTATGTTACACTGCTGGTCACCAGCTGCACTGCTTGGAGGACAGTATTTGCTCACCAAAGTTCACATCTTTTATTAAACAAACAGATAATCCTGATCAGTGAGGATCAGCTATAATGGGAGTCAACTCTATTTCATGGTCTCAAATGAGCATCATGCTCTTTATCTCATTCTGCTTTGCCAATGCATTCATCTAAACTTACCAGTGCTTTTTGGCTCATCCACGATGAGCACACCTCAGTCTTTGTGAGTTGTGGATTAAAGCTATATCCAGCTGTTGACAGAGCCAGATGCAATCTATGCATGCAGTGAGTATTTTAAGATCACTGGTGCAGGTAATACTCCTGGTGCTCTACTCTGAACAATGTTATGTAATAACTGTGACCGGCCACAACCGCCAAATATAATCTTTAAGAAAAATGTTGTTCACTTTGCGTCGTTTTCAACATTTTATCACCGCTTAAATATTATTCAGCTTGTATAAGGATCGGGTCACCACGTTGGTATAATTTATTAAACAACCACTTAATATATTTAAACAGGCTTGGACAAAATATACTCTTTAACAAGTGACTTTGTTTCTTTTTAGGCTTTCATGGCCTCGACACGCATGTTTTGTTTTGTGCGATTCATTGTCGCAGGTCAATTCAAATCCAAATTGACCCAGATGACCATTATTATGCTTCTAAAGGAATTTCACTCCCTGAAGGGGAAGTAATTTTTTTTAAATTAAAGCGCTATACATAGACCACATTACTACGCTTTCAATGCCAGGGTTTTTCAGTTAAATCAACAAGAGAAACGGAGAATGGAGAATGGAGAATGAGAAGGTCGTAACATATATTACTAGATTGGCTCTAAGGTCTGTCACTAAGACTATATTTCGCAGGCCGAAAGGCAAAACGAATCAAGCTGAAAGGTTCAAGCTTCAGAAGTCATAATATGTGAATTCTCTAAAGTTTTATGTTCACTCGTAATGATGCCTATCTCAGTAGCTTGCTACAAATAAAAGTGCTTTTGTTTTTCAATTTTGGCTCGATTCTTACTCTTACAGATAACTCTTAAGTGTTCAGTGCACTCAACTTTATGTTCTTAAGTGTGACAAGTTAGCTATAATGACATAATATATTTTATAGCATGCAATTATTTGGCCTCATAAAAAGTTAAGTACTATCGACTTGCTGTCAGGCTCGTTATAAATATTTTAATGTTTCTGTTTCTGCAGAACATGTTACCAAAGGTGAAATGATCAATATTGACAGTGTCTTGATCAATGACTTCGTTCTAGCGATCAAAACACTCAGCGCGACAACAGTTCACCAAACCCTAAAGTTTTATCGGGCTATAAATCAGAGTTGTAATGATAAGATACACGTTTCTACTAGCTTAATCATTCTTCGAACACTGGTCCGCTTCTCACATTGTACATGTGTTTCCTCTGAACTTAATAGGTGAGTATTCATTTGTTCCCTATAAATACTGTATATTTAAATACGTTTTCATCAGGATGCCGAAAATTTTTTTTTATCAGAGTCTACGTACACATCATTTTCTGTTTGGGCACGATCTGTACACCGTGTCCATTTAGAGTAAGAAAGTATTTTGCAGATACCCTCAGCTCCAAGTTATTTAGTGTTTACTTTCAATTGAAAATGGCTCGATACTGATAACATGCTATTTCACTGTAACGCATACTGTGATGAAAATAATGTCTGTTGAGCAATAAATTAAACCAACAAAACGAAACCTATTTATCGGTTTGCTGTTTGTTAACCGGGAGCAAATCCACCACGGATATAAACAAGAGGGTCCGCATTCCCGGTAACTCTATATATACCAGAATTTTATATTGGTAGAGTATCCAGTTTTAGATAAGGCAACTCATTTATTTTCACACATGCTTTCGAAGTGCCTAATGTTCGTCGTCTGTTGGTGATACGATCGGGTAGAAAGGTGTTTATATGTAGTAAATAAGTTAATAATGCAAGATACAGTGTATTTACAATTTGATTGGCTATAAGTAATGCATTAAACATGATACTGTGTGTCGGCGTGGTATACAGCAATGCACATTACAGTAATCAGCAATGCATCGGATCTACATATATGCGCACATCATTAAAATTATGACGTCACACCAAAGATTCTTTGGGGCAAGGTGCTGCGAAATTCCAATCGCAGCCATGCAAAAGTCGTCTGTAAAACACCATAAATCGTTCGAAGGCATAACACGAGTCGAATACTGATTTCTTCTGTCTCTGTGAAATAGTGAGAGGTAAACTTTCAAAATGCTTCGTCCTGAACATGAGTTGTTTCTCCGGATACGACCATCGGACCCGTTAGGTGTTCCAACCTAAGTCGCCACTATGTAAAGTTATAATAAAAATAAGTAAGTGGCATGACGCATGCATAACTTAATAAAGTACAATATACCTTGTTCACCGAGAGATCCGTGACTTGTGTCTAATATGGATCATGTGGGCATACATGCAAAATCGCGGAATTTCCTGAGTTGCACGTTCCGTACTACACGGTTCCGCGCCGACACACGGCATATTAGGTTTTATGTTACTTAATATCCAATAAGTATGTAAACAGGGCTTACTCTTCCTCTTACTCATAACATGTATGCATATATGTATGTATATGCCTTTAAAGGACGAAGAGCAATCAACAACCCCTTATTTTCATTATTGTTGTAGAGTTTCTTACTTTTGTTTCGCGAAGCAACTAATATTTGGTAAAGATATTGTTCAAAGGAATAAAACGACAGAACATAAAGAGAATTAAATACAGCGAGGTGAGCGAGATATTCGTCCTGCAAAGTAAACAGCAAAATATAAGGCCTTTATTAAGGCGTACGGTCATATGGGCCACCGTAGATATGGGTTTTAATCTAATCCAAAATAACTGTATAGTATGTTTCCAAACACCCAGTGGATTTCCAATGGATAAAGTAAAACAATGAAGCTAGTATAGTTTCTTATATATGGAAAACAGATGAAAACTGTTCCCGAGACATTTTATTTCGATTTTAACACCTCTGTGTGCATAGTAGAATTTGAAGAAAGATCTCATGTATTTTCTAAAATTAATATAGCTACCCCTTGACACATAAACATTTTAGTTCTGGTTTAGCCCAACCATTCAAGATGCGGTTGAATAACACATACCATTCTCAAATGAAAAGTACAGTCCACAATAACTTTTTTGGAGTAGGTTACTTAACCATTCGTATATCAGGCTTACATGACCTTGCAAAACGTCATATTCATTTTGATGTGTACTGCTATGTGTACTTCTATAATGAGAGTCTCTATTTGTCCATTTGATGGTCCATTAACAACAGTAGTATAATGCTCATATCTGTTAACTGTAGTCATACGTCGAGGTAAAACCTTTATGTGAGGTCAGATTGGCAAAAGTATATGTATGTTATCTTACACCGGAGGCGTACCAACCCGTCCCAAACGACATGAATGTATTAACACTGAAAGAAAAACAGCATTTTACAACCATTCATCAAACCATTAACGGAAATTCCTACACGCCGACAAGCGTTCAAAGATAAGACCTGCCAGGTGTACCGTCATAAAATAATATTTATTTGTCGACAGAATACCAACCAAGGAATGTCTACTACCCTGTTGGATAGCAGCTAGCGATGACACAGACGTTCATTATGTTCTGCCATTAGTGTGTATATAAAGCTTATACTTAGTCTTGATATCGCTGCATTACCTATTTTACATTAAAATCCGCCAAATATAAAGAAAACGGAAAGCTCAAAGATCGAAGTATAAATGTCTGTGTGTGAAAAATTTAAGTATATTCAATCCTATTCTATAGGAGATAAAATTATGGATAATCTACAAGACCGAATAAAAAAAAGACTATATTAAGATATAATCTGAATGTTTTAGATAAAAATGGACAAGAAGAAGTTACAGCTCATCACCACTAGCGTAGCTTACCTTCAGGCGCACCTTGACCCTTCTGACGACTTCATCGAGGCATTATGGGAAGGCGGTACAATCACCTCTGGCGAAGTAATCAAGATAAAAGTAAACCCACATTTTCGGCCATCAGCTGATATGAAACGCAAAATAAGGCAGTGTACTACCTTGCTTTGTTGTAGTTTAATTCCAAAACATGATGCCAATTATTTTTGAATTTGAACATTTTCTTTCATGCAGAATGAACAATCTCGCTGTGGCAGAATCGTGGATCTTGTGTCAATACTTAAGCACAAGAACAGCCGAGCTATAAGTCAGTTTGTCTCTATCAGTGACCAGTATGGATTCAAGCCAGTTGCTCAAATGTTCAAAACGGACCAAAAGTCAGGTGACAATTTTTATTCATTGAGGGGGCACTAAGGCTCAATTTTATATTATTTTTTTTTTATAAAAAATCATGTTTAGACTGTTTAACACACACACACACACACATATATATATATACATATCTTTATCTTTGGCATACAAGGAGGCTATACTGAAGTACAAAATTACTATATATATATTACATTTTCAGAACCATGGATATGCAACTTGAAAAATGAGATCCCTTATCTAAATGTTCCACACAAAATGATATATATATATATATATATATATATATATATATATATATATATATATATAAACTGTATATAATATGATGAAACAAAGTCTTGGGGAAATATACATACTAATAATTGTGTTTTGAGCAAAAAAAAATATAAATATATAATAGTAAATTATTACATGATCCATGCAGTAAATGTAAGGAAAACTATCTATCTGTCCATAGTTATACAGAAATTATGGTTTTGTTTAACGAAATATCACTGAATTTAAAATAGCACTGATCACACACAACAGTATTCTAATATAAAAGATTACAAAATTTAATTACATAAAAAAACTAAACAGTAAACAGTTCCCTTCCTAATCCTCCCTCCCCCTTCCCCCAGGATAACAGATACACGCACAACCATAACCAAAACACACCCAAATCACCAGACATATAAACCACCACAAACTAACCTCCACTTCCCATCTCCATCCTCACTCTCCTCCTACAACCCTGCCCCCCCCAAATAATAGCCACGCACACAACCACCACCAAAACACACGGAATCACCAGACATATAATTATCAAGCAAACTAAACCTCCACTCCCCATCCTCATCCTTTTCCTCACTCTCCTCCTACAAAACAACAAACTCAGGACTCTTCCATCCTTTCTTACTAACAACATCCAGCACTCTGCCCTTCCGCCAACTTCCACACCTATCATCCTCAAACCGCTGCTCAACATTCATCCAAACAAAATCTGCACACACCAAACTCACCAAACGTACAACACCACACTTAAAACTATTCACCAAATCACATTCAGACGATTCACCACCAACATTCTGCACAACGTCAACAAGCGAACGCTTACTCCTAAGAACACATTCTTTCACCTCAATCACACAGCATCTCTCCCATTCAGACTCATTCAATCTTTCAATCACCTTTCCGAGAAAATCGTCCACACAGTGAACAAAAGGCAAATCTCGCTTAGCCATTCTCCTACCTTCATTCACACAGTCATTTTCATCCATTATCAAAAACTTCTCTTTCTCATCATCAAGTTCACTATCAGACACACACACACACACACCGGTAAACAAAACATCTGCTTTCTTCACATTCTCGCAATCCTCATTGCTCATGCTCACAACCTTCTTCAAATTCACCACAAGCTCACCATACGTATACACTCGACCTCCATTGCTGAAATTTAGACATCCATCCACATTCACACACTTCAACACATGTTTTCGAAAACGCATTTGCACCTCAACCGCACGTCTCCTTCTGTCAACCCTGCATGCACACAACCTTTCATCCACCTCTTTCTCACTCATCCACAACCCCCCAAACTCATTCAGCTGCACAGTCAAATCCTCTGCTTTCACTCTGTCACGCGTATCCCTTCTTTTCTGCACACACCGTTTCTCCCTCTTTCTCTACGCTCTTCTTGCACCAACAACAACTCTCCTCTTTCGAAACACACTCAGCTGCTCTTTCACACTACACTCGCTCGCTCGCTCTACATGCTCTCTAAACTGATCATCACCCATACTCTGCTCCCTTCCTCGGGTGTCATTCCTTCGAAACATAATGACACCCTCCATCGCACACGTACTTGCATTCGGTCTTTCACGAATCAGGTAATCTAACATCCCAAAATCTCGTTCGCACCCTACATTCGTCATGGGCACACTAGCAGTCTCACTCACATCAGCATATACTCCACCTCGTAGCTGATCTTGAAGCAACCTCTGGGTCTTACTGAAGATTGGAACCAGAAGCAGCTCCAAGACCTGCTGAGTCATATGATCATTCTCACACTGTTTCACATCATCATACACCCAGTCCTTTCTGACACTGACATCCTCATACAAATATTCCGACCCTTTCATCAAACTACATGCATCCTGAGCCCATGACTGCAAACACACCAGTAACCTTTCAAACCTGGTATTCAGTCCACTCATGTGAGTCTCACTCTAAACCACTCTCCACAATGTCCCAGCCAGCAACATGTCGATCAGCTCCAAAGCACGCATTCCACACACAAACTGCTCCACGCCTAGGTCAGCATGCTTTTCATCAACAGATTATCATCTTTCACGCACTCAAAAAAACTCACACAACAAGGGGTAAAGAGCATATACCCCTGCACCATTATGGAACAGTAAATTAAATCTCTTCCCTCTGAATAGTTCAAGGGATACATGTCCCTTCCCATCTCTCACACACATAAACTCACGAAACCACACAGGCTTTCCTCTCTTCTCATACCCTCTATCTTGCACAGCCTTGCATACCGTTCTGACCATTCGTACAGTTCCACTCTCACCCTTCTTAGACCCTTTCGCAACAGCACCCATCGCACTCTCACCAAATATCATGCCACATACACAGAGTCACATTCGCCTGCTCGGCCAAGCCGACAATGTAGTGCAGGCCACAAAAAAAAATTATCATTCTTACACATCTCTCACGCTCACTGTCACTCGTCCCATTCCATTCATTTAACACATGCGGCAACACATATCTCCTGTAGTCGTACAACAACTCGCAAAACTTCTTACCTGCAGCAGCCCTATCACTCATGGTATTTTTCATGCTAACAATCATGCCCTGCACATGCTTACACACATCTCCCCCTTTCATGCTAGCCACATCCATCAAAATCTCACGCAGCACACACAACAGGCTTTCAGCATCCACACTAGCAACATCTCTTACACCAAGAGTTAGACTTTCACTACCAGCCGATCTCACACCTAAACTTTCATAATGTCTGCCATACTTTGTCTTTCCATCACTCATCAAAGTCACCTTCTCACTCTCTATACATTCACTGCATCCGTGCCAGCGCTCTACATTCATACACCATTCTCTCAGCACACATCTCTCTCGGCAATCTATCCACACTCTTTCCCAGACCTTCAATCACACATCTCACAATCGACTCACACTTGCTCGCACTCACACCCATACCAATCAGATCCAAATACACTCCTCTGATCTCACTCGTATACATTCCTTCCTGAAAACAACGCACACAGTCACTCCGCACAAAATCTTCCATCCTCTCTTCCAACATACACTCATTCTCCAAATCACGCACTCTCTCACTCAGACTTACCAGCTTGTCATGCGCACACTCAACACTTTCACAGGCACTCCTCCTGTACCAAAGTGCCTTTCTTGCAGCATCATACTTACTTCTCAGACATGCGTATCTTTCACACTGTGCTTTCACTTCCACACATGCATCCACATACAGGTCATCAAGCTCACTCTCCAGTCTAAAACACTCACCCTCACATTCACTCAACCTGGCCTCCAGTTAAAACATTCGACCATCCTTCTCATTCAGCTCATCTGTCAACTCAGCAATCACACCCTCTATCTGGCAAGCTTCTTTCTTAAATTTCTCACGTCACACACACTCCTTTCTTTCACACTTACATCCATCAACAGCTTCCTCACCATCTCAACCAGCTCCTTCTCCCGCTCTGACATAACCTCCACACTGCTCTCACAACATGTCTCTGTCCCCACCCTACCCTCAGAATTACTCTCCCTCATTCCACTCCGCACACACAGACTATACTCCCTCCCCCTCATTCCACCCCCTCCCATTCCACTATGCACACACACACACTATCCTCACCCCCCTTCCCCATTCCACTCTGCACACAATCACTATCCCAACTACCCCCCCCCCATTCAACTCCCCGGTAAATGTAACACACCATTCAAAAACTCATGAGACATACCTTTCTTTCGTGACTTGGTCAGCTCAGACTTACATTTCCCACACCAGTGATGAAATGCACGCACACTCATCCAGTCGTCCACACACTCATATCCCATCAACCTGCTAAGGCACCTCACAACATGCAACTCGGTCCCAGATTCCATCACACACTCATACACCTCCATCACCAACCCATTCGTCAATTCATTCTCACTCACACACACAACAGACCCCCCCCCCCCCCCGTCACTAAGACAACTTATCAAATTCTTCGTCAGTCCCAGTTTCTACGAAAATGGCCGTTGCCAGTCATCCTCTTCATCCTTGCCCGGACATTACAAAAACAAAAAAAAAGGTTACTAAGCTTTGTCATTTTCTTAAGAGCCTGATTTGCTAAAATGGGCTAACCCTATAGTATCATTTAATGGGGGAAAGGGGGGCCTTTAAACAACTAATAAATACATGAGTGAAATAAATACATAAATGAAATAAAGTTAATTAACATTTTATGTTATGAAGCGGTGAAAATATGTGTATACTGATGCACAAACCAAAAAAAATTCTTTTTTCAGACACCTTTGGTAATGTCAAGACCCATTTGGCAAGCCTATCCATAAACATACTTTGTAACAATGAAAGTTTTGTTTAAATGTTTCCATTCTGTCCACATCTTTTGAAATGTATAGGCACTCTTATAAATGGTGGACTGATGTTTCGGACACGGACATTCTGGACTAGGACGTTTCGGACAGACCTTTTTTCAAGGGAACACGTTTCGGACAGATCAATATTATTACCAGAAAATGACCTTATGTTATTATAATTTTTAGCGTATCAATGAACCCACATGTTTAATGATATAATATTCATTTGTTTAAAAAATATGGGGATGAACTGGGGGTTCATTTTGTGGTATTTGTCCTAGTCCGCAACGTCCCTGTCCTAAACGACCTACATTCCTTATAAGCAGTGGTAGATTCTCAGTAATGTTCTGATTTGACTCAGTATATACATAAGATAACAAGGTTTGTTCCAAAAAACTACAACATTTTTGTTAAAAAAAGTCTCATATAGTCCAGGACATCAATTGCTGTAACCCGGCCCTTTTTTGCGATTAAATGTGATGAAATCCCCTAAAAGTTAAACACATTTATAATACTAAAAGGGCTTTCTGATATCATGGAGCAGGATAAAAAATCATTTATTTTTTTAAGAAAAAAAAAAGTTTTTCCCCATTAAAATTGATACAGAAACGCAAATATAAATTGATATACTTATTTTTTTCTACCCATCCCCCAACCTCAAAACATTTAGCCATATTAATAAATAACAAGAACACTTGAAGTTGTTTACATGTCATCAACGCAAAACTTTTATATAAATGTAAAAGATTTCCTACATGAACTTAGTTCCAGACTCACAAAGAAAATCAATTGTAATTTTCTCATCTCCACAAAATTAAGACATACTATACACACTTACTAAATAGAAGTATTAACTTGGAAAAAAAAGGTGAAAACTTACACACCCAGTCATATTTTATAATTAGTGATGATCCGGAAATGTATTAAACGTCATGAAAAAGGATAATATTCAATATAAAGACAAAATAGATAATCAATATCCCTCCTGACAACAATTTTCTGTGACAAAAAAGACTAATAGCTAAATTAAAACAGGTCCATATCATGTACACAATACACCATTTATAACCATAGCATTGCTTTTACCCCAATTATCGCCCACTAAAATCCCCTATTATCGTTCACCCAAACAACACGCACCCCTTTTACAAATTAATTTTTGTGGCGTTCATAAAACACGCCAGAAAATAAATAAAGTTATTTTTATGCACCATAAGCATATTCCTACATGGAAGCAATGCTCAAACACTTAAATTTAATTAAAGACGGGAACCTGTGTTTTCCTTTAAAATTGCCGCTTTACATAGCTTATTTGTTTTGAACAACAACAATAACAACGGCATCTCTTGAAACAAATATTCTTATTTAAAGGAAGTTTTTCATATTTAGGGGTTTATTTTACATATCAGGGCACACATGTTTTATATATGTTGTCAGATGGGGCTTAATTATGGGCAAGATCAAAAGTTCCTACTCACCGAGGGCATCCTGGCTTCAGGGCAGCTGGTCTTCACAGCGGACTTTTGACAGTTGGTTTTTAAATGGCTCGGGGTGCCCAGGTTATTTACGTATCATAAAATAAAAATCGCTAAACTTATTAAAAGTACACCCCATGAGCAACATTTTCTGATGAGATTCGGATAAAAAATGTCATATTTTGATAGCATTCGGAAGTGCAAATTTAAAAGAAAAACATATTTATGATTATATGAAACGGTCAAACCTTATTTGAGTAAAATCTGCACAATGTATCCTGTAATTCTGTAAACAACTCGAGAGAAAATATATAAATGTGACCAAGCCGCGACGATTAGAAACGCATGTGCCACGGGGTGCTACAGCGAAAATGTAAACCATTTTTAATCCATTTCAAGTCGCCATAACTTTTAGAATATAGTCGGAGGTACAAAACAATTCATGGTCATTTCAAATTTTTCCTAGTCAGTTAAATAATGGGTTTGATGGACGTAAGCAATTTGATAAAAAAAAAAAAAAAAACAGCGCCCTGTCAAAAATTGCGGAAAACGTTTCTGTCCTCTGTACTTAAGGCGCTGTCAAATGGAACGGCGCGTCTAGCAAGGTCCCTTCTACTTGGCAAACCAAAAATATTTTAGCTGCGAGATATGGGACCAGACTCCCTATTTGAGCATCCTGCATTAAAAATCTAAAAATATATTGACCCAGTTTTAGATTCAGATCTATAACAATTTTAAGAAAATTTTAAATGCAAGCAGCCAAAATGTAATGACCGTCACCAAATATCCCAATTTAGTCAAGTTTATCATCGGTTTATTAGTATCAGACAACGAAACCTACTTTGATCTTTCTGTACGTAAAATAAAAATATTTAATGATAGCTATCATTTCATGATTAACTATTGATCACAGTATTTAGAAATTATTTAAAATAGTTTCAGAAATTTTATCTTTCAGATGATTAAAAGTGTTTGTGTACGTGTCAAGAAATCTCAGGAACTGCTTGGGTTATGAAGTCAAATTGATCTTATGCCGGGTCGTGCCTCCTTCCTTACCTTACTTTTGTTAATATAGACAATCTTTTCACTTCTGCCTGGTAAAGTCAGAAAATATTAACACTTTAGATTTGAAGTGAAATTTTAAACTGTTTCTGTGAAAGTAAAATTAAATGGGTACGAAATTGAAATAAAATATTTTGAACATATCACCTTTTTATAGTTAAATGTGTATTGATTTACTTAACCATTTCTGTGGTGCTTATAACATTTTATGTCCGTTGTCATATATTGATAACATAGATCTAACCTACAGATCGATGAGTATAAAAACTATGTGTGCCTAATTTCTCCGAGCCAAAATTGTAAATTTTATTTTCTTTTGAAGCGTGTGAGGATTTTGACCATAACCGGCTCCACGTAAGGCGGTAACTTCTGAAATGATAGTTTCTTTTCCACTCTATGATATTTATTTTAAATTATTGCCAACAATTATTTGTCTTGTCGAAAATACCAGACGACAATTATCAGTTTGATTCAAAGCATTGTACAAGCCCTATCAATTGACTTATTCAAGGGCAGTTCTTGTAAACCCTTGTTAAAACTGTTTATCAGTTTGTTTTATATTTATGGGCTATGCCTTACACGGTGCGTTATATTCAGGTGGGCGTCATATTCCTCCATTTACAATTCATGATATGTAGTCTTGAGGATGAAATATTCAGACGTCTTTTTGGATGAATTTGATGAACTAATTCTTTACTATTAAAATGCAAGTAAATAATAATAACAACACAATATAAATAAAAGAGATTGAAAAAAAGCAATATCTATGCATGCATTTCTAAGTTTAAAATATAATTTTCAAGAAGCGTGCCTTAGACAAGGCCTTGGCTTATTTGGCATCCACATGATCAGATTGAACAACATTTCCATAGAATGCATATCTTGCAGCTTCGACCCAGTCTGACCCGAGAACCCTTGAGTATGTTGATCGTATTCTAGGAAAGGTTGCCTTAAAAGCCGATGAAAAAGAGAAATTGGCCGTCGGTGTTGTATTGAAAGAAATTCACGAAGAAGAGATACAGTTCTTAAGGAAAGAAATATTTCAACTCAAGGAGAAATTGGCTGACAAGCCAAGTGTGATGAAGGAAACTACGGATACAAAAACGTCAAGAAAAGAGTCTTCTTCTAAGATCGGTGCAGTGAAAGATGGTGAGATACTCAAGCTCCATAAAACAATTTCGACTTTGTTGGGGGAGTTAGAGCAAACCAAAGAACTCTCTCAAATGAAAGAAGATGAACTAAATTTAGCCCTCCATGGGCATCTTCAGCTAATTAGCTCTTTGAAAGGAGAAAATGAATCGCTGAGTGATGGTATCCGTTTCATGAAAATCAACATGGATGAGTTGGAAGGGAAGTTATTGAACAGTGAGTCTAAGATTCAAGCAATGTCAGCACAGATCGAGAAGATCGACCAGGAGTTGAAAGAGAGTCAGGAAGAATTGTCTGTTGTAAAGAAGAGGGAAGATGATATTAAGAAAATGTTCGGCCTAGATTATTCTGTAGAAGGAGAAGATCTACTCAAGCAAATTAAAAGAAAAGCTGAACACACAATGAAACCGGAAATAATAAATGATGTCCAGAAAGTAGAAAGAGAAAAGGAGTTCCTTGAGAAGAAAATAAAGGTCCTTGTGGATTCCAAGAATCGTGCAGAATTTCTTTGCCGGCAATATGAGTTAATAAACAAAAGGGAGAAGCACAGACTAAATGAAGAAATTAAACAAGGCAGAAAAGCGAAGGGACCCGTAAAGTTTTGTGTTTTATGCCGTAGCGGACACGCTAAGCGACCTGAAACAGGTTGTATAGTGCATAGACAGCCATATGCTGACGGTAAGTGGCCCTGCTGCAAGGCTGCGTCACGTGATCAACCAGGATGCCTCCATCTGCCACACATTTACCTGAACCTGACGACAGATTTCAAAGTTAGGCTTGAGAAATGGGAGGAGGCCAAATATTGGCGCATTGATAATTAAGCTAAAGAAAGATATAAAAATAAATATAGTAAATGTATTAAATATAACATACCGGGTAATATTTGTATTATGAGAAATTGAAATTTTTTATCCATCTCTAAAATTTTAAAATTTATTATATGTATCTTTACCTTCAGTTATGACAATTCTACTTTAGTTTTTTAAAGACCAAATGTTTGAGCCTGCAACTTCCAGTGAGACCTCGTTTTATGCTGGCAGTGTTCTGTGCTTAATCGTTTCTACAAGATATTATATTCATATTCTGTGTTTTGAATCAGAGGAATTCTCACAGACTGAGGGACATTCATTTTCCAGAAATACAACCTTTGTAACATTATGAATATTATATCGTTATAAACATTTGTGGGTTCAGAATTAATGGAATATTTAGTGTACTATATAGTTTTTTTCCCGCTTGAAAACAATTATAATAAAAAGGTGATTCAAATAAACCATTGTGTTTTTCAATCTATTTAGCTATCATTTCTAATCCACATAGACTTAAGGCAAGCGGAAGAATTAATATTTTTTTTTCTTATCTAATTCGCGTTAGAATTTTCTTGATAAAAGTGTCTCCAGTTAATCTGATGTGTACAGATGCAAACTGCCTTAACAATCCTTATTAGTACCAACATTATATCACCGCGAAAAGCAACTTTTTTTGCAAGATTTTGTTGCTCTACTTCACAATTTAAGATATCCATCGCAGGCGACCAAGTTTGATTACATATTACCGCATACAGTAAAATATATATATATATATATATATATATTACTGTATGCATATATATATATATAAATGTATATATTACTGTATACATATATATAAGTATATATTCATGTTGCCGTTGTAATGTTCAGTTAGTCTGCCTTCACAGCAGGGCTACCACCTATAGTTTTTTTTTATTAATTAGAGGTATTCAGTTCTGCCACCTGTCAGTTATTTACCCACACTGATTGCTGTCATCGTAGAACTAGTTTGCAATAGCAATTTTTGAATCAATGTAATGAATATAGGATAATGTTTAGTATCAGTGTATTTAATGTATGATGATGTTTATTATCAGTGTGTTTAATGTATTATGATGTATAGTTGCCCATGTCGATTAATGGAGTTAATGGAGTTAATGGTTATACATTATATGACGATGTATTATTTATCCGGAACATGTATATTTTTATGAATTATGGATTACACATTTTCACTGCGGCGATATAAACTTGACATCTAAATGAATTTGTTTTTGTATGAATTGAATTGTCATTTGTGAATATATTAAAATGTTTATTGTCCAAGGAACATTATGGATGAAATTAATGATGAATAATGATACCTTATCGTATGTACATACATTATTATTATTTGTGATTTTTTGTGAATTTTTGGTTTCCGGGACGGAATATATGTCAGTTGGGGAGTATGATGCCGTTATAAAGTTTAGTTAGTCTGCTGTCACAGCAGTGCTACCACCTATAAGTACTTTCATTTATCACACAGAGGCGTTTAGTGCTGCCACATGAAATTGATTTACCTATTGGTCAAATTGTCTCATGTGACATGACAACTGTATTGACCAGGTTACTTGGTACCTGTGAGTATTTATCATTCTGTCTGTGATTATCTGACGGGGAAAGGTATGATAACAGCTCCAAGCAGTTTTAGTTATTTCATTTAAGTTATTTTAGTTAATTTATCTATTTAATAGTCTCATGAAGGTGTCATTTTCTTTAAATGAATACTAACCATTTGCCCTTGTGGCAGTTATTATAACCAAAATGGTTTATTTATATAATGGTTCAAGATCATGGGCCTTCATGTACGACCTGATGTAATGTTGCAATTATATTTAGTTTGTAAGAACAGGATATAAACATTTACATGTATTGCGAAATGTATTCTTGTATGCACACCGTTAAGCACATTTATTTAATATTGTCAGTATTCTTTGCATAATTTAATTTAACCTTGCAACTACTTTAGAATAAACAGATATTCCCAGCAAAATCGAGTTCTTGATTCTATATAGCCAACCCAGCAACTGCACCTTGCTCCTTTTTCTGTACATCTTTGACAAACAAGAGAAATATTAACAAAATCCCTTACACAAAGGGATCCATCAGAAAACTGACTTAGTTTGCTCACTGACCAAGGAAGTTTTCTCAACTTTGCACAGAATACGCTTCTTACACGCAGTGATATTACTATCTTTGATTTGAGAACGTGTTCACATAAATTTGGACGTGTTAACATATAGTTAGAACATTTTTGGTTTTTACATACGTATATACAGACGTGTTTTTTATTCTTTATTTGGTCCAAAATGTATAAGAACATCTCACATGATTCACAAAAGCTATTTAGATTATGTTGCAATTCATAGTGCATGCAAGTTTATGCATAGTTCATAGGTTTACTCACCATACCCTTATCAATGTCTTATCAAGAATATTAGTCAGTGTCTCAAGTAATGTACTGCTCAATTTCACTGGATTGTTCGAGTACCGCACAACGTCCAACTCAATTTGCAACTTAGGTGTGGAAGTTCTAAATCTTTCATTAATAATCATCTCGCTGATTTATGACCCAATCAAATAAACACTCTGGTTCAAATGTTTTCATACCTTGGTATGATATATTCCTTAGGTTCCACAGCTTCAGTTGCTTCATGCAAGCTTGTATTTGGTCGTTTATTCCTCTCGGGTCTAATCGGCTCTACCAAGCACAGATTGGTGGTACCAATGTCTTCGGCAGCATTGCCATAAAACCTCAGCGGTTCATATTGTGTTCTGGTTGTGTAGCATACTTTTACTTCATTTAGCAAACTGTTCGGATTGTTTTCATGCGCAGGAACGTTCTGCTCTTCAACAATTTCTGTTCCTGGTATATTGACATGGAATGACGTAGAGGCAACGGTTGACTTTTCCTCTGAAGCAAGCTTTTCAATATCATGTAAAGGGCCAGGCTGGCGATTGGTGGCGACATTCCCAGATTCAAATATTCTGATTTCTTCTCTTTCACCATCAAAAGTAATTATTTTTGCTGATGTATTTAACTCAAATATGGACGATGATTCCACATTTTCATACATATCCCCATCGTCGCTACTATAATAGAGTACCTCGCTGACACAAGGATCTGACATTTGGGAACTATAAAAGGAAGACGCCCGGGATATTCTTCTCTCCAACGATAGATTAGGAGTCGGCAATCTTCGGCAACGATATCCTAAAAAAGTTTCTTTTGTTATCATATTCATTTTTCATTTTATTTTAGTTGTATACATATCATACATTAAAGTCAGGTCGGAAATCGCTTTTATTTCTCTTTTAATTATGAAAATATGTTGGCCTTTTGCATTTTTACATAGTTAAGTAATTTCTAACCTGTAACACCAGCAAAGTAATGCTACGCCACCAAGAAAAAGAATAATCATTCCAGAGGCGATGACCGGTGTATAAATGTACATTTTGCTATTCCGTACAAATACAGCTTAAATAGGGACCATATAATTATTTGATAAAACATTACATTTACGGATTAATTTTTTATATAATAATCAATCATGCCCGGCCATCTATTTGATATATTTCGTGCCACCTTGTATAATGTCTGAATTTACAAGTATATAGTTTATATATATTATAAGTTTATAATGTCTAAATTTTACTAAATGTACAAACCTGTTACTTCCTCAGTGTAAGATGTTATTCCCAAAGAGGAATTTGTGGTCTTGATACTGGCAAACGGATCTTTAAAATGATGGAAAATAGCATTTTATATGCTGACATATAACGGTTATTGAAAACAATCGAATGATAATGATTTTAATGTTCGGTATTACAACTGGATTATCATAAGTTTGATCAAGACAAAAACATATATAAACAATCACACCTTCATCACAGAAGAAATGCTTGGGATTGTTACAAGATGAGGGGGCCCACTTGTACATGTAAGTAGCAGAAACCGTCACGCACTGCATCTCTTCAGCATCAGCATTTGCCCGAAACCCGCCATCCAGAATGTCTGTCCGACTGGCATCGCAATGGCTGTGTTGAAATAGTCGATACACTCCGATATGGTTCTGCAAGTAAACTCATAAGTAATATTTGAAAAATCGAACAATAATTTTAATATGATACCTTCTTTATATAAGATGACCCAGTCGCTCCTCCGTAAGCCGACCCAGAGCTCCGAGCATATCCCTTCTTCATAAATACGTTTGTATGTAACATGAAAAGGCGCAGTTTCTTCTGTCAGCTGTCTACCGTTTTTTGTACGTGGAACACTTATAACGAGCATCAAACCAATTGCTGACGTTACAATGAATCATCAGACAATAGTCTCCTTGACAAAGGCAGGAGCCTTTAGGACAAATGACACACCCTACAATGTATTTTTAACTTGTTGAGTGCATTTTAAGCAATCATATAAACATGACATCTAAGATATTAATGCGCTTAGTTCTCGTGTAAAACAGCACAAGTCTCTTACATTTTTGTTGACATAGAAATCCCTCGTAATGTTCAAAACAATTCGCAGCATATATTCCTCCCTGTTTTACCACCCCACAGTCAGATCCGATTTCCTGGCGATAGGGCTGTGTGGCTATAACAATGATAGTGGCTTTCGTCAGTAAATCACTCGTTCAGTATATGTAGCAATGATGTAAAGTTTTAAAATGCTGTGCTAGTCTTTAACTTACAAAAAGTAATTTAAATGGTTGACACTTTTTCAAAGACTAGCTGTATGTAGGTTCTTGTACATATGTGGCAATGTAATCTTACCAGTGGGCTCTTTCAATATGTTTGGAATTTTTTATTTTGTCAGATATTTTTGTAATATTTGATAGTCTCCATACGGATATTCTATTACAGATGGGAATCAATACTTTTCACTTTGCCATCTCGCGCAGAAAATAGAATAAAATGACAAATATTTTAAGGAGTAGTCTTAAAGATTTCTACAATCCGTAGTCAGCTTATCAACAGTAAAGACAACATAAGGGTATAACAGGCGCCACTGAGCTTGTGGTCTTAATTATTTGTTTTTAGCACTGATACTTACGAGAAGCCTTGTTGCTGGTATACTGCCATTCCGAAAATCTCCTCTGTTTAACGTCAATCCACAAACTGTCAAGACCAAATTTTTTCTGACTTCTAACTAAAGATTGTTGATCCTTAATGCTTAAAATTATTGGAAGCCGCATCCCTTTAGCCAGACAGGAATCATATGCATTTTCGAAAGTGTCAAATCCAAAGCCCCGTAAACCTTGGTGTTCAAGACTTATTAAGACATAAGGATAAATTGAACAGTCTTATTTAAATCGACATGCAATTGCACTTTCGGCTAAGCGATTTATATTTTTACCAATAATCAATTATCTACCTTAATTACTTGCTTGTGCGGACAGTGTATTGGCTGTATTGTTTATGTATTTTAACTTCGCTTTGTCTTACCGCCAGTGGAATCCAGGATTTTTTAAGCCAAAAGTTTATATTTTCCAAGCAAGCTATAGCGTCCCAACAGCAAGATACTATTTTACGTGACTGATTGAAATTGGTTTATTTCCGTCCCCTTACAGATCCATTGGGTCTTGGAGAAGAAAAGGTTCGATATGCTTTGCTTAGCTGACTCATTGGTGAGTGAACACGCCCTGGTGGCTGCAAACTCAGGCCGGAAATATTGGTAAATATTCTTTGAGAGTTCAAATACCCAGTGGGTACTCTCTGGAGCACGGAGTCAAGGGAGTATAGTTAGTCAGGACCTCTTGTATGAAGCGCATAAAGCCGATGGTTCGCTTAACCTATCAGCTTACGGTAGCTTCTACTTTCTACGACCCATTAGGCTAGACCAAGCGAGGCCAATTCTGACGGGTTTGACATCCAGCATCCGCGATATTCACACCCTGGGGAGGCCACTACAGTCTCGCTTTTTGTGAGGAAGCTGTCCTTTAAATTCGGAAGTTGTTCTTTAAAGGATTATAACTCTCAACCGATTGTTTCATACTCTAGTTCAGCTTAGATGGGCAGCCTTTTGATAAAAAAGAATATACTGGCCATCAAACCTCTGCCTGCCCCCTTTAGTTACTTGGAGTCTATTGTACCTCCAAACATAAAGATCAGTCGAGAACCTATCTCCAGGTAAATGCATGGAGTTAAAAAACTCATGCTTGTCTGACACGCTGGAATGTATGTATCATGCACACGGGTAACCCTTGTGAGTCACGGTAGGTGGACACTTCTAGGAGGATGGTGATCATTGACAGAAAACTCAAGTGTGCAGTGCGCATCAGAAAATACAAGGAAGGAGAAGCCAGCTTCAATAACCAAGACATTTAAATTTCAAAGCAGATTTGCACCAGATAAACAGGAAATGCCACCAACAGATTGCTTGCTCCACGAACGCATGGAACATGGTTTTCCTGAAATGATGCTTCAGCTTATCACAGATCGGCCAGTTGATGAACTACATATTTCGTGTAACATTTTTATTGTCAAATGCACTTTCATGCTTACAGCCTATATGTCGCCAACTGTCTGTTTTTAATACGTACAATTCATGTACCACAAACTGAGTTGTAAACGAAATATAATTTGTGTTTTCTGGTTTGAAAATATTCTGATAAACATTTAAATATTTATTTATATATTGGAAATATTGGAATATTGGAAACCACTTTACATTGCGTTTGATACATTCACATTTGTGTAATTATCAGATCTTTAAACAGGAAATATTTGGACTCTGATCAACAGCCTTTTTTCATCATAGACAAACAAACTTACGTCATCTGAATACACGTTTGCCCTTGTAAGACATAATGCAAAAAAAAGACACATTACATCATTAATATATCCACATAGGAAGTAGTCTATATACGTCAACAAGAGTTCCCTCTGGGCAAGGCAAAGAGCAAGCACTATGATCTTGTTTGCAGCAACCTTCATTTAACTGACATATCACAAACTGTTATTACAAAACCAGCCGTATTGAATTTTTTTTCAATGCAAACACATTAATACAATGAAACACAATCACTTGATCAATTTTAAGAAATGGCGAACAAAACGGAGTATACATGTGACATTGATAATCATATAAGCTAACCATAGGAGGAAGTCATTCTAATATATGTGCCCATTGTCCTTTCACGACAAATACACACAGCGGGTCCTTGACAAAATTAAGTATTTACAAGGCTGTGTGAATTGCCGTAATTAGTTTCCGAATAAATAATAATAATAACCTCACTGAGAAATCCATCCAAATATATTTGTAAAAATGAAGTTATATTTGATCATAAGCTCTCTTTCCCATTTAAGTCAATCTTCCACCATAAACGAATATCTAACGTTGCCGAAAGCAGCCTTTGTAAAGTATGTACAGCAAATCACCAGGATATGGCAGTCTCACTGATGAATTGGTAACTAATTTCCACATCGTCTGCTAAGGGTAAGTCATAAACGGCGTAGGTTATTATCGTACATTATCGTTATATTACATGGTCTGTATACCATGGTCATTACATTTTGAGCGTCTGTCATCATATGAGCACTCGTACATTGACTCTCTTTTTTCTGCGCGCCTAGACTCTCTCTTTGTTTGCTGATAAGAAGTAATGTCTATTCTTAAGTTGCACACTTGTTAAAAAAGTTTACGGAAAAGTCACATAACTGCTCAAATCGTTATACACGTTTGAACATGTTTACAGTGAATCCATAATTAACGAAACAGTTACTGCATTTCTAATGAAGAGGCGTTCTCTCACCTCCGCGGCTAACCAAAGTATGTTTACATCCGGGTGGTTCAGCATATCGTGCAAAGTAGTTATAGTGGCGTCGGTGTCGTTAGCCCATTCTAACACCCTCTCCTTTGCTGAAAGTTCGCGATCTTCTTCATTTCTTCAAAATGTGATCGTCGATTAGCTTTGTAGAGATTTCATAAATGTTTGGACATTTATGCATTTCCTGTTTTTAATTTTCTGTCGTTTAGCATGGTTTAATCATTACATATGTTGTAAATGCTTTCCTTATATTATAATATTATGTGTTAATATAATATTGGATCTGAGTAAACATGATTTTATATTAATGACAAGATATACCGGTAATATATAAAACCAAACGAAAATAATATTGATAATAAGAATTTCGATATATATTTTATGAGAATATATATTCAATGTTGAAAAAAACAGACACATTTCTATACATGTTCCTAATTTGTTCAAAGAAACATAGTCTATGAGAAAAAATACCTGATAAGTATTTGTGTATCCTGTATCTGTTTTGGACTGTATCGTTTGCGTCTCCCAAATTATCCGCCACAAGGTTGATCGCTTCTTTCAAGGTAAACGACAATGGGATATTCCCAGTTTTTATTCCTAATAAAAATATTTAAGATCCATACGTTTAAAAAGTTCCTCCCAATTTAACGTTCCAACTGGAAGGGTAATTAAAAAATAAGTAAATGTTCAGGGCTTTACAAATAACGAAATATATTTCTTTTAAGTTCCATTTTTAAATTAAAATTGCATGAATATTTAAATAAATCATAAAATTACAAATATAATTATTAATTTATAAATTAGATGAATATTTTATCCAGGATAATGAAAGTTATTATTAATCGTATCTAAGTCAGTTTAAGAGTAGTTTAATGGAACACCTGTTTAAAGGCCTTTTATAAATAAAAATTAAATACAGCGATGTAAGCGAAATAATCGGCCTGCACAATGACCAGGAAAATATATATTAGGCATATGAATGTATGTGGTCATATCGACCGCCGTAGATGTGGGCCTTGATCCCAACCAAAGAAACTGTATAACTGTATGTTATCTTACATCGGCGGTGTACCAAGGCGTCTTTAACAATATAAATGTATTTACTTTGAAAGAAAAACGGCTGTTCGCCACCATTTATCAAATCATTAACGAAAATTCCTACACGCTGACCCTCATTCACCGGAGGTGTACCGTCATAAAATGTTTACTTTTCGACAGAGTACCAACCATGGAATGTCTAATTCCCTGTTGATAATCAGGTAGCGATGACACAGGGACATTCATTATGTACTACCATCAGTGTATATAAGGCTTCTGCTTAGTCTAGCCATTGCTACATCACCCATTATCTTTTATATTTACTTTCATCAACTAGAAGGAAAATAGAAGGCCCGAAGATGGAAGTATAAAGGAGACATTTAAGGCTGAGTTTGGAAAATTAAAGTAATCAGTCCTATCCTATGGAAGGTAAAATTATGAACAATCTACAAAACCGAATCCCCGACAGACTATATTAAGACGTATAATCTTAATGATACAGATAAAAATGGACAAGAAGAAGTTACAGCTCATCACCACCAGCGTAGCTTACATTCAGGCTCACCTTGACCCTTTTGACGAGTTGATCGAGGCATTATGGGAAGGCGGTACGATCACCTCCGGTGAAGTAATCAAGAAAAAATGTAAACCCACATCGAACATAAGCTGATATTTAGAACAAAATAAGGTAGTGTATTATGCTGTTTTATTTATGTTAAACTCAGAAACTTGATGCTAATGGTAGATTATTTTGAATATATTCTTGCAGAATGAACGATCTCGCTGTGGCAGAATCGTGGATCTTGTGTCGATACTTAAGGAGAAGAAAAACCAAGGTATTAGTCAGTTTGCCATTACCAGTGACCAGTATGAATTCAAGTCAGTTGCTCAAATGTTCAAAGCGGATCAACAGTCAGTTGACAATTTTTATTCATTGAGGGTGCACTAAGTATACTGGACTTTGAAAAGGCTCAGTTTTATAATACTTTTATAAATACCATATTTAGACTGTTTTGCGGGGTCATTGTTTGCTCGGCTAAGGTTAAGGGTCATTTGTTCGTAATATTTCCGTCTGTTCGTCTCTCCGTCAAATGCCACAATTTATATCCGTTAGACCATGAAACGTGTTACTTTAAACCGTTTAAAAGTTTGTGAACATCTATTTGAAAACCAGAAAATATTTATTGTCGGAGCTATGGGACCAGACTCCTATTTTGAGCATCCTGCATGTAAAATCTTTCCCAGTGATCAAGGTTGTTTGTTTTTTAATATTAAAATATATTGAATCAGTCAGAACTTCAGGACTATAAAAAGTACGAGAAACATATGTATGCATGCAGACAAAATGTAATGTTTATCACCAAATATACCAAATTAGTAAAAAAAAATCATTTGTTATATAAGTAGCAGGCGGCGAAAACGGCTTTGCTCTTATGTATGTAAACAAACAATAAAATATACCAGCTATCATTTCTTGATTACTATTTATTATAGTATTGAGAAATTGTTTAAATTAGTTTTGGTAAATTCATCTTTATGATGAATTAGGGTTTGTGTACATGTGAAGACAATCTCAGGAACTGCTTGGGTTATGAAGTCCCAAATGATTTTATGCCGGGTCGTGCCACCTCTGGTCACTTAATTTTGTTAATTTAGACAATATTTTCCACTTTTGTCTGGTCAAGTCTGAAAATATTAACACGTCAAATTTTAAGTGATATTTTAAATAGTTTCTGTTAATGTAAAATTGATTGGGTACGAAGTTGAAATAAAATATTTTGAACATATCACCTTTAAAGAGTCAAATGTGTATTTATTGACTTAATCATTTCTGTGTTGCTTAAACAATGTTATGTCTTTTGCCATGTATTGATAACATAGATGAAAGCTACAGATCGATGAGATTAAAAGCTATATGTACCTAGCATCTCTGAGCCAAAATTGTAAATTTTCTTTTCTTTTCAGCCATGTAAGGATTTTGACCATAACTGGCTCCATGTAAGGCAGTACCTGCTGAAATAATAGTTTTCATTTCACTCTATAATATTAATTATGAATTATAGCCAACAATTATTTGTTTTGTTGATAATACCAGACGACAACTATCAGTTTGATTCAAAGCAAGGTACAAGCCATATCATTTGACACATTCAAGGACGGTTCTTGTAAACCCTGTTTAAAAAAAATGTTTTTCAGTTTGGTCTATATTTATAGGTTATGCATTACACGCTGCGTAATATTAAGTTGAGCGTCATATTCCTCCATGTACAATTCAGGATATGTAGCCTGGAGGATGAAACTTTCAGACGTCTTTTTGAATGAATTAGATTTGAACAATTCTTTACTATTTAAATGCACGATAATAATAATAACAACACACTATAAATTAAAGGATTTGAACAAGCAAGCAATACCTTTGCATGCAATTCTCAGTTAAAATAAAATTTTCAAGTAGCGTGCTTTAGACAAGGCCTAGGCTAATTTGGCACCAACATGATCAGATTGAACTAAATTTCCATAAAAAACATATCTTGTAGCTTCGACCCTGTCTGACCCGAGGACGCTTGAGTATGTTGATTGTAAGTTGTCTTAAAAGCCGATGAAAAAGAGATATAAGCCTCGGTGTTGTATTGAAAGAAATCTACGAAGAGGAGATACATTTCCTGAAGAAAGAAATAATTCAGCTCAAGGAGAAACCGGCTGACAGGCCAAATGTTATGAAAGAAACTACGGATACAAAAACATCAAGAAAAGCGTCTTCTTTTTTGATCTAGGCAGTGAAAGAAGGTGGGATACTCAAGCTCCAGAGAACAATTTCGACATTGTCGGCGGAGTTGGAACAAACCCAAGAACTCTCTCAAATGAAAGAAGATGAACTAAACTTGGCCCTCCATAGGCATCTCCAGCTCACTAGCTCTTTGGAAGGAGAAAACGAATCACTGAGTGTTGGTATCCGTTTCATTAGAACCTACGCGGATGAGTTGGAAGAGAAGTTATTGAACAGTGAGTCTAAGATTCAAGCAACGTCCAGAAGAAGATCCAGAAGAAGCAACATCGGAAGATCGACCAGGAGTTGAAAGAGAGTCAGGAAGAAATTTCTGTTGTCAAGAAGAGGGAAGACGATATTAAGAGAATGTTCGGCCTAACTTCTTCTGTAGAAGGAGAAGATCTACTCAAGCAAATAAAAAGAAAGCTGAAAAATGGAACCGGAAATAATAAATAATGTATAGAAACTTGAAAGAGAAAAGGAGATTCTTGAGAAGAAAATAAAGGTCTTTGTGGATTCCAAGAACCAGGTAGAATTTCTTTGCCGGCAATATAAGTAAATAAACAAAAGAGAAAAGTACAGACTAAATGAAGAAATTAAACATTGCAGAAAAGTGAAGGGACCCGTAAAGTTTTGTGTTTTATGCCGTAGCGGAGACGCTAAGCGACCTGAAACAGATTATATAGTACATAGACTGCCGTATGCTGACCGAAAGTGGCCCTGCTGTAAGGCTGCGTCACGTGATCAACCAGGATGCCCCCATTTGCCACAAATTAACCTGAACCCGACGACACATTTCAAAGTAAGGCTCGAAAAATGGGAGGAGGGCAAATATTGATAATTAAGCAAAAAAAAAAAAAATGTAAATATAGTAAATGTGTTAAATATGATATAACGGGCATTATTTGTATTATGAGAAATTAAAATTTGTTATCACTTTCTAAGAATTAAAACTTATGACATGTATCTTAACCTTCAGTTGTGATAAATCAAAAATAGTTTGTTTTTAAAGACGAAATGTATCATATGACAATGTACTATTTATCCTGAACATGCTTATTTTCATGAATTATCGATGACACAGTGGCGATATGAGCTTGATCTAAATGAATTTGTCATTTGTATAAATTAAAAATGTCATTTGTGAATATTTTAAAATGTATATTGTCGATTAATAATGATGGACTTATCGTATGTACAAAAAGTATTGTAGTTTGTGAATGTTAAGTTTCCGGGACGGAAAATTTGACAGTTGGGGAGCATGGTGCCGTCTGCGATCACAACAGTGCTACCACCTACAAGTACTTTCTTATATAAAATAGAGCCATTTAGTCCCGCCACATGTCAGTGTTTTATTTATTGGTTAAACCGTCTCATCTGACATGACAACTGTGTTGACCTGCTAACTTGGTAATTGTGTATATTTTTCATTCTGTCTGTTGTTCTCTGACGGGGAAGGGTATGATAACAACTCCAAGCACTTATTTTAGGTTATTTTAGTTAATACATCTCTCAAATATTTAATAGTTTACTCTTGAAGTGTGTCATTGTCTTTTAATGAATATCTACTAATTGCCCGTGTAACAGTTATTATAGCCTTAATGGTTTATTTATATAATGGGTCAAGATCATGTGCCTTCTTGTACGACCTGATGTAATCTTACAATTATATTTAATTTGTGAGAGCAGGATATAAACATTTACATGTAATGCGAAGTGTATTCATGTACGCACACCGTTAAGCACATTTATTTATTATTGTCAGTATTCTTTGCATAATCTAATTTAACCTTGCAACTACTCAAGAATAAACAGATATTACCCACAAAATCGAATTCTTGATTCTATATAGCCAACCCAGCTACTGGACCTTGATTCTTTTTCTGTACATCTCTGACAAGAAAGAGAAATATAAACAAAAAATCCTTTAAACAAAGTGATCCATTAGAAAACTGACTCAGTTTGCTCACTGACCATAGAACTTTCCACAGAATACACTTCTGGCCCGCAATGATATAACTGTTCATAACTCCTTTTCTCTCTGATTTGAGAACGTGTTTACATATATATGAACGTGTTGACATATAATTAGCTCATTTTTGTTTTTTAAAACGTATAAACGGACAGGTTAGTTATTCTTTATTTGGTCCAAAATGTATGGAAACATCGCAAATGATTCACAAAAGCTATATAGATTATGTTGCAATTCATAGTTCATGGAAGTTCATGCATAGTTCATGGTTATACTCACCATACCCTTATCAATGTCTTATCAAGAATATTAGTCAGTGTCTGAATTAATATACTGCTCAGTTTCACTGGATTGGTCGAGTATCGCACACCGTCACCCTCTGTTTGCAAATTAGGTGTCGAAGTTCGTATTCTTTTATTTATTAATCATCTCGCTGAATTATGACCGAATCAAATGAACATTCCGGTTCAAATGTTTTCATACTTCGGTATGAGATATTCCTTAGGTTCCATAGCTTCAATTGCTTCATGCACGCTTGTATTCGGTCGTTTATTTCTCTTGGGTCTGATCGGCTCTACCAAGCACGGATTGGTGGTATTAACATCTTCTACAGAATTTTCGTAATATCTCAGTGGTTCATATTGTGTTCCGGTTGTGTTGCATAATCCTACCTTATTTAGCAAACCGTTTGGATTGTTTTCATACGCAGGCACGCTTAACCCTTTAACTTTTTCTTCCTTAGGAATATGAACATGGACTGGTGCAGAGAAATCGGTTGAATTTGTCTCGGAAGCAAGCTTGTCTGTATCCTGTAGAAGGCCAGGTTGGAGGTTGGTGACGAAGTTCCCAGAATCCAATATTCTGATTTTTTCTCTTTCAATATCAAAAGTAGATATTTTTGCTGATGTGTTTAACTCGAATGTTGACGATGATTCCATATTTTCATACATATCCTCTTCGTCGCTATTATAATAGGGTAATTCGCCGTCACAAGGTTCGGGCCTTTCGGAACTACAAATGGAAGATGCCCTGGATGGCCCTCTCTCCTGTGATAGAGTAGGAGTCGGCGATCTTCGACAACGACGTCTTCAAAAATATAATTATTTTTGTCATTTTTGTCTTTTAATGGTTTAATATAAGTTATATACATATCATATATAGAAGTCAGATACGAGGCTGCTTTTATCTTTCTCTTAATTATGAAAATATGTGTTGTTTCATTTTCACATAGAGAAGTAATTGCTAACCTGTACCACCAGCGCAGGAATGCTACGACACCAAGAAAGAGAATAATTATGTCAGAAGCGATGATCGGTGTATAAACGTGCATTCTGCTGTTTTGTACTAATACAGCTAAAAATGGAGACAATACAATTATTTGTGGAAAAATTAAATGAATTTTATATAAAAATTAGCCATGAACCGCCAGCTATATTAATTACTTGAGCGGCCTCCTACTTGAGTAATGTCTTAAGTTAAATTTTTGACTCGGTCAATATTCTACATATACATGCCTGTTACATCCTCAGTGTATGATGATATTCCCAAAGAGGCATTTGTGGTCACGATACCGGCGAACTGGTCTTAAAAATGTAGAAAATATGCACTGTATACATGCTGAAAAGTACGTTTATTAAAAGAAAGTAAAATGATAATATTTTAATGGTTCGCTATTGCAACTGGATTATAATCAGAAAAGTATACGTATAGAAAATCAAACCTTCCTCGCAGAAAAAATGCCTCAGATCGTTACAATAAGTCGGAGCCCACTTGTACATGTAGACAGCTGAAACAGTCACGCATTGCATCTTTTCAGCATCCCCATTCGCCCGATAACCCGCCATCCAGAATGTTTGTCTTACTGGAATCGCACCTGCTGTGTATTAAATAGTTTATTATCCTTTAATAACCGCTGATAGTCGTATTATAGTACACTTGGTTCTCTTTCAATTGCACTCATTAATAAAGTTAAAAATCGAACTGTTATTCGAATATAATACCTTTTCGATATGAGATGACCCAGTCGCTCTTGCGTAAGCCGACCCAGAACTCAGAGCACATCCCTTCATCATAAATTCGTTTGTATGTATCAGAAAACGGCGCACTTTCTTGGGTCAGCAGCCTTCCGTTTTTGTACGTGGAACACTTATAGCGAGCATCAAACCAATTTCCAACGTTACAATTAATCCTCAGACAATAGTCTCCTTGACGTAGACAGGAGCCTTTAGGACATATGTCGCAGGCTACAATGTATAATTAAATTCGAGAGTGCTTTGTTTATTTATACAGATATACATATATATTTATATTCATATTACCATATCCATGACATATACTCATATGTGGATAAATATGTAAATGGTTTCTAAGATATTAATATTTTAAAACAGTCCTCGTGTGTAACACAATTAATCCCTTACATTTCTGTTCACAAACAAATCCCTCATAATGTTCAAAACAATTGGCAGCATACGTTCCTCCCTGATTCATCACCGCACAGTCAGAACCTATTTCCTGGCGATACGGTTTTATAGCTAGAAAAATGATAATATTTCTAGTTAATTAACCTTAATAAAAGTAACATTATATAAAAAAACCCTGTATATTAACAATTTGTCAAGTGGTTATTGTTTTACCAGCCATTCGTTTAAACTCTACTCTAAACAATATTTGATTGGCAATTCTTTGATCTCCCCTTACGTATAACATATTGAAATGGCATGTTAGTGACTCTATACTTAGCAACCACGTCGAGAGATCAAATATATATTAAGAAAAGGCAAATAAAAGAAATAGTTGGACGATTTATAAAACTCGTAATAACAAAATTAGCGCATTGTTAAATCTATTGTAGTCCTGGTCTTTCATATCTAGGATAAGCACGAATACATTGTGAAAATATTGCAGCGTGAATAAACTCGAAGATAATAGGGAAAAGCCACATAATCTTGTATAAATAAAATATATTAAAAGTGACAAAATCGTATTTACACTTTCCTTACTAGAAGGCTTGTTGCTGGTGTACTTCCATTCTGAGAATCTCTTCTGTTTAACGTTGATCCATAGACCCTTAAGACCAAATTTTCTCTGATAACTAATTAGAGATTGTTGATCTTTTATATTTGAAATTATTGGGAGTCTCATCCTCTCAGCCTGACATGCTTTGTATGCATTTTCGAAAGTGTCAAATCCGAAGCCCCGTAAGCCTGAGTTCCAGAATCATGAATTGAAAATAAATCAATATTTATTAATATAAGTAACAAACTCTCGCGCTTACGGATCAGCGATGTTATATGTTTAATGCAAATTATAATTTGTCTACACGTATGACTGAATGGAGGGCAGAGTGTTTGTGCTGCACTGTTCCTGCCTTTAACCTTGATGAACCGATGATGTAAAATGTGAAGCCTATGGTTTGATTTTTTCTAGCCAGCTATATATTTCCTGCAGTGTAATTCTCCTTAAAGTGGTAGATAGAAATTCGTCCGGTGTCCAAAAGCAGAACTGTAGGATCTCACTGGACATAAAGTTTCGAATACAGGGCGAATGTGACTCGCCGGTGAGTGGCGGCTGTGTACTAAGGTTGTACTATTTCTAAATAGTCTTGGCCACTGAAAAACGGTTCATATGACCTGTGAGTACTCTCTGGAAGAGAAAAGTCTATAGGAGTTTACAGGGAAGGTCCATGGGAAGTTTCATAGAACATGGGATGTAAGTCGCTGAAGCTGATTAATTGTTTACCTATCATGTCAGCTTCTGCCAGCTTCTGTATCTCTACGACTCCGTAAGTAAGATCGGGCATTGGATTATAAAAGGTTGACACTTCAGATAATAAGGTTATGTACTGCAGACATATGAGTGCCAAACTGGGGGTTTCAAAGCCTTGTGTTCTGTGAAACATAAATCAGAAGAGAACCTTGCTTCTCGAGTTGCAAGCCGGAAAGTCCGTTCATGGCCACACGATCAGGTTCTTTTAAAGGTCAAACCAACAAACTGAAAAGGTCACACGCATAGTTTCTAAAAACTGAATAAGAAATATGTTTACAAAACAAATCAATATATTAAATTGGAGCACTAGAGAGATGTTCGATATGTAGGAGCGCTGATGATTACTAACGTCCGATAATCAACATAGAATTAAGCACCATGTCGGTTAGACACGCTTTACAGAGCAGTATCTTTGTTTTCACTTCTCCTAGTCACAAGACGTACGTGCCATTAGAATTTTTCTTGCCAAGCTCACCATCTGTACACGCTGAGTTCATAGTACAATATGTCCGCTTTTAAATACATGGAGATACAAACACCAACAATCCTTACTGGTTTAACTCTCAAGGCTCAGATCACGCATTACTTTCTAACTTGAGCACAGATGATTCTATCTTGACTCAGAATAAAATGTGTATCACAGCTGATGTCTCCTGGAATCATCCAGTTCTAGGTAACTGAACTTGCTTCGACCAAGCGATACCCGGTGTCTCCACAGTTACGCGCTAAAATAAAGTCCTTGGTCTGTGCCTTTTACATCCGGTATAATCGCCAGATTTTTAGTCCATCGGCAAAATGCGTTACTCGCTCTGAAATTAGTTAAGGAGAAATCACCGTGGCTTCCTAAGACATCGACTATCTACGCTTACAGACATCATATCTGAGCTGTTTCGACATTGATGCAGGCATGCCTACCCCTGGACTGTAGACATCGTCAAGCTTTACCGAAACCGGTACGCTTACCGGGCACTTATGCCGCATATCCCCTTCATCACAACTTTTATTTGCTTACTGACGTCATAAATCCTGACCGTCCTCTAGCAAATCACAAATCCTTTGTATGCCGACCGTCCATTTCAACATTAAATTATAATATTAATACTCCTTCAGAGATAAACCCTGGGAAAACTATACTAAGCAGGTTTTATTCCTTTGAATTCTACAACAAACATTTATTACCTTTGAGACCGCCTGTTTGGTTAACATATGTTTTATTCGGTTTTTGGAGTGTACGTGTGTATCAGCCAGCTGGTTTGACTTTCAAAGAACCTTGTTATTCACATCTTTACTGGGGTGATACACAATTGCAAGTATGCTTTCAGGATTGATTTAGCCGTTTGAGAGCTAACGTTCTGTCAGGAAATTTATTTCCTGAGTATTTGGTGACATTTTCATACTGATTATTGATGTAACTTCTTTAAATTACTTAAAGGAAGTCAGGGCTGAACCTTGACACATGCACAATCCCCTTGGAGTTAATGCAGGTTATTTGATAAATAGAGTTATACTTGATAGGTAATCAGTGATATGGTAAACCACTGTTATACGTTTGTCAATTGTAGCGATTTGACAATAAGAGATGTTAGGTTTATTTAATTTCCTTGGTTTGTTATTAGTTGTTGAATGATGTCAAACGACAGGTAAAAAGTTTCCTTATGATAAGTATACTCAGACTTTAATATCACATACTTGATGTTCATCTGTCAGTACGTGCGTCTTTAATTTTCGGTGCAACCCACGTTGGTTTGCAAGGATACCACCGGTTAACTATGTCAGCGTTGACTGTTCACGTGTGCGGGATTTTGTGTAGATTATGCGGTTCACTTACATAGTCAGTTTAGCCGTTACCATGGAGTCATTGAAGTCCATTATCGAATGTCTACAAGCATTAGGCTACAAGGACGTTGCTCTTTAAGAGTATGTTAACACGCGTGTAGAGGCATAAGATACCATGCAGGGGGAAGACGCGAGACAGGGCCAGACGGGAACGTGAAGTATCAGAGCGGGAACCCGAGCGTGAACGTGAAGCCAGAGTACACGAGATAGAGGTGCTGAAGTTGAAATCGGCATCCAGTACAAGCGAGTAAGCAGAGTAGGAGTTGGGGATAGGTCCAGAAACTCAAGCTAGCCCCGTTAGACGAGCACCACGATGAACCAGACGCGTTTCTGGAGCGTTTTGAGCGTTTAGCCCTGTGTCAAAATTACGATCGTGATAGCTGGACATTGTGCTTATGTCCTTTGTTAGGTGGTAAAGCACTTGATACTAACGCGCATTTAGTAGTTAGCGACACCATGGACTACGATAAGCTCAAGTCAGCTTTTTTAAAGCCTTACCAGATGACTTAGGCAGGTTATCGTAAAAATGTTCCGTATTTGTAGACCAGAGTGGCAAAACTCTCTGTCAGCTCGCGGGAAGGCTAAGTGGACACCTTGACCTTTGGATGGAGATGGCGGGTATAGGCGATGACGTCAACTATTGATTGACTTGCTGATGCATGAACAGTATTTGCACTCTTTCAGAAAGAACTTCTCTTTGTTCTTGTAGGCGAGACAGTGTCGAGAAATAGATAGCATGGTAGAGATGGCCGAGCGGTGTACGAAGGCCCACTGCTTTCACAGTTTTACGGCGATTTCCCGTAGTAGTGTTTTCCGAACAAAGCAGCATGTAACTCAGCCAAGAGAGATACGTGATACAGATGGCGGATTACCTGAACAGTCTGTTAAGCCATTGGAAGGCTTATGTTGCATTATTTGTAAGGTTTTGGAGCATATAAATATGAAAATACCAATAAATGTAAATAAACACGTGCCAGGTCTGGGCCAAGGTCTACCCCACAAGCGTTGCACTCAGCTATTGAACAGCGTTGGGATAACTGAGAAATGGTCACGGGGCTTTACCAAAGCGTAAGCTTGAATCGATATCAACGGCTGTTACGGAATCCGAGCCGGCAACCCTCAGTCCTGTCAGGATTCGGTTCACAGATTCAGCCATACCGATTGACTTCTCTGGAAGAGAACGTGGAATCCCCTGTGGAAGTGTTTACTAGTCCGTATACGCGTGATAAACGCAGTCATCTGGATGGACCAAGTATCGTGGTTCACGAGTCGTTACGGACTGATGTTGTGCAAATGGGGCACGAGGCGAATATGGCCGGCCATCACGGCGTTGATCTAACATATGAGCGTGCAAGTGGCCAGTTCAACTGAAAGGTGTGTAAGGCGACACTGCCGAGTTCAGCATGTCGTTTACCATTCATGAGAAAAGAACTGGATCTCAGCATGTCTCTTGTATTATGCTACCTATACTATTCGGAAAGATCCGATTCGTGATCATTAACCGTAAGTTGAATCAGTCGGTTGTATCCGATCCAGAACCGATGCCGGTATCAAAAACACTGTTCACGGAAGTATCCAAAAGACGATACTTTACAAAGATTGAACCGACGAAAGACTACTGGTAGATTCCGGTGTTGGAAGAATCCAGAGGCAAAACGATGATGCGGAAGCTGTTCAGTGACATGCGAGCGTGATCTGCAACATAGACGACGTGCAAGAACACGCGGAATCATGGGACGAGCATGTAAGAATACGTAGAGAAGTGCTAACTAATTTTTGAGCGCGCCAACGTGCTGCTAACCCAGGGGAAAAACGTTCTTAGAATATTTTTACCACTTTGTGAGCTCCGAATACTTAGCTACAAACCCATCGCTCTTTGAGAAAATCCAAAGCACAGAAAGACTTAAACCAAGAAAGCCGTGCGCAGCTTTCTAGGCCTAACCGGTTATTACCGGAAGTTCGTGCCAAACTTTTCTGAGATTCCGCCAATGAACCCTACGCGGAAAGGACTGTCTAATAGATTGGATTGGAAAGAGGTTCAAAAGAACGCGTACAGCTCACTTAAAGCTAAGCTTGCTAATCCCCCCATTCTGAGACTGCCTGGTTTCAGTAACCTTTACTACCCGAAATACGACGCGTCGAATTTCGGAATCGGAAACACCCTTATGCAGGAACACTATGGGATGATGCAGCTGACAGCTTAAGCTGGCAGAAATGTACAGGCTAGAGAGAGAGAGAAATTACTCTACCATTGAGAGAGAATATTTGGCTATTGTTCGTGCAGTGCAGAAATTTGAGATACACTTGCAATGTAGGCAGTTCACGTTATAAACAAACCACAAACCACTCGAGTGTATTAGCAAAGCCAATTGCGAAAACAAGAAAGTGATGATATAGGCTTTAGTGTTACAAGAGTTTAGGTCTGAGATACAGGCTATCTCTGGCAAGTTAAACCATGGGCCAGACTTTTGTAGGAGAATTACCAGTGTTGAACTGGATTGGATATTGTGGATATTTGTTAAGACATAGAGTTTATATAGGTATGAGTTGTAAATGTTTTCACATTACTTCTAATGGATCAGTATTTTATTATGTCCTCTCATAGCTTGTAATGGATCGATACTGGGTATCGACAAAAAAAACTAAAAAAAAAAAAAAAAAAAAAAAAGACTGATCAAACGGAATTAAACTGTGCCCGAATTAAACTCAAACGAGACATCTGTGTTTTCTAACCAAAGATCTCACGCTAATATCTAAACATTCATATAAATGTGCACTAAATAATTATTTGAACAAGCAATACAATAACTAAGTCACAGTTGTCTGGTGTCAATATCTTACTCCAAAAACGCATCTACCGAGGTTTATCAGCCAATGATGATGCTCTGTTTTTTTATCAAGGAAGTGGCCAGTTGTAACATTTGTTTTTTTGCACTTCTCAGCTAACAGCCTATTCCTGGTGAAGAATTATGCTTCATTTTTGGAAAGACTGATCAAAATGTTATTTTACGTGATATATAACTAATTTATCACACATGACCTTGTACAGTAAATTTGATTTGAAGTTTGGTGAATACTATGTTCTGATATATAGTTAGAGTATTAAAATCATATATTTGATGTGTTCACGTGCATTATAAGATTTTATACAGAAAATAATTGAAATCTGCTCATATGGTAGTTGCTCATCAAGGACAAATACACTTACTGTGTACATCATCAGAAGATACTTTTACCCTTATATGGCACAAAAAGAAACAAAAGACGCAGAGCGTTCTTAATATGTCCATAATGGAAAGAACCCATGGACGTCTGCCACTGACATTGCAAGGAACATTATGATGTTTGCAGTAACCTTTATTTTAAGCACATATTACAAACTGTTTATTGTTAAAAGGTCATCAGTATTGTCTTAGTTCAAGGCAAACATGTTATAGCAATGAAACAGTCAATGGATTATTTTCAAGTAATGGCAAGCAAATCGTCATGGCGGTGGGTGTTTATAACATCACTAATCATTAAAGCTAACACTGTACGAGGAAGTCTCTGTAATATATGTGCAGATAATGTTGTAATTATTTGACGACAAATACGCACAGCATATCGAAAACAAAAATAAGTTATTCATACGAGCCTTGGCAAATTACCTTAGTTTCCGAATAAATAGTAATAACCTTACTGGGAAGTCCAAACAATTTCATATATTTACAGTTATGTAGTAATAATTGGTCATAAGCTATCTCCCTTACTAAGGTCAAAGTCTCAACACATAATTTACAACGCTGCAAATGCAGCCATACTAAAGCAAGTGTGAACAGAAAATGATCAGGATATGGCAGGATCAGAAGCAAATTTGTAGGGTGAATAATTTTCACATCCTTTGTTTAGAGCTATTCATAAATGGCGTATGTCATCATCGTGAATTATCGTAATGTTCAGATTGTCTGTATGCCCCGGTCATAACATTTTGTTCTTCCGTCATCAATAGAGCTCTCATACATTGACTCTCTTTTTTCTGGGCGTCTTGACTCTCTTTTTGTTTGCTGAAAAGGTATAATAACTATTATTAGGACGGGTTTGCAAATATCACATCAGTATTGTTAGAAATCGCGTAACGTTCAATCGTTATACTTTGAACACACATACAGTGAATTCATTATAACTTAATACTTACTGCATTCCTGATGAAGAACCGATCTCTTACTTCTTCTGCCAACCAAGGTATATTAACATCTTGATGGTTAAGCATGTCGTGCAGAGTGGTTATAGTGGCGTCGGTGTCGTTGGCCCATTCTAAGAGCCTCTCCTTTGCTACACGTTTTCGATCATTCTCATTTCTAAAAAAAATTATAGAAATATTCATTAGCGTCTGATGTGACACACCTATATATGTATATAAATTAAAATACACCAACATCAGGAAAATCTTTTTTTTTAATGTTTACAATTATAATAAAAATGTAAATATAATACATTGTATTAAAATATGACTTGCGTGATGTACAATTGGGAATTTGGAATTGTACATAATTCTATGATAGATCCGGTCCTTTGAAACACTCTGATAAGTGTGTTTGATTATTTATAGCTGAGAATAAGCCCAAGAATCAGGCTGTCTGGCATTTTCGATGCAATTTATACCTGATTGACATTTGTATGTCCTGTTTCTGTTTTAGACTGTACCGGAACCCGTTCATAAGCAGCCTGTCAAAGTCATTTGCACCTCCTAAATTGTCAGCTACAAGATTGATCGCCTCTTTTAGAGAGTAAGACAATGGAATATTCCCCGTCTTCAGCTGTAGTTGCACAAAAAATAAGACAATTTTGAAAACGATGATCTGATTGTCTTTATAAGTATTATATTGTTTTTAATGAGTGAACAAGAACGAAAAGATATTTCTGAAAGATTCATATTGTCACATATACCAAAAATTAACATAAAACAGTATGACTAACCGATACTCAATATACTCAATATCAGCCATAGATATCATATGTGAGGTGAACATAATAAGCGTGTTTTGCAAACGACGGGCATTCATTAGATTGCATTTTATGACACAGTAACAAGAAGATTATTAGAGAACGAACTAATAACATAAAGAAAAATATACTAAACAACGAATTCATATGGATAATGGGAAAGGATATGTCAGATTTTTTATAAACTTGATGTAATAATCACCTGACTCATTTTTATGATAAAGTACAATGATGTTTCCAGTTTGTGTGTATACTGTTTACGGGCACTTGATTTCCTTAATCTGAAGACACTCTTATCAGGAGTTTCCTCAAATAAAACAGAAAACTGAAACTCCCCGGCAAAGTTTGTGTCTTGCATATTTTCAGTAGTTAGAATGAATTGAAGTGGTGAAGGGAGACTCCCAGAGTGGCAACTAACGAATGATGATAGACTTCTCCTCTAAAAGTATAGAAAACTATAGTCAAAATATAAATTATATAATTTAATGCAACAATTTTACAGAGGCTAATAAATATTTTTTTTAGAATTAAGGGAATGTTCCGAAACCGTTAAGTATCCTCGTATAAAATGGTTTTACCAAGAATAGCCTTGTTAAATTGTTTCTCTTAATCGCATGGTAAACATAACATAAAACATGTCAGAGTAGACGCTTGTATATGGAAAAGAAGACAGCCAGGCAGTTTTACATATACCATCTTCAAAGAACACCTTTCTGAAAACTTTTCAAAAGCAGATATTGAGTTTATAATATCTAATGTCTAGTCTAGTTTTATCATTTTGTTCCCAGGTTTTTCATTTTTCGTAAATTATCGTTTTCTTTAATACGATGTTTTGATTTTCTGCAATAGGTAATCAACGTTTAAAGCATAAAAAACATAACGGACCAGAAACAGGGTCACCCCTTCAGTGGAGCTTCTTCTACCTGGTCTCAAGATACTACCAGAATCAGGGTTGATAGCCACCTTTAAAGAAAAGCAAAACCGATTTAGAAATAAAATGAATATGATTGGCTGACAACAGTGCATCGTTAATACATTTAGAGGTTTTAACTGAAGGAAAGCTATGGATATTTATATATAACATATATGACGTTTAAAAGGTCCAAGGCATTTCGGTTGCAGTATCTTTTAGATAAAGATAAATTTTTACCATATGATCTCAATCGTTTATGTCTAGTACATAACCGAATAGACATACAATAGTACATGGTATTGTAATACCAAATGATTACGATTTTGGCGAATTGGCACAAAATTTCAGTCTTCCACCATACATATTTATAAACAAAATATAGTTTGTTTTCCATTTGACAAATAGACAAATTATCACATGACTTTTGCATGTGCATTTTTTGCCAGTAGTCTCTGTAGGGGATAAATATATTTGGATATGTTACCTCTCCTAAGATATGTGTGATTTTCATTGGATAAAAACCCTGGGTGGATGTTATGTGAACACGATTGCAGGTGGTGCCAGCAGAATGGATTTAACATAAAACTATCCAAGAATTATTATAAATCAACTATGTTGTCATGGGGCTCATGGTAGACGAATGCGGCGACGGTGTAGCCCGCTTGAAAATATCGACCTTCCATATAAATACGATAATCATTGGACTGTTGCTGCTAAGTGTTGAATCAGGAAATTAGGATATACCTTTTCATCAGTCCTTTTTACCATTGAGTGAAGGGTCTTGTCCCAGGATCCTCCTATCACATGAAGTTCTACCTCCAACTTGTCTGTGGCATGAATAGTTTTTATTCCAGTGACATTTGACAGCGGTATGTTTGCGTGAAAAGGCAGTGGTTCACATTGTTCTCTTTGTGCAAGGTCCTACAACGTAGCAGTATTCAAATCTAAAGAAAACAGTCGTGCCATATTAAGTTAACACTTTCGCTGCCTATGACGAGTACACTCGTCATATTTTTTTATTCCCCCAGTGCCTATGACGGGTATACTCGTCATGAATTTATCAGCAATTTTCAGTAGGAAATCTCTTAAATTTATCAATAAAATCTGCGCAGGTGAGTAGTAGTTCATTAATAAATTGGTTTCTTGTCATGAAATAGTAAAATTTATTATTCATCAGTCCGCTTGATAACTCAAAAGCAAGAAAGGTTTTGGGAACGTGAAAATATCCACGGCTCTCGTTCTTTACCGTGTATAAGTTCATGACCCGCTGTAGTGTAAAATTAATACCGTGTAGGAGTTTTCCTTAGAATCAAACGAAAACGAGGATTGCAATAAAAATCGGTCTAGTTTTATATTTGGGTGTATTTTGGCCACTTATTTTCGGCAAACCCGCTGGTGAGACGGAGGTGTGCCATATCGCACCTGAGGTGCGTGAAGTCGTTCAGGTTTATTGCCCCGCGAGGACAGCCTATTGCGCAATCAACAACAATAGGGCGCGTGCCACTTGCCTGATACACAGATCGGCAGGGTAATCAGAACGCGGCTGCATATTATTGGTTTGGCATATTTGGAGCTATCTCGCGCATCCTATACATTTAGAGATAGCAATATGCTTGTGTAAATTGTAAAATTCTGAAAGCAAACTCTGACGATCACTTGCGGAACATGTTGACCCTTTAGTATAGGCCTACCGACAATCCCAACGCACTTTGGAATTCACCATATGCAACCCCGACGTATGACTTTCAGACAATTCATAATAAAGCATTATAAGCCTTGAGTTGATCATATTAGGTTACACTTTGATCACACGCAATTTTCGTATAATTCCCGGCATCGTTTGACGGTGACAATGACGAGGTCCACTGTATCATGCTATCGCCTCGGTATGTAAATAACTCTATGACTGTGTGTAATAAAATATAATACCATTTTTAGAATTATAATGATTGGTAGAATCAGTTTGTTCGTAATGAAAAGCAAAATAGTAAATTTTTCAGTAAAAATACAAGTTTGTAAAATGAAAGAAAAAGAAAAAAAAACGAAGCGAGGAATCGAACTTGCGCGGTGTTCCGTCGCGTGTTATTTGACCTACTACATAACTCCTGAGCCATCTTTCCACAGGTGTAATTGTAAGTTTATAGCAATCATAAACCAGACTAAGACACAAACCCCCGCGAGTTCTACCAGATCGATGAAGTGATATCAGAACTTTGATGATCATACATGATAAGAACTGTGACGTTTTATAAATCTTCATCTATTATTTCAACTAATATCTCGAAGGTCGATCCGAGTGGGTACAGGAGCCGCTATTGCATGAACCGCTGGACTTTCCCGGGCCTGGTGTAAACATATGAATTCTTTCTCTCTCCCTCTCTCTCTCTCTCTCTCTCTCTCTCTCTATATATATATATATATATATATATATATATATTATACATATATTACATATATACATAAATTATATATATATATATATATATATATATATATATATATATATATATATATAAATTTGTGCGTGTGAGGGCGCATCTGTGCTTGTGTGCGCATTTTTCCTTTGAAGTCCCTTCTGGCTGTAAGCCTACTTACCTAATAAGGCCGAACAGGGTTATGACATCCTTCTGTGCATAACACCTCGGGCAAGTTTTATGGCCTTTGGACCAGGTGGACTTCATACCCTCGTTATCAGCTTTTCACACCTAGAACTTACTCACCCGGACCTACTCGAGACTTTTGCAGGCCCTGGCACTAGGGGAATATTTGGCTGGGCAGTGAATGTGTTAATTGTTTTGTTTCAGTTCCAGGACATTCATCATTTAATCATAACATTATCGATATCTCTGTCAAAAATAAACCATAGGAAAGTTATTTATGTGAGAAATAAAGGTAAGCTACATTATACATAAATCCAAGTCACCTAGAAAGATGCTATAGAAAATATATGACATTTCAGTATAAAGAAAATAACGGAGCTTTATCATGATATTTTAAAAATGAAATTAAGGAATTGATATAAGAACATGTAAGCAGAAGACAAAAAGGTGTCTTTCAGATATTAAATGGAAAGCTTCTCTTAGTATTCCATACCATGTTCCCTCATTTCATGGGTGGAGCATCCAATTTTTACCACCTATGGTAATCTTAATATATCTCCTATTATATACAATGGATGAATGTTTAAAGAACACACGTACATTCAGAAATTATATACTAATTTTACCTTCCTGTAATCCTTAATTGTATGGAGCTGGTCAACAAGGTACATATGAATCAGCAGGTCTCGCTTTCTCGCTGGTTCATACGCCTCGTTCAAGTGTCCGAACAACATCACCTGTAAGTCCAGCCATTTATTGCTTCTTTGTTTACATACACATTTGAACTGTGTAAAATGTAGTGTGTACACCTTAACATGGTCACCAAACCATTCCCAGTACAAGGTTTCTTTGATATTATTTCTCTGATCATCCTTCTTTATCTCTTTCCACGGTTCTTCGTTGTTGGCCCGAAAGAAAACCCCTACAAATGGTGATAACTTTTCAGGCACACAGTGAGGTATACGGATGACCACGTGTCTCCTGAACCGTCCTGTAGTTTCGTATTCAACTACCGGGCCTGCAAGCGTTTCTGTCGTCTCATCCACATATGTGATACAGTTTAAGTGAATATTTTCTTTGATTATAATTGTTTTGCCTGAATCTATTGCTTCAGGTGGAACTTGTAAAGAGACCAAAGAGTTTTCCCTTTGGAAGCGTCCCCCTTCGTGATTTGCTTCGTACTGGTTTTGCCAAGGGATACTCTCTTGCAACTTTAATGGGTTCTCTTTCTGTTGTTCTCTTTTGTGATTCGACACCGATTGAAGGGTTGATTGGTTTTCATTGTAATAGTTCACATCATTGAGACCGTTTTTGATGGCTGTGGCTTGCAGCTCTGACTCAGAGTTAGAGGCTCCATTGGATGCCTTAGCTTGCGTGTTGTGTGCTTCAAGGAGTGAAGTCATTCGGTACCCTTCCTGTTAAAACGTCAAATTATTTTTAAAAATGTAAGGCAGGTATTAGCAGATAAATGATGTTTCTTCTGATATATAATTAATGTCTTTACGTGCCGGATTAAGCTGATGGATTCGTAATGTTACATCAAATTCTTACCCGGAGACGTGCAGAGTGCCGACGGGATGGCCGTACATAAAATCTATGTATGGCCCATAGTGCTGTTACGATACTCACAAGAACACCAAGGGCTCCTACCAGACCAATCAATGAATCCAACTTTATTGAATGGTTGTGATGCCAACCTGAGCCTGGAGTAGATAAAACTTAGAAAATTATTTGCTGGTTGAAACGTTGAATCATGTTTCATTTGCATCATGTCATGTATCGGTCTGTTGATTACTTCTGTCTCTGACGATTATAATCACAACCCATTCGAACTCATCATGATTCATCAATTTTATCTTGGATCCTTTTACATTCAATCAAGTCATTTATGCTTAAGATGGGTGACAAGGTAAATTGGACATAACCTCTCTGTAATTCATATACATGGTATATCTATTTATCTACAAAATGAGTAACTGCTGACCAGGCCATAATGATTGTGCTGTCCCCTTTTCTTTGTCATCAGGTGTTGTTCCATTTTCACCGTTTCCTATTGGAAAGCTTGTTAGAACGTTCCCTTCTGTTACCAATCCTATTGAAAAAAATGACTAATTGTACAGAGCGCCTTAGTTTCTCCAATGTTTACAAAGAAATATATTTTAGATTTCGTTAAATACACAGTATTGCAATATACATATCACTGTAGCAGTAACGAACACCTAAATACGGAGATCAAGTAATTTACATTTGCTATAAAACGCCTTTTCCATATATTTCGATTCATAAGGATAAATTAACCGAATCTAAATATATAAGGTGAAAACACAGCCTACCTGAACTGAAAACACATATAAACTCGTGTAGTTCTTCACAACCGACTGCTTTCCATACGAACCGATTGGACGCCTGACTCTTGGTCATTAGGGAACAATCACCACCTCGCGAAGGCTCGTTTGGTCCCCACAATGACAAACTATCTATTTCTGTTTAAAAAAATGGTGTAAACCTTAATCAAGTAGAATGTGTTTAATAAAGTCTTCTACACACAGGGTGTGTCAATTAAGAAGAACGTCAATTTAATCAGTTCTATTTACATGATCTAAGCAGAGTAGAAGACTGCCTGAATTATATGATCTGTATATGACAATGTAAAACAAAAGCAAAATTATTTTTGTTAACGTTACTGACAAAAACAAATGTCCTTACAAAATCCTATATGTAAACACGTGCACGGATAATGAAGGAATTGTTTTTTCTTCACGCGCTTGTACATGCAAGAACACGTTTATTTGTATCGTCGAGCAAAGCAAAATCTACATGCATTTCTGAAGATAAAGTATGTTGTTTTCCATATCTTGTATCGTGTATTGTAGGATTAATACCTTCTCCCGATGCTGAGGACCAGACCTCCCGCCGTGAACCTATCCAGGATGGCTTACAATGCTTGTACATCTTATCCTTCTGTAAATCCTGCATCAGTTGAATCAGACTGTCATTGTTCAACTTAGCAAGCTCTCCTCCGATTCGGTGACACTTAGCTCTGGCATCGTACCAATTCTCTGCTTTACAGGAATGAATGTAACAACGGTTCTCACGCCAAACACAGTCCGATCCAGGAAAGCCGATGTGACTACATCCATGACAATCTGAAATAAACATTAGCTTATATATTAGGATAAATCTACCTTGTATACCATTAGATGATAGTTTGCTGATGGTTTAAATTGATGTATATCACTCATTAACTGAGCAGCTTATATAATGGTCTTTTAAAGAATTAACATTTGACTTTCGCCACAACTTTTTGTTCAGTACTATAAAGAATTTCAGCATGATTGGTCATAACTGTGTACTCTGCTAAGGATAACCGTGTCATTCTTACAAGATATAAATTAAAGCATTAACTATGCAATATAAAGGAAATGCTGTCATCATATCATTGATAATTATATTTGGGTGTCGTACCCTTTTTCTCACACAGGTAGCTCAGTCCTTGCATGTTACAGTGATGAAAGTCATATTTTATTTTTCTTCGTTGCAAGTCAACTGTACCACAGTCTTTGTTGATGCTCGCTGCTACTGATTTCTCTTGATTAGCTGCAATATACAGATTCATTAGGTGTGGCAATGTAATAAAAGTGGAACATATATCTATAAGAACATTTATAATTAGTATATATATACAGCAGACCTGAGGACGTTGAGAAATAATACAGAAGAACCCAGTGATCCATTTTAATGTATATTAACTGTCCGACTGATTAAATTATTATTTATGATATATTCAGTTCAAACAACCATAATTTGTGTTCTGTCTAAAAAGACTAAAACCAGTGAAAAGGACACCGTGAAAATCCAAGCTTAATTCTGCTTTTCGGTTTATGATCTAGATGTTAAAAAGGAACATCTGTGCCACAGCATTTCTACACACCAGGTAAATTTTTGCTCATTCTACATTACAGTATGTAAAATTCATTAATTGTTTGCTTCATGGGTTTCCTTAAAGAGTACCAAAATAGGCCCTCTTCCAAAATGCTTAATAGCAGGGCAAAATAAAAGGTACTAGCTAACAACTAGTAAAGAAGGGCAAATATCTCCAAATAAATCCATATTTACATAATATACTGCCATCCACATAGGACCAGTCTTCCAACCGATGTCTTTGATACGCCAACCAGGACTCTGTGAGGATAACTTCGTGAAGATGCAGGTTATCTTCATTTGACGAAATTGTTGGTAGGGAAAAGGGAGAGCCGATGTCTTTACAAACCTTCCTGGCTTGTTCGAAGGAAAGCTTGTCTTTCACAATACGTGTACTTGAGTAGTCTATCAATAGAAAATGATATTATGGTTGTGAAAGTATGGCGGGATAAAGAATCAACATGTATGTAGCTGGTATTTACATTTGCATAATTCTTACACAAATGGACACAACTATCTATGAATGCTCTTTCCAACATTCTTTGGTGGCATCATTCCCGACGTTTTGAGTAATTGTCACATCATGACACCAGCATTCGGCCAATGAAATATTGAAAATTATTGTAATGTGTATGCATAAACAAAGTTTTTTCCCTAGGTTCATTAGCGTTCACATTATAAATATATTAAAAAATGGTATTTGGTCACAGCAAAAGAATGGCGTCAATAATAATGGCGTAAATAACAATACTTACCTGAAGTTACCGACCAGATTTCAACTATGACCAGAACTATTCTAGATAGCCACATTGTCGCTAGTAGAGACACTGAAAATAAAAAAAGAGGAAGAAGTATACTAAACGCGTGTGAGAAAGAAATTATTCATTCAACTCCATAAACAAGGGTTAAGTTGGTCATGATGCTCCTTGACTAGCATGATGTTACAACCTTAGATTCACAATATGAATTTTACGAAATTGAAAACCAAATTGATGATAACTTCAGATGTTATCTTGACCTTTGACCGTGTGACATAAAATTATTTTATGGGATGCGTCACGCATACGTGAAAATTGAATCCATTCATGAAGGATCTATACAGGTTGTTCAAGAGTAGAATAGGATTTCCGAAAAGTTGCGTACTAGAATAGTGTTTTTTTTCAATACTTACTGATATATACCAATACTATATTTCCGCAGAATCAAACTTGACAATCAAAGAAAATGTCTTCAGTTTTGAAAATCTGTCTTTTTTTGATCGAATGAAAAAGAATAGCATCAACCCATAATGTAGCTTCATCTTGAAGATCAAGGTCAAATAACCAGTTTGCAAGATCGGCCTTTGTAATGGGTGCCGCAATTCGGGCATCATGTGTGAGGGCAGAACATGCTATACTTCAAACACTTACATAATAGGTCACATTGACCCAGTTTCTGGATTCTTGGATGATTTCTCCAGGGTCTCCTTGAATGTTGAGTTATAGCTTTCTGAGTCAAATGATTATCAATTGTGCCATTTAAACGGATGACATCACTGAAAGTCAACTGAGCTGAAAATACAGGTGTTGCTAACGGTATTCTATAAGTGGTTTAACTAGACATGATGAATAATCCTATCAGGTATACCGATAATAGTATAGACCAGATGTAGAAAATGGTAAAATGGTAAGTCATTTTACGTTCTAAAAATAGAAAAAAATGCGCCTAAACAAAAAAACAGCAACTGATGAAACAATTTATGATAAAACGAACAAACCAGGTTTCCGGAAAGTAGATAAATCCTTAAAACTGGGTCTGAAAGCTGACACTATTAATATATTTTTCCCACCCAATATAAAAAAAAGGCGTCCAATTTAGAAAAATAAAAGGAAATGGCGCCACCAGTCTTCTGATAACACAAGCCAAAGTCGTTAAACGTACATTGTGTACGAACACTCCACAAACAGCTGAGCTAATAACCGTGGCAATTGTTACAATTTATACTAATATGAATTTATTGATTCTAGGATGCTTTAAGTCCACTCGTCGCAGAATTTGCTTATTGTTAGATATAAACGAAATCAACCTGTCTTCGTTACGGATCAAATGACCACCAGCCTTTACATTTATTTTTTATTCAAATCATGTTTGTAAATGTTCTGAAAGTAATGCTCGTATCTTAATTACAAAAAAAATCGTCTTCAAGTTGTATTTGTCTAAGTAATTCCATTTGTCATGTGCAGGTGTTGGCTTTTCATGCAACATTTACCCTACACTATCATTATTTTGACATTTTCTATTGAATTGCCTACTGATTAAGTTCACTGAGTTTACCCCATTTCCTGGGAACTGATCACTTATAGCTGATATCAGATTGAAAGTAGCTACAGAGACGTTCCATTTTGCTTGGTGTTAACTGGCTTAAAGCAGTTTGTAATTGTTGGTAGACATTTGGTCAATGTGTAAATATGGACCAGAGTGTGTGTGGGTGTGTTTGGAAAGAGTCAATTGAAGATATACCATAAATAAAACCATCATAAAAGGGACACGGTCGTTATAGAGTTCAATCATGTGGTGCACGGGTGGATCCAGAGAAGGTACCCTCCAATCACCATGCTATGGAGATATTACCTTTTCAACAGTGTTAACAGAATCGATTGTTCAACAACTCCAAACTGCTTTCGTGACTTGTAACCTTTTCAAGTAATGGAACATAAAACTCATCCCAAATTCTAAAACACCCTGTTTTAAAGTCTTTTAACACACACGTTTGGGTTTATATATATATATATATATATATATATATATATATATATATGAATATGATAAATAGTTTGTAGAGCCGAACTTATTATATTTAAGTATAACACATATCACAGCAGTAGGGTACACCCACGAGTTAACACACACGGCATAATTTGATAGAGTTATACAAATTAATGCCAATACACATGGGATATTTATATATTAACGGCACGGAATTGCCAATACAATTTATATTAAATAATTTTCAAACATGTACCTGAATCGTGAAGAATAAACTTGACAAAAAGTTCGAGCCTCTGTTTCAAACTTATACTTCGGCGGACCAAACATTACAATCGGTCCCACTATGCAGTATACACAGTCGACCTAACAGTGGTGTTGTTTCCTTGCAATAAATTGGACCCATATTTACCAAGCGCGCCTGGACTTTGGACTACATTATGTTCCTTGTGCCTTCAAAAGTGTCACAGGTAAACGCGCACTAATCAGTATACTATGCAGTATAATATGCAAGCTCATTCCTATAACCCGTAACCTAACATCCGCTGTAGATATCTACCTGTTACAAAACATAAGCTAAGCATACTGGAGAGGGCTAGAGTACACACATGATAATGTGTAATGTTTGATCAGTTTAACTAATACATATATCGCAGTAAGCAGAGTCCACACATGATCAAAAAGTGTAATGTTTAGTCCGTTTAACGGGATATCACACCAAGCATTTTGTGAGAAAAAAAAAAATTTCTAGTGCTTTATAATCAAAATCATGAAACAGTTTTTGAATTTAAAATAAACACCTACTTCTAATAATAGTCTGTTGATCTTTGGGAATATGCGTATTTAAAGAAACAAAGGAAGGTTTGATATCTAATACCATGAATAACTCCTCAGTTACATTTCGACTTCAAGATTGAAACGTGAGGCAAGAGGATATGACATGTATATTTACGGCCATTCTACATGCTCCTGATTAAATCATTGGGTGATACTATGGTATTTATAAATAACAATCGCCTTATTGAACTCTAACAGGTAAAGTGAAGTTTCGAAGTTCATGTACTATGCGGCGCCCTGCTACAATTGAAGTAATGTGGTGGAAAGGAAATGTGGGTTTATAATGTTTCGGGGTATCTTTAATGACAGGAACTTGTAGAGGAGGATGTCTCGTTTTTGTAAAGCAATGCCACTCCATTAATTTTAATGTGAGCTGAGGACAAGCTGATCACCCCTTATTGTGCAATCAATCTTTCAGGCATACGCTCCTCATATATTTTTGCGCAGTACTCATGGAAGTCCCTGAAATCCCCAATGAAAACCTGATATTAGGTCACTGTGACCTATATCCTCCGTGGTATATGATTCGAAAGTACAAAATCTCCTTTATCTGAATAGCTAATACACTGATTGCAATGATAACTTCCATGCACAAAGACCATGGAGTGTTTCATAATTTCCTGAAGACTGGTAACGCCACCTGTATTTTTCTTCTATTTTTTGTGCATTTTTTTCTTTTTTTTTGAGACCTTTAGGTTGTGCAGTTTTTCAGTTAACAGGGCACACATTGTATCTGCTACTTGCAGAATGTTCCAATGTAATATACAGGGAAGTCTTAAACAATCTTCTTGGAAACCTGAAATAAGGTCATGGTAACCTTTATTTTGCAAAGAACTGGCTAAAATCATTATTTTGAGCAGCAACACAGTCAGACGTAGCACAAATTGTATCCGCTAGGCCTAGAATCTTGAAAGGTTACACCCATGGAGGTCACTGGATCCTCCGAGCTATGGGGCTCGAAAGTACCCCAAGATTGTGATTAAAAATGTGACACAAAAATCCAGTATCTGAATAGTTAATGTATTGATTGACTATTCCTTCCATGCATATTGATCATAGAGTATTTCACCATTTCCTGAAGACTGGTGGCCCGATCTGTATTTTATTTTAATTTTCACATTTCTTCTATTTTTGAGACCTTCAGATTATGCAGTTGTTCCTTTCATAGGGCACAGGGTGTATCTGCTAGCTCCATATTGTCCAATGTAATATACACGAAATCTTAGGCAATCCCCTTGGAAACCTGAAATTAGGTCATGGTGACCTATATTTTGTGAACTATGGGCTGCTAAGACTGAGCAGATTTTATAGGAGTTTCTCTGCAGTTTGATTAAGTCCGTGATCATTTGATTGAATATTACATTGCGACAGATTTAAGTTAACTTTTGTTCACATCACAGGTCTAAATATCAACAAAGGAAAACACATTTTGTCAAGTATTATACACTATGCTATTAACAATGGGGCACTGGCTGTCAAGGTTTTACCTAAACACCATACCCCAGGTTATTTTAGGAACTTGGTATATAATAAGAAAACGTTCGCACAATTCTATACAAATGAACAAAAACTGAATGTAAAACAAATTTAATTAACTTAACGGCAACATGATATGGAATTATCAGTACTTCACTGTCAATTTAGCTTGCAAATGCAGCACAGCTTGCCCACTACGGAAAAATCGAACGAATGGAATAATGTTCTTCCTTGAATATCGAAACTTCAGTAAGCACAGTCAACCATATAAGTACACAGGAGTCAAATGAATCCTCCCCCAGAAGTAAGGAAGACACCCATGAGTGGAGGCATACCATATACCACAAGGCTCCCCTTGCAAAATAATGTAGGACCGTTTCAGCTCAAAGATAAAAGGAGTTCCAATAATTAGGGATCACGGATCCATAATTTTATAGATTAAACAGCGTATTAAAGAATGGCAATTTCACTGGACCACCAATGGAATAATGTGTCTCCTACATTTCTAAAGATTAGGGAGTCAAGTATACCAGTATTCAGCAGATAATACTAATAGTACCGTTTCATATATATATATATATTTATAAATAGCCTAGCGTAAAGATAAAGAGTGAAGCGTTTAACACACTAAACAAGTTAGTATATCTAAAAAGGCGTCACTCTTTACCTTTACCTACGCTTTAACTACAGGCACGGCTATACCATTTATCATTATTATTATTATTATTATTATTATTATTATTATATATAAGATATATATATATATATATATATATATATATATATATTTATATGCTGCTTTTCAAAATACAAAATATACAATGACTAAGTCTTATGTGCTTAAAGAGTTATATTCTAAATAATGGTGAATAATACAATAAAAAATATGCAAAGAAAATGCCAGACCTAAGTAATGAAGCGTAGTATTGTAAATACATGCGCAAATTTTATATACATAGGGCAAGCGTTTAAAATATGCTTTTTATGTGATCAATTTATTTTGGACCACGTACTGTTTCCATTTCTTTTTCAATTGTCTGATCTTTTTAAAACATAGTGACCAGGTCAGTTGCTACATTAAGGCATGATACCGATAGATGCACTACGGCATCCCCTCGCAGAAGGAGAATATTATTTGCGATAGTGCCTAAAACAATGCGAACCATATTGGACAGCCATGGCCTTCAAAAATATCAATCTGAAGACTGAAACTGTATAATATACTTTTAGACCCTTACCAAAGCTACATAGAGTAGGGCTTCATCATCTACAGTTTTTATTTGTCATATATATCACCTCGGTGAGATCCTAAGCAAGCACTTGGCTTTAATGAAACAGGAACCTTGGGATTATACACTTTTTGACAAGCAGATAAATTTATTCTAAGTTGAAGTACGGCAGTATATAAAGGATTTGTCACCCTATACGAGGAGATCGGGAAGAACATAACCGACGGATCTTTGTTTGTTATTTTGAATGACGAAGATCATTTGTCTTCCCGAGCACACGGCAGCTTCAAAAGGCAGGAAAACGATTCACGATTCCAGAAAAAATACCGGGGGGGGGGGGATCCATGAGAGTCAAATATTTCACGACGATTTTTTAAAAGTATGTTTTATGCATTCATAGTTACAAATAAAAATCAAAATCTCCTAAAAATATTTACATTGTTAACCTTATCATGTTTTCTACTGTAAAAACGTCGAATCAATAATCACGCGATCTATTTAATTATTATTATTATAAGTACTACTTATAACTTTATTATCATTGCCATCATTGCAACAGTTGTTAGTCTTTAGGTGATCATAGTTACGAAAATTATGAACAGCATCACTATTCCAGCTGTCTTTATTCATATTTGTGTTGGTCTAAAATCCACAATTAGCAAGTTTCTTCTTTTAAAAGACAAAATTAAAACATATTTGCATCATTATATTCAACTGTCTCTATCTCATTCCATGTGTATCCACTTGAATAATATATTTTTTATTTAAATGAACCAATATGTTTACAAGGGTCTTCAGCGCATGATATATTCAGCACAATCATATATATATATATATATATATATATATATATATATATATCCCGCCACTGGTTTTTACAAAAGATATTCTTTATTCCTCTTCATGTGCCAGTGTTTTCCAAATTTTAGGGTGTTTTATCTGACTATATGTTCATATCAACATAGGCAAAACAGGGACACATTTTGACCAACAACGGCATGAACAAAACGGCAAAGAGGAGTGCATACAGTCTGAGGTTAACATTATATTCCATTGACTGGAACTTTGCTAAGAACCATTATTTGAGTAGGGTGTTAGAACAGCTTTTCTGGTGCCTAGTTTTAGTTTATAAATGCAGGGGTTACATTTCTATATGCATGACTACAACATTAAATCAAATACGAGAGGTTCTGAAAGGTTAAAGGCACAATATGTTCCAAACATTTAACGGCAATTTTAAAATAAAAGCATAATATAGTTTAAACCATATCATTAGCAACAGCACATTATGCTACCAAACATTTAAACAAGAGGTTACTCAAGGTGGAGAATTTTGTCCCAACATCCCTTTAGTGGTAAAGAGATCGATTGCAACATATCCCGAAGCTAGCGAATTCCATATTTGTATGATTGTTCGTTTGTAAATGTCGTACTTTAAAGAGAGTAAACAATTTTATTTGTTTTTTGTTGTTGTTGTTAGAGGTAAACGTCTCCGTTTCTAAATGATGGTTTTACTATGTATGGGCATCTGCGGAATTTGCAATCCTGTTTCGGACTACGTGGCAAGGCAGTGGCATACAATCCCTCTCATTTATTTATAGTAGTTGTAACTAGGCCTGGAGACTACTTCACTTGTCGACAAGGGTTATGCAATCGTCAATATTGCTGGGCCATACCAACGAGGAACCCCCGAAAGGAGTACTTTTTTTGTAAGTGAACCACCACCTTGGACCACGGCCTTCCCATTCAGCATTAAGCGTTCATACTGAATGTGGGCCGACAATGAAATGTTTCACAGTTAGATTTCAACTTAAAGCCTCCCGGCTCTGCGTCGAGTGCTTCAGCCCTAGACCAAAAAAGATGATATTTGTTTGTTGTAGACAACGGGGTGAAAACCGTAAAGAAGGTAAATTTAGTGTGTATATCTGGGGCCTTTCTTTATGAGGAATCAATGGCATCGTTTAACGTCCTCTGCCCTCGTCATTCAGTAAAATGGATAACAGACAACGTATTAGTTCATTCAATAAACTCTAAAAGGACTCACTTTTTACAATGTACACTGATTATGGAATATGCCTTTGATAGTCGATATTGGTAATGAGTCTTGCCCTGATATTTTATACAATCTTAGCAATGCCTTGCCTCTAATGAACGCATTATTGGCCTGAGTAAGTAAATGCATGGGTTATACATGTTATTTGAACATGCCGAATAAGGTTTATTGATACAGCTGTGTTTGCCAGTTGCTACTGGTATAATTTACAGCTAAGGGATACTGAGCTCTGCTCTTTAGCGCATTATACACTGATTATCCGAACATGTAATGTACGATACATATATAAATAAATAAATATATAAATATTAATATATATATATATATATATATATATATATATATATATATCAGTTATGAGTATTTTTGTACATTTCCAAACCTCCACCAACGATTGTAGCACAACATATGTGATCGGCCGTTATGGGGGGGGGGGTAGGTTTTTGTAGGAGGTTGTCAGATCCATAACTGCAAAAAGTCATATTTTATTTCGATGACATTATGAATAAAGATTGGTCCGGGTTGAAGGAAAACCAACGCAATGATATGACATATAGGTCCATTTAACATACGGATCTGGATCCAGGTTTGTTAAAATCGGCCCTGCGTTTCGTATGCATATACACAGAAGGGCACAAGGAAAAACATCACTTGAGCCATTTTTACGCATATACGCATTTATGCGCACACGGAAACATTCCTTCAGCACGTACTCTCATCTGTTTTACCTTGTAACATCTCCAGAACAACACTACAAAATTCAATCATGTCTTCTTTAATATGTTGTCCACTCTCCCAACAATGAATTCAGTCGTAGAAATTGGACGCACTGACTAAGACATAGTATTAACATCTCGTGGCTCTGAGGAGGAGAAATTTGGTATCTGCTATGGTATTACGGAACTATCTGAATCGTATGGAAAACTGACACTCATATCCTTGCTTGTCACCGAAGGCGACATGACAGTCCATTTATAACGTTTAGTATTATATGAAGATATTGAGGGGTCCATGCCTATTGGCTTGGTTTGTCGTGGCTGTTGGCGTGGCTCACCTATAGCCTTTTACTAGATCACCTAGACGAGCAGAGGGCGCTGGGTGGGTGGCTGCTCAGTGATTCACCAATAAAGTAACGTCACATGAAACAAATTAATTCCTTAATTAAATTTATAACCAGTCTACGTGAGCCTGCACAAAGCGACTGACACTATACTCCTTTATGTTTTTTTTTTTTACAACTGAGCATGTTCAAACGTAATGATGATTTTTTAAGCACTTTTGTGGAAGGTTTTGTCAATATGGGTTTGTTTTTAAGGATTAATTTAAACGGTCTATAGGTAATTTGTAAACTATAACTAAGAAGCTTTATGTTTGCATATAAACTTAGGAAAATGCAGGTTTGACGGTATCTTGAATGCATTGTTTATCTAATAATCTATAAGTATGTTTCATATTGCAGAGAACATTGAGACTAATTTTACAAAAATCAGGCCACAAGTACAAACAGATACACATCATAACGTCCAGAATATGTAGTAGTAATTAGTGAAACATTCACTACAAAGAATTTTTGAGTATCTATTTTTGTATGCCCTACTTAAATATATATTACTTATTCTTTGACCGCACGTCGGCAGGCTGTAAATGCAGAAAAAATACCTCTTTTCTCCTATCATCCTATATCTAATATCGCCATACGAATATCGTCTATGACGTAATGGGAATTTTATTAACGTGCTCGATTGCGAAAGGGATTCAACGGATCGAGTTCCAGTGTTTAATCAGACATATGATAAAATATCAAGGAAGGTGTATTTGCCTTTGAGGTATATCTGCTTTCAACTGGTCCTTAAAGCATTACTTAAGAGTTCTTGTTTACAAAGTTGTGTATCTATAGAAATGTGTACTAATATAACTAGATAATATTCGATATATTTATTCAGTGCATATCTCTCTTATAAATGTATAATTATACTAAAAAATCTTCTAGATAATCACTTTATTTCAATAAACATTTATTAAACAGTTATCAAAATTAAAAATGTAATGATTATACCATCGTGTAAATTAAAGCATATTGTATTCAATTAAGGTTCTATTAATTGAGAATGTTACCTATTCAGACGAAGACTTATGCCAATTTTATAGGCTTCAGTAGTAATAAATTAAGAAAAAATGCAACTATGCCATCAAACCTATGTCTGCATGTTTAAATATATTCAAACATAACTAGGTCATCTTGGTAGAAAATCTATTTTGACAAAATAAAGAAACATTAGTGCATTTTTGAATGATTATTTGTTGAATTGCTAGAAAATCACCAAAAGTGAGAATGTAGAATTGGTACCAATTTTTTTTTATCATAAGCTATATAATTCGGGTAATTACACATTACATATATATATATATATATACATTTATCCATATATATATATATAAATATATATATATATTTTTTTTTTTGGGGGGGGGGGTCAGGTACACACGACAGTACTTAGCTACAGGTAACATATACCTGTGAAACGGCCAGACACAAATCCAGGTACAGGTACTTTAGGAAGTTCCTAGGGGCAGGTGCACCTATATTAAAAAAAACAGAACTAACGTGTATATTAGACAACAAGTATTTGCATGTCGCATGGGGGCAATTCTACTAATATGCGTTGATGGATGCCCTTTGTTTTGTGCTGATAATTCAACATTGGACATCCTGGTCAGATGCTAGATGTAGACCAGTTTTCCATCCTAGCTAGCCCACTGAACTTCAAAGGTGGCAGGGATTGAAGTTTAGTAATTATTCCCTGCCTGGGTTTGGTAACTGTCCTTATTCGGATGACAGATTTGTACATAAATTTATGTAGCCCTAATCTGGTGTTTATTTCCAGCATCACTTATTACCTGGTGTGCTTTACATTAGGTACAGGTACTTAATTCGAGGTATAGATACATGAATCAGGTACTTCTGACACATTAATGTCACATAACTTACAGGTACAGGCACTTTGAATTGTGCAGCTATGAACAGGAACATGTACTTATCAAATTAATCATTGAAATAGAAATGATCATATGTAAATATATATATATATATATATATATATATATATATATATTTATATATATTTTTTAATCTGTCAAATGTATAATGATAATAGAATCATACAAATTGTAAACATTTTAAATTATAGCACAAGACATTGCATTCAATGCAAATCATGTGCGAATGGAACATGTGTTTTTTATTTACCATGCGAGTAATAAGGTCACAATAAACCATAAAAGAATCGTTACGAAGTACGACGTTAAGACCATAAAAAAGGACTTGGAGCTATGCTTCAAAGTGTCTAAAAACTACCTCGCCTTGATCTTGATATATATATATAAATATATATATATATATATATATATATATATATATATATATATGTGTGTATATATATATATATATATATATATATATATATATATATATATATATTTGTACGTTTATAACCCTTAAGGGTGTATAGGTTTGAAATAGGAACGGTGTATGATTGCAAAGGCAACATAATTATGGCCTGATGTGTTTCTTCTCAATATGGAGCCAAACGGAGCCACATATTTCCTTCACATATCATGCCTATGATGTCCAGGTCTCTTCGTGGTGTACAAAAAACAGAACGCACACTCACAACAACTCAGACTTTGCCCTTTGTATCCCCCGTTGCGCTGTATACATCACTAGCCATTAAGGAAGTCTGGTCAGTTATCTCAACAGACCTGCCGTACCTACTCAACTATTTGTTTGTAATTGCTCTGAAAAAAAACCTTTGCTAATCACACACATGTCTGATCAATAAACTCTATATACTTCAAGTTTTTGCTTGTCATGACTGTTTGTTGATATCGATAATGTTAAGTATGAGATGCTATAAATCAGATCGGGAAGACCTTTCAACGGTTAACCGCAATTAATTGCATATCTTATGCCTGATTTATGATTTTATCAGTAATCATTGACACAAGGTTTGGTAGGATAAATCAATTACTAAAGCAATGTATGTGTCAGACGCTGACCAAATAACAACCGTGGGTATTTTGTCCGCTGAAGTAACTACGATATAACCACTGGGAATGCCAAACATCAGCTGTACAAGAACAGGTAGGGGTAAATTTCATACCTTTTCAATCAATTTCATCGTATTGAGTCCCAAGAAATGCTAAAAGAAAACGACTCATATATACACATATATTTATATATCCAGGTGTTACCAACACACGTTATCTTTCGGTTCATTGCGTACTAAGTTAAGACAGCTGTTCTGTCTTACTTTATATCGGAAAGACTAATTGTCGGTCGACTACAGCCAGACGTATGATAACTAATCAAATAAGACAATACCAATAAAATACTTAAAATTTTACTTGAGAATGAGCTCCAAGAAACATCATTTTATATCGTTCTGAGAGGTTGTTTTTACTGGCTTTTGATGTGTATTCATATTGGCTGAGAAGACGAAATCTCCTTATTGCACCATTCAATTATTTTCCTTTTGGCGCACGTGATGAAAGCATCATTCACATATAAAGGTAATCTTCTAAAACCACACTGATACCGAGACGGATACTATGAAATATTTAACTGTTCTATCCACTCTGATGTATCTTATACATATATATATATATATATATATATATATATATATATATATATATATATATATATATATATGTTTATTTATACTATGGACCTTTGTCACCAGATTTGGTTTTATGAAATTGACTCCCGTTTTGTACGACGACATAATACTTGAGTGTATATATGCAAACCTGAGCTATATTTACCTTCTATAAATAACTGAGATCGCTGGACTACGCGGTTACTTCTACTTTGACCCGTAAAAGCACGGTTCCCTTCGGTAAATGACAAATGACTCCCTGTGTTGCACTATGGACTTAACATGTGTTTGAAAACATACTTCATGCCGAAGTTAGGATTACTTCAGCACTATTTATATATTGTCTAAAATAAACTGCTAGTATTTGTATGTAAAAAACATGGTTTTATATATATATATATACATGTATTTATATATATATATATATATATATATATTAATATATAATAATTAGTTTCTGTGTACAATGAACAGGCGTGTCTATTCTAACCCCTCTCTCTTTCTCTCTCTCTCCATGTCTCTGCCTTTCACTTATATCTTTCTCTCTCTATTTATATGTATGGACCTGTATGATATGCTTTGTCATACACTAAAAATGAATGAATCTGAAGTTATTGAACAGGTGGACTGCTACCCATCGGGAATATCGAAATTACCTATTGGGCACACGGGGGTGTAATGGACGGCCGAAAGACATCGCGTCTGGTACATCTGAGAACTAACCGTGTGGCAAGACACAGTTAGTTTACGTATAATCCAAACAGAGGTTTCCCAAAGGCCACATCTGAACTCATTGTGATAATTTTGCAACAGAATATCATAACAGCTAGACCTGAGGCTTGTGCATATTTTTAGCTGAAACATTTTTTGCAAAGCCTTGGTTCCAGTGAAAGTATTATTGACCGGGATAAGTATATAACTGACGTATACATGCGATTTGTGTATGCCGAATCAGGCTTATTGGTACAGGTGGTTTTTATCCTGTAGCTACTGGTATTATTTTCAGTTAAGGGATATCGATCTTAGTGCTTTAGCGCGCATTATAACTGATTATTCGAAAATGTAATGTAAGGTACATCTTTGAATAAAGTTATAATATCAGTTTTCATTTTTTTTTATTTGATACCTCCGCAAACAAATGTAGCACGGGAAATGTGAACGGTCGTGATGTGTATGAGTATATCTTTTTGGGTAGTTGTCAGAGCCATATATCTTAAGAGGGTTTGGATGTATTCCTATGACATTATGAATTAATATGGATCAAAGGTGAAGAAAAACAAAACAAATTTTGTGACATATGGGTTCATTCGAAACGCGGACCTGGATACAGGTTTATAAAAATCGCTTCTGATGCGTCTTTCAAGGATATACGAACACATGTATATACGCAGAGGGACACATGGAAACACAACAGTTACTAAACCACTAGAGCGATTTTCACGCATACACGCATATACCCGCACATGGAAACATTCGTGTAGCAGGTACTCTCATTTGTTAACCATATAACATTCCCAAACATAAACTGCGCAAATTAGTCACTTCTTCTTTAATATGTTGTATGCTATCCCACTAAATGTATTAAGACTTCTTGAGATCTTATTTTCATGGTGACGGCAATGTGATAGAAGTTGGACGCACTGACAATGACATCATGATAACCTCTCGCGGCTCTGACAAGGCATAATTTGGTGGCTTCTATGATATTTGGAAACTATATGACTTGTGTGACCAGCTGCCCCTCACATCATCGCTTAAACAAGCCACTGGCAAGTGCTTATATGTCTATGCATCAGGCTTATCGTGTCTGCTTGCCTAGCTCACCTGTATTTTTTTTCACTTTTATACCTGGTCGAGCTGAGGGAGCTGGATGGGTGGCGGGTTTAGCAACGAACCCTGCAGTATCGAGACTTTCATCTCGTTAATGTACGCGATCGAGTGAAGGATGTAAAGTATTGCGTTCAAAGTGATTCTTCAAACAATAATTTCCTAACTCTACGTTCATGGTATGTGTATATTGTAAAAAATCAAGACAAGAGTGCTTGTTATCCAGGTTTATCAGCTTTCAATAGTCATTAAAGCAGTGATGAAGAGTTCTTGTTTACTACTTTGTAAATGGAACATGTGTACCCGTATGTCAACATGATGTTAATATAAAAAATTATCCAATTATTTACTCATTGCATCTCATTTTCATACACGTATAATTTTACTAAAAATTCTGCGTTAAAAAAACACTTTAGTTCTCTTAACACGCATTATATCTTTATCAATATTTTAAATGGTTTTTATATATTCGTGTAAATTTAAGGCATATTGCTCTCAAGTCATGTTCTTTTTCCATAAGATTATTACATATCTAAGGACAGGCGTATCACAAATCCTAGGCTGTCCGTAGTAATAATTGTATCAATTTAAAACTCTACCATGTACAAACTAACCTTTGTCTTCAGGTTTATATAACTTCAAAAATAATAAGGTCATATTTGTAGGATGCCTTTCTTGACAAAATAAAGAAGCATTGGTGCATTTCGACATTTTTTTTAAAATTAAACTGCTAGACACCACAAAAAGTAAAATTGTAAAGTTGGCCCCAATTATAATGTAGACTATATTTCCCGGTGTGATTTCACATCATATAAAATATATGTACAGGTACAGGTATTTATGAAAAGGTCAGGCTCATGTCCAATGAACTTGTTGTTTAGAGTTTGGGGGTAGACCCGTTTGCCATCCTAGATAGCATATTGAACTTCAAAGGTAGCAGAGACGAAGGTTTTGTAATTACCACGAGCCTGGCTGAGGTTACTGAACTGACAAGGATGTAGCTTTGTACATGTACGTCACTGACCCAAGCCTGATTTCCAGTTCGGGTATCACACATATACCTAAAGTATCTTATACCAGGTACAGGTACTTTAGATCCAGGTAAAAGTTCAAGTACTAGGTATTTCCTGCTCATGACAGCCAGCCAACGTACAGGTACTCAGGAATTGTGTACCTAGGAACAGGTACTTTATTATTAAATATATTATTATATATATATACATATTAAAAGCACAAAACGAATTTACTGAGGAACAATGTATATTTTAAATACTTTGCAAGTTATTAGGATAAATTAACCAGTAAAAAAAACTAGACGACCAGAGGAAGTTGAAATGACAGACAGACGGACAGACGATACTAAGTGTCAGTTTTCATCAACTGAGTGACCTTCAGAGTGAATGCTGAGGAATTAGGGTCTGTAGAATGTCATATGTCACACAAAATAACATGAAAGCATGCCAGGCTGACAACAACTGCCGAACGGAAAGACATCCTGACACACTGACACATTTTAGATTACATATGATAAGATAAACATATGGAGAAGGTATATAGAAACACATTGAGGTATAGTTCGTGCAGATAAAGTTCGTAGTTTTGGAGGAAAGGCCAAGCACTGATATGTTGCAGTCGTTCGAGTGCAGCGATCCCTAGCAGCCATATCCCGAAAATGAAAACAACACTTTCGAGATATTAGTGTATGGCATCAGCTGTACCAGTTTCAAAAGGATTCTTGCAAAACTGTGGTCTGTACAATGGTATATATGACATATAAAAACCAGCAAGCAGTCAAATTTGAGGACAACTGACATACATACAGACAAACTGACAAAGTGACACAAGATTGAGACCAGATGACTTAACCAGGTTATGGAAAAGACTCAGAGGAAGAAAATAAGGTATAGTTTCTGTAATTGAGGCTTTGGGTTTTAGAGATATGGCCAATGTAATGCTATGTGTGTGCGGGTCCAGTGCAGCGCCCCCTAGCGGCCGTATTCAAAAAAATTAAAAATCAATTTCGAGATTCTAGTGTAGGGCTTATGATATGTCAGTTACAAAAAGATTCTTGTAACACTGTGGCCTTTGCCACAAGATGAAAGAAATCTAGAAATATCTCTATTGACGAGATATTTTACGAGATAATGCGATACTTGTAATAACCTTGTAGTACTAGTTGACTGCTACCTGATGCAAAAAACTAAACCTCTCTAGCTTCAAAACTGACAAAGTTAATAAAATAAGACCCCTTATTTTTGAATATCATTACTTTTTCTAAACAAAATCGTAACCATGGTTACGGCAAATTTAAAAAAGCTACACACCAGGAGAAAGGCCTTGGAATGACAATTAAAATAAGCAATGCTTGAGGTAGATACGACGAAAAGTTACAGAGAAATGAAGAAGAAACCATTTTGAGAAGTTTTGATGACCTTGAACTGGACATTTAACCTGTATTGCCCAAAAACAGCAAGCCTCCAGGACCTTGGCTTGTCTAACAGCTGTGTAAGTTTAAAAGCTATTGCTGCAAAATTGTGGCCTCTAGAGAGTACACAGAAAGACAGACAGACAATCAGACAAATAAACAGACATCCTCGACTGACCAATCTGCTTGCCGAAATCGGAGATTTCCGGCAAGCAACAAACATACATTCTAAGACACCAAAAGTATGAAGTTAAGAGCTTTAAAAGGATTTGCTGCAATGCTTAAAAATCGCGAAGGAATTTCCAGTTCTGAATTACATATTGCTCGGCTTAAACTTGAGATATATATATATATATATGTATTTGTATATATATATATATATGTTATATATATATATGTAATAGTACCTCGACTCAACACTGAAATATATACATATATATATATATATATATATATATATATATATATATATATATATGTGTTTAAATGTATGCATATATCTGTATATATATATATATATATATGTATACATATGTGCATATCTATGTACATATCCACGTTCATTTAAAAAGTGGACCTTTGAAACATAATTTTGGTCTTATATAGTTCTTCTTCCCAACTTGGATTGAACGGAGCTACACAGGTTTTATACAGCGCACCTTGTCTATGATATGTACGGGGTCTCTTTGCGGTGCACAACAAACAGAACGCACACTCATAACAATTCAGACTTTGTAACTGTGATCTTTATACAACCGTTTTGCTTACTACACAAGGGGACATGGTAAATGATTTCCAAGTACGTTTCGACAGTGCTTACTCAATAATCGGCCTATCCTTGCTCCGTTTCACAACCAGTTGCCTAACAAAAAGTTTAAAAAATGAGCTTTACATTCTAGCAGTGATTTGCAGTGTTTGCTGATAACAATAAAATCAAATTTGTGAATCGAAAAGGGTTTACAGCGTCTAACTCCAAATGAATACATTTCTAATGTCGGCTTATCAGTAATCTTTAACACAAGGTCTAATAGGTTAAATAAATTACCAGAACAGATAAATGTGTCAGACGCTGATATAATAACCATCGTTGGAATGACGTCAGCTAAATAGCCATAATGTAACCATTGGGAACGGCAACAACAATGCCAATGGATGATTTACAATTTAGCTTGTGTACAAGATACATGTTACATTATTATATGTCGTTCTTACAGATTCTCCCCGTGTCATTTGCCGTGTATTCATGTTGGCTGGGAAGACCAAATCTACTAATGGCGACATTCAAATATGTTCTGCTTTTGGTACATATGGTGAACGCATCAATGAAAGATAAAGGTAAAAATCTTCAAAAATCTTTTAATAGATAAATCTTCTAAAATTACTCGGATACGCTTTCTACTGTAATCTAATTAATATATATATATATATATATATATATATATATATATAAACATATAAACACATACATTTATATATACATATATTTGTGGGTATAAAAACTGTAAATGCATCAACGCATTCATATATTAGTCTTGTGTGTATATATGCTTGTGTGCATTATTAAATAGTTAAAAAATACAATGATATATATATATACACACGTATAAATATATACATCTTTGTTGTTTCACAAATATTACACGTTAATTAATAAATGTATAGAATATATACCGCTTAAATGGAACATTTAGCTGTATGTTTATTTCAAACGTGACACTTGTGACACGATTCGCTTCGGTTCATGACAAATGGCTCCCAATGTTGCACAACTGGCAGACAGATTTGTATGTATATAAACTTGTAGCACATTTGTTTCAAATGAATAAATGTATTGTATTCAGGTTTCATTTTTGACGCTTGCCAATTAAATGCCAATTAAATTCGTGTATAGTATTGAATTCTTCAATAGCAAAATTGGATACGTGTTTCTTTATTCCGTGTACCTTGTCGCCGGATTCGGGTTATAAAAATAACTCTTTCTTTGCAATACGGACTAATACTTGACTGTATATGTACTAGGCTATTTGGCAAACTAGAGGTATAATTAGCTTCTATAAATAGAAGGGAACGCTGGACTACGCGGTTATTTCTTCTTTGACCCATATAGCACGAATCCATTCGGTAAATGACAAATGGCTTTCGACGTTGCACTACGGACTAACGATATGTTTACGTATATACCTCGTGCTGAAGATAAGATTAGGTCAGCAAAATGTATATATTTATCTAAAGGAACAGCTAGATAATACAATGGGTAGATAGCATGGTGTTAAAATCACATATAAAATATATTCATATACATGTGTAATGTTCGTGTTCTCTGTACAATGAACAAGAATATATATTCTAACCCCCTCTTATTCCTTTTATCACTCTTTCTCTCTCTCTTTCTTTATATATATATATATATATATATATATATATATATATATATATATATATATATCTCTCTATATATATATATATATATATGTCCATATAATATTCTTATTCATTCAAAAATAATGAATGAATTTGAAGTAATTGAACAGGTGGACTGCAGCCCATCGGGAATATCAAAACTGCCAATTGGGCACACGGGGATGTTAATCGAGTGCTATGGACGACCGCAAGACGCCGTTCTACATCGCGTTAACGTCTGGTACATCCGAGATATTTCCCGTGTGGCAAGACGCAGATTGTTTTCATACAATCCAAGCAGAGGTTACCCAAGGTCCACATCAAATGTCCCCGAACTTACGCGAAGGTATCATTGTTATAACACCATAATACTATTTTGGAATTGTAAAAAATCAAAATTTTTAATATGCATTTGTATGATAATCAATTCCGCGTGTATTCGCAGTGCACAAAGCCGACCTATGCCATATAGAAATATTTAATTCAGATTTAAATGAAATAGTAAAATAATCAAGTATACATCTTGGCCTTTCAAATCTTAACCAACTAATAAAAAACGTATAAATTGCAATTTTTTATTTGCTCTATCCGTTCGAGCTAAGAGACAGTCTGGGGCTATTTAGATGTGATATACATTTTAATATATAACTAGAAACAGGGAGGTCATTATGATTATCACTGTCATGAAACAATACATACAACAGCAAATTCTGTTAAGTTCAACTTGAGATTTGTATTTTTTTTAGTTATAATATCTTTTTGTAATTGTACAGCATATAGATGAAGAGGATGTAAATGAAGTAAAATAACAACATTAACATTAACAGTTCGATATCAATATGTTTATGTTTTCAGGATGTCCGCGGAATATAGGGAGGATTCTGCAATGATGACCGTGTATTTAGATGACGCTAAAAAGGAGGACTCAGGGGTCTATGGTTGTACGTTTGTTTCGTCCAACAATAATCAGGAGTGTTCGACTGAGGTTGAAGTAAAGAAAATCGGTAATTCAAATATTGACCACAGAAACTTGTTTTTTTTTTAAATCGGATAATGTTGTATTAAGGAAGTTCAAATGACGTATTTGGATCATTTGCACTATTTCATGCTCAGATTTTATTCACTTATCCTGTGTTGGGTCATTTTTTTTCCATTTCAAGTAAAAGAATACAATACATTCACTTAGAAGGATTCTCTACTAATCTCTAATCTGCAATATTATACTCAGGAAACGCATGATTTCTTAATTACAATAATAATATGGAAATATTGTTTTCTGATTTCGTAAATCTACATCTTATTTGATGTTAACTTGCACAGAAATTATTCTTAAATTAAAAAAATAAAAAAGGGGTTGCAATATCAATGAATTTGGCTTTTTAAAACCATGTACCAGTAACTACAAATCACAGAGATAAGCTTAAAATAAGCATCTGTTTTGATTTCAAAGGAGTTTTAAATAAGGTATCATTCAATCTCTTATCTCGCATATCATAAATTTTTCAATCCAAACTAAGGGCATTAATTTCAAACTTGATACATACGCATTACTAGAAGTGACCGCTATATGGAATAACTTACTTTCTCCTTCTCTTTAAGATGTCACCCTAGTTAGTTGTTCGGCAGAAGACGGACCAAAATATCCAATAGGCGCAACTGTTGAAGTACAGTGCAGCTATTTTCCTCGAAGAGCACACATTGAAAAAATAAATTGTTGGTTCAGTTCCCCGAAAGAGAAGAGTAAAGTAAACTTGATAACGTATAATGATGCATCAGGTAAATCGGATGTACATGCGGACCATCCTGACCTGAGTTCAAGGGTCAGCATGCTGTATGGACGTGTAACATCTAATTTCAGTTTAACAATGAAGAATATGAAATCATCTGATTCTGGGACATATGGATGTTCTGTATTTTCTGGAACAGCTAAAGCAAAGGGCCAAGTAACAATTAAGTTTCAGAAATTAGGTAAGATTTGATTTACTTAACGTTCTTTTTATGATATTTGTTCATATGGGTAATGCAAATATCAGTTATTTCTCTTTTCTTATTAAGATTTTGTAAGAGAGAATTATTGGTTTCCCAACGGCATACTGCTTAACGGCTGAATATTTAAATTCCTTTTTGCAGGATTTAATATTTATTATAATACATAAATTTATATTTCCACTCTATAATGCGATACACGTAAAGCAATTAAGCAATATAATTCTATAAAGAGTGTTATCGATCCTACTATGACATCACTACAGTGATGTTATATCGCCGGTTCCTATAAAAGTTGACAAATACACAGAGGGCTCAGGGATCTGTTGTAACTCTGCAGTTAAAGTGGACAACCTGTAAGCGTTTGGTCATATGTTCGATTTCCATCGGTAGTGAACGGAATGTCCGGATATATATATATATATATATATATATATATATATATATATATATATATATATATATATACAATTGTAGAAGTTGAAAACGTAGAGTTCAATGGCAGCCGCGTTCATGAAGTTGATCTGAATGGGGAAGCAGCATTTTCCTGTTTCTTCTATCCACCAAAATCAAACATTGACATCATACGCTGGTACAAAGTAAAAAACGACAGAAAAACTCTGGTGTACATGTATATAGCCGGAACAAAACAATATGAGGTGGGGCGAAAATACAAAAACCGGATAGAACACATATTTGATTCGGACAAAGGACACACAATTTTAATTATCAAAAACTGCCAACTGGAGGATCTTGGAACATATGGATGTCGAGTTATCTCTGAAGAGAAGGACGTCATGGCCAATGCTACTTTACTGATCCGTGGTGAGTGACATATAGTGATTCTTAAAAAAAATGCTAAAATTATATATATGCCTTACGATATATTAATCAGTGTGATCATTATATTCTTTATCTATTCTACGAATGCCACTTATAATAAAAAAAAGTTGAGTGATTCATTTGATAATGTTATTATTTGAATCGACTGCTCAGGCAAAAAAGAGGTGTTCGGTAGATTTGAAGTATGTACTTTTCCTGAGCCTGTGCACGGATTCGAAGCAGCAGATGTATGTCGAGTTTTGTGTAACAGTTCTTTACCTGACATGTCTTCGGACGAACAAGACAACTTACTCAGAAGAGTAATGACCCAGCAACATATCACAATGACGTGGGTTACCTTGGGCAAGTATAAAAACCACGATGTTTGATTTATTCATCAGAATATATATATTCATGTATATATATAATATTTGGGAATTATGCTAGGTTGTTATAAGATTTTGTTAATTGTTAATGTAATGTTCCCCGCCTGGTGGCTTATATTGTACAACAAAATGTTCTTGTGATGCATAACCAGTTGTCAACAAGGTACGTGAGGAGTATAAGCAAAACAGAACGGCTTACCTTATCTTGGCCTTAATTATATTTGAAAATGAAGTAATATTTACAATTACAGGAAAGTGGCTTTTGGACGAAGATAAAAAGCGATGTGATGTGGTTAAGAGGAAGGAAGAAGGACAGTTGGAAGTAAAGCATATCAATTGTTATTCAATGCAACATATTATTTGTCTGAGGCAGTTTGGTGAGTATTCACAAATCCGGCTCCTTAACAGTTTTGGGACACATTTTTTTATTCATTTTGTACTGTTTTCTCAGATAGATCTGAAGCATCAGGTCTATTCCTTTTGTAAGCATAATAAACCATAGGGCAAGACTTTTGTTACCTGGCATGATCAGTCGGATAAGAAATTTCAACAGACAGAAGGTGGATTGTTAAATGATATCGATGCAACATGATTGTGGATAAGTTTTATCCACACTGAACCAAGTTCGACATTTTCTTACACAGATATAAGCATGGGGCTAAAGTTCCATGAAACAGGGGCTGAGATAACTTGCAAGTATTCACCAAAACACATGGCAAGTCACATCAGGTGGTTGCGCACATTCGGAAACGAAGAACCTATTATTATATACGACTTTAATCCCCGAAACGATAAACGAGCGGCCAGGGTCCAAGGTATGAAACATCTCCTGTCGTACAACCACGACCCCGAAATAGGTTTGACGTCACTTGTGATACGAACAACTGGACTTCATTACGCAGGACTATACACATGTGAGATTTGGATCGGAAAAGATAAATTGGAAGCACCGGCCCCCCTGGCTGTTGAAGGTACAAAACATGTGCTATTGGTGTCTTTATTTTTATATCAAATTGCTAATATCTTAGTTACTTCTATTCAAGTTCTATTTCACAATTAATATATATAATTTTATATTTTGTTGTCTTGACGCTTGAAACCTCTATTTTCATGCAATTTTTGGAAAACTAGAGAGTTGATAATTATTCCAAGCATAATTTTCTAATGGTATGATTAACAGTTGCCTAAATGCCTCTTTCAAGAAAATAAAAGATGGAATTTTTATATGACGCATTGAATAACATGATGATAGATTATTACCTGCAGTAAATACCTTGGTTGAGTAATTCAATTTTTTGGGTAATTGTCATGCTATCAAAAACCTTTAGGGAAAATGTAAAGCAGGATAATTCTATTTTTTAGAGATTCTGGATTATCAGGGACAGGAGGCAGCTGTGCTTCCCTTTATGACTAAAGGATCACGGGCAATAGCCACTTGTATGCAATACGGTCTTTATCGACTATCGACGGCTACCAATAGAGATATACTAAAATACATTTTCCATAAGTTTGACATAACTTCATCATGGGTAGAATGCAGTAAGCTTTTTTTTCCTTACCAATATCTACATTGAGGATATTCAACGCAAGCTTTCTGATAAATAATTTTTGTTGAGATAGCTAAAGACATGAGGGTTTTTAGAATTCATCCATTTCTGTTAACCACGCGATATAGAAATTTTGCAGTGGTTCTAAAAGTTTAAGTATTTGAAGTTGTTATTGTTGGCTCTCCATTTAAGATATGTCCAAAGTTGTCTCCTCTCCCGTGAGACACAAACGTCCGTGAGAAAGTCAATCTATAACTATGGACATATAGCATATTGAATATATTCTCAATCAGTGATACATTTTGCAGATGATTTTTATGATTCATCCGACCTGTGTTGCCTTATAAAAAAGGAACAGAATGATGTTATATTCAACCAGGTGTTATGTGAAGACTTTTCAAATGTTGTCTGCATCGGAAATCCAGGCAAGTATGGAATGTTAATGTTTGAAGGAGAAGTTTCTAATTATTCCTTTCAATCGATCTACACATTTAATTGATGATCAATATCAGATCCCTTGACAGCCATCGAGCGATTTAACAACCACGAGTTCTCTCATATCCAAAGTTTCTATGCAGAATTACATGTTTTAGCCATCCATTTCACCTTGTATTATCGATGCAATTCAACAGACACAGCTTTTCGTGTAACTTTGAAATGCTCTGGTGAGACATCGTTTGAAATACACCGATAGTCTCTCCTAGAAAAACCAATATACAGTCTTACATGTATGAACCCTGTCTCGATCATTAAGTTAAGTACAGGTAACACAAGGAGGTGGGTTTGTTGTAGTAAGTTATGAAGGAACGCATGTCTTCCCGGGAAAACGGCAATTTCAAAAGGCAATGGAAATGTGCGCGGACCTTGGAGTTAAATACAGGATTGTTGACCGAGAATGGACCAAGGCTTTAGATCGTCTGGACGTATCGGTACTGAGGAATGGCTGGTCAGCATGGGTGACTCACAACACGAAAGGTAAGCAGACTTATTCTGTTAATATCAATTTTTGTTGTAACAACTTATTATCTCTTTCTGTTGATTCTATAGCAGCTAGAGTGGTTCCGTTTTTGCAGAGTCAACTTCTGGCTCAAGAAATACTTACAGTGTTAAGATAGGTTTACTGTGATATTTCGGTTTGATCTGTCCTACTCAGGGGGAGTTGATGAGACATGCGTGGATAAAGAAAGTTGCTGTGAGATTGTTATGTTGCACGATGGCACTTTCATCTTCAAGAAGGCATTTTGTTATGATTTTCATCATGTTGTCTGCGGTAAAGGTAACTTATGTTAACTGCTCGATATAACTACACTTTTCTTCCGTTATCGTTACTTTTAACACACACAACATATATATCTAACTTAAAAAAATTATGCGCCAAGATATATTCATAAAAATGAAACCACAGCACCGATGGACAATTGTAAATATGTAAAACAAATTATCAGTCTTGACCTGTCTTTATGCCAAATACGTTTATTTTTTTTCAGAGGGCGAGTATAGGGCAGAATCAAAATGGCACCTGTCTGACTATGTAGCGAAAGCGCTTATTGGATTATTAATATCAATATGTACGCATTTGCTTGCTAAATACCTTTATATATATTGAGAGTAAGTAGACTTGTTACATGTTTCCTAGTGAGCAACTACTCGAAGCTATGTGTGTGGTACTTCATATTCTTAAAGGAATGCAATATCTTTATCTGAAACCATATAAAAACTATTACATTATACAACATTCATTTTATATTTGATACCCTCTGATATTTTAAGTGTAATATTTTGTGTTTCATATGATAATTATATTTATTTCAATAAATATTACAGCATTTTTTAAGGAGTATATTATCTATATTTGTATTTTTTATATATCTTATGTCGATGTTACCTATTATTATACATGTGTTTATAAGAGACTTTCAGCAATACTTGCAGAAATTTGCTATGGTATATGATACAAATTAAAATGAGTGTTCTAAATCTGCAAGCATTTGATGGAATTGGAAATTTAAATATGTTCAACCGAAATATTATTCATGTATAATCACTCATGCTAACTATGATTTTATCATACTGCTAAGAGACTTTCGCGTGTTGTGTCAGAGAGTAATATAAACAAAAAAAGTTCGTATATGCTAATCTGCGATTAATTTATTGATTTGAAGAGAAGGCATCCTTCATATACAGATTGGTTGGCGAGTTTAAAATAACATTTGTATCTTAATTCCACACATTCTTAACGACAGGTGCATATTCGCTTAATATATAAGGCCACGAGACGTAGTTGCAGTGGTCTCTCTCGTATGTTGTACCTACACACCCATAGTATATGTATATGCTATATTGTCAAGGCAGGAGTTTTGCCAATGAATTCTTACCAGCTTTCAACTAGTCCTTGAAGCAGTGGTTAAAGCTTTTTGTATACCTTTTTTTATAATAAAAAAATTATATGTCAACATAATATTAATACAAATCAATATGATCCAGTCTATTTATCCAATGTTTCTCATTTTAAGAAAATTATAATTATAGATATGAAGTTTAATCTTTGTTCCATGAAAATATGTGTTATATAATTATCAATATTTGCTTAAATTTAATTTGTTAATAAAGGTACTTTATACTCACTTCGTTAAAACATTTAATGAAAATGTTACATATGCAAACGTAGGCCTATCACAGTTCAAACAATGTATACGGGGAAGATATACTGGTCCTGTATATATATATATATATATATATATATATATATATATATATATATATATATATATATATATATATATATGTATATATATATATATATAAATTATATATTTTGCAAATCGCCCATGCATATTGCAATATAGAGAGAATGTACAAATTTGTAAACTTAATCTTAAAAAAAAGTTAAAATAATCAACAAATGCTGTCGGAATAAGTCTTAATAGAAATAGGGAAACAAAGGATATTTGCTTCATCCATTAAACACATGCCATAAAATGATATCCTTGCAAAATAAAAAAGTCACCTAATTTCTGAATCTTACTTGCCACTTGTCCTTTTGTAAAAGTTTTCCCGGAAACTACCCAACATCCATATATCCCAGACGAATCAGACGATTTAGTTCCCTTTAGTTTAACGCTGAACTTAGATGTTAAACAGTCATACAACATGGTAACTCTTGATTTCAGTCCCGGATGGTCCGTTTTCATATGTTTTCCCTCTCACTTCATTATATGTTATCAGGTTTAATTTGATCTTCACTCTCCCGGAAATGAACCAACACATGATCTTTTTAATGTTTGCCTTTCGAGGGAATAAACTGCTTTGTACTACAACGGTCGCGCCTGTTGGATATGTCTGTCCGTCTCCTGTGGAATAGCTAATCAAAAGACCATCTTAAAAGGATGAAGAAAGTGTTATGTCTAAAAAAAAATGGTAGTTCTTTCGAGGAATGCTCAATATATCCCATTGAAAAGTATTCCTTTATTTGAATTAAGATAATTTTAATGGTCAAGTATGGCAAAGGATTAAAACTGTTTCAATTCTAATGAAATAAGACAGTTGCTCGTGTTAAGACTAACTTTATGTTTTGTATTAATGGTGCAGGGCTTAAAATGGGAATTTTACTTTATTATGCAAAACGTGATTCGTTCTTTTTGTGATTATTATGTTGGGATTTAAAAAAATCATTTCGAGTTACCAATAATTATTATGAAGAAATTCGAGTATCTGAAAGTAGGATTATCTTTTGGAAATTCATTTGATAATTTCTGAAAATATTAAGAAATCACGGTTAACACTGAACTGAGAATGGTAGCTCGTATAGGACACACAGAAAATTATTTTTGTTATTTCATTCCCACGCGATAAGTGTCTGGTTCCAACGCGATAAGTATATGGTTCCCACGCGATATTATCTGGTTCCCACGCGATAATTATCTCGTTCCCACGATATAGTATCTCGTTCCCACCATATAATTATCTCTTTCCCTTGCAACAATATCGCGTTTGTATGCGATAAATAGAAAGTGGTACTTAGGCAATACAGTAAGACATCTTATGTCCTAAAGCAATGTTTCTATACACTGGACTAAGATTATGCTCGATTTATTTGCATAAATATGAAGCAGGCTTAATACGCTGAGACCCGAAACGGTGCAACACCGACTTTTTCAACACTCATGGGAGAGATCATTTTCAGAAAATGTATTTGCGGGTGAAGGCGAGGTTTTGGGGAACTAGAATACTGATATAAGATGTGTCACTACAAATTTTTATAATATGAAATGCATATTGAAATAGTATTGTGGAAAGATCTGAGGAGAAAAATTTAGAAACTTTCAAAAAAAAGGTTTAATTCCCCGAAAGTATGAGGAGAGAAAAGGTACTTGGTTGCGTCTCAAAAAGTTTAGGGGCATGTCCCCTAACCTAACCCCACCCCCTTACTCTTTGATGAAGTGTCATGCCTCTTTGATGAAGTGTATAACATTTAATGAAAATGTTACATATGCGAACATAGGCCTAGCACATTTTAACCAATGCATACGGGGAAGATTTACTGGTGTATATATATATATATATAAATATATATATATATATATATATATATATATATTTATATATATATATGTATGTATATATATATATATATATGTATGTATATATTTATATATATATATATATATATATATATATATATATATATATATATATAAATTATATATTGCGCAAATCGCCCATGCGTATTGCAATATTGATAGCTTTTCCCTTTAGACATAACACAACGCGTGGTGTTGTGTTCCCTGTCTGTTTTACCTGGAATTATATAACCCTAGTCGTTAACCTAAGCCCTAAACAATGTAAAATTTTCGGCGAAGATAAAATAGAAATAATTGTTTCAGTTTGTTTAATATGTTTAGCACTGGAGGGCTAACCTTGAAACCAGTAACCCTTAAAAAATCAATAAAGTATCATAAAGAATTAAAAATCAGATAGTTGTATCAATATATATATATATATATATATATATATATATATATATATATATATATATTTAATGTATATGCCTATGCTAGTCATTAGGTAGAGCAATTTTCCTTTAAAAGCTATATATATATATATATATATATATAAATATATATATATATATATATATATATATATATACAATATGGGACCGCTATAGATAAGGGGGAGGTGGAAAACTGGAGAAAAGAGAACTGACTACATGCGGACCATCCTGACCTGAGTTCAAGGGTCATAATGCTGTATGGACGTGTAACATCTAATTTCAGTTTAAAGGCCGAGTTCCCGAACCATCCGGTTACAGGAGAGGTCATGTGACTGTGACTGACAGCCAGATCTGAGCTTATCATACAGACATCAGCCTGAGCACGTGGCTTACTGCTGACATGTATACATGTGCTGGTTAACTGTGAATGTGTCTGAAAAAGTAAATTGTAACATTATGTCCCCAACTGGATCTCCATAAGTGTATTATCATTTCAAAAATGGTATGGGACATTATATAAATATGAACACAGTTTAATCATATAAACCTTTTGAGTAACCTGAAGAAGATACTAATTAACAGGATTACCAACAGATAGCCTCTCATTGAGGCTGCCTGTGTATATAACATCACAAAGCAGCTGTACCCCTGGTGATTGTTGCCTTGCTGGACCCAGTATCCAAAGGGTAAATTAAGATTAATAGCGGGACTGAAAGATGTATACAAGCTGGAAGGCAGATAACCAAGGCAACATGAAGAAATTCTGTGGTTATTGTGTTTGCCATGCATATTTAATTTCCAATGCATTTTGAGTGCTACTGAATTGAATATGTAACAATAACTTAAAATACAACTTTATTTCAAGCAGACTCACTAAAATCTGTTCAACAAATGTTGCTGTCTGTTACCCCAAGTAAATGAGAAATTCCTAACATTATTGAAGTAACCCAATGTGGTTCATGTTTCATGTCCATGGCCTAGCAATAAACTGACCCAGAATTTTTATTCAGCCAAGCCACAGCTTCACTCAGAAACTTGGGGTACAGGTTCATGTGACTGTGTAGTGTGTACTCTCATGCTGTTCATCAAGGTGTTATTTCTAACAAAGCTTGATTTAAACTGGGCTTATAAAGTTAACATTTAAAAGCCAATATGGATTTGTATGGTGCATGGATTTTCAGCAGAGCTTGTTCTGGTGAGTACCAGTATTTAGAACAGAGACAGACAGTCACTGACTAATGACATGGCAGACCTGCTTGTGCACAAAGCCACGTGCTGTTGTTTATACAGATCATGGCTGCTAACTGATTGGCTCCTGCCGTGGCTGTGCACCTCCCCCGCTAAATTTGAACTGGGACTGGCATGGACACTTATAATTCATTTTCCTGCAGACGCCACATAAATTGACCTAGAAATGATAATTTATTTCAGTTACTTGCAGTACTAGGAACATGTCTGCAAAATTCCAGCTCTGGAAACATCTTCCTTCCCAGCTAATATTCAGATTACAGTCAGAGCCCAAGTGAACAGTTGCAGATATTATGTTAAACTCCATGTTGCCCAGTAACGCCCCCTGGTATTTATAGTGGCACTCGGTCTTTAACAATGAAGGACATGAAATCATCTGTTTCCGGGACATATAGATGTTCGGTATTTCATGAAACAACTAAACCAAAGGGCCACGTAACAATTAAGTTTCAGAAATTAGGTAAGATTTTAATCACTTAAGGGTCTTTTTTTAATGATACTTGTTCATATAGGCTATGCACACAGTTTATTTCTCTTTTCGTATTAAGGTTTATTAGGAAATAATTATTGGTTTTATTCTTTTTATTTAACGGCTTACTTTTCAAATTCTGTTTGTAGGACAGGAGAAATAATTTGGTAGGGGCATAAAACAGTGATTGTACAACCCACACTACATGCAAGGCTTGATGACTTAGGGAGTTATTATGGCCCCCCTGGAGCATCACCAGTTAGGTAGTAGAGTTGAATTGTGGTATCACTTTTTGCTACAGCATGTTATGTAACGGGCAGTACCGCGACCAATAATTTGGTCAAAATTAAGGGGTAGGGGCAGGTACTTTCCTTAAACAACGTTGGACTAAAATGGAGACAAGGGCACTGGGACGTCACCACAAACAGAAGTAATATGGTTGGGGACCAGGACGAAAAATTGACACCTCACACACACATTTCTCAGTTGTGTTATCGTGTTGATTGAGCTCCAATCTCTTGGTCACTTGCGTATTGATAATGAAGCTAGTGCCCTGGTGGTTGTGTTTCTTGTGCTGCCATCTCTAGGTCACTGACCCAATAATAATGGAGCTTTGTTGTGTTGTCGTGCTGCTTGTGCTGCCGTCTATGAGTCACTGGTGATATGGTGATAATGATATGTGGCATATGTGCTGCCCTCTGCAGCGGAATAGTCTAAAGGTGGGCATTCTGAGTTTTGTTGTGTTGCTTTTGCATCAAAGGGTACCTGGTGTAATTAAGTTTTAGCCCTAACCCTTGTGGTGCTGAGTTATGAAATGAAAATATACATGCTACGTACGAAACAGTATACATTGTATATATGAGATGCGTGTGTTTTTGTTGCTTGTGCTGATGTTACCGGTGATTGTGTAAGCTTTGAGGCGACACTGTGCTATCACCTCTATGTCTATAGTATCACAAAAGAAGAGGACTTGGGGCGAGGTGTACCTGGACAAGATAGGGTTAGTTTAGAGGTTTTGGGATGCCGGGATGCATCACAGAAAATAAGCATTTAAAATGTATGTCCCTAAATATGTATTTCCTGTCAAACTGTATCAACTAGATCCACAAAGGAAGTACTAATATATAGTGTCAGTGTAACTGTATTGTCAAGTTACAATCTTGTATGGATAAATGCTTTATGTATAAATTTAGAGTTCTGTCCATCTGTAAAAAGGTACTACTTACGAAGATCCAGGTGTTCAAGTTTTTTTCTTTGATTATGAAATAAGTCCATGTTTGCCCAACTTTCCTCGAATAAGACTTAATGCAGAACGGGAGATTGTGCATAAAGAAAAAAAAAATAAACTTTTTTACCAGTCTGTGTATCTTGTGTGTTGGAGGGGTTGTTGTTCCTTATGTGAAAAACTAAACACAATCGTAAACCAGATGCAGAAAAATGGTATACAAGATACTTTGAACTGTTACATATATGTTGGATACTGAGATTTCCAGATTCTGATTACAATGTGCAGGTGAAAACATGTTCTGTGGATCAATTTAAGTGTTTTGGCTCCAAAAATGACAAAAACTGTATATGAGTTCATGACGATTTACTGAAACAAACAAAGAAAACTAATAACTAATAATCCCTGTAGCAGGGGGTTCATAAGCAGCATAGAAGTGACAAGTCCCTTCATAAGTGACAAAATAGTTAGGGTATAAGTGCCAATACACAAGCATGGATATTTATATAGGAACCTCTATCACAATAATGAGAAAATGGCTTCATGTCACATCATGATATTAATAGAAATAGACTATGAACTAAGTAAGTTCAAGATTTTGGCTAATCAACTCTAGTATCTAAAATTATTATGCAGGGAATGAGCATCTTTAGTGATATTACCGTAAGTTCTGACTAATATATTTCATAACAGGAGTGGAAATAATCTCAAAATGGTCAAACTTCAGCATCAACAAACTCTCAAGTTTTAAAATTACTGACCCTATGTCTTTAAATAATCAATTAAATTTCAGTGTACAGTCGTTACATCATAGTTTTTATATCATAAAGTGATATATTCTTACCAAAACTTATTTTATCTAACAATCACAACATGACCAACCATGGCTGCCTACTGCATGTTTCAAGATGGCGGAGCTTTCTGTACAGTTTTTTTATGCTTCCTACTTTTACAATAACAACTAAAGGGGTTAAGGACCTTGACCTGAGTCACCAGATACCATGCCTCAATTATCTTAAGGACATCTTATTGTGATGTAGTATACTTCAAAATTATCTATTAGAGGTATAAAATCAGATGAATTTATAAAGTTTAATTGGCGACAGGTTCACAAGGAGTGACATACTACAAAAATGGTTGTACACATATTATGAAATTAATCTTCAATTTCTTTATTATGTCAAATCTTCTGCATAACATATTTATGTACATACATACACTTTGACATATTAATAATATCAATACATTTTCAACCTTCATCTCAATAAACAACGGATATAGAGCATAGAAGATATCACCCGATAGTCAGCTTACAATAATAAGGTATCAATAAAATTCATATTACGCAAACTCTTAAATGCATCAGTCCATTTCTAACACAAGACATATATTGGCAATAGGATACACGAGAGTGGATGTTTGAGTATTAACCTTTACTTGGCGCACAAATCTTTTCTGTCTGGCATTGTCTCTAACACACGTCCGATTTGCCAAGAATTTCTTGGTGCTTTAGCATCTACCAATAACATAATATCTCCAATTTTGAGATTTTACCTTATACTACACCATTTTTTTTGTAATTCTTGCAACAATGGCAAATACTCGTGCACCTCACGCTTCCAAAAAATGTCACTCGTATACGGCACCTGCCTCCAACGTCGCTTGCGGTACAAATCATCCTTAGAAAGAAATCCCGAAGGTAGATTAGGTTTGGTCTTTACCAGTAACAGGTGATTCGGTGTTAATTCTTCCAGATCATTATGTTGATCAGATAATTTTGTTATTGGCCAGTTGTTGACAATAACCTCAACGTCACACAAAAGAGTATGAAAGCCTTCATCATCTAACCCTTGCTCCTTTATCAGGCTATTCAGTATTTCACGCCCTGTCCTGACCTGCCTCTCCCATAAACCCCCATGGTCGGATCCGTTAGGTGGGTTGAATGTCCAGTCTATATTCAACTGCACCATATCACTATGGACCCGAGATAAGTCCCATGATTTAATAGCTATTCTCAGATCACGTTCTGCACTGACCAAATTTGTTATCCGATCTGTTGCCTTTCACTTGACCCCTGCGGGCAATAAACCTGCGCAGCGCGAGAATATATGAATCTGTGTCAAGAGATGTTGCGACCGCCAAATGTATTGCTCGAACTGTGAGGCATGTGAAAAGAACACCAAAGCGTTTTAACATAGAGCGGCCTCTCTTTAAATTAAATTGACCAAAATAACCCATCCCAACTTAAGTGAATGGTGGCTCATCTGCTCATCAAGCACACGATATTTAAACTTCTTGCATGTAACACACTTTGACAGAATTCTCCGAATAGCTGAAGGTCGTTGTATTATCCAGTACGTTTTGAGTCATTCAGACAGAATATGATTTCTGCCTGAATGTCCTGATTTCAAATGAAACTGTCTTAAGATAGGTGTTGCAATGTGACTATCCTTAGGTAATATCACAGGGTGTTTCATGTTCTCAGAGAGAGAAGAACGATTCAGGCGCCCCCTACTCTAAGCAAACCGTCCTCTAAATTAGGATCTAGCTTTCTGATTGAGCTCTTTTGTTTCACACTTCCGTTCATTTTATTCAAGGCTTTGATTTCTTTTGCATACACTGATCTTTGACAATATTTATATAATGAAAGCTCTGCACAATCAATCTCTGAAACAGTCTTGTATCCTGACTGGCTCACTTTTCGACCTTCCACAACAGCATATTCTTTATTCTGAGCATCCATGCTACTCCTCTTTTAAGTTTAAACGATGAGGAATGATATTTTATTAGTCTGTCATTAGGACTTTCAGTATCTGTGTTCTCTGGTAAACCTGTTGACAGACTAAGTTGTGATACTTTAACCCTTTTGACCTCGGGGTCATCTGCCAGAACATCTGAGATTTCAGAATTTTCTGACAATTCACTTTCATGGTTCCAAAAAAACTTTGGACCTTTCACCAAGCGGCAGTTTATAATCAGTTCATCAGCAGACAAACCACGCGATGCTTCATCAGCGGGATTCAGCTCGGTGTTTACATATCTCCACTGAGATGTATCAGATCCTTTAAGAATTACTGAAAGTCTGTTTGCTATAAATGGGTGAAATCTAGATGTTGCATTTCTAATATAACGGATCACAGACATGCTATCAGTCAAAAATTTATCAATTGAGATCTCAGGCTCTTTGCTCAGTATCTTATCAACGCGCACAACAATGGTGGATGCATTCAGTTCTTATCGTGGCACTCTTACCTTTTTTAAAGGCACTACTCTGGATTTGCCAATAACAAAGCTACGATGAATGTCATTTTCGATATTTACCAGTCTAAGGTATGACACATGACCATATCCATGTTCACACGCATCAGAGAAATGATGTATCTCAGTACTCTGCATGTCATCAAGATCAACTGGTTTAAAACATGTTCTCATTAAGTTATTCTAGTTTCTGAACCTCCGTTTTCCATTCTGTCCATTCCTCTGCTAATCTATTCGGAATAGTGTAATCCCAAGCCTAGGTCAAGCAACACAGTTCATGCAAAATAAGTTTTACCTTAAGTACATATGGAACTATAAATCCCAAAAATAATTAATTTTGTCAGATGAAACCCTCCCTCTGAACAAACATCTCTTAATTCTTTATACATGCGTATAGCTTCACTGGCAATATCTACAAAATTCAAACAGTCATCTACATAGGAATTTTTAAAAATCCTGTCTGTTGCGTCTTTACGTTACTTTCCTCTGTTATCAATAGCAGTTGTCGTAATGCAAACTTTGCACATGCCGGAGACGATGCTGCCCCGAATAATTGTACAACCATCTGGTACTCAGTTACTTGCTGAATAATGTTTCCATTTTGTACCATAGAAACCGAAGCAGACTGGTATGCTCATCTGGTACACAAACCTAATGGAACATTGACTCTATATCAGACATCATAGCTATCTTACTTTGGCGAAACCTAATCAAAGTTCCAATGAGTGTATTTGTTAAATATGGTCCCTGAAGGAGTTTTTCGTTTAAAGAAGTTCCTCCATACCTAGCTGCACAGTCAAATACTACTCTCAATATCTTTTAAATGAATGGTGTATTCCATGGTGAGGAAGATACCATACGCTGACATCATCTTGATCAAGATGACATGATGGCACCTGGCGTGCATGACCTCCATTCAACAGTTTGTCTAAGAATGATTTATATTCTGTATGAAATTAGACATCTCTGACAAATCTTCTGGTGAGCAGTGCTAACCTTTCTTCTGCTGTTTTCTGTTGTTTGGCATGACAGTTTCATTACATCTCAAAGATTATCTAATGGTATAATGACCGTGTTTCAGCTAAACAGATTATCTTACAATTTCGAGAAACTGCGATTTCTCCTTCGAGGGTTCCGGCACACCATCGACAGTTCTCTCATTAAAGTCATGATCAAAATGATTGCGTAGCTGATCTTCTAAAGTAGGTACCTCGCGAATGCTAATTCTGTTCCTTGAAACAAACATGTGAGGCCTTACATCACTGACGCCAATGGGCCCATGTATGACCCAGTATGTTTTCATTGCGAGAGGACTATTGTCTTTACCCAGAATAACATCATGAGGTTTCATTATCCTTGGGGCATTTACTCCTATACAAAGTCCAACATGAGCATCCTCGTTCATCTGATATAAAGGCACAATCTGTAAGTATGGCCACTTTAGCAAATCGTCGGAAGAAATTATATTCATTCCTGTTACTGAAAGAGTAGGCTGAGTCAGTACAGGTAGCAGTCCAGCTACATGTTTACCATCTCTTGTTGTGTACTCTAAGCCTGATATTACATAACTGTCCTGTAGCCTTCATTCCTCATTGTACACAATACAATTTTAGTTTTCTTTCCAACTATACCTAACTGTCTCATCACTTGCTCTGAACAGAACGTGGCAGTTCTTCCAGTGCCAAGAAAGGCATGTGTTTCAACAAACGTGTCTTTTTTTTTAACTGGAACAGTAGCAAGGGCTAAGCGCCGGCCCCAACATAACTACTGGATACTGATGACGTTGTGACAGTATTGTTCACTTCACTGGCTACTTTTGGGGGATCTTGCTAGCTATTGCGTTCCACATGAAGCACTGATGGGTGACATCTGTTACAAGTGGTACAAAAGGCTCTATGATGACAATTGAACCTTTGGTGACCGGACTTCAGACATGCAAAACACAAACCTTTATATTTGAAAAAAAGTCATATATTTTTTAGTGGTTGTGCCTTTAAACTTAAGCAATATTCAACAGTGTATTGTGGTGAATGACAATATAAACATGGTTTCTGGAATGCTAGTCCTCTGTTAGACTTTGTTGAGTCATTAGTCACCTCATTCCTCGGTCCCGTCACTGCAACATCAATACATCAATCGCAAAGCTCATTTTGGCACTTGTATGATACCCTGGCTTTAAAGTCTGTTTTTTTGACTTAGCAGCTTTAGCCAACGGTTCCATCATTAGCTTTCCTGGCCTCTTTCCGAAGAGAGTCAACTAACTTGGAGAATATGAGAATGCGATTACGTTCTTTAGTATCCTGGACAATAATTCTCCAACTATCATGTAAATAGTATGGTAATTTGCTTACAAACGATCTCATATTCACTGAGTACTCAAGCAAATTTGCTGCTTCAACACTCAATGCTACATATTCACATCCAGGAAGGAATATAGAAAACTCATCAAGTCTTTTTGCATTTTCTGGTTTGATAACCGGACAGTCCAATGCCCTCTTGATATAAGCATAAGCAATAACATCGGGATCACCATATCTACTACCACTTCTAATACTATCTGCCTTTACACTCTTTGCGGCGAAAATACAATTTTCAACTTCAGTCTTCAAATTTCCACATTCATTATCTATCACCCTAAAGTACTCTCTGTTATCTACTGCCAGACTTTGCTCCTAGTCCATTGATTCAGTGCAACCATCATGGATGGCTAAACAGTCTCCATACTTTTGGAGCCAGGTAGAGTACTTTGAATGAAGCAAAAGAATTTCAGTATGTTCTTTAATTCCCTGGCGTATTTTATCAGTTACCCGTGACACACTCTGATTACTATGTTCTCTTTTCTTGAATCGAAGTTCATACTGGAGGCCTTTACTAGACATTTTATGTGTCCTATAACTTTTCCTGATTTGGGCCTCACTCTCTGAGAGAGTATTCCTACTATAAGCCATGATATGTTGACACTGGGTCAAAGTTATTTCGCTCACAAGTTTTTTAAATAGTGTTGTGGCTCTAATAATGACAAAACTGTAAATGCGTTCACTGAAACAAACAATTAAACTCATAAATAATAATCCCTGTAGCAGGGCCTCATAAGTAACAAAAAGTGATAAGTAGCTTCACAAGTGACAAAATAGTTACAGTATAATAAAGACACCTCTATTACAGTAAAGGGAAAATGGTTCATACCACATCATCATATTAATAGAAATACACTGTGACACTAAGTTAGTCCAAAATAAGTAAAGTTTGACTAATGAAGTCTAGTCTGTAAAATTATTATGCACGGAATAAGCATCTTTAGTGATATTACCTAAGTTCTGAATGATATAATTTATAACAGGGGTGGAAATAATCTCAAGGTGTCAAACTATAGCATCAACAAACTCTCAAGTTTAAATGATCATAATACTGACCATGTATCTCTAAATAATCAACTAAATTATAGTGTACGGTCTTTATGTCATGATTTTCATATAATAAAGTATTCTTACCAAAACATGGTATTTTGTCTAACAATCACAACATGACCAACCGTGGCTGTCTACTGCATGTTTCAGGAGGTCTGAGCTTCCTATGCAGTTTTTTTATGCTTGCCGTCTTTACCGTAAAAATGAAATGAGTTAACGACCTTGACCTTAGTCACCAGATACCCTGCCTCTATCACCATAAGGACTTGACAAAATACTTAAGTAGCTCTTACACAAAGCTATTTATTTTCATTAACAAACTTTGTCTTTCGTGGGATCCTATTATTAGCATAATCAGGTAAAAGGAGCGGATCATAAGGGCTTGGTGATTAGGTCAATTTCACAAACACGATCACTCCAAATTACGACCATTTCTCTCAGTGTCGTAGGTTGTAACTGTGGGGTTCTACTGTATATTTTGTCATTTCCCGCGACATGAATAAAGACAAATAAAAAGCAAAACATTCAGACGTTCAAGCATTTTTATCTGTTAGATCTTATTCCTTAAAAAGCGGAGAACGTTATAATTTGGCGTATATCATGTTTATCCAAAAAAAAAAATTGCGTTGAGATGTTATAATCAAAACCGGATCCTGATCCAAAGCTACAGGTTACAGGTTTTCTTTAGAAATGTAGCAACAGAATAACTTTCTTCTCATAAAATTGGATGTCAGGAAGTTATCTCGTCATGCGGGCTGGTTTACCTAATTTAGTACAATTATGCCTTCTATTATTGAGTTTAGATGTGTCTTTGTATTTTTGAAAGGAGGCTCTGTTAGACGGACATGGTTATTGTGTCGTAAGAAAGGGGTTTCAATAGGGGTCGAGGCATTTAGTATTCAGTGTGCAAATGACTATAGATGAGCCTCAGGAGCTCTGTGGTCTCAGGCAATGTAAGAGACGTATGGATATGGACGAGCATTCAGGGAAGAAAGGTATTTAAAAAGGCTATATACAGATAGCGGTAATTTAGTCTTCGTTGTCCAGAGATGCAGCTAGCCAATCCAGACCAGCTTGGGCCGATCCGTCGTACTTTCCATGCTGCTGCCAGCCAATACGGTCAACCGTTCTTCCCGTGTTGTCCCAGCTGCTAGCCAGTCCAATTCAGAAAAGTCATTCAACGTCTAGGGGTACAACAAAAAATGTTTTTTCTTATCACGTCCCATAATTTGCTTTCACCGCCGTTGACTGGCTCAAATCTCACTATGCAATTCTTCGAGAGTCCTTTGGCTGCGTTCGCCTGCCGTTAAATGGCCCTGACTTTACAAAATTCTAACCATTTGAAACATGTTTACTATAATTTGTAAATAAACCCGTAAGATGCCAATATCTCACAAGAGCGTATGGCGGAAATTTGTTTCAAGATACTCACTGATAACAATAAGTCACGCAACAACATATTAGTACTACTTAAAATATCTGTTAGGCTTTACCATACGTGATTTTATGCTGGGTCACAGAAGTTTTCATTGGTCTTTTGCGACCTCTAAAGGATTATATTCCCAGATGATCTGGATGGTTTTCCAGGTTTCTATCTCGGACTCTTTCTCCTTCATGAACAAAGCTCTGTAACGGAAGATTGTCATCAATGCCATATCCATCATCACATTCTTGCGGACACTTTATAAAGTCTAAAAGCCGGTCCAATAAAATACCTCTTGCAAAACCAAAGGTTTGAGTTATCATTTAAAATAGTTCATCACCTTTTCTTATATAAGAAAAGTTAAAATTAAAACTTACCTTTCAGCGTGATTTATATAACGAAACCCGTAGAAACGTAAAAGTCCTGGGTCCAATTTCCATAATGGCACTAAATTTCGAGTTAGATGCACCCGCGTCCTTATTATGTTTAATGCTATTTTTTGTTAGAGTAATTCATAAAGATGATATTTCAAAATATTATCCCTCTGGAAAAAGTGTCCAAAAAAGACTTGAAATTGACCATTTCATAAACTAACCTCAGTGCAGATATTTAAAAGAAATACAATGGGTTAATGTCCAGGGCTCACACCTGGAAAATGATTTATAAAATGTATAATATTAAATACAACGAGAGCATCCATCTTACCTAATTGTGATGTGCTGAATCGATTAAAATTAACTTCAAAGTTTTAACCGTCAAATTATAATAGTAAAATCTTAAAATATAAAAAAGTCACATAATTTTTTATCCGTACTGTTATTTTGGGTATAAAGTTGCGAGATTAGTCCAAATCATCAATTTGATGAGCTAAAGGAATAAAAATGTCGTTTTTGTCATTCAGCATATTTCAGCCTTAAAGTTGACAATGTTGAGCAACTTAAAGTAATTAATTTGTTTCTATTAAGGGTAATATATATATATATATATATATATATATATATATATATATATATATATATATATGTATATATATATCAGCTTTTGCAAAGTAAATCTTTGATATATACATTCCATATGAACGATATGGGGCAATTGGTTTGATTATTCTTTAAATCGACCAAAACGAAGTTACAAATGTTATGTTTGTAGTTTTAATATGAATTTTAAAGTGAATGTAAATAAAAAGAGGCATATGATTTCGAAAAAAAGATTATTACTTTGAGGATAAAGGCAAAATTAGTTCTTATGATTAATTTGATTAGCTTAGTCGAATGATTTGTCAATTCAGTTCCAAGTCCCTTTTTTAATTTAAAATACTCTGTTTGAAGAAAGTTTATTGAATAACGTTTATATTTTGAGTATCAATAAGCTTTTGAGCTGAAGCACATAGCAATTTGTGATTTGTCTGTTCCACTGAAACGGCATGGAGGGATTCGTTTTTACTTTTCCAATTTCATAAAAACCGTGTTTTTATTTAAATAGTTTGTTAAAACCATGAATTTCATTTGAAATTTAAAAAAAAAATGACGTTTTGCATAAGATGTGGTAAGTCTTTAACATAGTTACTAGAGCTAAACATAGAGTGCATTTAAGCTTATTTTAATAATTAAAAATTATTAATTTAAGTCATTTAAAAAAAACTGTATATACATTAGCTTCATTATTCTTCGTGCTAGAAGTGCCTGTCTCCTGACGAAAAAAAGCTCCAATAAAAATGTTTTCATTTCAAAATTATAAGTAGCAGCTCTACTATGGTCTTTGTTATTTTTAAATTACAACACTGCATGCAGATGCTAATATTCAAATTTGTTTTATGAAATGAAAATTTACTTCGCCTCTCAGTGGTTTTATTTTTCAAATTTTTGGCGGATTATTAAAGTGATGACTTTTGACTTACCACTTCGTTTAAGTAAGCGCTATCGTCTCACGTAATGTCTTGGTCACAAAAAATAAACAAAGGAAAACACATATATACATCTTAAATGTATGCACAGTTACAATTCCATATGATATAAGTTTAAGGATGCAAAGCAGAATGTGACGTAAGCTGTTAGTTCAATGGATTTGTTCGTCAATTTTATATTTTAAGTGAAACAGCAGAGATTGTTTTTTTTCACATTCCATCAGGACTTTACAATTATGTGATTTTTATTTTTTTTTAGTTTCTTTTAAACATTTACATTATAACTACAAATTACATTTGTAACTTCATTTCAGTCGAATAACAGAACACATAAACAAATTACCTCATTCCGTTTACATGGAATGTTTACATCAAAATTTTACCATGCACCAGAAGCTGATTTATACGCTAATTATAAACAAATAATAAATTTTTTAAATTTATTTTAAGTTCCTGAAATTGGAAACATTAAGGCTTGAATTAAGCTTTTTGTCATATATAACAATTGTATTCCTTTTGACTCATTAAATATATCATTAGGTATTATATTGCCCCCTTTACATCCAAAATAACAAAAGGTTTTAAATCATATGCCTTTTATATTATGACATTTTCATTTAAACATGAAGTAAAAAGTACAATTTATTTTTTAAATTTATTCTAATTGATTTAGGCAAAGCTGTAGCTGTGATTAAATTTAGCAGTACACATTTTTCTACATATCAATTTCCAAGAGTGAACCCTGGGCATAAACCCATATATCTTTAAAAATAAGTACCGAGGTTAGTTTATACAATTTTCAACAGGGGTATTGTTTTGAGTATGATATCTATGAAATTCTATAACAGAAAAAAGCATCAATTTAAAATGATGTGGTGCAGCAATGCTTACAATTTCAGGATTCCCCCAGGACTATAAAAAATGTAAACAATATCAAGCGTTCGTTCCAGATAGGTATCATTATGTTATAATTCTTTCAACGAACATGTTCTAGATTACAAAGACTATGCAATATAAAAATCTTCTGCATGGGATATCCTTTTCCTATAATTTGAAAAGTGAACTTCTAAAAAAACTTAGATATGAAATATTGCCATTATTGTTTAACATAATTGTGAGGAATTTACTTAAACTGAACTTTGAGCAGATTACATTTATTAAAGGAATACGATTATATGAACGACAATATACATTTTACCTTTCAACATATTGTTACATGCATTTTAGATATAACCACCCATACCAATATAAACTGTTTGGGGGTTGGTTCTCGCGGGTAATTATCCTGTTGTCGCCAGGACCAGCCCTACGGCGACATTTTTATGTAATCCAAACAAGTAATGCAAACTTTTTTAACAATGCTTCGCCCTTCCAGTGGTATTCTGATTATATGTTAAAACAGGGAAGCATAATTATTGAGTTTATTCATTAACGATACATTCAAATGCTTCACTGATTTTTATCCCAAATGTCATAGTTGAGTTCCCAGGTATTTGTCCGTTTTTCCCTCAACCAAAAAAATCTCACATCTGCAACAGATATGACATGGAATCAGATCATCTTTAGTACACCAATATGTTTTTTCTATAGGAATGGTTGTATACTTGCCTTCTGGGTTCAAGCGGCGCTTTTTGAGCGCTACATTTCAGTAGATCTTTACTTTTCGACTCTTGCTTATGACATCCGTGCGTCCTGCCCATAAATGGGGGCTACAGTACATCTTTCTTAAAACCGTGCTAAGGACATGGTATGTGGTCATTATGGGAGTTTTTTTGGCCAACTGTTTAAAATACTTAAAATGTTAAGCTTTTGTTCCCAATTGTAATGAAGCGCTACACAATTTAAAGATGCAGAAGAAAATGACCATCGACAACACGTTTTAAAATTGTCTTCTGTATGTCACGGCACAGAATGGTGTAAGAACTAAAAGTCTAACATCTTTATACACAAGGAAATTGTACAGTTAGTGACTGTAACTTATAGCAATTGCCTCTAGCCCAGCCGAACATAACAACTATCTTTAAATGACTTTAAACAGATCATTGTACATAATATTTGCATTTTGTTTTTATAGAAACACGTTGTACATATTTGGATCAAAACGTGATCATTATATTATGAAACACTGTATGTTCGACGATGGCATTTCATTTTTAACACTGCCCCGATTTTGGTGTGAGTTCAACAAGGAAACATACTATAAATATTGTATGTTTCAATAAGTATCTAAGACGCATTACTCATCCCCCAATATGTTGGCTCGATGGGAGGCACGAAACAGGCCATAGATAAGGCGACCTGCCATTGATATTGTTCTGTATAATGGGAATTTCAACATCAAAAATACTATTCACGCAGTAATAATATTTGTTTCTCATCTGAAAAAAATAAGAACGTTGTATTACACTCAATAAACAGCTGTTTTGTTGTAATTGTACTAATGTCACTCAAAGCTTTTCTGTAGGAATAAGCTTTACCATTAACATTTTCTTGACTACCATTTAGTATCGTCATAACATATACTAAAGTTCATTTTTAATTTCAATACTTATTTGATTTTTTTTTCACACAAAAAAAAACAATTACCGGTTATCTTTACACTTGCTTCATTTTGAAAATTCATACACTGTCCAAGGAATATTGTGAAATATCACGACACCATTGATGGATCAAGACGAAAGCAGGATGGGAATGGATTCCATGACAACTTGTAAACGGTCTTTTGTCTGTGGCTTCTTTACACGACATATGATAATAGATGATCAGTGACTATCATTGGTCATGATTTCCGATGGTATAAACACTTTCAAAATACCATTATCCGTGATATCACAAACCAGATGATGTCATTTCCTAATGAATTTGTTTATCGAGAAGCAGAACGAATCCAGAAAAAAATCCTTACCTCAATCTTCAACCAATGTGCTAACTTGAGCAAAGGTAGAAAAATAATTTGGATATTGGACGACATCCAAACATGATCTAAGAAGCAATTCACCATAAAGAGGATATTCACTTGGGACTACCCTATATAGTATATATGACACATAGTCTAAAAAAAAACTTTCAAACTAACACGCTCGTTTAATAACATAAGCATGATTGACAGCTATAATCGATTCAGTTTATTTCGCAGGATCGATTAGCAAGCACAATGTGTGCTTAGCGTTATTATTCAAATACAGAATCTAATACTTGCAATTACGACAGCTGCACATTTCAACTTTTGTACAATATTTGCTCTCAATGAAATCCTTTTGGATTTACCTTGAAGTATCTGTAACACACATTAACTCCAAGAATAACCTCATAATGCATGACAAGTTTGAGGTCAATGATTTCTTTTCAATAATTATTGCATGAGATACATTTAAGTAACAGACAGGCAGTTCCATATCTAAGTTTTCCCTAGTGGCCCTGTTTTTTCAGACAAATGTTCTTTCTGAAAGCGCAGCACATACAAATTAAAAGCATAATCATTGTAAAAGGCCAGCACAATTAGGCTAGGACACCGTTCCAAAAATTAATGAAATCATATTAAATAATGCATTAAACAAAACACCCTTCATGCGTGTAAAATAATAACATTAACGGAATGAGATGGTGAAATCCGTGCATTTTTATAAACGGACGCCAGTTTGCTTCCGATTTGTGTGTTAAATTGTGCGGATAGATGAAAAAAAAAACCAAAAAACAGATAATTGTTTATATGTCATCTCTTATTTATAATTGTAATATTCTATAGCATGGAGATAGTTAGGTGTTTTCAAAACAGCTTAGAATAATTAGAAACTATATATGAATTGCCGGGGCAGTAGAATCGGTTATATGATCTTCAGGAAATTAAGTACTAAGCGTTACAAATTAACCTTAATATAGTAATTATAGCCGATTAAAATTTCCCGCGAAAGTGCATCTTGTATGTGTATATAAAAAACATAGTTCATTTTTAAATATTATGAAACATAAAAGGATAAATGAAATCAAAAACGCTTGATATGATTTTTTTTTCGTCAGATCAGGATCCTTCACGTTTAACTTATACCTGAGACAATAGCTGAAACTTCCTAACGGATTCGATTCATAGGATGGAAGCATATTATTACTGGTTTCACTGAGCTACATAAATACATTGGTATGCGTTATAAAAAATAATGAAAGTCTTTTCCCCAATAACCAACGCACAAGTAAAAGCTAATTATCTAACAGCAAACATGAATCGAAAATATTAACCAATCACATCCCCATTACATACGTTAGTTTAAAAATAACATATCTTGACAGTACCTCTTACCCAGCGGTTACTTCACCTAAATCAGCGAATATAGAATTACCTTGTCGGTTCTTTTTTTAAGGTGGGGCTCATAAATATAAAACTTCGAAATCGGATTTAGAGTCCTAGAAAATTGTATTTCGGGTATTTTAACTAGGAACCTGTATGTTTATATTACCAAACCACATAAACGATGTTCTTCGTTATATATATATAACCATTTGGTTAAGATAACTGCTTATATGATCGTTGATATTATAGAATCATTACATAAAGACCCCTTGATTGTGGCCTCCCTCATAGGATGCGGTTGGTGCTCCCAAAACCATGTAGAAAAGAAATTAATGCATTGCAGTTTCGGAGATGACATCACTATAGAGCAAAAATAGTGTAAACAAATTTGGTTACTTTAAAGACGTACATACTTTAATCAGGCAAAGTATGAGAGTTGATAGGCACATATAAAGATAAACTGCTTGTATGATTGTTGATACGTAGAATCATTACAAGTGCACCCCTTGATTGAGGCCTTCCTCATCCGGTGCGGTTTTTGCGCCAAAATTCAAATAGAAAAGTGATTAATGCATTGCAGTTTCGGAGATGACATCAACATATAGCTATATCGCTATGTACCTTGACAATGTTGAACTGGTATATAGAAAATCAGAGATTCGAATCAAACTAAAATGCATCATTGTTATACCATTGTCGCAATATAAAAGAGGACAGAGACAATTATTTTCAACTGCCCCTATTTTCGTGCATTCTATATTTTGAAGGATCGGTAAAGTTAAAATTCCTTGAACATGTCGAGGAAGAGTCTCAGCATCAACACTATCGGCTTTTACATAAAAAAGACGCGTGGTGAGAAAAAGGCTCTTTGATCTACATAGTAATCTACGAGGTGACTTGAAGGTATCAGTGTACAATCTACTTTACGATTACTATACGAAATTTCAAACCTTAACGAACCGCTCATTGAAATAGTTTATGCTAGTACAAAGAGATATAAAATATATCTTTATATCGTAAATTAGTAAACGAAATGAATTATGTGAAAGGTTATGGACATATAAATTTGGAAAGAAATGCAGCTTGATATACCACGCAAAATTATATGGTCGTATGAATATAAAAAAATATGACTGTTACTTCTCTCAAAACATTGCTGAAACAAATTTTATCTGTTTAATACATCATGATTAAGTGTGCCACAGGCGTCTACGGTTGAAATTTGATTGCATATTCGATGATGATTATAATAAGACATAGTGCAAACACAATAAGCAGTTTATTAGTGGTTTTAATATACTTCATCACTTCCAAAGCAATCTTTATAGCCTGTTATATTACAAACCTTCTTTGTCCTCAGATGAACTCCCAAATAACTTGCATGATTTTCCATGTTTCAGTTTGTGGCTCTTTCTCCCAGATAAACAAAACTCTGGAAAAAGATTGTCATATTATCTTGAGAGGTAAGTCTTATTTCGAGACTTATGAATAACCCTTTAGAAAGGATGGATAATTTTAGTTCTAATTCATAAAAAAATACAACATAAAGACACTTTATATTGATAAATAATTCTGTATTATTAGAGAGAGACAGAGAGACAGACACAGAGAGAGAGAGAGAGAGAGAGAGAGAGAGAGAATAAAGAAAATAATATGACAAATATACTTGCTTCCCTGCTTCGAAAGGAGTTATGGCTTCGTCCCCACAGTGGTACATAAATACCTGAATGGCTACATTTCCATATATATTCAGGATGATATTCTGCCTTATTATATCGATGCATCCTGACTGGATATCTCCGTTAAAATAATTCATCGCTTTATCTAGAATAAGAACATTTTTTTTTATATTTCACATTTTAGCGCAACTAATATAAGAATTTACCGACTTTTTAAAACAAATGTTGGTTTTATATATTTGAAACATAATTTTTTCTTTCTGCGAAGGAACATAACCCAGGTAATTCGATTCCGCATATGATAAAAAAAATAAAGTTATCCAACTTAAACCATTTATTTCAATAAATGTCTTTAAGTAGGAAATGTAAGATACATTTTGATTGATTATATATTTATATGTATATATATTTATATATATATATTAATAATGTTTATTTATATTAATAATATTTATTCATAATGCACCGATAACCTGCTTCACACTCCGCCCTCTGCTTTGGAGGCATAATACACGTGCGAGTCCCAAATATATGAAGAAAACAATCTGCAATATGTCCGAGATTGAAACACCTGCCCCATTCTTTGTACTGCGACATGATCTTGTTCTCATCTGCAAGCATTGTAAGGATTGATTTTATTCAAACATCGGTTTCAGGTCACTGGGTTTTCTCATAATTAAGGAAGGTTATTCAATAGAAATGAAATTTACCTTTTGAATATTTCACGAGTTCTCCTTTGAGCATCGGAACCAACAGCGTCACTAATACAACGAATAGGCCAAGCGGCATCTTGCTGAGTTTAGATCCTTTAAAACTTGAATCAGAATGTGCTTTGCATATACCTAGGTAACCATATCAATTGAGTAAACGATAATTAACCATAAGTAACAAAAGGATTTTTAGTTTGATTACTTAAATAAAATATCTGAAAATTCTAATTAAAATTTTCGACACATATTTCAGTAATGCGTACAACATATGCCCAAAGGTATTATTAACATTAACATGCAATTAGCACACTGTGTTTGTCGGGCAGGTATTTTAAGAATGTGGAACGACAGATATATCAAATAAACAGGAAAGTTCGTATACAAAGCTTGTCCTGGAATTTATGAATTGTTGTTTTAGATTATCTAAACCTTCAACATGAATTACTGACAATCGTACTTGTTAATGACTCGAATGCGATTTTTTTTTTTACCCAATCCACAAATCCTTAGGAACATATCATTGTATCCTTTAAACCAGTGTACGGATTAAGCGCATTGACATCACCATATGTATTTCCATGATACATGCATATCATAGATGTGACAAAGGTATATTGTTTACGAAATAGTACACTCCTATTTATATAATAAAACTAAGTGCATAACATAGTAAGAGTTACTCAAATTGATATTAAAGTTGAGACACTTGTATTTATAAAAAAGTCGTTTGATTTCATTTGATCACAAATATTACAAACTCAAAGATCTAGATTAAACCGAAAGACTACGACAAGTGTGTAATGGACCGTTCGACAGGAATGTATAGCATGGAAACTGAAATTTTAAAACACACAAATTAATATGAGTACCCTAAAGATTAGTTATAATACAAAGTGATTTCATGTTAGATTTAAATGGATAATTCTTCTTCTGAAAAATGTTGCTGTCTGATGGTGTTATAAAATAGGCAGGCTACGACAAAATACACGTGTTTAACATAAACAACCTGTCGTACCAAAAATGTAGATTCTTACAGATACATGCTATGACACATTCAGAGACGCCCGATCCCACCAAGCAAGTATATATGTAATGATATAATGACATCCTACTTAAGCGTTGGGTGATATTTGAAACTGAACTGACTGAAAATGATTATATTTCGTTTTAAATATCATGCTCTTTTTCTTAAGATTGTAGGCATACCACAACTTTTCCAGCTGTTTTCCTAGATTGTGGATGTGACTATCAAGAGGCATATTGATGCCCTTCACAAAACCAGTACACACGTATTAATAAACTTCAGTTCACTTTAGAATTGATGGGTGTTTATCCTAAATAAAAGTCAGTATAGATAAATAGGAAATATTAAATAACAAACGTAAACGAGTTTTGCTACATAAACAACAAGTCCTCAAAACAAATATTTTTTTTTTCAGTCTGAAATTTCATTTTGTAGCATTCCCTTTTAAAATGTACCCGTGCAGCGCCTATTCACGGCATGTTCTCTTGCATTGGTGGCAACATATATTTTTCTCTCTTCTTGAATCTCAACAACGCATCTGGCCTTAAGCAAGCGGAATTTGTTCTCGCCCAGATGTTACTTTAATGGCAACTAAAATAAACTTTACCAACTTTGTATATATTTATCCTCTTTTTCTCCTACATGTTTATCTATCGTATTTCTTTCTTTTCATATTCTTTTAAAAAGTGATATCACATATGGTCCTTTATTAAATATATTATTGTATTCAAGATAACACCGAAGTATATTTGTGCAAGAGCAGGGGGTTTGAAAAATGGATAAGGGCACAGGATGATGTAGTAAAAAAGGGTCCCTCCTCACACAGTGTAGAATAAAAGATAAAATGTAGACTACAATTGCCCAATAACGAGGTAGTTGAAATATATATCATTATGTGATATCTTGGTCCTTTTTTTCGGTATAAAATACTTATTCCTGTTCCCAAGATGTTCATGTTAACCATGGACCGAAAAAATAAAAAGCCGGAGGCAGCCTGTCTTGAAATAATTTTCTTATTTGCAGGAAAGCATAAATGAGGTGCATTAAAAGATGATTCTACACTCACACAGCGGCATGACACTTTTAACGGAGTAAAATGATGGAGTACACTTAATATATTTATGTACTTTGACATACAGACCGCAACTTTTCCCATGTTTTCCTCAAAAAAAAAACCATTGTGAAGATGCATTGACTTTATTTTTGTTTAATAATAACACTGTATATTTGTTTTAAGGCAACAGTTACAATTATGATTCTCTTTAATTAAAATTCAATGGATTTTCTTCATACATGATTTTCCAACTATTAGTTCCTGTCTCCATCTCCCAAACAAGAAAACCTAAGAAACAAAATTCATATATACATAATATTATGAGTTTTTATGTGGCTTTTGCCATGTATTTATGCATATAATATAAAAAAAGGGAAACATTCTCCAAGGCACTGGAAAATGGAAGAAAAACATCGGCCACATTGCCATATTTTTTATAAAAAGTCCTGGAATAGATGTTTACCTTCCCCGTCTATGCAGCAAGACTGTATGTCTTTTCTGAGCTATTGTTTTTAATTCTAGGTGACGAACCAAAATTTGTTTGTGCATTATTAACGTTGCATTATATTTTTTTGTTTGTTTCAAATCAACAAATTAACTAGTTCACGCATCAATAATCATGTAGTATATTGTTAAATATGATTCGTCTGCACATTCGACATTGTGGCTGATTGTATTTATATGATCAACATTCTATAAGAAATGTTAATCACCATTTGACCGTAATTTACTGTTGTCCTATTATTTACATAAACGATAATAAAACTTAATTATGGCAATTGATTGTTTGTAATTTATATGTCTTCTGAATTCGTAATCATGGGGTATGTTATGAATTTGCTGGCGGAACGTGAGCTTTACGATAGCATGTCATAAAATATTTCATTATTTAATCAGCTACTAGGACTCTTAATAATCTAAAGGTAATTAATTGGGTAAAGGTGAAAGTGTGTGATAAAAAGTTTTAAAGAAGCATTCTCTAGTTGCATAAGAATGAGTTGTACCAATCACGACCGTGATTTTTCATCTTATTTAATTCATATCCTCAAATAAACCTAGTGTTAGGCATAAGATTTCAGCCTTAATACTATTTCATGGCCTGTTGTGGCAGCAGGTTAAGTGGCTTCAGTATAATATGTCGTCATTTTCAACGGTTATTTTGTCGTCATCATGTGCGTTTTTATGAGCCATAACGTTGATTCTGAGGGGCTGTTGTGTGTAAACAACGGAATTCTTGAATCCAGTGCACAGATACACCACGTTTTTGTGGCCAGTTGAGCGTCAAGGGCCAAAAGAGGTTTGGCGAAAGGATTATTTCTTAGATCTCAAGCCTTTCTAATGTTCGTAAATCTTGACACAACTAAATTTATTTTATAAGTTTTCCTTTCGCATAGTTGAAAGTTTGTGGTTTTAAATGGAGCAACCAGCTGAGTTGGACTGATCAACAGATAAATCTCCCTGTTACATCCAACACTGAGCATATTAAACATAAATATTCACATTAAAAAAACATAACAACCGCTAAATAAAAGCACCAAATTATGTATTTTTTTATGTATGAAAAATCCTTTATTACTCAATGCCCAGGCACTTAAATCAACATTTTTATATTTTCTTATGTTTTAAGTTAATTCTTGCACCATCAGACACAGAAAAGCAAAAAAAAAAAAAAAAAAAAAAAAAAAAAAGAACTGCATCATCTGGTTACTGCAAGACCTGTTACAAAATGAATGATTCCCACATATAATCAGCAAAGCTATTTCGGTAATAGGTTTGGTTCTGGCAAATAATTTGTAACTACAACGTGCATTGTTGCATGGGTATATAAAACTATGTCTCAGGTTGCCTTATTACGGGTATATATATTATTATTATTCTTTTTTGCTGCAAACTGTTTCAAAACTTTTTTTCTTGTACGGTGAATTTGTTATGAGCCATTACTGGGCCATTTGCCAACAGGCATAAACAATTCGGCGACTTGAATCTGGTTAATTTTTTAAAGCATTCTGGAATAAATGATTGAAGGTGAAATGACAGACTGAAAGCATTTTGCTCCGTATCAGGGATGCTGTCAAAATGCCCAAATACAGGGAATGTTTGACTGCGGTTATGAGTTTTTTTTCCATTTTTAATTAGAAGTGCATTCTGGTAAGTTCGCCAATATAAAAAAAAGTATCCGATGTTGGCACTAAAACCAAAGACGACATACTTTACAGAAAATATAGATTGGAACTGACATTAAAATTACGTGATTATGTAATCTTTATAATTAACTTCATTCTTGCTGTTATATGTCAATTCAAGAGATTAATGTGGTCGCAATATTACTTCAAATCATTAAATATAATAAAAATCTGTAATCGCAAGCCAATGAGTTTTATCATCCAAAGTCGGTTGATATTTCGAATTTGGACTTGTTCCTTCATGAGACAAACCTTCATTCAGTACATCCAAAAGAAGGACTAGTTCTCAGCACAGTACCAATGTTACAGAATAATTATTAGCTTAACCAGACTTACCTTAACATATTAAGAAATCTAATAGAAATACTTCCTAAAGTGTCTAAGTATTTAAAATGATGAACCCGAGTTTCATGTTGGATTGAAAAGAAAACAATAAGGTCACGAGCTGTGCAGTGTGTAAACACGCGAGGGCAGAATATTCCTCATATATGATTAACCCAATTGCTCGACATTTACATTATACATGACAGTTTAAATTGCTTAAATAAGCTGCTGTTATCTTAATCATACAAAGTAACATATTTATAATGTTTAAATTATCGAAATGCAATTGTTTCACGTTATTCACACGTTCTCAAACGGTAGAACATTTTATTATAATTCAAATAAATATTGATTGAAACGAAAACATCGTGTATAATGAGTTAGACAAGTATATAAACCGGGGCGCAAAGGTTTTGTCACACCTTAATTATAATAAGTCACTCAAAATTAAGAAAAACATGATACTTATAGTATTTTCGTTTTAATTGTTGTTACGATTGTTTCTAATAAGTTAACTATACTACTATGATTTTAAAATCTTAATTTTTGTATGACTCATAATTAATCATATATGCTTCAACCATAGCATGAAGATTAAGGGCTCAGGGTGAGACATTAACCAAGAAGAAGTCAAACTAAAGGGCATCGGAATAATACATTAAAAAAAAGAATAAAACAATAGCACAACAACTGGTACTGAGCTGCAGGTCGGGCTCCACAGCCTGACGTGCATTTCTCTTGTAGTACTATATTTTATTTGATATTCACACTGCACGTAGGGAAAAAGGGGGTCTCAAACTTACTGACTGGACTAGTAAACAATGTAAGAGTCCGGTCAGAGTAAAGCTACCGACCTGTCAAGTTTTCTTTTATTTCTCTAGTTCTCTCCTATATCTGACAAAAAGGGATTATAATTCACGGTTTCTGAAAAATAATTTCAAGTATTACTGATCGAGGAGTAATTAGGAAACAAACAAAAAAAAAATGAAAATAAAAATGACCAGAAATATCAGGATATTTAGTTTTGATGACTCAAAGGCAATATTCGACCCGACATGTTAGTGCTAATTTAAGATCAAGATGAGCTTTTGACCTACAACCGCCCAAACAAATATAAACTGCCTTCACTTAGAGGATAAAGCATCGTACTGTTCTCACACACCAGCTTGCTTACCAGAGCCATCAATTTAGTCTTTCAATGTTCAATATTTGTCCACATTAAAATGTTTAACATTTAATCCTATAAAATCTTATCATTACATTGGCGACTGGACTGCGTATATCTATGCTTGGTCTATATTGTCCGACTCAGCGATTCACCGGTATATTACGTTTACAGTTATGCCCGGTTACCTGCAGCCTTATTATGTAGATACGTTCAATGGTCCATGTAACACCATGTGTCAAGCGTACTTACATAACATTAAAAAAATATTCTGGCACTAAGAATTCAACCAGCGAAGTAAAGTGTGCTTATCGTGTATTCAAGGGCTTACAATAATTACATTGAATACTACATGTCGAGAATAAACTACACAAATCACACTTCAAACTTGACATGACATATATTGGAGAGTTTATTAAATATCAGTTATCTCATGTAACATTGAAAATACGTCACATCAATTCAACACATTATATATACTACATATAGTTCAACTGGTAAAGCACTGATCGCATGGATGACTCTAAAAATAAATTAGTTGAGAGTAGAAGACATAAATTGATTTATCCAATGGGCATGGCAAAATGCCTGAGCAAATCTCCATGACAGAAAGCTTAGATATCTTGTGAGTCATTTTACTTTCAATTCCGGACTCCGGGGTCCTGCTTGCCGTTCTGCATTTAGATATGTAAACACAAATGGTTTGGCTTAATCTTCATTTAATGAAAAAATATTTCCTATTATGTACCTGTCATCTAAAACGTGATAAAGGCATTAGTGTATCAAAATACTGACGCTGGGGTGTCACCTCATTTGGTACAATCATAACTATCGAACAGTATTAACTCCAATCAGTTGACCGGCCTTCGGATCAAATACTTCGATATGGAAAGTTAGCTGTTGTAGCTGTACTGGTTTTCGAGTGATCAAGCAAAAAAAAGGGATACACAGAGTAGGTAACAACATGAAGCTTCAAAATATCAAATCACAATTGAAGGCTGAACAACAGAGTTAGATTTGACATCTAAGCATATAAGACGTACAGGTCAGGTGGGCGCAAGGAGATATGTATGTATAATCAGTCAATGATCTGTGACATAGTTGCAATTTACTGACTTTAATTTTGCGCGAGGTCTGAATATTATTCAACGATCGACCGACATTTTAGTTGGCCCCCATACATGAAAAACGTGCATTTATACAATACTGATAGCCTGTGCATCGAGGGATAGGCTATTTTTTGGTTATTTTTAAAAATGAGGTCATATGAGGTCTCTGTAATTATCGTGAAACTCAGATTCAATTGTTACATCTAAAAACGGATCTAGCACCTACATCATGGGAGACGAGAAGTCCTAACAGAAGACCTTTTAAAAAGTTAAATAGCACATATTTTTTAGCTGATGGCGACATCCTTTGAGCGTTTGCTTATCTCTACTGATACCTTACCTTTTTTTCTATATGAAATTAGGTATCATGTGACGTAGAAGGTCACCGCTTTGTTCATTGGATTGTCAAATTACTCAAATCGATAGCAGATAGGAAGAACTGGTATGAATAAAATATAGAGAATACATGATCTAAATAAATTATTTACATAAAAAAAATAAGCAAGTCGATGCTAATATTAAACAGCTACACAATAGTGTTCCTATAGCCATCAAAGTTGCTAATCCCATACATGCCCACAATTTTTTAAGTATTGCCCTTTACTGAAACAAAAATTGCCAGTAATTAATGTTTAATCAGCTGTGTATATTGTTTCCTCTGTAATACAGACCATATGATTAGTGTTTGTAGATGAGGATCTACCAGGGAGTCAGTTTCCAGAGGATATACTTCGTTTTCCAGTTGATTACCGGAAGGTGCCTCTGCCAGACGAAAAAAGATCTAGAATAGACGTAACAGGGTGTTATTAGACAAGGTTCTGCATATACTCTGAAAATATTCACTTGCTATTGTTTGATGAATCAAAATCAACTATGAAAACAAATAAATAAAGTATACGCTGTAAAAAGGTATACATTTAATATTTCATAAATACAACGTGTGTACACGAGGTTTCTTTTTCGCAGTTTTCATTGTTTATATATTTTTTTCTTATCTATAGATATTTCATTAAATGTTTTCTTATCTATACATGTTTCATTTCTTAAAGATCTTGAAGAATTTGAAGTCTTCCCGAAGAAGAAAACAAACCAGATAATTTCTACTTGCGTTCCATATTGGCGCGATGCTTCCCAGTTGCCACCACAAATGTAGTGTACCACTTGAATAGCCACTTGTCCATAAATATTTATGAACTGACTCTTGCCTTTTGCACCTTTACACCCGGATCGATAAAGCCTTTTATTAAAGTCAATCTCGTTCTCTACATAAAGAAAAGTTAATAATCTATCACATTTTATTATCATATCATTAAAATATATTACTTAACCAATATCTACGACTGATGGATTACACTCTAAGTTCCTGGAAAAATAAATTAAAAGACACGAACATAAGTACTTTAGTATACAAGTTCAAAATGCTGACCAACCTTATCAATTATTTAAGTAATTAGTTGATTTATTTAAGTAGATTTAGGATAGCCTTAATCTTGTCAACCCTTAAAAGACAGCGAAAGGGGTCATATGGGAATACTTCCTTACTTCTTCCACACTCTGCCTTTTCGTTGGGAGGCATTAGACACGCGTCAGACATGGCGACCTCCCGGAAACACACATTTAGATGATGGGAATTGTAGCAACGGAGGTACTCCTTCAGCCGCGACATTATCTGATCATCATCTAAAATAAATACATATATGGTGCAGAATCAAGATATCTATTGTGTACCTATTGGGTGATATTTATGCTTGTGTACTTCTATCGGGCTTAGCAATAGCAGGTATGCAGTCTATGGCCAAACCATTGACTGTATATATTCTATTGTCCAATTTGTGAAAAATATACTCTTATTCTTTAAGATCAGACACTTACCTAAGAAAACTTGCCCTGACAATATTCGGGCAAGAACACAACGTAGTATATAAAAACACATGTTAACATAATTATATTATAACAGTCCTATAAACCAGGTATACATATCTATTCAGAGTCAAGACAGCTATATTGGTCTATATTACTTCTATATCAACTTTAACTACGGAGAACTGCGCATGTTATATTCAAAGATGAATAAATCTTATTATGACACCCATTTATCACCTTTTGGTGAACTTTCCGCCTCCTTTCCCGTGATTGTAAATACAATCACACTCAGAAACACGATAACGAGGGAAGACGGTAGCATGCTGCGGGTTGCACATCAACGGAAACATATGATTGGAACACGTTCCTTTCCATTAGGTGATGGAATGCACATAATTATAAATTTTCCGACATAATTTGCATGACAAAGTAAACCAACTTGCACACAAGTTTATAATTAATAATATTAAAAAAATAATTGTCATGGCCACATATTATCTTGATCTAATATGCATGTCACGGGATATATTCCTCACCAGTATAGTGTGTCTGCATCAAAGCCTTTAATTAATAATTGTCATAACGAATCATACCAATTCCTATAAAATTTACTTTCGAAGACAGCAATTTAATTTTCTCAGAGCGTCGCTTGTTATATGGTTCAAGAAACAACAACATGAGGTCTTTTTGTATACACAGTTCCAGATTTTCAGTTTTCACTGCTCATGTAGGTTCTGTATACCTTTTTTTTTACATCTGCCACGTATCAGGAAGCAGGTATCTGTAATATATGTGCCTCTTGATAAGTATATAATATAAATACCGGGATATTTCGCTATATCTACGGTGGGTAGGTATTAGCGTTTGATAAAGGCGTTGGACTTCCGAACTGAAAATTTCCGGTTCGATGCTCGCCCACTCTTCTCGAAGTAGACTAATGAATCGTCCATAGAAGCACTATATCCCTATTTTATACGTTAATGTGCCTGTGTGGTGAGCGAATATAAAATACTTCTCTATTATATAAGGCAACTCATATTTAATCAAAGCGATGACACATCTGTGTGACTGCGGAAAGATAGTTATTTCCTTAGCGTAGCAGATCCAGGAATCTCGAAGAAGCCCTTGCGTCATGTTTCTTTTATTAAATTCAAGCCGTCAGTTGACAAGTTATGACAAAAGAAGATTCATCCAAGATAAAATATTTTGTCATTATATTCAGTCGTACCCTGTTTCATTCGCCAACCTTGGGACTTGGGAATGTTTTGGCGGTAAGCGAGGGTGGCGGTTGATCGAGGGGTCTAAATGAGATGTGCCGGGTAGCTAAAATCGGGCCGTGCATTTCTTAGGCTCGTCTTTAACCAGTCTTATTAAAAAATATTTTGTACATTTATATAACTTTATTCACATAGAGAGAAAAATATAACAAATAATTACAGAAAAATACAATGTGTACAATTTACTTACAAATATTTACATGTATAATTTATCCGTTCAAAATATAAAACTCTCCTGGCGCCGTTTCACTTTCAACCGAGTGTGCCCATACGAATTCCGTAATGGAGCATTGTTTTCCAGCTTGTGACAGGAAAACTGTTTTCTTTGGTCCATTCTGTAAAATGCGTCAATATCGGACTGTTCGTTGTAGTTGGAGCTCTCGAAATATCATAATACGATCTTCATGGGATGATATACTTCAGCGGATGTGTGCGGAATTGGTGAACCTCAGGTTCCGAGGTCGGACGGGCTGTATCATCGTTGTCTGTCACTGTTCCCACGATATCTTGATCCCTCAAAAGTTGTGCTTTTCCTATATTCCGATCAGCATTGACGTATTCCTGACTGCGTGCACTGTGGTCAATCCCAAGGCAATATGTCACTCGTTGTAGAAGAGGAAGGATAATGTTTGCTTCTGGACCGCCGTGCCAAAATGTTTCATTTGGCTAGTCACCCCTGGATATAAATCCTGTGTGTTTTCAAACAATTGAAATGGTGGCGATGCTGATAGAATCCCAGGCATGCTTCGTCTAGCAAACTGCGTCATCCTCCTAGGTTCGCTTTTTTCTGTACACGGTATGTATACGGCGCTTGACCTCGTACCCCTGTTAATTGCTTCAAACTACTCATCTGTTTTGCCTCATTAAATGACACTAATCCAAACAAATCTAGGTATGAAATCAACATTAAGACATTAATTTATAGGTGGCACCGGGTACTTGATCCATAAGCAGTGAGGCGTCGGTAGTTGTAAACACAGACACTGCCAGACACTGAGCCCAAGCGATAACGCCCCGGCTTGTCGAAATATTTCCGACTTATCTTAAGCTGGAATGAGGAAGTTTGCATATGATCAAGGGAATCTGGAACATTTGGCTAAAAACCACCTGGTGGATGGCGGAGAGCGAGGCTGGCGAATGAACGAGGTAAACAAGTAGTAAGAAAATCGGGACTTTTTTATTTGTTGGCGATGGGCGAGGTTGGCGGATGAACAAGGGGCGAATGAAAGAGGTTAGACTGTATGCTTATTTAAAGAAAGTATATATCGTTATTAAATAAATGAAAGGCCTTAGAAGAGTTTCGTAAACTTTTCATCCGAGTATATTATTAATACTCATCCTGAATAATATCACAGGTACGGACCTCATATGTTTCTCATGCGAGGTATGGTCAGTTATACCCGAAAGGTTTGAGGAGTATCGCAAATAAAATTCCCTATTTCACCTTATATTACATATTAGAAATCTTGAATACGATTTTGGGTTGCTTTTGGTCTTTTTCATCACATGATAAAACAGCTCTTAAACAACAGAACAAACATTTACACAGAATATTTTTTAAGATTGCGGGTACACCAACATTTATTGAAATAGTTCAAGCAATAAGATAATTTCAAGCAACACATTTTACATATTATTTGCACTTGTTATTATTTCTATACTTTGAGCATAGTTGGGTTGAAACGTAATCCTAATATAATTACACACTGTAAATTCAATGATAGATTTCCTCCTTAACGCTGTCACAATTTTGGTGTGAGGTCTTGGAAGGAACAGAATAATATCTATTGTACAAGCAAGATAATAAATGGATTATAAATATGTGGTAATAAGTATTGGAAATAAATTACGTATCCTCCAGTCTGCTCGCTCGATTGGAGGCGCGCCTCAGCTGAGGCGACCTGCCGTAAACACTGTCTTGTATAATGAAAACTGTAACGTGGCAAAATATCTTCATTCCGCAACAATATTTGTTCCTCATCTGAATGAACGATTGCGTCCCATGTATTACATTCCAAAAAGATGTTTTGCTTAAAAGGTGTCCTCAAAAGTTTCTTGGTTATCTTTGATATTTGCAGCAGGAGGTTCAGTATTGCAACACTGACATAGAGTAACATGATTCTCAGTTTACACTTGCCTTGCTTCAAATGAAACCATCCACCAATACATAGTACATCCTAGTATACCGTCATCTACCATACATGATTAAATAACTTCAAGTAATTAGTGGGGCTGAGAAATTCATGAGAATGTATTATATTGGCCTGGTGCAGATTGTTCATATGCCTCAAATTTCGGGAAGATGATTTAATATTAAAATAAATATTTTGAAATATCGACAACACATGGTAACGTGCAGCATGTTTAAGTAAATGGGTTTTCATTGTATATGTATGGTACTCCAAGGGGTATAAAAATGCTCCTTCGACCAAACGTTTGTTCACTTTACCACTCAAGATATATATTATGCAGCATGATACTTCACCATATTTATTCTCTTCTGACCAGTCACTAACTGTTGTCCACTGCAGCTGTACACTACAATGACCATGTAGGCGTATTACATTGATTCCTGCCAAAGTGTGCTATGACATGTGTAAGACTGTTTCATACTATCTTTTTGTGCTTACACCGTGCACAAACAATTTATTCATCTTCTCTCTTCTGCGAACTGTTCATTCTAGGTAATGTAGTAATTTAGCTGGATTAAGATTAGAATTCTACAAATGGGCCAATTTTCAAATGTACAGTATGATATGGCATGAACTAAACACAAGGCGTATTTAAAACGTGCATAATGTGTTGATCAATGTTCTTTCAAATCAAATGTGTCTGTCATTTTTATACCTTACGTCGATTTTCAAAATATCCCGAATTAGGAAGAGCAACCCCGGGTAGAAATACTCATGGCAATAAATGAAAATTTTCATTGACATGGGATAGTGCTTAGCGTTATATAACCGTTCATCTGGTGCTTGCTACATTATAATAGTGAAATTCATTTAATACATTTCAGTGTCTATACGTCACACTTGCGTGATACTGTAATTAGTCGTTATTATACAATCAGAGTTCAAAATTTCAATAATTATCGAGGTGGGTGATTGCTCAATAGAAGCATTGTATATTTTACTCCTTGGATAATTTTCATGATATTATCTAGGCAACATGTTAAGTATTCTTGTGGTGTCGCTGGCCCTCGTGATACCAGCAATAAAGGAGGTTGAAGCGCATATGTCTAAAGGTAAAGAAAGAGTTCAAATATGAAACAAGTAATCCAGTTTGTCAAGTGCGTACGCACATTTATTGTACCATATTTTTTACATAAGATTTATTCTTTTCAGACGTGAAGCTGGTCCTTGCGCAGCACCACAAATTGCTGCGGTGTTATAATTCCAAATATTTAAGTGGCTGTTTCAGGCAGTTCTTTATAGCTGGTGCTTGTCTTATGCCTTCTTCCGAGCCCGATGAATGTGGAACAAGTATTGCAGGCATTTCTGGCAAGTAGTGCAACCAGTGCACTTTAGTTGTATCCTCCTATTTAATATGTTTTCCATCAAATAGTTTAAAATATTGTTTATTGAAAGAAATATTAAACAATTACGTTAAAGAATTTGAAAACCAATATCTCCCTCTCTGTTTCTCTGTCTCTCTCTCTCTCTCTCTCTCTCTCTCTCTCTCTCTATATATATATATATATATATATATATATATATATATATATTAACACGGCCTGCATTTTCCCAAGGATATGACATATCTACATAAAGGCAATTTAACTTTTCTATTGTGATATATGTATCTTGGTATTGCGAATTGTTTTAAATTGAATATATTCTTTATTCTTTTAGAGAACAACATTTATACCTTCCTCCGGCATTTCCACACACGATGCCCAAATGTCTTAGGCAACACCCACAGCATAGACATACATGGACATATGGCAATCCACCTGATTCACTTCCAGTGTACTTCTAATCAAAGTGCATCAATACAATCAGGAAAGCAAGTATATTTGTATCAGTCCATACCTACATTCAAGATACATTTATATGCATAAATTATTTTGTATATATTTGTATAATAACAAATATTTTTACATTATTTCTAAATTAGAGTTCTGCTTATCTGGCAAAAAGTACTGATGACGAAGATATGGAAAATCAGGTTTGATCTTTGGATTATGTAATTACACCATGCCCAGATGACCTCAGACGAGACTTTGTGCAGAGAGAGAAAGAGAGGTCATGCATTTTAAAATGATTAAACTATTTTACCAGTTTTTGTATCTTGTATGTTATATGGACTGTTGTGCGCCTTAGGTCAGAAACCAAACAGCATTTTTCTTTAGATGCAGCCAATACGATTTGCAAAATACTTTACAAAAACTTTAATACGAGACATTCAACTAGAGTTTCTGTGGGATTATATGATTTTGAGATACTGAGAAAAAGATTTACCTTGTATTTATGGAATATCCAAAACAATACCCTCTAAGTAATAGACTTACCTTCTCTTCTTTCGTGTTATCTTGAACAAAGATTTTTTGGGAGAAACTTACCATACTGTTATATGAGATCAGTAGCGAATCCAATTATTGGCTATTTACTCATTATATTTTTCGAGATTCTAACCAAATTAATGCATCATGCCAGGGACAGTGCATAACTTTGAGCCTGACCTATTGTAATTGTAGCCCAGATATACCGCGCCCTGCGTGAAAACTTCAATGGTGTTTCGATTAAAAAAAATCATTATTTATGGATGGAAGCTGAGTGATGTGAAATAGTCTTATTACGTATAAACATTTTCAATCATCCATGCAAAAGTTTAATATTACTGATTTCTTTAAACGAGCCAATGCTATTTGCTTAAAGATAGAATACTGAGACTGAGAAAAACATTTAATCTGAAGTATTACATCACCAGTGATGTATTTTAGATCTTTATTGCTTCCTAGAAATTCAAGTGCATTATAAATATTTAGAAGTACCAGGAAATCGAGTAGCAGTGTTTATATTTTGGTCTGAATCAAAATTAAAAGACTGCACCAAAGAATCGTGTTACAAAAATTATACTAAAGATGAATTAAGATGTTACTGACAATTGAGAGAAACATGATTTACACATAAGTTTATATAAGTTTAGTTATAGTCTAGTATACTGCTATGTTTTGAACGTAGCTGAAACTGAGCTAAAGTAACAAGAGACGGGCACCACAACTGTGCGCATATTTATCTGATACCACTATACTATTGTTACAAGGCCCCTTAGGAAGGAGGGAACCATGTCAGGCGCGAGTGGTGGGTACTCGGATCGTACTCCCTTTCACATTCATTTCCTATCAATTAACGAGACTTCATTTCATTAATCATATTATGAAAATAAACACCGGTTCTGGTCCACAAATATAAATATAGAAGTATACACATTGAAAGTAAATGAATGTCCGCTTGAACCGTATTTCCCTGTGTAATATGCCCAGTGTGAATAATATAATACCATATCCATATATTGCAATGCTTTACATAATCACTAGAGATGAATATCCCCGGTTCTTTGAGGCTTTGGTTCTTCTAATAATCCAACGGCCAGTGTGTTATGTGGCAGATACGCACATGGATCTGGCGCTCCGTTAGCTTATATTTCTTAGTCCTTAGGTAAAATGTTAACATCTCGGTTTTTGGGCAGCTTACTTTGTCGCCTAGCGAAGTTAATTATTAAATGTATGCGCTGTAAATGTATTATTTTCTAGGTTCCAATGGTGCTCACCACACAAATAAAATCATGTTTTTTTTTATACGATAAATCACACCCTTGGTCTTGACAAATTTAAAAATAATAGGTGGACTGATGGTTACCAGAAATGTTTGAGGCGTTGGTTCTTTAAGACATAAAAATACTACTTCAATTATATTATAAGGCTGACACACACATGGCGCTTGAGCTTCCTTAGTTGACATTTCTTAGTCTTTAAATAACAAGTTAACATCAAAGCATAAGGGCAGCTAACTTTGTGGCCAAGCGAAGATTATTATTAAATATATGCATTTGTCATACTTACATGTTCTTGTTCTATGAAGATGTTCTAGTGGAATGAGCGGCTCTTGTTAATTTGTTATATATTTTGGAGACCAAATGGTGCCGCCCACACAAATAAAATCATGCTTTTGTATACGGGGAACACATGCCTTTGTCTCCCTGAGGCTTGAATCACCCTAGGACTTGACAAATTTTCAATACATAGATGGACTAATGGCGATATGTGAATATAAGTATATATAATGATATTGGGTTGTCACAAGGTTTAACACCCTTCGCATTATCATTTCACATCAAGTATTATGAAGACTACTACGTAAGGCGTGTTCAACCCAACACAAATTGTAAAAAATCAAAAATATGATCTTATTTCTGGACACTTTTCGCTTCTTGTACCAGAAGCAACTCCGATCAAGTCACACGTTTACCGGTGTCGAGATATATATACAATTCGTCAGCATTATTGCATCTGCATACGCTATCCTCTGTTCGCTCTTATTTGTAAACGCGACTTATTATACATTACATCTTTTATATAAACTATCTTACGTCTGTGGTAACCACCAACGAAATATACCAATTTCTGATATGCTATATTGAAATGCCATTAAAAAGGGAAGCTAATACAGACACATATATGTATAGATATTCGTTAATACATGAATTATTATACTGGTAATATAAATACAAGTTGCTGTATATATATATATATATATATATATATATATATATATATACATATATATATATATATATATATATATATATATATATATATATATATATATATATATATATATATACTACATTTAATTCAAAGTCTCTTAAATAACTTTCAGCCATTAATTATTGAGGAGTAAAGAGGAAAGCGACGAAATAATAATGACATGTGTTGAAACGTAGGTCAAATCAGTCATTAGTAAGAATGATGGTCAATGGCACTTTGCAAAAGAGGTTACACTGTTAACCTTATAGTTTACATTAGGACGCCATACGTAATAATTAAGGCGTTATATTCACTAACTCATTTTCAAAAATCACTTACATCTAACACATATGATTGTTAAAAGTTATTTTTGTGATCAACAGAACTGCTTATATCAGAATATATACAAATCTATTTATAACTTTTATATAAGAAATTGAAGCTAAAGTCAATCATGCATATTGAAAGGATTTTTTATATCAATGTCATTAATGTTTTCGAAAAATGAGGAAATTATGTGTTTATAAACTACGTTCCATGGAAGAAAGGGAATTAAAAACCATGCAATTGCCTGTGCTCTTATTTAATTCCTGTAATAATAGGATAAGGTATCGTCCTGTAATCACACATTAGTAATCAAATGTTCATTATTTCTCCACACTAAACTGTTAAACAGTTATTTCTATATAATGCTATACCATCTGAAACCTGTTAGTCATGACGCTGACAACTGAAAAACATTTACCTTTGTATTTAGGACCGGGATCTAGACTGACCGATGGAAAGTATGCGATTCATTTGTGTATTTGTTTTTGTGTTACCTGTATAGTTATGCCCGTTTAGGTTGATACTTTCAATTATATGTATAGCATCATGTGTCAAACGTATAACATAAAATAACAAAAAAAAAAAAATAAGTTGGCGTTAATTACTCAATCAACGAAGCTACGCGTTGTCATCGTGATTTAAAGGACTTATGATAATTACGTTGAATAGTGCATTCAGAGAACTAATTGCACAAACCACGTCTTACCAAAACTTCACGTGACAGATGTTGCAAGGTTCATTTAACTATTATTAGTATTTTGGTGACATTGTCTTTGTTAATGTTAACCTGTATTCCCAAAATGAAATATATTACTTAGATTGAAACTGGTAATGTACTATTTTCATGGACGCCTTAATGATACCATGTAAAAAAACATATATTGATTAATAAGAATGTTATCGGAAATCTGAGAAGATCCTAACAGGAAAAATTGCTTCTCTGGCACTGAAACTGAATATATATAAGTGATTCGGAAACACTGAAGGAGGGCTGTTGCCTTATTGTGTATATTTCGTCATGTTAGCAGCACTCTGCCTCCGATTCAAATACTTTTGTACCGAAAGTTAGTCTACGCGAAATTAACAAATTAAAATTCAGGTAACGAACTGAGGTTAAAAAAAATAATTCGCATACGAAACCAATAATTCAATAATTGTTCTTAAATTATGTATCTCCACCGTAGGTTTTATATACATTTACGATTCTGTGCTAAAATATTATTAATATTTCGTATTTAATATAATGATTTTTTTTATAATTTTAAAAGGTTTGTTCACAATGTGTCTAGGATATTATAAGGAATACAAAAATATGAGAAATTTGCTGCCAGTTAGTTTAGTTTTCATGTCTGGAAAAGGAATGTTTGACCCTCTACTTGACAATCTGTCTTCTTGACTAAATTCAAGATAAGCTCTAAACTTGAACACGACCGTATAGACATAGCTTGTCTTTAGATAGCGGATGAAGTATCGTTTTTCTGGTCATAAACCGGTTTGCTTCTCAGAGCAATTAACTCTGTGCTTATATGTTCGATATATCTCCGCACAAGAAAGTTTAAGGTTATAAACCTATATAATGTTGTCAGAAACATGTTCAGATTGCTCTGTTAACTGGACTGTATAAACTTATGCAGGCTGAAAAGGGTCTAGAATTTTCGACGCTAAATCATGCTTTTGGTTTGTGTATTCGCTTGTGTGTTTAGTGCATAGTTATATCAGATTACTTGCTTCCTGTTATGGTAGAAACTTTCAATTATAAATTTAACATTCTTTGTCAAGTTTCAGAACATAATATTACGAACTCAAACATTGGAGCCACGCGTGCTTACCGGTGTATTCCAGAGCTCATGTCAATAACCTAAAATACTGCATGCCGAGAATTAATTACACGAATTAGGTCTCACTCATAATTGATGTTACAGATGTTTGAAAGTGTAATTAACTGTTATTAGTACTATGGTGACTTTTTTATATAATGCGTCATCTTTATTCCACAGATCAAATGTACTTTATATAAAGAAACTTTGGAAGTACTTAAGAATAGAAGACATATACTGATTAATAAGGTGTACATCGAAAAATGTCTGAGAAAATCCGCAACAGAGAATTCATCGGAAATGTTAGAATCTGCCCTGAACCTCATATTCGTTAAAACCACTGTTACTGTTATTCCATGATTTATGGAGTCCTTCCTGCCGTTCTGCATAAAAATATATAAATATAAATTGTTTTGCCTTTTTAATTTACCAGAGATGCTATGACTCTATCCGCTAACACGTTGAAAAATAAAAGAACTGTATATACTTTGGTCACAATGTTACCATCACTGATCAGCTAATTGGCCTCCAAATATATTACTCTGGTGTGTAAAGTTAGCTATTGAAGCATTTCAGATCTATGAGTGATCAAACGGAAAAAAATCAGGTAACGAACTGACGCTTCCAAAATATCAAATGTTCTTTTAACGTTCGGTGACATAACAGCAGTAAATTGAGATTCATTATGCAGCGAGTCTCGATATAATTCAATATGACCGGTGGATATTTCAGCTGGCCCAAATATAAAGAAACAAGTGGACCTTTGCAATACGGATAATCTGTGCATCGTTGCATCGGCTATATTTTGCTTATTTTCATAAAAGACTATTCTAAGACAATGATTTTAATAATTAATAACATTAGATTGAAGAACATGAATGATTATTCTTTAATTTACAAATAAGAAAATGATACTTGAACAGTAGCAGGAAATGGGGCACTGCTACAATTTAGAACATCCTGAAGTCTGTTTCCGTCGAGTATTTGTAGCTGGCGCGTGCCTTATGCCTCCAACCGACCCAGCGAAATGCGGAACAGGTAATAAGGGCATAAAAATCACCTGTTATAATAAGAAACTTTTGAACTTTCTTCCTCTCACACTCCTAAACTGTCAGGGTCTCTTTCCAAATTTCCCCAAATATAACAAGTATACCTTAGAGTACAGTCGAACCTGTCTAATGCGACCATCCAACGGACTGGGCAAAAGTGGTCGCAATGGCTATGTAGTCGTATTAGACAGTTTATGAACATTTAGGAACTAAACAAATTTAGATGATATGGATGACGGAGGTATGCATAAAAGTAGGCCTGCCACGTTTACACGTTTAAACAACTCAGTTCCGATAAATTACTGTCATCGTTTACAGAACGACAGACCATTCACACCATGGGCAATGATACACTCTTTCCGTCCGCTTTACATCGTCGGTAAACCATTCGCGTATTTAGGTGGACTTTGATTTGAAAATTTTTGAGGGTTTTATAAAAATCTTAGTCTTTGGTTTTTAATTATACAGGGTTTCTTTTACATAAGATGTACGACGGCGTGCCGCCGGTATTGAATTTTAGATCGCCATTGTGAATATACTCTTATTATTCACCGCCTTTGTAACCCTCGAAAATGAATAATCACCACGTGTTGCCGCCAAATATGCATTAAATCTTTAGATTATTGACCATCAAATGTAGATAATCGTCGCTTTTACTCCTACGAGCGCACGAGCGATGGTTAAGGTTACAGAAGAAATAAGAGAAAACATTTACCCGAATTGGTACCACGGTTACAGTGACGAAACGTCATGTCATTGGTACTTTTCAACTAATTTGCATAGCCCTTGACGACAAATCTTCCGAATATTGCCAACTGGCTACTGTGCATACAGGCTGGCCTTATGGAAAATGCAAATTTTTAGGCCAAAAGGCAATTACGAACGATCTCAAATCAGTTGTTAGCACGATTATAGCTGTCAAAAATTTGCGGTGGAGGCTACGTTCACAGCCAGGGAGCAGCTGCTTTTTTAAAGCATTTTTAATAACTATGCGCGTTCAATAAACCTCTCTTTTTGTGAAAAAACTGCGTTGTCAGCTACAAACACCCATTTGAACGACTTAACAATTGTTTGCTTACGTCACTGGTTACTAACATCACTTGCTTCATAGGAACATCATAAATTATCCACTTTTTGTAATAACGCCTTTCATGACACTTTCTATTGAGGGGGTGGGGGGACACAGGTCAAAGATTAATTTCGGGGAACCTCCATCCATGTGTGGACGTGTAAGCAATTCACGTAACCTAGCCGGGACTCCGGACCCAGGGTACTCCCATATGACTACTAGTAAAACAAAACAAGGTGCAAGTGACCGCAACACCACGCTTGGTCAATCAACCGACCGGTCAGCGCTGGTCAGTGAGTAGCTCATTAAGTGCAGGTCAATATATCACTTTGGTCGGGAAAAAAATACCCGTAATCCGTAATAGCCAGGTCGTGTCACAGGTGGTCGTTTAGACAGGTTGAACTGTATATAATTATATTTTTCCATGGTGGTTCTTTTTCCTTTTCTGGTTTTACAGGTGGTCGTTTAGACAGGTTGGACAGTTTTTCTTATCCAATATCTATAGAAACAATAGTTTGCATGTTACTTCCAGGGAAAGAGATCAACTGGTTTAATAAAGATGGGAGTTCTGGGTGCACAAATGTGGTAAATAAGAGTCTTCCTGTTAAATTATATGGAAAACTTACCATCCAAGTGGTCCATTACCACTGTGGTGACCCTCAGGAAGCATATTTCGAATTCGGAAAGCAAGTATTTTTGACAGGTTTATCTTAAATTATAGAATACTTACAGTTTATATATATATATATATATATATATATATATATATATATATATATATTTACTACTTCTATAGTAAACCGATTTTACTGTTTCACTAATATTTCTCTAGATATAGTGCATGTATTAGATAAGGCTCACTCATCATGCAGCAAACTTCGGGTTTCATCATTAGAGTTTGCACCGAAGAATAATTAAGATCAGGTTAATGAGACCATGGAATCGGATTCTAATTAAATATTTTTTACATCCGCGACTCCCTGCTCTCGTCGATCTAACTTTTGGCCTTCTGACAGCCCAAGTGTTGCGACCTTATTAAATTCGTTAAGGCTCTGTACAATGCATTAAAAATTCATCTCTCTGCAATTTGTATTTTTTTTTTTTGCATTATACCATAGAATATGTATTCAGTACTATGTGAGCATTGGCAACAAATTACAGACGTACATGTAATTTTCAACAATATGTAAAAAAGAAACAATATGGAATATGAGTCATTTATTATTCTATATGACTTAGTTGTTTAAGAAATATAATGGTAACTAGAAATTCAAGTGCAATATACATATTTACAAGTACAAAGGGTTGACTGGCATTTTTTTTTTACATTTTGGTCTGAATAAAATTTTAGAGACTGCATCATCCAATCATTTGAAAATATTATTAAAACAATTGAATTAAGATATTTTTAAGAATTGCGGAAAAAAACTTCGTTTACACAATTTATTTAAATTCAACTGATGTAACTTATGTTAAGTATTAGTTTAGTATACCTTTTTGTTTTAGAAAAAAGCCAATACTGAGCTAAAGTACTACAAGTCGGACTCCACAACCGAGAGTTTATTTATCTTGCACTGGTTTGTTATTGGGATCGTACGCTCTTTCACAAACGTACAGATCAATTAACGAGACGACAAATGAAAATCACTTCATTTATTATATAAACATATATGAACATTGTTTCCCGTCCATAAATAAATGTAGAAATATACCCATAGAAAATTCAGCTTGATCTTGTTTAAACTATGTTATATTCCCAGTTAAAATAACATAATACAATGTCCATATATTCCGATTTTATCAATGGTAACACTACAAATGAATATCGCCGAAGTCACTAAGGCGTTGGTACTCATGTTGGATGTTCAAGTGAAAGGAGAGGCTCTTATAAAGTTCTTATATCCTAGAGTCCGAATGCTGCCGCCATCACTCTAAAATAAAATCATCCTTTTTTTACGGGGAACAAATACCTGAATCACCTTTGGAATAGACCAATAGTACAAAACATGGAGGAACACATTACTACATCTGCAATTATGAATATATAATGTTAAAGTTAAAAACGCCTTTAGGCATCATCCAATCGAATGTTATGAGAGCCACTACGTATCATGTGTTCACCCTGACACCAAACGTAAGAAATCAAAAGATTTGGTCACCCTGACACCAAACGTAAGAAATCAAAGTTATGGTCTTACGTACAGGACAATATTCGCTGCTTGTACCAGTAGCAGATCTGATTAAGTAACGTGTACCATTTCAAAGGCGTGAACTGGTAAAGTACTGTTCAATTTGACATTTTGAATATATTTGCTATATGGCAAAATGTAATATGAATAATTATATAAACTTTGAAACAGCCAATAAGTACGAATATTCTGTATAAAGATAATTATATATTATTTAAAAAGAGGAACAATGTTATACATAGTGCATATTTTTGCTCGTGAATTATTCCCTCTGTTTCGGAGAGGAGCCATGACTTTAAGGCGAGGCAGTCCATACATAGCAAAATATGTAAACAGTTATAATAACCCAGAACATTAACATAGGAAACAGGGCATGGCAATCATAGTTAAGTAAAACAGCTGAAGAATTAATAATATAAAATTTTGCAACCAAAGCACTGGCAACCTCAAGTTTGGGGTAATATATATAAAAAAACCACTTATAACATGCTGCAGTTTATGAGAAACAGTCAATGAATTTAATATTTTAGTAGAATCGCTTGCGATATTGTGTCTCATTGCTCGTTGAACTAGTATAGCTTGTAAATGTTAAGAGATTAAGAGAATAGTCGATAATTCAGGATACTTTGTTTGCTTAAGTAAAGATGGTAACATCATGATATCTCATTACTACATCGAAGTCATTCAGGGGACTAAATAACCACCGTACTCAAAAACTGTTCTGCCTTAAATAAATGTTAGCAGGAACTTCACGACCTATGTCAATGTTGCGAATGATTTCTAGACAATACTGTTGAAGTTTTTTGTTCGAGAGGGTTAAAAATTCCCGAAAAATTGGGAAAAATAAAACCATAAATAAAAGGTCCTGTCAGCCAACAGACTGATATTTCAATTGAGAATGGCCTTGTATTTTCCCCGTCATTCATACAGATTTTGTAACCTTTTAAAATGGTCAGGTACAAATAATCAGATATGTCCATTCGTTTAGTTTTCAGTTTCCAATTGTTACGATGTTGCTTTTTTATTTAATAACATGAGTTCATATGGTAATGGATTAATCTTGTAAGTTTATTTGTATGAATTGCATTTGTATTAATTTGGTTAACTACAAAAATTTTACCCTCACAAAACAATACAAAAAATGAAAATCATACATATGAAGTGCATTCTTTAGATATTGTGTGCACATTCTGTGGTTTTAGCCGTAGCAGGTACACATTATATTATCAAAACCATTAAATGTATGTAATATATGGTTCATATTATGAAATATTACACTAGTTGCTTTAGGACAGGAAATTTCCGGAAACAACTCGCTCTGACCATATATATATTGTATTGTTGATAATTGCTTGTCAACTGTTTATTTGGAGTGATTTGTGTTTTCTATCTTCACGCATCTTTTTCACACATGAAAACTTTGCTAATGAAAAAAAAATCCTTTGAACAATGAGGACTCTATGAATTCATGTTTTATTAAAAAACTAGGTATCCTCATGCTACTTATGTTATGAATATATATACAATTTGCTGTAATTCTGTAAAGCCAACAAAGCCATTTTAATGAAATATTAAGATACGCAGGGTGCCTAGTGTTAGCAAAATATGGTTTGCATTAGAAATTATATGAAGGTGCAGACTAACGCACAGGAAACGTTTTCTCTTACTTATTCCACATACGGCGGGCTCAGTGTCAGGCATATTGCAAGCACCAGCAACAAATAACTGTCGTAAACAGTCGTTAACATGATTGGTATTGTAAGAACGCAGTGCATCTGTGAGCTGAGCAAGAATTTGTTTCTCGTCTGTAACTAAACATTAAAATGAAATTGAAACCTATTTCAAATAAATAAATCAATAACAAATTAAGTAAAACGAGTAAATCTTTTTCAATTAAGTATCTTCACCTTAGCCTTTTAATACATTTAGCTTTCGGCGCTAACATGTAATTCTATTACGAGGAGTTCGTATTTAATACTAATGTTTTCTCTGATAATTTGGATCGCTTTCCACAGTTTGAAGTTCATATTTAAATACGCGTTTTTACCTTTTGAGTTCTCCACCTGTGTACCTCTTATTGTCGATAACAGCAAACACAGTACTTCTACATAGATTCGTAACATCCTTGTCAAATTTTGAATCATACAAATTGATCAGTTACAGCTAAGCGAAAGTTCTGCCTGTATACTAATGTACACGATACAAGAATAATTATCACCACTCTCGATTAAAGGTTATTAGACCATCAGGTAAGTACCCGGATAATTGACAAAATTTATCACTAACAAAATGGAATTATTGGAAACCCATCTTAAATTACAGACATACAATACAAAGTTTTCCTGCTGTTAATAGACAACATTAATTGAATGAGGGCTGCTGTACCAAAGGCGGTACCAGTAATGCGTTGAATTAAATAAAAAATTATGTTGGTAGATGTTTGGGATGTTTGGTATTTTAGCGTTTCTTTCTTTCGTTTTTTTTATTTAAACTGAGTGAATTTGAATGAAGAACAAAAGGTTTTGAGGAAAACTTTTTTTCTGTTTTGTTTAAAGGTTTTGAGGAAAACTTTTTTTCTGTTTTGTTTAATGAAACTTCCTACACCACAACAGAACGTCTGCATTTAAGCTTAGTATACTACCTCTCGAACATTCTGCTTCATATAGGTTACGAGCATGATTCAAGTGGCGCTCGCCAAGAAATACATAACAAGGCCGTTAAATTTTGTTCTTGGCGTTTCAGTCTTGTTAAACCTTGCAAGTTTACAACAGTATCTCCCGTTCGTCGGTCACCTGTACATACGTTCGAATCCAGACTATCCTACGATAGTTATTATAGTCCGTACCTTGTGACGTACTTCTCGGTAAGCTTAGTGATATATGTAAATACACATGCATGCATATATATTGGTCCTATTCATACGTGATATAACTTACTTATTGGATTTCCTAATTCACTCCTTGAATTTTGTGTCTGGCCAACACCATAATTTTTTGTTAGGATTCTGAAGTATTTTTAGAATGGCGAAAACGGAAGAAAACTGTACCAATGCATAATCCAGAATCCATAATGTCATAATGTATCTCTTAAAATGCGTATGTTTTTCTACAGCTGATTGTATGATCCTCTGCAGCTCTTATTGCATATTAATTTTCAAGTATTTTTATAGATATCTGGTTTTATGATTCTGCTTTAGTCAGAACAGAAACATTACTTCTCCCGTACTCTTCAGTCTCTTAGGGAGGCATGAGCCATGTGGTGGTAACACCAGCCGGAAACAAACATGCGGCCGATATTAATTTAAACACCGCATACGTTTTGTATGCTGAGCGAGTATCTGTCTCTAATCGTGAAGAGGAAATAAATCGTATAATTTCTTAGAAAAAATGAAATATTAATCACAGAGACCAATAAAATTCTCAACAATTTCAAATCGGTTTCCTGTCAAAATTTTCTAAATCTGAAAAGTCAGTACATAATTATATTATCCATTTGATTGATCTCCCATGAAACTGGTAGCATCAGGCACAGGGACAAAAAGGTAACAAGAAGTATGTTGGCAAAGGATAAATCTAAAATGTAGCCATGCACATAACCAATCTATAATAACGAAACCATATCTGACAGAATATGTTTGAGGAAGCATGAAGGGAGTGCTTGTAAATGGAGTTACTAAAATGATTTGTCAGTTTCATATAGCATACACGAGATACGTGACTTTATACCTGTGGTACAGAAATCTGTTATTAATAACATGTGTTCCAACCTAATTAATTGTTAATTTTATCACATGAGCCCACTGGTAGTTGCTCAAACGAATGTTCTGACAGTTGCAACTAATGTGTATGGAAAACATATGAGTCTAATTGTTCATTATTGCCCCCACACTGTATTATGTCCGACAAACTATATCCATATAAAGTTTCAATTTCTAAGGTTCCCCTCTACAAATGTCGGTGCCATGTTTAAATATTTGCCCAACAAGTGCTCAAAGAATTGACATGTAAGAGCCATAAAATATCCAAAGATGAGAAATACACTGGCTTTGAATATATGAATTAACCTATTTATGAACTATATATGTTTTAGAGCCAATGACATAATCCTAGCATAAAGATGGCGAGGCGACCAGACTCAACTGAGCCCCATTGAACAAGTTCCCAGATTTTGACCCTGAAGACTGACGACAACTAGGGTGCTTAAACATAATGGCCTGAGTCAAGGCAACTGGATTGACGACTGAGGCGGCAAACCAAAACATGTAATATTTTTTTTTATAATTTATTAGTTTTTTTTTGTTATAGATCTCTTTCTTGTCCATATAATTTTTCCCCATCCGTGATTCAAACATATTTTGATATAGTTTAAGTGTTAAAATAATATTAAATATTCTGTTTCATATACAATAAACATTCTTGATTCGAGACAACGTGGCATATCAAATTATACAATATGCTGCCATTGCACTAGAAACATTTTCTATACATATTTGTTCATTTATACTATGATGCAACCACAGCTTCCATAACATAAACTCTACACCTTGTGATCATGGCCAAGATGATCACATGACAGAGGTACTCATGTGGCCACAGAATTAATTATGATTGGTTGCTGACTGTGTTTTTTGAAGATTCGACCCAACTTCAGAAACCCCCCCCCCCAAAAAAAAAAAAAAACTGACGCCGACTGTCGTTGAATCACGTCTTTTCTCGCATACCGGTTGCGACTGACTCAACGGTTTTTGACTTGTTAAGTTGAATCGGGTTGCAACGTATATGTCGGGATTAAAAATTCCTGTTTAATATTCAGTTAAGATATATCTTCTTCACATGATTAAAGCTCTAAAACATGTAATTATCAGACAACAAATTTTCGTTATTCTCCATTACTCGTCCCCTGATACAATTATCACATGCAGATAACCGAAAACATATAATTTAAAGTTACACTTTCTTGTGTATTTGGGCAAGGGTTAACATAAACCAAACATTATTTAAAAAAAAGACAATCAAACCGATGCATTATCAGGATATGAATCTGGTAGTCATGAGCGATAAAACCCGATATCATAATAGCATTAGTAAAAAACCAATGGTTTATTATATGTCAAGCAAGAAGGGTTATTATATGTCAAATAAGAAAGCATAAGAGGGTGCCTAGAAAAATAACTAATTTTTCTGACATCTCCCAAAGCGGTTAATTATTTTCTTCGTAAAATTGATCTCACTGGTAGATGCTAATCTCTTATCTCTTGTAAGTGGTCCTAAATTAAAGGTCCGTGTTAAATGTTAAATATTAGACTGCAAAAAAATGAAACATGCATAATTTGTTCTTATAACGATTAATCTTTATAATTAATTAGGCCAAGAAGATTTAAACATGGGTATCATTCGTTCATCTTTTTCAGTAACATAGTGTACAAAAGATATTGCCAAACAGACTTCTGAAACAAATATTAAATAGTACATAACTCTATTACTTGATATACAAAACAGCCTACAAACATTGAAATACCATTAACATTACCGGGGGATACACTTAAATTCATTTGAATCAGGAATCAGACTTGCTGCACCTTTTGGGGAATCGTTACCATGGACTCTTCTATGAAAATAACACATGCTCCAGGACAAGAGTTGTTTATTAAGCGGCATCAATTCTTTACAAAGCAAGATCTAGATCAGGTTGGTTTGTTGATATATTCGTTAGATTTAAGGAATATATGACCATATATCATGGGTTATTTTCCACATTTCTGTCATCGTCTCCTTCTTCCAGATATTAAGATCTCTGAAACAGAAGTTTATTTTGCATCACAACCACGGAAACCTAAAGAAACGTCAAATGTATATGAGAGAATTGGAATGTAAACAATATAAACAAAATACTTGCCTGCCCGCTTCAAAAGGAGTTAACGCTGAATCCCAGCAACGGTAGTTCAATACCTGGATAGCTAAATTTCCATATATTTCGAGGATTATATTATTTCGTTCTAAATTGTTGCAGCCTAACTTATATTCTCTGTAAACATAGTCCGTAGCTTTATCTGAAAAAATGAGCAATAAGAATTTTAATGTTGTATTTCGGCGCAACTAGTAAATATTTATTGACCTGTTATTCAATAGAACAACATATGTACGTTCCATTAAAGTATTATCTTGTTACAGTTCTGACACAGATCATGCTCTAGATATTCTATATCTGCATATAATGTAGAATAAAACTTTGTGATTGGTTCTTTAGGCCATTTGATAACATGATATATATATATATATATATATATATATATATATATATATATATATATATAATTTATATTGAAGAAAAGTACCATTTATTAACATCAATGTAAGGAATTTATATCGAACGGAACTTTGATCACATCATATATATTAAAGACTGTTGACCGACTACAATATACAAAATTAAAGTTTGACTTAATGAAAGGTTTCATCTAACCTATATATATATATATATATATATATATATATATATGTGTATGTATATATATATAAATATATATATATACATACACATATACATATATACATATATATAATACTGTAATACTGACAAGGGAATGACCTGTTTCACATTCAGCCGTTTCAGTTGGAGGCATAATACACACGCGAGTCACATAGATTTGGCGGAAACAATCGGTAAGATGTCGGGAATTAAAACACCTGCTCCATTCTTTGGACTGTGATATGATTTGTTCCTTATCTGAAAAAAAAAGTTTAATTATACCATAGAATATGTATTCAGTACTATGTGAGCATTGGCAACAAATTACAGACGTACATGTAATTTTCAACAATATGTAAAAAAGAAACAATATGGAATATGAGTCATTTATTATTCTATATGACTTAGTTGTTTAAGAAATATAATGGTAACTAGAAATTCAAGTGCAATATACATATTTACAAGTACAAAGGGTTGACTGGCATTTTTTTTTTACATTTTGGTCTGAATAAAATTTTAGAGACTGCATCATCCAATCATTTGAAAATATTATTAAAACAATTGAATTAAGATATTTTTAAGAATTGCGGAAAAAAACTTCGTTTACACAATTTATTTAAATTCAACTGATGTAACTTATGTTAAGTATTAGTTTAGTATACCTTTTTGTTTTAGAAAAAAGCCAATACTGAGCTAAAGTACTACAAGTCGGACTCCACAACCGAGAGTTTATTTATCTTGCACTGGTTTGTTATTGGGATCGTACGCTCTTTCACAAACGTACAGATCAATTAACGAGACGACAAATGAAAATCACTTCATTTATTATATAAACATATATGAACATTGTTTCCCGTCCATAAATAAATGTAGAAATATACCCATAGAAAATTCAGCTTGATCTTGTTTAAACTATGTTATATTCCCAGTTAAAATAACATAATACAATGTCCATATATTCCGATTTTATCAATGGTAACACTACAAATGAATATCGCCGAAGTCACTAAGGCGTTGGTACTCATGTTGGATGTTCAAGTGAAAGGAGAGGCTCTTATAAAGTTCTTATATCCTAGAGTCCGAATGCTGCCGCCATCACTCTAAAATAAAATCATCCTTTTTTTACGGGGAACAAATACCTGAATCACCTTTGGAATAGACCAATAGTACAAAACATGGAGGAACACATTACTACATCTGCAATTATGAATATATAATGTTAAAGTTAAAAACGCCTTTAGGCATCATCCAATCGAATGTTATGAGAGCCACTACGTATCATGTGTTCACCCTGACACCAAACGTAAGAAATCAAAAGATTTGGTCACCCTGACACCAAACGTAAGAAATCAAAGTTATGGTCTTACGTACAGGACAATATTCGCTGCTTGTACCAGTAGCAGATCTGATTAAGTAACGTGTACCATTTCAAAGGCGTGAACTGGTAAAGTACTGTTCAATTTGACATTTTGAATATATTTGCTATATGGCAAAATGTAATATGAATAATTATATAAACTTTGAAACAGCCAATAAGTACGAATATTCTGTATAAAGATAATTATATATTATTTAAAAAGAGGAACTATGTTATACATAGTGCATATTTTTGCTCGTGAATTATTCCCTCTGTTTCGGAGAGGAGCCATGACTTTAAGGCGAGGCAGTCCATACATAGCAAAATATGTAAACAGTTATAATAACCCAGAACATTAACATAGGAAACAGGGCATGGCAATCATAGTTAAGTAAAACAGCTGAAGAATTAATAATATAAAATTTTGCAACCAAAGCACTGGCAACCTCAAGTTTGGGGTAATATATATAAAAAAACCACTTATAACATGCTGCAGTTTATGAGAAACAGTCAATGAATTTAATATTTTAGTAGAATCGCTTGCGATATTGTGTCTCATTGCTCGTTGAACTAGTATAGCTTGTAAATGTTAAGAGATTAAGAGAATAGTCGATAATTCAGGATACTTTGTTTGCTTAAGTAAAGATGGTAACATCATGATATCTCATTACTACATCGAAGTCATTCAGGGGACTAAATAACCACCGTACTCAAAAACTGTTCTGCCTTAAATAAATGTTAGCAGGAACTTCACGACCTATGTCAATGTTGCGAATGATTTCTAGACAATACTGTTGAAGTTTTTTGTTCGAGAGGGTTAAAAATTCCCGAAAAATTGGGAAAAATAAAACCATAAATAAAAGGTCCTGTCAGCCAACAGACTGATATTTCAATTGAGAATGGCCTTGTATTTTCCCCGTCATTCATACAGATTTTGTAACCTTTTAAAATGGTCAGGTACAAATAATCAGATATGTCCATTCGTTTAGTTTTCAGTTTCCAATTGTTACGATGTTGCTTTTTTATTTAATAACATGAGTTCATATGGTAATGGATTAATCTTGTAAGTTTATTTGTATGAATTGCATTTGTATTAATTTGGTTAACTACAAAAATTTTACCCTCACAAAACAATACAAAAAATGAAAATCATACATATGAAGTGCATTCTTTAGATATTTATATTGTGTGCACATTCTGTGGTTTTAGCCGTAGCAGGTACACATTATATTATCAAAACCATTAAATGTATGTAATATATGGTTCATATTATGAAATATTACACTAGTTGCTTTAGGACAGGAAATTTCCGGAAACAACTCGCTCTGACCATATATATATTGTATTGTTGATAATTGCTTGTCAACTGTTTATTTGGAGTGATTTGTGTTTTCTATCTTCACGCATCTTTTTCACACATGAAAACTTTGCTAATGAAAAAAAAATCCTTTGAACAATGAGGACTCTATGAATTCATGTTTTATTAAAAAACTAGGTATCCTCATGCTACTTATGTTATGAATATATATACAATTTGCTGTAATTCTGTAAAGCCAACAAAGCCATTTTAATGAAATATTAAGATACGCAGGGTGCCTAGTGTTAGCAAAATATGGTTTGCATTAGAAATTATATGAAGGTGCAGACTAACGCACAGGAAACGTTTTCTCTTACTTATTCCACATACGGCGGGCTCAGTGTCAGGCATATTGCAAGCACCAGCAACAAATAACTGTCGTAAACAGTCGTTAACATGATTGGTATTGTAAGAACGCAGTGCATCTGTGAGCTGAGCAAGAATTTGTTTCTCGTCTGTAACTAAACATTAAAATGAAATTGAAACCTATTTCAAATAAATAAATCAATAACAAATTAAGTAAAACGAGTAAATCTTTTTCAATTAAGTATCTTCACCTTAGCCTTTTAATACATTTAGCTTTCGGCGCTAACATGTAATTCTATTACGAGGAGTTCGTATTTAATACTAATGTTTTCTCTGATAATTTGGATCGCTTTCCACAGTTTGAAGTTCATATTTAAATACGCGTTTTTACCTTTTGAGTTCTCCACCTGTGTACCTCTTATTGTCGATAACAGCAAACACAGTACTTCTACATAGATTCGTTACATCCTTGTCAAATTTTGAATCATACAAATTGATCAGTTACAGCTAAGCGAAAGTTCTGCCTGTATACTAATGTACACGATACAAGAATAATTATCACCACTCTCGATTAAAGGTTATTAGACCATCAGGTAAGTACCCGGATAATTGACAAAATTTATCACTAACAAAATGGAATTATTGGAAACCCATCTTAAATTACAGACATACAATACAAAGTTTTCCTGCTGTTAATAGACAACATTAATTGAATGAGGGCTGCTGTACCAAAGGCGGTACCAGTAATGCGTTGAATTAAATTAAAAATTATGTTGGTAGATGTTTGGGATGTTTGGTATTTTAGCGTTTCTTTCTTTCGTTTTTTTTATTTAAACTGAGTGAATTTGAATGAAGAACAAAAGGTTTTGAGGAAAACTTTTTTTCTGTTTTGTTTAAAGGTTTTGAGGAAAACTTTTTTTCTGTTTTGTTTAATGAAACTTCCTACACCACAACAGAACGTCTGCATTTAAGCTTAGTATACTACCTCTCGAACATTCTGCTTCATATAGGTTACGAGCATGATTCAAGTGGCGCTCGCCAAGAAATACATAACAAGGCCGTTAAATTTTGTTCTTGGCGTTTCAGTCTTGTTAAACCTTGCAAGTTTACAACAGTATCTCCCGTTCGTCGGTCACCTGTACATACGTTCGAATCCAGACTATCCTACGATAGTTATTATAGTCCGTACCTTGTGACGTACTTCTCGGTAAGCTTAGTGATATATGTAAATACACATGCATGCATATATATTGGTCCTATTCATACGTGATATAACTTACTTATTGGATTTCCTAATTCACTCCTTGAATTTTGTGTCTGGCCAACACCATAATTTTTTGTTAGGATTCTGAAGTATTTTTAGAATGGCGAAAACGGAAGAAAACTGTACCAATGCATAATCCAGAATCCATAATGTCATAATGTATCTCTTAAAATGCGTATGTTATTCTACAGCTGATTGTATGATCCTCTGCAGCTCTTATTGCATATTAATTTTCAAGTATTTTTATAGATATCTTGTTTTATGATTCTGCTTTAGTCAGAACAGAAACATTACTTCTCCCGTACTCTTCAGTCTCTTAGGGAGGCATGAGCCATGTGGTGGTAACACCAGCCGGAAACAAACATGCGGCCGATATTAATTAAACACCGCATACGTTTTGTATGCTGAGCGAGTATCTGTCTCTAATCGTGAAGAGGAAATAAATCGAATAATTTCTTAGAAAAAATGAAATATTAATCACAGAGACCAATAAAATTCTCAACAATTTCAAATCGGTTTCCTGTCAAAATTTTCTAAATCTGAAAAGTCAGTACATAATTATATTATCCATTTGATTGATCTCCCATGAAACTGGTAGCATCAGGCACAGGGACAAAAAGGTAACAAGAAGTATGTTGGCAAAGGATAAATCTAAAATGTAGCCATGCACATAACCAATCTATAATAACGAAAACATATCTGACAGAATATGTTTGAGGAAGCATGAAGGGAGTGCTTGTAAATGGAGTTACTAAAATGATTTGTCAGTTTCATATAGCATACACGAGATACGTGACTTTATACCTGTGGTACAGAAATCTGTTATTAATAACATGTGTTCCAACCTAATTAATTGTTAATTTTATCACATGAGCCCACTGGTAGTTGCTCAAACGAATGTTCTGACAGTTGCAACTAATGTGTATGGAAAACATATGAGTCTAATTGTTCATTATTGCCCCCACACTGTATTATGTCCGACAAACTATATCCATATAAAGTTTCAATTTCTAAGGTTCCCCTCTACAAATGTCGGTGCCATGTTTAAATATTTGCCCAACAAGTGCTCAAAGAATTGACATGTAAGAGCCATAAAATATCCAAAGATGAGAAATACACTGGCTTTGAATATATGAATTAACCTATTTATGAACTATATATGTTTTAGAGCCAATGACATAATCCTAGCATAAAGATGGCGAGGCGACCAGACTCAACTGAGCCCCATTGAACAAGTTCCCAGATTTTGACCCTGAAGACTGACGACAACTAGGGTGCTTAAACATAATGGCCTGAGTCAAGGCAACTGGATTGACGACTGAGGCGGCAAACCAAAACATGTAATATTTTTTTTTATAATTTATTAGTTTTTTTTGTTATAGATCTCTTTCTTGTCCATATAATTTTTCCCCATCCGTGATTCAAACATATTTTGATATAATTTAAGTGTTAAAATAATATTAAATATTCTGTTTCATATACAATAAACATTCTTGATTCGAGACAACGTGGCATATCAAATTATACAATATGCTGCCATTGCACTAGAAACATTTTCTATACATATTTGTTCATTTATACTATGATGCAACCACAGCTTCCATAACATAAACTCTACACCTTGTGATCATGGCCAAGATGATCACATGACAGAGGTACTCATGTGGCCACAGAATTAATTATGATTGGTTGCTGACTCTGTTTTTTGAAGATTCGACCCAACTTCAGAAACCCCCCCCCCCAAAAAAAAAAAAAAAAAACTGACGCCGACTGTCGTTGAATCACGTCTTTTCTCGCATACCGGTTGCGACTGACTCAACGGTTTTTGACTTGTTAAGTTGAATCGGGTTGCAACGTATATGTCGGGATTAAAAATTCCTGTTTAATATTCAGTTAAGATATATCTTCTTCACATGATTAAAGCTCTAAAACATGTAATTATCAGACAACAAATTTTCGTTATTCTCCCTTACTCGTCCCCTGATACAATTATCACATGCAGATAACCGAAAACATATAATTTAAAGTTACACTTTCTTGTGTATTTGGGCAAGGGTTAACATAAACCAAACATTATTTAAAAAAAAGACAATCAAACCGATGCATTATCAGGATATGAATCTGGTAGTCATGAGCGATAAAACCCGATATCATAATAGCATTAGTAAAAAACCAATGGTTTATTATATGTCAAGCAAGAAGGGTTATTATATGTCAAATAAGAAAGCATAAGAGGGTGCCTAGAAAAATAACTAATTTTTCTGACATCTCCCAAAGCGGTTAATTATTTTCTTCGTAAAATTGATCTCACTGGTAGATGCTAATCTCTTATCTCTTGTAAGTGGTCCTAAATTAAAGGTCCGTGTTAAATGTTAAATATTAGACTGCCAAAAAATGAAACATGCATAATTTGTTCTTATAACGATTAATCTTTATAATTAATTAGGCCAAGAAGATTTAAACATGGGTATCATTCGTTCATCTTTTTCAGTAACATAGTGTACAAAAGATATTGCCAAACAGACTTCTGAAACAAATATTAAATAGTACATAACTCTATTACTTGATATACAAAACAGCCTACAAACATTGAAATACCATTAACATTACCGGGGGATACAATTAAATTCATTTGAATCAGGAATCAGACTTGCTGCACCTTTTGGGGAATCGTTACCATGCACTCTTCTATGAAAATAACACATGCTCCAGGACAAGAGTTGTTTATTAAGCGGCATCAATTCTTTACAAAGCAAGATCTAGATCAGGTTGGTTTGTTGATATATTCGTTAGATTTAAGGAATATATGACCATATATCATGGGTTATTTTCCACATTTCTGTCATCGTCTCCTTCTTCCAGATATTAAGATCTCTGAAACAGAAGTTTATTTTGCATCACAACCACGGAAACCTAAAGAAACGTCAAATGTATATGAGAGAATTGGAATGTAAACAATATAAACAAAATACTTGCCTGCCCGCTTCAAAAGGAGTTAACGCTGAATCCCAGCAACGGTAGTTCAATACCTGGATAGCTAAATTTCCATATATTTCGAGGATTATATTATTTCGTTCTAAATTGTTGCAGCCTGACTTATATTCTCTGTAAAAATAGTCCGTAGCTTTATCTGAAAAAATGAGCAATAAGAATTTTAATGTTGTATTTCGGCGCAACTAGTAAATATTTATTGACCTGTTATTCAATAGAACAACATATGTACGTTCCATTAAAGTATTATCTTGTTACAGTTCTGACACAGATCATGCTCTAGATATTCTATATCTGCATATAATGTAGAATAAAACTTTGTGATTGGTTCTTTAGGCCATTTGATAACATGATATATATATATATATATATATATATATATATATATATATATATATATATATATATATATATATATATATATATATAATTTATATTGAAGAAAAGTACCATTTATTAACATCAATGTAAGGAATTTATATCGAACGGAACTTTGATCACATCATATATATTAAAGACTGTTGACCGACTACAATATACAAAATTAAAGTTTGACTTAATGAAAGGTTTCATCTAACCTATATATATATATATATATATATATATATATATATATATATATGTATGTATATATATATAAATATATATATATACATACACATATACATATATACATATATATAATACTGTAATACTGACAAGGGAATGACCTGTTTCACATTCAGCCGTTTCAGTTGGAGGCATAATACACACGCGAGTCACATAGATTTGGCGGAAACAATCGGTAAGATGTCGGGAATTAAAACACCTGCTCCATTCTTTGGACTGTGATATGATTTGTTCCTTATCTGAAAAAAAAAGTTTAATTATAATTATATCAAATGGCTGTTTCGCACTTCAGTGTTGGCTGCATATATAGTTAAATCGTTCATTATAAATTAAAATCACCTTTTGAATTGTCTACCTGTTTCCCAATCAGCATCGGGAGCAAAAGGATCAGTATTACAATGCAGATGCAAATGTGCATGTTTACGGTTCTCTACCACTGAACAGATTGACCCTGAATGTGGGGAATACATAACAGGATAAATACAAAGTGAAAACTCTATTATAAGAAGTAATTAAATCAACACGAAACAGTGCGTTTTGATATAAGCAGCATGAAGCTTTCCACAGTACGAAGTTTATATTTAAATACGCATTTTTACCTTTTGAGTTCTCCACCTGTGTACCTCTTATTGTCGATAACAGCAAACACAGTACCACTACATATATTCTTAACATTCTTGTTAAAATTTGGATCATACAAATTGTTCAGTTACCGCTAAGAGAAAGTTAGCCTGTATACTATTGTACACGATTCAAGAATAATTATCAGAACTTCCGATTAAAGGTTATTACACCATCAGTCAAGTACTCGGATAATTGGCAAAATTAATCACAAACATAATGGAATAATTGAAAAACCCATCCTAAATTGCAGACATACAATATAAAATTGTCCTGCTGTTAATAGATAACATTAATTGAATGAGGGATGCTGTACCAAAGGCGGTACCATTACTACGTTAAATTAAATTGTAATTTACACATTCTACAAACAGGAGAAACAATGATTTCAGCATTACTCTCTTACACACCGACTTTGTTTCACATTATGCCGTGTGGTTTGTATTATGATGGTTGATGTTTGGGATGTTTGGTATTTTAGCGTTTCCTTCGGATAAGAGTTATATTTCATATAAAAAAGTCAATGCTACAGACAATCGGTAAAATTAATCATTTTTCCAATAACATATAATAATTGATGTTAATGAAGTAAGCGCAATTGTCTCAATGAAACAAACGGTGACGGCTGCTCCCGGTTTGGTTAATCCTTTGTCCCTTCGTCATAAAAATTACCCTGATTCTCATTATTCGTTTGTCTAAATTAACTCTTTCTATCAGTTCTCCTCAGCAACATTTATGGAAGAATGACAGTGGTATCTTCGTTCTAGACTAGCAATAATGGCTTTCTGCAATTATAATGTATCGATGTATTCATCATGAAAAAATGGCTCGAGCAACTTTGCTCTATATAACTCTTAAAACATTTCAGTATGTTATAAAACTAAAGATGAGTTATGATGTAATAAAGGTTTCTATTAGTGTAAAAGCTATAGGAACCGTTAGCATTTATTTACAGAAAATAGAGCGGATTTTGCATCCTAATGATTTATTAACTAAAAAAATTAGTGTATACACTATGACAGGGGTATTCCCCTTCTAAACCCTGCCCTTCTGAGCTTCATAACTGCCCTTGCTAAATGTTTAATGAAAATGCCGTACTTTTTATTCACTGTAAAGACACAAATACAAATGGTGCCAGTGAAATGCAATTTTCTCCATTTTCATTGCTTACCAAAGAGCATTAGATTCTGTCATCCAAGATATTAATTTATTTGGTAGTATCCTCTTTTCTTCCCTCTAACCCTCATGTAAGGTTAAGAGAAACTGTATATATGTCACAAAATTGATAAAGCTCCACTGCTGTGTTACAGAGGTCAAAAGTTCGGCTGAATAAAGCAGGAAAGCGTAAATTATTCAAGTAGCATAAGAACGTTTATTTAAATGTATTTATCTCGTTCAAAACATAAAACAAAGTTAACCTTCCCATGCTTAAGAAACAAATGTATTTATTTCGTTCAAACATATAATTTTTTCAGTTTGAAAGTGATTCATGTTTTCATTAATGCATTGTAATTTACATATATATACCAGTGCATGTGTATCTGTCATTCCCTTTTTTAAATAAAGGATCTTTTATATAAAAATAGAAGCAACAGCAACAATATCGCCCAGCATTTACAAGAAAAACATGAGAATGTTTTATAGATGGTTAGGTTCATTTATTTATTTTGTTGCAAACATTTGTATGTTTATGGTATGGTTTGCATTTTTAATACAGAATGATCTGATTGACGACAGTTTTCTCTATAATTACCTCTAAATTCCTCACATATCTCAATGTTTGAGTGATTTTTTTTTACAAAATAGAAGTCTATGTCTGTTTTTTGAAGATTCGACCCAACTTCAGAAACCAAAAAAAAAAAAAAAAAACTGACGCCGACTGTCGTTGAATCACGTCTTTTCTCGCATACCGGTTGCGACTGACTCAACGGTTTTTGACTTGTTAAGTTGAATCGGGTTGCAACGTATATGTCGGGATTAAAAATTCCTGTTTAATATTCAGTTAAGATATATCTTCTTCACATGATTAAAGCTCTAAAACATGTAATTATCAGACACCATTTGTCGTTATTCTCCATTACTCGTCCCATGATACAATTATCAAATGCAGATAACCGAAAACTTATAATTTTTACGTTACACTTGTTTGTGTATTTGGACAAGGGTTAACATAAACCAAACATTATTTAAAAAAATGACAATCAAAACGATGCATTATCATGATATGAATCTGGTAGTCATAAGCGATAAAACCCGATATCATAATAGCATTAGTAAAAAACCAATGGGTTATTATATGTCAAGCAAGAAGGGTTATTATATGTCAAATAAGAAAGCATAAGAGGGTGCCTAGAAAAATAACTAATTTTTCTGACATCTCCCAAAGCGGTTATTACTTTCTTCGTAAAATTGATCTCACAGGTAGAGGCTAATCTCTTATCTCTTGTAAGTGGTCCTAAATTAAAGGCCGTGTTAAATGTTAAATATTAGACTGCAAAAAATGAAACATGCATAATTTGTTCTTATAACGATTACTCTTTATAATTAATTAGGCCAAGAAGATTCAAACATGTGTATCATTCGTAAATCTTTTTCAGTAACATAGTGTACAAAAGATATTGCCAAACAGACTTCTGAAACAAATATTAAATAGTACATAACTCTATTACTTGATATACAAAACAGCCTACAAACATTGAAATACCATTAACATTACCGGGGGATACACTTAAATTCATTTGAATCAGGAATCAGACTTGCTGCACCTTTTGGGGAATCGTTACCATGCACTCTTCTATGAAAATAACACATGCTCCAGGACAAGAGTTGTTTATTAAGCGGCATCAATTCTTTACAAAGCAAGATCTAGATCAGGTTGGTTTGTTGATATATTCGTTAGATTTAAGGAATATATGACCATATATCATGGGTTATTTTCCACGCTTCAGTCATCGTCTCCTTCTCCCAGATATTAAGACCTCTGAAACAGAAGTTTATTTTGCATCACAACCACGGAAACCTTAAGAAACGTCAAATGTATATGAGAGAATTGGAATGTAAACAATATAAACAAAATACTTGCCTGCCCGCTTCAAAAGGAGTTAACGCTGAATCCCAGCAACGGTAGTTCAATACCTGGATAGCTAAATTTCCATATATTTCGAGGATTATACTATTTCGTTCTAAATTGTTGCACCCTAAATTGGAATCTGTAAAAATAGTCCGTCGCTTTATCTGAAAAAAATGAACAATAAGAATTTTAATGTTGTATTTCGGCGCAACTAGTAAATATTTATTGACCTGTTTTTCAAAAGAACAACATATGTACGTTCCATTGAGGTATTATCTTGTTACAGTTCTGACACAGATCATGCTCTAGATATTCTATGTCTGCATATAATATAGAATAAACTTTGTGATTGGTTCTTTAGGCCATTTGATAACATGTTATATATATTATTATTTATATTGAAGAAAAGAAACATTTATTAACATCATTGTAAGGAATTTATATCAAACGGAACGGACCACATCAAATATATTTAAGACTTTTGGCTGACTACAATATACAACATTTAAAGTTTTGACTTAATGAAATGTTACATCTAACACACACACATATATATATATATATATATATATATATATATATATATATATATATATATTTGTATATATTAATCAATACTACAATTCTGACAAGGGTTTTCAGTTGCAGGCATAATACACAAGCGAGTCGCAAAGATTTGACGGATAATCGGTAAGATGTCGGGAATTAAAACACCTGCTCCTTTTTTTGGACTGTAATATGATTTGTTCTTTATCTGAAAAAAAAGTTTAATAATTATTATATAAAATGGCTGTTTCGCACTTCAGTGTTGGCTGCATATATAGTTAAATCGTTTATCATAACTTAACATCACCTTTTGAAATGTCTACCTGTTTCCCCAATCAGCATCGGGAGCAAAAGGATCAGTATTACAATGCAGACGCAAATGTGCATGTTTACGGGTCTCTATCACTTAACAGATTGACTCTGAATGTGGGGAATATATAACTGGATAAATAAATACAAAGTGAAAACTCTTTTATAGGAAGTAAGTACATGAACACGAAATAGTGCGTGTTAATATAAGCAGCATGTTTTTTGCAGCTGGGAGAGTGTCATTTTCAAGAAAAGTTCGGCCATGGCTGGTACTCTACAATAATCTCCGAAAAGCTGCAGACCGAAGTTACACAGGAGGGATTACCCTTCTGAATAGTGCTACATCTACCGGGAATTTGCTCTTCATTTAAAGTAAACCTTTTGGCTGTTAGATACCCAAATTGCAACGTAGCCCTCTGATTTCGGGGGTAATGCACTTAAATTCCAAGAGAAAAATTCGATGGTATAGTGGACATAGCCGTTTCCATAAGTTATTTCCATATTGTCTGGCAACGTATTTTGCAGTGTCCAATAGTTTGTTATTCACTACTGGGGGAGATAAACTTTCTTCGCGCAAGGAATTTGATATCGGGGTAAAGCAAATTATTAGAATTAAAAAAAAAAACTTGTAGTGCATTGAATTCCAGTAAATGTATTAAATTTTGCAATTTTTTTTCAGTTTTATCAATTAACATACCTGATAAATATAAATGATCGAAAGCTTGGCCACAGCTTTCGACAATAGTGCATGATGTGACAAACTGTTATTATCAAAATGGGAATGTTATCCAATGTTAGTAATTAGAGCAGTATTAATATTGCTGTATCTTTATGATTTCACCATATTCCCTCCTATTGCTCACATCTAGACAGTTTCTAAACATGTGAACAGCAAGCGAATCGGATCTGAACAACTCTGACCAAGAAATCAGATTGTTATATGTTATCTGAGGAATCATGGTCGTATATTTAGTTTGTTCTGGGATATTTTTCGCATTACGCCTTAATATTGTTAGATCAAATTTCAAAGCATAAACAATCCTTAACGACAATCATTAAACGAAAAACAAATATATGTCTGTGACATAGTAAAGCGATTTCGCAATTAATTAACAGCACCCGATTAAACAGGAGCTCATGACGACAACTTTTTTTAAAAATAAAATATGCATAGGTTAGTCTTTCGGTTTTGTTGCAATTACTTGTTTCAATCGGCCATGTTATGTCGGACCTATGATGGATTGATTTTAACACATAAGACTCTTCTGATGATGTGTTCTATGAATATTTCAGGTGTCAAACTGTGTAGGTTGTTATTAAATTATAAAAGGCTGTTTCGCTGACACTTCTTTGAATATATTTTATACCTAGTTATTAAATAGGTTAATTATTATTAACAATTGTTATAACTTCCCAGGCAAAATGAAGGAAGAAGTACAAGGAAGGAAGAAATACAAGGGCTTAAGAGTTCCTTTTGGTACGTTTGACCAATTAATGTAAAACAGAATATTTATTGTTATCGCAAAAATGTATTTTAGAGTTTCATTGCTGCGGTACAAAATATTCTATTATAAAACACGTGAAGGATATTCGATACACTCACGTGAAATTTCACGTGCCATGCACCGGGATTTCGATAGTAAGTTTAAATTATATATCGAGAATCCCTCCCCGGGACCTATAGAGTTGCATTTGTAAGGAGCCGTACGTTGCTCTGTTGTAATATATTTAAGATGGGTGATTGATATTTCCTGATTAATAATAGGCTCATATTAAACATACAACTTCATTACCTATCTGCGTAATGCAGAATATTTCCCAAGCTGAATATTAGGCAAATTAATAAATACAGGACAGCCATGCTTCATTTTTTGTTTTCATTATGTAAAGGTGCATCTGGGAGGAAATTAAGTTACACCGTTTAAAACAATGGTTGCTGTATCTTTATTGTCCATTTATTTAATACTACGTAAGTCATAAGTCATCAACTGTGACCTGAGAAAGGCATGAAAGTCGATAGCCCGCATACTATCATGTCCCGGTTATTCTCATAATTGTGATGACGTGATAATTAGCGGGCTTGCCTGTATGTATTTAGATCATAATCACAATAAAATGAAAAGGGAGCGCGAGGAACACAATTCAGCACACAAAGAAAAGTAAAAAATATAATTTAAAATAGCAAGATATTATTTCAACCAAATAAATCTTAGGTCTAATTGTGAATTATGACAGCATACATGGATTGAGATCATGTAAGCCGTCCATTTTGAAAACGAGTGTCGAAAAAAGAAAAAACAAATTAAAAGCATACGTATTGTCCCGCTACAAAATGACAATACCCTAATTCTCCGCAATATTATTTGAATACATGTATAGCTACATTTCCATATAGATTCAGGAATATACATCGGAGTAACCTGACTTAATATTTCTATTTCTGATATTCGAACCTTTTATCGTAATTAAAAAATCATAACAATTATAGTTGAGATAAATGTTCAAACAGTGTTATGATAAAATAATGCAAATTGTAACTCCAAAGTTGAGTTTAAATCCGTTATTTGTTTTCAAACATAAAGGTCTAGATACCTGGTTTGACCATTTTTTTTTAAATTATTAAATATTATATTATCGCAAATTACTATCAATTAAGAGTAAACTTTTAATAAACATCAATTGAAGTGAATTTGAAGAAACTTTGGCAGATTTTAAGTCCATAGAATAATAAATCAGCATTCTTCCGCGATGATAAGATTACGCATTTCAGATAGGTGTTCCATATGGTTGTCCATATTTTTGGGAAAAGTGACGTACTTGAAGTGTAAAATACATACACTAGAAAGTCACACAATCAAGTATACATCCATATTATGGACAGAGGCTATGCACGAACGCCAATAGGTCTCTAACGCATTTACACTTAATACACACATATATAGTCACTCATGCAATGAACCGTCATTCATAGGGCTTGGACAAATTCCCTCGGACCATAACCCGAAACAGGGTATAACCCCCCCCCCCCCCCATCCCTCCTACTAAAATTCATCCAGACAGCTAACGCCAAGAAATGTCTCCCCATAAAATACCCAACTAGACCCTTGACAAAACAAAACATGTTTACGGACAGCAAGTGTGTCTTTAAAATGTCCGTCACATACTATGCCTATTGAAGAGGAAAGCTGTAGTCAATATTTTTTTTTTATATTTTCTAAGTAGAAGTTAATTCTCCAGTCCTTTCGACTACACCACAACGAGGTTTCACTGTATAATAAATGCGTCTCGGGGTCAGAATAGCAATGGCTCACGAGCAGTCAGTCATCTGAGTGAAATTATTTGCATAATGACTACACAAGAATGAGAATCAGCGTAAATTTCTCGGACGAAAGAACAATGAGATAACAAGCAGAGAGTAAGATACTGGACATATTTCCATCTGAAATAATCACCAACGCATTATCTACTATGCGTTCGATAGGGAACATGATAAACAAAGTTCGAATATTTTCTACTAAACATCGATAGGAGGCTTTTCATTGATTAAATTAAGATTATTTCACCAACAATATTTTATACATAGTTTAACGTTCCTCTGTTTTTATGTATTGAATTATGTAATTTCTCTTATCAGACATATAAATTGACAAGTGATTTTATTGTTTTTTTTTTAGTTTGAGTCATTTGCTTTATCTAATCCCTTTCCTTTTCAGTCGTGTCTGACAGAAAAAAAAATTATAATCAAAGCGGCATGCCTCAGTGTTTCTTTTTTAAATGGTAGCCCGTTTCGAATATTGTAACTTAGGTAATAAAAACTACTAATCTTTCTACAGCTTTAACTCACCGCTTTAATTATATATAACCTGGTTAACCTTGAAATATTTCTTTACTTCTTTTCGTAGAGCTCTAATCATATAAATGCAATGAGGGTCCGTGCGCGAAACTGTCACCGACAGGGCGGCGCCACATGAGCAAGGGTCCCTCTACGTCCCGAGTCCCCGGATGTTCATAGCGCTTGACGTTTTGTTTACAATATACTTGCGACGTTTTCCTACTATTATTATCGTTGAAATATCTGTTAAAATGCCTCAGACACGGTGTCGTGTTCCTGGATGTTCTAAGTGGTGTTGCCATCGATGGCCGAAAGACCAGGAACTATTCAGGAAGTGGATGCCCGCAGACGTGATTGTTTGAGACCAACCGAGCACTCCGTTGTATGTCACGCACTTTTCTCGGCCGACGACTACATCGCTGAGAACAGCTTCGGTAAGATTAACCGCCTTTAATGTTTTTCTTTTGATTTTGGTGAATCATGTTATTATAACTATAAGAAGGAAAACTTGACATAGATAAACGTAACCGAGTATTCATTTTCTTTTTCTCTGATAAATCGACCCCGTAAGTGGGCGTGTCACAGTTACCCTTTTCATGGCCCTCGTCTCTCGCATGTCGCGATCTTTGCCAAATTAAAGCCGTGGAGGGGAGCCATCTTGACAATTTAGAAGGGAAAAATATCATGCTGTACTCTTAAACTTTAAGTTACTTATTGCCGAGGCAGATCTATGATGTCATTTTTAATAATCAAGTTCAATAAAGAATAAACACAAAGCCATTTTCCCCCTGCTATAACTTGTAATATATATGTTATGTGATATATTGCTAAGTCAGAGTGAGCACATGTAATAATTAAGTAAATAAAGGAATAAACACAAAGTCGTCAGTCTTGAATATTTACTTTCTGTTACATATATATTGTATGTAAGACACTGTGATATGTATAATTATAAACATATATATATATATATATCGGTATATGTGTGTATATATATTTGATATTATTTGATAATATAACAAAATAATACAGCACTGTTATTCACAAAATATATTTACACTAGTTCATTTCATTGAGCAACAATGTGAACCCACACCTGATAATATATTACTTAGAACATTTTAAATAAGCAGAAATGAATACATTTCCTGTGTTAACGCTAAAACCACATGATTTCTCAAATCTATATTGGTCACAGGCAACAATATAAAAACAGTAACAATATGTTTTGTAGGGGAAAGTCCACAAAGAAGACTGCCGAAACCTGAATCTGTGCAAAGTGTCTTCTTTTGGACTAAAGAATCCACTCCAGAAACTGAGAGGAGGACTGAGTGAGCCAGCAAAACGCTGAAACGTTTTGATGATCAGCCGATTGAAGCTCCAACATTGAGAACTACACTCACCATGATGATGCTGTGCACCACCTGACTGGACCTGAGACTTATGCATGATTCATGTTTTTGTTGAACACTCTGGGCCTAGCAGCTTATGATTTAAACTACAGATGGAGGAACTGTCAGCTGCTTTCTGTGCCCAATCAGTTTTTTAACATTGATAAAACTTAGACAATATTGTTCCAACAAAGACCTTGCTTTAATGTTTGACATATCTGAATAAGGCAAAGGGATTCGCTGGATCAACCGACTGAATGAGGGACATTTTTGTTTCTTTTGCTGAAAAACTCACAGCAAAATTTCAAACTTTATCTATGTAACCCTTGTTTTAAAGATACTGTGTTTTCCTTGCATTAAATCGGGTTACACTTCTGTCACAAACAATTTGATCTAAATTTTTACCCACAAATTTTGACATTTAACCAAACGACAAATCCCCCATTTTGACCGGTGAACCAGTAAATTTATTTGCCCAATGAAAGGTTCTGAGCTTCTGTGCACAGGTTTGCTAAGTTCGGAGTTCACCTGTCGGAAAGAACTGGACTAAACTGAAAAGCAGACACATAATATGCTTACAGGTGGCAAGTGGACCGATGCCGGCAGCACATTCACACTGAGATTGCCTGACATTTCAACATTTATCTACACTCGGGTCTACATTATATGTTACAGTTTTTTTTAATTTCTGCCTTTCAGTTGCCCCTAATGTAGGTAGTCTCATCAACTTGAGACCAGCGGACATATCTCATAAAGCTTGATTCCCAGAGCTTGTCTCCCCCCCCCCCCCCCCCCCCCCAGTTCCTTATCAAACGGCATCAGGCACTGGTTAGCAGCAGCCTCAGTCACTCTTGGTATCTGAAAATATAAGACAAAACATCAATTTTAATGATTGGTAACATAAAAAGTATATATATATATATATATATATATATATAATATATATATAGATAACAGAATGAAGACGCCTTAGTGTTGACTAACTGTTTAATTCAACCACGAGCTTTCGAAGCTTATAGCTTCTTCATCAGGTGTCAAGTGGAAAGGTATAGAAATCGGCTGTATATATATGTTAGATAAACAATTTCTAATGACCATAATGCATGGTATAGTGTAATGGATCTGTGATTGGCTACTCTGAATTTATATCATGTTGACCCAGGTTCCGAGTGTGTCATTGTTATTTACCCATAATGCTAGGTTATGACTGTCCGGGTTATGTTGAGTTAATGTCCTCTGACATAATAAAGGTTTAAAGTTCATTATGCTCATCGGCTCAATGTTGATGATGATTGACGACTGATGTGGTGGCGATCTGGTTGTGCAAGTCCATGATTATAAATAGAGATAATCCATATGTAAATGGTGTATTAAATGATATATTAAAAAGTCTGTATCAGAAAGTTTACGTATAGGATGATGAGGTTTGTCGATTACTTGATATTATTATTGTGTGTAAGCTTGAGAGGTGATCTCACAACACGGCGGTATCAGTGGCGGGACTGTGCACGTATGCATGAGGAATGACGTCTAGTCATTATCAATATGGAGGGGTCGTTCGGTGCTATTAATATTATGGTATGTCTCAATGTCTTTTTTTCTTGTCATAACAGCATACAACTTTGTTTGTGTAGAGGTCATATTTTTTTAAATTCAGCGGTTTAATGTAAAGTATCATCTGATATTTTAGTAAACAGTTTTTGTTGAATCAGAAAAATATAATTATCGAAGATATATAAATAATGAAACATATTCTGTAGTCCTACCAGGAAATATTTGTCATTTAATAAATCAATATGTCATTATATATATATATATATATATATATATATATATATATATATATATATTATTCTGATGCTTATTTCTATCATGTTTTAAAGTTATGTTTATAAATAAAAAATTGAGCTTTCACTATTGTTACACAGAATGTGTGTGTGTGCCTCGTATGAATGAGTTTTAATAAAAACAAAATTCCCTTTGAATGAGCCGTGGGAAGAAAAGTAAACCCACCACAGCTCCAGTGTTCAGATCCTTGTATTCATCATAAGGAGGCAGGTTCATCTTGAATGTGGGTGAACTGTCGTCTAGTTGGCACCGAAGTTCTTGTTCCTGTCATAGGACAGCAATCTGTGTGAAAATTGAAAAGTCTTACAAAGTAATGAAAAAAATGATATCATGAATTGTATTAATAACACGCATGACATCCCATCAAGAGATGGCGTTAGGATCGTGTTTACAAACCTCAGCACTCTCGGTAACAGCGGACGTTGGATGGAGTCAAAATTATCACTTGTGAGCTAATATGAACCATCTTTATCGTCGATATCATAATGCTTTTCATTGCAAGTATTATAATTAATTTACAAATCAAAGGAGGTTTTTTTTTCCAAGAAAATAGGGCAGCCTTGCTCATTATTTACCTGTTCATATCAACATTGCTTGCCGCTTGGTGGTCGAAACACCGTTTATCGCTCAAATTTACCTTTCAATGCAGTCGGCTTTCCGCCCTGAAACATTAGCTCCTCTCCGTTTCAGTTCTTTTCTGATCATGTCTAGGGTCCAGTCTTCATACTTGGCCTCCATTTCTTTGGTAAAAAAGTCTCACAAATTAGTTAGCGCGAAGAAAAACGAACGATCTCCGTAGCTAATAAAACCGACTTGCTGTAACAGCACGTGAACCAGCACTGGGACCCTTGTAACACAGGCGCCATCTGGCGTGAAAATCTGCACGGTCCCTCATTACTTTATTTTACGAAATAAATTTGACACTCTTCACTCTATAAAGATGTCAATCATACAAACAGAATAACCTTTCCTATGTATTATTAAGCCTTCAGTTCGAATGTGTTTATGAAAAAGCACAATCTTGTTAAAATGGTATAAAGGGACCTATTAATTTTGCCATACAAATGCCATGGTATCTGTAGGGATTATTTTATAAAACTGCTGAGTCCTATAGAAGAATGGAAATGTTTCCTCCAGGAACAATTAGGCAAAACAAACTTGTATATAGCGCCATACGACCTGGAGATCAAACCGTTCAATTTATGAGGCACAATTTGCTAAGATTCAAATCTGAATTTACTGTGTTTTTTCTTCCATGCCCATGTTTCCCTTGTTTAGTGGTTTTCTTGCATTAACAATATTTATCCTTTGACCACTTCATATGCTAAACAGACACACGCGGACAGTGCTTCTCACACGCAGAGACATAACGAGTATGACACAGGTTATCAGGAGGTAAGGAGTCGCTGTGCTGTATGAGTCTACGGACTTAGCCAGTTTGTAATGCGAGGCATGGTCAGTGATACCTAACAGTTTCTATAGATTATCGCACATAACATTCGCTATAGAACACTATATTACATATAAGTGGGTATAATTTCGGGGGACGATTTGGGTTTGGTTGAGGTCTTTCTCACAAAATGAAAAACAGCTCTAATACACGGGAACAGACATTTAACACAGAATATATTTCAGATTTTATTTTCTTGGGACCTGGATCAGTTTATTTTCTTCGGTATGTAGCCTTCCAAAAATGATTTCATATGTTGATGTGCTACTGGTTTTGGTTCCAAATTTCATATTTCAGTTTCCAAGTGTTTGTTTCAGGCTGCTTCATCCACATCCGGAGGGCTCTATAATAGAACTTATATGTTGTCAAATGGATTTCTATTCAGACATTTTAATAAATAATACGCACGAATTTAATGGTATAATATTAATGGAAGATATACTTGCTTTCCAGATTCAAGAGTTGCTCTCTCGGAGCTACCGCAGTGGTAGTAATGCACAGTGATTGCCAAATCGTTATATATATCAAGGATATTTTTTTTATTCACCACGTTTCTGCATCCTGACTGGAAATGTTTTTCGAAGTAGCCAATCTCTTTCTCTGGAACAGGGATACGATTATTATAAAAGTTCACAGAAATATGATACATCATGTTGAATCTGAATTATTAGGAGCACATGCATTTAGTGAACTATTTCACATGGTGCGTATCTATCCGGAACTTGTTCAAACGCTTACACAATATGCTGTAGTTGGCCTTTTTTATCCAGTAATGGTAAATGGTATGTTTACAAATTGCTTGTGAAATATTCATTGGCACTGATTTGTGTTTTCTATCTTTACGCATCAAATTCTCACAAGAAAACTGTGCTGATGAAACATCATTACTTTCACCAATGTAGACTCTATGAACTCATGTTTAAAAAAAACAAGGAATCCTCATGTTTCTTTTCTTACAAATATATATATACTTTCTGCTGTAATTCTGTCAAGCCGACAAAAGTCATTAATGAAAGATAAGGATACGCAGTGTGCCTAGTTTTAGCAAAATGTGGTTTACAAGAGAAATTATATGAAGACGCAGAAACTTCTTCCCTTACTTGTTCCACAGTCTGCGGGCTCAGTGTCAGGCATAGCGCAGGCATCAGCAACATATAACTGTCGAACACAGTCATTCACATGACCGGTATTGTAACAACGGATTCCATCTCTGAGTTGAGCAAGGATTTGTTTCTCGTCTGTAATTCAGGATTATAATAAAAATGAAGCCTGTTAAAAACTAGTCAATTAAGAATTGTTCTTTAATTAAATAACTTCACCTTAGCCTTTAAATACATTTGATATTCTGTGTGACGGGTAATTCAATTTATTCAGATTCCTTTTTAAATACTATTGTTTGTTTCGATAAATTGGAACGCTCTCCACGGCTGGAAGTTTAAATTTAAATACGCGTTTTTACCTTTTGAGGTGTCAACCTGTGCCCCTCTTATTGTTGATAACAACAAACACAGTACTACCACATAGATTCGTAACATCCTTCTGGAAATTTGAATCACACAAGTTGTTCAGTTACGGCTAAGCCAAGGTTGAGTCTGTATACACGATTCAATAATAATTATAACAACTTCCGATTTAAGGTTATTACACCATCAGTCAAGTGCCCGTATAATTGGCAAAATTAATCACAACCATAATAGAATGATTGGAAAATCCCGCCTAAATAAAACACATGCATTAAGTAGTCTTTGAGTGTTAATAGACAACTTTAATTGAATGAGGGATGCTGTGCCAAAGGCCGTATTAGGATAATAAATAATGTGTTTAATTATATTTGAATTTACATATTCTACAAACAGGAGAAACAATCCTTTCAGCATTACTCTCTTACAAACTGTCTTTGTTTCACATTATGCGGTTTGTATAAAGAAGGTTGATGTTTGGGATATTTGGCATTTTAGCGTTTCCTACTTGCGACGTTTTCCTACTATTATTATCGTTGAAATATCTGTTAAAATGCCTCAGACACGGTGTCGTGTTCCTGGATGTTCTAAGTGGTGTTGCCATCGATGGCCGAAAGACCAGGAACTATTCAGGAAGTGGATGCCCGCAGACGTGATTGTTTGAGACCAACCGAGCACTCCGTTGTATGTCACGCACTTTTCTCGGCCGACGACTACATCGCTGAGAACAGCTTCGGTAAGATTAACCGCCTTTAATGTTTTTCTTTTGATTTTGGTGAATCATGTTATTATAACTATAAGAAGGAAAACTTGACATAGATAAACGTAACCGAGTATTCATTTTCTTTTTCTCTGATAAATCGACCCCGTAAGTGGGCGTGTCACAGTTACCCTTTTCATGGCCCTCGTCTCTCGCATGTCGCGATCTTTGCCAAATTAAAGCCGTGGAGGGGAGCCATCTTGACAATTTAGAAGGGAAAAATATCATGCTGTACTCTTAAACTTTAAGTTACTTATTGCCGAGGCAGATCTATGATGTCATTTTTAATAATCAAGTTCAATAAAGAATAAACACAAAGCCATTTTCCCCCTGCTATAACTTGTAATATATATGTTATGTGATATATTGCTAAGTCAGAGTGAGCACATGTAATAATTAAGTAAATAAAGGAATAAACACAAAGTCGTCAGTCTTGAATATTTACTTTCTGTTACATATATATTGTATGTAAGACACTGTGATATGTATAATTATAAACATATATATATATATATATCGGTATATGTGTGTATATATATTTGATATTATTTGATAATATAACAAAATAATACAGCACTGTTATTCACAAAATATATTTACACTAGTTCATTTCATTGAGCAACAATGTGAACCCACACCTGATAATATATTACTTAGAACATTTTAAATAAGCAGAAATGAATACATTTCCTGTGTTAACGCTAAAACCACATGATTTCTCAAATCTATATTGGTCACAGGCAACAATATAAAAACAGTAACAATATGTTTTGTAGGGGAAAGTCCACAAAGAAGACTGCCGAAACCTGAATCTGTGCAAAGTGTCTTCTTTTGGACTAAAGAATCCACTCCAGAAACTGAGAGGAGGACTGAGTGAGCCAGCAAAACGCTGAAACGTTTTGATGATCAGCCGATTGAAGCTCCAACATTGAGAACTACACTCACCATGATGATGCTGTGCACCACCTGACTGGACCTGAGACTTATGCATGATTCATGTTTTTGTTGAACACTCTGGGCCTAGCAGCTTATGATTTAAACTACAGATGGAGGAACTGTCAGCTGCTTTCTGTGCCCAATCAGTTTTTTAACATTGATAAAACTTAGACAATATTGTTCCAACAAAGACCTTGCTTTAATGTTTGACATATCTGAATAAGGCAAAGGGATTCGCTGGATCAACCGACTGAATGAGGGACATTTTTGTTTCTTTTGCTGAAAAACTCACAGCAAAATTTCAAACTTTATCTATGTAACCCTTGTTTTAAAGATACTGTGTTTTCCTTGCATTAAATCGGGTTACACTTCTGTCACAAACAATTTGATCTAAATTTTTACCCACAAATTTTGACATTTAACCAAACGACAAATCCCCCATTTTGACCGGTGAACCAGTAAATTTATTTGCCCAATGAAAGGTTCTGAGCTTCTGTGCACAGGTTTGCTAAGTTCGGAGTTCACCTGTCGGAAAGAACTGGACTAAACTGAAAAGCAGACACATAATATGCTTACAGGTGGCAAGTGGACCGATGCCGGCAGCACATTTACACTGAGATTGCCTGACATTTCAACATTTATCTACACTCGGGTCTACATTATATGTTACAGTTTTTTTTAATTTCTGCCTTTCAGTTGCCCCTAATGTAGGTAGTCTCATCAACTTGAGACCAGCGGACATATCTCATAAAGCTTGATTCCCAGAGCTTGTCTCCCCCCCCCCCCCCCCCCCCAGTTCCTTATCAAACGGCATCAGGCACTGGTTAGCAGCAGCCTCAGTCACTCTTGGTATCTGAAAATATAAGAAAAAACATCCATTTTAATGATTGGTAACATAAAAAGTATATATATATATATATATATATATATATATAATATATATATAGATAACAGAATGAAGACGCCTTAGTGTTGACTAACTGTTTAATTCAACCACGAGCTTTCGAAGCTTATAGCTTCTTCATCAGGTGTCAAGTGGAAAGGTATAGAAATCGGCTGTATATATATGTTAGATAAACAATTTCTAATGACCATAATGCATGGTATAGTGTAATGGATCTGTGATTGGCTACTCTGAATTTATATCATGTTGACCCAGGTTCCGAGTGTGTCATTGTTATTTACCCATAATGCTAGGTTATGACTGTCCGGGTTATGTTGAGTTAATGTCCTCTGACATAATAAAGGTTTAAAGTTCATTATGCTCATCGGCTCAATGTTGATGATGATTGACGACTGATGTGGTGGCGATCTGGTTGTGCAAGTCCATGATTATAAATAGAGATAATCCATATGTAAATGGTGTATTAAATGATATATTAAAAAGTCTGTATCAGAAAGTTTACGTATAGGATGATGAGGTTTGTCGATTACTTGATATTATTATTGTGTGTAAGCTTGAGAGGTGATCTCACAACACGGCGGTATCAGTGGCGGGACTGTGCACGTATGCATGAGGAATGACGTCTAGTCATTATCAATATGGAGGGGTCGTTCGGTGCTATTAATATTATGGTATGTCTCAATGTCTTTTTTTCTTGTCATAACAGCATACAACTTTGTTTGTGTAGAGGTCATATTTTTTTAAATTCAGCGGTTTAATGTAAAGTATCATCTGATATTTTAGTAAACAGTTTTTGTTGAATCAGAAAAATATAATTATCGAAGATATATAAATAATGAAACATATTCTGTAGTCCTACCAGGAAATATTTGTCATTTAATAAATCAATATGTCATTATATATATATATATATATATATATATATATATTATTCTGATGCTTATTTCTATCATGTTTTAAAGTTATGTTTATAAATAAAAAATTGAGCTTTCACTATTGTTACACAGAATGTGTGTGTGTGCCTCGTATGAATGAGTTTTAATAAAAACAAAATTCCCTTTGAATGAGCCGTGGGAAGAAAAGTAAACCCACCACAGCTCCAGTGTTCAGATCCTTGTATTCATCATAAGGAGGCAGGTTCATCTTGAATGTGGGTGAACTGTCGTCTAGTTGGCACCGAAGTTCTTGTTCCTGTCATAGGACAGCAATCTGTGTGAAAATTGAAAAGTCTTACAAAGTAATGAAAAAAATGATATCATGAATTGTATTAATAACACGCATGACATCCCATCAAGAGATGGCGTTAGGATCGTGTTTACAAACCTCAGCACTCTCGGTAACAGCGGACGTTGGATGGAGTCAAAATTGTCACTTGTGAGCTAATATGAACCATCTTTATCGTCGATATCATAATGCTTTTCATTGCAAGTATTATAATTAATTTACAAATCAAAGGAGGTTTTTTTTTCCAAGAAAATAGGGCAGCCTTGCTCATTATTTACCTGTTCATATCAACATTGCTTGCCGCTTGGTGGTCGAAACACCGTTTATCGCTCAAATTTACCTTTCAATGCAGTCGGCTTTCCGCCCTGAAACATTAGCTCCTCTCCGTTTCAGTTCTTTTCTGATCATGTCTAGGGTCCAGTCTTCATACTTGGCCTCCATTTCTTTGGTAAATAAGTCTCACAAATTAGTTAGCGCGAAGAAAAACGAACGATCTCCGTAGCTAATAAAACCGACTTGCTGTAACAGCACGTGAACCAGCACTGGGACCCTTGTAACACAGGCGCCATCTGGCGTGAAAATCTGCACGGTCCCTCATTACTTTATTTTACGAAATAAATTTGACACTCTTCACTCTATAAAGATGTCAATCATACAAACAGAATAACCTTTCCTATGTATTATTAAGCCTTCAGTTCGAATGTGTTTATGAAAAAGCACAATCTTGTTAAAATGGTATAAAGGGACCTATTAATTTTGCCATACAAATGCCATGGTATCTGTAGGGATTATTTTATAAAACTGCTGAGTCCTATAGAAGAATGGAAATGTTTCCTCCAGGAACAATTAGGCAAAACAAACTTGTATATAGCGCCATACGACCTGGAGATCAAACCGTTCAATTTATGAGGCACAATTTGCTAAGATTCAAATCTGAATTTACTGTGTTTTTTCTTCCATGCCCATGTTTCCCTTGTTTAGTGGTTTTCTTGCATTAACAATATTTATCCTTTGACCACTTCATATGCTAAACAGACACACGCGGACAGTGCTTCTCACACGCAGAGACATAACGAGTATGACACAGGTTATCAGGAGGTAAGGAGTCGCTGTGCTGTATGAGTCTACGGACTTAGCCAGTTTGTAATGCGAGGCATGGTCAGTGATACCTAACAGTTTCTATAGATTATCGCACATAACATTCGCTATAGAACACTATATTACATATAAGTGGGTATAATTTCGGGGGACGATTTTGGTTTGGTTGAGGTCTTTCTCACAAAATGAAAAACAGCTCTAATACACGGGAACAGACATTTAACACAGAATATATTTCAGATTTTATTTTTTTGGGACCTGGATCAGTTTATTTTCTTCGGTATGTAGCCTTCCAAAAATGATTTCATATGTTGATGTGCTACTGGTTTTGGTTCCAAATTTCATATTTCAGTTTCCAAGTGTTTGTTTCAGGCTGCTTCATCCACATCCGGAGGGCTCTATAATAGAACTTATTTGTTGTCAAATGGATTTCTATTCAGACATTTTAATAAATAATACGCACGAATTTAATGGTATAATATTAATGGAAGATATACTTGCTTTCCAGATTCAAGAGTTGCTCTCTCGGAGCTACCGCAGTGGTAGTAATGCACAGTGATTGCCAAATCGTTATATATATCAAGGATATTTTTTTTATTCACCACGTTTCTGCATCCTGACTGGAAATGTTTTTCGAAGTAGCCAATCTCTTTCTCTGGAACATGGATAACATTATGACAAACGTTTACAGAAATATATACATATACAGTTAAACCTCCTTGTGTCGAACTTGGTTAAGTCGAATTCCAGCATGTGTTGAAGTCAAATGTTGAGTCCCTATAAATATCAGTAAACATAACCATTTTTGTCGAACCCGGATGTGTCGAAAAACCTGATGTGTTGAGGTATTTTGATAGTCCCCAGCGAGTATTTTTATTGCATAACTCGAAGTCATGTCAATTGGATGTCTGGATATCAGTTGTACACCGCCCGGTCATCGTGATTGATCCGAGGTGACGTATGTAATTGGCACCGGGAAGGCTCTTACTCATCAAGCGCGATAGCCCTGTCGCTCGACTCGAGGTCATGCCGCTTTAATGTTTGATAACATCTGTGCACGGTCCATCAGTCATATCCACGTCCGTGATGACCAGTTACATAATAAATACCGGTAAGGATCTTACTCATCAAGCGCGATGGTTTACACACCTGGTCTGTTGTTTACCTGTTTGGCCAATTAGTCACTCATGATCATGCCTTCCTTCTCTGGCCGACATGTACGTAATCCTATGTTGTTGGTACTTGTGTACCTTTTCATTATTAATAAATAAATTTATTATAAAATTCGTTTTGCTCTTTCACGCAAACATTTGTGAGAACTATAATTACATGGGCTATACATGTGCAGTATTTATTCGATGATAATAAAGGTTGAAGAGGGTTGAATATAATGAATATCGGTTGTCCCGAACTCCGGTTGTGTCGAAGTAAATTCATGTCTCTTCGACATCGATACAATGAGGTTTCACTGTATGTCATGTGATACATCATGTTAAATCTGAATTAATAATAACTCATGCATTCAGTGAAATATTACACATGATACTACTTTTACCAGAAAATTGTTCAAACGTTTAAACAATATGCTGTAGTTGGTCGTTTTTTTTCCAAGAATGGTGAGTGGTACGTGCTCGTGATATGTTCATTAGAACAGGTTTGTGTTTTCTATGCCAACGCAACTTATTCACACAAGAAAGGGCCGCTTGTGACACCTCATCCCTTTGATCATTGTAGCCTCTAAGAACTCATGTTTAGAAAATAAAAAAAATAGGTATCCTCATGCTTCTTACGATACGAATATATTCACATTTTGCTGTAGTTTTGTGAGCCCAACAAACCATTAATAACAGGTTAAGATACGCAGGCTGCCTAGTGTTAGGAAAATGCTGTTCAAAATAGAAATTATTTGAAGAAGCAGACAATGGCAGAGGAAAATTTAAAGAAGCCTCTCCCCTTACTTGTTCCGCAGTCGGCGGGCTCAGTGGCTGTCTTTGCGCAGGCACCAGCAACAGATAACTGTCGTACACAGCCATTCATATGACCAGTATTGTAACAACGCATTGCACTGCATCTCTGAGTTGAGCAAACATTTGTTTCTCGTCTGTAATACAGGATTATAATAAAAACTGAAATCTCTTTCAAACCAGTAAATCAATAATTGTTCTTTAATCAAGTATCTTCACCGAAGCCTTTAAATACATTAATATTATGTGTTAACGGGTAATTCAAATATTAAGAGTTAAACATAGCGTTTTTCTAGTATAATTTAAGCCCCTTTTCCCAAGAGTGATTCACCGTATTGGTATGTCTATTGATCTTGGAGACCTCCATCTCGTATGCAAAACTGGCGGCGCCATCTGCAATTCTTTTTGTGTGGCGTCCATCCGTACATTTGCTTTAGGATAAATTTGCTCATATCTCAGGAGTGATTCAATGTGTTGGTTTGCAATTTGGCATGTACATCCGTCATGTTGAGTATTCTCATCAACCAGACAGGTAGCGCCACCTGCCTCATCCTTATAATAGAATAAATAAATTAAACAAAAACGTTATTAAACAAATAATACAAAACGGTCATAGCGAATCCCGTACACTGTAAACAACAAACACACGTCTAATATTTTGTACAATACACCGGTGTTTTATTTGAAAACCAACGTGTTTATGTAGAAAACACTGGTGTCTACTTATAAACAAAAGACCTGTTTTTTACAACACGTTTAACGTCCCTTCAAACGTCATAACATTGTAACAGTTTTAAATGTTTGTAGATGGACTTAAATAAAATAAAACTTAATATACATACGCTTATTTCAAGCATTATTGTCAGGGGTAAGTATTTTGACCATATTTATTTGCAGTTTTATTATTTATAGGGGATTTGAGGTACAATAAGTCTTGTAATGCCCATACCTTTACTAATTAATTAATCAGCCCCTAAAACATAAGCAGTATAAACACCCGGGTGTTTATAAGAGGCCCGACATATAAACCTGAAAAAATACTCGAGTGTATTTATGGTTGACAACGGTCCAGGCGCTGATAAATGAGCGGTTGATTTGAAATGATCTACATATGTTGCTTCATATTAGTATGTATATAGACATCAAAACATCAAGTACACTCGATTTGTTTCTAATGTCATTTAGAAGATCATCATTTGAACACAGGTACGTCTTTATGTATCTGAAAAATTATTATATAATAATATTTGTATTATTTTTATTTTTTTTTATGTAATAAACTTTAATTTGTTATTTTCTCAATCCTGTAAGCTAGACATTGTAAAATGTAGATGTGAAAATTGCCGCGAAATTGATTTCAACCTTGTTTTGGTTAACTGCGTTTGAGGTATGTAGTGGATGATAATATGGGGAAATATGGGAATTTATATGGGAAAAATAAAGCCAACAGGGCATAATTAGGTCAGTTTTTATGAACCTTATCAATGGCTAAGTAAAGTTAAGTTTGAACTTGGAAGGCCTTGACTAATTTTTCAAGATCACAGAGGCGAAAATGCTAAAATGATTATAACGCTAAATCTAAAAAAAAAAGACTTTCAGGTACAGCCAATCAACTTGCAGCACTGATGCGTCTTATCAATGCCTAATTCGGGTTTGACTATTATAACCTTGAAACAATTTTTTTTCACGGTCACCAAGGCATTTTTTTTAAATAAATGTAACGCAATAACTAAAAAAAATTGAAGCACAGTCACCAAACTTGCAGCATTACCCTTTCTCATAAAGGGCTAGGTCAAGTTCGAATATGGATGACCTTGATGCAGTTTTCAAGCTCACAGTAAATTTTTTGGGTGACATTGACCCATCTCAAATTTCATATAGATGTTCACATTTTTTCCTGCTATTTCCACAACAGGCAGGGGACAATTAAGATCTGTTCCACAGACCAACTTTTTCCTTGTAAGTTCTTGGTTGACGTAATTTGTTTTCATTCTGTGACTGCTTAAGCTTTCTTAGCCAAAGAACACATTTCTCTATTTTTGATGTCGCAATGAGTTCGATTCTCTTATAAATCGTACTTTCAAATCTCATAAAATCTGTCCTCATTAACTTCAGAACTGAGAAGGAAATTTCCCAGACAGAAATTATATATTGTTTGTATTAAGGTTTTTATTTTTCCTCCAGCATCTCCCTATACCAGGCTAATCTAATGAGTCTCCTCAGTCCATTAGGTTTGTTTGGATTCTTCGTTTATTTCCTGGTCCGATAAAATATTTCCTAATTATTTGCAATATATTTAGATTCATTTACAATATATTACAACATAATACGCATTTCTCACATTCAATTATAGCCGTGCGAGTAAGTTATCTGGACATTTTATAGTTAAACATTTTATTACCTGATAGAACTGCATTTTACTTACAATCATAGTACTTTTCATTTACTGTAAAATTTCTAACTTTCGCTTATAATGAATGATGAGAATAAGATAACACTTCACTTATCAAGTGCCGTATTTTATGGATTTAGAAAGCGAGATAAAGTTGGCTCAGCGGGGCAAATGAAAAAGAAAATCTCAGACCAAAAATTATAAAAGGAAATCAATTTTTTACATCAAAAATGTTGTCAATATTGCACTAACTGTTACTGTTATAATAAATGTCGTTTGTGGCATACATAAATATGTATGAGAGGTTTGTCAATGTATTCTGAATAATAAAGGTCCCTTTCCCTTTATTATTATAAATTTCGTTTTATGTATCAGTAATGACGTGAGAATGGATAACAACGTTTGGAATAATATAATTCCCCAGCATTTTACACTTAAAATAAATAAATATAAAACAATGGTGGCATTTCAAGATGAACGATGAGGAAAATTATTTCTTCAGTGGTGAGATAAAAGTGGCGGCTATTTTTTTTATAACAAAAGTGACCATTATTACAATAGTGGTTGCTAGACCTTCTGATTATTGTTATAACATTCACTATTGTAATAAATTTCGATAAAGGTATAATTAATGACATCAGGGTTGATTACAACGTTTGGAATACAATAATTCTCCAGCATTTTATACTTAAACACAAATCTAAAACAATGGTAGTATTTCAAGGTGAACAATGAGAGATTAAAGTGGCCACTAGTGTGTGACATTAGTGACCGTTATAACAATAGTGATTGCACGACCCGGTCACTATTTTAATAACGTTCACTACTGAAATAATTTTCGTTATTGGTATAATTAATTATGTAAGAGTGGATTAAAACGTTTTGAAAATCTTTAATTCTGCAGCGTTTTATACTGGAACATAAATATAAGACAATGGTGGCATTTCAAGATAAACACTGATTGAATTATTTCTTCAGTGATTGAATAAAAATGGCCACTAGTTTTATTATTATAATAGTGACCGTTATTGCAATAGTGGTTTCTCGACACGGTCACTATTGTAATAAAGTTCACTAGTGTAATGACATATAAAATACAAACTGATGCGTTTTTTGGGGGATATTGAGTATAAATTGTGTGGGTTTTCCTTTGAATGTCATTTGTTTGGAAGACTCTCGACGAATCTAGGAAAAACTTCCGCCTGCAAGATTATCGTTGATCAAAAAAGTATTACAATAGTGGTTTGATTTGCAATCGCTATTGTAATAATTATTACAGATGACAGATGAGCTTAGCACCACCACTTGTTTTAACCCGGTTATCCAATGCTGCCTTGCGTCAAGTATGTCGTTTACCCTGACTTTCCATAAGGTTAATTGTGGAGAGATGGGGTATATCCGAGCCCAATCTAAAACTATTAGCCGTTTGCAGCTTCCAGTATTCATCATCTTACAATATAACTGAGTTCCCTCCTTCTTATTATGAACTTCTGCAAAAGTCTATGATTTTTAGATAATGCTTACCGGTCTTTTTAACCAGGCATATCTGCAGGCCGAGTGCTGGAGAAATTAGGGCTTGCATCATCACTTTGCTCCTGAGAGTTCCTAGAACTGCAACTAGGGAACTAGTACCTGGTTTTCTACCATCCACACTGGCATTGGCCCCAAATAGAGATGGATCCGGCACAGGGTTACCAGAACTGGGAGCAGGAAGGGTTGCCATGGTTACAGGTTTCATTGGCCTTAGTTCTTGGAGAGCAGCCAGAAGCATGGTGATAGCGCACGGAAAGCATATGATGTGACCCTGCTCTCCCAAGTGAATGGACATTATATCATCAAATGTCTTTCAGAGGAAGGTCCCCATGCTGTCAAATCCTTTTTAAAATGCATCCTACACTGTTTCTGGGAGCTGACATATTTTACCCAGTCACCGAACAGAAATTCCTGTCCCGCCATTTTCGCTATTTTTTCGCCCAAGGTGTGGAGTGATTACACATTCATAATGCAGCACCGGTTACTTTCGGCACCTTACGGGATGTTCTGACGCTTTACGCTAACAGTCCTTTGATGTGGCATGGTCTTGCATCTTATGAATCTAAATTAAAAAGACCACACAGGTCATATCGCTTGATGCAGCGCGCGTCCATCAAAACACCACAAAAAGCCAATTGAGGGCTCAAGCATAACCGAGGATGCCCAAAAGGGGCGAATATAAGGAAATATCTTAATTCATTTAAACACTATCCTTTACAGAAAATCATTTCAATATCAATGTTTAAAATTCAAAATTATAGATAATAAAAACAAATCTAGTGCAAAGCTAACATAAAAATAAAACTAAATAAAATTCTGTTGGAATTTACACATCACGTTTGTAATTATTTAATTCGGTTTGTTTAGTACACGAATATATATATATATATATATATATATATATATATATATATATACATATATATATATATATATATATATATATATATATATATATATATATATATATAGTTTATGCAATCTGTTCAGGCTCTATAACTCCTTCTACTGATAATGTAAAACACATTTATGAGTGAGTTTTCTTTATTTATTTCTGTACCATTATACGACGCATCCTATCCAAGAATGTCTATGGTGACATATATGTAATAGAAGTGCTATTAAAACTCAGGTTTACAAAATAAACTACCTAAATTGTCATGTTTCCAAGTATTTCTATTAGAAGAAATACATATTTTAATTTAATAATGCATAATAAATAATGTATAAATTATTTCCCCATTTTTTTCTCACATATTTTTATATTGTTTATACCATCAATACGCGGAAAGAATATAGAGGAAAAAAACGTGGTGATAAGGGAAGGTAAAAGTGAAGGGAGCAAGGTCGCGACATGCCTTAGCTTTGCTAATTTAATACTTTGTTCTCACGCCGAAATATACAATCAAAACATATATGTTATGGCTCATATATACTAGAGAAAAAACATTACTTGTTTCAGTATCTTCTACTTCGTAGGGAGGCAAAAGGCTGGTTCCTGCCGTAAATTCCTGATGAAATCAATTTTCCAAACTAAGCAAATTGTAATATTTCTTTCTCAAAGGAAGAATATATTGAATCTGTCCCATTAAAATTAACACTGCACACTTGATATTTGTCAAACTTCTTCTACATTTGCAGCGCATTGAAGAGTTGTGTCTTACAGTAAGAATAAATACTATTTTCGGTTTTTGAAAGATGATTTTCTTTTAAAATGTTACTGCTATAATAAATATTTGGATTACCTTTTTGATTTAGCATGTTTTCCTTTGTAGCCTGGCAAAAATAGGCACAGAGTCATGTTGTCTGTCCTAAAGCTCACTTTTAAATCAGCAAGTGTAATATGACTACTTTTAGTTGTCAGAATATGTAAAATTCGACGATGTAATAACATGTAAGTAAAGAAACACTCAGATGTTTAATATGTATGGTCAAATATTCAACATATATTATACCTGTTCTATAACAGACGGGTTACACAGTTAACAGTATCCCTTCATTTATAGTAAATAAGAATTTGGTGAATTCTTTTGAGTCTTAAGAAGAGGCTTTATATTAATTATATCAATCAACCATGTTGACTTTAAATAATTAATTAAGACCCAAATCAAAATTGAGAAATAAATGAACACAGTTATTAGTATTTGTATTGTTTATAATTCATATAATATAATTAGAAAGATACTCTTTATATTTCGATTACATACACATGACCTGTATTGTGCATTAATCTGCTTATAAAAACCCAAAAGAACTGGCTCAATCTTTATAAATGTTATAATATATATTAATAATCCTTATAAGTAGTTCCTACCTTGTATCATATAATTCAATGTAGCTATAATACCTCAGTTGTAAATCATACCGATTATCGTTTGGCAGAAAACACGTCAGAAATGTTGCATTTTAAATGGAAAACAATTCGAGTTATTAATATTTTACTAAGAATTAATTCATTATGCTGATTAAAGATAGGTTTACTGATTTATTTAAAGATAGGTTTACCGATTTATTTGTCACGGAAAAGTCCGAAGATTTCTAAAAAAGAGACCATTGCCATTCATTAAAAAAATCATATCTTAAGAAAATATTATTATTGGAAACTGATCAATTTTTCGCATTATTTGAAATAATGTCTTGTTCACGTTGTAATGTACTAAGGGCTAGTCCATTACTACAATTCTCACTCTCTGTATTTCATCATTATTATATATTATATAAATTTCAGGTGTTTAAGTTAATTGGGACTTTGTGTATATAAATGTCAGAGCGGAGCTGCCAGGTATTTACATAATGGCTAATTGCTTAGCCTTTATTACATGGCACTTAATTGCACACCTTTCTTTAATTGCATATGTGGTGATACGTCAGGGAAATCTCTGATTGGTTTACTAATAGTGTGTGAATCATGCTGGCAGAGAGGCGAGGTGTTCAGAGGCAGTTACAAACTGGGGGCCAAGCCCTAAACAGGGGCTCGGCATACCCTCTACTTTACAGTAAAAATAAAGAATCTTTTACATCAACTCAGAGACTTGTAAGTTTCTCACCAATGCATCCTGGACCAGGTAATTATCTCAACACTGGCGGTCATGCCTCTTATCGTACCTGGAATCAAATGCAGTCAGTCAAAAATATACCTTACAAGCATACCTGCAATAATACAGTAAAATTCATGTAGAATGTTCGTGCAACAGTACCTAAGCTGCTCCAGTGAAAGCCTCTTGTGATCCATCAAGGCAAGAAGAAGCTATCCTGCTGATGTACCCTTAAGAATATAACCAAACAGTGACATAGGTCTGATCACTAGGTATGGTTTTCAACTAAATATCAAGAGCACTGAGAAAAAGTCACTTGGGAAAGAAGCAACTAGTGATGTCGCTGATGCCAATTTACAAGAGAAGAGCTCGATGCTTGTGATGCCACCGCTTATATGCCTCATGGAACACAGGTCAGAGGAAACAAACCCTAGGACGCGTCCACAGCTATCAGGAGCAAGGGAGCCATTCCAAGCCATGCAGCAGCACAGAATAACTATGGTAGACTGTATATGTATTTTATATATTCTTCTGATAGGAATACTTAAAAATTTTAAAATAATATGACATTTAATTGTTGTTAAAAAATGTTGGAGTTATATGAATATTCCAAAATATATGCAACTGGTTTATCTTTGATAAAATTAGCTAGTATTTCAACCTTTTAAACTTATATCTGTCAGGTGTGTATATATTGACATGCAGTGCAATTCAGGATGCAAGTTGTATCTTAAAACTTACATACATTCCTGGTTTAAATTCACACCTTTTATAGTAAATCTTAGTTTTATTAAGAAAGTGCTTCATAAAGAACTAAGTAAGTCACGTGTAATGTGATCCGTTAACAGGATGTTTTCTGGTTTATATTGGTGGTACGCTGAATCCTGGTAGTCAAAAAAAATAATCTTGAGATAATTAACTGCATGGTCGTTAGTTTGATTATATATCAGTGTTAAGCGCAAATATATAACTTGAATGCTTGTGCGTCTGAGGAATTTGGATGCATCACTAAGCTAACACATATGCTAGTATGTCTTACTTGCAAGATGTTTTGGGAAATAACAAGGTATAAGTCTTAAGTCGAGGTATTGCCCGGCTGCGACTTGATCAATCTCAGTTCATGATAACAGTTATTGTATTATCAGAAAACAGTTGAAAATTTTGCTTATTTTGTCTTATGAATGTTAAGCATGGTGATCTAACAGAGAGACGTAAGATATATATGCGCATTTGTGTTATAATAATTGTCATATTCATGTTTAAATCGAAGACGTGCTTTCTAGGTGGTAGCCGGCACAGACATGTGTGGCCAACACTTAAAAAATCTACAAGCATGGTTGGATCAGGTGTGAACATCCATTGTAGTATATTACTGTGTACACTATATTACTGTGAATAAGCGTAATCAGTTGATACATACAGTCCTTGATACACGTGTTAAATACTGTATGTGTATATCCTAGTTTTCAAAATATTCATATGTATTTTTACATTTTAAGTTTATCCTTTATTGTGTGTATTAACGTGTTACACACTTTTGAATAAAATAATATCAGTAGCTTATAGCTGAACGGTGTGACAATGGTTATATAATTCAACCAATATAAGTCTTACTGTTGACAGTGACAAATTGTACACTATAGCTTCAGTTCAACAGCTATATATTTTTATGTAATGTAGGGACGGACCATGCTTTTGAACATCCCATACATGAAAGCGGAAGTTGCAAATTTCATACATTCCCAGCATGATTTTATTTATTTATCTATTTTTGTTTACTTTGTCTGTTAAGTGTGATAAAGATAAGAAACTGTTCAAGTATTCTGTACACGTCTTATTAATAGACTGACAATGTAAAACCTGGTCTATGGGAGTCCTAACCGACCAGGGTAACTGTTACATCTTTTTATATATATGCATGTGTTTAACAAATAATCCCATTGTCATGAATGTACTGTTCCTATAGTATACTATAGTATATGTCTTGCCATATATTTACCTAGAAAGGATGGATCAGAAATGAGCGTCTGGTATGGTATTGGCACATAACAGAATTATAAGTGTTACACTGGCGTACCTGTTAAAGACGGATCAGAAATGAGCGTCTGGTATGGTATTAGGGAATTTTGTTTCAAAGTGTTTTCAGTACAAACCTGCTTATTCAGTGGTATAGGACAAAATTAGTAAAGTGTTACACTGCTATATCTTACCTGGTAAGGACGGATCAGAAATGAGCGTATTTTTTTGGTAAGATTCTTTCAGTGTCAACCTGCCTGTTCGGTGGCACAAAACAGAGTTTTAAGTGTATTACTGCCATACCTCTTGGATATGGATCAGAAATGAGCCTCTAGTATGGTATTAGGCAATTTTGTTTTTAAGTTTTGTCAATGTGAATTGGCCATGATCAGTGATATATTACAGAATAAGGGAAGAGTTACGCTGTCATTTGTTTACCTAATTTAAGGACGGATCAGAAATGAGCGTCTAGTATGGTATTTGGCAATTTTTTTTCGTTTTATTTTGTCAATGGGATCATATTTGAGTGTCTTCAGTACTCCTGTGTGAATATATATGGGACAGACAGAGGTGTAAACACCCGTAAGGATATTCATGGGTGTATTATGATGTCATTTAGAGCTTAAATGACAGGTTGCAAGTGGATATGTGCAAGCGTTATTAGATTATTGATTATATAGAATGTATTGACACTTAATGAGTGCAAGGAGAGGTCACATAAATTTAAAAAATACTCACGCCTTATGTGCTACTTCTCTTATCTATTTGAATCATACAATAAGAATGTGTACATTTCATACGTCATATACGCAAGTAATAACTTAAAATCTCTTATCAACATTTTTTTTTTCAAAATGTTAACAAATTTGTTACAGTTATCATCATTCTTAATGTCTGAGATTCACCTTTTAATCACTGTGCACAGAAAGATATGTTGGGAGGATTGTACTGGTATTCATGACTATTTTATGTTGAAAATTTTAATTTTGTTTAAAAATTAAAATTTTTATGAGGAAGGGGAGGTGCGTAATGTACTAAGGGCTAGTCCATTACTACAATCCTCACTCTCTGTATTTCATCATTATTATATATTATATAAGTTTCAGGTGTTTAAGTTAATTGGAACTTTGTGTATTCAAATGTCAGAGCTGAGCTGCCAGGTATTCACATAATAACTAATTGCTTAGCCTTTATTACATGGCAACTCTATTCAGTCTAATTGCGCTTTCATTGCACACCTTTCTTTAATTGCATCTGTGGTGACACGTCAGGGAAATCTCTCATTGGTTTACTAATAGTGTGTGAATCATGCTGGCAGAGAGGCGAGGTGTTCAGAGGCAGTTACAAACTGGGGGCCAAGCCCTAAACAGGGGCTCGATATACCCTCTCCTTTATAGTTAAAATGAAGAATCTTTTACATCAACTCAGAGACTTGTAAGTTTGTCACCAGTGCATCTTGACAAGGTTATAATCTCTACAACGTTCCCTGCGAATGAAATGCTAAACAAGCAACCATTCGTTTCATGAACAGGAAAAGGTTCTAGTTTTAAAAATCCATAAATATTCTCAGTATTTGAAAGATTGTTGACGTATACTCCTTAAATATAGAGAAAATAGACATAGGACATATTAATCCAATATTGAAGTTATAAATTTTTTTTTGATAAATTTCACCTTTTATATATTATTATACAATTCTTTCTATGTTTTTTTTTCCGGGGTGACATATCCCTTATGCAGACCACTAACAGTGTACTAGGTAATATTTTACAGCAAATATTGCAAAGGGCATCAGAGGGTTAAAATTAATTATTTTCTGAAAATATTTTGTAGCATAATATTTGTTAAATTTGATTAAATTCAGTTCCCACATACACGCACGCAGTATATTTGTAATTAATGAAGTAATTTAATTAAAGGCAAAACGCACGTTTATATAATTTAACATAATTATTGAAGGTGGTAAATTTTAACAGTTTTTCAGAAATCACCTTTTGTATAAACTTCATAAATATTGTAAAATGTTTAAAACTAAGAATTCCAATTTATAACCCACGTTTTCAAATGATGCATGGCATGTAAATACTTGATAATTATGTAGGAATATTCATTCACCGGTCTAAAATAATTTGTGACTGTACATTCTACGTACCGCTAAGCCATAGCAATTTAGGGCCAATAGTGGATGATATGCGTTCCGTTTCAGTTAACTTTCGTGCGCTGCTAATTGAATGTGCGTGCTGCTTTAATTACTATTTTTACAGACATTACGAAGTTTTGTTTTATTTAATTCCAATTCACGTTTTCAGTAAATTCTTGACAAGATAACATGTGTTTTATACTCTTTGCATTGGTTCAGAGCGTTTTTGTACTGCTTTCAACTGGGGAAAGGATGACAAGAGGTAAATACCCACATATTATGACCCTGGACGTCATAAAAAAGTTATTACCCCATGTACTGTCTTTGTATATGTATTTGGGTTCTTTCAAGAAACAAATTTTTCTGTATTTTTCCCCTAAGGCCACGTCAAAATGAATATTTAGATGATATATTTTATTCTAATTGGTTTCGGGATAACGTATTTGATATTATTTTACTCACACGCATATATATATATATATATATATATATATATATTACAATTACCTTGATCACTAAATATAGTGCATTTTTACACTCAAATAGGCGCTTAACAGTCATAATAGAGTTTTATACATGAGTCTCTTTTCCCGACTTAATCATTCAAGTAGACATGTCATCTGTGTTTCTGAGATTCGGGGGTAAAGCATTGCAATAGGCTAGGAGCTACTTGTACAAATCAACCATGTAGAGTTTAAGACAAATCACAACTAGCAGGAATAGAAAACTTGCCAGCTTTGGGTGACCTTAACCATTTATTATGGTTTAATCAGATATGCTGGTTTTCCTTAATGCACTTAAAAGTTAAGCCAACAATCTTATATTTGATATTACATGGAAAATTCAGCCAGTGAAGCACTTTCTGGGAGGGCGAGATGTGGTCTTATTTATTTATTTTTTTTGACAAGGGGAGCAAACATGTTCTGCTAATATACTATAAACGGTTCAATTCCTTCTGGGATGGACGGAGGAGTAGTCGCATTAATACAATCTTCCAATGACCAATATTTGATCTAAGATTTTCCTTGTATCTGTATCAATTTAGCGTTTCATCCTAAACAATTTTTTAACATAGGATGTGAGGAAGAGCATAATATGCTCTCCACTACTCATAAAAAGCAAGGTGTCTTACACATATAGTTGACTGAATAATATCCTCATCAATTTGAACTCAAAGATCTTAAACTTTCTTGAGGTTAAATTCAATACCAATCATCATACGTTTAGTATTATTTTCGTTCAATTTACGTCGTTACACTCAGATCCTCGCTCTAAAGGATAACATACACACTTCTAATATATAAAGAATCTCAATTCTGTTTAATTTGTCATTCGACTCCAAAGAGAAGTATAACTGCTGATCACCCAAGTAACCATGAGAATTTACATCATATTTTCTGCAGATGTCCCCGAAGGAGTGATAGAAAAGGTTAAAAAAAGACCCAGAATCGTACCTTGCAGTACTCAATACGCTTTAGACTTCACCGTTGAAAAAAAATCTGTTTATAACTTTTTCTGTCTTCTGTTAGTAAGGTTTGATCTCAGCTTAGAGAGAACAGTCCAGTGTATATGTCAGACATTGAGGCAGCAAATTATGAATCACCGTGTCAAAAAGGACGATTATTACAGAATAATGTAACAGGCCGTCTTCCCGTATTCTCTTCCTAAAATACATTATTCATCACACCCAGGAGAGCCATCTCCGTGCTCCTTATCCTGAAATATGCTGATTTTCATTTCTATGATTCAGTTTTCAAGGCATGCAGAATAACCTGATTTAAGGTCGATATTTCCATTATCTGAGCAAGAAATGGTTATTACGAAACAGGTTTAAAGTAAGTGTCTAATCCAGCCCTGCTCAAAAGAGGGCGCTCTACAGCTACCTAGAGATCTTCAGGGGACACTCATTCACTCAGTGATTTATTGTGTGTTAAAAAAATAACAGGAATGGAGTTTGATTTATTGGATGAACAGGGAATGGGTCAAGTTCACTGTTATGAGTAGCAAAGCTACTAATTGTTTCTAAGTATGAGGATGGGTTATGGTTGACAAAAAATAGAATTTCATCTGAGTTCTATATTCTGACTCAATATCGAGGTCGTCATCAACTCCTTCTGCCAGACTGCTTAGATAGTTCATGATTTGTCTATACTTTTTCAATAAAACACACATATACCTTTTTATCATCATCGAGAAATGTTGTTACTTCCTTTCTGAAAAGTAGTCTATTTCCATGTTCGTATAAATCCTTGTTATTGCTTTTACAGCTATGAAAATATCTTGATGATATTCTCTGACTTTCGTCCAAACTGTCTGATTAAAATACTTTCTCAGAAAGACAATTTTTCCCAGCTCTTTTGAATCTTTGGCCTTTTCTTGATGCGTTCCTTATGTATCATAAATGTCTTTTCTAGTTTAATTGTATTGTCAAACCAAGATGACCTTTTCCACTTTGTTGCGTACTTTATATATTTCTTTTTTTAAGTACTGCTACTTCATTTATGCCGGAGGATAATGTATGATTGTAAAACATAGTCAATCCACATGAATTCATATTATTTTCATTATATTTTTTAAAGGGGTGATGTTTAAGCACCGATCCTTCAATCTTGTTGATAGCCCTGAATTTGATCTCTTTCCCTGTTCTTGTTTATGTCCTACTTCTACCTTAACTGCATAATGATCAGAGAAATTTATCCTTGGAGGATTGTGTTACTATACTGTCATTATCACTAAAGCAAAGATCAATCCAATGTTCTTACTTACTTGTAGAAAAATTGAGAACATTTACCAAATTGAAACAACTTAGACATTCCTTAAAATTGATGACATCTGAGTGACTAAATTCAAATATTTTGATGTTCATATCACCCATGTATACTGGTTTCTCTATTCGATGTATGTTTACTTCTATATATATATATATATATATAATGTCAGTTTATGAAAGAAGTCCGTGATTTTGCCATCAGGTAGCCTATAGATCAAGCGAATATATACTTTCCTTTCTATGAGGTACTATTCTAATTCTTAATTTTCAGTATTATTAAACTGATATACACATTTACTAAAGGAGAAATTTAAATAGTTTCGGTTATTGATGGCAAGACCACTGTTTCAGCTTTTTTTTTCTAGGTGTTGATAAAATGTTTTATCCAGGGATTGGTATTAGACAAGCCACATCTGGATATATGTGTGGAAGCAAAGTCTCTGAAACGACACAAATATCTATTGTGATCAATTCTGTAGGTCTGAATTGTTTAATGTTATTTTTTAAACTGACTTGGAATTTACAAACATGGCATATTGCTTGTAGCGATCACTCCTTGTTTCCAGTTATTTAAGCCGCAAGACTGTCCTTTGTTTATCTTTAAGCGAGTGTGTGATACATTTAAACATGTTGAAACAGCCCTCAACTTCCACGTGTTCATCTGTTTATCTGATACTTAGGCACTTTGTTGTTCCCAAGTTCTTGCTTTAATATCTAATGACAGGACGTATTCAGTGGCTTCTGATAATTTTGAGGTTTAGCAGTATGAAAACAACTAGAGTTATACTCCAGTCTGGCCATGGCACATATCAAATTAGTCCATATATTCGAACCACATATCCCTGAGAGCGACACCATTTTACCAATTTCTTCCACAGTTAAGTCCATTAGATAACATCTTACTGCTCACCGTAAAAAAACACACATTTCTTTTTAGAAATGCACTGAACCTTAAAGTCAGTGGCAATCCTTACGTCGAAGCTCTTTCTGAAAAAATACAATGTCTCAAAAGCATTTGAAACTTCTTTGATTATAAAATCAATTGGCAGCAATCAGGCACACGTCTTCCGCACATAACAGTAATGCAGGTAATATATATATATATATATATATATATATATATATATATATATATATATATATATATATATATATATATACACGTATGTTTACCATTCATAAATAATCAGCCTTAAATTTTTCAGTTAATAAGAAAGGCAATTCAAATACAAAAAAACGCAAGGGTTCGTGCTATTTCAATCAGTATTGCTTTTTGTGTAATCAAATTTCATTATAATCAGCTTGTGGTTGTCTAATTAAAGCAATCCTATCATACGTTTCGTCTTCGAAAAGGAACATGCTGTGTTCTCCTCTACGTATCATCATTTATGAATTCATCTTCAAAGGAAGGTATAAGAATGTACATCAAATGTGATACAAAAAGTTGGTTTATTGAGATATAAAAAAAAAATAAAAGAAATTTAACCATAACTATGGAAAGAAAATTTATTGAGATATGTATTCAAGAGTTACAAAAAAGAAGACGTTTAGTCTATATGACGTAAAGATCAGGAGAAAAAATGAGATATAATTTTGTTGTTCTCTTAACAGATGAGAAACAAATAATTTCGCAGTTGAAGGAGTATTTGCGGTGTTACAATTCGGATAATCCAAATGATTGTTACACACACATTGCTTTTGTGGACACATGCTTTATGCCTCCAACTATATATATATATATATCTTTCCTGCGTGACTGTTATGCGCGGAAGACGTGTCTGATTGCTGCCAATTGATTTATAATAAAAGAAGTTTCACAAGCTATTTAGACATTATATTTTATCAGAAAGAGCTTTGACGTAAGGATTGCCATTTCTAATAAGATATGTGTGAGTTTTTTTTTTTACCATGAGCGGTATGATGTGATCTTATGGACTTAACTGTGGAAGAAATAGGTAAGATGGTGTCGCTATTAGGGATCTGTGGTTCGATTATATGGACTTATTTGATATGGGCAATGGCCAGACTGGCGTATATCTCTAGTTGTTTTCGTACTGCTAAATTTTAAAATTATCAGAAGCCACTGAATACCTCCTGTCATTAGATATTTAAGCAAGAAAGTGCCTTAGTATCAAATATACAGATGAACATGTGGAAGGCGAGGGATGTTTCAAAATGTTAAAATGTATCACACACTCGCTTAAGGATAAACAAAGGACAGTCTTGCGCTTTAAATAACTGGAAACAAGGAATGATTGCTACAAGCAATATGCCATGTTTATAAATTCCAATTCAGTTTAAAAATAACATTAAACAATTCAGACCTACAGAATTGATCACAATAGATATTTGTGTCGTTTCAGAGACTTTACTTCCACACATATATCCAGATGTGGCTTGTCTAATACAAACCCCTGGATAAAAATTTTATCAATACCTAGAAAAGAAAGCTGAAAAAGTGGTCTTGCCATCAATAATCGAAACTATTTAAATTCCTCCTTCAGTAAATGTGTATATCAAATTTGATAATACTGAAAATCAAGAATTAGAATGGTACCTCATAGAAAGGAAAGTGTATATTCGCTTGATCTATAGGCTACCTGATTTGAAAACCACGGACTTCTTTCATAAATTGACCTTATATATATATATATATATATATATATATATATATCTATATATATCTATATATATATATATATATAAGTAAACATACATCGAATAAAGAAACCAGTATACATGGGTGATATGAACATCAAAATATTTGAATTAAGTCACTCAGACGTCATCAATTTTAAGGAATTTCTAAGTTGTTTCAATTTGGTAAATGTTCTCAATTTTTCTAATAGTAAATAAGAACATTGAATTGATCTTTGCATTAGTAATAATGACAGTATAGTAACAAAATCCTGCAAGGATAAATAACTCTGATCATTATGCAGTTGAGGTAGAAGTAGGACCTAAACAAGAACAAGGAAAGAGATCAAATTTAGGGCTATCAACAAGATTGAAGGATCGGTGCTTAAACATCACGCCTTCAAAAAATATAATGAAACTAATATGAATTCATGTGAATTGACTATGTATTATAATCATACATTATCCACCGGCATAAATGAAGTAGCAACACTTAAAAAAAGGAATATATAAAGCACGCAACAAAGTGGAAAAGGTCATCTTGGTTTGACAATGCAATTAAACTAGAAAAGACATTTATGATACATAAGGAACGAATCAAGAAATGGCCGAAGATTCAAAAGAGCCGTGGAAAATTTTCTTTCTGAGAAAGTATTTTAAGCAGACAGTCAAAGAATATCATCAAGATATTTTCATAGCTGTAAAACTAATAACAAAGATTTATACGAAAATGGAAATAGACTTAATTTCAGGAAGGAAGCAACAACATTACTCGATGATGACAAAGAGTTTGGTAAAAATGTAAATGTGTGTTTTTTTGAAAGAGTATAGAAAAATCATGAACTATCTAAGCAGTCTGGCAAAAGGAGTTGATGACCACCTCCATATTGAGTCAGAATATAGTACTTGGATAAATTTCTATTGTTTGTTAGCTATAACCCATCGGCAAATTAAGAAACTATTTGTAGCTTTGCTACTGATAACAGTGAGCTTGACCCATTCCCTGTTCGTCCAATAAATCAAACTCAATTCCTGTTATTTATTTAACATACAATAAATCACTGAATGAATGAGTGTCCCCTGAAGACAGGGTAGCTGTAGAGCGCCCTCTTTTGGACAGGGCTAGATTAGACACTTACTTTAAACCTGTTTCGTAAAAACCCTTTCTTGCTCAGATAATGGAAATATCGACCTGAAATCAGGTTATTCTGCATGCCTTGAAACCTCGAAACATGTAGAAATGTAAATCAGCATATTCTAGAATTAAGAGCATGGAGATGGCTCTCCTGGGTGTGATGAATAATGTATGCCAGGAAGAGGATACGGGAAACTGCCTGTTACATTATGCTCTACTAATCGGCCACTTTGACACGGTGATTCATAATTTGTTGCCTGAATGTCTGACAAATACATTGGAGTTTCAAGTACTGTTCTCTCTAGGCTGAGATCAAACCTTACTAGCAAAAGACAGAAAAAGTTATAAAAGGATTTTTTTTTTCAACGGTGAAGTCTAAAGCGTATCGGGTACTGCAAGGTACGATTCTGGGCCCTTTTCTTTTTACCCTTTCTATCGATCTACCGGGGGACTTCTGCAGAAAATATGATGTAAATCCTCATGGTTACGTGGGTGATCAGCAGTTATACTTCTCTTTGGATTCAAATGACAAACTAAACATTATTGAGACTCTTTCTAGATTAGAAGTGTGTATGTTATCCATTAGAGCGAGGATCAGAGTGAACAGACTTAAATGGATCGAAAACAATACTAAACGTATTATGATTGGTAATAAATTTAACCTCCAGAAAGATGAAGATCTTTAGATTCAGATTGTTGATGATATTTTTTTCAGCCAACTAAATGTGTAAGTCACTTTGCTTTTTATATGAGTAGTGCAACTAGATATGCAGAGCATAGTATGCTCTTCCACATATATATTATGTTAAAAAGATTGTTTAGGGTGAAACATTAAATAGGTACATTTACAAAGGAAATCCTGTCTCAAGCATTAGTCATGGGAAGATTCCATTAATACAACAGTTTACTCGTCCATCCCAGAAGGAATTGAACCGTTTGTACTAAATTTGAAGAACATGTTTGCTCGACTTGTCCAAACAAAAAAATATATGACCACATCTCGTCCTCGCTGAAAGTCCCTTACTGCTTGAATATTCCATGTATAATCGAATATAAGATTACTGGCTTAACTTTTTAGTAAATAAAGGGAGCAACACCCGCATATCTAATTAAACCATAATAAATGGCTCAGGTCACCCAAAGCTGGCAAGTTTCCTATTCCTTCGAGTTGTAGTTTGTTTTCAATTTTACATGGTTGATTTGTGCAAGTAGCTCCATGGCTATTCGAATGCTTTACCCCGGTAAAATGTAATTGTCATATATATATATATATATATATATATATATATATATATATATAATATGCGTGTGAGTAAAATAATGTCAAATACGTTACCCAGAAACCAATAAAAATAAAACATATCATGTAAATATTCCTTTTGACGTGGCCTGAGGGGAGAGGTACAGCAATTTTTTTCTAGAAAGAACCCTAATACATATACAAAGTCAATACATGGACAATAGTTATAACTTTTTCATGACTTTGGGGGTTTTAATCTGTGGGTATTTACCTCTTGTTATCCTTTCCCGAGTTGAAATCAGTATCAAAACTCTCTGAACCAATGCAAAGAGTATAAAACACATGTTGTCTTGTCAAGAATATAGGGAAAAGTGAATTGGAATTAAATAGGATTAGTAATTAAAGTAGCACGCACATTAAATTAGCACATTAAATTAGCAGCGCACGAATGTTCACTGAAACGGAACGGCTATCATCCACTTTTGGGCCTAAATTACTTTGGCTTTTAGGTACGTAGAATGTACAGTCATAATCTATTTTAGACCGTTGAATGAATATTTCTTCATAATTATCAAATATTTACTTAGCGTACATCATTTGAAAACGTTGGATTTAAAAAGGAAGTGTAAGTTTTATAAAGTTTCCAATTGAACAATGACATTTATACTAGAGGCGATGTCTGTAAAACTGTTACACTTTACACCCTTTGATAATGATGTTAAATTATGTGAACGTGCGTGTTGCCGGTACTTAATTTACATCATTAATTACAAATATACTGTGTGCGTGTCACTGGGAACTGAATTTAATCAATTATAACAAATACTATGCTACAATATATTGTTAGAAAATAATTATTTTAAACATCTGATGCTCTTTGCAATATTTGCTGCAAAATGCTATCTGGTACACTGTCGTTGATCTGCATACGGGATATGTCACCACGGAAACAAACCATAGAAAGAATTGTATAATAATATATAAAAGGTGAAATTTATAAAGAAATTTTCATAACTGAAATAGTGGATTAATATGTCCTATGTGTCTTTTCTCTATATTTTTTGGAGTCTACGTCAACAAGCGTTCATTTACAGAGAACATTTATGGATTTTAAAATCTAGTACCGTTTGCTGTCGCAAATCATATGGTTGCTTGTTTAGCATTTCATTCGCTAAGAACGTAAACAAGTCATTTAACCAATTAATGGAATTACCACATTTTTTTGCGAATAATTGATCAGTTTCGAATAATAATATTTTCTTCAGATCTGACTATTTTTTTTTTATGGATGGCACTTTCCTTGCCACCTGATTATGTAAACATATGTTTAATCAGATTACAGAATTAATTCTTGGTGAAATAACATTTACTAGAGTGGGTTTCCAGATAAAAATGCATCATTTATTACGTTTTACCTGCCAAACGATAATCGGTATGATTTACAAGTTAGGTATTATAGCTACATTGAATCATATGATACAAGGTAGGAACAATTTATAAGGATCATTAATAATATATTGTAACATTTATAAATATTGGGTTAGTTCTTTTGGGTTAATGCAGATTAATGCACAATACAGGTCATGTGTATGTAATCGAAATATAAAAAGTATCTTTCTAATTATATTATTTGAATTGTAAATAAGAGTAACATTAATAATTGTGTTAATTTCTTTCTTAATTTTGATTTTGGTTTTAAAGGGGCATCATCAGGAGCTATACTATGCCTATTCTTTCACATTATCAGTTCACTTTTGCCTTATAGGAGAGTTTCCCAGCATAACTATTCCAGCACAGTTTCATTTCATTGCATACGACTGTTTTACACCTTGTTATTTGCCTTGCATTTTCGTAAACACAGTCTGTTTAACATAACAAGGCCGCATGACCGGAGGCCCGATTAAGAGGGAAAACACGCGGTGTTTCAGCCAGCGGGAACATATATTACATTTTTTAGCCAAGTAAGTCAGGGCAGCTTTTGATTGGCTCCGGTCCGACGCACTGTGTTTATGTTCACGATCGCGCCCGGTTCACTGTTGTTAACACTGTTGAAAATGGTTTCAAGGTAATATTTTAACAGGTACAGATATATTTTAAAGGAAAGAAGCTGTTTTTCGTGTTAAGTCAACATGCTTGATAGGTGATTGGGCACCTTTAGTTAATTCTTTACATTCAACTTGGTTAATTGATAATACATAGCCCCTTCTTTAAGACTCAAAAGCACTTAGGCAAAAATTCACCAAAATCCTATATACTATAAATAAAGGACTGTTAACTATGTAACCCGTCTGTTATAGAATTGGTATGATATATGTTGCATATTTGACCGTACATATATTAAACATCTGAACTTTCGTGTTTCTTTACCTACATGTTATTACATCGTCGAATATTACATATTCAGAGAACTAAAATTATTCATATGACACTTGCTGATTTACAAGTTAGCTTAAGGACAGACAACATGATCAAAGGGATACTTGTGACACAGTGCCTAATTTTACTCGGCTACAAAGTAGAACATGCTTAATAAAAAAAAGGTAATCCAAATATTTATTTTAGCAGTAACATTTAAAAATAAATCATCCTTCAAAACACGAAAATTGTATTCATTCTTACTGTAAGACAATACACTTCAATGCGCTGCAAGTATAGAAGAATTATTGACTAATACAAAGTGTGCAATATTAAATTTAATAGGACAGATTCAATATATTCTTTCTTTGAGACGAGAAAGAAATACTGGCCCAGTTCAAAGCAATTCTGTAGTGTTACAATTTGCTTGGTTTGGAAAATTGCTTTCTTCAGGAGTTTACTGCAGGGACCAGACTTCTACCTCCCTACGAAATAGAAGATGCTTGAATAAGTAATGTTTCTTCTCAAGTTTATAGGAGCAATAAACATGTATGTTACGTTTGTATATTTCGGCGTGAGAACAAAGTATTAAATTAGCAAAGCTAGGGCATGTCGTGACCTTGCTCCCTCCACTTTGACCTTCCCTTGTCACCTCGTTTTTTCCCTCCATATTCTTTCCGCGTATTGATGGTATAAAAAATACAAAACTAAAAAAGGGGAAAATTATTGATTTGATATATTTTTTCATTTTGCATTTTTAAATTAAAATATGTATTTTGTTTAGTGAAGGAATTGTCTTCTTTAACAGATATTTCAAGTTATGATGCAGGTAAGTCCTAAGGAAAAGTCAATTCATAGAAATACTTGGAAACAATGCATTTTAGTTATTTTTTCTACCAGTGTCGGAGCTCTCAAAAACATCGTGAAGTTGGAAAGCGAGTAAATTATTTTTTGTAAAACTGTGTTTTAATAGCACTTCTATTACATATATGTCACCATAGACATTCTTGGGTAGGATGCGTCGTATAATGGTACAGAAATAAATAAAGATAACTCACTTATAAATGTGTTCTACATTATCAGTAGAAGGGGTCACAGAGCCTGAACGGATTGCATAAACTAAATGTATATATACTCGTGTATTTTCCAATCCGATTAAAATGTTTACAAACGTGATGTGTAAATTTCAACAGAGTTATATTTCGTTCCATTTTTATGTTAGCTTTGCACTAGATTTGTTTTTTTATCTATCATTTGGAATTTAAAACATTGATATTGAAGAGATTTTCTTAAAAGATAGTGTTTAAATAAATTAAGATACTTCCTTATATTTGCCTCCTTTTGGGCATCTGTGGTTATGCTTGCGCCCTCTATTGGCTTTCTGTGGTGTCGTGATGGACGCGCGCTGCATAAAGCAATGTATGATAAGTTGCCACGCCCATGCCACGTCAAGGGACTGATAGCGTAAAGCGTCAGAACATCCCGTAAGGTACCGAAAGTAACCAGTGCTGCATTACTGTATGAATGCGAATCACTCCACACCTTGGGCGAAAATTAGTGAAAATGTGGACAGGCATTTCTGTTCGGTGAATGGGTAAAATATGTCAGCTACCAGAAACAGTGTAGGATGCATTGTAAAAAGAAGGGTTTGACAGCAACGGAAGCCTCCTTTGAAAGACATTTGATGATATAATGTCCATTTACTTGGGAGTGCAGAGTCACGTCATATGCCTTCCGGGCGCTATCATCATGCTACAGGCTGCTCTCCAAGAACTAAGGCCAATGGAACCATGTGACCCTTCCTTCTCTCAGTACTGGTAACACTGTGCCGGGCCCATCTCTATTTGGGGCCAATGCCAGTGTGGATGGTAGAAGACCAGGTACTAGTTCACTAGTTGCAGTTCTAGGAACTCTCAGGAGCAAAGAGATTTCTCCAGCACTCGGCCTGCAGATATACCTGGCTAAAAAGACCAGTAAGCATTATCTAAAAAATAATAGACTTTTGCAGAAGTTCAATAATTAGAAGGAGGGAACTCAGTCATATTGTAATACCGGAAGGTGCAGACGGCTAATAGTTTTAGATGGGGCTCGGATATACCCCATCTCTTTACAATTAACCTTATAAAACGTCAGGGTAAACGACAAACTTTACGCAGGGCGGCATTGGATATAACCGGGTTAAAAAAAAGTGGTGGTGCTAAACTCATCTTTAGACAATTAAACAAAAGGCAACTGCATTTATGGCAACAAATGCAATTACTTGCACATAGGCATAATCTGTGGAGGATCCCACTTCATGACAGAGCATGATAAACCAACAGTGGCAGGTGCAGCTGCACCTTGACAATAGAATGTCTGTGCGCTGGAGATAAATCAGATAGGCCTTTAACAGTTAAATGTGCATTTTTAGAGACTTTCTTTCTGTTTGTACTAAATTAGATATTTGGAAAGCTGAGATGCAGGGGTAAATTGAAAACGAATGTTTACTACAGAGTATTAAACATGGGTTCTGAATCACAGATCCATAACTGTTAGATTATATTATACCATCTTCTGTGAAATTAAAAAAAATCATAAATCTTTAGTATGTGATAGTAACAGAGATTTAGTTGAACGTGAACTAATAATGCAGCTTCAGGAGTTGTGCTATGCATCTGATTATTCATTAGTTTCGAGTCTATTAAGGGCAATTAATAACCGTGAAATAATGGTGAGCGGATCATCCAGGATGGTAGTGTGCCAATTGGAAAGGAAATGAATCATTATTCAGCTTTGGTATCAGTATGTTATGAAACTAATAATGGAGTACAACTAGCAAAGCAAGGACTGTACATTTTAACTGCATACCTACCGATCAGTACCGATTCACAAAGACTGTTATCCAATGACTAGGTTAAAATTGAATTTTAAAGCTATCAGTAAAGCAACTTACATTTTTGATACCAGTTTACCTTTTGGCACTAGGGTGGGACCGTCCATGTTAAGGCAGTCAAGCGAAAGATGATGTGTCAAGGATTTGATTGTTTAGTTGTTTATATAGATGACTCTTGTGTTATATGTAAAGAAAGTGATACATTCGAAGGGGTAAGGATGAACTTATAACTTTACTGCGTAGGTGCGGCTTTCGAATTAGCTGGTCTCAATTGGTCGGCCAAACTAAAAACTTGCGGTTTCTTTGAACTGATATTGGTACATGCACTATTTCTCTACGCAAAAAAGAGCTACAGGAATTAAATGCAAAGCTGAGTACATTCTCGTATCGTTGCCGTGTAAAAAAGAAAATCTTCAGAGTCTGGCAGAGCTTATGTACTGGGCAGCCCTAGTGGTCCGGGGAGGCAAGTTTTATTTCTCTGAAATAACTTAAAGAAAGCAGGCATACAATTTTTCATGCTTTCAAACCAAAGAAAAGAAGTGAAAGACATATGGAAAAATATGCTTGCAACTATTGGATTATATTTCGAGCAACCGCTATTGTAATAATGGTCACTTTTGTGATAAAAAATAGCCGCCACTGAAGAAATAATTTTCCTCTTCGTTCATCTTGAAATGCCACCATTGTTTGATATTTGTGTTATATAAGTGTAATATGCTGGGAAATGATATTATTCCAAACGTTGTAATCCACTCTCACGACATTACTGATACATATAACGAAATTTATAATAGTAAAGTGAAAGGGACCTTTATTATTCATAAATACATTGACAATCCTCTCATGCGTACTTATGTATGCCACAAACGACATTTATTACAACAGTAACAATTAGTGCAATATTGACAACATCTTTAATGTTAAAATTGGAGTTCTTTTATAATTTTTGGTCTGAGATTTTCGTTTTTACTTGCCCCGCTGAGCCAACTTTATCTTGCTATCTATATCCGTAAAATACAGCACTTGATAAATGTAGTGTTATCTTATCCTCATTATTCATTTTAAGCGAATAGTTAAAAATGTTACAGTAAATGTAAAGTTCTATGGTTGTAATTGAAATGAAGTTCTAACAGGTAATAAAATGTCCAGAGAACTTACCCGCATGGCTATAGTGAATGTGAGAAATGCGTATTATGTTGTAATATATTGTAAATGAATGTAAATAGATGGTAAATAATTAAGAAATTTTTCACCGGAGCAGGAAATAAACGAAGAATCCAACCAAACTTAATGGACTGAGAGGACTCATTAGATTAGCCTGTTAATGGGAGATGCTGGAGGAAAACTAAAAACCTTAATACAGAGAATATATAATTTCTCTCTGGGAAATTTCCTTCTCAGTTCTTGAAGTTAATGAAGACAGATTTTATGAGACTTGAAAGTACGATTCATAAGAGGATCGAATCCACGGCGACATGAAAAATAGAGAAATGTGTTCTTTGGCTAAGAAAATAATTCAGATTTAACATGATGTATCACATGACATACAGTAAAACCTCGTTGTATCGAAGTCAAAGGGACCTGTGAATTTACATCGACTCAACCGAAGTTCGAGACAACCGATATTCATTATATTCAACATTCTTTGACCTTGATTATTATCGAATAAATAATGCACATGTATAGGCCCTATATCATATCATACGTCACCTCGGCTCAATCACGATGACCAGGCGGTGCACAACTGATATCCAAACACCCTTTTGGCATGACCTCGAGTAATGCAATCAAAATATCTATAATAAAATCCGGACAGATATCATAATATTTGTAGGGCAAAGTTAATAGGTCCCTTTATAATCATCCAGTCAAGATTATGCTGTTCCATGGACACATTCGAACTGAAGGCTTAATAATACATAGAAAAGGTTAATCTGGTTGTAAGATCTTAATAGAGTGAAGAGTGTCACATTGTATTGTAAAAACTGCATAGCGTTCATATGGTTAGAGCTTTACGAAAAGAAGAGAAAAACATTTCAAAAGTTGCCGGCCAATATCTAACTAAAGCGGCGAGTTAAAGCTGTAGAAAGATAGGCAGTCTCTTAAGACCTAAGTTACACACTTCTCGAAGTGAGCAACCGTTTGTACATTTCTGATTGGGTCATGCCAGTTTTTTTATTATTTTTTGTTGTTTTCAGACACGACTCAAAAGTAGGTTGATAAGAAAAGGCAAATGATTCAAATTAACAAAAAAAAAAAAAAAAAAAAAAACATGCCATTTTATATGTCTTATTGGAGAAATAACACAATTCAATATACATCATTAGAGTAATATATAATATTGTTTATGAATTAATCTTTATTAAATCTATGAAAATCCTCATTGATGTTCAGTAGAAAATATTCTAAAGTTTCCTCCCCAGTTATCCCTATCAAACGCATAGTGGATAATGCTTTGGTCATTATTTCAGATGGAAACCTGTCCTTTATCTTACTCCCTACTCGTTATCCTATTTCCTCAGTGAAATTTGCGCTGATTCAGATTTTCTGTGTAGCCATTATGCAAATTATTTCATTCTTATGATAGACTGCTCAGAGAGTCATTGCTATTCTTACCCCGAGACGCATTTATTGTATATGATAGAATATTTTAAATGTTATTGGTCAATTATTTAAAATGTATTGATTGATGGAACGAAGACTTTATTTTCAGCTTTGAAAATTTTTCATTTGACGAAGGTTTTGTTCATGTATTCGTTAACTATTACAGAAATTTGGCCGTAACAACTTGTCATATATAAAGGGAATTCATTAAACAATGCACACTACTATGGATATGATAACATCTAATTACATAGACGTCTTTTAACATTTAATGTTTTTTTTATTTAGTTGCTTGCCTTTTTATGCATGGCATTAAAGAAATTTCTTCCCTTACATGTTCCGCAGTCTGCGGGCTCAGTGTTAGGCATAGCCCAGGCATCAGCAATATATAAATGTCGTACACAGTCATTCATATGACCGGTATTGTAACAACGGATTGCATCTCTGATCAAACCAGTGAATCAATAATTGTTCCTTGATTAATTATCACACCTTAGCCTTTAAATACATTTGATAGTCTGTGTTAACGGACAATTCTGTTATGATGAGATCGTAGTGAATACTAATGTTTTCTTTGATAATTTACAACGCTTTCCATGGTTTAAAGATTATATTTAAATAAACGTTTTTACCTTTCGAGGTGTCCACATTTGAACCTCCTATTGCTGATAACAGCAAACACAGTACTACTACATAGATTTGTGGCATACATCTAGAAATTTGAAACAAACAAATTGTTCAGGTACGACTAGACGAAAGTTAAGTACTAGGATACACGATTAAAGATTCAAGAATAATTATCACAAAGTCCGATTCAAGGTTAATACACATCAGGCAAGCACCCGTATAATTCATAAAATTGATAACAGACATAATAGAATTATTGGAAAATTAAACACATCAAGTATAAAGTAATCCTTTAGTGTTAATAGATAACTAATTAAATGAGCGATGCTGTACCAAAGGTCGTACCAGGTTAATAACTAATGTGTTAAATCATATTTCAATTTACACATTTTACAAACAGGAGAAACAATGATATTAGCATTTCTCTCATTCAATCTGCCTTTGTTTCACATTAAGCCGTGTGGTTTGTATCATCATGGTTGATGTTTGGGATGTTTGGTATTTTACCGTATCGACCGGATACGAGTTATTTTTTTTTAAAAAAAGGTCAATTCTACAGTCAATCTTTAAAATCAATTTTTCATTACCATATAAAATTTCATTTTCATGAAATAAGTGCAATTGTCTCAATGAAACGAACGGTCTCGGCTGCTCTCGGTTCGGTAACCCCTTTGTCCTTTCGTCATAAAATATATCCCCGATTCTCAGTATCGTATGTCAAAAATTACGTTTTCAATCAGTTCACCACAGAAACATATATAAATCAATTAAAGAAATGGGTTTCCTGTGCTTTTACTTCTATGGACTTTAGTATGCTGATATGCCTAAGGCAAACATGTATGGGCTCAGCGATTGTGCTATATATTAATATCTAATTTCAAAGGTTATCTTAGGATAAGTTGCTGATGGGTTTAATTACTTGCCAATAAAAAAGCTATTGATAATTACTATTACTTATTACACATCCAAAATCATTGATTAGGAAAGCGTTCATGATTTCGGGTCATTAAAGTGCCTTTCAAAGTGAGGGTTTTGTTGATGTGTCTGGTAAAAATACGGGGAAACACGAGGAGAATTGAATTTCTAGTGGTCAAACTTCTGAAGTTGTGGGAGAAAATAAACAATAAACAAAACAATAAACAAGGGATAATATCAGGAATACATAGCATTGTTAATTATGAAATACGGTTCATCAAAAACCTTTCATTCAGATTATAGGGAAATAGTCAAACGCATTTCCCAGATGATTCAGTTATCAGCATCTAAATCTCTATTTCCGAGACGTTTTTGTATCTAGTGCTTGCGTCAAGCCTACAACACGATGTGGATCACATAATGTGTTTAATATCATTAACTTTATATGCTTTCCATTAAAGAAACAAATCCGTGTCCACAAAGATGTGGTTTTGACAGCTCATCCGATAGCATGTTTATTTGCATTGGTTACCACCTATATTTTACTCTCTTTTGGACACCCTATAAGGTTTCTATCTGTTAACAAAGGGTACCTTTTTTGCTTCATGTGTTTCTTAAAATACTAAAATTTTATTTAATAAAAATATAAATTTTTATTCATCCTACACTTGTTATCTCAAGTATGATTATCTATTTTGTTTATTCCCTTTCATATGTTATTGTTTAAAATTCTCATACCTCAAATTACAGAGACCCTTTAAATAAGAAGGCTGTAAAGTCAGAGGTATCATGATGCATAAAACCGTCTTTTTCGGTATAAAGCACTTATTGTTCTATTTATTTATTGCTGTTATGTCATGAAATGAGATGTCAGGCGCTTGTTTAAAACATGGGCCCCGATTACAATTATAATGTCTCTTTTAATATTATATAATTGGGTGGAGAAAAAATAGGTAAATCAGGTGCGTTAACTGTTACAAATTATTTTGCCTTTCATCAAATAACCAGTAATTTTATGCAGCAGCCTAACTCCTTTAAAGGGTTTAATTGTTCGCATCGTATATGTTTATGCACTGGTACAAAACGCTGCAATTGTTTCTATATATTTCACTCATTAAAAATCAACAAGCCATACATGTTTACCTTGCTGATTTTTTAAAAAGTTTATTCAATAAAATGTTCTCTCTTTTGTAAAAAACATTTATAAAAGCTTCATTTAATTGATTTCCAAAGGGCATCGTTTTCAGATTTCGTACTTGATTTTCCTAATATTGGTCCCTCCCCTCTTCCCCGAAATGATTAGACTTCTGTAACGAAAAGACAGGGTGAATATTATATAAAAAATCACAGTAAAACCATCGTCATATATTATGCTTTCAATGTAGCACAACGCAGCTCATTATAAACTTGTCGTTTATTTTTTTTTTTCATTTACGGGGGAGTTGAGGATATATCACGAAATTTAAATAAAAATGAAACTTAAGTATAATATGAAATATACTTGCTTTCCCATTTCACCAGGATTTCTCTTAGTCAGGCCACACTTGTATCTGAAAACCTGGATTGCCACATCATCATATATTTCAAGTATTAGGCTTTTTATTACTACGTCTCTGCATCCTGATTTTTGGTGACTCCAAAAGAAGTGGATTACTTTTTCTAGATGGAGTAGAAATATATTTCTGTATAGTCAACCTGCCAATACCTGATTCCTTCAAATAATTAATTTCCCCATGTTCAAGCATCAATAAAGAATATCAGTTTGCGACAGCTGTGCTTTATTTTATAATGACAATCACTGATTTCTAATGTCGCCTGTTAAACATCTATAATAAATGCTAAAATAATCAATTTTAATAACAATCCTGATCTATACGTGACCTAAATCTAACTAATTGATGCTGTTTTAGTTTACTATCTAACAAAACCTACCGTGTGTGAGAATAAAAATCCGTTTTCACCCAGCACATTGGTCAGGCCATCTGCCTGTTTGTTAAGTCGTGCTATCACCCCCACCCAAACCGCACCCATGGATCAAGCTGTTTCTAGATCAACCCCACATAGGGACATTGGAGACCTTAAATGAGTAAATAAAGTCCATAATTGGATTCTGCGACAAAAAAGATCTAAAATGTTGTATTATATATGGTTTAACCCTTTTGATTAATTAAACTTGATGGATTCTAGGCCTTTTTGTGGCAATTTGGATATTCCCAAATTTTTACTTTCCCCCAGGACTGTTTTTTTTATGTTCGAAAAGATACCTTCTGGATTACAAAACACTCTGGAGTTCTTGTTGCAATTTAGGTGAGTTGATGTGACAAAATGACTCTACTAATACTTGAGCGATGACAATAGCATACTTGTTCTACAGTCGTTTGGCTCATTTGGAGGCATAAGACAAACATCACCTACAAAAACACTTTGGTAACATTTGGAAAGGTTCCGTAAATTGTAACACCTTTCCCATTCTTCGAACTCTGCCATTATCCGATTCTCATCGAAAATAAATAAAATGATTTAAATAAGCTGAGTTTTAAACTGAACCATATTGGCTATATATATATAGATATAGAGATATAAGATAAAATAACAGACAAATGGTTCTTTTCTGTATGAATAATACCATTACTTATCCTTTGGTACTCAGTTATATCAGGCATTTGCAGAAATTTACTATTTTCCTTACGGTTTTCCGTTCGTGAAGGAACCATACGACACAGCAGCACAATAATGAAGCTTCATGTTGTCGATGCTACAACCCTCGAAACTAAACAGAAATTATTAAGTCGCACATATGAGGAGAGCTTGGTCAATATTCGTTGTTATAATTAAATCTATATTTAACATGCTCCTTAGCATGTGTAAATGGCATTATACCGGATAATCCGAATTACTGGGGCATATGCAAATAATTTTTTTGACCAAAAAACCACTAGAACCTTTCCCAAATACACTTTATTTTACGGATTACATGGGTCATCTATGGATCATTAGAATAAACGTTACACCAAGGATGATTGAGTAAAGAGTTAACACAACAAACAACATTTACCTAAAAACCATGCGTCCTTTCGCCTTATGCAACAACAAGATGTTGAAACATTACAGCAATC